>BSBM01000526.1:8045000-9310734 GCA_027924585.1 Larix kaempferi
CGAAGTGAATCCCTTGATGGAGAAGGCCATACATAGCCCACGTTGAATATTAATGCCTCTATTGTCCAAGAAATCACCAGATCTGGGAAATTTGTGGCTTGTGAGTCAATTGAACAAGCAAATATGAATTCCTTACTTAAGATGAAAGTTGTTAGTTTTCCATTGAAAACCCATGACAGAGATCGGTCAATTGCTAGTGTCAAGGTTTGCAGAACACGAGAAGGAGCAGAGATCGTTCTCTAGGAAGGGCCAACCGCCATCAGAGAAGAGATCCGCTGACAGAGGGAGAGCCGTTGGTGCACAACGCTTCCCAAGAGAGCAAACCCGAATGTCATGGAGGAGGAGCCAACCCATAGAGGCTATGCGGCGGTGAAGGAAGCCGCCAGGAGATCTGTCGAGTCGGTCATGGAGGAGCCGATCCAGTGGAAGGGCGTCGTTGAGCCCGTGGAGAAGAGCCGCGAGTTATGGAGGAAGGCCCGCTTTGGAAGATCCCATGAGCCTGTAAGGGAGCCCGAGCAGTCACTGAGAGGAGTCCCGTCGCTGCAGAGCCGAGCTGGTTCGCTGACCTGAAGAGAAAGAGCCTGACGGTACATGTTCTGGAAGAGATCCGGTGAAGATGGATCAGTGTGGCTGCGTTTGAGAAAGTCGTGGTAGGGCATGAATGGAAGAAACCCTAGCCACATGAATGAAGATAATGTTGCTACAGAAGATATGGTCGTAGCCTATGGTGATAGCCCGCGAGTGAAGGAATTGGTGGCTGCGACTGAAAGGAAGAGAGCCCTGCGTGAGGTTCGAATCTGGAGAACCATATCTGTTGAAAGTGGTTGTCCTAGACGGATTTTTTGCCTTGGAGAGATCACTTGAAATTTTGGAGAAATTAAGTGATGTAGCGTATCGCTCTTAGTAATGAAGCATTTGTTGATACAATGCTGGAATGAGTCATTAAAAAGGAATACTTGGATTGTTTGGAACTGTGTAGATTGAGCTTGGAAGGGCAACATGGCATGATAGAGCCATGATTTGGTCATGAATGACATGGGCAGAAAAAGAAGGTTGAGCACATGGTGGACAACGAGCAATGGAATGATGAGCAAGAAAGACGAGCATGGAAAGCGCGAGAGGATGAAGCAATGGATGGTGATGGTGTAGTCACCATGAAGACACATGAAAAAAAAAATTAAAATTAATGGAGCAGTTTGCATGTAAAAGGGCATATGGCTGTAAGACCTAGTAAGGCATGCATACCCCTGGTAACTCACCGGTAAAGTCGGAAGAAAGACCTAGGTGATAGGGGGGTGTATGTGAGATTCTCTGGTTAAAAATTTGAGGGGGGTTGGTGATTACTCCAAGTCAAGTTTAAAGGGGGGATTGTTAGGGTTAACCTTGACTCGGGATTGAGTCAAAGTTGGTTAGGTCTAGCACATGTTTTTGGGCACATGGTTTCTTGTAGCCCATGGTATTGCCCCATGGTATTGCATGTAAGGAAGTCTTTATAAGGCTTGAGGAGGCTCCATTGTAAGGTGGCCTGGAGGTGAGCGGGTGAGCTCACTTGGCCCGGCTTGGCCGGTTAGGCCAAGGGTAATGAAGATCTTCATTGGGTGTTGGTTTTTCCCCGTATGGGGTTTCCAGGAAATTGTGTGTCTATTATTTCATTGCTTGTTTCAGTTTATTTCTCTCACGTGTAATTATGTGTGCTCGTATAACCTAACATGACTGTAGATAATATCAATCTCCATTTACAGTCTGCATTTTGAAAAAGATGTGGATGAAGAAAATATGAAACGTTTGACTGAGTTTTATAGTGTTCGGAGGATTCGATCTTGGATCTAACGTTTTTGAGAATGTGCCCTAGCGTGATGTACCCAAGATTCTCGAAGAGGCCTTGTGTTAGCTAACGGTTGTTCTGCTGACAGCTCAAATACCAATTGATTCAAAACCTCTGCTTGGCGGCCAGCATGCAGTCGAACACCCAATGCATCATACATAACAACACAGGCCAAGACTAACGAAATCGCAAGGGAAGACCCTCCAAGTCCATCTTGAAATCCAATAGCTGCGGTAAGTGTAGTAACAGATGTAGAATGCGATGAGGGCATTCCACCAGAACCAATAATTCATTTAGCATCCCACCATTTCTCTTTATACCTGCATATGACAATTGATTCCGATCCAATGAAGCCCTTGTCCACTGCAAAATCCATGTAAAATTCCCATGCCAACAAAATTCAGGTAGTTTAATATTTTTAAGGGTTTGAGCCAATGTGAATGAGAGAAGGGATGCCATCATTGGATAATGAGAGCGACAGCTCTGTTATTGTAGGTGTTCTATTTTTTTTATTGTAGTTTCCCATCATGTATAAAAAATTGAATATTGATGATATTTGCCATTGTGTGCAATCATCCCAACTAGGAGGTATCCAATGCCATGATATGGAATCTGACATATGATATAAATGCACTTGAACACCTCAACCAGATATTCATGCCCACGAAATTGAGTGAAATCCTTGACAACTAGTGAAGAACCAAACCCTACTTCCCATAACAGAAGACCAAATTGAAACAAAACTTAGAAACTCGACATTGGGAAGGAAATACAAATGTATTTGTCATTGGTTGAGAGAAAGTTGATCTGATATTGGTAATTAAAAGCACTCAACTAGGTCATTCAAACTTATAGGATTGTTACATCCAGATTTGTGAAGGCTGCAGGGCTTGTTCCATCTTCCATAAATTTCTTATCTTGTATTTTCAATTTTAGTTACAAAATAGAAGGCAGATCATATTTGGAAAATCTATTTTTAGATTATACCATGTCAATAATTTGAGGATCATATTTGAGATATTAAGGCAATATCACATTTTCCTTAACCCCACCAAGTGTGTATTTGGAGTCACATTTGGAAAAATACTTAGCTACATCATTTATTATTGTGGCATTGAGATTGATCCAGCGAAGTTAAAGGCTATCCTTGATATGCAACCAGGTGAAAGGTTTTGCTTCTTTCCTTGGTTGATTTGGGGCTACTCACCATTTTGTTGAGGGTTTAATATAAGTATCACAACCAATTAACCACCTCTTTAGGAAGGATGTTCTATTTGTATGGTATAAAGGATGCTAGCATGCCTTTGAAGTACAAATCCCTCCTTCTTAAACCTCCCACCCTCTATGCTCCTCTTCTTGATCGCATTTTATTGTTGTACGTACTGGATTGCACAAGTCCTTCCAAAAATACATCCTTTAACAACCAAATTTTTACTTTCATAGTTTGGCGTTAGTCCAATATGCCCCCCCCTTAAGATTATAAATTCCAGATTGGCTGGGATGCTTGATCCCAAGTGCAATGGGGTACCTCAAATTGCCAACAGAGAAAGTTGGTTGTTGAATCATTTGTACTTTTCTTTGCGGCAAGGGAATGAGCCTTTGAGGTATTTAAGGTGCCCATTTGAACAAGTTTGTCTTGTAGCTTGCTACCTTGTTAGTTCTGTAGTGAATTTGTCAAGAGACAACATTTTTCATGTAGTTCCAAAAAAAAATTTGTAGAGAAGTGTTCAATTTATATTGCAACATGCAATTATGCAATTTAGACTTCAAAGTGTCATTTCCTTCAATGATTTGTTCTTGTTCTTTGGCACACCATTTTGCTGACAAGTATATGGGAAGCTCTATTACAATTGAATGACTTTAGTGGATAAAAAATACTCAACATTGTCATTCACATACTCACATATGCCTGGGATATGTACCCAAACATCACTTATTCCGTTCTTACTCTTATTGACAACATGTATGGAGAGATATCAAACTTAATTTTAACTTGAGGAATTTATGGGTCAAAGGCACTATGGTTGAATGTTTACATGAGTTATTTTCTTGTCGTGATCTTAGAGGCCACATATTGACCTGCTATTTGATTTTTTTGGGGAGTTTGGTTGCTTCAAAATGCTTGCATTCTAGAAGAAAAGTGAATCCCCACAACTATGAACTTCCTTCCCAACCAGTCACTACTGAATTAGGCCTCTTAGGAGACAAGCCTTCGATCTCTCAAAGCAATTAAGTCATATCTCAACCAAAGGATAATTTGCAATCAATATGAATTTGTTAGAGGCACCAGACAGTCCCAAATGTGAGATCAAGGGCATACAAAAGAGTAGATTAGGAGGCTATCACGTAGCATGAATTTTTTATAGTGTTATTTAATAAGGATGTCTTAGTTGCCAAAGTAGTAATGAAGCAATATGCTCCACAAGTATTGCCAAGAATGAAGCAAATGAAGACCTATTACAGCAGTAACCAAATGGTAACAAAGGGAAATAAAATCACTCTGAATCAAACTTAGATTTATCTCAAAATGTCTTAGTAGCTCTCATTAGTGAATTATGTTCTTTGCATAGATTAGGATCTGTAAAATCAAGCCTCAGTCATAGGTTTAGAACAACCAATCAATAGTGGGTACAAATACGCTAAGTGCCAGTCCAATTCCACTATTACTTACTCAATGAATATGTCCACAAGGGATGCGATTTGATTGGGTGCCTCAATACTTGTTACAAGATCCAATTTGATATGCAAAGATCAGAATTGTATCAACAGTAAGGAGGTCAATATGTTTACTAATGGCGTTAGGATATTGTGTCAATGCTACCTTTGAGTCCTTCAAACATAATAAGTCATTCCAAGTTCCAACAATTATATTTGCAACCACTAACTAGAAGAGAGATGCAATTTGGTTGTAATTTATTATTGGAATTAGAAGCTAATGAAAAGACCGATACTGAATCAAAACAGTGAAAATAGTGATTCTTTAGTCCACAAAATGAAAAAAAAAGTGATCTCAATATGGTGCCAATGAAGGAGTGAACCACAAATAGAGGTCTGCTCTATGTAAGAGAGTATGAACAGCAGTGAGACAAAGTTCAAGTGTGATGGTAATAATAGTGATCAAGTAACCAAGATATGCTTAAGATATTTCTCAAACACTAACTCAGGAACAATATGATAGTGATCCAAGGAATCATAAACTAGCAAATTAGCATTTAATTTACCCAGCGAATGTGATGAAAGATGGGTCCAAAAGTTCGGCTAAGTATATCAAACCTGCATATTTATAATTTGTAAACCAATTTCCAAATAAAAATGCCTTGGGATACTTAGTAATATGGTATTGCGATGCCTTTAATTGTAGAGGTTTAGAAATTGCCCTTTATGGATGTCAACCAAATCATTGTCCTGTCTATAAATTAGATTGCCCTGATATGCGAAGGATTAGGTTGATAACTATCCTACGGCTAAAAATTGCCCTGTCTATAAATTGACATATCCTTCCATGTAGATTATAAAAATTGCAATTAGGTCAAGTTCTCCTTACATGGTTTGGATAAAATTGAAAGCTTCAATTTTCAGACAATTAGAAAAGTTTGGGTAATGTAGAATGTGAGGAATGAGAAAGATCCAATGAGAAAGATTCTAGACTATCACCATCTCTCCTACTAGCAGAATTTGTTTACCTTGCTATCAATCCTTTGTATTGTGTCCATATGTACAATATGTATCAATCCTTTCCACCATATGAGTTTTGACAATAATATTAATTGGCCCCATCCCATTATGAAGTAGAACCATGTGAGATAGATCCTATAACACCATTAGCATCATGATATTCCCCTATTGTATCATGATAAAAATAAATATATTTGTATTTATAAATATATTTTCTTTGTTCAACTTGGACCTCTATTGTTTCTATCCCAAAACCAGAAGTGATTTAACTCTGTGTACCCACACCTTCCGTCTGAGGAGTGTTGCCAGTGGTCTTGAGTTTGAGCTTGGCAACAAGCCTCGGACAATGGGCGTGGGTACACAGAGTCTAGAGTTTCTTCCAGGCATGGGATATCACACAAGAGGAACCGAGCTTAGTTAATAGTAGTTTGTCTTCAATCAAACTTTGAGCTTAGTTGATAGTACTCTGTCTGTAATAAAATTTAGAGGAACTGAGGAAAATGAACATGACCATAAGTTGATTGATGGGAGTTCTAGTATAAGGTAATTTTTTGCCAATTTAATTATTTGATATTTGAAATTGAGGAAAAAGGAAATGATTAGTATTGCTCATGATGTAGAAGTAAAGTATGTATTGCTCATGATTAGGATACTCTTGTATTTATAGCCATAAAAAAAAAGTTGTGGTATAGCTTCCCCAATTGTGGTTACTATTTTTTATTAAGCTCATGAACATTTATATGCAGTTTATTATTTCTACTATCATTGTGTTTTTGTGATGAATGATTGAAGAATGTTATAAGTGTGCCTAAAGAATTATGAACATGGATATATACAATTACTTATATTTATTATCACTTTGTTTTATGTGATGAATTCATTTGCATGACTTGAGTATATTTGAAGCTCTCCTTGGGGTCCCATGAATGAACTTGAACACTTGCTGCATTCATTTAATTTGAAAGAGTAGTTATAGTTCGAAAGAACTCTCTCCTTACCTTAGCTAGCATTCATTGAAAGGAAAGGCTTATTTTATTCATATGCATTTGCATGGTTTGAGTCATTCATCACACCATGAGTTTCACTTCCATCACCTAACTGAGTAATACAACCATTAAAATTTAACTCGCTAACTCAACACACTTTAACCTTGCTTGAGGATAAAAAGAAATTGGTAGTTAGGTAGGACACCATGGATCGGCATCCATATAATTCCCCCTTGTCATTTTCATCTGAGACATAGTTGTTGTCCTCTAGGGTACTAAAATCCTCTAGTATTTATTGACATGGTCATCGACCAGTTTGTGGAGAGGCCTCCCGATTTTTCGGGGGTTAATCCATGAGGATTGATTCCGGATGGAATTTGTGGAATACCGCACTCCACGTAACGCCTAAGGCATATCGATCCATTGTCTTCCTTGTACTCTACCGTGATGGTGATACAGGGGCGATAAGACAGAAGTGCCAAAAACCTTTTCCGATGTGTCATGAACGAGGTAGCTCAGTGAATTTTCTTCTAGGGATATTTTACCTAGGATCCCTTTCGGTAGAGGGATATCCTTCCATTATTGGTCTCTCATTTCGTATTGTTCGACTTGGATTTCATCACCTTGCGAAGGATACGATTTGTCGAGGTCTCCAGCTCCTAGTTAGGAAGTTTGCTTGCTATTTCACCTTATTAGAGGGTCTTTTTTTTTTAAGTGTTGCTTGTTGGCATTCTGGCCACTTTTTTTTCAGCTCGCTTACTGTGACACTGGTCCCAGTACAGTTTTTTGAGCTTGCTTTTTTGGCCTGCGAGCCTTGTCTTTTCCTAGCTCCCCTTATGCACGCTCGGTTTCTTTATGGTTTTTGAGTTCTTACACTGTCAGTTACCAATTATCTGATGATGTGTGATGTCCTCTTCTCCTAGGTCTTCGAGATGGTTGAGTTAGATGGCCTTCTCAAGGGACTGAACACCCCTTGATGGATCCACTAACGCTTTTCCTTAGGAGTAGTCTAGAGGACCATGTGATCACATCATCCGTGTGGACTTTTTCGTTTACTGTGATGATGGTATTTCAGGTTATATGGAACAATGGTACATTTGAGAGAGAGATTATTGGTTGTACCCCACCTTGGTTGATTGTCTTATGGTCCTTCCATTTTTTCGATAATATTTGTGTGGTACCTTGCCTTTTACCTTTTGGGTCTTTTACTCATCTTGGTATATCTTTTGATTTGTACCACCTTTTATGTTTTTGGTCTTGTGGGTACTACGGTAGTTTGTCCACATTTGAGGTACACCCCCTTTTTCCAAGTTGTTATGAGTCTTTATACCCACTTCGTACCACCCTCCAGACCTTAGTTAGGAAGGTTGCTTGCTATCATACCTTTTGGTGGTCCTATTTGAGTTACAAGAGGTAGTTACAAGGAGCTATTGCATATAAGAGGTAGTTACAAGGATCTATTGCATATAAGAGGTAGTTACAAGGAGCTATTGCATATATTTGAAATTATTTGACCTTTCATCTCTTTGGCATGTCAAATAATAGGTAGTTACAAGGAGCTATTGCAATATATATTTGACCTTATTTGTACCTTCTCTACAATGGCTGATTTACTTTTGGTCCTTACACCCTGTTGTTTATTGGTCTTGTGGTAGCTTGTCCTTTAATTTTGGTCCTTTCATATTTTGTGGTACCTTGCCTCTCACCTTTTGGGTCTTTTACTGATCTTGAGTTATCTTTTGATTTGTACCGCCTTTTTTGTTTTTGGTCTTGTGGATATAACTATGGTAGATTGTCCACATTTGAGGTACTACACCCCCTTAGTCCCAAGGGTTATGAGTCTAATTTATACCCACTCTTTTCTTTTTTACTTGTACCTTACTGGTTGGTTTTTTTACCCTTTGGTTGGTCGTTGTACCTTACTGGGGGCCGTGAGTCTCTTTGGACTCAGTCTGCTGGCTGTCAGCTCATCTTTATTGTGATTGTACTGAGCCTTTTGACTATCATTGAATTTCTTTGATTGACCATAAAAGCTTGTCTGTCCCTGTTGTTGGACACCGAAAAAGCTTGTCTGGCCAAACACAGTCTTCTGGTACCAATCCATCCGATGCACAGGTAAATAGAATCTATATACTTTATTTAAGATTAACTGCTTGTGCAATCTATTCGTTATAAATACTTGACAAAAAATATTGACTCTGTTTTGAGCTGGAAAGCAATGATCCCCCTAATGTCGAGGAGGGACAACAAAAAATCGAAGATCATGATTCGAATCCTGGTAATGAATTTATTCATATACTACAATTTTATGTATAGCATTAAAAATGGTGAACATTAATTGTAGTTCACCATATTTCAACTACAGAGCATGTAGAGGATGAAACTGTACAGGTTGAGCCTGGACAAGAACATGAACTACATGATGTGGCCACACCAAGTAAAAAAACACCTTTGTAATGTTTTTTTAAAATGAAATACATGTCATTACAATAGAAAAATACAACGATGTAATATTTTCACATTGTTGCAGCAAATCCGAACCCCTTGCCGCAAAATCCATGTCTAGATCAACACTCTAGGATGCAGACATCACCACAAGCCCCTGATGAAGAACCAAGAACTGGAAGAGAAAGTCCAGATGTAGATGCTCCTCTTAGAGATTATTTACCACTAAAGAGAAGAAAAACTAAAAAGAAGTGACTAAAAAAATGTCGTCTAATTATTTTTGATAACAATATATTGTCCATGATTTTTGGCCTAATGAATGAATGAATGGTTTAATGGCTTAATGATTCACTGTAGTAAACTATTACCTTTATTGAATGTCAATTTTTATTGAATGAATGTGTTGACTGAATGAATGAATGGTTTATTGAATGTTATCTTTTATTGTATGAATGTGTTGACTGAATGAAACAATGGTTTAATGAATGTTAGCCTTTATTGAATGAATGGTAGATGAAAGTTCATGATGAAATATGGATGAATTTGCACGTATTTGTTTTTTTCAAGTACATGCATTGGGTATGGGGAATTGAGAGTGATGTGAGGGGGGGGAGGGGCCATAAGAGCTTCCACCTTCATGTGGTTGGCCCTGTTCAGTAGAGAATATTAAATTATTCTCGAAACAGAGAGGATCTCAATGAATGGCTACGATGCTGGCTTTCTACAACCCAATCGCGTGTCATCTAAATTTTGACAATTTCTTGGAGCTTGTTGTGATGTTTGGTTGCTCATCATAACCAATTTCGAGTTTCCACAATTTCAAAGGCTGAGTAAATGATGCACTGGAATCAATATCCTTAACCTTCTCTTTAATTTCCTTGGAATCAATATCCTTAACCTCACATTAAACCCTTCCAAAATGGTCTATTTACCATTGAAGCCTGGATTTTGAAGCATGATATTTGCAACTAATCTAGCATACACCAACAACAATTAGAAACATGCTGCTTGTTGTCAATGTTCATCATTTTTAGGGCTGCAACTTGCCCATAATGGCTCCTCTTACACTAGGGAATTAAAGAAAACATATAATTTGCATCGAAAAAATAACAGGGTATGAACTGAACTGAGGAGATTAGAACCTGCGACCTATGTCTAGCCCCAAGGCTACCACCTTCAAGCTTGAAGTGCAGCTGACAATGGGAGACCACCTTCAAGCAACTTGATTCATTTTGCATGCATTTCATAGTGGGAGACGACGGACTACCACCTTCAAGCTTGATTCATTATGCATGCATTTCACTACGCAACAGTCTCAAATTCCCACTGCGCTTTCCCTCAATTAGTTTCTCGATTCAGCATGACCCACGCCTGCCATCCGAGGAGTGTTGCCAGCAGTATAGAGTTCATCCTAGAAATGGTGATGATTCATGGTATTATGTTTCCCTTCGGTTGGAATATGACAAACTCAAATCTCTCATAAGAAGGTTTGTTTGACAAATGTGATGGTTTCGGTTTCTTGATTCAGCATGACCCAAACCGTCACATTTGTCAGACAAACCTTCGCAGTGAACTATGAGTTTTCCATATTGCAGCTGAAGGGAAACATAATACCATGAACCGTCACCGTTGCCAGGATGAAACTCAAGACCGTTGGAAACACTCCTTGGATGGCCGACGTGGGTCATATTGAATTGAGAAACTAATTGAGGGAAAATGCAGTGAGAATCTAAGACCGTTGCATAGTGAAATGCATGCAGAATGAATGAAGAGTACTGGGTGTCAAGAGAAATGGTTGTGGGACTTTGTATGAGAGTAAATGGTGATGGGAATTGATTGATAAGGTCAGGCTTGAAGGTGGTAGCCTTGGGACTATACATAGGTCGTAGGTTCGAATCTCCCCAGTTCAGTTGGTACCCTGTTATTCTTTCGATGCAAATTATAGATTTTATTTATTTTCTGCTGTCAAATTTACGTATCCCTTTATATGTTTTCTTTATTTTCCTTTTTTAACTTTATGTATCCCCTTGTGATAATGGGAATTGTTAATATCGAGTCACTTGAAAATGAAGGTAAAGAGGATTTCGATGGTAATCTGTTCCATCCAAACCTATCAAGTGTACTTTTAGGTCAGTAATATTCTTGTAACAAAGCGATGAAAGATCTTAGAAGCAAATGTAACAAAGCCCTTAAACAAGTTTGCGTAACATAGTGGTTTGTGTTTGTAGGAATCCTTCAATTTACAGGGTGAACCTAGTGTGGGAATTCCTCTTGTAGTTTACATATGATTTGATTCTTTGAATAATTTGATTGGTTTCTGTATTGTGAGTGAAAAGTACGTCTGTATGTTCTTTCCACAATATCCCTCATAGTATTATAAAATTCTTTTCCCCTTATATTAACTTCCACCACCACTCCAAATGAGCTAAGGACCAATTGATCATCATTTTGCATCTTCCATATTTTTTTCTTCTTATGTTGACATTGGATTCTGTTGTTGTTAGTCCCTGCATAACAACCAACATATGTGAATTAGATTATTTGAAACATATTAGTGAATATTCTTAAGTACATTATTACTCAAATTTGAAGAAATAATTCATATTGACTTAATTTTTATTCACCTGATTCATCCCTCTACAATTTTTCCATCGACGTTTTACCCTCTTTTGGACTTAGATTGGTAAGAATCTTATCGAGCTTCCTCATTTTTTGGATCTGCATGCCACACATTAACCAATACATATTAGTTAACTTTACAAATAATTCAAACAAATTAATTTAAATACATAAATTAATTAAAAGCACATGCCTTCTTCGTAATTCTGGATGTGCTCCCATCATGTTGACTAAAGTTGTTGTTCATTGAACTCATACCATGCATTTTCTATCAATAAACAACTTGGACCATTAAATATAGAAGCTATCAATATATTATACAAATAAATTACAAAACTTCAAAATAGAAAACAAGTCTGATATCGGTGCGCTTTATCACATAAAATGCCCCAATGCGTGTATGTACATAAAAGCACCAGTGCGTTATATCTACACAAGTTTACCGTGAACGAATGTAAATTATTTAATGTTTTATGAAAATAAAAAACGATGCATTCTTGCCATTAGCGGTGCGATATTTGTATAAACACACCGCGAACAGAGAACCGAGAAACGAAAAATGATTTTTGTGTTTTTATAAAATAAAACATCACATTCCACATATCATATTCGATGTGCTTTCTTTATACCCGCACATGTGCGTTCTGTAATACAAATGCATCGATATTGACACATGCGTTTTTTATTGAAAAATTAAAAGAAAAACTTAACATGGACGACATGGTTATGGATTCAACTCAAAAAGTGGCCCCATCTCACCCTATGCTTTCTATATATAATCACAAGCTTAACAAATCTAAAATCCCTAAAAGGTGAAATCTTAATGTATAACAATAGAGGAATTTAAACCCTAATGTAGAATTTTGTAGCCATATAAAACGAAAAGAAGAAGCGAGAAAATAAGGGTTGCAACATTGAAGGTAGGTATGAAGTTTGTTTTTTTTCCCGAATCTAGTTAAATTCTAAATAAGATAATAAAATCAACAATAATATTTATATGCTTGAAATTTTTACTATGTAGGGGTTTGTTTGATTCACCATACCTAACAAATTTCGATCCTCAAAATAATCCAGTTGCTCCAAACTCCTTCCACGTAAGTCTCTATTCCAAAACTCTCCCCTGAAATTTTCGAATTAATGCTTAAGTTTTTTGCTTTTAAACACCATTTAGAATTAGTTTTCGAACATAAAATTGCCGCCCTTTTTTTAGTTCAGGGCAAAAATAGCTTGTGCGTTTTTTTTTTTTAATTTTTAATTTTTGGCATTTCAGTGCGCTTGTGGTCATGCCACATCAGTGCGGTTATATTGGAAACACATCGGACCTTTGAATTTCAACGCAACACTAGCAACATGAAATTCAACAACTTTAAAAAATCGCATGCCGCGGTGCATGTATAATTAGGACACCTTGGTGTGCTTATGTTTATGAAATGCAACCACATGAAATATGTTGTAAAATGCATGTATAAATATCCGCTACCAAATGTAGCGGATATTTTCTACCCTGGGGGATTTTGTGGATGTTCTTTCACGGTGTACACATTTATAGTTGATAAGCACCGGTGTGTTTGGTAGATGTGAGTGCATTAGTGCGTGTATATTTGAATAGACACACTGGTTTAATTTGTAAATCCCGTGGTTTTATGTGTCCACTTAAAATTATATATTCATATCAAATGTTCTTTTAGTATTAACCAGACTAATTACAATATTTCATAGTATATATATGTTGCTTAAAATCACTTTATTATTACAAAATGGTTTCCAAACTATATTGGAAGTTAGATTGTAATATAGTTCTTTATTTTTTTGTTAGGATTGTAGAGATATATTGATTGCTGATTTGGGTCAAATGCAGGGAGAAAAGTTTGTAGTATCAAATGGCCAATTCTTCATATTCCAGCTCATTCCATCTTGTTCAAAGTTCGACAAGTTCTCCCTTTCCATCCTTAGTAAGTTCAAGTTTTATTTATATTTTGACTATGTATTTGAATTTATGTTACTTATGTATGTGAATCTAAATATCAATTTATTCTTTATTGTAGGATCCCGATTCAGGTTCGAGTTCATATGCACAAGAAATTACACAAGTTTCAAAACATCGTAAGCTTTTATCAGGAGCAAGATACCACAAGCAGTTCGTAGATGAAAATGGGAAGCCACTTTACCCTGCCAATTGTAACATGCCATATTCAAGCCGCAATCCTGGTTCATCGACAATAATTCGTCGTGAGCTAGAACTCTTTTATGACACCCCAATAGTTTGTGGTTGTTCAAAATGTTAAGGGTTGAAGGAGAATGTTGGAATCGATTTAATACTGAGAGGGGGGTGAATCAATATTAGCGCAATTATCAACATTTTTGACCTTCTTTAATAGATTAGTCTTAACTTAATCTTGATGATTAGTTATGCATCTAATATAAGCAAAATCATTCATCCATATATGCACCAAGACAAAGAACACAAAACACAGGAATTTTGAAGTGGAAACTCAATTGGGAGAAAACCAATGAATTTTTCTTTTATAGTGGAAAAATAATACATTAAAGGAAGCACCAAATTCGTGTATTTATCAACACCAACTGGAAGGAGGCATTGATCCCCTAGTTTTACAGGCTCCGACCTGAAGGAAGCACATAATCCCTATGTTTCTCTAGCACCAAATGGAAGGAGGCTACAACCCCCTTTCTCCTTGCCCCGTCTTGACACCTAGATATCCAAAATGTAATTATGATTTAATGAAATTCCGACTTGTACACACTTTTGATATTCTGATATTAGTTCTGCTGTGAGCTATCTTTGTATGCAGTCAATTCTCTGTCATTGAGCTGCATACATTAGTTGAATTCTCATTCCTTTCAATTCACACTTCTGTTGATGTCTTACTTCATGTACTGCATGATTGTTGATACTATAGTCTGTGCCAAGATATGCTTTGTTGATATGCTATTGTGCAACTGCACTCACCAACTGATACTATTCCTTCACTTGATAGTTTTCTACTATGAGATACTGCACCAGTAACAAATGGAACTACACACTTACTGATGAGTCCGTTCTGTATAAGTGCCATAGTATTTTAGAATATATGCGACATGCCGTGCATCAATAAATTTGTCCTTTCGGTTTAACACACTAGTCTCAAATCATCCTCATCATGATGCGCTTACTAGATCCTGCTGCTGCTATGTCATTGCGCACCAGATGGACTTTTCAACTTCGCACACTTCACTTCAATCTTCATGCATCATCCAAACTTCCGTTATGTTTCTGTGTTTCTATCTTACACCATCTGTGAGTATCGGCATGCTGTCTACAATCTCGTCATTCAATCTTCATGCAATTGCGCATGCTTCAATGTTTCTTCTTTTTAGTACTTGTACATCCATCATAGATCTACAACATCATTCTGTGCACCATTAGTACTTCATTATGCAACATGTACGCACTTGGATCATCGCTAGATCATTATGTTCTATCATTGAACCTTTTGATGCCCCAAATATCAAACCGAAACTTCTACTTGAAGCTCTTATGCTCTCGTCATCAAGATTACTTCAAGTCTCCAACTTGTGTCTCTATTTATACATGTCCTGCACATATTGTATGTCCACAAGTTGGTTGTGGCTTCATGGATTGTGCATATTCCACATGCCATATTCTATGCTATTGACGTGTCATCCTTTGTGTGTCTTGTGCCTTCATGGTCCACAACTTAGTGGGACTTTACACCTTGGTGGTGTACACTTGTACTCTTGATGTACCATTGCTTTGATGTATGTGCACTTCCTTACTCTTCAACTTGGCGAGTCTTCAACCTTTGCTGTACCATCCCTTGTGGGTATTGCGCACTTGATGTATTAAATCTTTGTGGACTCTATGCATTCACCAACTTCTCCTTGGTGGGACTTTGACCCTTTCTACGTCATTACTTGTGGGACATGCACACCTGATGTATTGATGCTTCACGAAATTTGTGCATAAACCAACTTCTGCTTGGTGGGACTTGCGCTTTTGACCCTTGCAACATCATCACTTGTGGGACTTGCGCTTTTGTTGTGTCTTTGACTGTGGAATTTGATCATAGAATAACTTCAACCATTGTACACTTCTTGGAACTTGTGCACCCTTTACAACTGCAAACATTTTCTGATTCGAAAAAACTTGCGTGCTTTCAGTCTTGGCCGACCATAGGATGTTAGCGCACTCCTGATCCTTGACCAAGCAATGATTGCGCATTCCAGAGTCATCTTACAACATGCTTGCACACTTGTATATTTGGTTAACCAACTCCTTGGCTTGCTTGTGCACATCTACCTTTGTCCTACCAATTCTTTGGTTGTTACCTTGAGTGAGTATGACTTGGTTGACTTGACTTCTGCACAGGTACCACATGTTGTAGGATACATTACTTGATATACCTTCCTTATTTGCTTCTTCAAACTCAATATGCATGATGTATTCTTCTATGTAATTTTTCAAGCTCAACATGCATAGTGTATCCTTGGACACACATCATTAGATTGGATGCAACATATATAATTTTTCAGACTGGCATCCATATCTGTCATCTTCACCATCTTGTGCAGATACTTCTTCAAAGTGGTTTCCATATACTTCTTCACATTGTTGTAGGAATATTGTATCCACTTTGACATCAGTTGACATCAATGAATTAGGCTGAATCAATTGACATCCTCTTTGACATTAGTTGACATCAATGACAACCAAATTTCAACAATCTCCCCCTTTGGCATTGATGTCAACACCTTATGAAGCTATGTATGATATTATTTGAACTGTATGCTTCATCTGTACCTTGTCGCAGTGATCCCCCTCTGTATATGCTCCCCCTGATTTTTTTGGGATGCTGTAGTCTCTGTTGTTAGTTCTTCCGCTACATCTATGCGGACCATGCTTCTTTTTGTTACTTCAGTGTAGACCACATATATGATCTACTTCATGCTCTTTCATGTCTGCTATATACTTCACTCTCTTTCATGTCTGCTGTATACTTCACATTGTTTCTTAAATGATCTTCATGCTGGTTCTTCTACTCCATTCATTACTTATACAACCAGCTTCATGCATTATACTTTAGTCCTGTTAGCTTTACACATTTCTCTTTGGTTCAGCTTCATGCCTCAGCTTCATGTATTTCTGCTTGCTTAAGCTACATGCCTGACAACTTCATGTGTTTCTCCTCCTTTGACATCAAATGCAAAGATGTGCCATTAATTGCACAATGTATGCTCACTTGTTTGTTTTGCGCTAGCCTCAACCTCAATTGTATTTAGGGATGACTCCCATTGAATTCATGCTTCATTTCTCTACTGAACTTCTACACTTATATCATTTTATAATTATCTTTGATTTCTTTCTTGATATAGATGTTAGGCATTGTTCCTTCATTTTGATCTCCTGTTCCTGTCACAATATTTCATCATTCCTTGCACAATGATCCATACAGATATCCTTTCGTGGTAACTACATAATGTCGAAGTCATTCATGTACTGGTTTTGCATTACACTTCATGCGCCTTACTGATTCATCTATCGCATTTACTACGCCATCATAGGACCTTGTCGCATTTAATGTTTTCGCATCCCTTGCAATGAAAACAAAAAATATGGCACGTTTTTCATTAATCAATAAACCCGACATAAAAGTGAACATGAAACTCTGTTCGTGTGGAAACAATGACGTGTTGCTTCCATACTTGAACCTTTTGGGAAACATTAACCATCGTAGGGTGCAATGAATTAAATTTTCAACCTTTTGTAGTGTTTCCAAAAATTCATTAACTCCAACATTTAGTTTTGGTGACTCCACCACCTTATTCGATTTTTGTGAAATTGAATGCATATCTCATCAAATTAATTTCATGCGCGTGAACATATTTCACTTAGTTCTATAATATTTCTGTGAACAATGCTTGGTTCACTGCCTCTTGCACTCTTTCTCTTCCGTATCGCATTGCTGTCTGATCTTTTTTTCTGTTCTTATTCATTTCTTGCAATGGATTCCTTCTATCAGAGAATGAGTTCTTCCCTTGAAAATGTGCACCTAGCCGTCCAGTATTGACAATCTGAGTTTTCATGCTTGAGAGTTGATATGGGCTCCTGGAAACGACAAATGGAGGAAAAACAATTTCTTCATCAATACTCTCAGTCATAGGTGAATTACATACATTTTGAGAAACTGATTCTCTTGATCTGTTAAGTGGATAATCTGGAATGTTAGCAGCAAGAAATCCTGAATGAACTGTCTCACCTTCGGCCTCATTATGCTGGACCATCGTCGTTTACAACCCTGCAACTTTTTCCTCCGCATCCTACTTCTAAATGTACAACATTGGTTCTTTTGGATTTGGAGCCACATCTTGCGAACCGGCCAGACACTAAGTTTGACCTCGAACTTCAGCTGTAGAATGCTTCCACATTTTTCATTTTTTCCATCTTTACCATCTTCTTGTATACACCATCCTTGGTCTCGACACGGAGCCTTGACTCATGCAATTTTGTAAGCATACCCAATTTTGAATATAATGAAAAAATCCATTTTGTGGAGTCTCATGCCATTTAGCAATGCTTGATTCTTCATGTAAACATACATGTAGTGTAAATATTCAACCACTTAATGCATGCATGCACTTGAATTTTACTTTTTTTGTGACCACCAACTGCTCATCATAGATGCTTTGCATTGGGATTACCCTTAGACATTCCCTTGGGGCGTAAGACAAAAAAACATTGATTGATTGTATTTGTTAATTTTCAATGGGAGTCATGTTAATGTATTGCTCAGTTTGAAATTATGTTTTATAAATATTTAATTTAATTTATAAATTCTATTTGAAAATGTGTTGCTCAATTTTAAATTTTTATATTTAATGTGGAATTGATGTTAATTTATCGCTCAATCTAAATGTTTTCTTTATAAATTGTTTACATCTTAACATTTTATATTGGAAATGATTCTTGTGCTTTTGTAATAACTGTTTTGTATAATGCTAGATCAAACCAATTGCATTGTGCTTACTAACATCATTGATGAAATGTTCAATACTTTTGAAATAAGGATTTTGATGGTGAGCAACCTGCCTACCATCTTCCGTTGCACACCAGTACAATGTCAAATCAAGAGAAGGCTAAAAAAAGAGCGCAACTTGTAGAGGAAGCATACCAAGCATGGTTGAATCAACCACCTATTTAATTTCTACTACATCCATCCTCAACAATCAGGAATGCCTACAATAATAGTAGTTCTTCACATGTTGGAAGTGGAGGCAATGAAGTAGACCTTGGTATGGATGAGTTATTATGACAAAGGAGTTCGATGGATGCAATATTGTTACATACATTCCAAGACAATGAGCTAGGGGATGACTCTCATATCACTGAAGCCTTCTTTGAAAGCCTTCAATCGAATTCCAGGGACAACAATGTTACTGTACAACTTGAAATAAAAGTATGGCATGTTAGACGTGTGTTTCTCAACAATGTTGAGGTAAATGACCATCAACTACATTATATTTTGAGGAATATTGTGACATAATCATCATTGAAAATGGTCGATTTTATGAATGTTAAATGCCACTGTAAATTTTTATTGCCCACTAATTGCAGGTTATTCAAAGATAAGGTACTTCCAAATGATAATGTCTTTCCCAACAGCTGCGAAGAGGCAAAGCAAATGTTGAAAATGTTGGGTGTTGAGTACATATCATATCATGTGTGTCCCAATGATTGTATTCTATATAGAGGTGAATATGTAGACAACGAGATATGTCCAAAATGTGGGCATGACAGGTACAAAGAATCGAATAACAAGGTTAAAGAACATGGTCCTCCTCATAAGATATTGATGTACATGCCTATAATCCAAAGGATTCAAATGATCTTTTGTTGCAAAGAATGAGCTATGCTACAGGGAAGGCATGCATCACACCGAAGTGAGGAAGGATTTATGGGAATCCCAATAGATTCAATAGCCATGAAGCATATAGAGGATTCGTGGCCTGATAAATTCAAGGATGAAGTGCACAACCTCTTATTGAGCATAGCCATTGATGGTGTCAACCCATATTCCCAACCAAACAACATCTATACTATTTGTCCTGTAGTAGTGATCAATAACAATATATCCCCATGGTTGTCTGTGAAGAATGAACATCTTATGTTGTCTCTTATAGTCCATGGTAGAAGACAAGTGAAGAATATGGATGTTTACCTACAACCATTGATCAATGAATTCAAGGAATTATGGGAAGGGATAGAGGTATATGATGTGTCAAGGCCCATCGCATAAGAGAGGAGTTTTACGTTGTATGGCATATGTGTGTACACCACACATGATTATCCGGGGTTAAGAGTTTGCTCAGGTAAATATCTTGTTTGATTTGTTTATATTCAAAGCAATAATTTTTGGCATATTTAATTCGGTGCGACTATCTTGATCTTCAACACTAACGTGCTCTCTTTACTATAACATTGTGGGTCTTGTAACAAAAGGTTATTATGGATGTAAATGTTGTGGACCTTCTATGAAGGATAGGTGGTCCAAAGACCTATGAAAGTCAGTGTACAACTTCTCTAGGTTATTCCTCCTAGAAAACCACTCTTATAGAAGAGCAAGATCTGCATTCAATGGTAAAAACAAGTTATATAACTTGGTGAGATATTTATACTCAAAACGAGAACTCTAGCCATGAAAAATCATGTTTTTGCATCAAAACCACCAAAAAACAACTCCGAATTGAAAAGTGGTGCTACCAGTAGCACTATGTTTTTTCGGAGCTAAAATTACAAATTTTTGGTAACCTCGGGTGGTGTCATTGTAATCAAAACCATAAAATTGACCCTGAATCGAAAATGGTAGCACTCATTTTTCACGCATTTTTCTTTCTGGGGCCAAAATTGCAACTTTTTGACATTGTCACCTAGTTAACAACCGATGTCTTTGCAATGCAAATTCCAAAATAAAACTATGACTCAGAATAAGGTGCTACTAGTAGCACCTCTTTTCTTTGTCGGGTTAAATTTGAAGACGTTTCTAAATCATTACCTAAAAATATTTAAATTTCTTAAAAAAATCTCTGTAAAAGTGAAAAAATATATGACAATTTCAAGAAAAGAGAAACAAATATTTAACAAAAAAAACATTTAAAAAACCAAATAAAAATAATTACATGTTTTGAATACATTTTGGAATGATTTAGAAAAAACAAGAAAGACGAAAAAAACCAAAATGAAATGAAACACAATTACAAATGTTTAAAAACAAATAAAAATAAAAATAGAAACAAAACCTAACTAAAAGAAAGAAGTAATAAAAAAATAAAAAAAGGAAAAAGAAAAAAGAAAAAAACAAGTAAGACATTTTTTTTAAAGTGAAAAAGACAAAACAATTAAAAAAATAAAATCAAACATTAAAATAAAATAAAAACTATACCCTTTTTGTTAAAGGGGCACGCAAAGGGGAAGAGGGAGTAGATAGTGGAGTTAGGTGTGGGGTGGGTAGTGGAGTAGGTGGGGAGGGTGACGTGGCGGTAGTGGGTAGGGGGTGGCGGTAGTGGGTAGGAAGGGGGCGCGTGAGCTAGGTGGGGAGGGGTGTGTGAGGTGGGAGGGGCGTGTGAGGTGGGAACAAGAGGGTGGTCAGGGGGGCTTGGATGGGGGCATGATTTTGGGTGGTGAGGGGGGGATTGGATGGCGACACAATTATGAGAATCGTGCCGCAAGCCCCCCCTCACCACCCTCCCGCCACCACTCCACCACCGTTTTTTGTTTTTCGGTTTTTTGTTTTTAAATTTGTTTAAAATATGTTGTTCTTAATGTTTTGGTTATTGTAAGTGTGTTTTTTATGGTTAATTTTTTTCTTTCTTTTTGTTTTGTTTTGTTTATATAAATATTTTTTGAAAACAATTTAAATATTTTCAGGCCATGGTTTAAAAATGCATGGAAATGTAATCCGAAAAGGAAAGGGGTGCCATTGGTAGCACCTCTTTTAGAGTCGTTGGTTTATTTTAACATGTGTTTCAAAGGTATTGGCTGTTGAGGCGATGACATCAAACATGTTGCAATTTTAGCCATGGAAAGAAAAATGTGTTATACCGATAGCACAACTTTTCGATTCAAGGGTCAATTTTATGATTTTTGTTACAACATCACCATGCTACATTGCTTAAGGTTACCAAAAAGTTGTAATTTCAGCTTCGAAAAAAAATTGGTGCTACTAGTAGTACCACTTTTTGATTTGGGGTTTTTTTTGGGTGGTTTTGACGCCTATACAAAAAATGAGAACAATGTCAGTTTCTCGTTAAGTTGTATAACTTGTTTAAATGAGAGAGAACCCAAAGGCCTGAAATAATGACATTGGTTGACTGGATTAGGGAATATGACAAAGAGAAGGAGAATGAATACATAGATATTTTCCATTCAAATGTGCAACCTGTGATCGACGATCTTGAATTCTTCAACACCTATGTTGAGAAAATGCTCAAAGGGATGAAAATGAAATCAATATTTTATGAGTTCCCATATTGGGAGCATCTTAATATTTCTCACATACTAGATCCCATGCATATATTTAAAAATGTTTCATGTTCTTTGTAGCGTCACATATCATCCAAAAAATGTGACAAGTTGGCTGTTAGGAAAGATCTTATTTCTTCAAATACTAAAAAGAAACATTGACCAATATACGAAAATAGAGGAGATGTTGGCCCGTCTTTTTCATTTTAAAAAGGAGATGTCCCATGGATTTTGAATAAATATGATCTTAATTTGGAAAAGGAAGTTATATTGGGTGTGATGACGCCTTCTTTTTATGGGTCTACTCTACCCTACTACTTCATTGTAGATGAAAAGCTATCGGGTTTTATATGACATGACCATCTCAACCTTCTAAGGGTACATATAATGTCAAAATAGTGTTTTTACTTTTTATTTATATCTTTTACCACACAAGTTAAAATGAAATGAAATTTTTTTGTTTACTTTGTAGTGTCATTATACGTTGTTCGTGTGTGGGTGTGTGAACCATGAATTTCCTGATGACGTGTGGCGTGCCATATCTAAACTATCTACATTTGTACGATAGATCACATCAAAGGATATTTACATCGCTGAGCATTCCACAGTGGCGTCAAGAGATAGCTAAGATTGTTTGTATGTTTGAGAAGGAACTGCCATTGAGTTTCATGGACTTGCAGGTTCATCTTCTAATTCACCTTGTTGGTGAGGTTGAATTAGTCAGGGTTGTATCATGTCACTAGATGTTCTTCTTGGATAGGTTCATGAAAAAGGTGAAGGGATTTGTTCAACAAAGGGAAAAACCCGAGGGGTCTATGGCATAGGGGTACATAGTATATGAGTCTTTCTATTATGCCAGCGAGTACATCAAGCAAATGAACCACACACCAGGTGCAGCGATTTGGGATGATGAATGCGATGAGGAAAAAAGGGAAGGGGAGGTACTGGAAACGAACAGAAAAAAGCACACGATAAAGAGTAAGTCACTTATCTTTCGATCTTCAAAGTTACACGTAGTAAATATTAACAACAAATTTCAAAATCTATATTTGATCCCATACGTATTGAATGTGGTTTTGTTTCCATGAATGCAACAACGAATTCATAAATTGATGCAATCAATAAAATCATTATTTACAATGCGGAGGAAACACAACTATGGGTCACATTGTATGAATAGAAGAGGAGGAAATGGGACATTGACAGAAAATAATTCATGTGGTTGCAAGGTAGAATCATTCATTTTCCAGATCATTTAAAAGAAAATATGCCAATGATCTGTCCCAATAGTTGGGTTGCAAACCAAGTCAGAGAGAAATATGGTGCATCCGGTCGTTACTGTCCTGAAGTGGAGGATGCGCTAAAGATTTGGATCGGGTGTAGCAACTCAGTAATAAAATATTTCTGTACCTTTCTAACTTTATAATGCAACTTTGAATTATAACATCTATGTTTAATATATTAATGCTTGGTTTATTAGACATATTCCACCATCTTTTGTTAATTTTTCTTATAGGTACATTCGTTCCCATCTATGTGGGATTATGGACATCATTTTCGCATTGAGGATGCTGATGATGGACATCTTACACAAGATTGTGGAATGGAATTCGAGTTTGACAAATCTAGTCGTGCTAGCCACGGCGATTGAAACCTGA
This sequence comes from Larix kaempferi, assembly GCA_027924585.1. Taxonomy (NCBI): domain Eukaryota; kingdom Viridiplantae; phylum Streptophyta; class Pinopsida; order Pinales; family Pinaceae; genus Larix; species Larix kaempferi. The sequence continues at coordinate 8,068,743 of BSBM01000526.1, forward strand.
TAGAAGGGATGTTGGGTTATGTCAGAAAGATACAAGAGATCATTCAAGTGGACTTCTCATCTTTCCAATGTTTTATTTTTAGAGGTAGGTGGTGGGACACATTCGACAGGAATAATGTAAAGGAAGATTGTGCTAGTGGGTTGATATGTATCAACTCTAGAAAGATGTGGGATGAAATTAAGGAGCTTTATGTTATCCCAAAACAATGTAACCAAGTGTTCTTTTACCCGGATGTGTTGGATAAATATTGGTGGTTCATATTAAGACACGACCCTATGTCTAAACATGTTTTTGAGGACAACAGTGCTATCATGCCAACCAAGGAAGATAATGAGGGTGATGGACACAAAGAGTGATATGTACATGTTTTTTTTCATCATTTACAGATTAAGATATCATTTTGTTACTATTATCTTTGATTGTGTAATTATATTGTTTATTTTTCATGTTATGACGGTGGAAATGGAAAGTTGGTTATTGGATAGAGTGTTTAAACAATTTCAGTTGGTTAACAACCAATATGATGTGAAATATGTTTCATGTCTATCAAGTAATTTGTGATTGTATGTCATTATCCATAGTTGGATATGATACTTGCAACTTTCTATTTAGTTCCTAATTGCAGTGTGGGTTTTATCATTTAATTTATTGTATTGTTACAATTGGATCAGAATTAGTGAATTAGAGTACAAATTATCATTGATGTTAATCATGTCTATTGTTTGTTATAATTTCATCTACTCTCATTTCAATAATAGTGTCAATTTAATGATTATATTATACTTAGACAATTATATTTCATATTTTAGATACTTAGACACATGTATATCATTAAGGCAGAAAAAACATATGGTAAGATTAATAAAATATGTATATCCTTTAAAATTTATACGATATAATAAATTAAAAATAACAAACAATAGTTTTTTTAAATCCTGTATTTGGAATATGCATATTCATATCTATATGTATTTCAAGTTTCATTGTTGATGGGTTATTCCATCATTTGACCTTGGTTAACATGGGTCTTGGGAACGTGATCGAACTCCCTTTTATCATCTTCTCCAATCACATTTAATGGAAAAGTACATAACTGCCAATATTATAAATAATTGCAATTCTCTGAACACTAGCTAGCTTTGAGCATCCACAACCAAATCATGTTAATTATGTATCAATCATAACCAAACCTCATTTTTAGAGGGTGTAAAATTTGTTCCTACAATGTGGACTAATGCTATACTATATAAATAAGATCATGATTAATAATAAGTTTGGAGAATGCAACTTTTGGGTTTACAATTGAGAGAAAAGGTTGTTCTTTTAATTAAGTATTTGTCTTTTTTTCCTATTAGAGCTTTGATATTTGTCATTGTAAACATGGAAAATTTTAGGGGCTAAATTTAGGGGTTTTAAATTTTTAATGGACTATTTTTTTATGAAGAACCCGTTAGGTATGATTAGCCCACATTTTATTTATTTATTTTTAATGAATAGGAGGTTAGCCCCATTGAATTTAAAAAGGGGACCGAAAATAAAACAATTTAGCCCTTCTAAAAATGGATTTAAATCTCTGTTAGCCCACAAAAATTGCTAGGCAACTCCCATTTGCTCCTCATTTCTAGAAATGGCAGTTGCTAGGGGCTCTTTCACCTATTATCGATAATGGAAATCGAAGTCGAAGTTACATTCATCCAAATTTTATGGGTTGAATCTCATTTTGTAAGTTGCTTAATGTCCACACGAGAAGGGAAGTTGATATTTACTATAAGGTATTAGTGACCCATTTGCATCTATGAGAGTTCTAAATCCCATCACCTCAGATCAAAAGTTTCCCTAAGAAACATGGCGATTGTGAAGCTTGCGATCGATGATGCGACAATAACATTTTTGTGGGTGTTTGGGGTATCATGCGTGGGGGATGGGACTTCATTTATAGCCACATAATTGGGCATGTAGGGGGGCATGAATTTATAAGAAGAAAATTTCCGAAAGATTCGCCAAGACTTCACAAGGTTTTATAATTTAGTGAAAGCTTCACCAAGATTTTACAAGGTTTTATAATTTAGTGAAATATTCACCAAGAATTTACAAGATTATGTAATTCAATGAAAGTTTCACCAAAAAGTTATATATGAATAATATAACATTGATAAAATAACCTTCATATTTTCCTATATATCATGGGGATTCACCCATTTATTATACATATAAATGTAGGAGGGGTTCTTAAAATTTTCCCTGATTGTAATGTGAGTTATTGTAAAAAAAATAAAAATATTGAATGATACATTGATAGGTCATATTTACATTTTTTTTGTGATGTTCGTATTCATATATTATAATAATATTAAATGGTAATACTTGAATTTTTGTTATGATGTTTGGTTAGACTTATAAAAAATGATTAATTTAATTTTATCATTTGAATAATTAAGTTATACACATCATTATACAATGAAGAGTTAATTTCCTTATTAAAAATAATTAAATATTATTATGTAATGCTCAATATAAAGTTGCAACAAAAGAAATATATTGTTATATAAGTATAATATTATGACAAATTTTACTACATTATTAAGAAAATTACAATAAATTACAATATCCATAGAAATTATATAAGAACAATATGAACACCAAATAAAAGAAATATTATTACATAAACATAATACTATGACAAACTATAAAAAAATTATAAACATGATACTATGAAAAATTATACAACAATCATAAATCATAGAGTTTCCACAACTTCATCCATTATCAATACAAAATTCTTAAAAATATTTAATTCAATTATATTATGTAAAAATAATTTTTTTAACCTATATTAAGTTAATTAATGAAACATTAATTTTCAACATTTTCAATGACCATTACTCCAATCCATATTTTCATAGTTATGATGACCTGACAACCAACCATACTTTCAAATTCATTTTCTAACCAATATATGAACATATATATGAAAACATACTTCAAATTGTCTACAAAATTTAGGTTGAAATTATTTAATATGAAAAATGGTCGAAAGGATGCTAAAATTTTGACCAAAATTAAAAACCCAATCACTTTATTTACAAAGGCCTAATGTTTTGAAAACTTGTTAAGTCGTACAACAACTTGCTTTATATCATAATTTACAATACAAATTGTGATGTTTTTGTTGACTAAATTAATAATTAGTGATTTAAAGACCCACATGATTTTGAATAGTACAAATTTATCATACATAAGCATATGATCATCATCATTTTCAACACCCAACAAACATAAACATCATGATCATACCATCATAAACATAAACATCATCATACTAACATAACATAACCATAAACATAAACGTACCTACATCATCATCATTTTCATGACATAAACATAAACATACCATTATTATCATTGTCAACATCTAACAAACATAAAAATAAACACCATCATACCATCATACCATCGTTAACATAAAACCAAAAATAAGCATGAACATACCATAATAAACATTACATTACATATTAAGCTAACATATATGTCTAACATATTTAAACATCATCTAACACACATATATAATAATAAACGTAACCATAAATGTTTCATGACCATCATTTTCACCACATAAACATAAACATGCCATTATCATGATCATTTTCACCATCTAACAAACATAAAACACATCACCATCAACATATAAATAAACATCAACATAATTAAATATCAACATAGAAATCGACATCAACATAAACATGAAAAATGTACTATATATATATAGATATGAACATATATAACATCAAAGTGATGATACAATATGCCAAATATAATATATCTCTAATCCAATAACTGTTATGACATATCTAATATTCCACCTCCGCTAGAGGCATCATCACTATCTCTCTGACCAGAGCCACAGGAATAATCACTATCTCTCTAACCAGATATAGAGGCATCATCACCTCCACCAATAGAGCTAGAGGAAGTATCATCACCTCTGCCAACAGAGGCAAAGGCATCAAAACCTCCACCAATAGAGACAAATGCATCAATACTTGTTCCAGAAAATAAATGAGCTTGGACTAGAGAAGAATGGATAGTTCCATCAAGATGAATCGTATGAACCCCTTTTAGCATCTATGTAATAGATCCGGCTAGAGCAGGAAATGGTGGATCGTCAAGCTAAACAGTAGGATTGGTAGGTCGGTCGAGTAGGAGTAGAGGATATGATGAAGTAGTATCGAGAGGAAGGTCAAGTAGGAGTAGAGGACTAAATGATGAAGGAGGTTATGGAGGTGGAGGAGGACATGGTGGAGGAGGAGGTGGATGAGATGTTGAAGGTGGAGGAGGAGGAGGTGGATGAGATGTTGAATGTTGAGGAGGTGGAGACCAAGGATGAGGTGTAGTGGATGTGGAGGTTGCGACACCATTCTAAGCAGTTGGTGGAGAAGGAGGTGGAATAGGAGGACGAGGATCTCCACTCTCATCAGATGATGAAATGCCATCAGTCATGGAATTTAAAAGAATGCAAGCACCAATAATGTTCTGCATCAAGCTCCTCATATCAAGAGGAAGCATCCTCCATATCTCAACGTATTAGTCCTGCCTCTAAATCTCCCTGACCATAACAGGATGAACTCCTTGATTGGCTAATAACCTGGACAACCTATTTGCGATGTCTTGTCGAAAACTATGATCTGGACTGTGTCGAAGGCTAGGTCTGGTTAGCTGAGGCACCTTCGGATGATAATGCATCTCCATGTCCTCATCCTCATCTTGCAGCAGAGGAGGCCCCACATCGCCATCAAATGTGACAATATCTATAAAATACACAATACACAATAACAATTAGAAAATTTCATTAAACATGAATTTAATTTAACAATTCAAATTATATTTCATTTACATTAAGTATAAAGAGAATAAAATGAAACTAGATTAATTTAAACGTAACGCTAAATTTACCTCTATCATCAGGTGGCTTTTCCTGGGAAAAGAAGATGTTGCTACACCCTCTTCAATCCAATCCCGCATATGGATATGAAACCATGTCTAATTGAGGATGGCCCTCGCCGCCTAGCATGTCAAGCACATCCACGGTAATCCTCGCAGGAAATTCTGGCTGCCCCCTCTTGGGAATCATTCCCCCCCACATGTGCATACACACATCTCTCATCAATCTAGGACGGCACCGATCAAAAGATGGCCTATTCACCATAAATATATAAAAGAAAATACAAAACAACTCTGAACCAAAAGGGAAGTCCTCCCTCCTGCCAATAGATGCACGACATCGACTAAGACCATAAAAAAATGTCGTAAAAAAATAGCAGACCACCTAACGCATCTAAGTGCCTGCACTAAAGAATCAACATAATATAATAAAGGGAAGCTAATGTGCTTCCAATCACTGGTGTGTTGCGCGATGGTCATCACCAACAAAGAGAGGCACCTCACATCCTCTCTACCAAAAGCAACAATGGAAAGCTTCCCACCACGGACCTGAAACTAAGTAGGGTCGAGGATGTTGGGATCAACATATCTTTGAACATAGACTAGCTGAGTCACTTATACAACTCCAGCTGGGACCTTAGGGAATTGAGGAAAGTCCTCACCTCTCCTAGAGAGTCCGATGATAAAATATATGTCCTCCTTAGTGGGTTGGAACCACTCATCAGACAACTTGAAACACCTGCCTATGATGATCCCAGCGTGCGATCAACTGGATGAGGAACATAATGTTCCCCTTGAGTGATGTCTCCTCCTCATAGAACTTGAGAAGGAAAAAAAATCTCAAGAGGTTTCTAGTCTGAGGAGTAATGGGACGAGGGTATAAATCTCTCTTTCTCTCTCTCTCTCTCTGGCCTCCCACTCTCTATGGAATTTATACTGATCTACTTATGCTTCGTGCTGCTACCTAGCCTCGTGACGAACACATCTCTATTTCACATATAAAATAAATCAGTCTCATAAGCATACATATAAAAGCATTATACAAAAATTATATATACTAAAATCATATATATATATATATATTTTGAAACAATGACAAATGGTGTGCCAATATAATCTAAATGCACCGCAAATGGTGCACTTATATATAAACGACACCACACAATAGTGCACTCAAATATGTATTGTGCACCGCTATTAATTTCTACATACTAAAATTGATTTCAACGTTGTGCCAAATTTGATTCATGATGTGCCTAAACCTCATTAGCGCACCGGTGCACTCACGTAAACTAGGCGCACCATTAAACTATGATTTCCTACGTTTTCGAAAAATTAAATTGTAAATGTCAGTGCATTTATTTCAAATAAACACATCGTAAGTGGTGCGCTTAAATGATCTAAACGCACCACCGTTTATTAAATCAACTAATTTTTATTGAAATCTATTCATGGTGCGCCTATGGCACGTCAAAACCGGGTACCGGTGCAGTGATGTGACAAAGGAGAACCGTTAAATTAAGTTTTTCTGGCATTCAAAATTTATATTTTTAGATGTACGTGCATTTAAATAGTGTCAACGGACCATTAACAGTGCATTTAAGCGATCTAATAGCACCATTTTTTCTGAAATTTTAATGTTTTAATGAGAACGTGTTAACAATGTGCCTAATGCACATCATAGCACCGAAAACTGGTGCACTTATGTGACATAAGCAGACCGTATAATTTTTTTTTTCATTTTTAATAGTTGTTCACTGCTGCATTTCGTACATTTAAGTGTACCAGACTATCGATCCTCTTTAGTTTCCAACGCATCGGTAAGAAGTTGAATGTTTTTAAATAATTTTTCATGATGGAGCAGTGCATTCAATCCGTTCAGCTCGCACCACAAGCGATGTGCCTTGTAAAATTTTATAGGGTGCACAGTTAAGCGGTGCAAGCCGAATGGCTCAAATGCATCACACCATTTTTTTTATTTTTTAAAGGATAATTTCAAACTTAATTTAAAAAATAATACACTAAAAATTTAAATTATGAATTAAGAATTATTTTACTTGCTGAATGATCCATCAGGGAGGCATATTGGCAATGTATGGAAAATTTGAATTTTTTCCCACTGTTTGGAAAAATTCAAACTATAGTTAGCACCCAATAGGAGTGAGGAATTTGTCCATCTAGACCACGGATGTGAGGGTTTCTAGGTGGGTGAAGTGCAGCACCTGTGCAAATGTGCTCAAACACACTGAAGAGGGTAAAAATGAGTGAGTTGGTGTGATTTTTTTTTATTAAACCCTGTTCCAGTGTGTTAGACATTAAGTGCACCGATGCGCTCGACAGTCAAGTGCAACGATGCGATCGACGGTCTGGTGCACCAGTACGAGTAGGTGTTCAAATAATTTTTTTTTATAATAAAATAACAAAATAATATATATTTCTAATTTTTAACAAAATAGTTTCCGGTGTGTTTTGTTTGTTCACACGCACCGGGGCATGTAGTGTTAGTTAGCGCACTGATATTAGTTTTTAAAAGGTTGTTCGTTAATAAAATTATAATTTTTTAAAATTTTAATAAAAAAATGTGGGTGAATTTGTGTATATGACAGTGATTGGGGCGTTTAACAACTAACGCATTGTTTATATGCTTTACATAAAATTTTGCGAATTTAAAAACAAATAGTTTGGTGCGTTAGTGTTGATGAGACACACCAGGGAGTTTATTGTTATTTAATGCAATGAGATGAGGTTTTTATCTAAAAGTTAATGTGCGTTTTAATAAAATAATATTTTGTTTTTTTAACTTTTATTAAAATATTACATAGTGCATTTGTTTCTACTATAGGTACCGGGGTGTTTTGGTGTTCGAAAACGCACCACTATGGTTCTTAGAAATTATTTTGTTTTGGAAATGATGTTTTTTGGTCACGGTGTGACATGCTAGGAAATAGACCGGTGTGCGTTTCTAACAAATACACCCGTGCGTTTAATCTACTAAATGCACCGAAATACAAACTTCCGCTAAAACCTCTGGATGCTTGCCTCCTCAAGTGAAATCCACTATAAACAGATATTTCAGTTTTTTTGGGAGAAGCATATGCTATAACCTCTACTAAAGGTCAATTTCCTTGTAGTGAAGGTCACGCAGTAGCGTACGAAAGTAGGAAGCTACAGGATCGATAACGCAGATACCCGGTGCATGAGAAGTAAATGACAACAATCGTTCATTGCTTGTGGACTTGGCGACACTATCTGTTGGGAAAACCGTTTATGGTGAAAATGTTAATGTATTCACAAGCTACTTTGCAACAAAACCAAAGTTGTCTCCCAAGCAATCACATTGGCAAGATTTCTTGGAAGATTTCGATATGGTGTTGGAGTATCGGCCGGGTAGGCTTATTATAGCTGCAGAGGATTTGAGTAGGAAAGCTCAACTTGTTCCCTTAGAGAAGGAACAACCATAGGGTCCAACAAACCACGTCATATCTGACTTGCGACAAAGGATTTAGGAGATCTTGATGGGAGACCAGACTACCAAGAATATCATGGAGTAAGTAAAGGAAGGAAAAAAATGAAATTTTTGGGTAGAGGATGAGTTGCTAGTATTTGGAGGAAGGTTGTATGTACCAAAAATGACCAATATCCGGAAGGAATTGTTGCGGGAGTGTCACGAATGCATTTTGGAAACACATCCCAAGAAACACATGACTTTGGATTTGTTGGAAATAGGTTACTATTGGGAGAACATGCGGCGGGACATAGAGGAGTACGTTCGAACTTTCCTGATTTTCCAACAGGATAAGCCCAGCTCCAAGATGAAGGCAGGGATGCTTCAAACTATACCAGTTCTGGAAAAGACTTGGGTAAGCATGTCTATGGATTTCATCACGTAGCTACTGCTTTTGCAGGGATACAACATACTTTTTTTCGTGGTAGACATATTTTATAAGTATGTGATCTTCATGCCTATGAAGGTTCCTTGCAAGGAAGAAGATGTAGCATGAATGTTTTTCAAGAATGTGGTAAAGTTCTAGGTCTTACCACTAAACATTGTGTCTGATCGTGACACCCAGTTCACATGATGATTTTGGTAGGAGTTGTTCAGGTTAGTGGGAACAAAGTTGTTGACGAGTTCGAGTTACCATCCTCAGACGGACGAGAATATTGAACGAATCAATGTAGTTCTGGAAGACTATGTGAGACACTTTGTGCATGCATACTAGTAGAATTGGTCGAAGCTTTTAGACACAACACAATTCAATTATACATGCAGACTAGTTCCGCAACCACCTACAGTCCGTTCAAGTTGGCAACGGGGCAACAACCATTGGATCCACAAGTCATTGCAACCAAATTGTTTGGGAAGAACCCGACTGCGATGGGATTACTAAAGGATTGAAAGGAGAGGTTGGAGATGGTGCATGTTCAAATGGTGAAGGAAGCCAAGTAGATGAAGAAGTGGGTAGATCATGGATGACGCGACGTAGATTTCCAAGTTGGGGAGAAAGTGCTTCTCAAGCTCAGCAAGGAGCAGTTCACTCCATCGGTGGGCATGGTAGGTGCTTTGTTGTGGAGATATTATGGACCATTCGAGATTATTGAGATGGAAAGGTTTCCTAAAAACTAAGGCTCCCAGAGAACCTACATTAGTTTCATCCAGTCTTCCATGTAATCCAAATGAGGGCATGTTAGCTTGATGAAAATGAGCCATAAAGGGTTTTTCCAACCCGGGCACCTACGTTGATTGTGGATAGTCCATATCATGAGGTGGATGAGATTTTGGCTCATTGGTACGTCAAATATGGACCCATCGCTTGGTTGGAATATTTCATCAAGTGGAAAGACTTGTCAGAAGAGGAAAAAAACTGGGAGTGGAAAGATTCACTGTGGAAGTTTGAAGAGAATATTCGGGTGTTCCAAGAGGCACACAGATTCCCTCCGTGAAAAAAACCAAGGAAGCGTCATTGCCGGGATGGAAACAAATCAGGTGGGGGAGGATGTAGCTACTCTTCCCCAATCTGTGGATAGGACCCGCGGTACCATGGGGCATGATTTCGAGAGGATGGGGCATGCACCCACACCAAGCCACCCAAAACATGGCAAGCTTGGGTGCAACGTCGGTTTGAGAGCCCAGATGGGCGGGTATGTGGACCACTTGGACCATTGGCTGTTATAGAAGGTCCCAATTTGGGTTGGGAGCGTGCACCCAACATAACAAGTGGGTGTGATGGTTATCAATTGGGCATACTCACTATTGGTTCCTTTTCAGCATTGGATCATATCATTTGGATTGGAAAGGCATGCAACAACACCTTGGGTCACACCCACTGAGTACTCGTGTATAAAGGATGGACATAGACCAAATATTCAACATTCATTCCAAGTGGTCCACATACCCACAATGATTATTCGCACTTGATAACCGTCACACCCACTTGATATGTTGGGTGTGTGCTCCCAACCCAGGTTGGGGCCTTCCATAACAATCAATGGTCCAAGTGGTCTACATACCCACCCATTTGGGCTTTGGGTTGCACCCGCTGAGTAGCTTGTCTATAAAGGCTAGACATAGACAAAAAATTCAGCATTCATTCCAATGGTGGAAAATATAGTCCAATGGAGAGCTCTGTAGCAGAACAAAACCAAAGGTGTAGGCTGTGCGGGTGAGAGCCTAACACAAGGCGTTTCTTGGGCATATTTGTAGCAAGTCAGATTTATTGAGGTTTCAGGAAGGTTGTTGGTTGGGAACCTCCTTGGTGGGTTTTCCAAGTTGGGCACCCCTATTTTATGTAACCATTGTACTCTATATTTGCCTATGTTATATAAATTTGGCATGCCTAGTTGGGGCTGCCACTAATATTGTTGTTCTTGTGTTTCTTGCATTGTGTACTGTTTTTACTTGTGGAAATGGCTAAATATTAAGAATGAATAAGTAATCAGATGGTAACATAATCTAAGAAAATGGATAAGCATAATTCCGTAGATTTAGGTGTAGTCTACTGGAGGTCGGCCGAGTTGGTCTTTCCCTCGGCTAGAATTTGGGTAATGCCGCATGGAAAACCGGGCGTCACTTAGACATGCACCGGATTGATCCGTGGCACCATGGATCAGGCCAAAGAGGAAATAAATTCAACATATGGTGATAAATTTTAGAAGCATCTTCCTCTATGGAAAATCATTGATGATAGATGGAACAAACAATTCCATAGACCTTTACATGTAGCTGGATATTACTTAAACCCGAGTTAAGTAATTTCAAATATTTCAAGTTCTCTTATTCATTACAAAATCTTAGCCAAATGTTCAAATTCAATTGTTGAATATTTTTTGACTTCTGAACTTTTAAGGTACCATTAGACAAAATATTTTGAAGCAGAGGGGAGGTAAAAGGGGATTATATAGATGTATCGAGTGCATGGTTGCTAATCCCAAGATACAAGATGAGAAACATAGTGCGGATCTTGCATTTCAATGACAGTATCAGTACATTTGGCATGTCTATAACGGATCCATCAAGTAAGAAATTTCAGAGTTTTAAAATTATACTATTCATTTCAAAAGTCGAGTCAAAGTCTCAAAGTCATTTGTTGAAGCTTCTTTGCCTTCAACACTTATTATAGTTTGTTGGTGGGGATAGTTTGGTGGCCAGTGCCTTGATTTGCAAAATATTGCAATTTGTATATTGAACTAGACATCCATTGCTTCTATTTGTGAACATAATTGGAGTGTTTTTGAGCATATAGACACCAAGAAGTGAAATCGTTTTGAACAAAAAAAATTGAATGATATGGTTTATGCTCATTACAACCTTAACTTGAGTCACAACTAGGTGTTGAAAAATACCCATGAATCAAGCAACATAGTATTGGATGACATTGATCCCTCATCACAGTCGGTTGTGGATAGTTAGGCACCAACATTTGGTAATGCAAACCTTTGCTGGGTGGATTGGATCCACTTCCACAGTACACACCAAGAAACGAAACCATTTGGAAAAAAAACAGTTGAATGATATGGTTTATGTTTAGTACAACCAGTTTTTGAACAATAACCATGAACATGAATCAAGCAACATAGATTTGGATGACATTGTTCCCTCATCAGAGTGGGTTGTGGAGAGTTAGGAACCAACATTTGACAATGAATACATTTCTTGGATGGACTGGACCCACTTCCACAACCAAAGGATCTGAATGATTGACGAGTACCACTACCTTTAGGGCTAGGGGAATAAAGCCTAAATCCCATTGTAGAATCTAGTCATGTTGAGGATGAAGAGGATGAGATGTTTAATGATTATACCATATGATTAGATTGTATCATTATAGAGTCCGGACTATAGTTATTCATTAGTACTATGCTTATTTTTGGACTCTAGAATCCATTTAGAACCTCTTTGTTGGTGTATTTTAGTTTAGATATGTATTACACTTGATGATATTTTGGTTATATGTGTTACCCCCTAACTTGTAGGGGTGACTTAATGATCATTTCCTATGTGATATTCCATCACATCGAGTAATTCCATAAATGAGATCTATGGTTTACCCATGGATATTTTCCATGCACTTCCAACTTGCTCAGATCACCATGATATATGGAAGAAATTGATGGGGACTTTTAGTTGACACCAATGTTATGAAATATGCTATCTAATGAATCATGGTAATTTTTTTCTTATGTGTGGACATGACCATACGAGGTAGATGTTCTTACTCTATAATGGCTTATGAATCATAGATGGTTGTTTCATAGCTAAGGATGCATTGTGGTGTGGTCATAATTTTTCCTTAGATAACATGTATGACCTTGTGAGTTAGGTGTATCCCTTGAATGTAAGTAAGTGTGATCCTCATTTCACGTCATTTACAACATTTCACCTAGGAATTTTTGTATACCATGTCATTTCACTATCCATTTCACCCATTTCCATCATGCCCCCCTTCGTAATTAACTTATCATATGTTATGTTCCAAGGTCTCTATACTATTCCCAAGTATGAATGCCTAAGAAAAAGATAAATGAGTCAAAGTAATATAAGGATAATGCAGCGAAATAATAAATGTTATATATAAGTAATGCCCCCTTGCAAAAATCCAGGATTCTTATGTTTAGGTTATCAAATCCAAATCTAAAGTAGAAGGACTAAAAAGAAAGGGATCACAAAAAAAGAGGAATAAGGAAAGGGTAACTCAAGAAAAATCTCTCCCTCTAAGGCACACACGTGGAAGAAAATTATTAACCCCTAACTCTTGAAAGCTAAGGAGTAGACCTAACATTCAATCACATTTCTATCATGATTAATTCATGAGTACTGTTCCCTTTCATCACATTCATTTCATCACCCCCACCTTAATTAGAAAGTTAAGAAATGCATTTGGTTTTATTAGGGGTGTAACATGAAATCTAGATTAATTATGGTTACACCATAGTAATTCTAAGGTTAATGAGATAATTAATCAAAATTGAGTGAATTAATTAGAAAAGTACACTATAACATTTTATGTTAATGTTTTACATATTTGAAGGTATATTTCCTAAGTCATACATTATATTTCCTAACAATTGGTTGATTCTCTATAGTTGACTCATGTTACCTATTAGATGCTCTGCCCTCCCTCTTCATGCATAAGTTGGAGTCTAGAGGCACATATTATTAATCTTAATTGGCATATGTGAGTGTTATAATAACTTTAATCTAAGTCCTATTTATAAATAACAACCATCTAGTTATGATGTGGTCATTAGGTAGTTACCAAATTGTGTACTATATATGTAACATTTATACATATTAATGTAATGCTCTATGCTAACCTTTTTCCGCCATATGATTAAATGTTATTGCTTTCTTGATCTGCTTGGCTATCCATTCTAACAATGTTACCAGAGCATGAAATGATACCGTGGGCTTGGACATTGAAGAGTGTAAGAGAGATTGATAAAAGTAAATAGGTTTAAGAAAGTGGAATGTTGTTGCAGTAACCTGAAGAAGGTGACATAATATCAAAGTGGCATAGTATCAAAGTAACAGAAAAAAAAATCCCAAAAGAACAAAGAATTAGTATTGAATACTATTGCAACATTGAAAAGATAAGTTATTTCCATGCGATATATTTATTTTTATATCTTTCTCAAAGGATATATCAAGTCTTCATATGTTTTGATTAGTTGATTATTCTTCAGAAGCACAGGTCTCATAGTCCATTGTTTGTTGAAATATGGATATTTGGAAGGTTCTTGATAGTCATACTATTCCAATAGTATGTGGTTATAATTGTCCAAGACATGCCCTCTTCCAAAGCATAAATAAACACTCTTGAATGCTTCTGTGTCTTTGCAGCAAGGATTTACGGTTTATCTCATGTGCTTCCCTTGAAATTTCATATGTGTGTGTAAGATCACAACCAAGCCAGACACCAATTTGGTGTATGAGACCCTCTTTCTCGGGTGACAAGGGACCCCCCTCCGCAAACTGATTTGACTGCTAAAGTCTATAGAGGTATACATACCCTACCCCCTTCTGGATTTGAACCTATGAACTCCTAAGGGGAAACACATGTTCTTAACCGTTAGGCCCACCTACACTGTACTCCTATAATATACCAATTCTCTAGTGATGCATTGCAACAAGAAGATTTTGGTTTAAAGAGTATTGCTACAGGATGTTATTTTTCTTTCGTTCGTGAACTTTAACATATAATTGTCTTCCAATTTGAGTCGTGGGCCGGTAAATTGGTAAATTTTAAATGAGCGACTCCTTTATATGATAAATTATTATTAATCATAGTTGATAATACAAAGGAGCCACCTCTATCAGGGGTAGAACATATAGAGGTTTGTCAAAGTTGTTTCCAGTGCAACACTATCTATGTGGATAGAAATTCTTGAATTCAAATATGTAATAACTTGCTAACAAAACCCATCGAAAGAATGTAAATGCAGTTTCAAAGAGACACACATGATATTTCCCCCCTTTTGCTATCCTTTAGCGAGAGCATTTAGTATATGATTCCTGTAGCTATTATATTTTAGATCTCCTTTTTGATAATATCCTTGTATTTATGTGCTAGCTTATAGGGTTTTTACTTCATAGGTTTGGCATCAGGCATGAAATAAATTTTCATTTTCCTGAACTAGGAATTTCAGATCTTTGTAGTCGCGAGCAAATACATCCTAATATTCTTTTAACAAATTGACGATTTCAGCTGCTTGCTGCTTTGACCAATAATATCCAATTTTAGCCATATTAGGTCTATCATCTTTCGAAATGTCAAACTCTTTCATTTTTATTTGTATGTTCATCCATTCTAGTGCTTTTGATTCATCGATCTTCCGTTTTCCTTCCTTAAATTATGTGAAATTTAGTGGGAAGCCTTTCTGGTCGTCCTCATCAATTTTTTCTTTGGTGTCAATTTGTAACACTGTCTTGATTGGTCGTCATATGTAGGGATGGTCTTTTCTCCATTGGAATATTTTTCCAATAGTGTTGTCATTTTTTGTTTGCAGTCATGTTAGTCATGGGGCCAACTGGTTTGTAGTTTTCGTGATCCAATTGCATTTTTCCTTTGGTTTGTTAGTGTTGTATGGCCTTGTAATAAACTGTGCTACCTATTGTACAACTTCTTTCAGACACTCTTCTGCAGGTAAAAAGGATAAATATTTAATAATTTTTTCTTACAAGTTTTTCCATGTGAATGTTTCTCCTCATGCCTCTTCCATTTTATACCAATTTTTTTTTGTAAAGCTGCAGTTGAAAATTATATTAAAAGTACAAAAATTACAGGGCAGTTTTCTAGCCTAGGCGATCTAAGTTGGTGGAACCACCAACCTAGATGCTAAAAAATGCTAGGTTGATAAGTAACATGGTAGAACAGGCCTATCCAGGGAGGCCAAGCACCACATAAGTTCTTGCATAGCCGTACATATAAAATAACCAAGCAAGAAAATAGATAGTATAGCTAAAAAAAGCAGAACCTTTGACCATCGTAGAGTGAGATAGGGAGGAGAATCTGTAGTATTTTGTTCTTCATTCTGGGGGCTGGGTTTGTACTCAATGATGGGGCAGTTGCTGAAGAAGTCGTCGTCCCATCCCGGAGGAGGGATATTTTGCATCAGTGGTTCCGTTTTGTAGTAGAGGGAGACGTTCCCTTCAGACTTTCGGACCCGTTTGTAGTGTAGAGAATCAATAGTTGTTGGCACATGAAAGGTGGCGTGTAGGGGAGCCAAATCAGAGGAAGCGCCAAAAGCAGGCAACGTTGGCCCCGAGGTGTTTTCCACCACGGTCGCAGATCTTCCAGCCACTACGTTCATCATTTCTCCTGAAATTGACAGAGCTTTAGGAGCAGGGGAGGACCCTCCTGTGTGAGCTACTTACATTCCATCCAAACCAGCCTGAGTGTTTGTGGGCTCTACTGAAGTTGAGCCCCTGTGCACCATAGAGCACTTCTCTAGAGAATACTTACCGCCAACGAGGCTGGAATCCAGACTCACCAATTTCGCATCCAAGTGGACCAAGAGAGCCCTGATATCCATGATGGAGGCTGTGGCCGTGTTCCAATTTTCCAACATCTCCTCAACCAAATTGCCTAGCATATTTTTGATAAGCCAATAGTAATTGACTTTATTTCCGTGGTTACCTGTAGCGAGGATATCTTCCACATGATCGGATACCCAGTCGTCAATTAGCTTGCAGGATGGAGCTGATGCCGCTATCATAACTGCTGATGACGACCTTAATTTTTCCAGGAGACCTAACATCCCTACCAGTGCCATGTCCCTCTCCCCGACGAGAGGTGCCTCGAGGATGAGTCATAATGTGGAGATGGAGCTCCCATGAAATAACAAAGTGCGCAGAGCAAAACAAAACTGGGAAGTTCAACACAGAGATCAACGTTGGAATGAAAATGAGGAGGGAGTTGGGATTGTTCTCCATTTCAAGCACCGAGGAGGAGGAATACAGGTAAGCCACACGTAGGAGTTGCATCGCACACCTACCAACGTTAATGCCAGGGGACTTCAACAGTCACATCGAGCTCTGAATCATTACAAACATTAGACTGTTCATTAAATATCACATAATCACGAAATCCTACATTAAGAGGAAGCTTGCCCTCATTACTGAGAGGTGACAAATGTAGCGTGCTAGCTCCATCTGGTTGGAGAGAGCTTCCAAGTGGGGACTGCTTGTGGAAAGCACCCACATCCGGGATCCAATTTAGACCATTTGATCGGTAGATCATCTAGAATTCTAGGGAATAAATGGGGCCATATTTTTTCATCTTTGTATCCAATGATTTTCCACTGTTTTTGGAATCTTTTGATATGCTCCTCCGGATCCATGCCTTGCACAAATTTGGGTATTTGTGCTTGCGTTGTTAACCTTTTTCCATCAAAATATTTCAATAAAGTAAGTAGACACAACTGTCCATGTTTGTAACCGCGACTGATGTGTATCCCACCATCTAGCTGCTTGACCTGTGAAGGTTTCCACCAAGATTTGTAGTCGCCCATGTTCATCGACATTTTTAGAGACTTCTTCTATATGCATTATTGGTGATTCACGTTCTTTATATCGTAAAGTTGGGTACTCCCTTGTTTTCCTTTCAAATATTTTCGGTATGATAGATATTGTAAAGCATGTTCTTATTGATCTTCGTGGGATAGATTCTACTAACCAATAGTATCTTAAATGTGATTCATAGTTTTATATCTTCCAGTCGTATAGTTCGGAGTCATAGTTTTGTCCGACAGGCATGAGTGATCCCAAACGAAGTTCCCCATATTCGTTTGGTTCAATTGAGTCTTCATGATTTTCAGTTATCTAATATAGTCTCCTTATATATCCTTTATTTTCATCTGATTCTTCCCATGGTTTCTCTTGGGATGGATATATTGGTACAATAAATTTCTTTCCATCTCCTTTGAGTTTTATTCTATCTTTTTCCAGTGAGATGGATGCTTTCGTTTTCCGATCCCATGGTCATCTGACCAGTGTGGGGAAGGAAATTTTTCCTTCTTTGGGATCAATTATTTCAAAGTCAATTTGAGTTTGGATTCCCATGAGTCCAGTATTAGATTTATTCCAGACTCCTATAGGTTCAATCAATCCTTGGTTGGAGAGATTAAGGTATATGCCTGATTCTTGTAGTCATGGCCGACCTAGTCATTCCCAAGTTGCTCTAGTCATTATATTTTCTTGTCCTCCACTATGCCTTCGCCATCTACCGCGCTATCTTCCTTCCACTCATACTCGTTCCTCCCTCCTCTTGCTCTCCCCATCGCTGCTCCAGTCCATCGCACGCCCCTTCTCCCATGCTTTCTGCCACTTCCACCTTTTTCCCATCAATCCACACCACTGCCATACCACGCCGCCGCTCCACCCTTGCACCCCTGCTTGCCTCCCCACCTTTCAGCTTCCCTCCAATCCACCACCGGCCACCACTTCCACCACCGCCTACAGCCCACTCCACCCTCGCTTCCATCCCCCCGTGTTTTTACCCTTCCGCCACCCGACCTCCCCAACGCCACCTCCATCATTCCCGGCTGTTTAATTTTTTTTAATATTAAACTTTAATATTAATAATATTTATTAATATTATAATTTAATATTATTATTAATTAAAAAAAACTATATTATAATAATAATTATTATTATAATTAGTTAAAAAAAAAATCGTGGCGAGCTGGCTTTGTACAACAAATTAAAATAAATCCACATTCAGCGTTGAGAAGATTCCACCAATCACCAGATCAATGAGTGAATTAAATGCCCAATTCAATTCAATCAATGAGAAGATTAACAAGAACTATGATGAACTGCAGGAAAAGATCAATCAAACCAGTGACAATTTGGCAGCGACTTGGACACAAATTACATCACGAATAGAGAACACTGTTCGCAATCTACAAGAAGACCAAAAGAAAAATCAAGTAGTTTTAAACGCCATCTTGGACAGATTACCATTACCAAAATATCCACAACCCAACTCTCCCAGAACACTGGAGCAACCAGATCCTTTCAACATGTCGTCATCATTCTCGTATACACAAGGACGCCAAATATGGGTGAAAGTTGAGCTACCCAAATATGACGGGGACGAACAACAGTGCATAGCATGGGTTAACAAAGACGAAGAATACTTAGACATCCACAATATCCATTACGAAGAGGAGAAAGTTAAATATGCCTCCATGCATCTAGAAGGAAACGCTTACAACTGGTACTTATGGTGGAAGAAAACTGCAAGAATCTGTTCTCACAACTGGGTTAGTTTCAAGAACAACCTCATTAAAAGATTCCAAGGCGTTGAAGAAAAAGACTTCTTTGCCAAAATCACAAGGTTACAACAGAAAAGTAGTGTTGATGAGTACATCTGTGAATGGGAAGCACTGTCGACTCAAGTTCCAGAGTTAACCGATGACCAATGATTACAGACCTACATACACGGTCTTAAACAACACATCCGTGATGAACTAGAGTTACATAACATCTCAACCATGGAGGAAACACGACGTAAAGCCAAGATCATTGGAAACAAATTCAAGAAATCCATTCATACAAATTTCGACAAAGACGACTCCAAAAGGAAGCCCATCCAATCAGCATACACAGGAAATCCAAGATATACACCACCACAACTCAGGGAAGGAACGAAGTCCAGTTTAGGGGCCCAAAGAATAAAGGAAGGGAAATGCAAGTTCTGTGGGGACAAATGGGATCCTAAGCACATATGCTTACAAAAGAAATTGTATGCCTGTGAAGCTAAAGAAGCAGAGTTGGAAGTCGAGGAACCAACTGAGAATGATACGAATAGTCAACTAGACTACCAAACAGAAATAGAGGACGACACCCCAAAAATCTCATTAGCCGCTATTACCGGAATCTCCCAACCGCAAACATTGAAGATTAAAGGACACATAAAAAAGAATAACATCACAGTTCTCATCGACAGTGGCAACACCCATAACTTCGTTAATGTCAACCTTGCTAAAGTATCTAACCTATTTATTTTTCCGGTACCTAACATGAAGGTTATGGTAGCAGATGGCAAGAAGATTGACAATGTGGGAAAATGTCACAAGGTCAAGTTACAAATGCAAGAGTACAACTTAGAATGAGATTTCTTTGTGGTACCGTTGGGAGGAGTTGATGTAGTATTAGGAATACAATGGTTACAAACCTTGGGTACATACTCTGCAAATCACCAAGAACATTTTATTGAATTCCAGTCGTTCGGGAAGACACATAAGTTATACGGGTTCCAACCACCTCCGACACAGTTAGTTACGTCACATCAGATGGAAAGGTTACTTCGGAAGGGCGCACCAGCGTACATACTTCAATGTCAAGAAATGGAGATTCTAACATGTGAAGGAGATATGGACAAACAACCATAGATACAAGATCTAATTCAAAAACATCACAAGGTGTTCCAAGAGCTTCCGATGGAGGTCCCACCAAATAGGAAGATTGAACACATAATTGAGATTGAACCAGGGTCAAAACCTGTCAATAGCAAATCGTATAGATATCCACATCACCATAAAACATAGATTGAAAGGCTAACTCAAGATCTTCTAAAATGTGGTGTCATTTCAAAAAGCAGAAGCCCGTATGCAGCCCCAGTAGTGTTAGTACGAAAGAAGGATGGTTCATTCAGATTGTGTATAGATTATAGAGGACTGAACAAAATAACTATCCAAAATAAATTTCTGATCCCATTCATTGATGAGATGCTGGATGAACTTCTTGGGGCCAAGTATTTCTCAAAATTGGATCTCCGATCTAGTTATTACCAAATCAAATTTAGAGTGGAAGACATAGCAAAAACTGCTTTTTGCACTCATGAAGGCCACTACGAGTTCAAAGTAATTCCCTTCGGTTTGACTAACACTCTAGCTACGTTTCAAGCCGCAATGAACGAATTGTTCCAACCATTTTAAGGAAAATTCGTACAAGTATTTTTTGATGACATCCTCATATATAGGAGAACATGGAAGGAGCATCTGGAACACTTAAGTCAAGTACTTACCATTTTGGAAGAAAACCAATTCTATGCAAAAAGGTCTAAGTGCACCTTTGTAAAAGAGGAAGTGGACTACTTGGGCCATAATATATCGAAGGAAGGAATTAAAGTCGATCCAAGTAAAATCAAGGCAATCATGGAATGGCCCAAACCCAATAACATATCGAAGCTAAGGGAATTTCTAGGCCTAACAGGATACTATCGAAGATTTGTAAAGAATTACGCCCATAAAACTGCCCCTCTCACAAATTTATTGAAGAAGAATTCCTTCCAATGGAATAGTGAAGCAGAAAAATGTTTTGAAACATTAAAATGCATGATGTCTTCAACATCTATATTAGCCATTCCTGACTTCACAAAACCTTTTGTAGTTGAATGTGACGCCTTAGGTTTCGTACTAAGAGCAGTTTTGATGCAAGAAGGTCACCAAATAGCATTCGAAAGTAGAAAGCTCAACAAGAGATAAAGTTTGAAGTCCACTTATGATAAAGAGATGCTGGCCATTATACATGACTTAACAAAATGGCGACAGTACCTTCTAGGGAGAAAAATATTGATAAGAATAGACCATAATAGGCTTCAATATCTCCTTCAACAAAAGACATTGTCAACATAACAATAGAAGTGGATAGAAAAAATTGCTACCTTTGATCTGGAGATATTACATAAAAAGGGGAAAGACAATATAGTCGCTGATGCTCTATCTAGGAAGGATGAAGTCTAGACATATGCAATTTCAATCGTTATTCCAGAGTGGTTGGACGAAATACAAAGAGAATACTCTAAAGATCCAAACATGTGTGCCTTAATCGAAGATCCGAATAGAGGTCCAAAATTCGAGTGGCGAAATGACATCTTGTGGTACAAGGGAAGGATCTATTTAAACCCAACATCAAGGTTTAAAACTAAGGTCATGATAGAAGCTCATGATTCACCCTCCGCAGGACATGTAGGTTTTTTCAAGACTTGTTACAATGCCATACAATCGTTCTATTGGAAAGGAATGCATAAAGACATTCAAAAATATGTAGCCGAATGTGACACATGTCAAAGGAATAAAAGCGAAAACGTCATGACTCCAGGGCTACTCCACCCACTAAACATTCCGAAGCAAAAGTGGGAGGAAATCTCTATGGATTTTATTGAAGGGTTAACCCTATATTATGGTAAGGAAAACATCTTCGTGGTAGTGGACCAATTAACGAAATATGCACATTTTATGGGTATCAAGAAAAATGACTCCGCTAAACAGATCGCTGAAGTATTTTGTAAAAATATTTACAAATTGCATGGGTTCCCAAAAATTATCGCTAGCGACAGAGATGAAAAATTTACAAGCAATTTTTGGAAGGAATTCTGCAAACAAATTGGGATCGCTCTTAACATGAGTTCAGCTTATCATCCACAAACAGATGGGCAAACATAAGTTTTCAACAAATTTCTAGAAGCGTATCTTCGTAGTTTCGTCACTGACAAACAGAACAAATGGTTACAATGGTTACATCTTGCAGAATGGTGGTATAACACTACCTATCACATGTCAGCTAAGATGACACCATTTCAAGCATTGTATAGTTATGAGCCGCCTAGATGGAAGGAATTCGTTCAAGGTGATGCAAAAGTACCCGTAGTGAAAAGTCAACTTGAAGAAAATCAGCGAGTAATGCAAGTACTGAAGGATAATTTAACTATGGCACAAAATCGTATGAAGTAGCAAGCATATCAACATAGAACATAAAGAGAATTTGAAATAGCAGATTGGGTATTTGTAAGGCTTCAACCATACAAACAATTGTCGCTAAAGCAACAAGGGAAAAACAAATTGGCACCCAAGTTTTATGGACCTTATCAAATTGTCCGAAATATTAGCCCGATAGCATATGAATTGAAGTTACCCGATTCAAGTCGAATTCACAACATTTTCCATGTCACAAATCTAAAAAAATTATTGGGTCAACATCAATCAGTTCAAACAACACTTCCTGCTCTGTACGAAGAAGGGAAACTTATCTTAGAACCAGAAGCTATCATCAATATTAGAGAATGGAGATTACGCAATAGAATGATCAATGAATACCTCATTAAATGGAAGAATTTCCCAGAAGAAGACGCGTCATGGGAATCAGAGAAGTTCGTTCGGCAATATCCGTCATTACCTTGCTTTGAGGACAAATCATTTTAAAAGACGAAGGCAATGTTATATATATTAATTGATAATAAATTAGAATTAAGTAGATTATTAAATATAATTTATTAAATAAGGCGACCTTGGGAAAAATTCACCTCCGTTCCCGAATTATGATATATATTTCGGGAATTTTTCCAATGTAATTCATCTTCTACATTATTCAATATACATTTTCTAAATTTATGCTTTCTTCTCTATTCCATGTTTGAGATATCTTGAAATTTTTAGGCGTCGTTCTTCTAAGAAGACTCTTGGCTCCTCCAATATGTATCGACGTTCTTCTGGGAACGAACTTATGTCATCCTGGTATTGTATTCAGTCGTTGAGTTGACATGATTCTTTCGTGTGTCATTCCGATGAACATGTCATGCACCATAGGTCATTATGTCGTAATGCTAGCTGTTGTAGCAAATTTTGCATTATTTCCAAATTTTCTTCCAGTTTGCGGTCGGTGTGACTAATAAGGAGATTTGCATTCGACTTGAATTTCTAAGATTTTTGCAAGGTGACATCGTAAGTTGTGAATTCATATAAGCTCAATGGAATTTTGATCCACAGAATTAATCCTACGATAAACCATTGAATAAGGATAGATTCATCCATTGTCACTGGAATCTAGGTGAGCAAATATTTAAATATTTTATCATATTCCCATATAGATTTGCCTAGTCTTTGCGCTATTTGTTTGAGTTTCTTAGCAGCTAGGTGCTTTATATCTTGAGTGCGGAAAAATTCTACAAAGCTATTCTTGATTTCTTGTTTGGTTTTTTGACCTTTTTCTATAAATATCATAAACGAGGTGAGACCTATTTTACGCAAACAACTTGCAAACATTGCTATCTATCTATTTTCATTAGTAACGACATTAGCCTCCCATACAGTTTCACACACAAACCAATTTTTCACAGGATCTTCATCCCCTTCATAGATAGGAAACTGCACTTGAGGAGTAACCATACTAAAAGAATTATTGCTAGTATTACTTGAAGTAGTTTTATTGATGATACTTACTGACGACGATGACTTACGAAATGAAGGCTTACTTTGCACCAACTGGTGATATACTGCCTAGTATAACTTAACCTCTTCTTCAAACTCTTCGTTGAGAGGTTGGGGTTCCGACTAATCTCTGGCTTCAATATATAGTATTGTTGGCATGGGGTACCTGTACACGTTCTAAGTAGAAGAGATGAAAGTAGTTCCTTGAATATTCCAGTGTAAAATGATCCAATTACCTTGTATTGGCCTTGAAATCATTAGTCGACTGATAATGCATCCATAAGGGTCTAGCCGACTATACATAATGTTGCCACTAGGTCCAAGGCCCAAGTCATACTCAATGATTTTTATAACACTAGGGCCAGTCATCATAATCATTGGTACATTATGGGAATGAGTTGAAACATTGGGTATTGCAATGTATAAAGCTTGCAGGGCCAGCTCTGTTGTGCAGGATTATTATCTTATAGTGAGGAGAAGACACTGCCAACTTGGGCGGGGTGACAGGTAAATACATTCATTGCATAACAGATTGGCGACTCCGCTAGGTATTGCATTCTGTACCACACAGTAGCGCACTTAACCTGCATACTTTCTGATGTGTGCGCGGGTTGCTAGTGTATATAATAGAGCATTTTCTAATGTGTGCGCGGGTTGCTAGTGTATATAGTAGAGCATTTTCATATGTGTGCGCGGGTTGCTAGTGTATACAGTAGCGCACATCCTTGTAAGTTTGAAATTTTTATTGTACGGTTTGATTTTTGGATGTTGGGTTTGTTCCTTTTTTTTGCTTTGCCTCTCTGCTGATGTTGAGACACCCTTGTGTCTTTTATTGGTTTTGTGTAACCTCTCGAGAGTCCTTTTAGATTGCTTCAGTTCTTTTTAGGTGTCTTTCTGCTTTTATGCCTTTCTGAACCTATGCGCTACTCCCTGCTACTTACGACAACGCACTTTGTGCCCTAGACACGTGTTGCACTTCTGCAGACTTGCGCACATAACACATGTTGTCTGTTGCAATACCCGCGCACATTTACTGTGTTTGACTTTTCTGCTAGGGTTTGACCCCAGTTTGAACTCTCTTGGGTGCTTTTGGAAAGTTTCTGATGATTTGATGCCTTCTGAACTTCTGTTTAGATCAGTTTGATTTGCTTAAAGCCTTGCTAGCTTTTCTTTTCAGTTTGTGTAGTGGTAAAGTGATTTTTGGTTTGCTTTCCTACTCTGTTTACTTGGCTGGTGTTTTACTGGGTTTTGATGCTTTGGAGCAGCCTTATTGGTTTGTCTTTCCGTTACCCGCATCTTTTCCCCCTTTTTCTTTTACATTCAGTTCTAAGTCTAGAGTTTTTTCGTTTCGAAACAACTCGGTGGGTCGAGTCTTTCTCAGTTTTGCTTTGATTGTTTAAGCCATTAGTCTCTTATCTTTACTTGCACCTGTGTTAGATCTTACTTGTTGCGTTTTCTGATTCAGTTTCTTTTAAAAGAGAAAAATATAAAGATTGAAAATTGGTAGCATAACTTTAAGATTAATCATTTCTTTTCAAGGTAGCGTAATTTTGTCTTGCTTTGAAAATTTAAAAGAAAAATAAAAATATTCTTAGGTTTGCTTATCTTTAGTTTTGAAAGGTATATAAATGAAAATTTTTGGTGAAAGTTGTTTCCTTTCATGCACTCTCCATTTCAGTCACAACCACGCCACACACTTCACTACAACCTTTGATTAAAAAACAACCTTTAAAAAGAATACTTAATAAAATTTATTAGAAACTTTTTCTTTTTAGGGTTGTCACTACACCAACTAGCTTATGCTAGGGTTTCGGATCAGAACACACTTAAACTATCCG
Organism: Larix kaempferi; assembly: GCA_027924585.1. Taxonomy (NCBI): domain Eukaryota; kingdom Viridiplantae; phylum Streptophyta; class Pinopsida; order Pinales; family Pinaceae; genus Larix; species Larix kaempferi. The sequence goes on from BSBM01000526.1 coordinate 8,094,728, forward strand.
GAACCATTTTTCATTACTCAACAATCGTAGTAAGACATTCTTTAGGTAAATCCATTTGTATCAAAATTTCTTGGGAAACTCCACTGAAACCAGAGCTAAGCACGAGGTCGTGTGAGACTGGAATTGGTGAGGATAACCCCTCACTTTCCTTTCGAGCATAAACTCGAGATGTCTTGTGTACGGGGGTCCTTTTGGAATTCGGGCTTTGTTACCCTGCCCATGCGTTACGGCTAGACTGATGACTGGCCCCCCAATAATTTTTGTACTTATGGTAGCCTTAGTATATTAACCATATAGGATTCTTCACAGGTAGAGTGGAAGGCTATTTCCACTTAACCTTGGACATACGCAGAAGGTAACCCTTTGGCAGTAATCTCAGGAGGGCGATTTGGTGATTCAAATGCTTGCACCCAGAGGACCTCCATTGGACATCGCGTAACTGACCATCAATACTCTATTGGTTTTTTTTGGGCCCTCATCATCCCAGACTGAATTCTGAGAATATCAGCTTTGTTTTCTTGGTCTTGATCACCTTAGGGGATTTTTAGTGGTGTGCTCTTTGTGCCCTTTGTTTTTAGTTGGCCTTAGAATTTTCTGTCCCGTTGAGTCGGAAATGATGGATAGCATCCCGGTGAGCACCAATCAAGGGACCCCTGTTCAAGGGGCTCCTTGTGATTTTCCATTTATTGGGAACATTGGTACTCCCTTAATGGCCACCTTGAATCTTCTGGGATTCACTATAGTGCTACCGGTTTGGTTGTTTTCCACTCCGAATTCCTTGCATGCTCCTGATGCTTCTCAAGTAAGCACCTCACATCAAGAGAATCAGAACCCTATGCCTGCTTCGCCAGTAACATCTTCTCCTCCTCCTCCTTCTACCTCATGTGGTGAAAGTAGTAATACTAGTAACCAACAGTCTAAAAGGAATAGACGAAGGAAGAATAGGAAGAATATGCCAAAGCAAGGGGGCAGCCACCTAACCTTTGGAAGTCATGCTGGGGGCACCTACCCAACCTATGGTGGTCATGTTGGGAAAAGTCACCCAGCCTCTGGAAGTCATGCTGGGGGCACCTACCCAACCTCTGGTGGTTATGTTGGGAAAAGTCACCCAGCCTCTAGAAGTCATGTTGGGGGAACCTACCCAACCTCTGGTGGTCATGTTGGGAAAAGTCACTTAGTCAACCATACTGAACCCGCCTACCCAACCTTTGGTGGTCATGTTGGGAGAACTCACTCAGTCACTATAAATCATACTGAACCTAGCCACCCAGCCTCTAGAAGTCATGCTGGGGGAACCCACCCAACCTCTGAAGGTCATGCTGGGGGCACCCACCCAGCATCTGAAGGTCATGCTGGGGGCACCTACCAAGCCTCTGGAGGTCATGCTAGGAGAAAACTTTCCAGTCACTGCAAATCATATTGAAAGTATGTCTTCAACCACTATTTCTCATGTTGAGGACACTTCATTGATCACTGCTGGTCATATTAATGACAAGTCACAAGTTCCTGTGAGTCACATTGGAGACATTGAATCAGCCACTGCAAGTCATGCTGAGAAAGTTGACATTGTCGAGAAACCTAATAAACAAAAGCTTAAGTTTCCTTGTAAGTTTTGCGAGGGAGACCACCTGACCTATTTGTGCCCTGTACTTCCAGAAGTGCAAAAAGTGTGGTCCGTAGTTCAAAAGTCTTATGCTTATGAGAAACCAGCCACTGCAAGTCATGATTGGGGCAAGCTGTCATCCAATGCTAGTCATGCTGAGAGTACTATTGTTGTAAAGGAGTCTAAGCTTATAGGACGCAAGCCAAATTTATCTTGTAAAATTTGTAAGGGAGATAACCTTACTCACCTGTGCCCTGCTATTCCAGAGGTGCGGAGAGTGTGGTCCATGTCTGAAGGATCCTCTTCTCCTGAATTTTATAGATTCCCAACAGCCTGATCAACCTTTGGTTGATGAAGTGGTTGAACCAATTCAATCTTTGGTCAACCCCACTCTTTCTTTGGAGAGTGAAGTGATCGAATCGATGCAATCCTCAACCGATCCCATCAGTCCTTTGGAGATTGATGCACCTGTCTCTGAAGTTTTCTGCATTACCAGTTGAGATGTTTCTAAAAATGGGGGCACTGCATCTATGCCAAGTGAACCCCTACCAAGCTCTGGGGTCATTTCCTTTGATTGGAATAGTCTAACTGGGCCTCGCCTTCCTTCTTCTTCACCTTTCCAGATAAAGGTTGATATCGGAAACCATACGATTCACCGATGTATTGTAGATGAAGGAGCCTCTGTTAGTATCTTATCCCCTTATGCTTGGAGAGATTTAGGTTTTCCTAACCTTGTTCCAACCATTAATTGTGAAGAGCAGGAGACCAGGACTCGGTTGCAGAAGCATCTTGATAGATCAGGTATATTTGTACTAATTCATGGTTCTTTGACAATAAAAAGGTGGAAATACCCTTCCTGTCCCAAATCGAATGTCTATTGGATTGTATGTTCATTTGGTTTAATATCTAATTGTAGTTGATGTTTAATTGCTTTCAATTGCATCATATTTATTGCAGTCAAGATATGCTTAGGAAGGTTTCCTTTGTGTTGCAGGTTCATCAAGCGGAAGACCAAGCGAAAGCTAGGACCAACCGTCGATAAAAGGTACATCTTTCGATATCTTGATCTCTTTTATTTGTAGGCACTAAATGCAATGAAATGAATGTATTTACTTGTCACCCCCCCCCCAAGTTGGTAGTGTCTTCTCCTCACTATAAGGTAATAATCCTTCACAACAAGCTCCATTGCGCGTGGTCCTTCTTTTGGTGTCAACTCCTCACTCTCTCTGCCAACTGGGCAAATTTCCCTCGACACAAGTGGGTATTTTGGCAGATCGACTCTTACTCCTAGTTTCTTCATGTTTCTTTTCCCTTGTAATGGACTGGTAATGTTTCATAGCTCCTCATGGTTTTTAAGTCTCTTTTCTCTTTCGAGTTTCTGAATATCCACTGTCTGCTTGAAACTGGAGATAGGTTTGTTTCATTGAGGTGGACTTGTCTTCTTGGTGGAATTCATTGTCAAATTTGTCCGTCAGCTAGCATCATCTTTTATCTACTCATCTTCTCCTGGTAGGAGACCCCCCCATGTCTGACCCAACTATTGCGAGTTAATTACTGGGAATTTGGGAAGTTTGTTCATTTTATTAGAAAATATTACCATTATCGTTCTTGGACAAAACGATCTGAGTCTTTCTGTTTTTGTTTCCAATTTGAACTTCCACCAGGACACAAAGGTAGTCGTGATTCTACTACATGGCCGACTCCTCTTTCGATCATAAATTTAAACAACAACGTTAGAATAGTCACAAAGAATGATTCGTGGAATTCGTTGTAGAATATTTTTTGGATTTCATCGAGCGATGTCCTTTCTTCGATCGCTTGTTCTTCACAGAATTCGTCACATATTTTTTCAAACCACTCATACATGTTTGTTCGGCCTCCGTTATTGAGTCTATGCATCAACAATTTTTCATTGGCACGATCGATTTTGCTAATTAATTATGTCAATCAATTTCTTCAATTCATGGGGAAAAACTTCGATAAAATTTTCATGTGTCTCAATGAAGAATTTTCTTTGGCTCTTACTAATGTTAACTTGTTCCTTCTGGCATAGTTTTGAATATAATTTGCTATCTTTTTGTTCCACCACTCTTTAATTTCTTCCTTGCTGACCATTTATATAGGTGTAATCATATTTTTTCCCGAATAGTACTACCGGAAACATAACCAATGTTGTAATCCATGGTATTACATGAAGTTACCAATAGTATTTGCTATATAAAAGCATAGAGATAATATAATCACATACAGTCAGGAAGGAAGAAAACATAAGTAATGGATACAACAACAACAAGTCTTTATTATCAGATACCCAAGAGTACAAATATTAACTTTTTCATTTCGGCTCACCAACCTTATATATACAATTTACATTATGTTATTCAGTTACATACTTTAAACTTCCTGGTCAGCTATCTAACCAAATTGACCAACTACTTGACTAGTTGGCCGGGAGGACCTAGTTAGCTGGCTGACTAGGCTCCTCCAACAACCCAGTTGAATCCACCTTGAGATGGTTGTCCCTACTAAAAATTTCTTAGCTGGTTCTTGTAAGGTAAGGGTTTGAATCCTCTTCTCCATGGATCAAAATTCCCTATATCCTTTCCTCTTCCTGATTGTTGTTTCTCAAATATGCCCTTGCTTTTCTCGTAGCAATGCATAGCCTTCCAAATAACATCATCCAAATTCATGGGATTTACTAACTCAATTATGTCTTTGTAATTATGGGGAAGTCCATTTAAGAACTTCTAAATCTTTACCTTCTCATTTTTGAAGTAAGCCACATACTGAAACAACTCTAGAAACTTGTTCACATATTCCTCCATTGTCATATGTCCTAGCTTTAATTCAGGAAACTTTTTGCTCTTGTTTTCATAATACCTCTCTAAAAGGTATTTTTGATTCAAATACTTTTCAAACTTCTCCCAGACAATTTTCCTCTCTTTGATGCCTTTCACATATCTGAGGTGTTCCTACCAGATTGAAGCTTTACTATTCAAGCTAAAAATGACAATTTTGGCTTTTTGGTTCTTAAATTAATCATGGATCTCGAAGTACTTCATTTCAAGAATCCATGTGTGAGCTTCTTGTCATGTCTTACCTTCTCCATCGAATGTAGGCAACTTTACCTTCCTGAATGATCCATAGGGGTTATCTCTATGAAACTCTCTTCTTTTGGACCTTCTCATTCAACATTTTGGGATATCTGATGAATTCCTTGATTCATCTGACCTACTATCTGAGGTGTCTAATGTTCTTGTTGTCCTATGTGAACCTCTTCTTAGGCTACCATCGAGAGTGACTATCCTCACTCTTTCTGTACTTTCTACCATTTTTTTGATTTTCTCCCAAACATGATTTCTGCTGAATATCTCTCAAGTTCTGGAGTATGGCAACATTTATATACTGTTGCTCTTCTTGTGCCTTGGTCAACCTGTCATTAGAACTTCTCATGGTTTCAACCACTTATGGAGGCGTGATTTGTGCTCTCCTTCCATTGTATTCTATTTTTGCATTATCACCATGCACATATACTCCCATGACATCTTCCTTGGGTCCATAGGGGTCTTGTGCATCATTCACAAAGAGTAGTCCACTTCTAACCCTTATTTCTTATTCTGCTTTCTGTAATAATTCTACACAAGAGGAAGTTTTATTAGACAACATATTATTGCAACTTACTAACTACTTTAATTCCCATTACCATGATGGAGCACTACACGTTTTCCATTATTACACTAGTATCAGATCAGTGGTACTCACCAATTTCCTATACCTAGAGGCCTAGTGTCACACCACTTCTCTAGAAAACAATTATCATGCTACTATAACTCCACTTTGTGAATACATTATCTAGTCCATGTAGCCCCAGTGCTGCAACCATGAGATTTGATTCAACTTCCTTCAACCCATGCAATCCTGGTGTTGTAACCATCACTCTGATACCACTATGTGGTGTCCCTGGACGACATGATATCAATTTTGGGATGACGAGGAATTCCCTCAAGACCATTCTAACAAAATTACGAATCTGATACCATTCTATAACATCCCTAACTCCCCCTTAACAGTGTGTTACTCAACCACACATACATCTCTTTCTTCTTATGTCTCTTTACTCTATTAATTGGATTTACTTCCCTATCAACATCTTTAGCTTTATCAAGACTCTGTTCCACAACCTTCCCAAATTATCAGCTCCCATCCATTGACTTCTCTTGTATAAAAAAGTCCCATGTACACTTCCACGTGATTCTTGGAGGGACCATTCTCAATGTGATTACTTCGAGGTTCTGCCCCAACGAGGCCCTATCGAAACATCGGGTTTGATACATAGGATCTCTCCTTTCAACTTTACCCCGATCCTCATACAAGTGCTGTTGGACGAATACTCCGACAGCCTACCTCCGATGAGGCATCCCTAATAGCATCAGGTTTGATACATTGGATCTCTACCTATCAGGTCTTCCTGCATACATTTATATATCGCCTATCCGATGTCATATTGTCGATACATAGTTTCCAATATGATATTGGGCTTCGGTCTATTTGAACTCCTTCACATACTCTACCACCGCAAATCCCGATACAACATCTTCGATACATCAACTTTGCTATACCATTAGAGAACACACTATCAAGATCTCCTCCACATACTCCCATCGAAATCCCCAATATTTGATCCTTCCACACATTGGTCCTGATATGTCAAACTTATCTACCCGTTGAACTTTCCTTTATGCACTTTCGGTTGGATTACTCGACAGCTAGCCCCTGATGATGCCTATTTAATAGCCTATACTTAGCCGATTTTTGGGTTTCCTCAAGGAATGGAATTATGGTTTCTCTAGAAAATCGACCTCAGTTTCTAGAGTTTTTGGGCCATTTGAAGCCACTTGTTAACCTCTGTGAATGATGGATAACAATATACATGATTTATACTTACATGCAAATAAAATTATTGGTACTCATGTAGACATACCATACCATTCTTGATGTAGTCAAGCAAGGCTACTAGTAAATAAGAAAGACTACATAGTCACATGAGCATATTCATAGACTACTTGGTACAAAAAAAGACATATTCAATCCATTAAATCATTAACTGAAATTAACAACACATAAAATGAATATTTATCTAGAAATAATTTTCCCAAGTAACTAACTATGTAAGAGCAAATTCAACCCAATGTAGGCACATTGTCCAGCATATACTCTCTGCTAATAGGCCACCCTCAGTCTAAGAACAATTTCCACAAGAAAATGAGAAGTGCTAAGGTTGATTCACAATAATGTAGATACACTTTCATAGTGAATCCATCCAACAATTGGGTTTATCAAGCTACACTGATACCACTCTATCATCAAATGCAATTACACATAGCCAAGCCAACCCATAGCTGGGTATATCAGGTTACCAAGAGAACTAAGGGAAAAGATTTCTAATCTATTGAGCTCAACCACAGAGTAACAAACACCTCAAGAAGACTCAACCAACTTGGCACCCACAATACCTTCCCCACACAACACCAAGAATTGTAAGTTTAAACATGTGTAGAGAGGATAAGCATACAGACTCTTTTAAGCAAAATGGAGATTAAACCACATCATTCACACATAATACACAGAGATTTCCTTGGAAACCCTTAACCAAGAAAACCAACAAATCTTAGAGCCGCATCTCTTATTTTCTCATTATGATTATTAACCACTCACAATACAAATATAGGTATTCCACAACATGGAAAACCCTAATCCGTTAACCTAGTTTAGAAACAGACCCCAATCCCTTAACTGAGATTAAATTACACATTTTTAGAAAAAACCCCAAAATAGGCCAAAAATAGCCCTAAATTTGGATTGGATGGTGGGGATCGTCAGGTGCGCGTCGATAGACGTACCCCCCCCCTCCCCCACACACATGCAAAGAATATAACACATACCCAACAAGAACGCCCCCTTCATTGCTCAAAAGTCCCTCGGACATAACCTTCCTTCAAGTGCTATTTAGTGTGTGCATATAAAGGTAACCCAAACCTTCTCGTCTTCCAAGGAGGTTCCAACCTTCACTAGGTTTATCAATAACATCCTAAATCCCTCCTCTATTCTTGGATTTAGGTGCAAGGATCAATGGTCAACATAATTATACTAACATGTCAATCAGATGGATGAACACTCAGGTATTCTGACTTAGGCATAACATACTTGCAATTACACATAGCCAATCCATCCCACAATTGGGTTTATCAGTCTATCCACTCACATGGACACAATCACATAGCCAATCCAACCCACAATTGGGTTTATCAGGATACCAAGAGAACTAATGGAAAGGATCTCTAATCTAGTGAGCTCAACCACATAGATACATACACCTCAAGAAGACTCAAATAGTTTGACACCCACAATACCTACCCCATGCAATACAAACAAGGTCCCCTTCTTTGCTCAACAATCCCCTTCCTCCATGTGCTATTCATTGTGTACATAGAAAGGTAACCCAGACTTTTTCATCTTCCAAGGAGGTTCCATCCTTCAATAGGTTTATCAAGAACATCCCAAATCCCTCTTCTACTCTTGGATTCACGCACAAGGTTCTACAGTTAGTGGACTCATACTAACAAGTCAATGCTGGATGAACACTCAGGCATATGGGCTCATGCATAATGAATTGCATGCAAGAAGCTCATTGTTCATTCCTCTATCCAACCCGAACTTAAGAGAGGTAAGACTAGTTGATTCTCTTAGGAATACATACTATGCTAGAAGAAGTAAAATTCCATCGAGAGAGTAAGACTAATAATTAATGAGGGGATGGGATTTAATTCACAACTGCTCCATTTTACAACAAGCAATCCCTAATTTTAGAACTGCTGGGCGACTTAGACATGAAATTGGCATGCACGCCTTCCCCTTCCCAAGACATAAATGACCCAACCGCTTCTACCTAGAATAATTGAATGATTGAGTGCATATGCCAACTTGGAAGTTAAAGGCTCAAGGGTTGAATAACTCGCTCCCTAATCTTGTGAAGTTCATGCCCCTTGGTTTTTGTTGTTTGCATAATCATTTGTCAGTTTTCTTATATATATATATATATATATATATCACATTCAAAATTTTTATTGTTCCTAGCTAGAGCACAAACCAACTACCGATACATAATTAGGAAATTGATGGTGAGGCCATGGCCTTTTTCTCCTCACCATGATATCATTTACATAGTCACAAACAATTGGCTCAAAACTAGGGGTATTACATTTTAGAGTTTACTTCTTTTATGATTGATGCCTTCTTGTCTTGTCTTGGTCCATCATAAAACACAAGGGAAGAAGCTAAGACATGGATGAGATGCTTTGGTGGTTTCTTTGGATATTCAACTTTACCTAGCATGTTTTTGTTCATGTGCTAGAGTAGGTTGGTAGGATAATGAATAAAATATTTAGCATGAGCATTAGTATCGATTGTTTACATGCATTTTCAATGATATCTTTAGTGTACTTTGATTATATGCACTGCATTTGATCTGATTGTATCATGCATTTTCCTTTCGGTTATTTAAAGAAAGGGTTTCCTAAATTTTTCATTTTATTTACTATACCTCGTCTCGTGAGTTGTAATCTTTTGTTTTGACTATGAGTAGGTTCAAGTGGTTGATCAAATCTTATATGAGAAAATATTGTTTGTATTTTCTGTACCATAGAGCTTGGAGTATCATATAATTTTGAGGTTCTCATGCACCTTTCTATTGAGTACATGTCCTACAGTTGGAGCCAAATCTTCACCCTTGACCTATATGGGATACTTGATGATCATTACCTTAGTGATATTCCATCACATCCAACAACTCCACGTACTAGATCTATGGTTTACTCATGTATAATTTCTAGAGACATTTCTAGATTGCTCAAATCACCTTGATATGTGCCAGAGATTTATGGGGGAATTCAATTGACACGAGTATTATGACTTATGTTATCTAGTTGACTCATGGTAAATGTCTTCTTATGTGTGGACATGACCATAGGGGGTAGATAGTGTTACTCTGTAATGATTCATGAATTCTAGATGGTTGTTTCATAGCTAAGGAGACATTGTGGTGTGGTTATATTTTTTACTTAGATTAAGTGTATGACCTTGTGAGTTAGGTGTATCCCTAGGGATCTAAGTAAGTATGACCCTCATTTCGCTTCATTTACAACATTTTACCAAGCCATCTTTCATGCCATGTCATTTCACTAGCCGTTTCACCCAGTTCCCTCATGCCCCCCTTCATAATTGACTTATCATATGTTGTCTCTATACTATTTCCATGTATGAATGCCTAAGCCAAAGATAAAAGAGTCTAAGGTTAATGCAACTAAATAATAAATGTTATATATATGAGCAATGTCCCCTTGTAAAAATCCTGGATTCCTATGTCCTAGGTTATCAAAGCCAAATCTAAAGCAAAGGAACTAAAAAATTAAAAATAAAAATAAAAAATTAAAGGGATCATAAAAAATAGATGCAAGGAAATAGTATCTTAAGAAAAATATCTCCCTTCTAAGGCACATGTACACATGTGGAAGAAAAATCATTAACCCTTGGATCTTGAAAGTTAAGGGGTAGAGTGTCACAACTTGCTTTCACACCTAAGTGGCAAAGTCCTAATCCAGTAACACTACAAATGCAATTTTGAAAGACAAATGCCACTACCATCTTAGCATAAATCTTTCCCAGTCTTTAGGCATGATTTGAAGGCCGAGGGACGCTTCCCTAAAGGTTATTGGATCAAGATTTGGGAGAGATAGAGGAAATGATCTTAGGATGTTAAACTTGTTTTGAGATTTAGGTGTGTTTTTTATTTAGTTAAATATCTCATATGAATGTTTGATCAATAAAGATATGCAAAATGAATCATAAATAAAACACCTTTCAAAATTAGATATTGCTCAAATATGAAAAGAAAGAACATCCATGGACATTTCAATGAAAGTAACTTATGGAAATTTAAAACAACAATGAACCACAATGTTTTTAATATGAAGATTGCATTCAATATGTTAGCTTATTGCCCAAAATTCATCTACAAACAAAATATACCCAATGGTGACAATTATGTTATTATTTCATGAAATTATCTTTCAATGAGGCCTTCTTGAACATAGTGATATATCTACAAAATGTTGTCACCCAACTAGTTTAATGTCCAATTTTGTTGTAGTGAGTAGAATCAATTCAATAAAGATGGCTCATTCTTCGTGAAAGTAATTTCATAAACTTATACTTATAAGTTAATTGTCTTGCTATTACATACAAGATCCATGAACAATACGAAAGTAAAGAAATAAGTGTTAAATGAGATATATAACAAATCACTTGCACAAATTAAATAATTTCCAGAATTCCATGTGTAATTGCTTAAGAAAATTCAATGAAATATAACCATTAATTTTGACGTGCAATTAACAACATGATTAACTATTTGTTGCTTATGAAAATAAAAAGATATAATTTCCAGAATGCCATGTGTAATTGCTTAAGGAAATTCAATGAAATATAACCATTAGTTTTGACGTGCAATTAACAACATGATTAACTATTTGTTACTTATGAAAATAAAAAGATATAATAACCATAAAATTCTAGATTTCCTAAATTAAAGTAAATCAACAATTTTTAGTAAATTTACCATTAAAACATAAAATTATTAGCCATACAAAATTTTTTCCATAATTTTACTATTGTTGTCCTAATGGATTTTGAAACATGAAACAACAACAAAATGATAATAAATTTAACTTAGAAGAATTTTCAAAAATTTATAAAGCATACCATCCAAATTCTCATATGTTAGATCACCTAATTAGTATTTTGCAAAAAATTAATTAAATTTTATTGTTTAGATGACCTTAAACTAAGCTAGCTAAAATAACTAAAAAAATAGATCAAAATGCCCATAATTTTTCTAGTGTATTTTAGCACAAAGAAACCCTCATTAAAGATATAAATTTCAAGATCTTTATGGCTGCTATATTGTCTAAAATTTGCAGAAAACATAAAACTAATCTACAATTTTTTGTAAATACTTGAAAATTAAAACTAAGTTACACAAATTTAAGGAAAAATTATTTGGTACTAAAAGTATATCTAGAAAAAATATAGAAATATTTTTGGGAACCATTGATCCTATTGATTTGACTAGTATTAATTTTGGTCCGTAAATTTTATCGAGTCTGGAACCATATAAAAGATTGCATCGGAATGAAATGAAGAAGAGGTCACGTGTCTTTATGATAATTTTTTTCTGCACCGTTCATCTTATTGCTTTAAAACTACACCGTCAATCTTAAATGAGATTAAATATTTCATTATTTTCAATCATAGGTATCCCAACCAGTGATCAAATTTGAAGAGTTGCTTTTAATTTCATATTGAAGGATATATATTTACCAAACTCTTCAATGTTGAAACACTTAAAAAATAATTGTACTTTAATTGAAAAGAAAAAATTAGTTATACACTTTATAAAAAATGGTTAATAAAATAAATTATACTTCCAAATTTTAACAATATTAAAAAACAATCAAATATTTAATTGAAAAACTTATAATTTTAACAAAACAATAAATTAACACATTTTTTTAAAATCAAAATTATTTACAAAACTATTATTTTATACAACTTCATACAAGGCAAAAAAAAAGTTAATCAAGAACTTGCTTCCATTTATTTTGATGATCAAAATTTACATCATAGAAAAGATGGAGCTATTTACTCAATGGAAGAGACTTCCAGGCTTTTATTAGTTTCCATGCATCAACATAGATTAATAAATATTTTTAATTATATAAACACATTTTTTAAAAATTGATGCATGATTAAAAATATAAAACAATATTTTTAAAATGCATTATATAAATACAAAAGATCTTATTCAATCAATTCAAACAACAAAAATAAATAATTAATCATAGAAACATAAAAAAATACACTGAATAATAAAAAAATTATTATGTAAATATAAAAAATCATGTATTAGAGATTTTTTTTTATTTTTTCACTTTAATTATATAAAATATTATATTTATCTTTCATTTTAACTTTAAATATACTATTAAATATATATATTGATATGATATTAAATTTATAAATAATTTTTTTTAAATTTAATTATATAAAATTTTATTTTTATCTTTTATTTTAACTTTAAATATAATATTAAATATATTGATATGACATTAAATTTATAAATAAGTTCAAAATAATAAAATTATAATCGATTAATATGACATTAGATTTATAAAAACGTTCAAATTTGTCTCAAAAGTTAATTCTTTTGTTTCAAAGCATCTTGTGTTAATATATACTGGAATCTTCTGATTAAAACAATGAGTAGAAAATTAATAGCGGAAGCATACCTGAATCCATTGAAGGATAAACCTTACAGGAAGAGAACCCTTTGAGATGATCTTCCAATGAACCCTTTGAGATGATCTTCCAATTCTAGCCACTAGATTCTGTGTCAACTTCTCTCTGAGAGGATTTTCAGAAATTGGAATGCGTCGTGGTAGAATGGGGACCATAACCTTATTTATAAACCGCTAGGGCAGTTCACAATAACCGCTAGGGCAGTTTTAACTTTATCATAATTATATTTCCGCCTCTCATAGAAATAATAATTATCTAATGGTATCTACACAATAATCTCATGACAATTATACCCTTAAGCCAATTAATCAATTATTAATTAGATCACTATATTTAGGCTTAATTAAATGATAGCACACACATTTTAATTATTTACATGTGTGGCCCAAATTATAGATTAATTACAAAAATTATTCTAACAATCTCCCACTGGGCCACATGCATATGTAATCAAATAAATGTGCTTAACCTTATGAGCTCAAAATTTGCTATCATGTCCTTAGGATATATCCGAACAATCTGGTCCATTAACTATTCTGACATAGGATCAAGGTGGCCTTTGTTACATCAATCGTTACTAGACCAATCAATGGTCACATATATCTGCATAGCTAAATGACATAGATCAATCATGAGTGCATAGCATGGAAATTACATGCAATGTGATCTATTCATGCCTATTTCCAACTGGTCCTACTTAACTTTATTAAGATCAAATTTTTATCATAATTTAACAGAGTGCAATAAAATGAATACTTTATTTCTGCAGAACACAATCCAAATGTATAGATAAAGTCTAAACATAACATAGAGCAATATACAATGAATAATATAAACTCCCACTAAATCTGAATATCCTCAAATGAGACAACACCCATATGAGCAGTGTGCTCATGAAAGACCTTGGGTGGTAATCCCTTTGTAAGCGGATCCGCTATCATGGAGTTTGTTCCAATATGCTCTATGGATATCTGTCCACTCTGTACTTTTTCTTTTACAACTAGGAACTTGATATCAATGTATTTTGATTTTGTAGAACTCCTGTTGTTATTGGAATATAAAACTGCTGATTTATTGTCACAAAATATCTTTAGTGGTCTTTCAATACCATCCAGAACACGCAGCCCAGTGACAAAATTTCGTAGCCATATTCCTTGATTGGATGCCCCATAACATGCTACAAACTCTGCTTCCATGGTGGATGAAGTTATGAGTGTCTGTTTGGCAGACCTCCATGAAATTGCTCCACCAGCCAACAGATAAATATAGCCTGATGTGGATCTTCTGCTGTCTTGGCATCCAACAAAGTCGGAGTCGGAATACCCAATTATCTCTAACTGATCCGATCTCCTATATGTAAGCATGTACTCTTTTGTTCTCTGTAAATATCTCATAACCCTCTTGGCTGCTCTCCAATGATCCATTCCAGGGTTACTTAGATATCTGCCTAACATACCAACAATGTACGCAATATCCGGAAGTGTACATACCTGAGCATACATTAGACTCCCCACAGCCGAAGCGTAAGGAATCTTCTGCATTTCTTGACTTTCTAAACTATTTTTAGGGCATTGATTAAGACTGAATTTGTCTCCTTTAGCGACAGGGGTATCACCTGGTTTGCTATTTTGCATGCCATACCTTTTGAGAACTTTATCAATATAGGTCCTTTGTGACAATCCTAAAATACCCCTAGAACGATCTCGGAGTATCTGGATTCCTAAGACAAAGGAGGCATCACCAAGATCTTTCATCTCAAAATGTTTTGATAAAAATCTCTTGGTGTCGTGCAATATGCTACTATCATTTGTGGCTAGCAATATGTCATCGACATATAAAACCAGGAAAATATACTTACTCCCACTGAATTTGTGATACACACATTCATCCATAAGATTTGCCTCAAAACCACATGAGACAATAATTTGATGAAACTTGAAGTACCACTGACGAGAAGCTTGCTTGAGCCCATAAATGGATTTAGTTAATTTACAAACCATATTCTTTGAGTCTTCGGACACAAAATTTTCTGGTTGTACCATATAAATTGTTTCATCAATGTCACCATTGAGAAACGCTGTTTTAACATCCATTTGATGTAACTCAAGATCATAATGTGTAACTAGTGCCATGATTATCCTGAAAGAGTCCTTCGTAGAAACTGGAGAGAAGGTCTCTTTGAAGTCAATTCCTTCTTTTTGAGTAAAGCCTTTAGCTACAAGACGTGCTTTATATCTTTCTACATTACCATTTGAATCCCGCTTGGTTTTAAATATCCATTTACAACCAATGGGCTTCGTACCAACTGGTAATGGGACAAGTTCCCAAACTTTATTGTCTTGCATAGATTTGTACTCTTCATTCATGGCTTCAATCCATTTCTGAGAGTTGGAACTTTTCATGGCTTGCTGGAAGTTGATTGGATCATCTTCCATCATTCCACTTTCTACCTCACGTTCCTGGAGATATACGATATAATCGTCCGAAATTGCACTTCTCCTCTCTCTAGTGGATCTCCTTAATGGCATATTTTCTTGAGGTTGTTGAGTTTGTTCTTCAGGAGCAATGTCCTCATTTGCAATGGGTTGAACAATTAAGGGTTGAACAATATTGTCTATTGGTTGAGGATCCAAGTTTAATTCTTGATCAATGATAGGTAGTGAAACCTGTACATTATCAAAAGCAATAGTGGATCCCTCTTCCTCCTCAAAGACAATATTCCTAGCCTGATTTCTCCCCCCAAACTCAACATCCTCAAAAAATGTTGCAGTTCCCGTCTCAAAAATTGACCTAATAGTAGGATCATAAAATTTAAAACCCCTTGATCGTTCTGCATAGCCAATAAAGTAGCTGCTAACTGTTTTAGAGTCCAGTTTCTTTTCATGAGGCTTATAAGGTCTCGCTTCAGCTGGACATCCCCAAATATGAAAATGCTTTAAACTGGGCTTTCGACCTGTCCAAAGCTCATAAGGCGTTTTAGCAGCCGCTTTAGTTGGCACCCGATTTAGGATATAAGCTGCCGTTTTGAGTGCTTCACCCCAGAGTTTTTCGGGGTAAAGTAGAATGACTAATCATACTCCTTACCATGTCCTTAAGAGTTCGGTTTCGTCTTTCTGCTACACCATTCATGCTAGGTGATCCTGGCATGGTGTATTGAGGGACGATCCCACATTCCTCTAGGTATTTAGCAAATGGTCCTGGACATTGTTCACCTGATCCGTCATATCTACCATAGTATTCACCACCACGGTTAGATCTGACGATCTTTATTCTTTTGTTGAGTTGTAACTCAACTTCTGCTTTAAATGTTTTGAACACGTCCAATGATTGTGATTTCTCATGTATAAGAAATAGGTAGCCATATCTTGAATAGTCATCTATGAATGTTATAAAGTACTGTTGACCATTCCAAGATGCCGTAGGGTATGGTCCACAGATATCTGTATGAATTAATTCTAAGACATCTGTAGCTCTATTGGCACCTAATTTCTTTGTTTTGGTCTGTTTTCCTTTAATACACTCAACACAAATATCAAAATCTGAAAAGTCAAGTGATTCCAAAATCCCATCGGACACAAGTCGCTCAACTCTAGATTTAGAGATATGACCTAGGCGTTTGTGCCACAATGAGGCCGAATTATCTTTATTCAATTTACGCTTTGTACCTCGTGATTCCACATGCAAGGTTTCATTATAGGACGGAACAGTTTCCAACAAATATAGATTATCATAAACATTAAGTAAACCAGTTCCAACAGCATTTGAATTAATAGATAATGTAAATTTATTGTTTCCAAATGAACAACAATAACCTGATTTGTCCAAAACAGAAACCGAAATTAAATTCCGTCTGAAAGACGGTACAACAAAAGTATCTATTAAGTCCAAAAAATAACCGGATTTCAATAATAATCTAAAGTGCCCTATTGCCTCTACTTCTACCGACTGACCATCTCCGACATAGATGCATCTTTCAGCATCACTTGGTTTTCGGTAACTCAGGCAACCCTTTCTTAACACGCCAAGCAGCATACTTGGTACATTCCTTCTTAGTATGTCCAGGCTTATTACAGAAGAAACATGTTATCTCAACTTTCTGTTTCTTTTGTTCTGGACCCTTAGAAGCAGCAACCTTATTATCCTTATTCTTTCGTTTGCCCTTATCTTTGGAAGTGCTAGCCAGATGAGCACTTTCGGTCTTGTCTTGCTTCAATCTCTCTTCCTCTTGCACACAAAATGAAATGAGCTCATTAAGAGTCCATTTATCCTTTTGACAGTTATAACTGACCTTGAATTGATTAAATTGTGCAGGAAGAGAGATGAGAACCAAATGCACGAGAAAATCATCAGATAGCTCGAGTTTCAAAGCCTTAAGTTTTGAAGCAAGATGAGACATCTCCATGATGTACTCCCGAACATTACCCTTTCTTTTGTACTTCATTGAAATCAAGCTTGCTAAAAAGCGTGCTCGTTTCAGCCTTATCGTTTTTGGCAAAACGTTTCTGAATTTCTGCAAGGAAGTCACTGGCATTAGTAACCTCATTGGTTACCGCACCTCTGAAAGCTTCTGGAATGCCGCGCTTCATGATCATAAGACTTAGCCTATTTGAACGTTCCCACTTATCCCAATAAACCTCATCCTCTTGAGTACTATCCTCATTGAGTTCATCGGGTTTGGGCATTCTCAAGGCTAAATCTATATCCATGCAGCCTAAGAGAATCATCATATTCTCTTTCCAGTCCTTAAAATTAGTCCCATTTAACATAGGGACATTATTGATGTTGGCAGATATAGAAGTAGTTGATATAAAAGCTGAAATAGAGAACAAAATAAAATGAATTAAATAAACCATCATGTTCACATAAAATAAGCAATTAAACACATAATCTTTAAATTTAAAAAACAAATTATGACATTTCAAGATACCTGGCACAACATTAATATCAAGTCTTTGGACAGTAATATTAACTGTAAGTGGTACTCTTGTTGTAGTGATCAAACATTGATGATAAGTTATGTCAAATAATAAATCTATCTTTGGATTGAGTTATTATTCACATTAAGTTACCTTTATAATCATCACATATTTATCACCACAGGTATGTATGCAATTTGACCAAATATTAACTTTCCTTTGGGCCAGTCAATACCCGCATGAATCACATACACACAAAAAAATCTAACACCTTGAACAGACTAATCTACACGAAAGATGTCACTTTGGTGATTTTCCGCTTTAATTAGCCTATTTAAAATGCTAGATTAATAACTTAAATATTAATATCAAAAAATGCTATTAAATAATAGTACCAAATATATTTACTGCTTCATTATTTGATGGACTGTCACGGGGTTCAAGAAAGGCTTACCCCATCTAACTAAGTTAACTTCAATTAAATCAGTCTTTGAACAAACAATCTCCCCTGAACTAGAGTTCTAATGCATGATACAATATATATGTGAAAACAACGATTCAACAAAAAAACACACATCTTCAATATGACATTACGAGAGAGTCCAAGTAAATAAATTCTGGATAACACGTATGACAAATCTTTCACTAAAGCAAATACATTCTTTTGAAAAAACTCAATACGATTATCCCAAAAAAGTATATATATCACTTCAGCACATACTAGTTTAAACCTTTGTTTTATCCCAGAATCAGACCTCTGTACTTATTCAAGGATCTGTTTTGACATAACAGTGCCCTATATGTATAACTTAACACTAGATCACTTAAACACAAAGAGGTTTAGACTTTTTTATTTTTATTTTTTTATTTTTTTATTTCTGCATCATGCCTGTGTATAATACAAATTACATTGGAAATGTAGTTTATTGAAAGTAAATAGGTTTGACAAAATAAAATGATAAGTTGGATGAATACCTGATTGTTTCTTTCAATACGATTTCTTTCTTTCTGAAATTGATTATCATATCTAAGAAAAAAAAAAAATTAGAAAACAGCTGAACAACATTCATAGTTGCAATTGGTAATAAAATGGATCTCGGGCTATGGCTTTATGGAGTTCGCTGCCAAGATAATCCGTAATAAGTATACTGGACAGTTATGGAGTTCGTACAGCACTGAACAAGTCTTTCAGAATATTCTAGGGCGCATCAATCGTTGGAAGATATATATATATCTTCTGATGGAAATTATGAACTCAAGTAAAACAAGTCTTTCAGAATGAAAAGGGCATCTTTTAGCATGGGAAAAAAAAAGCCGATGGTTTAATGGTGTTGCCAGAATTGCAAGAACCAGAATTCTGAAGTTTAAATACAATGTAATACATACACATGAAAGAAAGGCGTTTGGATGGAGGCCCAGATTAATCTATAAAATGGATTCAGATGTCTCAGATTTGGTCTTGCAGAAGATCGCAAATACAGGGCGTTCAAAAATTACAACTTTGATGGAAGTCCACAGACTAAAAAAAAAAATTCTTTGTTGTGCAGATTTAATAAATGAAAAAACGGATTGCTATTCAAAGCATTTATAATGATTTTAATTTCTCTGAGACTCTAAAAAAAAATAAAATTTCTGAAGAGAATCCATTGACAAATATATATATATTAAATTAATAACTCAAAGAATTAATCAAGAAGTAAGCTCTGATACCACTTGTTAATATATACTGGAATCTTCTGATTAAAACAATGAGTAGAAAATTAATAGCGGAAGCATACCTGAATCCATTGAAGGATAAACCTTACAGGAAGAGAACCCTTTGAGATGATCTTCCAATGAACCCTTTGAGATGATCTTCCAATTCTAGCCACTAGATTCTGTGTCAACTTCTCTCTGAGAGGATTTTCAGAAATTGGAATGCGTCATGGTAGAATGGGGACCATAACCTTATTTATAAACCGCTAGGGCAGTTCACAATAACCGCTAGGGCAGTTTTAACTTTATCATAATTATATTTCCGCCTCTCATAGAAATAATAATTATCTAATGGTATCTACACAATAATCTCATGACAATTATACCCTTAAGCCAATTAATCAATTATTAATTAGATCACTATATTTAGGCTTAATTAAATGATAGCACACACATTTTAATTATTTACATGTGTGGCCCAAATTATAGATTAATTACAAAAATTATTCTAACATCTTGTCTTGTTTTTATGTGTGCTCTCCTAATGGAAAAGATACACATTATAATAAAATTAAAATATATTACTAGTATTTGTCCCTTGAGGAGCAAAAATGGATGTCGGTAGGAAAAGATGAGAGTTAGAAGGAAGGATACTGGTAGGAAAGTTGGTAACAATCTCAGATTACAAAGACATAGGCACTCAATCCATAACAAAAAATAATGTTAAATTCATCAACAAAGTGAGCCAACTACAATTGCTTTTCTCACAATCTTTATAGTAGTTGGAGTTCTTGATAGGTCGACACACTTTAGTGGTGCCTACTAACATAATGGTTGATTAAACTTTAAAGTATAATTTCTCTTTTATTTATTGTTAAATAATTATTTCAACTCTTTTTCAATTTAATTTAATTACTTTTCTTAAAATAAAATTCCATTTACTTAAAATTTCAATAGATATTTAAATTATTCTTTATTTAAAAAATGCAAATGCAATAAATAAGCTTATTACTCTTACTTCCTAGAAGCATTGAAACTATTACTCTTACTTCCCAGAAGCATTGAAACAATTTAATAATATATGCCTTAAATATATGCATTCTGTATAGTGGGAGGAGATGAATATGTTACTTCTTTGCTTTTGTTTTTATCATTTTTGTTTTTGCAACAATGAATACTGTTTCAAATCATGCTTTCATTATTTTTAGTATTGAAAATAATGTAAAATACATGATATCATTAATTTAGAATTGATATCATTAATTTAGAAATTTTCCCTAATTTAATTACATTTCTTAGTTTAACTTGCTCAACAATTTCAATACATATTTCAATTATGCTTTCAATAAAATGTATAAGCACAATAAATAAACTCATAACTCTTGCTTACTAAGAAGCATTGAGACCATTTAATAGTATATGCTTTACATATCTATCATATGAGCATTGTGGGAGAAGATTATATGGGTGGACATGTTCCTTCTCTGCCTTTTATTTTTTGTATGTTATCATTTTTGTTTTTCTCAACAATGAGTACCGTTTCAAATAGTGCTCCCAAGGTTTTTAGTGAATCCTTCTATTATTTCAAATCACTTGAGAAAGGCACCAATGAGTGAAAAGAAAAGATAAGAAAATATAAATGTATAGCTTTTAAGCATAGGACATAGATAATAATTCACAAATGATGAATTGAAATAATGATTATATGAATTGAAATAATGATTATATAGAGCATGACACATTATGAATTTAAATAATGATAGAAAATACTAAAAGTTTTATTATAGCTTAAACATAAATTTAATTATAAACAATAAAATATTAAATTTATTGAAGAGGAAATGAATGAATTAATCTAATTACAACATTAAGTTCACAATAAAATACAAGATCTTTCAATATCATATTTTTTGGGTTTAAAAGAGAAGGTGGAAAATCTTTGAACTTGTTCAAGCAAGGTATACATTTACCAAGTTACAAATTGTAATAAGATGCATTATATATATATATATATATATATATATATAATAAGAAAAATAATATAATATAAAAATTGTTTGATTAAAATTAAGTTAAGATGCATTGGGAACATGTGACATGTCAAATAAAATATATAGCTTCAAAGGATCAAATATATTTATAAATGAAAATCTCATTTCTATAGATTAAGTTGAACTCAAAAATTAAAATACATCACAAAATAATGGAAATAGGTAATAGCTACAAGAATATAAATTCACTTGTAAAAAAGGAATAAATATATTATATTCAATCTAAAGGAATAAATTCAATCTGTAATTTATTTGGAATAAATATATTTTAGAGTTTTTTTTTTTAAAATATAGGTTATGTTAGTATTTTATTGACATATTGGAAAGCGTAAGCATATTTTAGAGATTAATTATTATTATTATTATTATTTTAATATTTGTTATTTTCATATAATTTAATATCTTTTTAATTTAATATATTTTTGTTAAAAATTATAAATATAAAATATTGTTAAATTGGAGGAGTTTATAATTTTATTATTCATAAATATTAGGAAAAACGATATATTAATTAAGTCATTTATAAATATTTTTTTGTTTATAAAAGATTAAGGAGAAAATAGTTTTGTGTGGAGAAGTTTTTGGTCTACACATTAAACACATTTTGCTTCACATTTTTTAAGGTTCTAGGCATTTCAAATGAGAAAACCTCAATGTTTAAAATTTAAAATTCTCGTTTTCTTGGCCACAATATGTGCGAGATAGATTTTTTCTTCATCTATAATTTTCTCATTATATATATATATATATATATATATATATATATATATAAAATAAAAAGTTCCAATAAGGAGAAAATGATTAGTAAATATTTTTCTAACACGTAATATTTAAGGGTTAATTATTTTAATCCACATCAATGTTGAGGGTCGTTAAAATTGAATGAAAAATTTAAAAACACTGATTTAAATATATATATATATATATATATATATATATATATCTTGATCTTATCTACTTTCAAATTTCTCACTTTACAAGTGGGGATTGGCTAACCTAGTGAATGTGGAGACCATTGCTTTGACCAAAAGGAGCAAATCACTTTGAAACTCACCTTACACAATAAGAAACTATAGAGAGTGCATGTCTCCAAGCTTATGATTCATTATTTTGGTTGAAAGGAATTATTACTAATTGTTGACCAGTGTAGGACTTGGATGCACTTTGGTGGTGGCTTTGACCACAACCCTATCTTTTCTTCAAATTCATAAGTTGGATGAGAAATCATGAAATCCATTCAAGTTTAGTCCAAGTTATCTCTAGGAGGTTTATTTCTTTCAGTTTGTTAGGTGAGAGTGGAATTCTTGTGAACATGGAACGGGTATCTTAGCTAGCACACAATTCACACATGCTCTAAAAGATACTAAGAAGAAGGTGGTTGAATGGTATGCTGGCAAACTCATCCATAACGATATCACTCTTAAGAACACATAGAATTCTATCGCTAATTTATAGAACAACAATATAAGTGGTGTCTTCTCAAATGAAGAAGATGATTGAAGAAATTTGACTTGTCTGGATTGAAATTGTCCATAAAAACTCCAAATAATTCCATTATTTTTCTAACTATGGGAATAACCTCAATACTTTTTGGGAATTAAAATCCTCTCAGAGGTAGTCGGTTAAAGGCCTTAAATATTTGACTTAATAGAACTGGATGTCCTTCATTTTCCAGATATCTTTAAAAGGACAAAAACCTAAAATATTGTAGAGACAATTAGAACATATTCATATTTTTATATGTTTGTCACATATGAAGATAATAATCATGTCCACTGAAAAAATCATGGCTTATTTTATGAATTAGGTGAGGATGAATTGCCGATGGTTTTATTGGCTTATTTTATAAAGTTCCACGCGGCCATTCCTTACCTCCTAGGCTGCTAGTCCTTTTCTTTCCCGTGGCAGCCCACCACCAACTCGCTGTGCCAGCATCGACCACGCCCAGCCAGATTCTCCACGCGGTTTTCTCACCCAACAGCCCACATGGAGCCCATGTGAGCCCTGCCTGCATGCACGCCACGCGTGGGAAAGCATGCGGCCATCTGTCGATCCGCTCGAGCCTAGGCTAAGGGAAGTCTCCCTTAAACGCACTACCAGTCTTCATGCACGCGCGAGAGATCACCCAACTGTTGGCGAAGATCTGCATCCCAGTGCGTTTTCGAAAGACTTTGGGGCTATGCTGCGAGGGCTTCACCCTCCCATTTACATCCTCTCATGCTTTTAGTTCCCATTTATGCCCTCTCATGCTTTTAGTTCGCAGATGCATGATGGGATGCTATATGTAACTGAATCTCTACGAAGAACAATCAATGCAGAAACTTACTAAACCGTAAGGGCGAGTTAGGAGCCAAGTATGGAGTCATTATGGAGCCATTGACATATTTGGAGGAGTTGTGGGAAGACGGGTGTGTGAAGCTGAAGATTATACTTGGCTTGGAGCACGCGACAAATGTTGCTGGGAGAAGCATATGTGTGAAGCTGAAGAGCTGCCAGTAGTGACAAATGCAAGACTAGTACCGGGACGTGAAGGTGGAAAGCATAAATCCTTACTCGTCTATTCAGAACAACGAATTTCGCCTTCGAGTCTCCAAACCAAGAGAAAACATGGAAGCCAGACTTTGGACAAAGTTTTATGTATTCAAATTTGAGAGGAATTGTTGTGGGCTAACTCTATGTTTGATGCCAAATTCCAATGGCTCCAATGGTCTGGCATGCCGAGAATTTACAGAATCACCAGAGTCTGTAGCTCCAATTCCAGTGCCTGATCGAGAGCCATAATCACCGATAGAAGAGGCAACAGAGGTAGATATAGGGGCATGGGATTCTTTAGAAGTATCAACATAAGCACAAACAACATTCGAGTCAGTAGCGTAGAGAGCACAGGAAGTTGTTTATCTTTAATCAGTCAATGATCTAGTAGAGACAAAGGTCTGGCATGCCGAGAATTTACAGAACCATGTCTTGGTAATGAATCATTTCCAGACTATTTGCAGGTAACGTTAGTTCAAGAAATTTATGTTTCCGTTAATAAAAAAATTCTCTTGTCAACACTAAAAATCAAGAATCAGGAGGAATAGTGTCTTAGAGTAGCCCAAGGTAGAAGGAGCATCGACAGGGTTGTCAGTCTCATCTTCTGTGCTCTATAAGGAGGAACTGGACGCCTATGATTGATAGGGATTGCGAGGCGTGAAACATACCTGCATTGTCAAGTAGTTCATCCTTCTATGGATAATGATTGGGACCTGCAGCCTCTATCTATGATTACCAAACCAAATCCAGGATTGTTTCCCAATATCGCATTTATTTTAGTGTCTTAGATCAACCCCCACAAACATATATATCGTGTAGTGATTATATCGCCGACCGTCCGTCGCCAGTCGATGTGTGTAAGGGTAAAACTAGCCATTTTTCAGCGACACAACAAAGGCAGGTAGTCGTCGGCCGCCAATCGGTGTGTGCAAGGGTAAAACTCACCATTTTTCAGTGACACAGAGAAGGCAGGTAGTCACTGGCCGCCCGTCGCTAGTCAGTCGGTGTGTGCAAGGGTAAAACTCGCCATTTTTCAACAACACAGCGAAGGAAGGTAGTCGCCGGCCGCCAGTCGGTGTGTGCAAGGGTAAAACTCACCATTTTTCAGTGACACAGCGAAGGCAGGTAGTCACCAGCCGCCCGTCGTCAGTCGGTGTGTGCAAGGGTAAAACTCGCCATTTGTCAGCGACACAGTGAAGGCAGGTCGCGTGGAGAAGCACAACCATCCACGTGGCATAATTCCATTCGCTCCATGAGCAAGGAATCTAATGACGTGGAGGTAATGCTTCTCCATGGTGAAACGCCTATGGTGTAAATATCACATTACATTTATAAACACGTTTAAATTTGTCTAAAAGGTTTATTTTTTTTTGTTTTAAAGCATGTCTTCTGTCTGTGTGTGCTCTCCAAGACAAGATACATTATAATAAAATTAAAATATATTAATATGACATTACATTTATAAACGTGTTAAAATTTGTCTTAAATGTTAATTTTGTTTTGTTTTAAAGCATTTTGTCTAGTTATCTATGTGCTCTACAGATGGACAAGATTCTTCCCTACCCCTTTTACTCCTCTTCCTTTTAAAGTCATCCTCATTTAACACCCAGAAACAATGGTTTCTTTACATTAGTCAAACCTTGCATTGAAGTAGAATGGGAATCTGCAGCATACTGAAATCAAACTTGATTAAAATAGGTTTGAGGATTCATCATCCGTTAAAAATATATACCATCCCTCTGTTCGGGACCCGAAAAGAACCGACTGAATAAAAAACCAACCACTGTGTATGGATTTGGGTGTTGGCTTGCTGGTTGGCTCAATTGGACGTTCAAATTTTTTATATAAAATTTGAATTTTAAATAATAAAATTAAAGTCTTAACTTCTTAATATATGTTTAAAAAACATACAACATTAAAATGCATAAACTTAAATTACATTTCTTTTTATATTTTACAATACCTTATAGTATTGTCAAAACCACAAAAATAAATAAATTTGAAATTTTTTACAATACCTTACAGTAATGTCAAAACACAATAGATAGGTTTTTAAAACACGAGACTTACTTTGTAAGGGATCCAAAAATATGTAAAGTGTGGACAGGACGTTCAGCTTTGCATAGTGGTTTTTTATTCACTACGGAAATCCACCCAAGCACGCGAATAATACCAAATCTGCTGAGTAAAGTATATGGCCAAACAGAGTTACAGAAATCAAGATGCAACTTGGTGTGTAATCTAAACAAAGATGCACATTAAACAAGCAAATGATTCATGATTACTCAACAAACGTTTTCAATGCCATTGGACTTTGATGATGGAGACTAGAGTGGAGGCCGTCTTCTTCAAACATGTCTGAGACTTAAATTGAGACTCAAATTCACTCGATCTTCCAACACAAAAAATTCATCACTGGAAATGAATGTTCCAAACTCTCATCTCTTCGCATAATGATTAAACTCCATGAAATTTCCAAAAAAAATAAAAAATTCCAAGAATCAAATATGGAAACTTTCCTCAAACACAAAAATCCAAACGGGAGTTTGAGCGGAGAAAAACTTCTTTCCAAATTCCAATATTCAAAATATAAACTTTCCTCGACACAAAAATCAAAGGGGGAGTTTGAGCTCCAAGAATTTGGAAAAACTCCTCCTAAAAGGCCATAATTTTAGGAAGATGTTTGAGTTAATTAATTAAATAACATGAACCTGTTTTAGGAAGATGTCTTAGTCAATTAATTAAGTAATATGAGTTAATTAATTAAATAATTTCAGCTTATACACTTTACACATTTAAAAAATTAAAATAATATTGAAGGATTATTTATAAACTAGTCCTTCTTATGAAATTAATAAATATTTGTTTTCCTTCCTTAATGAAAAGTAAATTTAGAACTATGAATTTCATTTGAAGTGTATTTTAAAAAATATACTTCTAGGAAGGACTAGACCCCCTTGGAAGGGCTAGGAAGGATTCAATTTTGATCACTATCCCAACATCCAGTTATCATAAGGTTTAAGATAAAATTACCAAATGAATCCGTTAATAGCTTTTCTTAATTCCACTTCATCAATATTGCATGGCTTGCTAATATTTTTGGTTAAAAAATGAGTTTAATTAGTTTTTATCTTTAAATATCTTTCATATATCCTAACGTAATAATTTTTCCTTTAATATTTCATGCTTTACCTCCTAAATATGTTCAAATCTCAGTCCCCTTATCATGTATTATTGATAACATAAATCAAAGAAAAATAGATTTTAAACAAGGTGGAGATAATGTAAAAGTATAAAGAGTAGAAAAAATATATTCTCCATTCAAGAAATAAACAAAATTAAGATAGGAAAACTCTCAATCAAAAGGGAACCTTCAATTCAATCTCAGTGAAACCTCGGAGGTTGTAGATATGAAAGAGCATCAATCAACATTCAAATCATTGTTAATGATCAAAACATGAAAATGATAAAAATTGAAGTCTAATCATCAACTCATAAAACCAGTCATTAAAGACTATAATTCAATTCAACCAATATCAATCAATAATAATGCAAATAAATTTTGATTCCAAGACATGATCTATAATATAGTAAACATAACCCAACAAGCAATGAAAATGCCAATGTCAATCATTATCAAAATATAGCTAGTTGCTTAACAGTAAGACCCAAGCTAAAATTTAGAATCCAAAAGACAATAAAAGTAGGTAAAAGTTTCAAAGTTTCAAAATTTAATAAGGAGGGCCTTTATTTTTTCCCCAAAATGAAGGGGGAGTTGTTGTGGGCACAACATATTCCACTATAGGGGAAGATGAAAGAGGGACTTATGGAGATTTAATCCTCTATTGCCAAGTGTGACCCTTAGAACTCATTATTTTTCTACCATGAGCTATAAATGAGCCCATTTACTTCCTCTTGACCATTAAATCCAATCAATGAATGCATGTGTGAGGTTGGTGGGGAAAGTATTCTCATGTAATTTTAGAAGCACGGGATGGATATACTTCTATTGAAATTGTAAGAGTCCTTTCTTCTATTGTTAGAAGTTATGTCAATTGTATTTTCACCATTCTCTCATCTCCTTTGGAGTCTACCACTCATTCCTCATGCATATTTTTACACTACGTAGGGTTTTTATATGTTTTTTCATTCCATTTCCCTTACCATACCAAAATGTGACATTAACAAAAAAATCGAATTGTGAAGGGAAATTGCAGATATTAGAGGGAAGATAATAGTTGTAGGTGATCATAGAGGTTGGGAAAGATAGAAAGCTTCACCCATTGGGTTTTTGTTGGTCTTGAATGATTTAGAAGTCATGAATTAGTGTTACAGGAGATTCACCATCAACATACAATAGGTTAGACTATATTTGCACACACTGGTAAGCACTTTAAGGGTTGAATTTCTTGAGAAAACTATGGAGCAGTTAAGAGAAATTCCCTCCTTGTGCTACGTGGGGTAGTAGAAGAGAGTACCATGGCTGGGATGAATGAGTGAGATCCTTATAATTTCTCATTGGTGAAATGTTTGTCTAAGCATGAGAGAAAATGGGTTGTGTGCTGAGAGACAAGCCTGTAGCTATTTCCTTTCCCCTGGTGTCCTTAGAACCCAACTCGGGGGTGGTATCTGTAGCTGATACCTACGGTTGGGTGGAAAATCGATCTTACATAGTGATTTGTTTGGATCTTCTTTGTTAAAATATAGATATTTTCTTTGTATATGAATGTGGAATGATTTTATTTACTTCCTATGAATAATATGCTTGCTTATGCATGATGTGTGTGTGAATATAATTTTATTTCCGCTATGTCTTACATTCATGAATTTGCACATGCATTTTTTTATTTATGAATTTGAATAATGGCCCATGGGGCAAAATTTAGAAGCTTTAAATTTGTAAATACCCCCTCCTATGGTCAGAATGATGGATGGGGTTGTGAGAGAGCGGTATCAGAGGTATTAGCTGCAACATCGGGGTTGTATGGGCCGAAATCCACTGTATAGGTAGAAATCAAAGTTTGCAAATGAAGTTTTTAACAAAATGATTCTATGAAAATCCATGGTTTTAATTGTTAGAGGGTATTTTAATAGAGTCATGAGTCATATCTTGTGGTCTACCAGTTAGGAATGGTAGATTAGTTTAAAAATATTTGAGAAATTTTTTTAAATTTTTAGAGCCAACAGTGGAAAAATCCAATTTTGTTAAGTGACATACAATTTCCAAAATGGGGGTAAAAGACTTGGCATAATTTCATAATAATCCCCTTGTTTCCAAATTAAAATTTCACAAATATTTGAAATTTTGAAAAAATGGAAAAAATTGAGATGGGCCCCACTCGTGCCATGTGGAAAAAAGTGTGACTTAGAGCAACCTCATGTATATGGGGTGCAATGTGGAATAGCCATGTCATATGTGTGCATAGGTGCTAGGGTCGAATGCCTTGTTGGTTTCCAGATGGACTAGGTGGATCATGGCTTGCTATGAATGGCCAGGATTAGATTAGAAAAGTTGTATTGCACAATCTGGATCATTCATGCACATGAAAGTGACCATAGGTTAATGGGGTTGGTTTTCTTTTGAATGGCCAAGATTGATCACGCAAGTCTCCATCACACGATCCTATCCATTCACATGATCCTAGCATTAATATACCAATTTCCTAGTTGTTTGTTTTTTGTTTCAATGATTTATTTAGGTTGCAATATGAAATTTCCTTCTTCATCAAGCTCTAACATCATAGTTTGAATTTGGATCTTGTCTCCTTATTACCTTCTTTAATTAAGAAACATGGAAAACCAGGTGTACCCTTGAAGATGAAGGGAGCTCCAATTTGTAATCTATACTACCAATATTATGCAACACTTTATAAGGACCATAGTACTTGGATGATAATTTATTGTCCTTATTTAGTTGCTTGAGGGACATCTAATTGCAAGGTTGTAGCCTAAAAAATACCCAATCCCCTTCTTCAAAACTTTTTTCATTGCGATGTTGATCTGCTTGTTGTTTCATCCTATTTTTTGATATAACTAGGTTGTCCTTCAATATCTGGAGAGATTCTTATTGGTGCTCGAGGTGATATTCCACAACTTGAAATTTAGTTTTTCCTTTTAAGGGATATGTGATATAGGGAGGTTGGTACCCATAAAGTGCCATAAATGGGGATATTTTTGATGATGTATGGAAGTAAGTATTGTATCACCATTTTTCCAAAGACAACCATTTCACCCACTGTGTTTGTTTATTAGATACAAAGAAACACATATATCCTTCCAAAAATTTGTTCATCATCTCAATTTTGCCATCATATTGAGGATAATAAGATGAACTGTGAGCCAACTAGGTACCTAAATAAGAAAATAATTCAGTCCAAAATTTTCCAGTGAAAATTGGATCTTTATCACTTATAATAATCTTCAGGGGCTGAGACCCGGAAGACTTGAATGCCGAGAGAGGAGGATGTTAAGATTAAACCAAACAAACTAGCAAGATCACTGAAAGAAACATAATCACAAGATAGACACAGAATTTACCCTGGGAAACCCTCATGGGGTAGAAAACCCAGCAAAGCTTTCCTCAATAAGATGATCAACCAAAATACAAGATGTGCTCCAAGACTTGACTTCCTTCTCTATCTCCTGAACAGACCTCCAAGACAAGTGCGCTACTTTTCTGAGTTGTGTAAGTGTGTCTAATGAGGATCTCACCTCTTCTATTTATATTAGTTCCCGACTGACCAAAAATCCCTAATGGGGCCGACCTCTCCTGGAGAAGTCTAATAACCCCTAAAATATAATATCAGGGCCGACCCCCACATGGTGGGTCTAATAACCCTAGTTACCACAAACCATCGGAGGAATAATCATCTCCGGATACATAATAGGGTTACCTCGGAGGGATGAAACATCTCCGGAATAATAATGTACAAATATAATATTCTTAGAAGTTACAATATTTAACAGAGGAGAAGAGATAGCTTCAAAACTGAAGCGAATAATGAACTAGCTGTGAGCAAGACGATCATCAGCATCGTCAGCACACAATTGTCAGCATCATCATCACACGATCATCAGCATCGTCATCACACGATCATCAGCATCATCATCACATGATCGTCAGCATTGTCATCTCGCGATCATCAGCATCATCATCACACGATCATCAGCATCGTCATCACACGATCGTCAGCATCGTCATCACACGATCGTCAGCATCGTCATCACACGATCGTCAGCATCGTCATCACACGATCGTCAGCATCATCATCACACGATCATCATCATTGTCATCACACGATCATCAACATCGTCATCACACGACTGTCAGCATCGTCATCACACAATCATCAGCATCGTCATCACATGATCATCAACATCGTTAGCACACGATCATCAACATCGTTAGCACATCATTAATACAAGTATCCATACCAATACAAGTATACACATCATCAATACAAGTATCCATACCAATACAAGTATACACATCATCAATACAAGTATCCACACCAATACAAGTATAAACATCATCAATACAAGTATCCATACCAATACAAGTATACACATCATCAATACAAGTATCCATACCAACACAAGTATACATATCATCATTTAAGACACCATAACATGTCTAGGGATGATACAGTCCACTCGCCAACTTAGACAAAATCTAAGGACCACTTTCTCGAAGACATATGTCTACAGATCAATTCAGGGACCGAAGTCTGGGGATGATACAATCCCCATCACGTACATTTTGAACTAGTGGTTCCAGGATGATGCAATCCCCATCACGTACATTTTGAACTAGTGGTTTCGGGATGATGCAATCCCCATCACGTACATTTTGAACTAGTGGTTCCGGGATGATGCAATCCCCATCACGTACATTTTGAACTAGTGGTTCCGGGATGATGCAATCCCCATCACGTACATTTTGAACTAGTGGTTCCGGGATGATGCAATCCCCATCACGTACATTTTGAACCAGTGGTTCCGGGATGATGTAATCCCCATCACATACAATTTGAACCAGTGGTTTCGGGATGATGCAATCCCCATCAGTCCACTTTGGGCTTCATTCTCGGAGACCATACATCTACGGATCAATTCAGGGATTGAAGTCCAGGGATGATACAATCCCCATCTGTCCACTAAGGACTTCATTCTCGGAGACCATACGTCTACGGATCAATTCAAGGGACCAAAGTCCAGGGATGATACAATCCCCATCTGTTTACTAAGGAATTCATTCTCGGAGACCATACGTCTACGGATCAATTCAAGGGGCCAAAGTCTAGGGATGATACAATCCCCATCTGTCCACTAAGGACTTCATTCTCGGAGACCATACGTCTATGGATCAATTCAAGGGACCAAAGTCTAGGGATGATACAATCCCCATCTGTATCCTTATCAATACAGATGTCATCAAAACATGTATTCTTATCAATACATCAATAAACCATGTATCCTCATCAATACATAAATAAGACATGTATCCTCACCGATACATCAATAAAACATGTATCCTCATCAATACATCAATAAAACATGTATCCTCATCAATACATCAATAAACCATGTATCCTCATCAATACATCAATAAACCATGTATCCTCATCAATACATCAATAAAACATGTATCCTCATCAATACATCAATAAAACATGTATCCTCATCGATACATCAATAAAACATGTATCCTCATCAATACATTAATAACACATATAAAGTAAAAGTAAGTGAGAGAAAATAAGTATTCTAAGTCTAAGAGTCCTAAGTCTAAGTATCTAAAAACAGGTATCCACATCATCGACCTTGCTGTCGATGAGGCAATATCATCATTAGTGACCACACTACTCCCCCTTTCAAGGAGGGTCCTTTTGAACCACACCAAGTTTGTCTCGGAAGTATTCAAATTTCACTCGAGACAAAGGTTTGGTCAAAATATCAGCAATTTGATCCTCAGTGCTCACATACTCGAGCTTAATAGCTCCTCTCTGCACCATATCTCATATGTAAAAGTATCAGATCTCTATGTGTTTTGACTTATCGTGAAATACAGGATTTTCTGTCATCTTGATACAACTTTGATTGTCACACATAATCACAGTAGGATCCAATTCTAAGTCAAATACTCCAGATAGTAGTTTCCGAAGCCATACTACTTCACAGCTAGCAGAGCAGGCAGCTATATATTCTGCCTCAACAGTACTGAGAGCCACACTGGATTGTTTCTTGTTGAACCAAGAGATCATGGCAGATCCAAGTCCATAACATCCACCTGATGTACTCTTCCTGTCTGAAACATTTCCTGCCCAATCGGAATCTGAATAACCATGTAATCTATGTTCATGATTTCCAAGGTAGTAGAGACCAAAATCTAATGTACCTTTTAGATACCTCATTACATGCTTTGTAGCTATTAGGTGAACCTTCCTTGGTTCTACCAGATATTGACTCAGAGTATTTACAGCAAAGCATATATCTGGTCTGGTATTTTTCAAATACATCAATGACCCAATGATCTGTCTATATAGAGTTACATCCACTAATTCTGATGAGTCATCAACTAATAATTTCAAGTTGGAGTCCATGGGAGTAGCCATGGCCTTACACTCCAGCATATCAAATCTTTTCAAAATCTCCACAGCATACTTACCTTGATTTAAAAAGATTCCTTTTGGTTCTTGCCATACTTCTAGACCTAAGAACTAGTGCATTAATCCTAGATCCTTCATTTCAAATTCTGAAGAAAGCTTCTTCTTACATTCGATAATTTGGTTCTCATTTCCTGTTAGAAATAGATCATCCACATACAATAGTAATATAACAGGTTCATCATCTATGATTTTGAGATAAAGGTTTGGATCAACTTTACTCTTGGTAAAACCCATACTTGTTAAGAAACTGTTAATCCTTCCGTACCAAGCTCTGGGAGCTTGCTTCAATCCATACAAAGCCTTTTTCAGCTTGCATACATGAGTTCTTCTATCTTTAACCTCAAATCCTTGTGGTTGTTCTATGTACACTTCTTCTTCAATGACACCATTCAGGAAGGCTATTTTAACATCCATCTGGTGTAATTTCCACTTCATCATAGATGCAAGAGCCATGATGGTTCTAATTGATGTGTACCTAGCAACTGGTGCAAATGTTTCTTCATAGTCTATTCCCTCCTTTTGAGAGAAACCTCTGGCTACAAATCTTGCCTTATATTTTTCAATGCTACCATCTGCAACATGCTTTATCTTGAATATCCATTTGGAGGAAACCACACTTTTATCCTTTGGTTTGGGAACTATATCCCAAACATCATTTTTCATTATTGACTGGTATTCTTCTGTCATAGCTTCTACCCACTCTTTTCCTTGATCTGCCTCCTCATAGCTGGTGGGTTGATGATCTACAAGATCACACATTAAGGCCACATAGTTGGATACAAACTTGGGTTTCTTCCTTTCTCTAGTGGAACCTTCAAGAGCTCCATATTTTTCAGCTCCTTGAATAATATCTCTAGCCCATGCTGGTCTTCTTTTTATATATAGATTTGAAATGGGGGGTTCTTGAGGTTCTATCATGTCATGGTCTTCTAGTGTATCATCTTCAGGGATGGGTACAGCTTTTGTAATTCTAGGAGGTGAATCTTCTTCATAGATTTCTTCAAGTTGGCACATCCTAGATTTCTTGATAGCTGCTTCTTCATCAAAAATTACATCTCTACTTATCTCCATATGATGAAAACCAGGTATGTAAATTATAAAAGCTTTGGATGTTTCACAATATCCAACAAATATTCCTTTCTTACCAGAAGGATCCAACTTGGTTCTCTTTTCTTTTGGAATGTGAATATACACAGGACATCCAAATATTTTGAGATGACTTACCTCAGGCTTCTTTCTTGTGAACACTTCTTCTGGAGTCTTAAATTCAAGAGCACTATGAGAAAGTCTATTTTGTACATAGACAACTGTCCTGGCTGCTTCAGCCCATAGATACATGGGAAGATCTTGATCATGTATCATGGTATTTACAGCTTCCATGATAGTTCTATTCTTTCTTTCAACAAACCCATTTTGTTGGGGATTGTAGGGAGTTGTTAATTCCCTCTTGATTCCAGCTTCTTTACAAAAGTCTTCAAATTCCTTTGAAGTATATTCTCTGCCATTATTTGTTCTGAGAATCTTGATTTTCTTTTCTGAGAGATTTTCTATTAAGGCCTTAAACTCTTTGAATTTTCCAAAGACTTCATTCTTACCTTTTAGAAAGAATATCCAAGTTTTCCTTGAGTAGTCATGAATGAATGTGACATAGTATTTATATCCACTCAAAGATGTGGAGGGCATTGGTCCACATACATCAGAGTGTATTAAATCTAGGGTACTTTTAGTCTTTGTTTCACTCTTGGGAAATGGGTTCTTGACATTCTTCCTTTTTGCACATCCTTTGCATGTGCCATCATGACTAATATTTAAGTTTGGCAAACCTATAACTACCTTGCTTACATAAGGTAGTGCCTTGTAGTTAATGTGAGCAAGTCTCCTATGCCATAGTTCATTTGGGCTAATGGTTTCATGAACAAGAACTGCTTTTGGAAGGCCCTTAAGTTTGTATAAACCTCCTTCTTCTTCACCAATGATAATTGCATCCTTGATAGATTTTCCTTTGGACCACATTAAGACTTGTCCATCAATGAATGCAACCCTATAGCCTTTCTTATCCAATGCTGAGATGGATAACAAGTTCTTCTTCAATCCTGGTACATACAATATTTCTTTCATTTTCATGGAGGTACCAGAATCAAGCTTGTAGCTTGCTTCACCAATTCCCTTGATGGGATATTGAAAGTCATCTCCTAGAGATACCTTTTGTGGAGAAGTCTTTTCTTCAAGACTTGAGAGAGTCTTTTTCTGACCTGTTATGTGCTTTGAAGCACCACTGTCAATAAGCCATGTATCTTCTCCAGGAGTTATAGATCCAGAGAGTGCGGAGAAGAGAACATATTCTTCTGCTTCTTCTTCTTCATTTCTCCTACATCTTCTTTTGAAGAAGGTCCTTTCTTCTTCTTCTTCTTCACTTCTAGGTCTTTTATTGTGAGGCCTTTCTTCATCTTCTACTTCTTCTTCACTATCATCTTCTGCAAGATGAGCTTGATGTCTTTTGTAATGAGAACCCTTTTTCTTCTTTAGAGGGAAATCTCTAGCAAGGTGTCCTATTTTGTGACAAGAAAAACATTGGAAAGAGGAGTAATCTCTTCTTTGAATAGTTCCTCTTTTCTTTTGAAATCTATGAGGAGGATGAGACTCCTTGTGATTATTCTTTTTGGAGTAGGATTGATTCCTTCTTCTCTTGGTGTGGGTGGCCAAGGCTTGGTAATCTTCTTTGAGCAAGGATTCTCAATTTGCAACCCTAGCCTCTTCTTGTACACAATCCTCCCAAACTACATCAAACTTCATACTTTCTTTTCTGGCACACATAGTTTGTATGAATGATTCCCAAGGTCTAGTGAGACCATTTAGAGCTGTCATCACAAGTTCATCTTCATCAAGAGTATCACCAATGGAATCTAGTTGCTCCTTGATTTGGTATATCCTTGAGAAGTAGTCTTGAATGGATTCTCCTTTGTGCATCTTGGTACTCTTTAGCTGAGTCCTTAGGTTCATCTTCTTATTGATGTTCTTTCCTTCTTACATCCTTCCTAGGGCATCATACATTTCCTTTGGAGTTTTCTTGGAAGCCACTTGGGGAATCAAGTGGTCTTTAATAGAATCAACTATGATTCTCTTTTCCCTAATCAAATCCTTCCTATGCTTCTCTTTGGCTTCATCTCCTTCAGGTTCTGCAACTTCATCCTTGATATAATGAGCAAGGTCATTTTCTTCAAGAATGAGACCAATTCTGTATTTCCATGCTCGAAAATTTTCTATACCTTCTAGCTTGTCTTCAAGCTTAGTATTTGGATCCATCTTCTCTTGGGGGAGTCCAAGAGATAAGAGGTAAAGTAGTACTTACCCGGAAACTTTAACTTTTCACTTTTCCGGATCTGCAACAGAAATTTCTGGTTTATCGCACTTTTGGTAAAACTAGGGTTTGACTTTCCCGAAGTTCTACCCAACCAAAAAGTTTGATCTAGGGCTCAAAAGATTGGTTTTGACAAGGGCTATCCAGCCATGTAATCAGAATTCAATAATACCAACTTTTTCCAGAAACCCTAATTTTTCACCAGAGAGAGAGAGAGAGATATTCTTACCTTGTGAAAGATGTTCTATTCAGGCTAGCTCTGATACCATGTTAAGATTAAACCAAATAACTAGCAAGATCACTAAAAGAAACATAATCACAAGATAGACACAGAATTTACCCTGGGAAACCCTCATGGGGTAGAAAACCCAGCCAAGCTTTCCTCAATAAGATGATCAACCAAAATACATGATGTGCTCCAAGACTTGACTTCCTTCTCTATCTCCTGAACAGACCTCCCAGACAAGTGCGCTACTTTTCTGAGTTGTGTAAGTGTGTTTAATGAGGATCTCACCTCCTCTATTTATATTAGTTCCCGACTGACCAAAAATCCCTAATGGGGCCGACCTCTCCTGGAGAAGTCTAATAACCCCTAAAATATAATATCAGGGCCGACCCCCACATGGTGGGTCTAATAACCCTAGTTACCACAAACCATCGGAGGAATAATCATCTCCGGATACATAATAGGGTTACCTCGGAGGGATGAAACATCTTCGGAATAATAATGTACAAATATAATATTCTTAGAAGTTACAATATTTAACAGAGGAGAAGAGATAGCTTCAAAACTGAAGCGAACAATGAACCAGCTGTGAGCAAGACAAAGTAGTAAGATCTGGGCTATGAATAACATAGATGGACAAACATAGAATAAATATGCCACATGGAGGGGTGAGGCTCAAAGAGGGTTCTTTGAACCTCACCTCTCAAACTATACTAAGAAAGTCACTCAGAACCAATACCCCAATAATAACTCAATAAAATAAGAGAAATGTAGGGTAGAAACCAAATGAGTAACTTGTTATCATGAGAAGGCTTGCTAGGCCTTTATATAGCATTATTACAATATGTCTTGAGGCCATACCATGGGCCAAAACCATGTGCTACCAAATACCATGGATATGAAAGGGTGGACTCTCCATTTAATGCTTTTATGATAAATGGGAGAAGGTGGCCTCTCCATTTAATGCTTTTATGGCTTATACATATGAATTTAGACCATATGCCCTCTAAAATTCGGATCATTCCTTCCCCCTTAGAAAATGATGGTCCCCATCATTTCATGCTAAAAGGAGACCCATGATTACAATGTGCTAGTTACCAATGAAGATAAGGGTTTTGTGTGGTTGACCCATAACCATGGGTTTTGCGAGATTGACCCATAACCGTGGGTTTTGTAAGGGTGACCCATAACCATGATGGCAATGGAAAGCTTGATTCCAATGAAGAGAAGAGTTTTGTGTGGTTGACTCAGAACCATGGGTTTTGTGTGGGTGACGCATAACCGTGGGTTTTATGTGGTTGACCCATAACCATGGTGACAATGACAAGCTTGTTTCCAATGAAGAGAAGGGTTTTGTGTGGTTAACTCATAACCGTGATTACAATACATAACTGTGGGTTTTGTGTGGTTAACCCATAACCATGGGTTTTGTGTGGTTGACTCATAACCGTGATTACAATACATAAATGTGGGTTTTGTGTGGTTTCCCCCATAACCATGGGTTTTGTATGGTTGACCCAGAACCATAGGGTTTGTGTGGTTAACCATAACCATGATTACATTAAGATTTAAAAAAAACTGAAAATTTTGGTGTAGTTGATGTCTTGCTACAAATCCATTCATAGCTTTTGATGCATGTACTGAAATTGAATTCCATTGAAGACTCATTTGATATCTCGAAGAGACCTTTCCATCCATATAACATACTTGCCATGGGGTGGCCCAGAGATTGAGAAAATGTTTGTTGAAGTTTAAGAGACGCGCGCACACTATTTTGCAGACATATGTTGCTTCAATCGATGATATCTCTCAAACCAGAAAGCCAAATGGAAAACTACGAAATACCCATTTTAGCTGACAGAAATAGCTTTTCAATGAGCTATGGTAGAGCCTATGAGACATTTTGTGGAGTCTGTAGCACTTGTTTAAATTTGTTGTACGTCCGGCCGCATTGTGTACAAAAATGTACTACTTCAAACAAACATATCTCACAAACTTGAAAATGAAATGAAATTCCATGAAATACCCATTTGAGCTGACGAAAATACCTTTATGATGAGATATGGTAGAGCTTCTGAAACATCTTTTGTAGTCCATGGAACCTGTTCAAAGTTTGTTGAATGTGAGAGTGTTGAGTATAGAGATGCCAAGGGTTTGTAGAGGTGCATGGGTTATTGTAGAGGTTGTGGAACCTCCGTTGAACCCGCATCATGCTTCAAAATATTGTCCCGATGGAGAGCGAACCTGGCTCTGATACCACTGATCTAGATCTTGGGGGATAAAACCCGGAAGACTTGAATGCCGAGAGAGGAGGAGAAGAGATAGCTTCAAAACTGAAGCGAACAATGAACCAGCTGTGAGAAAGACAAAGTAGTGAGATCTGGGCTATGAATAACATAGATGGACAAAAATAGAATAAATATGCCACATGAAGGGGTGAGGCTCAAAGAGGCTTCTTTGAGCCAAACTATACTAAGAAAGTCACTCATAACCAATACCCCAATAATAACTCAATAAAATAAGAGAAATGTAGGATAGAAATCAAATGAGTAACTTGTTATCATGAGAAGGCTTGCAAGGCCTTTATATAGCATTATTATAATATGTGTTGAGGCCATACCATGGGCCCAAACCATGTGCTACCAAATACCATGGATATGAGAGGGTGGCCTCTCCATTTAATGCTTTTATGATAAATGGGAGAGGGTGGCCTCTCCATTTAATGCTTTTATGATAAATGGGAGAGGGTGGCCTCTCCATTTAATACTTTTATGGCTTATACATCCAAATTTAGACCATATGCCCCCTAAAATTCGGATCAATTTTGAACTATTTCCATGAATGATGCAACTACTGTACTTGCATTAAAAGGGTGTGAAAGTGCACAAAAATATGCATACTTGGTGAGTCCATCAACAACCACCATAATAAAATTATTTCCTTTTGAATTGGGTAGAAATGTGATAAAATCCATTGAGACATGCGATAAGGTATGTCTAATGGTTGTTGTTAACACCCAAAAATTGATCACCTAGCTCATCCCCCTAGTCACATAACCCGTTCATCCATTTTTCCTAAATATTTGGCCTCCACCAACCCAAAATCCCTAAGTTCACAAGAAAATGGAAAAAATATTATGATTTCCCTCAAGAAATTAATTAAATTTCTCCAAAATAGTCAAAATACCCAAAAAAATAAAATAAAAGAAAAACAAAAAGGGGAAAATATTCCAAAAAAAGAAAAAATGAGGGAAAACATCAAAAATAACTTACCAATACTAGTGGTTGCCCAAAACAAAGGGAAAAGAAACCAACACCCAAAATTGTTATAAAAGGGTGGTGGAGGCCCCCATTTCACAACTTCACTCTTCCTTACCGAAACTCTACCAAAATTCCTACCCAAACCCTAGCCTCCATTTGATCTTGAGTTTCCCCACTTAGTTGAGTCTTGGCTACTTATGAGCATCCAGTGGAGAGAAAGAGAGGTTGGAGACCTGGAGCACCATCATTTCTATGGCTGTAAGGGCCCATACATTATCACCATCTTGAGGTAAAACCATATTGTAAATCCATTTTTACATCAATGAAAAGCATTCTTTGATTTGTAACCTTGTTTGCAGAATAATCTAATGAATGGATGCTTAAAGTTTTAGTATGGTTTTTTTTATTTTACTACCGTAATTTTGGGTATTTCATTTTTATTTACTGTTTTTATTTGCATACACACACCATTACTCATGAACTATTACTAAGAGTTCCACAACTCTTAGTGAGTGCATTTCTGCACTAACTAGTGTGAATAACCTAGCGACAGTTATGGCGACTCCAACCAGGTCGATTCCCATTGATTTGTGGTTTGGAAAGAGCAGTAGCTATTTTTAATTTTTGCATTTGCTATTTTATTTTTGCATGGTAGTTTATTTCGGTTTTTACAGTCGTATACCACTTCAGGCCAGTTCTGGCATATCACAACACCACGTACTTGCAGGTTTGGCCCTTGCCAACACAGTACTGTGTTAAATTTCAGTTTTTACGACCCGGGCTGCGACTGTCTGCGTTGTTTCCGCGCTCCGGAGCATGGATTTTTGTTCGCGAAGTGCGCTCAACTTTCCTGGGCCAAAGGGCTGCTTTCGAGCCAAAAAATGCGATCTAGAGTGCACCTTTCAGGATGAAAATCACACCCCAGAGTGCACCTTTCAGGATGAAAATCACACCCCAGAGCGCATCTTTCAGGCTGATAAGCCTGTCCCAGAGAACAAATTTCAGCCTGAAAAGCACGCTTATCTCACCCAGAAGTGTGCTTTTCCTTTTGAGGTGATTTTCCATCCCTTGGCGCGACTATTCTATAGTCTGCACTGCCCTAGAGCGTGATTGTTCCCATATAGACATGTCCTGCACCTATTTTTGGCTTCTTCACTCACTTCGGTTGCATTTACAACCTCAGTTTTTCTTCTGCCCATTGTGGTTGGTACTTTTCTTCTGTTTGCTTGCTGTAGCACTTGAGAAATTTCAGTTTGCATGCATTCAAGTTTACTTACCACATTGTTATCTCCTACATTTTCATTTCATCAAGTTCATTAGCTGCACCATTTGTTTGCATTTTCCAATAGTTACTCCTTTCAGTTGAAAAGCAAAAGAAAACGTTTATTTCAGTTTCAGTTTCCAAGTTAATTCCAATTTCTATTTACTGCCATTTTTCATTTATTATTACTATTATTAGCTTATTTTACATGCCACTCGTTCACCTACTTAATCCCTAAGTTCCAAGTGAGACTAAAACTTATTTAATTGAACACACATTTAACCCCACTTGGGGACCCAAAAAAAACTTGGTATCTAGGTAGGACATTGGGGTTAGGCATCCAAACAACACCCCCTTTGTCATATACATTTGAAACATAGTGGTTGTCATTTAGGGAACCAAAATCCTCATTGATTAGCATGGTTGACAACAATTTATCAGGAGGTATCTCCTCTAGGAGGGAAAGTATCAAGATTGGTTTTGTAGGTCTGTGAGGAATGCTGCTCTCCAATCTGTACCAAAGGACACCAACTCGTTGTCCTCATCGCACATGCTAGATACCATACTAGGTGTGCGACGGTCAAAGGACTGAAACTGCAGATACCTTTCTGTCACATCCCCATCTTGACCCTATTGCATTAAAATTGTAAATGATGTAATATTGTTATAAAATCGTGGTGAGGAGCTCAAGGCCAAGGCCCCGACATTGATTTATTGATGCATATGGTTTACGTGCTAGCCATGCATAGTGGAATTGTGAGTATCATGTAAATATGCATTTTAATAAAATACCCACTACTAGCTATGCAATGCAACAAGAGATGGGGCATGATTTTACAAGGAATTGGGAGGGAAAACATTCAAACCCTTGATCCAATCAATTCAAGCCAAGTGTCAATGAGATAACCCATCAAACCCTCAACTACCCATGTTGAATTTTGTACCCAATCATTCATTTCTCCCAAGAGTTGGTTGGGGTAGTTAATGCCTTAGGAATGGAGAGGTATGGCTGTCCAAATTCGAGTATGAGCAAGCCACCTTTCATGGAAAAACATTTTTTTTTGCTTCTTGGGTAAGAAAAGAGCCATGAATTTCTCCCCAAGCCATTACCCATGAATCAACTTTGCTCTCCCACGAGTTTGGAGCTACCTGAACGTTTTTCTCCATGGATTTCCTGTGTTTTCCTTCACCGTTCAAGCTGGGAGGGGATTTTTTGTTTTGGTTGCCAACGGGGAAGAGAACAGATCGATTTGGGGTTTCAATGAGGTCGTTTTGGCCACTTGAAATGCTCATAACATGTGGGAGAAATCGGGTTGCTCCCTGGGGACGAATTTCCCTTCCCACAGTCTGTTTTGGTGAGCCACGATTTGGGGAAAAAGCCACGGAGCTTGTTTTGTAAAATACCCTTGTTCTAAATGTGTATCCCTGCCCAATGATTGTTTTTGTTGTGTATAGAAAGAGTATGTTTGGGTATGGGTAATGGGTATCTGTTTCTTTGGCTTGAGCTTGGGTGCAAGCATCCATAAATGCAGAGGGATCAGATCTAGCCTGATAAACCCATCTATGGACTGACTTGGCTTTGATGCAGTGATTAAATGGGCTATGTATGAGTATGAATGTCCCCTTTTCCTTGTAGAAATCATGCCCATATCGGGGGTGGTCTCTGATTGCTAAAATAATACAGGCTGGGAAGATACCTATGGTTGGGTGGAACGTTGCAGCAACATAGCTAGTTGTTTGGGACAATTGCACAATGAAGATAAGTGTTTTTCTGTCTATGCATTTACTTCTGCAATGTTTAAATTGAGGACTGTTTTGATATGCTGTATGCATATGATATGTGTGTGGATGATTTTTAATTCTGCTGTGCATATTGGCTTAGTTTACATGTGCACACCTTTGA
This sequence comes from Larix kaempferi, assembly GCA_027924585.1. NCBI lineage: Eukaryota > Viridiplantae > Streptophyta > Pinopsida > Pinales > Pinaceae > Larix > Larix kaempferi. The sequence continues at coordinate 8,138,613 of BSBM01000526.1, forward strand.
ATTTTTATGTATGAATCTAATGAATGGGATGAATGTTATGAAAAGCCACAGGAATTGACATCATGTTCTCTCCCTTGCTGGGTCTGATGGGAGGGTATGTGACACTTTTCAGACGTGCTTTGACTGAGGTAGCTTGGTTGTCAGTCTTTAATATAGATCTTTTACCTGAGATCCCCCTCAGTAGGGGGATATCCCTTAGCCATTTGGTTCTCCATTTTGGATTTCCTGATTGTGGATTTCATCACCCTACAGGGGATACAATTTGCGTGAACTTCTATATCTTTTAGTTAGGCATTTGCATGCTCCTATACCCCATATATTAGTGAGTCTTTTTATTTTTAGAAGTGCTACTTTTTGGTATTCTAACCATTTTATTGTTGCTCCCATGTTGTAGCATGCTGTTGCAACAGGTGTTTTGAGCTTGTTGTTGGCCTAAGCACCATTTTTATTGATAGATCTCCTCTTCCATGCATGGATGCATTAGGATTTTTTAGCGTGTTTTCAGGACACATCCCCTTAGCAGTTGCACACCCATCACCATTGATTCCCCGAGACACTCCCGTCATCTATGGGGAAGTCCCTACAACACGGTCCATTGGAACCCTCTCACCGCACTCCCTTAAGACGTAAATATTCATTTTTGGAGCTTCATATCTACGCTTCTTACTTCACGTATGACTCCTCTGAGTCGAATTCAACCATACATACAACTCCATCTAGTCCCATGGTTGGCGTAAATCTTAACCCATTTTACTGAGGGATTTTCTGTGGTGGACCCGCTAGTGGCCCCGTTGCCACTTCAATATCCATTCCATCCACGAAATCTACAAGAGCAACTGTCCCCGCTCCCACTGGACCTACCCCAACCACTATAGTACACTCAGTCACTGGTTCCATATCCCTAGGTGGCCTACCCATCCAAACATCCACATTCACCCTAGTTGTGGGAGGTATCCATGGAGCGACATGACCCTCTTTCCAGGTTCCCTCGGCCCCTGCGGGAGGTTTTAGGATCCCCATTATGAAAACTACCAACCCCCCATCATTTGAAGGAGGCAGCCCCACGATCTTTGCCATGGATAACACATAGGTCAGTCCCACCATATCACATCCTCTTGTGAGTTTTCCATTCATGGCTAGTCTCAACCTCCCCAACTTGGCTAGATTAACTAATGACCTGATTATACATGATCCTACGTGGCCTCCCATGCCTACCAAGCTCCCTTTGGACATCCCCAATTTTGAGGGGAAGGGTGGTGAGGACCCCCAGAACCACATCATGTCCTTCCACTTGTGGTGTTCCTCTAACTCCATAGTGGATGACTCTATTCCCCTACGCCTCTTACAACGTACATTCACTGGCGCTGTAGCCAAGTGGTATATTGACCGACCCCATGGGATGAATTCCAATTTTGCATCCCTTGCTTCGACTTTCCCGCAATTCCTCCAGCTAGTAGTCCGTTATGACACTGGTGTTGAGATTCTCCTATCTTACAAACAAAATACAACCACCCATATCATGGACCATATCTATGAATGGCGTAGATGCCATAGTTTGTGTAATATCAAATTAGATGACCACATCTTTTTAGTTTGGTTCTTGAAATCTCTCATACCATGCATAACTAAGGATGTGGCATCTGAATGACCCCAAACTGAAGAAGAGGCCGTACTCAAAGCCCAATAGTTCAACTTAATCTATGCCTAGTCCGACTACCTCTACCCGATTCTACCTGATGCCCCTCACGGCGATTCCGCTCGAAAGGATGCACCAAGGGAATTTCATGCTGTCAATGGAATCATTGGCCACATTTCATCCACATTGCGTCCACTAGATGGCCCTATGTTCCTATTCCTCTAGCACCTACACCCGTATGTCACCCCACGCCCAGTCTTGCATAGTCTACCATGAGCTGTGGCCCTTATCTTTCACGTATAACGACTCATTTTGGAGCAAAACCTTTGTATGTTCCACCAAATCAGACCCCCCACATGCATGGTCCCACGTACCCAACACCTAGCTATGGTTATAACCTGCAAGAGTACGCCCCCCCTCTTGCACCTCCTGCTTACTACCCACCACCGACGGCTCCTGCACCCGCCCAACCTTTATCCCCTCCCGTTCCACAAGGGAAAGTTTATGCCCAACAAAACTAGCCTCAGAACCAACCTTCCCAGCGAAACCAACAAGGGAAACCTAATAGGAAACGAGGTAACAACTGGGGCAGCAATCAACAACCCAACAAAGGCAGTGTTGTTGCAGCAACATCCCCCCCAAAATTTTTGTACATATTGGGGCCCCTCCTTTTATTTTCTAGGAAGACTGCCTTAAGAGGTCAATTCTCCTTTTTACTTTGTTTTCAACTGAAAATCCTGCTCTGAGAATTCCAAGTTTTTTCTTCTAAGGATAAAATTCATGAAATCCTCTCGAATTTTTGGAATCATTTGGGTTATCCTCCCGCAGTTGCGGAACCATTTAGCTTATACTCCCGAAACTGCGGGAGCCATTCATATAAGCCTCTCGAAACTGCTCGAAAGACTTAGAAGCTATTTATCGAAGTTTGCGGAATCATTTGGGTTATCTTCCCGCAGTCGCAGAACCACTCAGCTTACCCTCCCGAAATTGCGGGAGTCATTCGCAAATCTTCCCTGGGGCCGCCAAATGACTTAGTCTCTTTTAAAAAAAATCTTAAGTCTTTTTTCTCGAAGTTGCGGAAGCTATTCGCGAAAGCCTTCTGAAACGACGGAACCTTTTAGGTTTCCCTTCCAAAATTGCGGAAGCCATTTGCGAAAGCCTTCCGTAACTACGGAAGCCTTCACGTTATCTTTCCAAAACCCCGCCAAAAGACTTAGACTTTCTGTGGAACCATTTCAGAAACCCCTCCCGAAAAAGCAGAACCATTTGGGTTTCCCTTCCGAAACTGCAGGACCGTTCACCTTATTCTCCCGAAACCCTGCGGAGAGACTTAGGAATTATTCAAGTTGCAGGAGCCATTCTCCAATTCTCTTCGAAACGACGGAAACCTTCGTGAAATTGTTCCGCAATTGTGGAAGTGATTGGCCTATCTCCATCGAAAATTGCGGAAAGAAATCTTATGTCCTCTCGAAACTGCGGGACAACTCAGCGAAACCACTCGCGACAAGTTCCCCAAGGTTTTGTTTTGGAAGGATTCGCCAATCTCTTCCGAAATGCTGAGGCCATTCACCATAACGTTCCGCAATTGCGGGTGAAGCTCGAAAATCCGCCCCGCAAATGACGGTCGCGCACAACTGCCGAGGCGGCTTGAAAAGACCGCGACGTAAAAAAAATTAAAACTCGTTTTAAATGCACCATCCACCGGATTAAATGCCGCACGTGTCTAACTCGTTTAAAAGGACGGTGGGGGTTTGGGTCGGTCATAGTTTTAGTTTTTGATTAAACAAACGCCGTTGGGAGACCTCGCCGGACTGCTCCAGCTCAGCTTGTCCACGTCCGCGTCCACCTCATTCAGCCACTATCACGTTGCCAGGTAGGTTTCTAACTGCTATTTTTGTCTCATCTACACGTCAGATTACCTTTGAGTTTTTCTTTTTCGTCTAGAACGTGGCCGATAGACATTAGTTGCATATATCGTTATTTTTGTCTTTAAAAGCTACCGAGGCCCCATGGGTTTCTCGTTCTACTAGCTAAAAGCCAAAACTGCAATCACCCGAGTGTTTCACCGGCCATATTCCAGGCGTCGTCACCATCATTCAAAATTTGAACTGGCCACACAACGCCTCGTAAATGTTACTAATAACCGTAGTGGTCAGCTGAATCCCATCACCTTTTGATAAATGTAGAAGGCGGTTCCTTGTTTCGTCGTAAGAGTGTTTCAATCCAAGCTCACCAGCTATCGACCATTAGGGGTGCAACAATGAAGGATACCCTCTCTCCTAGGGCTGGATGGGAAAAAGGTTATTTCCACGTCGTATGCTTACCCTTTCGGGAACATTCCAAACTTCGTTTTCTTAGTATAATCAAGTCTCAGAACCATATTTCTTGTTTGGAACGGTTTATTTTGCTTCCCCAACATGCAGCTTCATAATTTATTTATATATCTCATTAGCATGTTGGAATGGTCCTTCTTTTTGTTAAAATCTCATAACAGGTTGCACATTTTATAATGACTTGTATTTGGTTGCTAGCAGGGATAAGCCAAGATGCCAAAAGGCGGTAGGAAGAAAGCTAAAGTGATAGAACCAGAGCCAGTACTACTTAGGACTGAGACTATGTTCCAAGATACTAGGTGTACCACTGGCATTCCTCCCGAAGTCCATTGGGGCGATATTTACAGGATGATCAGGGACCAGGATATCCCAGATGCATTACTGGAGGAAGAGCAGATCTATCGCAACATTAGAACTTCAGGCATAGCTAGGGCTTCTACCTGCCCTGAACTGTTCCCATGTTCTGAAGTAATCGGGTGGATACTGGAGCATACTAATGCAGAGACAAGAGTATTAAATGACATCGGGAGAGTAGCCATCGCCTCATTCCACCCAGCATATCTTGCCGCAGCCTATAAATTCTCACGTCCCCAGCAAGCTCTGAGTGATGAATGGTTGGGCCAGATGAACAATATTGAAATGGCCAAAAAATTATTGGTCGCAGGCAAGCACTCAAGAAAGAGAGGTAATGATGAATATGATGTTCAGAATCTAAGATCTCCTTTTAGGTTAATCGCCCTGATGTTATGCAAAATTTTTGGCATGCCCGATGGCACTGTATACAGGATACAGTGGGTCCCCATCATCCACTTTGTAGCATTCAAAGGAATTGTATTTGACTGGGCTACTATCTTGTTGGACAGTTTGGCATCAATGGTTGCTACTGCAAGAGAAGGTCTGGCCTTAAAAAAGTCAAAATTTTACATGTCTTCATATCTCATTGGCTGTATTTTGGCCAAGCTATCTTTCCCTAGCTTAGGTTGCATGTGGGATAAAGCCAAAACCCTAGTCTACACTGCTTACAAGATGATGTGGGCTCAAAATTACAGAGCCAGCTATAAGCTCATCTGTGAGGGGTTCATCATGCCCCTATATGAGCAGATATTCAAGGAAGAGCCCAACTGTCTGTCGGAAAATGCCATGGAGATCATGGAAAACTATGGAGATTTTTATTTTTCAGAGTAAGGCACCTACATGAGGATGTTTGGAGGGAGTAAAGCTCCATATATTTTGCCGAGGTATGCTACTGACTATGTAGTCCTCAAGGAAGCAGTGAGACAAATTTTCCTGGATGGAATTGGAGAAGTGCATCAGGGGTTGCATCAACTGAGGAGTTTGTTCAAGAGCTGAAAGCTTTCCACTTCGGCGAAGTAATTTTCCATAGGAATGATAGGCGGGGAAAATTTGTCGAGCATTGCAAGGAAATTTATGCTCATTTTGAGTACGCTCATTATTATGATGCCGAGGAAGAGGCATTCAGAGGCATCAACAACATGACTGAGCTGCAGATTTGTCACCAAGGCAGTGGAGCAAGCTCTAGCTCTACCAAGGCCCAAAAAACCAGCCTGCAGAAAGAGAAAGAAGTAGCTGATGCCCTAGCCCAAGAAGAACAAAGGTTAAAAGAGGAAGCAAGGTTGCAGCAAAAGGCTGAAATTGCAAGATTAGAGCAAGAAGCTAAAGTGGCAAGATTGCAGCAAGAAGCAGAAAATGAAAGGTCGCAGAAAGAATTTGAGGAAGCCCAGCAGCAGAAAGAAGCTGAAGATGCCCAAGCAGGTGGCTCCAGCACCCAGGATATGGAAATAGACGTATCTCAAGAAGGTGTCTCCAGCACTCAAAATGTGGAGGCAGATACAACACAAGCAGGTGTCTCTGGTACCCAAAATGTGGGAACAAATTTAGCTCAAGTAGTCCAGACCCCACCCACGAAAGCAAAAATAAATATTATAGATCTCCCAATCACTCCTTACACTCCATCAGAAGAGCATACTGTGTCCAGATGGGATGAATTTTTCTATGATAAGAAGAGAAAGGCAATGGTCCTTAAATCGGAAGAGCGGATAAAGAGACTCTTCCAAGAAGATATTGTTACCCACTGGGAGACCACAGTAATGCAAAATACAAATAAGGCTCCCTTAGCTATGGCATCTGCTTCTGTAGAGACAGCAAAAGCAACACTGGACAATGTGGCCGATATAGTTAAAGGAGTTGAGTCGACAAAGAGGAGAGCTCGTGTGTTACAACACACTATGGCTAACGAGCAGGCTTACATAGATCTCGTAGTGAATAGGTATAATCGCCTATCTGTTGAACATAAGAAATTTTCAGACAAGTATAACCTTTTGGAAGAAGAAAAGGAGCACATGGCGGTCCAGATGATGATCTTAGAAGTAGAAAAGAACGATGCAAAAGCTAAAGTATCCCATCTAGAGGCAGATAAGCATGTATTGGTTGAGCAATTAGAGCAAGCAGAAGGCAGAGCGATAGATATGTCTCCTTTCCATGAGCTGTCCTGTAGCATCCTAAAGCAAATCCATGACACACAGGAATTAATTACTGAGGAAGTATGCAAGCTCAAGGCCATGGTGTTTAGATTAAAGGAAGTTAATGTAGAGGCCAATAGGCTTAAGGCTAAATATACTCAGTTAAGACAAATATCCTGATCTAGATAGAATGGAGAGAAGGAAAGGTGGATTTCCCCAAGCATCTCCCATTCAAATCTGTAGATGGTTTTAATGAAGACATAGCCCTTTTGAAATTTTGCAGAAACTGTAGTATTAAGCTAATGGCCAAGATCCGAGGGACAATGGATAAAAGTAGCGGTCTTTATCAAAGAATCCATGAAGCACATGACAAATGCAAGTTGAGTTTCCCTCAGTCCCTTGATGATTTCCCGGGCAAAGAACAACGTTTATCTGACCTGAAGGAAGAGCTGGGCATCCAAACAAAATATGTAAAGAAGATTGATGTCTTAGCCATTGATGATCTCCACCATTATATTGGGATGTCATCAATACACAATCATCTGCTTAAGGAAATACACTAAGGAGCAATAAAAGAAATTCAAGGTATTGGAGCAGAGCTTGGTAAAGATATAACTTCTCAGAAAATCTCACTTGCTGCCTCAACAAATGTAGTTATAAGAGATACTGGTGTATGGTTTAGTTACATTGCAGAAGAGGAAAAGAAAGCAGAAGTAATAGCAAGCCCGAGTTCTTCTCTCCCAGCAGTAGTAGAAGTAACATCCAACCCAAGTGCTTCTCTCCTAGTAGCAGCAGCAGTAACAGCTAGCTCGAGTGCTTCTCTCCCAGCTGGAGCGCCTGCCCAAGTGTGAACGTGCTGATATCAAGGCGTTAATTCCTATCTTTTGTAATTTGGCTTTCATATGTATAAAACGTGGAGCCATTGGATAACTGTCCTTTTCTTTTTTAAAGTAATTTTCTGTTAAGAAAGGGTCACATTTTTGTCTATTAAAAGGGAAAAGTGTGTAGGTGACAAGTGTAAAGAGCTAGGTGGCAGCCCAAAGGGCATTTTGTAATATTATAAATAGAAGTTTAGGAAGCAATGTACAGGACTTTTGGCATGAGAATAATTTTCTAAACCTGTACAAGCTATCTTGCACTTATTTCAAGAAAATAAAATCTACCTAATAAGAGCCTGGAGAGGACATCTTTTGCATGGAAATGGAGTTTGGATGTATCTTGGATTATTTCTGTGACTTCTATACTTTACTGTGAGATATTTCTTTACTATCTTGAATTATTTCTTTGTATTGAATGATCTTGCTTTTCTCTGTGCAAATAATTTCTCTCTTTCATGAGTAATAGAATATGTTATATCTGTATTAGAAGCTATCTTCTAATATCTCCTGATTCTGTTGTGGATTTATCGTTAAGATTTAATGGATGTCTGTTGAATTTTAAATAACTCTTTCAGCACATTACTCATCCTTTCAATTTGCTCCTTGCAGGGATAGTTTAGATTTATTTTCAGTTTTAGACATAGATTTGTTTTCCAGTTCTGCATTTAGATTAAATTAGGCTAGGCACTTGCATATCATTATAAAACATAAAATCAAAAGAATGGTGGATCGGGCCATAACCGGTCTAACTGGAGCAAATCTCCAAACCCACGGTTGCCGGAACCGCTAACCGGACGGATTCCCCACACCAAACGGTGGACAATCTAATTGGGATAGTCTACTAGGGAGGATCCCTTTCTGATTGATGCTGCGATCTCCGGGGCATCAATAGTTTTTGGTGCTAGAAGGAGGGCCTGAAAGTGCATGGCTGATAAAGGAAAATCGCCCACTGTCATAAATGTTACTGAAAACCCGCTTAAAGAAGGAATTTCAGACAGCCCAAATCTTGAAGTAGCAAATCAAGAAAGCCTTATCTCTGATCCTAAGCCTCAAGAAGCATTGTATGCTGTACCTTTTACAGAGATAGAAGATATGAGGAGGCACACACGATCTTATGTTAGACAGCTAGGTGGTTTAAACGCAGTAAATTTCCTTCCTAGGAAAAGTTCCCCTAGTCAAGAGTGACGGTACACCCGTGATTCGATTCTTGTGCAAAGTTTTGAAGAGCTTGTGAATTTAACTTTAGAAGAAATTGCAGAACCTCTGAACAAGGTCGATCTTGAAAACCCAGAAAATATTTCAGATCAAGAAAGTCTTGGAGAACTTATTACTCCAAAGAACACTCCACTGAACTCACCTTACAATTCCCCACCAGATTCTCCACATAGGAACATGGCTATACCTGCTTGGAGAGCAAGGGGAGAATTGAATTTAGCTTGGCCATTCCACAATCTTCCAAAAAATCCAGAGAAGGTCTTGCCTAAATTCGACCCAGGGAAAGCCATTACAGCCGAGGATCATCTCAAGAGTTTTTATCTGGCTCTGAATCTTTTGAACATGCAGCATGAAGATGTAGTCTGCAGGCTTTTTCCATACACATTCGAGCCAAAAGTATCATCCTGGTATTTTAGCCTACAACCTAGCTCGATCTCAAGTTGGGATGAATTTGAAAACTGTTTCTTAAAGAAATATGGAAACCAAAAGACTGTGGCTACACTTATGAAAGAACTCCTATCCATGAGAATGGAAAAGAAAGAAAAGGTCCAAGACTTTAACCAAAGGTTCACAATACTATTAAATAATTTCAGTGAAGTAAATAAACCAGCAGAGGAATCTCTGATTGAATATTATACAACAGCTCTTGAAGGACCCATAGCAATGTTCGTTAAAATATCTAAAAAAACTACCCTAATAGAGAACTTTGAAGAAGCTAGAAAGGTAGAAGAAGAAGCTGATAGCATTGCTAAACATGCCTTAGATGCAGAACCAAAACCAGCAGCCAGTAAAAAAACCTTGCTGCTCACTAGAGGTAAAGAAGAATCATCTATAGACATGGAAAATGTCGTCAAGATGATGCAGAAGTTATCCAATAAAATTGTAGATCTCGAGAAAGATAAGGCTGCTAGCACGTCTAGGAAACCTTTCAAGCCATTCTATAAAAAGAGGGAAGACGGTGATCAACCTCATCCACCCATGAATACTTCCCCTGTTTTAAACCTCAATGAAATCGGGATAGAAAACTTCTGTACCTTTCATCAAGAACCACATTCAGAAAAGAGCTGCCCACAATGGATTAACTCCATGAGTTTAGTCATGAACCAAATGTTGGATTCACAGATCCCAGACCAAGATGATTCTCTAGAGGAATCGAGCCCTGAATTAGAGGAACCAACTCCGGACACTACTATGGTGCTATGGGATTGGGTACCTATGACTGAATTAGCAGAAGAAGATCCCATAGAAAGCTCTCCCTCTACCGTGAACGTTGCTACTCGTAGTAAAGGCCCTGTTACGGATTCTGTGCCAAGCTCGGCTCCTCCTAAGCCTAAATTTTCAAAAGAACTACCTAGAAGACATATAACAATCATTCCACCGCATCCTAAAGTTAACCAAACATTGGCCAAACCACCAAACGTTGTCACCTTAGTTCAGCAACCCAAGGCCACGATGAGTAAAATAGATCACCCAGCCTGAATTGGGAGTGAATCTGACATAGGATATGACATTATTGAGGATATAAAGAAGGTCAAAGCAAATGTGTCAATATTTGACATGTGCAGCTTGCCCCATCAACGAGACAAGCTGCTGCATGTTCTGCAGCCCCAGCCCAGCACCCCATTAACGGACTCTCAAGAAGATCCCAAAATTAATGAAGCTAGCATTGGAGGGAAATCTAAATCTCAAACATTGCCTTTCCTGTTGACCTTTGAAATTTTTAATCATAATGTTCACAATTGTTTGGTAGATTCTGGGGCATCTTCAAACATCATGCCAATGTCAATTTGTAAAAAAATTAACGGGCAACCTGTGCCATCTCCGGCCCAAATCATTCAGTTAGATAGGACTGCTGTCAAAGTGATTGGGGAGATGAAAAATGTTCTCATTAGATTATCAGCCGACTCTAGAGTCTGTCAGTTTATTGACATAATGGTGGTTGATATTCCTGAAGCCTATAGTCTGATCTTAAGTAGGGACTGGTCTACCAAGATGAATGGTTACTTTGCCACTGATTGGTCTCATCTGTGGTTGCCTTATCAGAACAGGTAGAATCAGATTAAAGTCCTGAGAGAACCACACATGAAGCAAAATGTAACTCAATTAGAGGAAAAAAATGAGGCTGTAACCTTCTCATCCTCGGTTCTTGGGAATTATTTCTTAGAAATTGATCCGGGTAATTATCAGTCTGAACCCATCAGCCATGAATCCGATGAACAGTTCGATCCCCTTCATTTCTCTCGGACTGATGATATTGACTGTAATATAGTTAGTTTAGTCACTGAATTAGGTCATAGAGATACTAACTTAGCTGAATCGAAAGATATTTTTTGGACATTATACTTTGATGGTTCTAAAAATCTGGAAGGATCTGGAGCTGGTTGTGTTCTGATGGATCCGAAAAGAAACAAGTATTTTTTGTCCTGTAGATTAGAGTTTGATTGTACTAACAACACGACAGAATATGAAGCTTTGGTACATGGATTAAAGAAGGCCATTGGTTTAAATGTTAAATACCTGAAGGTTTTTGGTGACTCAGAGATAGTTGTAAGACAGGTAAGGGACACCATTCATTGTCTCTCACCTCATTTGAAGGGTTATCAGGCTAAGGTATGGGATTTAACTATGCATTTTGACGCTTTCAATATAAAATCTATTCCTAGATTGCAAAATTCTGCAGCTGATTTGTTAGCAACATCCGCTTCTAGATTGGTGCCATCTAATAACAAATGGTCAATTGAATTAATTTCAGGCCCTCCGTTCCCGATAACATCACAAACTTCAGAGTCTTCGATGATGACGAACAGATTATCAGTTTTCTAACAAACGAAGATAGCTTCCAAGGAGCTGCGATAGATGAAGAAGAACACGATGCTGATTTGTTGAAGAAGGATGTGGAGAAAGGAAATTTCATCCCCAAAGGGGTAAGTTCCCTTGAAATGCTGTTCAATCTTCAAAATAAGTTCAAAAGGCCAGCTAATACCAAAACTAACAGTTCATCGATGCAACATGAGTTAGTCAATTTGGGCACTAAGGCAGAACCAAAATTTGTCAACCTTGGCAAATGTTGTTCACCGAGAGAAAGAGACAGGTTCATCAAACTTTTTAAGCGATATAGTTTGCATGGACCTATGAGGATCTGAAAACGTATGACATCCACATTATTCAGCATGTTATACCGATGAAAGCGGGTGTCAAGCCATTTCAGCAGTAGTTAAGAAGGATGCATCCTACTTTGGAGCCTCTAATTCAAAAGGAATTAAAGAAACTCCTGGACGCTAAAATAATATTTAAGGTCCGACATTCTGAGTGGGTCGCTAACTTGGTTCCTGTAAGAAAGAAGTCAGGAGATATAAGGCTATGTGTAGATTTCAGAAATTTAAACAGAGCTTCGAATAAAGACAACTACCCCGTCCCTTCAATGGAACAAATCCTTCAAATGGTGTCGGGATCTGAGCTATTTTCTCTTCTCGATGGTTTCTCTGGCTACAATCAGGTATTAGTAGCCGAAGAAGACCGTCTTAAGACTACTTTCCGCACTAAGTGGGGAACTTTCGCATATAGAAGGATGCCATTTGGTCTGATAAACGCAGGAGCTATGTTCCAACAAGCAATGGATATCGCCTTCCGAGGATTGGGTGGGCAATGCGTTGTTGTATACTTAGATGATGTGACAGTCTTTTCAAAGAAAAGGGAAGATCATGTTGTCCATCTGAGGCATATTTTTTATCGCTGTTGGAAATATGGTATTTCTTTGAATCCCAAGAAGAGTGTGTTCGCAATTCCTGAAGGTAAACTCTTGGGCCATATCATTTCCAAAAGAGGAGTGTCAATAGACCGGGAAAGAGTACAAGCGATCAATAAGATTCCAATGCCTCACAACAAAAAATCTATGCAGTCATTTATGGGCACTATCAATTTTGTCCGAAGATTTGTCCCAGATTTCGCACAAATTGTTAAACCATTACAACAGATGGTTAAACAAAGCACACAGTTCAAGTGGACGGATTTAGAAAAGGATTCTTTTAGAGACATCAAGGCAGCTATAGCTAAAGCTCCTTCCTTAAGAAGCCCAGATTTTGATAAGTATTTTATCCTGTACACCTTTGCTTCGGATGAGTCCCTCGCGACTGTACTCACTGAAAAGGTTGAACTAGGAGATGAGTACCCAATCTCGTTTATGAGGACTGGTCTGTAGGGGGCTGAGCTAAATTATCCCATGGTGGACAAACATGCATACGCTGTCTTCAAAGCAGTCAAATAGTCCAGGCCATATATTCTTAAGAACATAACTAAAGTTATAGTTCCCCACCCAGCTGTTAGATCCCTTTTCGTTCAAAAGGAACTAGGAGAAAGGAGGGGGAACTGGGTCACAACTCTACAAGAATATGATTTAGAATTTAAACCAGCCACGATCATCAAAGGGCAAGGCCTGTGCAAATTACTTGCAGGAAACTCAACTGATGAAGAGCAACATTGGAAGAATGAAGCTGAGCTGAACTCGGTTGAAGTATGTCCTATTTTGTCAACTCCTCAGTCATGGTATATAGATCTGGTGTATTATTTACAGCAAGGATACCTACCTGAGCACTGGAACTCTAAACAAAGAAGGGCACTCCGTTTGAAATCATCACCTTATCAAATCATTGATGGGATACTTTTCAGAAAGAATTATGATGGAGTTTTCCTTAGATGTCTAGAAAAGGAAGATGCGAGTAAAGTTGTCAAAGAATTACACGATGGCCTCGCAGGTGGACATTATTCAGGAGAGACAACAGCACACAAGATACTTAGAGCTGGCTATTATTGGCCCACTCTGTTTAGAGATGCCCATACGTATGCATGAAACTGTGATGTATTCCAAAGAAGTGCCAGGAAATTACCTAAGGCAGCAGGACCCTTGCAGCCGGTTATTATCTCTAAGCCTTTTGAGCAGTGGGGTATAGATGTTATCGGAGAGATAAATCCAAATTCTTCTTTGCAACATCGATACATCCTGATGGCTACCGACTACTTCATCAGCTTCTTGAAAGAGAACATCATAACTAGGTTTGGGGTTCCAATTTTTCTTGTTTTTGATAATGCTCCCTATTTTTCGTCTTTCAAGATAAATGAATTTGTTTATGAATGGGGAATTAAGCTGCACTACTCAGCCAATTATCACCCTCAAGGAAACGGATTAGCTGAATCTTCAAACAAAAACCTCATTCGAATTCTCAAGAAAACTATGATAGAAAATCAGCGAAGTTGGCATATAGCTCTCCCAAACGCCTTATGGGCAGACAGGGTGACTCCAAAGAACGCATTAGGGGTTTCCCCTTTCACTCTTGTCTATGGCAAGGAAGCCATCCTTCTCCCCAACATTTTTCTCCCATCCTTACAGTTGTCCCAAGCCTCTCGGGGTTCTGGTAGCCAAGTCTTACAATCCAGGATCAATACCCTGCTTCAACTTGAAGAAGCCCGACAGAAAGCTAAAGACTGATTCCATCAACACCAAGACATAGTTAAGGGATGGTTCGATAAGAGGAAGTCCGGTAAACAAAGTTTTGAAGTTGGGGACTTAGTCCTGAAATGGGACCATAATCATGAAGGCAAAGGAATGCACACGAAATTTCAACATTTATGGGTAGGCCCGTACCAAATTTCGATGAAGATAGGCCCATCCACTTATAAGTTGACAGATCTCGAGGGAGAAGAAGTAACCCTTCCTCTTAATGGCCTTGCCCTGAAGCAATACTTTGCATAGTCTCACTGAGACTTTCTGTACATAAATAAAATTTTCTTTTTTGCTTTAGCCTTTTTGTTTTTCATTATTTTTAGCCATTTGCTTTCTTTTCTTGTCATTTGAACCTTTACACCAAATTTTGTTTTCTGAAAGCCCCTGCGGTTGAGTTTCTCATCAAGACAGGTCTCTCAAAGAAATCTCACAACCATGAGTCTAGAAGTAAGCTCGAACAAAGTCTATCTATGTATTGTGCTCTCGCTGAATTTTTTCAGAAGGAAGGAAGCCTACTCTGCTAGTCACATTAACCCTGTTTAAATAGCAGAGACCTATGATCATCTTTATTACTATCTTTGGGCTCCACCCACTCTCACACTTAAAGGCATCTCAAGGAGGTTATTGAAGTTGGACCCATGGAAAGTAGCACATCCCAAGGACATAGGGTATTGAAGTGAATCCATGTTGCAAATTTAACAGGAAAAATGGCTTATATTCAAGGGTCTGTTTTCCAGAGATTCTCGCCTCAATTGAAGCATGCCTGAGACAAAGAAAAACATGTGAAATCAAGAAAGCTGTCCAAAAGGCTCAGCTCAAAATGGGCTCCTCTCCGTCCGTGAGGCTTGATCAAACCAATAAAATCTCTCACTCACACAAAAGGACATTATGGATTGAGGAGCCTAAAATCAAAGATCATGTCTAAAGAAAATATCTCTGGAAGGCTCAGACAGCAAAGCTGTCAAAAGTACAAACATCCCAAAGGATGCAAGCGGCATGGGAATGAGGAACAAGAGCAATAATGTCCATGAGAAAGTGTTGCAAATCCTGTGGAGTCCGACAGCAGTAGCCATCTGAAAGATGATCCTTCTAAAATGAATCCCATATGTTGGCCCTTTGAGAGTTTTAAATATGTCTCTGTCAAAGCTACCCTTTCCCCAATGGCTAGCAGGTAAAGTGCCTTCTTCCTTCATCGAGATTCAAGTACTCAGCTGAATATTGCATACAAGATGGATGTCTTTAATAAGGTTTTGGATAATGGAGAGGAATTTTTCAGAGATCTGTGTTCGCCAGTGACTCACCAATTGTTGTTGCAGCAACATCCCCCTCAAAATTTTTGTACATATTGGGGCCCCTCCTTTTATTTTTTAGGAAGACTGCCTTAAGAATTCAATTCTCCTTTTTACTTTGTTTTCAACTGAAAATCCTGCTTTGAGAATTCCAAGTTTTTCTTCTAAGGATAAAATTCGTGAAATCCTCTTGAATTTTCGGAATCATTTGGGTTATCCTCCCGCAGTTGCGGAACCATTCAGCTTATCCTCCCAAAACTGCGGGAGCCATTCGTATAAGCCTCCCGAAACTGCTCGAAAGACTTAGAAGCTATTTCTCGAAGTTTGCAGAATCATTTGGGTTATCTTCCCATAGTCGCGGAACCATTCAGCTTACCCTCCCGAAACTGCGGGAGTCATTCGCAAATCTTCCCCAGGGCCGCCGAATGACTTAGTCTCTTTTAAAAAAAAATATTAAGTCTTTTTTCTTGAAGTTGCGGAAGCTATTCGCGAAAGCCTTCCGAAACGGCGGAACCTTTTAGGTTTCCCTTCCGAAATTGTGAAATCCATTTGCGAAAGCCTTCCACAACTGCGGAATCCTTCACGTTATCTTTCCGAAACCCTGCCAAAAGACTTAGACTTTCTGCGGAATCATTTCAGAAACCCCTCTCGAAACAGTGGAACCATTTGGGTTTCCCTTCCGAAACTGTGGGACCGTTCACCTTATTCTCCCGAAACCCTGCAAAGAGACTTAGGAATTATTCAAGTTGCGGGAGCCATTCGCCAATTCTCTTCGAAACAGCGGAAACCTTAGCGAAATTGTTCTGCAATTGCGGAAGCGATTGGCCTATCTCCATCGAAAATTTTGGAAAGAAATCTTATGTCCTCCCGAAACTGCGGGACGACTCAGGGAAACCACTCGCGACAAGTTCCCCAAGGTTGTGTTTCAGAAGGATTCGCCAATCTCTTCCGAAACGACGAGGCCATTCACCATAACATTCTGCAATTGCGGGTGAAGCTCGAAAATCCACCCTGCAAATGACGGTCGCGCACAACTGCCGAGGCGGCTTGGAAAGACCGCGATGTACAAAAAATTAAAACTCATTTTAAATGCACCATCCACCGGATTAAATGCCGCACGTGTCTAACTCATTTAAAAGGACGGTGGGGGTTTGGGTCGGTCACAGTGTTAGTTTTTGATTATACAAATGTCGTTGGGAGACCTCGCCGGACTGCTCCAGCTCAGCTCGTCCACGTCCGCGTCCACCTCATTTAGCCACTATCACATTTCCAGGTAGGTTTCTAACTGTTATTTTTGTGTCATCTACACGTCATATTACCTTTGAGTTTTTCTTTTTTGTCTAGAATGTGGCCGATAGACATTAGTTGCACATATCGTTATTTTTGTCTTTAAAAGCCGCCGAGGCCCCATGGGTTTCTCGTTCTACCAGCTAAAAGCCAAAACTGTAATCACCCGAGTGTTTCACCGGCCATATTCCAGGCGTCGTCACCATCATTCAAAATTTGAACCGGCCACACAACGCCTCGTAAATGTTACTAATAACCGTAGTGGTCAGCTGAATCCCATCACCTTTTGATAAATGTAGAAGGCGGTTCCTTGTTTCGTCGTAAGAGTGTTTCAATCCAAGCTCACCAGCTATCGACCATTAGGGTTGCAACGATGAAGGATACCCTCTCTCCTAGGGCTAGATGGGAAACAGGTTGTTTCCACGTCGTATGCTTACCCTTTCAGGAACATTCCAAACTTCATTTCCTTAGTATAATCAAGTCTCAGAACCATATTTCTTGTTTGGAATGGTTTATTTTGCTTCCCCAACATGCAACTTCATAATTTATTTATATATCTCATTAGCATGTTGGAATGGTCCTTCTTTTTGTTAAAATCTCATAACAGGTTGCACATTTTATAATGACTTGTATTTGGTTGCTAGCAGGGATAAGCCAAGATGCCAAAAGGTGGTAGGAAGAAAGCTAAAGTGATGGAACCAGAGCCAGTACTACTTAGGACTGAGACTATGTTCCAAGATACTAGGTGTACCACTGGCATTCCTCCCGAAGTCCGTTGGGGCGATATTTACAGGATGATAAGGGACCAGGATATCCCAGATGCATTACTGGAGGAAGAGCAGATCTATCGCAACATCAGAACTTCAGGCATAGCTAGGGCTTCTACCTGCCCTGAACTATTCCCATGTTCTGAAGTAATCGGTTGGATACTGGAGCATACTAATGTGGAGACAAGAGTATTACATGACAGCGGGAGAGTAGCCATCGCCTCATTCCACCTAGCATATCTTGCCACAGCGTATAAATTCTCACGTCCCCAGCAAGCTCTGAGTGATGAATGGTTGGGCCAGATGAACAATATTGAAATGGCCAAAAAATTATTGGTCGCAGGCAAGCACTTAAGAAAGAGAGGTAATGACGAATATGATGTTCAGAATCTAAGACCTCCTTTCAGGTTAATCGCCTTGATGTTATGCAGAATTTTTGGCATGGCCGATGGCACTGTATACAGGATACAGTGGGTCCCCATCATCCACTTCATAGCATTCAAAGGAACTGTGTTTGACTGGGCTACTATCCTGTCGGACAGTTTGGCATCAATGGTGGCTGCTGTAAGAGAGGGTCTGGCCTTAAAAAAGTCAAAATTTTACATGTCTTCATATCTCATTGACTGTATTTTGGCCAAGCTATATTTCCCCAGCTTAGGTTGCACGTGGGATAAAGCCAATACCCCAGTCTACACTGCTTACAAGATGATGTGGGCTCAAAATTACAGAGCCAGCTATAAGCTCATTTGTGAGGGGTTCATCATGCCCCTATATGAGCAGATATTCAAGGAAGAGCCCAACTGTCTGTCGGAAAATGCCGTGGAGATCATGGAAAACTATGGAGATTTTTATTTTTCATAACAAGGCACCTACATCAGGATGTTTGGAGGGACTAAAGCTCCATATATTTTGCTGAGGTATGCTACTGACTATGTAGTCCTCAAGGAAGCAGTGAGACAAATTTTCCTGGATGGAATTGGAGCAGTGCTTAACAAGCATCATAAGGCTTCTTTCCCCCCTTTACCCTTCTGCATAGGAGCTTACAGATTCTCAGGGGTTGCATCAGCTGAGGAGTTTGTTCAAGAGCTGAAAGCTTTCCACTTCGGCGAAGTAATTTTCCATAGGAATGATAGGTGGGGAAAAGTTTCCGAGCATTGCAAGGAAATTTATGCTCATTTTGAGTATGCTCATTATTATGATGCCGAGGAAGAGGCATTCAGAGGCATCAGCAACATGACTGAGCTGCAGATTTGTTGCCAAGGCAGTGGAGCAAGCTCTAGCTCTACCAAGGCCCAAAAAACCAGCCTGCAAAAAGAGAAAGAAGAAGCTGATGCCCGAGCCCAAGAAGAACAAAGGTTAAAAGAGGAAGCAAGGTTGCAGCAAGAGGCTGAAATTGCAAGATTACAGCAAGAAGCTTAAGTGGCAAGATTGCAGCAAGAAGTAGAAAATGAAAGGCCGAGAAATAAGTTAAGGAAGCCCAGCAGCAGAAAGAAGCTGAAGATGCCCAAGCAGGTGGCTCCGGCACCCAGGATATGGAAATAGACGTATCTCAAGCAGGTGTCTCTGGCACTCAAAATGTGGAGGCGGACACAGCACAAGTAGGTGTCGCTGGTACCCAAAATGTGGCCAACAGATTCAGCTCAAGTAGTCCAGACCCCACCCGCGGAAGCAGAAATAAATATTATAGATCTCCCGATCGTCCCTTACACTCCATCAGAAGAGCATACCGTGTCCAGATGGGATGAATTTGTCTATGATAAGAAGAGGAAGGCAATGGTCCTTAAATCAGAAGAGAGCATAAAGAGACTCTTCCAAGAAGATATTGTTACCCACTGGGAGACCACAGTAATGCAAAATACAAATAAGGCTCCCTTAGCTATGGCATTCGCCGCTGTAGAGACAACAAAAGCAACGCTGGACAATGTGGCCGATATAGTTAAAGAAGTTGAGTCGAAAAAGAGGAGAGCTCACATGTTACAACACACTATGGCTAACGAGCAGGCTTACAGAGATCTCGTAGTGAATAGGTATAATCGCCTATCTATTGAACATAAGGAATTGTCAGACAAGTATAACCTTTTGGAAGAAGAAAAGGAGCACATGGCGGTCCAGATGATGATCTTAGAAGCAGAAAAGAACAATGCAGAAGCTAAAGTATCCCATCTAGAGGCAGATAAGCAGGTATTGGTTGAGCAATTAGAGCAAGTAGAAGGCAGAGCGATAGATATGTCTCCTTTCCATGAGCTGTCCTGTAGCATCCTAAAGCAAATCCATGACACGCAGGAACTAATTACTGAGGAAGTATGCAAGCTCAAGGCCATGGTGGTTAGATTAAAGGAAGTTAATGTAGAGGCCAATAGGCTTAAGGCTAAATATACTCGGGTTAAGGAAAATATCCTGAGCCAGATAGAATGGAGAGAAGGAAAGGTGGATTTCCCCAAGCATCTCCCATTCAAATCTGTAGATGGTTTTAATGAAGACATAGCCCTTTTGGAATTTTGTAGAAACTGTAGCATTAAGCTAATGGCCAAGATCCAAGGAATAATGGATAAAAGTAGTGGTCTTTATCAAAGAATCCATGAAGCACATGACAAATGCAAGTTGAGTTTCCCTTAGTCCCTTGATGATTTCCCGGGCAAAGAACAACGTTTATATGACTTGAAGGAAGAGCTGGGCATCCAAACAGAATATGTAAAGAAGATTGATGTCTTAGCCATTGATGATCTCCACCATTATATTGGGATGTCATCGATACACAATTATCTGCTTAAGGAAATACACCAAGCAGCAGTAACATAAATTCAAGGTATTGGAGCAGAGCTTGGTAAAGATATAACTTCTTAGAAAATCTTACTCCCTGCATCAGCAAATGTAGTTATAAGAGATACTGGTGCATGGTTTAGTTACATTGCAGAAGAGGAAAAGAAAGCAGAAGTAACATCAAGCCCGAGTTCTTCTCTCCCAACAGCAGCAGAAGTAACAACCAACCCAAGTGCTTCTCTCCCAACAGCAGTAGCAGTAACAGCTAGCTAGAGTGCTTCTCTCCCAGCTAGAGCGCCTGCCCAAGAGTGAACGCGCTGATATCAAGGCGTTAATTCCTATCTTTTGTAATTTGGCTTTCATATGTATAAAACGTGGAGCCATTGGACAGCTGTCCTTTTCTTTTTTAAAGTAATTTTCTGTTAAGAAAGGGTCACATTTTTTCCTATTAAAAGGGAAAAGTCTGTAGGTGACAAGTGTAGAGAGCTAGGTGGCAGCCCAAAGGGAATTTTGTAATATTATAAATAAAAGTTTAGGAAGCAATGTACAGGACTTTTGGGAGGAGAATAATTTTCTGAACCTGTACGAGCTATCTTGCACTTGTTTCAAGAAAATAAAATCTACCTAATAAGAGCCTGGAGAGGATGTCTTTTGCATGGAAATGGAGTTTGGATGTATCTTGGATTATTTCTGTGACTTCTATACTTTACTGTGAGATCTTTCTTTACTATCTTGAATTATTTCTTTGTATTGAATGATCTTTCTTTTCTCTGTGCAAATAATTTCTCTCTTTCATGAATAATAGAATATGTTATATCTGTATTAGAAGCTATCTTCTAATATCTCCTGATTCTGCTGTGGATTTATCGTTAATATTTAATGGCTGTCTGTTGAATTTTAAATAACTCTTCCAGCACATTACTCATCCTTTTAATTTGCTCCTTGCAGGGATAGTTTAGATTTATTTTCAGTTTTAGACATAGATTTGTTTTCCAGTTCTGCATTTAGATTAAATTAGGCTAGGCACTTGCATATAATTATAAAACATAAAATCAAAATAACGGTGGATCGGGCCATAACCGGTATAACTGGAGCAAATCTCCAAACCCACGGTTGCTGGAACCGCTAACTGGATGGATTCCCCACACCAAACGGTGGACAATCTAATTGGGATAGTCTACCGGGGAGGATCCCTTTCTGATTGATGCTGTGATCTCCAAGTCATCAACAGGAAGACAACCTCCTAATCCCCCATATAATAATGGCACCGCATTAGCTAACAAGAATCCCGATGAAAAAATTTAGCAGGGTGAGAACCCTTAGTTACACACGAACCACCCATGCTCTTTTTGTGGGTTTTACAGCCATTACATGCACAATTTCCCATTTAGTGAGCTCCAAATAAATTTGGAATGAGTACAACCAACGTCAAGGGATTGTTTCACCTTCAGCACCACCAAACCCACCGCACAACCTATGAGTACAACCACCAAACCCACTGCAACCCACTGCACAACCTATGGTGTTACAAAACCCCTTACTGATGCAAGGGGTCATAACCACCCATGCTATGGAACCCACACAAGGGGCCAATGCCACACAACCACCAGTTACCTATGCCACTTCTTCTAGCCAAGTCCCTGACTTAGGAGTCCACCATCTTTTAATTATGTCTTTTGATGAAGTAAACCTTCAAACATGCCGTAATCAACATGGTTTAGCTACCGAGACCATTCCAGCGGATAAGGATGCCATGGATACCCTTGTAGACTAGTCGTTACGCCTTCCACCCCCACTGAATGAAGTCCCCCCTAAAGCCCTTAAGTTCCCCTTATGCCGAATCACTAATAATCCCAATGCTTGCACTGCCCCCAATTATAACATCGTGGATAGTCACCTACTGCCATGTCAGCCTTAAATTTTTTGAAGAATTGCGTAGCGCAACACAAAGTATTGTTGTCTTCTTTAGGTGCGATCGACCCTTTTGAATCACGATTGATGGCATTTGAATTAGGTCAGTCTAAACCCTGCATGCTTTCGTCCATCGCGTTTCAGATCTCAGTTTTGATTTGGAACCTAGTGATACATCGATGCATAGTCGATGAGGGTGGCTCTACATCTGTCATGTCCACTTTCGTGGCAAAATCTTGGATCCCCTCCTTTGCAACCATCCACGACCGTCCTTTGAGCTTATGATGGCTGCGCAGCTCAGCCACAAGTCCTTCTTTCCAATGTCCCTGTCTAGTTAGTTGGAAAAATTATCTTGATTGGCATTAAATTCATGAATTCCCAACTCGAATACAACCTTATTTTATTACGAAGCTACATGTATGCAATGAAGGTTGTTGCTTCATCTGTTTTCGGGCTCATGATGTTCCCCCATGAGGGACGGGTCGTCAAAGTCGAACAACTTGCTTACTACGACCCTAACATACCCTCTATGGCAGAGAATGTCCTCCCCATGGTTGAAAAAACTATCCTTGGTGTGTCCACTCCTTCGATTTCCACTGTGGGCCTGGGTCTTTATTCTAAGGCCCCAATGACCTCCATGTTTATCACCCTACCTTCGCCCCCACTTGCCATTTAAATATCGTACTTGTGCACTATTTCATCATGTAATTTAGTCCCTAAAGCATAGTCCTCCATCCAACTGGTACCACAAACAAAACCTCAGTCACCACCCCGACCCCAACCACCATCGGTACCCAGCCACGTGGGACTACCTCGATACACACGATCCCCTTCTTGTTTCCACCATTAGGATTTATAAGCATGCTTGTAATGGAAACGATGAACCTCCCGGGATTGACATTAGGTATTCCTGTCTTATATTTACCTACACCTAACCCCACTCCGACCCCACAGGTCGTGCTTCAACTGGTCCAACCAATGAGCACCACCAATCATCCACCCCTTGGTGTGTCGACAACAACCTCTTCCAACCCCATGCGCTCCCCTTCCAAGAAGGCTGGGGAAAAGCCATAAAAACAAATACCTCGACAACTGTGAACAAAGCTGTGAACCCACCTTCCCTTGCCCCATCCTGAGCACCTATGCCTTGTGCTTTGTGTGATGTTTTGGGTCATGCTACCCATAATTGTCCGCACTTGCCTACCCTTCACGTTAACATGAAGGCATCGAAGGATGACAAGAACTTTCCAATTGTTCACCTGTCGGCCCCTCCTCAGATGCACAACAAATAGTTGTGCACCAGCTAGTCGTGTGCGATTTGCGGCATCTATGGCCATTATTCCCACCACTTCCCAACCTACCAAAATATCGGTTGGTGCTGGTTGATTTGCGTTATCCGTCTTTAGAATCCTCGATCATTGTCATTAAGGAGATCCACCCTCCAGAGTCCTCGTCATATGAGATAAACATTTATTTTATTTCAACCAGGGACCCCTTCGTCCCTTCGACCCCCACCCTTAAACCTTCCGATCTTGATACCCGGTGCTTTCGCAGCGACGAAAAAATCCTCGAAGCACTAACTGAACCTGAATTTCCTTGGGATGATATGCATCATCAAGCTGCTTTTATTCCTGAGGAGCCTACCACAGTCTCAGCTGATCAATTCTTGTTCGAGTCAAAATATTTTATCCATAGAAACATGGATTGGTTCAAAAACCCCATCCCTCACTTTCAAGGAAGGTAACATGGCTAACATCTCACCCACCACCCAAATCGACATATTCGTCAAACCCAGTGTCCTTGAAAACATCAGTTTAGGCACATCTTGCATTTCGGAAGAAGTTGCTGCCTACAAGAAACGTTTTTGAGAGTTCCATGATGTATTCACTTGGTCATACACTGAGATTCCTATCCTTGACCCTTCCATCGTTGAGTACTACATTGCCACTTGTAATGACATCACCCCTGTCCTCCAAAAGCAACGACCGATACACCCAACCAAAATGCTAGAATTAAAGGCCGAAATTGAAAAAATGCACCAAGATGGGTTCATTTACCCCATCGAATACACCACATGGGTGTCCAAATCTATGTCGGTCAACAATAAATAAGGCACCATTTTCATTTGCACCGATTTTCAATATTTGAATCCCTACGCCTTTCACTAATTAACTCATCGATGCATGTGCAAGCCACGAGGTTCTTTCGTTTATGGATGGTTTCTCCGGCTACACTCAGATTCATATTCACAAGGAGGATCAATACAAGACATCATTTATCACCCTGTGGGGCACCTTCGCCTATTGTGTTATTCCGTTTGGTCTTAAAAATTTTGGAGCCCCTTTCCAGTGGGCCATGACCTTTTGTTTTCATGACATGGTCCAAATTATCCTTGTCTACTTGGACGATCTCATTGCCTGATCCAAGAAATGATTAGAACATTTAGAGGACCTCCGGAAACTCTTTCTACGCTGTCGTAAATACAACTTTCTCTTGAACCCCCTCAAGTGTGTGTTTTTTATCCTTTCCGACCGATTATTGGGATTCATCGTTTCCCAAAAATGAATCGATGTTGATCCCTTAAAGGTTCAAGACATTCTTGACCTCCCATCCCCTCTTACGTTGCACCAATTGCAAAGCCTTCAAGGAAAGGCCATTTTTCTCCGTTGCTTTGTCCCAGACTATGCTACAAAAGTACATGTTTGGTATGCTTTCTTCATACCAATGTACCCTTTGTTTCGGATGAATAGGCACAAGCAATTTTTGACGCATTGAAACAAGCTCCGACTTCTGCTCCCTTGATTTCACCACCCAATTTCTTGAAGGATTTCATCCTTTATGTTTTGGCATTCAAACATGCCATTTCAGGAGTTTTAGTCTAGGAAGATAGTGCTCATCAAGAGCATGTCATATACTATGTGAGTCAGACATTGTCTGGCACAGCGTTGCGTTACCCCCACGAGGAGAAAATGTCCCTTGTCGTCGTCTTCTCGATTTATAAATTACACCATTACATTCTTATGAGACGAACTATAGTAGTGGAATACTTCAACCCTGTGGTCTATATGTTGAGCTGTCGCCTCATTCAAGGCCGCATGGCCAAGTTGATCGTCATCCTCTAAGAGTAAAACCTCGAATTTGTTAACCACAAAAGTACTAAGGCACTCACCTTGGCACAACTTATAACAGACCTACCCTCTTCATCGGTGTCACCTTCGATCACGATTAACTTTCCAGAAAAACAATTGTTCATGATTTTGTTTGATGACATGTGGTACAGAGACATACTTGTGTATCTACGCATGCATAATTTTTGTCCTCACCTCAGTCCCGATGATCGACGTCGTATCCACCAGATTGACGATACCTCCTTTTTGGTGATGTACTTTATCGACGTGGCGTTGAAACCATTTTACGTCACTCCCTCACACATGACAAGGTTGAGTAGGTTTTGAATGAATGTCATAGAGGATCCCGCGGTGACCATTTTTCCGGAATGGCCACTATCCAAAAGGTTATCCGCGCTGGTTATTTCTATCCGACCCTCTTTACCGGCTGCATCACGATAGTCAGACACTACCATAATTTCCAACTCTTCGCCCCCAAGGTGCATACCCTCCCCACACCACTCCATCCAGTTATCACAGTCGGCGCCTTCTACAAATGGGCCATCGATTTTATGGAGTGTAATTTAACCTCGGCCAATGGCCACAAGTACATCATCGTGGTCATCAACTACTTCACTAAGTGGGCCGAGGCCATGCCCATGTTTAACTTCTAAGCCAAAACAACGACCAATTTTTTCTTTAACCATGTCATTACGTGTTTCGGGGTCCTCAAACAACTTGTATCGGACCACAGTAGACATTTTGAAGATACCGCCTGGAAGGAATTGTCCACAGTCTTGAAGTTCAAACATCAGTATGCCTCCTCCTCCTACCCTCAGGGAAAAGGACACCTCGAATTCGTCAAAAAGATTTTGAAAACCATCCTTCAACGTACGGTGGACAAGCACAAGTCCAACTATCACCACATGCTATTTCCAGTGCTATGGGCCTACTGCACCTCTACCAAGATCACGATGGGTTTTACCCCATTCCATTTGGTCCAGGGCGTGGAGTCTATTCTCCCCATTGAGTGTCAGATTCCAACCTTACACATTGTTGTTGAATTCCTCTCGGATACCTCACCCCTCGAGAAATGCTTACTCTTGTTGGAGCAGGAAAACAAAGATCGTCAAGTGGCGTTACAGATGATGGAGGTTTCCAAACATCGAGGTTTCCAAACATCGATCCAAATCCCATTATGATACTCGCATCCATCCTCACACCTTCAAAGAGGGTGACCTTGTGCTCGTTTATGACCAAGCCCATGACAAGAATGGCAAGGGAAAGTTTGGATCCCTGTGGAAAGGCCTATACATTGTCAAAACCTGCCTCGGAAAGGGGACATACATCCTCTTCGATTTCAAAGGATGCATCTTGAACAACCCTTGTAATGTGCTGTACCTCAAGATATTCTACCCCTAACCCCACTGGGCACATCGGTTCGAATTGTACAATTTTATTTCTTTTTGTTTTCCTCTTTTCACCTTTTGAGCCTTACGGTTTGGTTCCATGATTGGTACAGGATGGATCTCACTCCCTCGGTGTATGTCGGTTTCATCGACAACGCAAGTAGATGGTCTCCTAATCTCGCCTTGGAAGCTTGGGTATTACATTCCCCCTCACACGAGTTGATCCACCTCGACAGAGTGTGTATTGGCATTGCCACCAATAACCAGGTTGAGTATGATGTTGTGACCAATCTCTTAACCACCACCCTCCAATTGAGTGTTTGTCACCTTCATGTGTTTCTAGACTCCCAAGTCCTTTTCTCCCATCTCAAAAACTGTTACTAGGTACGTGATCTTTTCCTTTTTATAAATTTCCTGCTCTCTAAAAAATTGATCAGACATTTTGAGTTCATTACATTCACACATGTCCCACGAAATCAAAATAGTGTTGCAGAATAGATGGTTAATGACATTCTAGAATGGCATATCAATCACCGCATATAGGAAGTAAATCATAAACATGCATCATCATATCATTTTGCATTCACATGCATATACACATCATATAGGCATCATCATCATATAAAAGACTCATCAACATAAAAAAATACATAAAAAGTGCATCCATGTGCATATAGATGTATATATATATATATATATATATCAAAATGTCATAATATCTACATCATCACATAGGCATAACTGCATATAGGATCCCCAACAATTTCCTCGTCATAAAAATACAAGCTGAGTACAAAAAAATTCCCCATGCTCATAACATTGGGGGGTAGTTCCACAAGCTTCCTACTAGTCATTTGAGTCCTCTACATCGTCATCGTCATTGTCCTCCTCCTCATCCTCCTCAATATCCTCATATGTCATCTCCTCCTCATCATTGTGGGGTGCGTCACCCTGGGCCATGGCTCTCACAGTATCAACCGCCATCGCGATTCACTGCATAATCGACCTCCAATCCAATAGAGCATTGTAACATATGTCAATCAAGTCCTGGTCTATGCACTGCCAGCTGTCATCCACCACACCATATAACAACTGATAAATCCCCACTCACAGTGACTCCAAAGTCGGTGAGGAATTGCACTGATGGTGATGTCCACGACCGGGAGGGTCAATACCCTCTACTCTTCCCCTCCATTTTTGATAGCCTATTGGGGGCATTGGTCCCACATACACACACACATAAGTAATTCATCAGTATCATCACCATATAAAAAACATCTAGCTATCATCTATGCTATGAAATATAAAGTATGGTATTGTAAAATTAATTGTATACATACCATCCAGTCCCGAGGCCTAATAAGGAGGCCACAACAGCTCTGCATCTCCCCTGTAATCCATCCCTACATAGCGGTAGTCCTCAATGACTACCGGTAAATTCCACCACTGTGTAAAAATATCTCGAGTGAATAAATGGCCCACCAGTAATCCACTCTCGTGGGTCATCATATCCCTTCACTATCGCATCCTTGGCTTAGTGGGACCACCATCACGCACTGCAATGTGCATTCGTAGTGTCGGTACCCGCTTGAAGAAGAAAGAGCTCACAAATGAGGGATAGCATAAATCCACTCCCCCATGGATCACCTTGTTCAACTCCCACCGAATAGATGTCAAATACATCTGCCCCCATCCAAAATAGGTCCTTGCTAGCACTTGCTCCACTAGCATTAGGTGGCCGCACGACACACTTTGGGGTGCCTTTGATCCAAGTAACTACACCACCACATTCGCTATAGCCTGCGTCTCTAGGCTGTCTATATCACAAATCAGAATGGAATTATCATGTACATTCGAGGTTGCAAATAATGCCTCTTCAACATGTCCTCCATCGATATGTCAATCGACCGCCTTGATCAACTGCGTGTCCGTGATGACCCCCAACCATGAGAGCCCCGTCAAGAAGTACAAATATGTCAGGGTGAGCTTTATCTGCTCCCCTATACCACAAATTCCCTTGCATCTCCATCCCAAAAATCGATCAATTTGTTCAGTATTATCTTAGCCCCACGCATGATGGGCACTCTAGCAAACTTCAGGAGCACGCATTGGGCCAACGTATCCTGCACAGCCCGATCATAATTTATCTGATCTAGTAGTGGCCCAAGCTTTCTCTGTCGTCAGTTAAATATGGGCATCGTACAAGCCCACACCAAAACCTCTGTTAGTTCAGCACACAATTTTTTTTTCTCCATAAGGGCCAAAGCACGCTTGTCAAGCAAAAAAGCATGCCCCAGAGCACACCTTTTTTCCTGACAGGCACGCCCTCGAGCGCACTTTCTGTGGGAAAAGACACTCTCCAAAGTGCGCTTGTCTAGTCCACATGCATGCTCCATAGTGCACTTATCCCCTCAAAAAGTACACTTCGACGTGTCTATCCCTATCCTACCTCGTGGGGGTGCCACAGAGGCCCCAAACCCAAAAATAAACCATAAAAAATGATGAAAATGACAAAGAATTACTTGGAAGTCATGGAATTCGATTCTGCTGGTCAGATCGGGAGAAATCAACAATTGATTTTCTGGGACCCTCCACAAGCCTGCAACTCTCAATAG
Organism: Larix kaempferi; assembly: GCA_027924585.1. NCBI lineage: Eukaryota > Viridiplantae > Streptophyta > Pinopsida > Pinales > Pinaceae > Larix > Larix kaempferi. The sequence continues at coordinate 8,167,797 of BSBM01000526.1, forward strand.
TGAAAATGAAATGTGGAAGGTGGGATCCCCCTCATTTATGGCCCATTATGGCCTCTTTTTCTCCCTATGACCATACTAGAGTCCTTTGACCTCCATTTTTCACACCGTTTGCACTGCTGGATTTAGAATTCCGTGCCCATGATGACGCTTGAGATTTTTTCTCACTCTCATGTACTTTGTTATTGTCTTTCCTTTACAAAATCCCCACCTTTACCTCCATCTCGATTTGCATGCCATCAGGTATGTTGGCGGTTCCCTATATCTTTTTCCCCATTTGATCTCTTGTGGCTTATTCACGAGCCCTCCTCCCCCTCTACACTGCAGTAATTGCGTTGTTTTTTTTCCATTCATCGCCCCACAAGGAGGCCCCATAAGTGTTCCACCCATCCTTTTAATGGCCCACTCATTCCTATCCCCTGCTCCAAACTCTTCCTCCTTGATTGATTTTCAAGTCTGTCCGGTATACGTTTATCCCTTTTTCGAGACGAGTAGATCATTTACAAAAAATGCACTTACGAAGTTTCTGTTAATTTCTTTTCTGACTCCTTAAAGTATGAAAAGATCATCGAGCAATATTGCTTTCTTTCATGCTCATTAAAGTATCTAAAAGGGAATATATTTGGTATAAGTTTACCCCTTTTCTAGGCCAGATGGACTAATTACGAAAAGTGAATACTCTAGTCCATTCGGATAAAATATTTTTCCATTGCATACTTTTATGCTTTTTCAGGATTTGGGGACTAAACTATGAAAAAGAACACCCTCATAGTCTTCTTCCTGCTTTCAGACTCTCTAATATTGAAAGAACCCACGAGCATCTATCGTATTGGGCTCGTCACAATCCAAACGATGGTGTCATATCGAGCATCCTTCTATCCCTTCTTTGAGCTCATTAAACCATGAATATGGTCCAAACAATGCCTTTTGGCACCCTTGCAGATCACATGTGGTCCCATATTATGGAAGCATTCCCCAGTATATTTTCCTTTGTTCGGATTATTCTGTGATGTGTCACCCTTGGAGTCCCCCCTTTGAGTATCCCCCATTGCAGTCACAACCCTGATCCCTTAAGCTATGATCCCCTTCCCTCAATGTTAGTTTCATATGATGCCAGCTTATCCCTGCCGTCATACTATGAACAAAGGAAGTCTGAGTCCCATAACTCCATGGCCCTTGTATCCCCAAACAATGTCTCAATATCAGCTACAGTTACATCACATATTTGTTGTATCCCTCACACTACTATGAAGGAAACCTCATTGTCTTGGTAATTGAAAGTCTCCCTCTATCGACACCAACACATCTATTCCAGAGGATATACCCAGAGGTAACCAGTACCTTGGCCTCATAACCATTATTGGTGAGTTCCTATGGATCATCTGAGGGGATTCATTAGGGCCCCTTAACATTATCATTTCTCACATGCTCAACTTCAGCTCCATATTCGCATCGGTGAGAATTGTACAGGGAATTAGTCCTTTTAGTTATTGGTTGAAGAACCCGAATGTCCCATGACTCTAGCACCTTGGTGAGTCTCTTTGGAACCATTAGTAGTATGTTCCTATGGATATCTGTGATGCATTGGAGACAGTGTTTGGAATCCCTTCAGTCATATGATTCCTAGAGTATCCAGTTCAGATGCACTCCAAAGTACCTTCGAGATTTTGACTTTTAGTCGTTGAGTCCATCTAGTTGTTGGACCCCTTCAGATCCAACAGAGCATCCGTTATTGTGTTACCACATTCAGGATGAATGCCATTGTTTCCATGTATCAGTTCTTTAGATCAGTCATGGTTGGAACATGAGTACATTTCAGATGTGGGTCCCCTCTGGACCATTATGTTGTACACATAATTTATCTATGTATAGTTCAGGTCCCCTTTGGGCCTCACCATTATTATTTGTATATCTTGAGACATTGATACGAGCATGGGTATGCCCACCTCATCCACATATTTGAGACTATATGTACCTCATCCATTATTGAGCAGTTGTATTTGTAGTTCTATCCCTTGCAGTTTGTATGAAGCACTTGTTCCACTCTCCGACCAGTATTTGTTCCCCACCACCACAATGCACACTACCTTGGAAAAAGACATAAAATATGATTTCTATCGTCCATATGATGAGCTCCTGCCCTTACACATTAGGGGGAAATATGTTAACACCCAAAAATTGATATCCTAGCTCATCCCCCTAGTCACATAACCCGTTCATCCATTTTTCCTAATATTTGGCCTCCACGAACCCAAAATCCCTAAGTTCGCAAGAAAATGGGAAAATATTATTATTTCCCTGAAGAAATTAATTAAATTCCTCCAAAATAGTCAAAATCTCCAAAAAAGAAAATAAAAGAAAAAGAAAAAGGGGAAAATATTCAAAATAAAAGAAAAAGGAGAGAAACCATAAAAAACTACTTACCAATACTAGTGGTTTCCCAAAACCAAGGGAAAAGAAACCACCACCCAAAATTGTTATAACAAGGTGGTGGAGGCCCTCATTTCACAACTTCACTCTTCGTTACCAAAATTTTGCCAAAATTCCTACCGAAACCCTTTCCTCCATTTGAGCTTGAGTTTACCCACTTAGTTGAGTCTTGGCTACTAGTGAGCATTCCGTGGAGATAAAGAGACATTGGAGACCCGAAGCACAATCAATTCTACGGCTGCAAGGGCCCATACATTATCACCATCTTGAGGTAAACCCATATTGTAAATCCATTTTTATATCAATGAAAAGCATTCTTTGATTTGTAACCCTTGTTTGCAGAATAATCTAATGAATGGATGCCTAAAGTTTTAGTTTGGTTTTTATTTTACTGCAGTAATTTTGGATATTTCATTTTTATTTACTATTTTTATTTGCATGCACACACCATTGTTAATTTTTAGTGCAGCTGGAAGAGCCATTCTTAGAGAGAATGGTACCCTAGTCAGTTAACTAGGGTTCCTGGTTATGTTAACCAGGCAGAGTAAAGAGTAAAAACCTAGAAGGTACCCTAGGGCCCCCAACTATCTCTTAGGGTTCTTGGTCAAGGGACCAAGCAGGTTGATGCCATGGAAAATTCCCTCGCATGTGGCTAGGCCCCCTATTTGTCTCTAGGGTATTATGGTATGGGACCAGATAGTTTCTTGGTCACAAGAACCAAGCAGATCTTGCAGGTTGAGACAGAGACATCCTGGTCTAGGACCAGGAAAATTATTTGTCTAGGACCAAGTAGGTCCTGCAGGTGGTTGATCAACATTCAGTTTGGGACTGAAAACTCATTTTAAGGATGAGGACCATTTTCCAGGATAATGGAGGACCTGGTCAAGGATCAAACAGTTGATCAACATGAATCCGTTTGGGATTGAAGCTCAGCTTTGGGGTGAGTACCATTCCTTGAGAATGGAGGTTCTTGGTCAGTTACCAAGATGATGGTGTGTGATGTCCTCTTCTACTAGGTCTTTGAGATGGTTGATTTATATGGTCTTATCAAGGGACTGGCCACCTCTTTATGAATCCACTAACATTTGACCTTAGGAGTAGTCTAGAAGACCACATGATCACATCATCCGTGTGGACCCTTCCTTATACAATGATGATGAAATTTCAAGCTATATGGAACATTTGTACATTTGAGAGATAGATGATTGGTTGTACCTTCCCCACCTTGGTTGATTTACTTTTGGTCCTTACACCTTGTTGATTATTGGTCTTATGGTACCTTGTCTTTGACTTGTGGTTAATAAGGTCATTTACCCACCTTGAGTTATTTTTTATTTCTACCACCTTTGATGTTTTGGTCTTATGGGTACTATGGTTGTTTGTCCACATTTGAAGTACACCCCTTTTGGTCCCAGGGGTTATGGGTAAAGCTACCCACTCTTGTTTGTATAGTTTTGACTTGTACCATTTTTTATTAGTCATAGTACCCTACTTATGTTTTATGTGACCCTTTTATTTTTATTTTTTATTTTATCTTTTATCTTTTACTTTTTATTTTATTTTTTATTTTTTATTTTTTTATTTATTATTATTTTATCTTTTATTTTTTTAATTTTTTTTAAAAAAAATTTTGTGGTAACTTTCTAACTTAATGGAAGCTTAGCTTAATTAAAGGATTATTTTATTAACCTTTCTAGAATTTTTTTATCCTATATATATCTTGGTTCCTCACTTAACTTTATCATTTGTTCTATCTCTATCTCACAGTCTGCTTCTTCATATGCTTAACGTCAGGGTGACATCAACTGTCTTCTGTTGAGTTTGATTTCTACCTACCTTATGATTGCCGCCTACCTTCTGATTAAGTTCAAGTTTTATTTTTTGATGTTAGAAAGCATTCAGAGTTTGACTGGTAACTTGATTAAAGGATGCCATGACAATTGTGAATCTGTTAACTTCTGTTTTCTACTCACCTGGGTTTTGTGGAAGTTCGATCTACTATTCTAACTATGTATAGACCTAATCCATTTATGTGAGGATCCATTCAACTAGTTACCGGTTCGATCTATTGGTTCTTGAGCTTAGATCTCCTTTACTTCTGCTATAACTCTAGTCCGCAACTCTTTGAATCAGAACCAAATGTTGTGTGATAATCTGCAGGGGATCTAACAATTGTAACAAACTCACAATCAAACTCTCAAGAATGTTGCAAAGAAGAAGAGAAGAATGCACTCAATAATAACTCATGAACACAGAAAATGGAGAATAGCAGTATCATACATCAGCTGTGAGTTGGCACTATGTGAATAATGAATACAATAAATGAAATCTGTGTAGAGAATTCAAATTAACCAAGGAGGTCATTCGAATCATGCTCAAAGTCTAACTTGGAGTATAATGGAGACATCATCCAGTTAGTAGTATCAGTCATAAATGGTAATAGTCAGTCAAGTGAGTCTAACCGAGTCTAACAGAACCATCTAGGCATAAATTAGGGGATGGAGACTCCAAGGAGGGCGCATGAGGTTGTCAGAAGGTCAAGTGGCACTCTAGAACTAGATAACTAGGAGCTACAGGCAGTTAGCATGAGAAATCAGTGGAAGAAATGCTCAATCAATCCACTAACTGAATGATAACTCCTGGTAGGTGAGATAAGGCACTCTAACTGAGTGATAACTGGTGGTAGGTGAGCAAAGGTGCACTTGTCACATAGAAGAGTCAAATAAGGTGCATTAGGTAGGTAGGAGGCCAACTGGGGGCTGAAGACAAGCTCTGGGGAGCTGAAAGTGAGCTCTAGGTGCTGGGGAGACCACCAAGATGATGAATGGATGCATGAAGTTTCATGCAAATGCATGCAGAATGCAGATTTGCATGTAGGAATGCAAAATATAAAAATGATGGTGTGAATATTCCAACACCTCCCCGCAAGCTATATTATGAGGTAGTAACTGAAATCTGAAAAATAGGGCCCCGGTGACTAAGACCATAGGTCACCCCATACAATCAATCTAAATAAACTAAGTGAGGAAATAGGGAAAAACCAGTGGGAAGAAAGTCCTCCCTCAAAATAGATTGAAGTATGCTAATGTAGCATATCATCACTCACCCAAGAAGGAGGCAAGTGTCCTTCTTTTCCGAAGAAGGATCAATCGATCTGAAATGGATCGACAACGTGAGAAGGATGAAACCTTCCATTTTGAAAATTTGATTTGGTTCTCCTATGATCATGTGGATCACCAACCAAATAATCGGCAGATCAGAGTGTAATGGCTTCCCATCGAGGAACAGGAGTATCATCAGGTGAGAGATCTTCAGGTTCTTGTGGATTTGGATCTCCCATTCGCTCATCTTCTTCATTAGTTTCTAGACCTTCAGGTTCTTGTGGATCTGGATCTAGCATTCCCTCGTCATCATCACCATCTTCAGATTCTGAATATGAAGTCTCATGTGAAGAAGCTTCGCTCTCTTGATCATCAATCAAAGGAGGAGTGTTAGGCAAGCTATCAAGCTCAACATAAGGAGTATCATGGATAGGCCACTCCTCAAACTGTACACTCCTTTCTAGGAATATGGTCATGGAAGTAGGATCAAGTAACTTGTAGGCCTTTTCATCCAATGCATATCCCACCATAATGCACTCTCTACTTTGTGGATCAAGGGCTCTTCTTTTGTCAGTTGGAATCCTTGCCCATGCTCTGGATCCAAACACTTTGAGATGACATACATCAGGTTTGTATCCCACCCATGCTTCGAAAGGAGTAATGTCATTGAGTCCCTTGTGAGGAACTCTATTTTGAAGATAGGAGGCACAGTTAATGGCTTCTGCCCAAAGACTAGGGTGCAACCCTTTCGACTTTAGCATGCAGGTGGCCATTTCTTTCAATGTTCTGTTCTGCTAAACCATTATGCTGTGGTGTATAGGGAACAATATGTTGCATATCAATGCCCTCTTCAGTACAAAAGTTTTGAAGCTCACCCTTTATGTACTCACCACCATTTTTAGTGCAAATGGATTTTATCTTCCTATCTGAAAATTTCTCTACAAATGACTTGAAAAACTTAAAGAATCCAAATACTTCTGATTTCAATTGAAGGAAATATACCCAAGTGAATATGGAATAATCATCAATAAAAGTGAGCACATACCTTGATTTGTTTAGAGACATATCTGGAAATGGACCAGCCACATCACTATGGATGAGATCTAGAGGATGAGAGGCTCTCCTAGCCTTCCCTTTCTCAAATTTATTCTCAGGATGCTTCCCCATCAAATAACCATGACAGTTGCCCTTGGAAAACTTGATATTGGGAAACCCATCAACCATATCCTTTGCAAGCATGTCATGCAAGTAATGATAGTTAATATGCCCAACTATTTCATGCCACAATCTACTTTCTTCATTGGCATGAGTATGGAGAGATGATTTCTTCGAGAGAGGTAAGAAGTGTGAGAACTCATATAGTTTGGAGTTGTGATTTGCAACTCCTTTTGCAATGATTTCACCTGAAACCATGTTTTGTATCTCAACTTCATTTGGAGAAAAGATCACTCTTTTGGGCTCTCCAATATGAGTCATTTGATACACTGAAAGTAGATTTGTTGTGAGAGAAGGAACATAAAGCACATCAGAAAAGTAGCCATGGTAAAGATTGATTCTTCCAATCCCCTGAGAGGAGAATTCAGAATCATTGCCCAACATGATGGAAGGGCCAACTGAGCTTTCGAAGTTGGAGAAGAGATCTCTGGAGGAATACATATGTCTTGAACCTCCTGAATCTACGATGAATGAAGAATCTGTTGATGCACTTTCCATGAGGGCATGACATCTCTCTTTTTCCTCAGATCTAGAAGGTTCAGTATCAATATCTTTCTTCCTTACACATGCAGGTATAGGAAGATTGTTCTTCTCAAGTAACCGAGCCATCAAGTATATAGTCTTCTTCACACAAGAACTCTCAGGATGAAATCCTCGATGACAATATGTGCACTTGGATCTCTCTTTCTAAGATTGATTGTTCTTCTTTGGGTTCGAAACCCCATCTGACTGATATGGAACATATTTTGGCTTTGTATCATTCGATCTCTTTTCATAAATATTTTTCCTTCCATTTGCATTTGCTCTTTTGGCCTCAGTAGCTGTAAGGGCCGAATCCAACTTTGGTTTGATCATTCCCATGGAGATTAACTTCTCCTCCTCTTGAGTAAGAGATTGGATGAAGTCATCAAGTGAGGGAAACTTCCATTTTGGAATGGACATCTTAGTTGGCTGAAATGTGGAGACAAAAACTGAGAAGTTTGGCCCCAATTTAGAGAGAATGGAAAGAATGAGTTGTTTGTGTTCTTTCACTATATCATATATTTTCAACTGAGAAATCAAGCTTTTGAACTTGGTTAAGAATGCATTGATGGATTCGAAGCTTTCAGGACTCAAAGAGATGAGATCATTCTCCAATTTATGACCTTTCAGATCATCTTTCCGTCCAAAGAGGGATTCAAGCTTGTCCCAAACCTCTTTTGGAGATGTTAGATTGATGACATGGAAGTGAAGATCTTCAGAAATTGAGAGAAGAAGTAAGCCTACTGCTTCATCAAGCCTATCCAAGTATTTGGATTTCTCTACTGCATTGAGTGGTTCGACCATAGTTCCATTTAGTATCCCGATGAAGCTCTTGGAACTCATGAAGAGAGCCATCTTAGATTTCCATTCGACATAGTTGGAAGAGGTGAGTTTTAGATCCATCTGAACAGTGAAGGTCGAATTGAAGAGGAATTCGAATGGGTGAATAAACCTGCAAAACAAGAAGAGTTTTTGCTGATGGAGATTTGCTACACTTCGAATGAACACTACGCTAAGACACCCGAGCACATATGACTAATTCCTTCACACCTGGATAGACCTCACTGGATTTCTCCAATGAATTCAAGGTAATAGCACCAGGATTTGCTGTGGAAAATCAAAAGCTCTGGTGCTTAGGGAAAGATAACTGCTCAAAGAAATGCTGCAACTGCTGCTACTGTAATGGCTGCAATTCGAATAGCTGCTAATTGCTCTGATACCATGTCATGATCTATAGGAAGATCTCACAACTATGATACCATGTGATAATAGACAAAGGATCTAACAGCTGTAAAAAACTCACAATCAAACTATCAAGAATGTTGCAAAGAAGAAGAGAAGAATGCACTCAATAATAAATCATGAACATAGAAAATGGAGAATAATAGTATCATACATCATCTGTGAACTAGCACTATGTGAATAATGAATATAATAAATGAATTCTGTGTAGAGAATTCGAATTAACCAAGGAGGTCATTCAAATCATGCTCAAAGTCTAGCTTGGAGTATAATGGAGACATCATCCAGTCAGTAGTATCAGTCATAAATGGTAATAGTCAGTCAAGTGAGTCTAACTGAGTCTAACAAAACCATCTAGGCATAAATCAGGGGATGGAGACTCCAAGGAGGGCACATGAGGTTGTTAGAAGGTCAAGTGGCACTTCAGAACTAGCTAACTAGGAGCTACAAGAAGCTAGCATGAGCAATCAGTGGAAGAAGTGCTCAATCAATGCACTAACTGAATGATAACTCCTGGTAGGTGAGATAAGGCGCTCTAATTGAGTGATAACTGGTGGTAGGTGAGTAAAGATGCACTTGTCATGTAGAAGAGTCAAATATGGTACATCAGGTAGGTAGGAGACCAACTGGGGGTTGAAGATAGGCTTTGGGGAGTTGAAAGTGAGCTCTAGGTGCTGGGGAGACTGCCAAGATGATGAATGGATGCATGATGTTTCATGAAAATGCATGCAACATGTAGATTTGAATGTGGGCATGCAAAATATAAAAATGATGGTGTGAATATTCCAACATGTTGGTGGAGGCCATAATTTTTTGAGTTTATACTCAGTATGTTGGTTGTAATTTTTATGAAGGATGTCAGGCCTGAAGGTCTAAACTGGTGGAGGCCATGATCCTTGGGATCTGATCTACCTTTTATAACTTTCAACAAAGTTGTTCTAGAATTGATCTGAGCACTTCTTTGGAGACCATAACTTGTTGGAGTTCGATCCTTGTTTTTTTATGTGATGCCCTAAACCTGGTTCAGTCTGCTGAGACTTTTGTTGGTATTTAAATTTAGATCTTCTGTTTTATCAATTATTTGTTGGATTACATCTTGTGTTGAGTTTTGGATCAGATTTTTCTTATATTGAGTCTTGGTATTGCCAATGTGTTTTTGACTATCTTTGACCACTTCTGATTGATTGTAACTCGATCTTGTCATCTCTCTCTCTCTCTATGGTTTGTACATACCCTCTTATAGGGTGAGCTAGTTCCTAGCTTTGACTGGCCTCTAAGAGGCACAGTCCCTTTTCTGAAAGTTACATTTCTGAGTATATTACAGGAAAGGTTTCACACCCAGGTAAGTATCTTCACCTATCTCTTTTATTGATAGTTAAACAAGTTGATTATTTTATTATTGATTACATGTTACTGAATATTACTTTAACATGATGACCAAATTGGTAGTGTTAAAGGTGTGAAGTTGAAAGATATCAAAATTATGTTAGAAGTTATTATTTCATATTTAGTTTTAGTACTTGTTTATTAAATCTATTTTTGCATTAAAGTATATTGAATTGTTATTCTTATGCATAAAACCCTAACTCTATAAAAAAATTAACATGGTATCATAGCTTCGGTCTTGCAGCTAATTCTATTTTGCAGGCTAACAGAATCCACATAGATCCTAAGGTAAGGGTTTGTGCCCTAATCAAATTGACTACAAGTTTACAGGTGTACTTGGCAAGTTGACTGAGATGGATTCTAACTCAGTAAAGGCATAATATAGGCTTGAAGGAGCCTCAAAATTTAATGCATGGAAGGCTAGGGTCTTGAATATTTTTGGAGGAGAGTGACTTGGATGAATTGGTCACCAGGGTTGTGGAAGAGCCCACAACAGCTCAAGGAAGAGAAATTTTTTAGAAGAAGCAAGCTAAAGGAAAGAGGGTCATCTTTGACTCAGTCAAAGATAATTGATGCCTGTAATAGCTCCTCTAAGGACAACTAAGGAATGATTTGATGCCCTAGCAAATCTCTATGAGAAGAAGGAACCTACTCAAAAGAGGGTCTTGAAGAAGCAACTTCATTCATTGAATATGGAGGAGAAGGAATCAATTGCCTCTTTCTTCTCAAAGATTGCTCAGATAAAAGATTCAGTCATGGAAATTGAAGTTGAAGTAGATGATGATGATCTTGTGCAAATATCAGTAGATGGTATTCCTACATCTTGGGAGACATTTATTTTAGTAGTGAATGGAAGAGAAACACAACCAAACTTTGGCAGGTTGTCGCATGATTGCCTAGAAGAAGAAGGAAGAATCTAGAGTAGATATGGGCCTCTAGCTGAAAAGAATCTTGGTCTTGCTTCCAAGACAAAGAAAGGAAGAAGTTTCCCTCAACATTAGAACAAAGGTAAGGGACCTCAAGGTAAGCACTTTTATAAGTCAAAATTAAGATGTTTTAAATGTAGCAAGCTTGGTCATTATGCAAACGATTGTAGAAATATTCCTAACAGGAATTGGCATAAAGGAAAGTATCATGCTTCAACTGCTACATAAGAAGAAGAGCCTCAACAAAATAAATATAAAGTTGAGACCAAATAAAAACATCAAAGAGAGTTCTTCTTGATTTCATCACTCTTAGGTTCCATCTCCAACTCATCAGAATCATGGTGGATTGACAGTGGGGCCACCAAGCATATATGGATACAAAGGGCTCTTGTGGGTTACAAGGCCAACAATTTTAATGATAAAGTGGAGATGGGAAATAGAATTACCTTTGAAATCAAAGGAATTGGTTCAACTTCTTTAAATCTTGATTCATGTACGTTAATTCATGTTGAAGAAATTTATATGTTTCCGGTTTAAAGAGGAATGTTCTTTTAGTGGCAATTTTAGAAGACAAGGGGTTATCTGTAGCCTTCTCAAAAGGAAAGGAACTAGTGTGGACTAAAGGTGGAAATATAAGCTCAGCTACTGAGATTGGTGTCCATAAGGGGGACCTTTACAAGGTCTCAGGACATGCTGTTAAATCTCTAATGAATAACCCTTGTCAAGTTTCATAGATCAAGAGGCAGTCTTTCTATGACTTAGATATAGAATTCTATGAGACTTCTCATTTAGATAAGTAGAGGGAGAAGGCCAAGAATCCTTCAATGGATCTCATTAAGGAACCCATTGAGGGGTTCCAAGGATGCTCCAGTGGGAGCCATGCTACTGATTCAAGATCATCCACTGATGTGGAGATAGCCAAAATTCATGTTTGGAAAGATGCTATTCAATTGAAAATGGATAATGATATGTGGAAAGTGATTCACAGACAACAAGGGAAGTCACGTGTAACTTCCAAGTGGATCTATAAGATCAAGGTGTTTACTAACAATCTTGTATTCTATGATAGGTTTTTTCACCATGATGAGGACATGGTGCAGTTGTCAGATATGTTGACTAAGCCTCTGTCTTCGACAAGATTAGTGTTGCTAAGAATGCCTCTCCTGTTGACAGGGAGTGTTAATTTTTAGTGCAGCTGCGAGACCCATTCTTAGAGAGAATGGTACCCTAGTCAGTTAACTAGGGTTCCTGGTTATGTTAACTAGGAAGAGTAAAGAGTAAGACCCTAGAAGGTACCCTAGGCCCCCCAAATGTCTCTTGGGGTTCTTGGTCAGGGGACCAAGCAGGTTGATGCTATGGAAAAGTCCCTAGCATGTGGCTAGGGCCCCTATTTGTCTCTAGGGTATTTTGGTCTGGGACCAAAGAATTTCTTAATAAGTGCATTTATGCACTAGATAGTGTGAATAACTTGGCTATAGTTGTAAAAGACCTGAGGTATTAACTATTTAAACGTTATTTTGTTGGCAAACCAAACATTTTGCCACAAACCTTTGAACATCAAATTTAATACCTTACCCCAAAATTCCTTCTTGACCCTATGGTATTTTTTTAGGAATCTCAAGTTCCCTCCTATATGAGAGGTGTGTAGTTCCAAAAGAACCTTTTGCTTGAGTTGGGAGTTCTTACCTATATATAAGTGATCCTTATACCGCAGTGAATCATTTTTCCACACAAAAGTATAAGATACACTGTGATACTTTTGTAGCTTTTGAATGAACATCCACGCTGATAGGTCATTCTTCCATTCTTCCCTTGCTTCTACTATCCAATTGGGTTGTACAATATAAATAACACAAATTAATGCCTCAACATCCTCATATTTTCTTGAGAGTGCATCTACTACCATATTTTGTTTCCCTTTTTTATACATGATTTCAAAGTCATATCCCAACATCTTGGTTACCCGTTTTTGTTTCTCTTCAGAAGATAGTATCCATTCCAAAAAGTATTTAAGACTATTATGATCAGTTTTGACCTTGAAATTCCTACCTATTAGGTAAGGACACCATTACTTGAGTGCATGTAGTATAGCCAACATTTCCTTCTCATAAATGGGTTTTTGCAAGTTCTTTACCATGATTAGTTGAATTTCAAAAGCCAGGGGCCTTCCTTCTTACATTAGAACAACACCAATGTCATTTCCTGAGGCATCACATTCCATAATAAAGGTTTTTGTGAAGTATGGTGTGGTCAAGACAAGGGCTTTTCATGTTTCCTCTTTAGGTTTTTCAAAATCTTGATTTTCCTTTGGAGTCCAAGATAATCCTTCTTCAATAATGTTGTCATAGGTGCTGTTGTTCTTCCATTATTCCAAACAAACTTGTGGTAGTACCCTGTCAAACCTAAGAATCCTCTAATATTCTTCAAGGTTTTGGGAATCGATCAATCCATCATAGATTTAATTTTGTTAGAATCTACCTTGACACATTTATGAGATACAATATGACCCAAATACTCTTCCTCATTTACCCCAAGGAAAAATTTGGAAGGTTTTGTATATAGTTGTTTCTCCTTTAGTAGTTGTAGCACAATGTCAACACGTTGAACATGTTCTTCCCAAGACTTGCTATAGATTAGTATATCATCAAAAAATACTAACACAAATTTTCTAAGGAAGGGATTGGAAATAGAATTCATCAAACCTTGAAATGTGGAAGGTGCATTCATAAGGCCAAAAGGTATGGCCATAAATTCATAATGACCTCCATGAGTTCCGAATGTTGTTTTTGGGAAGTCTTCTTCCTTCATTCTAATATGATGATATCCTGAATGAAGATCCAATTTTGTGAAGTAAATTACTCCATGTAATTCATCTAACAATTCATCAATAACCAGAATGGGAAACTTATCTTTAATGGTGAGCTTGTTGAGATTTCTATAATCTAGACACATATACCATGATCCCTCCTTCTTGTTACCATTACCACTGGCGTGGAGTAAAAAATTTGGCTTGCCTAATTATGCCAATCTATAATATTTCTTCAATCATACACTCAATTTGACTCTTATGGCGATGAGGGTATCTGTAAGGTCCGATGTTAGGAGGAACTCTTCCTGGATTCAAGTGAATATCATGATCATGATATCGAGTAGGTGGAAGTCCTTTTGGAATATCTTCAAATACCTTGGAATGCTTATTAATGACCCTTTGGAGGTCTAGGGGAATAGGAGGGTTAGATGTTTGAATCTATAGTGAAAATAATTGTGTAATTACACCTTGATGTCCCTTTTTAAACAATTTTTTCAATCCATTAGACCTTATCACCTTTCCTGGTTTCCCTATGATTCCCCTTAACTCAAATTATTTTCCTTCCTAGGAAAATTTCACGAAAATTAAAAGCCACTGTTCCTAATGATTGTAACCATTGAACCCCTAAAACAACATTAGCACCACCCATTGGGATATCAATAATTGGACTATTCAATACATATTCCCCCATAGTATATTGATATTATGGAATTTCCCTGAGAAATTGATAGTTCCTCAATCTGTAATCATTACTTGAAACTTTGGTGCTAGATATACAAATCAATTGAGAACTTTCACTAATCTACAGTGAATGAAATTATGAGTGCTACCAGAATCAATCAACACTGTTAACTTTTTCTTTTTGATATATCCTTCAATATTGAGAGTTTGAGGAGTGCTAATTCCATCCAATGCATGACATGATATGGTGGGAGTAATCTCTTTAAAAGTAATCTCTTCTATTTGTTCGGATTGAGATGGTTCCTGTTCTTTTGCTTCTTCCTATTCACAATGTATGTAGAATAATTTATTCTCACCACACTTATGCCCATCACTATACTTTCTATCATAATTAAAGCATAGACCTTTTTCTATTCTTTCATCCATTGGTTGAGGTGTCAACCTTATAGATTGAGGTGGGTCAGAAAAAGGAAAATTATTCTCTCTATTGGTGTTAGAGGTGGTCCTTTTAGTAGCCATCACCATGTTTTTACTTTCAACCTTCCCTGCCAACATGCAAGACTTATCTAAGGATGTTGGTTCGAAGAGACACACCTCATGTTGAATGTTTTCCTTTAAGATTCCAATAAAAAAGATCCAACAATTTATCATCTAGATAGTATGTCCTCCACTCTGAGACTCAACTTTTGAAATTGTTAAATGTGCTCGATTACTGGAACCTATTTCCTTAGACTTATCAATTGGGTAAAGAAGGAATTGTTATTAACAACATCATGATATGATATCAATGCTTCTGTAAAATTGGACCAAGAGATAATTGAGCCTTTTCTTTGTGCCTTCACAAATCCATTGGTACCACACAAACTACACATGATCTAAATATAAAGATGCAACAGTTACCTTTTGTATATTTGGCACCTGGTGTATATCAAAGAATTGCTCTATCTAGAATATAAATGTTATGGATCCCTTTCCATCAAACTTCCTCATGTCAATATTGGGGAGCTGGATACCCCTTAGGGACCATCCCTGATTACTTCCATGGTTAGAATCAAATCCTCTTGGACTATGCTTAATAATGGAAGGTTTCTCAACATGGACACTATCTTTATCTTCCTAAGTACCTTGGGACACATATTACCATTTAGGGTGATTTTCCTTTGATTTTGTATGAGCTTATAAATCCTTCCCATTTCCCCCATCATCTTACTCTCTAAATCAACTAAATCAACCGTTCTCACAGTCAACCCTTTAATCAAATATTCCAACTTGGACGCTTGAAAAGATAGGTCTTCACTTTCATCGAAGGTCAAGGATGAGTCCTCTGGTGGTTTGAGGGGAGTGTGAATTTTTCCATGACCTTTTGGTGCCATGTGGAATAATAAAAATATATATCTAAAATATTTACCACACCTTTGAGATCACTCAAAATAGATCCTTCTACTAAAAGTTATTCAAATTTAAAATGGCGTACCTTTTTCAAACACTGATTTGGAGACTAATTCGCTAGTCGACTTTCCAACTGAGATAAATATGAAATTTTGACCCCTATGAATCTGAAACTTTTTATTGCAGTATCCTGATATTTATTCTCTTCAATGCCATATGTATGACCTAATTTTGATGTGCTAATAAAAACTTATGACAATTTTCCCAACACTTGTTTTTTTTTGTCTCTTTCAGAAGAGCGAAAGTGTACATCATGCCACATGTCCAATTTGTTGTATTTGATTATGAAATTTACACCACAGATACTATGCTTTGTATTATCTCTGATGTAATAGGCTTTACTCAATTTGGATCTCACATGCTCTAGATATAACATTTTTTCCCAGAACATTTGCTTGAGAGTAGTTTTTGGACTAGTGAGAAACCCTAACTTCCAAAGGTAATACCTACGAATTAGTAATTAACCAGGATCTAAAACTTGTCCCATAGATAGTTTGTTTTTTTCTCTATGTGCCCCAAAAGTTTCACTATTTGAAATGTCCTATAAAAGAAATTATAGCAAAAATGACAAGACAACTTGTTTTGAAAGCATCCAAGCTCTGATACCAAATGTTTTGCAACAAATTCCCCATAATAGCATAAATATACAAGAAAGAGTATTCCACATCTTAATAATGGAGAAAAGAGATGAATAAAAATCCCCTTTGAGGGGTAAACCTCCTTATACAATGTACTGAGTACACAAGACAAGACAATGTAAGATGATTCAAATGAAAAGGTGTCCTTAATATATATAGGAGATAAAGAGTTACGGTTACCACTAATGGACTTAAGCTGACATCAATAATATAAAAATACTAATATAAAGTGCCCAATTTATGTGGGAATGGGCCACAATTGATGGCTTAACATGTACTATGATGACATAATTAAAGAGTTCCATGAGTTGAAATTGAGACAAATGACCATGGATGAGTATACCAATAAATTCTTGGAGCTGGTGAGGTATGTTAAGTATATTAGAGATGATAAGATCAAATTTTAACATTTTCTAAGTGAATTACTTTAGTCATACAAGGAAAAAATTGAGTTTGATGAACCTAGAAATCTAGATGAAACCATAAGGAGGCCAAGTATTGTTATGATAAAAGAAAAAGTAGGACAAAATTCCATAAGGCATGGAAGGACAAGAAAATGGAGAAGTTTGACCAAAGAAAGAGGGGATTCAATCGTCGTCATTTCAGTAATCAACAAAGCCACCCACCATAGGTTGTGAATAAGCTAGCTAAGATGATGGGAGATAAGCCAAGAGACCCACTTCAATGTTAGGGATGTGGAGATGACCATTTACTCAGAAATTGTCCACATCGGAGTGGGAGTACCAAGCATGTTCACAACATCCAAGAGGATGAACCTGTGGGTGAGGTGGCAGGAACGTCCCTAGAATTTATGTTGCAATAGAGGAATTCCAAGAAGATCATCAATCGGATGTGGTTGAGGTCAAAGGTAAGATTGCTAAGCAATCTAGTGTTTCTATTTTAATTGACCCTATATCTATTTGCGATTATATCACTCCTAAAATTGTTGACACTAGTTCTTTTGATAAAGAAAAGCATAGTAAGACATGGCTGGTGCAACTAACCATTGCAAAAAAGGTGAAAGAAAATGAAGTGGTGGAGAAATGTCCATTAGAAATGGATGGATTCTTCACATGGGAAAATACAAATATTTTTCCACTTGGTTCCTACGATGTCTTCATTAGAATGGATAATTAATAGAATTCAAACCATAAAATAAATAAAAACAATTTAATAGCATGTTTAAAAAATTAGAAGTTTTGACAAAATAATTTAAATATAATTTAGAACTATTATATTTTTAATTTAAAATAGATATTTATTTTCTTTTAAATTTTTTATTTTTTATTAAGTTTTTGAAAAACATTTTTTTAAAATAAATTTAAAATTCATACATTTTAAATAATAACCAAGCACACCAATTTGGTGTATAAAACCTCTTTTTGTGAAACAAAGAACCCTTCTACTAAACCATGTTCTATTAAATCCACTGTACATAAAGAATTTCTTAAACATAAATCTTATCTACTAGAAAATGATCCCAAACAATTTTTTTTAATCCATAAATATATTATTAATTGTTGAAAATAAAATATAAAAAATAACATCCCAAGGTCCTTTCTTAACTTGAAAAACCATGTTCAATTATATTATATATTTTTTAACATTTTGTAAATATATTTTACATATTTTAAAATAAAATATAAAAAATAACATCCTAAGGTCCTTTCTGAACTTGAAAAACCATGTTCAATTATATTATATATTTTTTAACATTTTGTAAATATATTTTACATATTTTAAACATTCAAGTTTAATTTTAATAAAACTATGTAATATTTTTTTTTATAAAATATGTTTGAAATAAAATAAAATATATAAAACAATAAATATATGTCTAAAGTAAGTTGGTGGTTTGATATAAAATACCTTTGCTTGAGGTACACCAATATGGTCTTAAACAATTAAGACTTTTATTTAAACTTTACACATTACCATTTTAATCCTTTGAAACATATACTCTAACAAAGTCAAATGATTGGAATTCGTTACATATCAATTGTTCATAAATTTAATATGGTTGGAAGTATTTGGCTACTTATTTCTCCTTTTTTAAAATTTGAAGAATATATATATATTTTTATGGATTTTTTATTTGTTAATAATTTTTGTTTTGTTTATATATATTAATGTTGTTTAATATATATGCTGATTTATTGTGTTTAGGTTGAGATTTGTTTTTCAAAATTGTAATGTTTAATTTTATTTAATATCATGAGAATATAGTTAACTTGAAATTATATCAATTGAGATTAAATATTTTATAAAAATGATAAGTAACAAGTTTATATATATATATATATATATATATATATATATATATAATCTAAGGTAATCTAAGTGAGATGAATTAAATGCAAATGATGTAGCAAATGGTTTGGAAAGGCAATGGAATGGTAGAGGATATACCATAAAGAATGTGGGTGCATTTGTATACTTGTAGAGTTTAATAAACTAATGGA
This sequence comes from Larix kaempferi, assembly GCA_027924585.1. Taxonomy (NCBI): domain Eukaryota; kingdom Viridiplantae; phylum Streptophyta; class Pinopsida; order Pinales; family Pinaceae; genus Larix; species Larix kaempferi. The sequence continues at coordinate 8,186,655 of BSBM01000526.1, forward strand.
TTTTAGATAGTAGTATCACATAGGTATGCATTGCTTGTAATTATGAGGACATCATGGAAAATGTTTTTAATTTAATTATAAATGGGTAAGATAATTCACTTTTAAATTTAAATATTTATTTTTATAATTTTTTAGTAAATAATGATAGGTAAGGATTTATTTCTCATAATTGGTTTCTTCATTAATTCTAGATAGTTATATAGTTAGTTACATTTAGGATTGGAATTTTATTTGAAGGTTTCTAACTATTTTTTTTTTTAAGTTTTGAAAATTCTTATCTTTCCCGTCACACAACATTTTAGTGGAAAAATAACTCTTCAACAATGAAGTTTTATTAAAATGATACCTTTTTATTAAAGAATTTAATTTTCAATTAAAAATATGCTTTAATTTCTAATTAAAAGATAATAATGAACTCATTTACCCATGTTTTCCTTGATCATGTGCTAGACAACTCAAAAGTAACATGTGCCAACATTATGCATTTGAAGTACATTAAGTGATAAAATAAAGAAATAAACAAAGCATGGAACCTAGAATAGAATCCTTTAATGTTAGGCCACATGTAAGGTTAACATGTTGAAATTTTAATTTTCAATTAAAAGATATGTTTTTAATAAGGATTTGAATTTCCAATTAAAAGATAACAATCGATTCATTTACCCATGTTTTTAGTTGATTGTGTACTCTCAAAATCAAACAAAAAACCTACTAATAGTGACATGAACAACTCAAAAGTAACATGTGTGGGCATTATGCATTGAAGTACACTAAGTGATAAAGTTAGGAAACAAACAAAAGGTGAAACCTAGAACCCTTTCTAAAGGTTAATGTTAGGTCACAAGTAATGCAACATACCAAAATTTTCAAGGTTAAGATGTTGCACCAATGGTGTAATTGAAATTGTGACATTTTATTCCAAAGGACTTGAGTTAAAAGGAAAAATAAATATAATATGCCCTTTCTAGAGGCAATTCATTAAAAAACACATTGAAATTGAGATTGTACCATGATGTTCTCCTCTTCCTTTGTCAAAAAAAGTTTAATAAGGTTGTTTTTCCAAGTTATGGACTATTTTGGATTCCTCAACTATTATTGCACATGAACTTGCACATACCAAGCTACAACAATTTTTCCATAGAAGTGGAGTTGTCTATGCATTATTCATGATGCAAATCTTATGGTGAAAACTATTTTTTGGGCAAGTTTTGCTAATAGAGAGCCATTGACGTGATACATTTTTTACATTTAAATTGATAACCATAGTGTTTGGTTCATTCACTTTCCCTTGGCTATAAATGGATAAGAAGAAACCACTTTCAACTTCAAACTTGTTTAGAAACTTTTTTACCTATGAATGAAAGTAATTGTTTCAACAAATTACTAAGACTACAAGAATAATAAAATGTTATTAAATTTTAACATATATCAAATAAATCATTTAAAAAAAATGTGAATAAACCCATCTCAATATCAAAATAACAAAAAAAATTCATGTTTAAGAAAAAACATAAAATAGTTTAATTAAAATTTGTTTTTAGATTATTGTCAAATTTATAAAAAAATTAAAAATAACATCTTACCAAAATTAGTAGCTCCAAGTCCATGGCAGCAGAGGAGAGAACTTTCAAACTTTCTAGAGAAATGGGTATCTAAATTCAGTAGGTGCTTCTAGCTTCTAAGGCCCAGAACCAAAAAGCAAGCATGTCTGAAATCCCATAGGTGATGCGTGCTTGGTAAATTGGGTAGATAATAAATGGTTGCTGCTTTGTGGGTGGTTGGGTTAATTCCTTCATGAACATAGTTTAAAACTCGCTTCTTCTTCTAAAATGGTACCCACCTCTATCTTGGAGTTGCACTTTCAAATTTGAAAAGTGACTTATCCTCTAAAGGAAGGGCACAAAGGCTAGGGAGAGGCACTAAAAGGAAGGGCATGACCCCATATTGGAACAATGCTAGGGCAATATAAAAAAGAAAGAACAAATGGAATGAAAGAAAATCCATCCCCATTGAAGGCAAACTCACCCAACTACTTTTCAATCAAATGGGAAAGTTTCACTCAAGCTGAAAAGTTTCAATCTCCATTATTACATATATAATAACATGTCAACTATTACAAGCCATTTATCTAGACATACACATATCTTAACAAACTTATTAATAACCATAAAAAATAAGTTATAATAAATTGCTTACAATTTGTTAAAATTTTTAAGTATATTTTAATAAGTAAAAGCTCATAAATCAAATTCCATCCCTAGTTACATTAACACTTGCCTTTTCAATAACAATAATACCCATCTTCTTAATCAAATGGATACACTACTCTTCCAAGTGAAAATGTGTTAAAAACATTCAATCTAATTCAAATCCATATCATCAACATTATATTTTAACACACTGCATTTTTTACAACTTCCTTTACCCTATCATATTATATTTTAACACATTGCATTTTTTTAAACAGCTGCCTTCCCCCTGTCAACTCATGAATTTTTTTACAACTACCTTTCCACTATCAGCTATGAAGCACAGTGGCTACTTTACTTATTTTTCCAACTAGTGAGACAAATGGACGAATGCATAAGTCGCTTAATGGCTGTTTATTGGTTTTTTTAAAATTCAATCTCATAGAAGAAAAGAAACTCGTCCTTGCCCTTCCTAAATGTTTTCTGCAAACAATGATATATCGCAGAGGGTACTTACAAGAAATATCATGCATGGACAATCACACGTGGAAGCTATCAATTAGAACGCTACAGCTTTGAAATATAAAATCAAGATACATTTAGTTTTCTTACAAATGCAGTCAGTAAGTCAATTATGAGAAGAAGACGTAAGGATTTAAATCTCGTACAAGGCCATAAATTTCAAATGACTGTACTGCAACTTCTCATAATGATATATTAAAATACAGGGCCACCCAGGCACATATCTTCAACGCTTCTTCCTCCCATTTTTGCATCGTGAATATCGCCTACAATATTGGAATGATAGCGATAATTTGAACAAAACTCCACGAAACATTATTTCTCACACCTACACATTTTTCGTTTGGATTTCCTTTTTGTTTTTCGTCTATTGCAATATACTGTAATCATTTGCGTGGGGTTTCCCTTTCATTTGCAGCTGCAATCATGGCATAGTAACAGCAAACAGCAAAACGAAAAACTATCGACAGTGGCCACGTTCACGTCATTAAATGAAGAAAAGATTACGTGCAGAACGAAGGGTTGAATGTGGTATAAGAAAGTAGCTGGCGAGAGGGACTGGAGTGCAAGTCAGGAATAGACACATTTATTTTCCACTATACTTGCTATAAGCTGCAGCCATAGCTATAGCTTCAAGCCTCTAATTTCTCAGACTGGCTGCATGCAATGCTGTAATCTGCATTTGCAGGCAGTTATATCTTATCCTTGTAACTTCAAAAAAATTGCCACCGGGCACAACTGCTCTGACCGGAATGTAAGTCTGGATAATTATCACCCCGTACTGTCTGTGTCTGTGTGTGTGCCTCCTCTCATAAATTTGAAGTAGTTGGGATCACTTTTTTTAAAGAGCTGAGGCTTTTCAAGATTGGGAAAAACCGATCATGGTGGAATTATGATAGTACTTCAAATTTCTATTGGATTTCAGTGAAATTTAGTGACTGTAAAGAGGGTTTCGAAGTTTCAGATTCACGGTGAAATTGTAAAATTTTTATCCAAAGTTTTGATCTAAAATAATAGTTTTCTTACTCTTAACTTATTAGAAAGGTTGTCAATTGGTTGTAACTTGGGTGGTTGGGAGAAGTTGCTTTCTCCATCCAGGTTCAATTCTTGTAAGTAACAAGATGCTCTTGTTAAACCCTATTGTAATGATTGTATTTAGAGTTTTCCTTAATTCCTTTAGAATAACAGGAAGATGATTTTTCGGCTGAAAAAAAAACTTATTAGAAAGGAATCTCAATCCCTCGCATAATATCATAACAGTAATTTCTTTTTAATTTTTTTATGCCTGGTTTCACCCACGGATTTGCAGGGAGGCCGATAACTACAGTAAAGCTGTTCGGTTGTACGTACAGGGTCTTGCTTTCATACGGCCGGGTCAGGTTGTTTAACCTTCGCCATCGAATCACTGTGCGTAGGATCGCTTTAACGAACGCCGGAGGGGTCGGTTCTGAGATGGGATTCTTCTAGCACTTCCGGGCGAGCTGTCGGCAGTGGGCCACTTGGGTCGACTTCAATCCCCGCCTTTAATCAACATAAAAGGCTTCCTGAAACTGTGGGTGGGACTCGGGAGTTTAACGCAAATAGGCCCGGTTCGATTCTCACATTTCTGTATAGGCTCCACCAAAGAATTATCGAAGCCCAAAATTGGGTAGGTTTTGGTATGGGGGGTTTTGCATAGACTGTGAATCATCGAAAAGAAAAAAACAAACGCTATTAATTGTGCCTGCCGTCAATAGCGAAAGCACATGACCGTCATCAATTTCTGGAATATATGTACTTGAGATTTGCCTTCCATGCTTTTATTTCTGAACTGTAGGTATCTCATGAATTTCTCCTACTGGATCAATTGACACCGGGTGATTCTGTTGATTTTCTTCTATGTCGCTGATTAAGGTGTTTTAGCAGGTCTGGTTTGTATTGGGATCTGTGCAACAACTGAATTCTGATCGAGGGCTCAGGGCTCCTTCCATGGGACATCATTCCTGCTGCAACAAGCAGAAGGTGAAAAGGGGCCTATGGTCTCCCGAAGAAGATGAGAAGCTGATCAAACATGTTACAGCCTATGGCCATGGTTGCTGGAGCGTCGTTCCCAAGCAAGCAGGTGATTGAGCTAAGAGGAGCAAGGTGCTTTATTAACCCCAGTGGGGCTGGGCTAGACTGCTTTTACCTATTAACTTATGCCCATCTTTAACTCTTAATTTATTAAGTGCAGCTTTGCAAGTTATTTCATCTAAAAATTGATGCGATCTGAGGTTATAGGTGCACTGAAAGGTTAATTTATGTATTCCAATGTTTTATAGAGTGCATTCTAAAAGATCTGATTCCTTATAAATGAATCTGCCTTTTTGTTATACTTTTCTTCACAAAAGAGATGAAGACGTCTATATATTCTATATTAAATTAGGATGAATCTAATCTGATATTATATTTTTCTAATTATAAAAATAGTGTTATAAAAAAATGTTCACTATATATATATATTCAATCAAAATCCATCTAAGTTAGTGTTTCTGATATGTACTAATTAGAGTTACTATAGATCGCCATCCATATCAAATATTGATATATCAGGATATGTACCTTTAGGTTTTCAATCAGAAAATAATCTCTGAACAGTGTTTAAATGTGTGTAGACTAATGCAGATATTGTGTTTATGGGTAAAATGTAAAACGAGGACTGTCAAGTGCACCTAATTTTCCTAAGCTGAAATAAAATTAGCCAAATTACCAAGTCTGTTAAAGAATGTCTCTGAAATGGTGTACTGGAAGGTTTTTATACTTCTAGTCCTTACAGTGATCATGAATTTGATTTATTCCTATAGAGGTTTATATATAGAGAGGTGTAAGAGGAGAAAAATGATGAATAAAAAACCCTTCTTGTATGTAGGTCTACAACGCTGTGGCAAGAGTTGCAGGCTACGCTGGATCAACTACCTTAGACCAGATCTAAAGAGAGGGTCCTTCTCCCTGCAGGAAGAAAGACTTATTATTGATCTTCATAAAATTATTGGAAATAGGTAATACATCTGCTGAATACCTCTGTTGCATTTGACTCACGTTGCAACTTCGTGTTCTGGTTGTATATACATGTTTTAAACTATAAATTCAGAGAGTTATATATGTAATATAATATATTATATATCGATTCATTAAACAGTCGGTATATCTAATGTCATGTTAGTATTATTCTTCTGTTTCAATGACTTCACAGAGATCTGTTTTGTATACTTTTCTTGTTCCAATGAGGTCCCATTTTGCAGATGGGCTCAAATAGCAAAGCATTTACCTGGACGAACTGACAACGAAGTGAAAAATTTCTGGAATTCCTGTATAAAAAAGAAACTCATAGCTCAGGGAATTGACCTTAAGGCCCATAAGCTCCTAAGCCAAGCTGCCAGTAGCGAGGAATTACAAGAAGGGATATCGGCGTCGTTAATCGATCAAGGTTTTGCTGTATCAGAAACCCGCGATGGCCTAAAACGGGTTGCAGGTATCAGAGAAATAGTACCTGGTAATTACATGGACAATTTACTTTGTGCAGGAAATACAGATATTTCACCATATTATGCTATTCATGGTGGTGCTTGGATGGAGAGACCATCTTATATAAATTGTAGTAGACCTGACCATGAAGAGATATTGTATGAACCCAATTTTGTCAATGACTTCAGACATGATATCTCCCAGCGTTTGCCTGCTCTTGATGACTATCAAATCTCCATATCTCAGAACAGTGAATTTGAAAACAAGCTTCTCCTGCAACCTGAAATCATTTCTGACCCCACTACGTTTTCACCAGAAATGAAGGGTTTCAATCAACAGAAACATCCATTCTCAGGTCACAATAGTCCTATTGAATTGGGTCAGTTTGGAATGGCTGCAATGTCCAATTACCAAGGCCCAAATCATCAATTAGACACCTTTGTTATCCCCAGTGCCGGCTTCCTATCCCACAGTTCAGATTCTGGTTTTAATCCATCCTGTGATATGCGAAGAATGGATCTGCCAAAGCTCCGCGAAATCGAGACTGCAGAGGCCGAATGCACTTCAAACCAAGGAGAAACAAATGGAACTCGGTTCTCATCTTCATATGGCTCATATGGGAACTATGGTATTGAACTTTTAGATTCACAGATTACCATTGCCATGGATTCGGAGTGCATTAATCCAGTCACTGAGTGGAACTCCTAAGACAACATATATCTCTTTAAATATGGATTCTGAACAAACTTCAGCTGTGTCTTTTCATTTCGTTTAAAAAGTTAAGTGTAGTTTATTTGTGACATTAATCTTCTAAGAGAAATGAAGTGACCGACATTAGCACACTCACAGAAGATCATGCAGAAAGGCTGCTACTATACCTTCTGTTGGTGTCTTGTAATTTCTGATAACAGTCAGAGTTGCAATTCATTATAGTTCTCGTAAGTTGCAAGTATTATGAGTAACTCATGAAGATATGGCTAAAAGAAGATAAACCTGATTGCCTTGCAGAGAAATTCTTTCGTTCCCATTCATTAGTTACAGGAGAAGCCGTGCTAAATATGTCATATTCACGTTGGATCTCCAACGTGTCAATCAGCCTTGAGATGGATGGTTTAAAGCTCCGTGAAAGAATAGAATATAGATTAATGTTTATTTGTATAAATAACATTTTCGTCCTGTAACCTGGTGTATTGGTTATACAAGTTCTAATTATATATTGTATTATGATCACACCTAATTTCACAACGAGGTCTGGACATTGCCTGATCGTTAATTGTTACTGTATAAGTATATTTTTAGGCAAACAACAACGGCCATGCAGGGTCCCGATAAATGTTTCTCCAAATATCTTTACTCTAGACCACTAATTTTTACCTATCCAAGGGCCTGTTCGCAAATAACCTAACCCTCAGGACTGAATAAATGTTTTCGTCAGATCCACTTGGGCATTATTAAAACTTAAAACTTAGGTATTGATCAGTAAATTACATATATTAAGAATCTGTATAGTATTTCATATGAATATGGTTTAACTGAAAGCAGTCAAGTGATTAGTAACTTATAACATGAATTAAGTATTCTGCAGGAAAGTGATTAATAACTTATATGTATTAAACATATTTATGCTATTCTATAGGAATGTGGTTTAACTTCAAGCAATAGCTTACATGTATTAAGAACATGTACGATAATCCATAGAAATGTGGTTTACTTGCAAGCATTCAAGTGATTAGTAACTTATATGTATTGAGAATCTGTATAGTATTTAATTGAAAAGAGGTTTACCTACAAGGAGTCAAGTGATTAGTAATTTACAAGTGATTGATAATTTACATGTATTAAGAATTAGTAATTTATAAGTGATTGGTAATTTACATGTATTAAGAATTTGTATGGTATTTGTATGTGTTTACAAGTGGAAGCCGATGCTTGGCCTCTTATCCAGGTTGGAGATTGAAATTAGCTATATAAAAAAGGACAAGCAATACTCAAACCAAGTCCCTTAAAATGGAAGGAATGTGTTTTAACTGCAAACAAGTGATTAAGCTTGTATTAAAGTAAATATTTAGATTCAAAATCCATATAAAAAATATTTTACAATAAAAATAAATAAATTTATATAATAAATAATGTTTATGGCTAATTCACTAAAGCATTACTAAAAATTTTCTACTTATAAATTATTAATTTGGAAACAAAACTAGATTCAAAATCAGTGTAATTGTAAATATTTCTTTATAAATATAAGAAATATTTTACATTAAAAATAAATAAATATATATAAAAATTAATAAATATACATAATATATAGTATTTAACTTAATATAATTTCAATAAAAATATAATATTTTATAAAAAATATTAACCAGGAAAAGAACAAAATGCCACCAAATTTTCCAATACTCAAAGTTTTGTTCATACCATGAGTGCAGTTTTGCTCATATTGTCTTCAACATTTTGCAGTTTTGAGCATATTAACTTGAACATACTTATCTTACATTATTGGTTAACATAATTTTCTTACAGTGAAAACTCTATTGTCTCACATGATTGTTATTGAATATGATAGGATTGAATAAAAAGGAAATAGCCGAAATTTAAATTTTTTTCAGTTTTTTTAAGCTTTTTCAGTGTGATTGTTTAATCATTTCAGGATTTTCAAACCTGCTCTATGTAATCCATCATCAAAATCAGATTTTTTTTTTAATTTTGATGATATTTTGTTTATCACAGATTTGAAACCTCTATAACTTTCTTCTTAACACAATAAATTTTGAAATAATAAAAAATAAATAAAAGTAATGTCTTCTTCTTTCATGTTTGAAGACAGCCATACTCATTAGGAGAATATTGAAGTCTGAAAAGTTTGATCCCTACTCTGGGATCATCATCAGGAGACCATTGAAGTTTGAGAAAAAATTAAGATACAAGTTAACCTATTTATATAACTTCTATGATATATAATTCTTTCTAATAATGAGAGAGTCGATTCATTCAACTTTTAAGTTTTCAAATTTAAGTCTTTATTTAATTTAAAATTTTCAAATAAACAACTATATAACCAAACTAAAGTAAATATATTGATGAAAGTGTTACACCATGTCTGACTTCTATATTATTCTTTTTAGTCCCTACCTGCATGCAGAGCAACAGGACTATAAGAATCTATTTCTTAGTTTGACACAGTAAACAAAGTATTTTTATTTAATTGTGTTCCTGTTTATCATCAACGTACATGTAACTAAGTGGTAAAACAATGAACGGGTGAAAATAATAATCGTTAAGGTGCTTACTCGAATTTATTCGATAAAATATGAAATCAAGGCATGTTCATATATTTAATGGTCTGAACATCTTTTCCTCCTGGAATTTAATGGTCTGAACATACAGGAACTGTCAAACCAATGCGAGTCTCTGCATTTAATCACAGTCCGTGCGTGTCCTTAGAATTGGATAAACAATCTCACGTTACCAATAGTCTTGGAACGCAAGGAAGAAAGGGGTGCATTCAAACATGGGAGAGATGGACTTTTCAAAATAGGATATAAAGATTACACATCGTCTAATGCTCTTATAACAAAAGCAAGAAGCAGCGTTATTGGTTCTGAAGCAAGCAGCTGTATTGAGGTCCATGCAATGACTTTTTCGCTTTTGACAAGCTTGGATACAACTAAGAACCTTTAATATAGATAAATACAGTCAAATTACATTTACGCACATTAACAATAGTAAATCATTATAAAGTGTAAAAGCACTTTGGACTAGGCATTCTTACTAAATAAGACAATCCCTCTTTTTTCATATCTCATTTCTATTTTGTGCATGATGCATAGTTTATTTTATAACATGGTATAAGAGCGATATCGAACACTATGAGCTTGGAAATATTAGAGTATAATGTTTATGAGAAGCCATTTCTATTTTGTGCATGATGCATAGTTTATTTTATAACATGGTATAAGAGCGATATCGAACACTATGAGCTTGGAAATATTAGAGTATAATGTTTATGAGAAGCCATTGTATCAATTAAAGACGAAAACAAAAACCTCCATCAACTTTAAAAGATAAAAAAGAATTTGCTATATATATAATAATAATAATGATGATGATAATAGGTATTATGCACTTCATAATATTCCATTTGATTTTGTTTTTAATATTATTAATGTTGTTATGTATTTTAATATTAGTATTGTTGTTATGTAGTAAATATTATAATTACATTTTCAATTTTATATAATATTTAATTTATTTCTAATATTAAATTTTAAAATATGTTTATTTTACATTATATTATTAAATTTCAACACAACATTAATAGTAAATTAGGATACTTTAAAAAAAATGATAAACAAATAAAATAAAATTAATAATTATAGATTTTTTAAAAGTAATATAATTTAAATTTTATAATTAAAATGATAATAATTATGATATAATATATGTTTTATTTTCAATAACAATAATGCTATGCATTATATTATTATTTATTTCAAAATATTTTATTTCACATCTTACATGCTGAATTTAATATTATTAATTTATATTAGTATTTATTGTATGTCATATTTTATCTTAAGATTATTATAAAGTGAAAATTTGCAATTTTATAAATTATTTTTTAACATATTTTATAACTTTTAACTATAAAATAAACTTATTTACTAATAAAATCATTTTTTATATATTAAATTTTTAATAATCTCACAATAAAATGTATTTTTAATATTTTAATCTTAAAATTATAAATTTTTTAATCATAACAATACTAAAATATAATAATTATTTTAAATAATAATTTATAATTTTATATAAAAACTTACAACTTAAATAAAATAATTTTCTAAATAAAAATTTATTAATGTCACATCTTTATTAATATATATTTTAATTTTAAAATTAATAAAATATAAAAAGAGTTTTTTTTTTCATCCAAAATAAATAACAAGTTGCATTGCATCTTTTGCACATCCATACAAAAAAAGGACTCAATTATCCAATAACTACATCCCATCCATCTACTCTCCATATCCACTACATTACTAGAAATATATATGACTAACTAAAAAGGACTCCCAACATATGGTGAAATAGACAATCCATACAAAATTGCTACTCACAGGATATGCTAAGATTATAAATCATTTAAAAAACATAATAAGTTCCACAATCTATGAGGCATTCCACATTAAATTCCTCAAAGAAAAGTCAAAACCATCCATGGTACGGATCTCCTTCTTTGACAAATATGTGCATCCTGAATGGTAGATATGACCCAAAGAAGTGTTTACAAAATGTTTGGATAACTCCAAAAATATAAATATCCATTACTCCTATACAAGATTTTGAATAGATGAATATCCATTAATCCAATCCACAATAACTTTGAAATCCCCTAAAATAATGATTTATAATTTTAAATTAGGGTGAAAACTTTTCAATAAAATAATTTTCTAAATCAAACCTTATTAATATCACACCCATTATTATGACATTTTAATTCTAAAGTCATAAATTTTTTAAAATATAATAATAATTATTTATAATGATTGGTTATTATTACTAAATATTTAAAAAAATATTATTATTATGTATACAATACATTTAAAAAATATTATTTGATAACCATGGTTAGTGGTTACCATGAGTTAAACAAAAATTAATTTATTTTAGTATTTAAAAAATTTATTAAATTTTTATCTTATTTTTATAGTTTTAATACATTAATAATATACAAATAAATGATGTTATATATTTTTATAAAATTGAATTATTATTATTTCAAAAAATCATTTTTAATATAAATATTTAAATTTATATATTCATAAATAAATAAATATATTCATAAACAATAATTAATAAAAAATAACAATAATTATAATTAAAATAAGATAATTAATCATCATCATAACCAAAATTAAATTAACAATGCTATATATAAAATTTGCTATATATATATATTATATATTGTCACAATGTTATTATAATTAGGAAGCACGCGAAATTACTTAAATATTAATAATCTATATACTAATAAATTATATCTTCATTCATATATTAATAAATTAATTTGACATATCTTCTAATCATGCAATTTCATATAGTTATTATTATTATATTAAAATATTATATTTATTTTTGCTTTATGATAAGAATTATACAAATAATAATCATTGAAATATTTGTGTATGATCAATGATGGATAATTCAAATATATTATAATCTATTTTTTGAATAATTATGGGAATATAATATTGTAAAATTATAATATTGTAAAATTATAATATTATAAAATAGAAAATAAAAAAAATAAAATTATTAATTTATTCAATTTAACATTATTACTAGGTTAGTATAAAAATAATATGACTTTGAGAGATTGATGAAAATGTTGCATTTCAAAATATTAATGACATTAAAAGTATTATTACTTCTAAGTTTAAAAAGAAAATATGGTGTAAAAAAGACTTAGAGGTTAAAAGAAAATTAAAATACTATAAGGAGGTCATTAACCCTAATCTAGAAGCTCAAAAGTATCTATATCTCTTAACTAGTATGAAGAAAAAAACTAATATAGACAAGATAAGAACAAACTCTCATGAGCTATATAGTGAAACATGGCGCTCGTCAATTCCTAAAACACCGTGGGAGGAAAGGATCTATAATCTCTGTGACACTATGAGCATCGAGGATGAAAAACACTTTCTATTAGAGTGTCGTGCATACACCCACATTAGATATCAACTCTATAATATTTGTTGCAATACCGACCTTCCTAGCCTTCTAACGCATCAAAATTATAGTGATTTCAGAATGCTCCTCTCCAAGCTTTTTGAGCATAGGAATACAATTCTAAAGCAAACTAAATAATTCATTTTTTTAGGTCCGATAGACCAAAGTTGGTCTTAGTGGACGTTAATCATTATCATCATCATCATCATCATTGTTCATTGGATATAGTTTGGGTCGTTGGGAGGAATGATTGTTATCCTCCCCATTAAGCCATACCTTGATTCTAAAGAATAACAAGTGTTATCATTGTTAAAAAAATATATTCTAAACTATCTTCTTCGTTTTTCTTTTCGCGTAGTCTAAAAGTTCGACAATGTTGAAAGGAAAGTTGTGATTTTTACATCACGATTTGAAAAAATCCGTAGAAATTTTTGAAAATCCTGGTTACAATTGTCACACTTTGAAATTTTTGATGGTTTTAAATCCATTTATACCATCAAAATAGCCATTTAAACATAGTTAAATTCATATTTTTCAAAATAAAAAATGTCGTATTTCAGCCGCAAAGGCCCCCATCTGGGAAAAATCATCGAATATTTAGGCTGCTTTTTTTTTTTTTTGCTCGAAACTCCCTCACTTGGGAGGAGTGACCTTTGGTGGATGTCTCTTCCCAACTGATTCATTCTTAAGGAAAATTGAACTAGGGCTTCTGTAATACCCCCATTTTGACCCTTAGGATATATTGGCCTTTAATGCAAATATTGTATATATATGATGTATGATTCCTAGCATGGAGCTCAAGGCCAAGGCCCCTCTAGTGAATGCTCAGCCTTGAAGGGCCGATATTTTATGTTGTGCTATCCATGTGTTAGTAAGCCGCAAGGAAATTGTAAAAACATGAAATTAATTGTAATGCAAATAAAATACCAAGGGGCTGGCTATGGATGTAACTAAATGAGGGGGCTATGTGTATCCACTAGGGAGAGGTGAGGGGGTTGTGGGATTGGACCCTAGGCTGCCATATGTCATCTTGAGAACCCATTTGAATTTCCTTGCTGACATTTAATTCTGTTGTAAGGAAGTGGTTGAAGAAATCAGTCCATGAGAGTGATGGAGTATGGGAAGCCCTGAAATTCAGAAGACATGGTATGGGCCCGATTTGCTTGACCCAGAAGTCACTCCACCTCAGGGGAGGACGTTTTCCCTCATCCCCATTCCATTGTGGAGGATCCAGGAATGAGTTTTCATGGAGGACGCAGGCCCAACAAGGAGGTAGAACCATAAAATCACGACTTGGAGAGAAGCCACATTTTGGAGTGCCAAGATCGCTCAGAAAATTCGTATGGGAAGTGAAATCCAATAGGGGGATCCATAAACCTAAACCCTAGGTGAATATGAGAGTGGGAGATAATCAGAAATTCAGGAGAAAACCTAGATCTGATAGCCTGAAATCCTAGTTGTAAGACAGATCCTTTTTGTTGTAACGCTGAGGAGATCCAAGAGTGGATCGCAGTGGGAAAGAGACCAGGGGGTTTAGACTTCATGATAGAGATAGTGAAGTCTCATTTATCCATGGTTTAACAGTCGGGACCAGCCATACCTTCCCAAGTTAGCGTTGAGTGAAGGGGCACCCGAGGGACTGTGTAGTAGAGAAGGGGACCTTACTTATGCTAGGAGTGGAGGTGATGGGGTTAACTGGATTGTATGAATCCAACTAGATATGCTTGTAGCTCTGTGGCTGAGCTTATTGTCTTAGAAACCTCCTACCCTATCTCTGCACTTGTTTGACAGAGCCACCTGTGTGCTGGATGACCCTGAATGATTGTGAAACCAAGGCTGTGGGTGGACCTAAGAAGTTCCTCTTTAGTGGATACATAGACCTAGTTCGGGGGTGGTCTCTGAGTGCTGAAAGAATACAGGCTGAGAAGAGACCTATGGTTGGGTTGGAACATTGCAGTCCATAGATAGTTGCTTGGGGATTTCAATGAAAAGATAAGTGTGCTCCGTGGTTCAAATTATGCCCATTTTACATATATGCATGTTTGTTTGTTTAAGTCAGAATACATAGAATGATTGTAACATCCCAAAAATTCAAAAAAATATTTTATTTTCAACGTAGCATTATTTGCTATACTTGCTGTGCGGAAATATAATAATTACTTGTTTGTTCATTTAAACAACATGCTGGAATAGAATATTATAATGATTATGCATGTGTATTGTTTTGCGATGTGTGTGAAACATAATTATGTCTACATTAGGGTACTATTGGATGTTTTCTTGCCTCAGTTGTGCATCCTAGATTACTTATGATTTGATATCGATGCTTTATACAATCACTTGCTATTGTTTATATGTGCTAACTGATTGTTCTTCCTTTTTATGATGAAGGGGTCCTATGGACACCCCAAGGATTACTTAGCTATTAGCTAAAGCATTTGAACATTATGTCACAGATCGTAGGTAAGAGAAAATAATGTTTGCAAGTGAATACAGAGATCCTATTTATCGTCAGTCAATTTCAAGTTAAAAATAGAATACTTGGGAACCTTTCAGGGTAAGATCTAGTTCGGTCATTTCTTCTGCTACACTCTGTAATAAGTTATTTGCATTGTGCATGTTATTTATATATTTTCCCGTTATAGTTCGAAATTCAACAATTGTATTAGTACAACTATCTTGTCTTATCAAACGTGAGAGGTATTAGAACTTCATTCTATTGATTTAGTCCTACACCTAGGAAGTATGCTAAGCAAATGAATTCATATGTAAGGTAGTCATAACCTATACTCTATATTTTATTTTCAAACACTATATGTATCACACGATTATCAATGTTAATAAGGGATTTGACAATGGTGTAATAATTTACAACTATACTATATATATCCCTTTCTTTTATTAATTTATATTATGGATGTTATATATCCCTTAGTTGAAACATGCACTCTATGCTATCCTACCAAAGGTTTGATATAAAAATTTATGTAATAACCTCCTTGTAAGGTTGGAAACCATTTTATATTTATAAGGTTTTGTTGATCGAATGTAACCATAATACTTATGGTTTGTAGGTCCCCCTTGGTGATGGTTGAAACCTTAGACTTGATTATCGTGTAGAGGTATAACACTTGGATGATGGTGAAATAAAAAAGTAACCAAACTATATTGTAATGGTATTGATCAACCCGATGTTGAACCGAGTGATATCATTGTTGCTTGGCTTGCAGGTCGACGTACGGGTGGTGGATATGCAAATTAAAGTGCATTAAAAGTAATGCTGGTGGAATGCCTGTTGGCATCCACTGTGGCTAACTTTCACGTGGAGTTTTCTTGGGTTGTGGTGGTACATTAATTGCCTAGAGATTATGTTACGAAGGCATCACTTAGGTTTTCATTTTGCTATGAGTGGTTTTTTGGAGAGGCTGACAGGCCTGCGAGGTTTTAGGGTTTGTTAATGGAATGCGATGATACCTCCCAGGTTTCAATATCACGACCTGTGGCTGTGCTACTTGACTCTTAGAGCCGAACCCTTCAAGAGTGATGACTTGCTGCAATTGTTGGTAGTTTTGATTGGTTCCAGGGTTCGCGAAACTCTTGAGAGTATTCGGACCAGAGGCAAGTTTTCCTTGTAAGTAAATGGTAGTTCTTTGAACTGTATATTTTCTTTGCCGAGCTTGCTAGCAGGGTGTTGGATCTGGTTCTCATCAGATGTGGGCATTTCTGGTTCAGGAGTAATGTTCAAAGGGTAAGTCTCGATTCTCTCCTTCTTACCCATGTTAGTCAACAATATTACAAATGTTTGCAATTGTTTTCCAGCTTTAAAATCCATCGTTTAACCATACTGTGTGTCAATGGAAGGTACCATTTGGTGTTTGGGTTTCTATGTCGAAGTTACGTGGATAATGCTTTGAAAACCGGTAAGCCTTGGTGGTTTTCCCATAGGTTTCGACTTGGAAAATCTTAATGGCCGTTGTTCAGGTTTTAGTTGAGACTTCAGTTCTGATGTTTGGTTGTGGATGTGGTCGCCGTTGTAATGTTTGTGAGCCAAATGGCTGTGTAGGGAGGATGGGATCCTCTACCTACTTTTCCATTTAGCCTATAGCGTTTTACTATGTAAATGCTTGTTTAAAATTGTAATAACTTGTTGAAAAGGGTTTAACCCTCTGCTACTTTGATTTATGAAAGGATTTTGGTATTTGTAACTTCATACAGTTTTTAAGTGCATCATGTCTGCGAGCAATGCTCCAGGGCCTGTGTTAATTTAATTCAATGTCTTGTTTATGAAATGTTGTGTTTTGATAATGACCGAGAGCTACAGGCTAAATGCCTCGTTTTGTGCATTCAAACCCTGTACTTGTTTTGTTTAGAAGATAACTTTGAAAAGTTTTTATGAAGTCCATCTTAATACTGAGACCGAGTCTCGTATATCTATTGTTTGGCCAAAAGGTTAATTGGTTGTTTTGTTTTTGGATGTCGAAAGTATTCCTTCTTTATGTTGGTTTTGTATAGGATAAGGAAAACGTGACTTTGTTGTTCTAATTTTGAGCATGGGCAGTAAATCTTGTTTGGAGACCTATCACCATGAATTAGTGTTTAGTCGTGAGACTGGTTATGAACTTGTCTCAAAACTAAATATTATTTTGGTTCTCTTAAAACTGTAAGAAGGTTTCGAACCCATGGTTGATATGTGTAAAAGCGTGATTTTTTGGGTAGTTGCACTCTATCTTGGATAATCTATTCGATTTGCAGAATTATGAAATTTCCTTAAAGTTAGGTTTTGTGTTAACTAGCTAGGGTTGAAACCTTTGGGACTAAATTCCGCAACAGAAACGTTTAAATATATCACTGAAATCTAGTATTAAAGTCTATTTAAGTACTATGAAGAACTGATGATGTAATAGTACTATGCAGTAGTTCTGTTATTGACAAGGGTCGATTAATAATATAAGTGCTTTGTAGCAGCTGTGTATAAATAGCTATGTTTATTTTTCAGCTATTAAACTTCATAATTGTTGTTGAAAGACTATCATGAAGTTTGGATACTAAAATGTATTAAGGGAAAAATGATAAGATAATGTGTATCTAGTATTTACTGTAAGAAGATAGTTAACCTATAACTGAATCATAGATTTATGTAGAAACCTAGAACTGTTTGAGTTTTATACTATTTCTTTTATTATAAATGAGAAGCTATTCTAATGTCTGCATAATATATATGTAACTATAATTTTCTATGGCGGAGAGTATATGATATTATTATATTGCAAAATATAACAAAAAAGTGAAACATAACAGAGTTAGTCTATTCATTCATTATGCTGACTGCATATCATTTATATATTTTAATCTCCCTTCTCTGTACTAGAGTACAGTACAAAAACAATACATGGAAAAATACAAGGAATACATTTATTCAATCATTTCATATACTTATTCATCAGTCTATAGAAATCATAATCATATCAGAAATCAAACAATTACTTTTATATGATGATAACTATCAATATTTAACTAATGATTACTAACTCAACAGCTAAAGGAACTAAATTATAACTACTTAGGAAATGAAATAGCAAGTAGAACTTGCAACTATAGATAGGGTGGACAAACACCCAAAGAGGCCTGTTCCTCTCAACCTTCTCCAGAAGAAGCATCCAATATCACTTGCTCCTTTAGGACCCCCGAGCTTGTTTATTGAACCACTAGGTAGAAGACTCTGTGTAGAAGCAAGGCACTGAGGTTGTACTTCCAACAATCAATGGAGACTTGCAATACACCTCAAAACCTCTACCCTAAGAAGGAAATAACTCCGCATCTAGCAGAAGTGGAACAAACTTACACTACAACTCAAAACATAGCTTCCCCTCATCGAATCTCTTGTGTGCATACAGCAGAACCACAAGGTAAATTTTCTCGTTAGAAAAAAGTGTGAGCCTCTGCTCAATTCGATGGCTTTATAAAGATTCCTAGGTCTTTAGTGGTCAGTTTCCAAATAAATGAGCCTCAAGCTCCAGTCCCATCTTTTAGGGCACTATGACCACAATTCAAGGGAGTTGTCCCATAACAATAGCTATTTACTAAGTTCATGATGTCGCCACTTGTCCATTGCCTTCTACCCCAGATTCCATTCCACCTAGTGGGTCAGTAAACACTCTTTCAACAGTCTCTTTGGGTGAGTGTCTCCTATTTTATTTTATTAAATAATAATATTGTGCAAATTACAGTCATCCTTGGCCACTTGTCCAAATATAAAACTTTACAATAAAATTTAAGATAATGTTTTCTTCAAACATAAAATGCTTCAGGAAAGGGGTATGTTAAATTGATCTAGCTGGGTAATAGGACCAAATTCCTGTGCATTATGTTGTATATGCCTATGATGAAATGTTGGTAGATGCATTCTGGGTGTGTGTCAATATGGTTTAATTCTGTTGTGTATGTTATTTTACCATGCATCTACACCTCTGCACTCTTATTTTATAATGCCATGATTTTCCATTGATGAATAGGGATAAGTCTTGTAAAAGCTTAGAAGGTTCAATCATGGCTTTGGGAGAGAAATAGACATCCCCTATTGTGTTCATGTTCCCTTTGGGGTTCAGATGAAGGGAGGAGACATGGCAGAGTGGATCAGAGCTCTTTATAGAGAGGTAAATGAGTCTTGATGAAGTTTGGGAAACACCTTGGATGGAATAAGGATAATTCAGAGTTCTCAGGTGTGGCAGAGGATCATATAGTTGCATGGGGATCATCGAGATCTTTCCAATGATACCAAGTTTTTCAAAAATGGACTTAAGATGATAAAGATATCGGTCTAAGAAGTTGGCAGTAACAGGGGTGCATGGCTGACTTCCGACTTTCTGAACCCGCATTGCAGATTGCGGAATTAAGAGGTGTGATTTCTTTGGATTTGCATGCCATGATTCTAAATTTCTCACTCCTACAAGGAGGATTGCGGAATGCGGAAGTCAGAGGTGTAATTCTCCTAGAGTTGTGAATTTGGAGTTCCGAATTCCGACTCCTAGAGTTGTGAATTTGGAGTTCCGAATTCTGACTCTCGGAAGCCAGATTGTGGATTGCGGAAGTTGGAGGAGTAATTTTCCCGGAGTTGCATTATGTGGTTCCGAATTTTCGACTCCCGCAAGGTGGATTGCGGAATGCGGAAGTTAGAGGTGTAATTGTCCCGGAGTTGTGAATTTGGAGTTCCGACTGCCGACTCCCACAAGCAGGATTGCGGATTGCAGAAGTCAGAGGAGTAATTTTCCCGGAGTTGTGAGTTTGGGGTTCTGACTTCTAACTCCCGCATCGTGGATTGCAGATTGCGGAAGTTAGAGAGGTGATTTCTTCGGAGTTGTGCACTGGATTTTTGACTTTTTGAATCCCACATGGTGGATTGTGGATTACAGAAGTCGGAGGCGTGATTCGACGAGGTTGTGTATTCAGTGTTCCGACTTTCGACTCTCGCACTGCGGATTGTAGAAGTCAAAGGCATATTTCTTCGACGCTGTGTATTTGGTGTTCCGAATTTCCAACTCCCGCATTGTGGATTGCCGAATTCAGAGATGTGATTCTTGAAGATATGGATTTAGAGTTCCAACTTCCGACTTTCGACTTGTGGATTATAGACTGAAGTTGTTACAACTGTGCGAAAGTGCATAGTTTAAAAAAAATTTAACAAGTTGTTTCTAAGGAGCTCCTCCATCACCTCGAAAGAGCACGGGGGACATTGCAACGTCCTTACAAACCCCACACCTTAATCGAAATTTATCTTTAAAACAAAGTCATAACCAATATATTTAATTCATAATTTTTTATTTAATTATTTCAACTTAGGCGATGATAAGTTATTTTATATTTTCTTAGTTTTTTATGTTATACTAATTTATTCATATGACTACATAAGGTTACATACATGGTTCTAAACTATCTTAAAAATTCATAAAAAGTATGCTTAATTCATAATTTTTTATTTAATTATTTCAACTTATGTGATGAGAACTTACTATGAATTCAAGAATTTTCAATCCTTTACTTAAAAAAATCATAATAAACTAGCTTAATTCATAATTTTTTATTTCATTATTTCAACTTAGGTGATGATAAACTAGCTTAATTCATAATTTTTTATTTCATTATTTCAACTTAGGTGATGAGATCTTATAGTATGATTTGAGAAATTATACATCTTTTACACTATGTAGATTTTGTTTTGGAGGTACCATGTTAAGTATATGCTATAGAATGTCATTTGCTTGTTAAGATTTTATAAGAACTTTTAGTACCAAGTTTTAAATAATTTATTACGTTTTTAATCTTCAATTTTAACAATCTATTTTATTTGATTACAATATTCTTTATTTTAATTAAATATGTTATAATTTTGGAGTAAGCTAAACTCTGACGATGCACTTTTTTGCTTGAATCTGGTGAATGATTTGGCCGAAAATATAACAAAATTTTAAGTACAAATCATCTAAAGCCGAGCTTACTCCAAAATCATATATTTATTTAATGACCTAATATGATAACTAATTTATATTTTTTTTATAGTCTTTTTAATAATATTTTTCTTTAAAAATGAATTTAAAATTTGGCATTAAAATAGTATAATTATGTAACACTATTACCTAAAAATAATTATAAAATAATTTCCTTAATTTAAACATTGAATTTGTGTATACTTGTTTTCTGCAAAATAAAAAGCTTGCATATTTCTAAATTAGTTAAGTCAAATTCAATCAATTACATCTAAATGATTTAATAGTTATATAGAGATAGAGATAGAAAAACACAAAGTGACAAAATTAATGATTTATTCCTAACATGATTTTTATGGACTCATGTAAGAGAGCTTGACTAGAAAAAAGAGTAATTTCCTAGACTCAAGCAAGAGAGCTTGAGTGGAAAAGAAAGCAGATTCCTGCACTCAAGCAAGTGAGCTTGAGTGGAAAAGAAAGAGGGTAAGTGATCATCAATGGAAAAACTTAGGAAAACTAAATTAAGATAAAATCAAGGGAACGTGATGTCGTTTGATGTTTTTGAGGATAATTTTTCTTTTTATTGGAAATCAAAAGAGGAGTAATCTCAAAAGTTTAAAGTCGTAAGACCACTTTGAATTTGATGACAATTCTCAAGGGAGAACTTTTTGTTCAACAAAAATTTGTTGAAATATTTCATCTCCATGGTTTAATAATGGGACATTGGGGTAAATGTTGCCAAGTAAACTAGTTGTTAACCTCCCTAATGCCTAAGTATGATCTATGAAAATATCACTGTATGAATTCCAAGTTTTGAGGTTGATTTCCCAAGAATATCTGATATAATTATACTAACCTATGAATGAAGTGTATGTCTATAGCAAGTTAAATAATGGCTAGGAGGATTATCGTCCGAGGGTGAAAATGAAGGATGGTCCTCCAGAAGAGTTATGCGGATTTAAAAAGAACTCCAAGAGAGTTCAACGTTGGAGACCATGTGTATCTAAAGGTAAAACCAAGGAAGAGTACCTTGATCTTGGGAAGGTGTTCCAAGCTGGCATCCAGGTATTGTGGGCCTTTAGAAGTGTTAGATAAGATAGTGTCAGTGGCCTATCATCTTGCACTTCCCCCTACTATAAAAGTACACAATGTATTCCATGTTTCTTTGTTAAAAAAAATGTGCATGATGCTACTCATGTAATTGATTGGAATATGATTCAGGTACAACCCGTGGGCGAGTTCTAGACCAAATATTTGCGTATCCTAGACAAGAAGGAATGCATGCTATTGAATCGAGCCATCATTCAAATAAAAGTGCAGTGGAAGCACTTCATCCCTGAAGAGGCAACATGAGAAATGGAGGATAAAATGTGAGAGGCATATCCTTCCATGTTCCATAATGAGAAAGAGAGATTAGAATAAAAGAACACCAAGGACAGTGTTAAGAATAAGGGGGGGGAGAAATGTGATACCCCCAAGATATTATTATTTTATTTTTTATTTAATATCTGTGAAAATACTTCAAAACAATTATTTTTGTAAGAGTTATTTAAAAACTCAAAAATACTCACAAGAGGTGTGAGTAACACTTTGCACAACAAATTATTATTTTATTATTAATAAAAGAAAAAGGCACTTGGAGAATCCAGCTAAATGAGGGGACACCATCATGGCACAGAGAACATGTGTAAGCAAGCAAGATAGATTTTACCAATCAAATCCAATCTAAAATCTCAACTACCAGACAAGATCCTAAATCATAGGAATTGATGGATTGATTGGGATGGCACAAGACCTGGGTAAAACTATATATATTAGTGCACTGAGATAGCATGGGATGCCGTGTGGTGCATGGAGAAACTATGTTGAGTGTTTCTCTCTTTCATAAGTCCATCATCTGAGCTTGTTACAGACTCTAAGAAAGAGTGCCGCATGGAAGTGTTGCTTGGAGTTCTAGTGCATGGTGGTGATCCAACTTGGGGGTGGAGTGGGGATAACGGTCGAGTTTCTCTCTCCTATGGTTGGGAGGAGTTGATTCTCCAAGTGGTAATTTGCATTGTTTCAATTAAGTGGTTTATTGTTTGATCATCTTGATGATTATTCAAAACTACAGCAGCTTAGTTTGCTTATACGAATTTTGGGGATGTTACACTAGCCAT
The DNA here is from genome assembly GCA_027924585.1 of Larix kaempferi. Taxonomy (NCBI): domain Eukaryota; kingdom Viridiplantae; phylum Streptophyta; class Pinopsida; order Pinales; family Pinaceae; genus Larix; species Larix kaempferi. Next base: position 8,210,223 of record BSBM01000526.1, read on the forward strand.
GCAAAGCACTAAAGCTTGTCGCTCACCCGAATTAACCAAACATTATGTAGTCTCTTGATCCACCTTCTCTTTGCATCATTGTACATCCACCGTGAATTAAGAGTAGGGCTAAGTTCATGCCTCTTATGAAGAAGAAGCTACAACCTTTGAGAATCATATTGAAACAAGGGGCATCCAAAAATCCATTCCCAACCATGCCAAAAGTGTCCAGGCATATTTATACTCATTTTAAACAAGTCCTCATATGGAATAAGGATGATAATATCCATAATAACATGTCTATCCATAGAGGATTAGGAAAAATCACGCGCAATGTTTTTCCAATCCTTCTAGGTTCGAGAACTAGCATTCCACAAGTCCTTTCAATAGAAAATCATTTTCTTACTCAGTTGACGTCCTTGAAATTGAAGGATTTATGAAATACATGTGCCTTGCAACTTTCAACTCCATATCGGTATTTTTCCAAATCCCATTGTGCTCGACTTATTGACATCTACCACCTCAGGAGGCTAGCCATCTTCCTCCATGCTGCCTAAATAATTTTGATAATAAAGGAACTTGAGACTTGGAAGTTATGAGGGGATGAGATTATATCACATAATCCAAATGATCCCTTGATCCTACCAATCTGTTTTGTTGTGAGAAGCCGGTGTCTCAGTAATATTTTCCAAGAAGAGCTTCCTTCAAGACACCAAATCACCCATTTTGCAACCAAAATATTACCATGTGTGGAAATATCAATCAAACTTAGGCCTCCTTCATCCTTGGGAATAATGAAAACATCCCAAGGTACCATATGGAGGCCCCTAGACCCACCATATTTGGACCACAAGTACGAACGAAAGGGTTGTTCTAATCTGTGAAACTGATCCCTATTGGGAAGCCAACAAGAAACATAATAAACGTGTGAGACCTGGAGATCCTACTTACAATATTTAGTTTTGTAGAAAATGGAAGGTTTTTGTTCTATCGAAGGAGACATTTACATTGCAAACATTCCAAGCACCAATCCCACATAGTTGTTGGAGAAAGCCCCACACCAAAGGGGATGAAAAGATACCTTACTATTACACATGGATGAATGAAATTACAAACAAGAGGGATCCAACTAGGAGGTTCATCAATACCAATCAACTAATAATCAATCTTATGATCACTAATATTAGCCCTAGATGCCTTCCAGAAAATAGATAAGCAGTCCCTAGCACTAGACACTGACTTTTGGTCACCTTGGATAGAAAGCAAGGAATCATCTGCAAAGTGATTATTAACCATCTCAAGATCACCTGGAAGTGAAATTATGTGAATATTCCCCTATACTTGAGTAGCATCCAACAAATGACCAAAAGCATGAAAAATTAAAACATAGAGATAAGGTGCAAGGGGGCATCCATGTCTAATTGATCGGTGCAAAAGAATATGTGGAGAAAGTGTGTTATTGACTGCAACAAAATCTGAGGCACAAGAGAATAGGGTGTTGACCATCCCCACAAAATTTGAGCCAAAGCCCAAACATGATAGCATATATGTAATGAAGGACCGATCAATTTTGTCATAAGCTTTATCAAAATCAATTTTAAGAAAGAGAGCTTGTTTCCCACATTCCCTAGCCCACTCTACGGCCTCCTAAGTTGAAATAACTCTCTCCAGAATAAACCTTCCTTATACAAAACCTATTTGTTCCTTTCACACAATCTTCCTAGAAACTTCTCACTCGCAACCTTCCATTGCCGTAGCCATGATGTTGTAAGAAACACTTAATAATGTTATAGGCCTCCATCCCCCAATGGTCTCCCTAGAAGATTTTTTTGGAATGAGCTTGATTAACCCTTACTTAATAGGCTCTGTTAGACATCCTGTAGAAAATGCTTATGTAGCCATGTGATTGAAGTCATCTCGTATTCCACATTGCCTTGTAGAACTCACAAGGTAGTCCATCAATGCCTGGAAATTTACCATTTTGCATGGAGCTAAGGGCTGTAAACAATTAATCCTTTGTGAGGTCCCTATCCAACCTATCCCGATCAACAATAAAGACCTTGTGTAGAACTACTCTATAACAATCATTCCTATCTACAACCACATCCTCAATAGCATCGGCATTAACAATAAGAAGTACAAATTACATCCTTAAAATTAACATTAAAAGTTGATCTTTATATTATTTAAAAGGATTGGATTCATAAGGAAATATATGTTATATATAAATTAACAATAATCATATACATTTTATGTTATATATTATTCAAAGGGTTTGAATTCATTAGCGAGGAATCGAAAGTTTTTGTTTACATATATACTTCATAAATTTCCCTTTTCATAGATTATTAGATGCAGATTGATATTAAGCACCAATGCTAAATGGAAATGGATCTAATGGTACACAATGATGGATGTATTAGCAAGATCTGTCTTTTGTGCTGAATTGTCAGACCTGCAAGTAGGTAAACCTTGCATGAATAGTCAATTACAAGTAGTGTTGGACAACAAAATCACGTACACGTGTTAAATGTTTTTTTTTCAAGTGATAAATCATGGTGTTCAAGGCGACGTTAGCAGGAGAATTGACTGGATTGCACGGGAGAAAAGGTTGCTTCCATCAGTTATTTTCGTGTTTATTTAGGGCTCTTTGAAAGATATCCGTGTCATGGGATTGTATGATTCTTCAAGATGCTCCTTTCTTAATCAAACAACCGAATTTCTACCAGTTTATGACCCCATTTCTGCAAAGCCGTGGAAAAATGCAGCTCAGAGGTAAACGCAGATGCTATTGAATTCTGTGCGTAACATGGCAGCAGTAGCTCTGAGAGTCGTTTTCGTCTCTGGCAACGGCTCTGCCATGGGGTACTTGCCAGCTTACAACAGTGATATTGGAGAGCTTGATTGTAATGTAATGTCTCTATTGGCCGGCATTTAGACCGGATTATTATATTTACAGATCCAGAGGCATTGCCCGGGGGCCCCGGGAACTGATACTAAGAAAGAGAGACCTACGATAAGAACGAGAAACATACTGATACTAAGAACGAGGAACATAAACATTAGGTGTTCTGCGTTCCAAGGCTGATGTAATTGGTTTTCAAGTGTTTGACAAAAGATGCATGGCAAGTGTTTGATAGAATGGTTGTTGGAAGAAAGTTTTGTTCTAACACACAGTTTCATACAATTTCATATTCTGATCAAGTTTTTTTTAAGAAAAACTTTATATATATAAATATTTAATCCCTCTTACATGAGAGTGAGAGTGAGATAGTTGGTATTTTGCTAATCCTAATTCATATTCATAATTAATATTTGAGTTTTAGCCATGGGGGTTTACTTAATGAACTTGTTACATAGCACGAAAGTTCGTGGAATATTAAAGAATATCCCTAATTTCACTAAATATTGGAAAATGCCTCCTAAAACTGTATTGTTGGGCTCCCCTCCCAATATACCTTTCCAATTAAGAAAACCCCTATTTTCACCAGATATTGTAGGTATCCATTTTTATCAACACATTTTTAATACCCCCTTTATATCATATTATCAAGGTGTAACAAACAGGAGCCCTAATGCATCTTAGTATAAGAAAATAGGATGCTAAAGAAAATAGAAGTATAATTCTAATAATGATCCCACTGGGATTGCAAGGGTGACTGATCAATTTGTAGCATTGGATGGTGGAAGACCCAATGAAATAGTAATGGTAAAGGAAAAATGAGTAAAAGGAAACCCAATCAAGAGATTAATACAACAAAAAATGTAAAAGACTGATAGTCCAAGAGTCAGTGCAATGCTTAGAAAAGATAAGAATTGCATATGTTTCAAACCACAACCTATCAATCTACCAATTTTATATTATGTAAATACAAATATATCCGTAGAGAGCTCATGTTTTCTATAAGATTAATAAATTAAACTCCATAAAAATGAAAAATTGAAACCCTTTCATGGATGGACTTCCCTACCTTCCTATCAAAACAAACATAATGGCGTTTGAACCCAAATGACAACAGAAAAATTCCTCTTACTTTCCAATAACACCATATGATCATGTGCATAGCTTGGTTTTTGGTCATTCACAATATTCAATGAATTGCCTCTACCTCCTCTACAATTATTCTTGCAATCAAGGGAATCAACAACATTTAGTTACCTTTTCTTGATTTATATATAATTCTTTTTATGGCTTTACAGGAGAGGGAAAAATATTCTTTGTTAAGTTTCAAGCATACAATAGATATAAAGATACATAGATGGTGAAACTTATATGATACCATTTCATGGTAATGATAACACATAGGGTATGTAAACAAGAATCTAGACATAGGATAAGTTTTATTATAATGTTTAATTACTTTCCTAGGTCATAGACTAGGTAGTTGACCACATAGTGACTAGTTGGCCCACTTCACGTCATCCTTATCCACTAAAGTGCCCTAGTTTTCTTTATGGTTGCTTTTATGACTATCTTGGTTAGAAAGAGCTCCCTTCCTGCTTTTATATGCTTTGTTATGCTTTTACTACTCATCAAGCAATTTTCCTTGGTTTAGAGTTGGATAAAGACAAAGCTATGGTGCCTTATTGGACTTAGAAAGTTGACATGTTTTTGGCCAACACATCCACCCTGTTTTTATCATCTAAAGCCAACATATTTCTTCTTTTTGATCATATATAGGATTCCATAATTGCTCTTCACAATTCGTGATCCTCTTGACTAGTTTGGAAAGTGATGTTGCCACTGATGCGGTTTTTTGCAATTTAGTAAGCCAACTTTTTGAGAGCTTTTAGAATGCCTCCAAGGAAATTCGAATTTCTGATGTAATTATATATTTTGACATCCATCTCAGTGCCCAATTTTGGCTGATGTAATTTTATGCAATAGACTTTTATTCCATGCATCAATTTTGACTCAATTGTCACTGTATTGTGCAATCTTTGCTTGTCAATTTTGTGTGGAACTTCTTGAGTGCTTAGATATGATTTGGATCTAATATTCTCACACTCACTTTCTATGGGAAGAATCGTTATCCCCCCTGTCCCTATTGAAAATAGTTCAACTAGGGAAAAGGAAAGTGAACCTCCTCAAGTTGTATCGAACCCGTCAACTTCCTCAAGTTGTATTGGATCCCTTAACTACTCCTTCCCATGCTTTGTGGGTACACCATCAACTAATTTGCTCACGATCAAGTTACAACCTAATATTTTTTACCATATTATGTCAAAAAATTATATTTCTTATTCATTTCATCAATATGCTCCCAAGTACCTGTAATTGTGATCTATTTTCCAAAGAAGGAATTTCTATGAAAACTTCCACAAAGAATCATCTTTTTTTCATGGTTTCCCCACTTCCCACAGCATCTTTTTTCACACCTCCAGATATCTGGTGTCAAATCATTGCTCGTTTACCTATTTCTATGATGATGGAACTTAGAAGAGGCTTTCGACCTCACCTACCTAATCCTATAAGTAAGTTAGTTCCCTATTGAAATCCCTTGTAGCTATCACCCGCCTAAGCCTCTTATGCTACACCCTCCCTATTGAAATCCCTCGTAGCTATCACCCGCCTAAGCCTCTTATGCTACACCCTCCTTATCATATGGAAGGAAGGAAGGAAATTAAATGCATGAAATTCAATGAGCGAGTTTACTATTGAAAAATTCGAGTTCAAGAACCTAGATGGATACACACAGGGTTGGAATTTGTATTCATCTTTGCCCATCACATAATTGTTTTTGACGTTTTTGGTTCTAACTTCTTATACTCCCCATCAAAAAACGTTTTGCCTAAAATTTTGGCCTTCAACAATGAAGTTTTCATAAGAAATTAACCCTTTGATAATAAAGTTTTAATTAAAAATTTACCCTTCCATAATGAAATTTTAAGTTAAAAACTACTCATTAAGTGTATTTTGCAACTACAATAAATGTTGAATAATAAGCAACCACTTTTCAAAATATCAACAAAGTAGGAGTGCAATATTTGCAACCTGTAAGCTAACAAAATACATAAAAAAATCAATTTTCAAGTACCTAAAAACTCATTTTTCAAGTTTTGAACTTGTGACCTTCCCATTTACAACTTCTCATCTCAATTACTTATTTCCAATTGCTCTACATGGGAAACTTTTGTGATTGTTACATTAGTAGTCAGTGAATCAATTATTGAAATTTGCAAATAATTTTATTGTTAAAGTAGAAATTTGAAATTGCAATTTATAACTTCTAAATGGTAGTTTCAATCATTTTTTTTTGTTTAGAGTAGTAATCTAAAATTGCAATTTCTAATTAGTCAATCAATTATTGAAATTTGCAAATAATTTTATTGTTAAATTAGAAATTAGAAATTACAATTTATAATTCCTAAATGGTGGTTTCAATCATTTTTTTGTTTAGAGTAGTAATCTGAAATTGCAATTTCTAATTCCTTACATTGCAATATGCAATCTGTCAAGTTGAAATTGCATCAACAATGATTGAAATTCCAAAGTTTGTAATTTCTTAAATATCCATATGATGAGACTTTAATCTACATTAATATTTTAATTTTCAATAAGCAATTAAAGTCATTACCAAAAAGTGTGTGATGTGTACATAAAAAATCTAAGATATATTTTTCTAATATAATGAAGAATTGAAAGTTAATTTTGAGCCATACATCTTTATGAGATCAATTTAAAATGTGTGCATATTTTATACAAATTATAATCACATTGTACATAGTATCAATAATTTCAAGATTATAACTCGTTTAAATTCACTACTACCATGTTTATATCCACCATAAACCTTTATAGCAATCATGTTTCATAATGCACAAACATTTTGACTATTAAGAAAAACATATTTTTCATAATGCACAAAACTTAATCAATAAACCTTTATAACAATCATGTTTCATAATGCACAAACATTTTGACTATTAAGAAAAACATATTTTTCATAATGCACAAAACTTAATCAATGTTAAGGGTTATTGGTTATTTAAATCTTTATAACAAATGATTAATTTTAATTTCAAAATTCAAAGTATGGAGTATTAATCACTTGTTCAATAATCTTATTGAGAACTGTATAATCAATTGTTGAAATTGGTGGCATCATGGGTGAACAACCAAGTGGCAGAGGAAGCTGAAGCTGGGTAGTTAGACATCGCGTCGGAAATCTCTGGAAAACAACATTAATGCAAACTACAAGGATAAACTGATCAAGTTTCCAAGGTTGATTAGCATAGGCTAGGTGGTAATGGTATCCTCCGAAAATAAATAACCTTCATTTGAGTGCCTATTCTACTCAGATTTTTTAAATTCATGGCCATCACTACATGATGTGATGCGCACCTTCCCCTCAACCACAAGGGAAAAGAGGAGTTCTATTGATCCTAGAGGGACTGTCTACGACTTGTGAAGACGGTGGAGGTGGAAGAATACTCATCCTTGACATGGTGGTATGAAACTATGAATTGCCCGAGGATACCGTCGAAGAGATATTGGTGTTACTGTAACTTGAATGTTTTTGCAAGGAGTCGAACACTCTTTTCACATTGTCTAAACTCATAACTAATAGATGGGATGAGGCACCTCCAAATAAAAATCCATAGTTGTTTCTTTGCAAAGTCAATTCCCAAATGGGTGATTCCTCAACGAATTCTTCCGCATATTGTTTCTTCACACGGACCTGGAAGAACTGCATCTCCGTCTCCTTCATTTCAAAGAGAAATGAAAAGGTGAATTATAGACCATATTACTCTGTATTGGCCCAAGGCTTGTTCTTGGTAGATATTTATGATGGTAGTTATGTTGTCTACAATCCTCTCACCTAAGCATTCTTGAAACTCCCCCATCACCATGCCATCCATAAAGATACTTTTGACCAAAGGCATCGTGTCCTGGAATGTGGGTAATCAAGAGAGTTGTGAGCAATAGGGTAGATCTAACCATTATTACACTTGTATTGTAAAGAGCAAAGAACAACAACCAGATTTCAAGCGAACCCTAACCCCGAGGTGGAAAAGCAAAGGTTGCAAGAGAAGCCTTGACATTAATTAAGTTTTACAAAATTTATTAATGGTAAAAAAAACATTTTTATTAATTACTTACCCGTTTAGATAGACGACTCCATAAAAAATTTGGTCTTATTTGACGGAAAAAATGCCTTGTGACGGAAAAATGTCCATCAAATTCCAACCCTTTCTAGTAATGGAATCTTTGATGCACCTATCAATAAATAATTGACTTTTGAAAGTGAATGTACCTGCCTTTGATACCGAACTAGGTTCCTTTGACTTGCACAGATTCCTCATTAGCTTAAAAAATGTTTTCCAGGGAGAACAAGTATAGTGAAAGAAACTAACTGTTTTCATTGTACTTTTCGCAATGACAGCATACTTCCCGCAATCTAAAAGTATTTATCCAACCTCACCACACTCAACGTTTGAAAGAATCCTTCCATTGCAATTGCTTCAGCTATTTCCATTACATGAAATGATGAAAAATATCCTTCAACTACTTTCATGACTATTAGTTTTCTAAATCATGGCATGCAGGATTTCTATTGTTGAAGCTTCGGATCTCCCTGAAATTCAATTATGAACGCCGAGTCATCAAGTCTTTTATTTTTTTTTTTCTGGATTATCAGGTCGTGCCGTCTAATTCATAGCTCAGTATTGGAATTAGCAGTAATCATAACTTATGGCATTGGAAAAATATTTTCCTCATCGCACAGAGGGGCCTTGCCATCATAATCATGGTGTAGTGGTATCAAGAGAGGCTTTACATGATGAGCTTCAACCAGTTGCTTGTATTAGTCATGGGAAAGATGGAAGCTATTGATCATCCACAATATCATTAAGTTTTTGTGCAGCCCCTAAAGGAGAATGACTCAGAGGACATGATACTCTTCCAGCTTCTCAACAATGCCACCAAGCAATGCCACCAAGCTTCGATACTCTGCATCCCATGAACAATAGAAGATGGTGACCCCTAGAGCGATCACTGGATCCATGGCCTGCACGCCTGTGATTTGCAAGGCTAAAACGACCAGGGCACAACGTGAAGCTGTAGAGGAGTTGAGCACAAAGTGGTATAGAGGGGTCCACAGATGCCCATGGGGTAAATTTGTGGCTGGAATAAGAGATTCAATAAGGTGGGGGGCTCGACTCTCGAGTGTGGCTGGGAACTATCAAAACGGTGGAGGAGGTTTCCATGGCTTATGATAAAGTTTCTCTTCTCATTTGTGGAGCTCCGGCCTCGTTGAATTTTCCCATTGATGTCGTAATGAAGGATTTGGCAGATAGTAATTGATGTCGTAACGAAGGATTTGGCATATAGTAATTATAGATCGTCGTCTAAACTTATATACTCTCGGCAAAAAGCGCATCAAAGTCTTTGACAATCAGATCGAATTAAGAAAGAAAATAGAGGTGCCAGACGTACATTCTCTTGTAGTGGATTTTAACAAATATAATGTAGAAGGGGATGATGGAATGAACACCATGTGGAGGAAAATAAGTAGTGATCACATACAAGAGAAGTAATCTGGATTGGAAATCCCTCCATGGGATAATCATTTTAATGATATATGCTTGGCCTTAGACTCGAATCATGTAGAGTTGCAGGACCTTGGGAGTGATTACTTGGAAGAGTTGCTTCTTTCCATAGAGCACTCTAATTATTTCCTTCAATTTTCTGTGCTTCCATTGTTGGATATGGTGAAAACATAAATAAATAAACAAAACGTTCAATCTTCACTTGCTTCTGATTTGTATTTGTGTCTCGTATATATCGTATATAGTGTACACTCTCTCATAGCAAAATTTTCCGAGGTTTTGGATTAGTTAGTATGGTTAGTTAATTTGCTCAACTAAATTTGTTATTGGTCATAATAATTTTTTTTTTTTCAGTTTCATTGCATTCATTTCATTAATTTAGCTTTAAGAAGCTAACGTCCTACTTGACTGGGTCAATACATGCCACAATTCTAGGGCCACTGGCCTCCCATACTCCATCATATACCCTTGGCATATTAATGCATCAATGGGTAGTGCGGTCATTTTGCCTCTACATCATTTGACATAACCCCAAACTCATACATATATGTTTTTTGTAGGTCGAAGTAAGCTTCCAGGCATAAACCTTTAATAATGTGAAAACCATTTTTATACTATTCACTAGCGGTTTCCTTACCTTGGTGGGTTGATTCCATTTGGTTTAACATTGGCTAGTTGAGTGATTTAAAGGCTGCGCTTATTTGACAAGCACTAACCTTATTTTTGAACTAAATATCCGGCGACATAACAAATTTGCACATAATTTTAGCAGGTGGATACACAAAAATTGATTATGGAGAGCATCTACAACACGTATACCATACGTGCCAGTTATTTTTGTGGAATTAGGAAAAGAGTTTCCTACAGTGTTTCATGACATACCCTTTAATTGAGGCTTGTAGCAGTAAAATGGTCGAGCTTGAACGAGAAAAACTGGATGGGTTACTTGAGTCTAGATAGGCTAACCTTTGCAAATCCTATGTATCAAAACATTAGAGAAATGATTTAGTTGATGGTATATTATATGTAATATATAAACAAGAGTAAATGAAAAACACCAAATGCAGGAATCATCCAAACCATACATGTGACAATAAATTCATCCAATTGCAAAAACGAATGCAACAATTAACCATTAACCCTATGGAATTCGAATATACAATGATTCAATATAGGTGAGAACAACAGAGAATTAAATGAAAATTCTGTTAAAGTATTCATTTCATGCCGCTATTCAAGTCAACCCGTAACCCGACTTGCGTAACAGAATATTGCAGATATAATCGATATAAGAATCATACCTGACGGAGAATTCTCAAATTGGTTCACATCGAATCAACCCGGGAGATGAGTAACCATTTGCATGCAATAGAGCCTGGCAGAGAATGAACCCTCCAAGCTCATTGAACAAATAAATGCTAGAAATTTCAGAGGAGTGGGTTGCATTTCAAGCTTTCATGAGAGCCGAGATTAAATTAAAAGAACCCTCCAGGCTCATTGAAGAAATGCTAGAAAGTTCAGAGGAGTGGGTTGCATTGCAAGCTTTCACGAGAGCCGAGATTAAATTAATATGGAGTACGGATTCTTGTAGCTAGATATCTACCCATGCAACGCGTTGGCTAGTAGGTCGAGGTTTCCATCAATTCTACCATCTGTTTACAATAGTAGTGTACCAGATATTAAAAGCACAAATCCTCGAAGAAATCCAATGAGCACCAAAATTCATTTCATACCTAACCAAACTTTATGAGCACTTTTTTGCTATTAAGAATTAGTGTAATTAGAGTTGGAATTAGTGTAATTAGGGAGAAGTCTCCTATTAAGAATTAGTGTAATTACTCTTAATGAGAGTTGAATTCTTGGAACAACTAAATCGTTTACCGAATGCAAAAACCCATTTTCATTATATAATTCATATTTGTAGCACCATGGTGTAAATATTGTTATAATTGTGATATAAAAACTTATAGAAGTGTATCTTAGTTGCCGTTTTTCTATGGGTTCAAGATTTGGCTGTCCTAACCATACAAGCTACTGAGTGGTGTCTTAAAATAATAGAAACCCTAGTTAGTGTTGTACTATACTTGAGTGGATATCGACATTGCTTGGTTCAAGGTATTTTAAAAAATTGAGAATGTTTGCTACCATTTCACACTCATTTCGTGAGCATTGATAAACAAAATAGGATGGGAAATTAAACCACCTACCACTCAACAAGTTTCTTTGATAATGGGTTGGGTCGATGTTGACTTGTCTTTTTTCCCCTTAGATTCTATGTTGGTGGTGACTGACCTCTTAATGAGTAGGGTTATTGGTATTTCTATTAGCAATATCCAAAATGTTTACTTTGTGAATGATACTGCAAACCCATGGATTTTCACATATATACTCTTATTTCTATGTGAAATGTTGGCACACAACACTAAAACATCATTGCTTGAACTTTTGGTAACAAAACTCCCATGTGACTGCAGGTGAACTATGTAGATGCATGAAACCAAATATACAAAGGAAGTGATATTTCATCCCTTTAATACAAATTTTAGGAGAGCATGGTATTGTCGCTCTTCGTGACTAAAATTTTGAGTGACTATGAAGTTATCATGTCAAACCAAACCTCAATGGAGTGTGATATAACATATAGTCACACACATATATCTCTTGGAATAGTGAAATGACACTATTGGTTATCAACTTTTTGTAAAGGGAAATATTGTCAAGGTAAATGAGACTTGTGAGAGGATGCACTATTATTATTTTGTTGTTCCATAACTTGTGGAAGAGTGCAACACATCACACGTATCTCAAGGTTTAGGATAGTGTGATATTTCACTGTGACTTGTTGTGTAACCTCAAGTTTCTAGAAATGAAATGATATCATGGCTCACGTGATGTATTCATTTGAAAATCCCTTCCCTTTTCTTTGAAAGATATCTGATGACATATGAAATTTTCATTGTTTTAAAACTTGTAACAAGTGTGATGTTATTGTTTGAATTACATTAAATGGAGATATTACATTAAAAAACTCTTTCGGTGGATGATTTTGGTCCATTGCATCCCACTCATCCCACCCAATTGACTTCATTGATGTGGTTCCTTATATTTGTGTCATTGGTCATTGATCATTACCTTGATTCCATTAACAATTTGAAGATCCATTAATCAACCAAGCACATGAGCAACATGAAAACCCTTCAATATAGAACTGACATCAATCATCCTACATCCCGATTGAGTATCTCTTGTCCATCAAACTCAAAACCTTGTTCCCTTGTCCCCTGATTTTCCCTTTGCCTTCCCTCCATTACTTCTGCATGAAATGTAATAAAATATACCCTAAATATTTGTATTTCCATATAACATAATTAAGCCCCCTTGGCCCCTTAATACAAGGCAATATATTTTCTCATTTTTGTATCATATTTTATTCCCCAATATGAATGGACGTGATAGGATATTGCCTACCAACTGACCCCCCCGTGGTTTTGGCCGGGAGGATAACAAATTAACCTCTTAACCAATTAAGATAAACCCAACTAAAATATGGTTTTTGAGCATCTTGTCTCACCCTCAAGAACTTATTTGAGAGTGAGATTGTCTATATCTTGTTGTCCCTAATCAATCCACAAGGGGAAAACATATGAAAAGTAGGACTTAAGCTCCCCCTTAACCAACCAATCTATATCCAATTCAAAATACCCTATCCATCTATTTCTCTACAAAAAAATATAGATATTTCCTTTTGGGTCTATAGTTTTGTATCTGGGATAGTGTCAATTGAATATTCATATTTGTTTTCAAACAATTAGTACCCTACATCTTCCCCAATTTCAATTTTGTTTTCGGGCACAAAATATCTTCTAGTTTTGAAATTTTCATTAATTTATATAGTTTTTTCATTTTCATTTCCTTACAACATGATTTTAGACATATCAAATAATATTAATATTCTTGCATTGGTAGGGTAAAAATTCCATATGGAAGGCATATGTGGTGGTTTGGTGCATAATTTATGCCTCACAAACTCTATAGAAAACTAGTATTGTATTTGACAATAGTTCTTAAACTCAGATATAGCAAATTACAAATCTCAAAATGATTACCATATCCAACTTGTAGTCTAAACATTCCCTATGTAGGGATTATATGATGGCCCAAGGCTTTGTTCATGGCCCATAATCCCTAAAGGAAACTATTTAACCTAAGACATTATATTTTGTCTCTATACCATGGCCTAAGCTAAATTAATTCTCTTGCTTCATTATTTACTTTATATTTGTTCTCCTATATGTGATTTAATAACTCAAGCTCTACATCTTCCCCAATTTTGATTTTGTTTCTCGTGTAAAATATCTCCTTGTTTTGAAATTTTCACAGTTTTTTCATTGTCAAACTGTATCTTTACAACATCATTTTAGTATGATACAATATAGTATTTGTATTAGACATACTACATAATATGTATATTATTACATCAATAGGGTAAAGATTTCATATGCAAAGCATATGTGGTGGTTTGGTTCATAATTCGTGGCCTATGAACCCTATAAAAAACTAGTAATTGATTTTGACCATAGTTGTGAAACTTAGATGTGGACTTGATCTTGAGAATTATTCATGACATTGTAAATATCAAAATTATTGCCATGTCCAACTTGTATTCTAAATATCCTTATGTAGTACTTGTGAGATGGCCTTGGGCATTCTTCTACATGGCTTGTGATCATAGTTGGAGGAAACTATTATAGACTAAAACCCTAAATTTTGTCTCTAACCACAACCTAGTCTATGAGAATTATCAATGGTGTGTCAAAATTTGAAATGTTAACCAAATATACATATATGAAGGAGGTTTCATCCTAAAATCATTCTCATTTACTTGCTCATTAATTTTGAAAGGCCTATATCTCAAGGGTTTGAGTTTCTTGGTTATTTTGGCTATTCCATGTAGGACTTCCTTCAAAGATAAAGTGATGCCTTTTCTCCAACATAGAATTCGTGGTCTTCTATGTCCTAATTATTATTTCCTTTTATTAATGTTGGATTTTCTCAAGTTGTTCTTTCACTTTCAAGTATGGTTTCCTGATCTTTAATACAAACCTACTCTTAGTGTTCACCTTTTATTTCAAATCCCTTTTGTTGTCCATACACAATGTTAAAAGGTGAGGCAGGTAAAGAACCAAAAAAATTCTCAAAGATAGATTTATCTATTGAAGAATGGAGTTCCCTATTATACAAGTGTTGAATGTACACATGCTACTAACCCCAGATTTTTGGATTCTTGTTGTTAATTCTCTTAGAAATTGTACCAAAGTTCTATTAACAAATTCATTTTTTACATTGGTTGGGGATTAAAAGTAGTAGATTACCCCATCTTCGTGTCCATAAGATACCAAAGTGATATCCAAAATCTACCCAAAATTATTCTATCACACTTAAATATAATGGAGTTGCATAGCCCAAAGTGTACCCACAAGATTGAAGAATAATCATATAGTCCTTGTACTCTGGTGGTGTTATTGTAAGGGATAAGCACACACATTTGATTGAATAGTTCCGCAATCATAAACAAGTAATCTTGGCCTCCAAGGGAAATGGGAAAATATCCAACAAATTGCATGGAAATACTGTCTCAAGGCCTTTATACATGTAGTGGCATGCACAACCCAAGTTTTCTATTTTTGTCTTGTTGATGTTGCAAAGAATGTATCCTGTAACAAATATCACCACCTTCTCTCTCATTGTAGGTCTTGATAGACATACATCTCAAGATTTTCCACTATTTTTGTCATGCAAAATGTCTAGCTATCATTGAAGTGTAAGCTTCTATCATTTAGTTGAATTATTCTATCATGTAGATGCATAACTTGTTTATCTTATAAGAACAACAATTTTGGAGATGATGTTTGTTCCCCTCCAAATCTAGAACCACCCTTTATTTCAGCTATTGGTATGTGCCTCATAAATCCATATCTCTTTCATATATCATTCACTCAATATATAATGACTGAAGGGTTCCATAGCCATCAACACACAAATAGATGTAGTATTCTTCAATGGTGGTGTTGTCACCAGAATCTACCCCATGAAATTTTAGTTTCAGGTAGCACACATGTAAAGATGGACCTCAGTTCTCGCTGCTATAATGCCCATTTTTGTCAAAGTCTTGAGTTTTTGTCAGCCTGGTCAGTTCTTCTTATGTTAAATCCTTAATGTGGTGAAGTCTTATGGTTATCCTCGATCCTTTGATTTCTTCAATTATGTTGAAAACACCAAGTTCTCCTATCCATTTAAAATCAAGCCAAAATGGAGCTTATCACTCATCGAGATTCATATCTCAAATATCAAAAGTCAAGTCATGTAAAAGCCCTGGGTTTCTAAGACGTGCGTATTATTTCATGTTCTGCCACCGTAGTTCCCATAATAATGAACTTAAACAACCAATACACAAAGAGCTAAGCTAAGTGCACCACACGTTGGTATGAATTGGAAACAAGCCAATTTATAAATTGCTTGATTATTCACTATATGTGGGATATTTGTCATTACATATAAGTCAAAATGTCAAAAGATCAAACTCATAAGCTTTGTTACTTAACGCTTAAAGGTGTCGATAGAGCTTCTCATGTGTCGAGATAAGCTCATGCATGAAGCCTATAGGTCAAGTTAAATAGTGCCTACCATCACCAATTCTATCCGAGATAATTGCACCAGGTTTAATATTGTTTGATGCAGAAGATCATTAATCAATGGATTTATTCCACAGTCGAAGGCATTTATTTCAGTATTGGAAATGGTTCATTGTCCACAACAGGATTTTCAAATGCATATTTGTTAGCTTCTCAACATTGCTTATGCATACAGGGAAGTATTTGGACTACATTTGTGGGAGGCAGAACATCATTGATCAAGAATTCCTCCAGTAGTGTTCGCCAACAAATAAAACAGCTGGCAGTTGCAGTATTCTAGAAGAAAGTATACAAATGCCAATTCCAAAACACCAATAGTTATCTCATTCAACACAAGGAAAGGGTTTCACCATGAAATTGGAAGTTTTGCATAAAAAAGAACCAAATGTTAAGTAGTTGCTCTTCCTGAGGCCGTGACAACTGTCAAAGTAGAGAAATCAAAGCACAGATAAAAAGCAACGTCCACATGGAGAACAGAGGCAGAGTATTATGTAATAGTCATCATTCAAATGCCACGAAGACACCCAGAGGTTGCGATTCTATTTCACACAGAATGTTAAGGGATGACAGGGTAATTGATTACGCATCTAGATTCTAGGGTAGAGGATCAAAAATCAATTAAACTTTTCCAGATTTATGGGATATTTATTAGTAATCAAGCATTTTAATCCATCAGTGTAGAAAATAGATCCGATCTCAACAAGTTGTTCTAGAGTTTTAGATAAAATATCAACAATCGAAGGTTCAGATGAAGCATTTCTAGGTCAAAAAATCAAACAGAGAATTAGCCATCAAAGAACATTTCCATATTTGCATGATAGCAATTGGAAACATATATCAATGCACCTCCAGATTTGTAGGCTTGATACCTGTAGCTTAGTCAAACAGTTTGCTATTTTGGGGTTTTTAGTTGCCGATTGTTGGCAGTTGTTTTGATCAATAGTTTCATATAAATTTAAGAAGAAATGTAATCTGAGGGAGGAGAGGGTTCCAACCGAGGGCTGAGAATGTATTAAGGAGTATTTGGAGATCAGACTGCTTTCTTGATCCTACAGGCATGTATTATAGTTTCACTATGTTTAAATAATGCTTTGAAGTGATTGTTTTCGAGATGATCCTGTTTGCTTAATTTGAAATGATAAATGTTTTGCTTTATCCATGATTCTTTCATATATTTGACTCAGAAATTATGAGATTAAAGATATGTGCAAGACCTTGAATAAAGAATTAAATCAGCATATCTTGGAAAGTAAAAAGTGTTTTTTAGAGGATTGTATTGCTTTTATGGAAACAGTGAGGTCATAACTTATCCGAAGGCTATTCACTTATCTTGACCAAGAAATAGAGGTATTTAATAAAAACATGGTTTCTAATTGTTTTTATGATCTAGTAGTTGTTTATCTGGAGGTTTTTATCAGCTCAGGTCATTCATTTGTGTTCAACTGTAAATATGGGTTTCAGATTCATGATGAGTTTCTTATAAGTTCTTCAATCTTTATTTTACTGAAGCATAGTCTAGGAGTTCAATTGCTAAGTCAGTTTTTAACTCGGTTTCATTGGAAATGGAATTACACATGATCAACTTGATGTCTGCAAGATTAGAGTAGAAGTGTGGTTAAATAAGCTCATCCTTGAGCATTTGCTTTAGTTTGCACGGTGTGATCAGATTGTTGTGTGAAGATTATTCTCATTTTGCAGAGTAGTTTAATATTTCAACATTTAGTAAGAAGTGTCTTTTCAAGTTTTTGAATAAGTTGTGGAAGTTTGAGATATGAATGACTCCATCACCCAATGGAAAAGGAATTATACAGTTGTGAATTTACAGATTACAGTTTGCTTGTAGAAGTAGTGTGTTTCAGCTTGCAAGTCTTCAGTTTGCATGGTAAGCAGAGTATGGTCACAGGTTGTAGAGATGGAATGGAAAAGGCACAAGGTATGCTTGTTCTTGGAAGCTCGTAGGGAGCATGCCATCCCCAGATGGAGCCAGATGTTGTCACCAGAATCTACCCCATGAAATTTTAGTTTCAGGTAGCACACATGTAAAGATGGATCTCAGTTCTCACTGCCAGAATTCCCATTTTTGTCAGCCTGGTCAGTGCTTCTTATGTTAAATCCTTAACGTGGTGAAGTCTTATGGTTATCCTTGATCCTTTGATTTCTTCAATTATGTTGAAAACACCAAGTTCTCCTAGCCATTTAAAATCAAGCCAAAATGGAGCTTATCACTCATCCAGATTCATCTCTCAAATATCAAAAGTTAAGTCATGTAAAAGTCATGGGTTTCTAAGACACGTATTATTTCATGTTCTGCCACCGTATTTCCTATATTAACGAACCTAAACAACCAATACACAAAGAGCTAAGCTAAGTGCACCACACGTCGATATGAATTGGAAACAAGCCGATTTATAAATCGCTTGTTTATTCGCTATATGTGGGATATTTGTCATTACATATAAGTCAAAATGTCAAAAGATCAAACTCAGAAGATTTGTTACTTAATGCTTAAAGGTGTCGACAGAGCTTCTCATGTGTTGAGATAAAATCATGCATGAGGCCTATAGGTCAAGTTATATCATGCCTATCATCTTCAATTCTATCCAAGATAATTGCACCAGGTTTAATAATATTGTTTGTTGCATAAGATCATTAATCAATGGATTTATTCCACAGTCGAAGGCGTTTATTTCAGTATTGGAAATGGTTCATTGTCCACAACAGGATTTTCAAATGCATATTTGTTAGCTTCTCAAGATTGCTTATGCAACTAGGGAAGTATTTGGACTACATTTGTGGGAGGCAGAACATCATTGATCAATAAGTCCTCTAGTAGTGATCGCCAACAAATAAAACACCTGGAAGCTGTAGGATTCTAGAAGAAAGTATACAAATGCCAATTCCAAAACACCAATAGTTATCTCATTCAACACGAGGAAAGGGTTTCACCATGAAATTGGAAGTTTTACATAAAAAGAACCAAATGTTAAGTAGTTGCTCTTCCTGAGGCTGTGACAACTGTCAAAGTAGAGAAATCAAAGAACTGATAAAAAGCAGCGTCCACATGGAGAATGGAGGCAGATTATTATGTAATAGTCATCATTCAAATGCCGCGAAGACACCCAGAGGCTGCGATTCTATTTCACACAGAATGTTAAGGGATGACAGGGTAATTGATTATGCATCCAGATTATAGGGCAGAGGATCAACAATTAGTTAAAATTTTCTAGATTTAAGGGAGATTTATTAGTAATCAAGCATTTTAATCCATCAGTGTAGCAAATAGATCCGATCTCAAGAAGTTGTTCCCGAGTTTTAGATAAAATATCAACAATCGAAGGTTTAAATGAAGCATTTCCAGGTCAACAAATCAAACACAGATTTAGCCATCAAAGAACATTTCCATATTTGCATGATAGCGCTTGGAAACATATATCAATGCACCTCCAGATTTGTAGGCTCGATACCTGTAGCTTATCCAAACAGTTTGCTATTTTTGGGTTTTTAGTTGCCGATTGTTGGCAATTGTTTTGATCAATAGTTTCATATAAATTTAAGAAGAAATTTAATCTGAGGAAGGAGAGAGTTCCAGCCAAGGGCTGAGAATGTATTAAGGAGAATTTGGAGTTTAGACTGCTATCTTGATTCTATGGGAATGTATTATAGTTTCACTCTATTTAAAGAATGCTTTGAAGTGTTTGTTTTCGAGATGAGCCTGTTTGCTTAGTTTGAGATGATAAATGTTTTGCTTTATCCATGATTATTTCTTATATTTGGATTCTTATGGATGGTTTATATGTTTATTCTGAGCAAACTTGACCACTCTTTTTACAAGTTCATACCCGTATTCTGTTATCCAAGTCTGTTATTTTTCATACATCCACTGTTGAGTAACCTGATCTCTACTTCTTTTACCATTAACCTAATCATCCTTTAAGTTAAGATTCTCTAGGATTTGGGCCTTAGCAGTCAGGGTGCAAACTCTAGTGATAACAGATGGTTATGGAAGCATGTTTTCGATATTGTTTTTATCTCGTTTCTTTTACTTGATTAATAAAAGGAAATTTTATAGAAATCCCATCTATTTGTAATATCTCATTTGTTACATATTTCCTTGTCTTTGCAAGCATTGTAATGGTTAATGATCAGTGTGTATGATGATATCCTTCCCCAAGATATAGTACTTAGAATTTCCACTTGCACAACAATAAATATTTCTTTGATATCTATGGGGTAATCCAAAGATTTTCCATGAAACTATTCCTAATGATAACATGTTAGTATCCCTCCTTACATAAGGACCACCCCTAAAGCATACTTGCATTTGTTTCTACTTGAAATGAATGTTGCAAATTATGCATGGCTAAAACTAGTACATTGCTGATATTTATTTTCATTGCTTCAAAGGACAGTTGGTGTGTATTTCCCCAATTCAAATGCTTCCCTTTGGTAGTCATGAAGTGAAAGGGTATAACTACTGCTGAATTTTTTTCTATAAACTTCCTCAATTATTGAACTACATCCAGAAAGATCCTTACTTCCATTATGCTAGCGGGATTATGCCATTAACAAATGGATACAATATTTTGGCATCCTCCTTCAACCCTTCTCCACATATTACATGTCTGAGATAAACCAAGTACTCCTTCCCAATTTCACATTACTTTATATTTGCAATCAACTAATTTATGTTTAGACTCTCTAGTACATATGTCAAGTAAAGGATTTTATCTGGCAAACTATTGCTAAAGATTATTTTTCCATATATATACCTTCACAAAGGAATCAATATATGAACATATCACATCATAAATTTATTGAGAACATGGAGGTTACATGTGAATTAATCATAGAAATGTTGACTTTTCTTCCATGTTGTCTTCCAAACATCTTCTTCTTTGAACCTTACTTGATGGTAACCCAATTTAGGGAATAACTTGGTGAAGAACTTTCTTTCTTGTAGCTGATCCAACAAGTCATTAATCAAGGGTAGAAACTATCTATTCTTGATAATGACTTTGTTCAAATCACAATAGTTAATGCATATTCTCTAGCTTATATCATTTTTTGGAACTATTGTGATTTATGACTCACAAGGTGATGGGATAGGCCTAATGACTTCTTGCTCCAACAATTGCTACAATTATTTCTTCACATATTCATCCAATAAGATGGACTATCTATATAAGAACATGTTTGGAAATGGAGAATTTGGCAATAATAAAATATCATGCTCAACCTCTCCCTTGGATGGCACCCTTTGAGGTTCTTGAAAAACCTCTTTGTAGTCTTTGATCAACTATTGGAACTACTATCATTTATGGCTATCATATCCTTCCAAGTGTGCCTTTATCTTCACTTTTTTTTCTCTATCCTTGCTACCTTTCCCTCTTAGAAACAAAGAGACAAATTTATTAATGCTATTGTAGTTAATTAATATCCTTGCTTAATGAGTAGTAATTAAAGAAAAATTTCTTTGATTTGGTGTGCATTCACACCGAAGTAATTTCCGTATTTAATTATTTTGTAATAGTTTTCCCTTCTCCTAAAGGTATCATATCTTACATAAAGAAAGGGGATTCCCAATATTACTTCACATACATTAAACAATAGTACATTGATCTTCACTTTATCTAAATATTTACATTGACAACAAGTATAATTTTCATTGTTTGGTTACAATTCAATCCGTGCCTTGTCTCACCCATTCCAAATGATATGGATACGGATACTTATGGGTTTCCAAGCCAAGCTTCTCGAATAATTACATTGGAATAAAATTTGACTACGAATGAAGGTTGAACAAGCAATATACCCTGGCTTGTTTAATTTAGATCTTGATATGAAATGATTTGGTCATCTCCTTCTCTTCCTTGGAAATTTAGCTTTTTAAGGATACCTCCCTTTATAGGGAAGTGCAGATGAATATTTTATCAAGATCTAAATTTCAGTCCAACCTTTGTGCTACATCTACAACCAACATTTTCTTCTTATTTCCCTTCTTCTAAAACTTCTTAGGTCACTTCTCCAGTTGTAAGTTCCATCATTTCTCTCTTATGTGTCCTTTCTTGTCACAAGGCTTATGGTATTTGATGGGAATTCTTGCTTCTTGAGTGGTTGCTTCTTCTTCTGATTCTTATACTTCTCTCATTTTTTATTCTTTGTTTGTGTGTGGACTTAAAATTGTTTTTTTCATTTGTCCCATTTAATATACTATGCTTGGACACTAGCTTCATTGATGTACTTGGGATCGAAAAACATAAATTTCTTTTGAATTATATAGTGTAGGGTATCCAAGTGGTTCATTAACATTTTGGGGATTTTGAGAGGGATCCCTCACTAATGGAATTCTTCGTAAACTCAGTGGCATATTCTTTCATGACATGTCTTAACTATTCCTCAAAATATTGGGAAGTGATTTACTGATCCTATTCATAAAAAATTTGGTAAAATTGAGTTGTAATCATATTATTTAATAATTTCTAGTTGGTTATTGTTGGTTCATTCGCAAGGCTCCTTTTGGTAGCATAACTTTTCCACCATGCCAAAGCATGGCCTTTAATATTCAAGTGAGCATGTGTGATCCTTCACTTTCCACTAATTTCATGTACATTGAACTACACTTCCATATGCTACAACCATTGATTAATCAATTTAAGGGCATAAAATTCCCTTACATATATTTAATTGATGTCCACTTTTTCCTCTACCCAAAAATGTAACTGAGTTATGTTATGGATACATTCTCCAATCCCTATTTGATTTAACTCTTTATTATCTTTGTAGTCTTCTTATTCGGTTAACTTATACCATAATTTTGAAGTGTTTTCTTGATCTCAATCATTTTCTCTTATAACCACTCATTTGTTGGAACCAAAGTTTATCTAGGTTGGATATTTTGGAGGCAATTAGTTGATAGAAAACAACCAAATAATAGAGCAGTCGACTGGGGATTTGATTGAGTGGTCAATTGATTGATCGACTAAATGGTCGATGAGGCTATGGTTGGCCTGACTAGAACAACTGACAAATCTCTGGGACATTGTGGTTTTTGTGGAAATGGTTAGAAACAATGACCCCTATTTGTGGACCTAATCATCCCCACTTCAAGGGATTTTGTTAGATATGGAGACTATAAAACAACAATCCTATGGGTTGTGTTGATATGTTTCAATTTTATATTGAATAATGGGTGAAAATGTGAAGTTGGGTAACACTTTTGGCTTGTTTTTGACAAACAAAACTGCTACATTTGATGTTTTTCAACTTCGACCTCTTCAAACCCATATCTCTCTTAGGAATTTCAACTTGAAGTAAATGCAAATGTTTTAGATAATTGAATTATCTTTCTACTCGTATTTCTTTTAATTTTTTTCATGGACATATCATGGGACAAATTTGGTGCTAACCAACAGCATATACTTGAAAATTTTAGGTATGGATAATGAGTGACTAGCGTGAGCAATAGTTTTTTGAGAGATGGTTATTTATTTTAGGTAAAACAATGTATGATCATAATATACACACAATTCACTTGTGCATGGACTATATTTTGAGGTTTTTCGGACTTGAGAACTATTTTTTATTATTTATCAAAATAGCATATGTTCAGAAAATGGTGCCTTATCAACACATGTTGGTAAGCTTCAATTTTCTTTTTAGTGTGACTCTTATCGAAAAAAATAAAAGTACCATTTTGAAGAGGATGGGGCAAGGAAGATCTCTATGAATATTTCAAAATTTTTGGTGTTGTCTTTGTTATGATATTGAATTTTCATTTCGGGTGATTTTGAGAGTAATATAATTCTTAAGGGATAAGGTTTAGAAAAAAAATATTAATAAATAGAAATTCAAATCGAAATGAAACAATTTATATATCATTGGAAATTAGATTCAGAGATGAATCTATTTCTACCAAGTTTGACAAATAATATTTAAAATTTGTAGGGGTTTGGGCTTGCTGAAGTTGTAGGTTCCAGAAAGATGCCAAATATTTTCGCCAGGGATAATTTTAGGGGCGAAATTTAGCCCATTGGCGAAATTAGAGGGGTTTAAAATATTTGTTGGGCGAATTTTTCATATGGAATGATTTTTTAAATTTCAATAAATTCGTCCCACATTTATTTAAAAAATAATATTTACCAAACCGTTCGCCTACCCTTATTGATGAGTGATAGCAAATAAATAACGATTTCGCCCTTCCAAATTACTAGAAATCCTCCATTTGTCCCCAATATCCTGGTAATTCTTCCATGAATCCTTCAATCGCCCCTGATATCTTGCTATTTCTTCCATGAATCCTTCAATCGCCCCCGATTTCCAGCAAAAAAGCTTCGTAGCGGCTAGTTCGCCCTTTATTGTTACAACCAGGTGTTTGAGTCGAGCTCTAAACAGGGACCTGAGATGGGTTTGGCATTGTTTGACCAAGTGCCACACTTCAAAGTTCTTGTTTGTGGTGGTGATGGTACTGTGGGTTGGTTTCTTGATGCTATCGAGAAGCACAATTATGAATCCCCCCACCTGTTGCCATACTTCCTATTGGGACTGGAAATGATTTAGCTAGGGTTTTGTCATGGGGAGGAGGCCTTGGTGCAGTAGAGAGACAAGGGGGTTTAAGTATGGTACTGCACCATATTGATCATGCAATAGTTAGTATGCTTGATCGATGGTGAGTCACAATAAGTTGGGGAAGATCATAGCAGATTCAGAGTGGTGATCAACCATTGAAATTCATGAAAGATTATCAAAACAAGGATGACACAGTGAAAATTTTGAACAATTATCTTGGTGTGCTTTTGTTCTTTCTACATTTTTTTGTTTCAAGTCTTCAAACTCCATCCAATTTATACATTTTCTCGAAGTCGATTATAAATATTTTTTGCCTTTTAACAGGAATTGGATGCGATGCAAAGGTTGCATTAGACATTCATATCCTTAGAGAAGAAAGCCCTGAAAAGTTTTATATCCAGGTAATGCTTGTTTAAAGTGTATAAGCAAATGGTTTGATGGATGTTAACATTTTATGTTGTCGAAACCATGCAGGTTACTTGTGATTTCTAGGTGTTTGCATTAATGAATTATGCCAAATATTCAAGTAGCACTATCAGAAAGCTTTAGAGATTTATCTGCTTTGTTATTAGTTAATTACAACCTTGACGTCCATTTTATATGTAGGCGAATGAAAATGGTTTTCTACAGTTGTTGAATTGAGCATGACTTATGATGCATGGCTATTGGAGAATGAAATTTATATCTTAAAATGTTAATTTAGATGTCAAATTCCAAAGACTTTCTTCGCATCTGTCATGTGCTCAGGTCAGGTTTTGTAAGTTCTTGTTATTTTTCTGCTTTTATTGAGTCAATGACCTCTAAAAAACTCTGCCACTAAATGTTGATCAAGAGCAGGGCATCTAAAAGTAAACAAATGCTCATGTTATTGGTGTGCAAAATGTCTTGTTCAATAATGGCATATTTTTATATGCTTCTTATGCACTATGGTGCCATTTGAGAATTGGGGATTTGTTTCTTTTTGTGGTCATATTTAATTGTTTATTATATTGATTGTTCAATGTTGAGTCTACCAGATGCACATTTAATGGTGTTGATTAACATTTTGTTCTTATGTCATCTTGGCAAGTATAGCTTGCAAGTTGGGTCTTCTCCAAATGGCCGTAGATTTTGACTCCCTTTATAGAAATATCAATAGCAACCTTTCCTCATGCATGTTTTGTAAAAGACTGCTTGGAATTGGTGGTATCATACAATGTTAATGCATGACTTCAAAAGAGATAATGATGGCATGTTTTCTGCTTTGGTGGTTTATTGCAAGATAAGAGATTGTTTGTGTTATTGTCTGATTTGGGTATTCTTCCAGGTTGTCAGTCATATAACTGCAATAATTTTACATTACTACTTTTCTTAGGCAAATGAATTATTCTTCTTGTGATTGCCATTGTTGCAAAATGTGAATGAATATGGGTTAATCAATGTTTTGCATTTGTATTATTCTCCAGTTTTTGAATAAACTTTTGTATGCAAAAGAAGGTGCCAAGGACATTATGGATAGAACATGTGCTGATTTGCCTTGGCAAATTCGACTAGAAGTGGATGGTGTGGGTATTGAAGTTCCTAAGGTGGGTGCTAAGACATCTACAACTTATCTATCCGAAACCATGTACATATATAGTTTTGATTTTAAGTATATTTTGTAACATTGTAGGATGCAGAAGGTGTCCTTGTAATCAACATTGGGAGCTACATGGGAGGTGTAGATTTGTGGTAGAATGAAGAGGACCGTGAGGATGACTTTGATGCACAAGTCATGCATGATAAGGTGCTTGAAGTTGTCTATATTTGTGGAACGTGGCATCTTGGAAAGCTCCAGGTGATGTTTCGATGTTTTACAAGTCAAATATGAGATTTTCTGCAAGTCTGAACTCCTTTTTTCCTACATGTTACATGGGTACAATGCCAAAGATAGCATCTTGAATACTCCAGGTGATGTTTCAATTTTAGACTGGTCAAACATAAGTAGAGGTGTTAGTATTAATATGCTAGCCAAAGTCCACATGTAGATGTAATGCTTTTAAAAAAAAACTGAAATGGTTATATTTTGTATTAAAAAGTTTCTATGGCCGCACCGTAGATCATAATAAGTATAACACAAACAAAAAGGGGCTTTCCATAAGCTAGTCTTTTTGAAGTTTTCCAAAATTCAAAATTGTTTCCTATAGTTTGAATTGTTCTAACTTTCATAAAGATATAGCTTAAAGATGTACTGATATAGAATCTAGATCCTAAGAAACTGGCCTAGTATCAAAACTAAATTACAAAACATAGCTAAACCTTGAATTAAAAACATACATGCTCACTATGGGATTCTTACTTGACATTAGCGGGTAACTAGAGCTCTTGGTCCACATGTTCCATTTCCAAATCCCCTAGAGCTCGCTAAATTGTTTCTTCATCTTTTGCAATAACTGGGGCAGACCTAATTGACATCCTTGGATAAGAAACCACATACTGGGAACTACTAGATAGGCCCAGAACCAATTGGTAAAGCATGTCACATTTAGCTTCTAGCTTCTCAATTTTCCTTTTATGTTGGGTCACAATATCTAATAATTATGCTGAGAAACTACTTTTATCTACCTTGGAGATTAAATTTCATCATGAATGGGGTGCAACTGGCATTCATTATTGAAATGTCTTGAAAGTCAACTCACCCAATTTTGTTTGAAGAAGAGATTTATGTTGAAGGACACAGGAAAACATGACAAGACAGATCAAAAGGAATGATTTTTGCTTGGAAAAGATGGATATGAAAAAAATGCCCTGTAGTGCTAGTTGAGCAGCTTATTCTAAAATTTGGAAGCAACAGAAAGTTATGAGGGGCCACTCAAGTCATCCGAGTTTCAGACAATGCACTCCATGAATGGATAATACCTAATAGTTCCTAAAATGTTTACTAGCACAAAATATTGTTTTTTTGGGTTTCCTTGAGCGATGGCATTTTAGAGCAATTGATGAGCTTTTGTTAGCTTATTATTGAGAAAGTTTTGATACAAGAACTGGATGCAGAGAATCTCCTAAAGAAGCCAAAACCAACAAAGGGATAGTTCATTGAAAACAACTTGTCTTGGCTTTCCTTGTGAGCTATCTGCCTTGAGTAATTTGACAATATTCAACAAGAAGGCTTGTTTTGAGGACCGTCTTATTAGTTAGGTTTTGCTGGTTTGAACTTTGAACCTTGAATTTCTCATATTTGAGTTTCTTAACCTTTACCTTTATATTAATGTTGCTGCTCAAAGGTAAATTTAATAGTAGTGACACTTGGATTTTTTGTCACGATTTCATTTTGACAAAGAGACAGAAGTTATCTTCCATCGTTTCCAAAGTAAGGTGAGCTTGGTGAAGAATGATGAAAATTTGTTACAAGGATTATTCTACATAGATATCAAGGATGTTGATGTCTTTGATGTGGATGATTAAAAGATAAATTATGTGTAAAACTTCTACAAATTTATACTTCTGACTAAGGTATGGAGGAATTGTTGAACTTGTTGCAATGTCTGCTTTCACTCGATGGGAAAATCATCAGGAAAGCTTATCTTATATTGATTTGACTGTAGAAGAAGTGTTGGGACATTATTATGAGTGTTTTCGTGCCTTTTTGAGGGATTTGAACCTTGTTAGTGCTCATATAGAAGCAAAGGATTGGATGGTTGTAGACTTGAAACGTTTTTCTATGAAGGTGAAGATCCTTCACATGAACTTGGTTTGTGCTGTTAAGGCAGGTTCCAACAAGGTGCTTATGAATTTTGACTCATAGGAAGTAGGAGATTCTCCAATATAACTTGGGGATCTCCTCATCAATTTGCAGGACATGCCTGGAGCTTGCAGCTCTGGATGAATCTATATTACATGATAAAAATTTGTGTTATGTCAGATCAATTCTACAAGTATCTTGGAAAGAAGAGGTAGAAATGGTGATTTTTGGCACACTTTCAAATATGAGAAGAAATGACCCAAGCAGGGGGGGTGTTCATCTCACTATGTGTATAAGTGTGACCAGTTTGACAGGACTGCAGGAATAACTCAACAAAATTCATAGAAATAGTGATGAGAGTGAAAAGCCATGGGAATCCAAGAACAACATTAATGCCACCTAAACATAGACTCTTTCTACATATAGTGTCTAGTCAAGTATGAAATCATAGTGTTCTCAACATTATGCAACAACTTATGGTCACAACCTAGAAGCATGATGTTCTTTCCAAGCAAATTTATAACTCGCAAGTAACTCATATTACTTGTACAGGCCTTACAAACAATGTCATATGAACATACTATGTAAGTGTGTTTGTATATATCCACATACTATGGTAAGTTACCTAGTATAGTATCTAGAAGGATAATTTGTATAGTATCTAGAAGGAAAATTTTTGTGGCATACTACTCAGCAGGTTGCAAAACATGCTATAAAGGAGACTCTGGATTCTAAGAAGGATCAAACTTATACTTCCAAGGGAAAAAATATTGGTGCTTCCAGTAATGATGTAAGTAATGTAGTCCTAAGGAATATTCACCCACAAAATCAAAGGCATGTTCCTATAGCCAGTGTTAGTACTACAAATTAGGTTGAAAAGCAGGATCCAAAGGAGACTCCAGCTGATGTTGATAAACTAACACAATCATTTTGGGGAATATTTAGCATGAGGGCTCCTCCTAAGCCTGCTAATGCTAAGGAGAAACCATAGGGGTGATAAGGCACAATCTAGGGTTCTAGACTCTCTATGCATATTTGAAAGGTGTCGTCATTGTATGATGTCGCATATGGTTCTTGGAAAGAAGAGGTAGAAATGGTGATGAGTGGTTGTAAGGACTTGTGAAAGCTTGAGGGAAAATATGTTGATGTAATTTGATTGTAATCCCGATAATAATGATATGAGAAGACCTATTTAAATATTTCATTTGTTTTCTTCTTGTTGGAATATCTTTGTTGTTTTAGACCACCATGCAGAGCCCTGAGTTAGGACCAATGCCTACCACTACACATCGGAGTTGTAGCAACAATTCCTAGAAGAAGGCTTGGGGGTTTCATATAGATTGGGTTTGAGAGTGCAAGATCCAAGAGTATCCATACCAAGGATAATTATCTTTGTTTTAATTCAATCAATCTCTAGAGAGATTAAGAGAGGTATTGAAGAACATGGAGGATTACAGGGAGGATGCTCAAAACCTGATATTATTAGAGTAGATGACATATTGAAAAATGATCAAGAATATGGAATGGAAGCAGGCCCTAGCTCTCCATTATGAAAGACATGTTCAGGAAGCTGGAAAGAGACCCAAAGATTACGCAGGCTGTGTAATTCCATATCCAATTAGTGATATTGAATCTAAGAAGATAATGTTTCAATGATATGGGAAAGGTGCTTGCTAATAAGCTCGTCTTCATCAAAGAGGAGGAACCTTGGTAGCTAGCCCCAATCCAGTTTGAGAAGGAAAGTTAACTACAAGGGTCCCTGATCTTGGAAAAGATTCTAGGATTTTTGAAAAACTTAAATATGAAATTGGATTTTGTTAAAATGGTATGTATGAGTCTGTGGAGAATGTTGGTAAGATATTTCATAAGGGAAATTATTTGCTTATGGGCTCCGAAATTCTAAATTTTGTCTATTTATATTTTTTTGTGTCCTATTTCTGACAGCCCTGAAAAACTTTATGAATTATCTGAAGTGGGCTTGTAAGCCAGGCCTATCCTAAGTGGTTGTGAGATGGAGTGTTATCCTCCCCAACCAGGTTCTACTCCCATAAGTGACATGTTGAGATCATAATGAGTATACTATTGCAATGGCTTCATACCCTATCGTTGAATTGGCCTTGTGCCCTGAAAAGGAATAAAAAAAACTAGGACTAAAGATGAATGTAGTTTGAGCTGATAATCCCAATGAAGGCCAACAAAACAAGTATATAAAGTATGTAGCCCGACTTTGAGTTTTCAGGGAAAAATTTATTTAGTATAATTATAGCAATCAGATTGTCATGGGTAACTTCAGGGGCTAAGTGGTTTAAAGTGAGGTATTTTGGTGATAGATAAAATATTTTAAGTCCAGACTCCAAACCTTTATTTGTTATTTAGTCAATGTATTCCATTTATTGTAAGGTACATCAATTGCAAACTATTTCTATTTAGTATTAACCATAAGACACCTTTACTTTGAAAGAAACAATCAAGTATGTGTCTAGAGATTTTAACATGTGAAGGGGATTTTAAGTTGTGCAAGATAATTTTCTCTTTTCCCTTCACTGGTAGATTTTCTTCCTTTACTCTCAGATTGGTGCTATGAATGGACCTAACTTTATTTGATCCTCTTTTTAAGTTTTTGCCGATATCCAATTTAAATAATAAAAAAATGTTGCAAGGCCAACACAACTTCAAGAAGGGATGGATACCATTATTTAGCTTTTGGAACTTTGCAGAGACAAGCAACGAGTATAAAATGGATTAAAGAAGATAACATAGGTTAAATAGGTTATAATGGATTTTGCATTAGTTATAAGCATCACACGTATATTTCATTTTGTTCGTTGTTGTTTCTACAATTTTTTTTTAAAGCTTAGAGATGCTTTACTCGGTGATTCATTACAAATGATATAATAAGATTTTGGTCACACTGGTGGATTTTGGTCACACTTCTGATCGTTCATGCTAATTAACAATATTTCATTCTTTCATTAGCAATAATGCACTGAGAGCTTAAAGGCTAGCCTCCATGCACTCTACAATTACACATTTCATGCCATTATTGTTTTTAATAAAGTACATGTGTGCTTTTTATTTGGAGACAGGTCCATCAAAACAACTGTCAAAGACCTCTAATAATGATCCAGAATTTGGTCCAATTAACAGTCACTGGTATGAATGTCTACACCAAGGAACTTCTCATCTTGACAAACCACCCTATGCATAGATGTGAGAGTTACATTTGCTCTGGTTGATTAAGTGAATTGAATATATGCTAGTAAAGAACGAGAAGAGATAAGCTTGTTCTGAGAGAAACATTGCATGGCTACGTATAAGGTGTACAAAAGCAGGGTATGTGATGTGGAATGGAGGGTAAATTTGACAGACAAGCCACATTGCAGATGTATTTCAAACTCATAAGGTAGATTGGAATCCAATGGCGACAGGTCCATTGACACAACTGTCAAAGATCTCTAATACTGATCCAGAATTTGGTTCAATTAACAGTCACTGGTATGAATGTCTACACCAAGGAACTTCTCATCTTGACGAACCACCCTATGCATAGATGTGAGAGTCACATTTTCTCTACTTGATTAACTGAATTGAATATATGCTAGTAAAGAATGAGGTGAGATAAGCTTGTTCCGAGAGAAACATTGCATGGCTACGTACAAGGTATACAAAAGCAGGGCATGTGCTGTGGAATGGAAGGTAAAATTGACAGACAGGCCACATCGCAGATGTATTTCAAACTCATAAGGTAGATTGGAATCCAATTTTCACAGTTGAGAGTGGCCAATTTGTTACTCTGTAGTTACTACTCCTCTGAAAAGCGAGCAAAAATGATTTCCAATCAGTAGAAGGAATGCCTTCTTGTTGTGATCCAATGTTTCTATCTCTACCTAGTCCAAATTCACCAACGCTATATGAATGACGATATAAATATGAAGAAGGGAATACCACACAAGCCACATGAAATAATAGATTCATCTAATGTAAACCAAATACAATACAAAGCTAAGTTGAATTTCGGCTTACAAAACTCTTATCTAGAATCAATACCCACAATTTTGCAATCTCATACTTCTAATGGCTCTATACCTAATTTACCACCCTGCAGCTTATCTAAAGTTATTCCATAGGTATGCTCGTCTCAGTACCTCTAATACAATTGGTATACTTACGTTGAAGGATGTAGACAATAGAATAGAAAGACCAGTTTTTGAGCCAATTATAAGTGGCAGACAGGATAGAAAGTTTCCTTTTGATGCCAACTTAAGGAGGCATTGGATGTCGTTGCTCTTTCCTTCTTCTTTGTTTGATTATTTATTATTTTTCTTCAACATCTTTCATTTAAATGAGGCATTCTTTAAATGCGATGAGAAATTGTAATTGTGAATGATAATTGTTAATATGTTGAAACTTGAGATATCTAGTTAGGTCCATGAGAAAAGATATTATGAAGGATTTGATCTCTCTCGTGATAAAATTTCCAGATGACAACAAAACCTAGAAACAGGACCACTGTATTCCAATAATTCCTCTTTAACCCATAGTAGAATGTCCATCTGATGATGCTATTCTTAGGTAAATTTTAAGAAAATTGCAATCCTTGTCATATTGTGGTTGATGCTGAATTGCTTATTTATGGCCTTTATTATTGTGTATATATCCTAATTTTTCTTTATGTACTTACATTTGCTGATGCTAATTAATGCTTTGTAATGAATTGTTTTAGTTAATTGGACGACTCTCTGCTGGCTTTAATGTTAATTTCATCAATTCCACTTTTATATGTTGACTTGTGGCATGCTTACTGTGGATGTGTTGTTTTGAAAAATATAATGCAAGTTTGAGATATGGGCCACGTTAGGTGGAAGTCCTAAGAGAATTTTGACAACATAAAAGTTCCTCCGATTTGTATGCTTTAATAGAACTGAATTTATAGTGTGCTATCTTGTGTTGGTGAGGGTAGTGCTTCCCATCTTAACCAAGCAAAACAAAAAAAATAGGGTTTGATAGCAAAACTTAGAAACCTTGAAATGCTTGGGCAGACTTGGAATTTTACAGGGATCTAACAAGATGGATATTTAGTAATTGAAAAGTATTCGAGGGTAGGTATGGGCCTTTTGTAAAAATTCGTTAAAATTTGTGTAGGATTTTCCAAGAACATCAAGTTTCCATATTTTTTTCCAAAAATAATGTTAGATATTTGCTGAATAAGATATTTGAACTTTGGGGAGGATTTTGCCATTAAACTAGTTTTGAATTGTGTAGGTTTTGCCCCATGAAAACCATTAAATTTATGGTAAAATGTGAGGGATGATTTTTCATGTGGTTGATGCTTGTGTTCAATTGGAATTTACATACGAGCGGGTTCAAATATTTAGGATTCGAGAGATGGAGTTATTAACGATTGGAAGGATTTGATCCTTATATCTAGTGCCAATGAAAAACCTACTGGTGTTGAACTGTGGGCCTTATTTGATGTTCCCCTAAATCAAATTGATGCAACATGGTAGAATCTGACTCATGCCCTTTCTGGCCTATTTTGTGCTTCTATAAAAATTTTAGAGTCATAAGCAACTTATGCTTCTCTGTATTGGATTTTTCATCCCAATTTTGTTAATGATGATGATGAGATACATTATGAAGAACATATTATCACTATAGAAAAGACAAAAGGACCTTCCAGCAGGTTAAGATATGGTGCATTTCCACGAGAAGCAGTATGCACTGAAAATCTTACTCCCTGCCTTAAGCTGCTCCCTTGTCTAGATAAAGCTAGTCTTGTTTCACTTATGGACAAACCTTCAATTTATAGAGGGTTTTATCACTCCCATTGGTTGCATGTTTTGTCTAGTCAATTTAATTCTGAGAAAACAAACAAGAAGCAGTGCAATAGACATTAAATCTTGTTCTGCAACCTTCAAATGTGCACACTATGGCTAACAATAAATATAGAGTGTACTATTTTCTAGATTCAATAAAACAGTGATGTAGAATTGAGAGCTTTGTTTTTCCATGTACTTTATGTTAGTGTTTACACCAACATGTGTTTGTAGATTCTAGTATTAAGAGATTTCAGTTTTGATATGTTTAAGGCTTAAGATTTTAATCTAACTAGAGTTTAGATATTATTTTAGTGTAGAATCTTCTTACCATGGTTTAAGAAACTTCAACTTGGTATCAAATCACATTTAATGAAACTTTACTGGAATCAGAATATAGGACTACAACCTGTGTAAGGGAGTTGTTGGATGGTTTCAAATGTTGATGGGAAGATTCCCAGAATATTCCAATGATTAGAAGGTTGTATTTGGTCTTAGTTGTTGATCTATTTTGGTGTTTGTTTCAAAAGGTGCAGTAAAATTTTTATTTGAGATTTTTTTTCCAAATATTGTGAGGATGGGTCATTTGATCTATGTATCTCCTCATTATCATTTGGTTGACAATACTTAGGATTTACTTGAATCTTATTCATTATAATTGGCCATGGTAATCTGAAGGTCGGATTTGATTTAGATCTGCCTTCCTTGCATCCTTGCAGGTTCTGTTTTTATTTGGAAACATATCAGTAACGCCATAATTTAGGCTTGAAACATGGCTAGCTTCTGCCTGTGAGGGGAGTAGAAGGTTTGGTCTGTAAGGTTTTCCAAATCGAATATTGAAGGCCACAAACATGTTGTTCGATTTGTCACACGATGAATTTAGAAGTGCATGGGGCCTTTCTATTATCATTGGGTCAATTTAGAAGTGCATGTGGCAAGTATTAAAGTGACTTGGGGGAATTTTGAAGTGCTTTGCGAAAATATTGAAGTTTATGGTGAGTTTTATCATCCTTGGGAGAATTTAGAAGTGCCTGGGAAAATATTGAAGTGCATGGGGAGTTTTATCATCCCTGGGAGAATTTAGAAGTGCCTGGGAAAATATTGAAGTTCTTAGGGCAATTTTATCTTCTTTTGGAAAATTGACGTGCTCGGGGCAAGTATTGAAGTGCCTGGGACGTTTTTCTTGTCATTGGGTGAATTTAGAAGTGCATGGGGCATTTTTCTCATCACCAGGTGAATTTAGAAGTGCATGGGTCATTTTTCTCCTCACTGTGTGAATGTAGAAGTGCTTGGGGTTGTTATTGATCAATGTATGAATTATTTTATAGTGTTGGGACGTTTTAAAACAATGATGGGAAAATTTATCACTTGCCGAGGCAAAATTGTGTGGATTGAGTTATTTTTGTGATTGCTTGGGTGATTATATCATTGTCGGGTGTTTTTCTCCATTGCCTAGGGAAACTATTGAAGTACATAAGGCATCTTTATCATGATTGGACGAAGTTTGAAGTGTCTAGGGCAAGTAATGAAGTGCATGGGAAACCATGGAAGCGGATGGGGGCATTTTTTTATCTTTGCTGGGATAATTTTGAAGTGCCTGGGGAAAATATTAAAGTTTCTGGGTGTTTTAATCATCATTGGGAGAATTTTGAAGTGGCT
Organism: Larix kaempferi; assembly: GCA_027924585.1. Taxonomy (NCBI): domain Eukaryota; kingdom Viridiplantae; phylum Streptophyta; class Pinopsida; order Pinales; family Pinaceae; genus Larix; species Larix kaempferi. The sequence continues at coordinate 8,246,186 of BSBM01000526.1, forward strand.
GAGGAAAGTATTGAAGTACATGGTGCGTTTCTATCATCATAGGGTCAATTTAGAAGTGCATGGGGTAAATATTGAAGTGCCTCGAGGGAATTTTGAAGTGCTTGGGGAAAATATTGAAGTGCACGGGGAGTTTTTATCATCCTTGGGAGAATTTAGAAGTGCCTAGGAAAATATTGAAGTGCTTAGGGCATTTTTATCATCTTTGGGAGAATTTTGAAGTGCCCAGGGCAAGTATTGAAATGTCTGGGGCATTTTTCTCATCACTGGGTGAATTTAGAAGTGCATGGGGCGTTATTCTCATCACTAGGTGAATTTAAAAGTGCATGGGGTTGTTATTTATCAATTTGTGGATTCTTTTATGGTGTTGGGACATTTTAAAACAGTGATTGGTGAAGTATCACTTGCCGAGGAAAAATTGTGTGGATTGAGACATTTTAAGTATTCATTGACAAATATGCAACTCCCCTACCATTTGACACCAAAGAGAAGAAATTTTGGTGAGAAGACTGGTTGGAAGCTTGGAATTGGTCCAATAACTATCTGTCTATATAAAGGAAGTGGCCCGCTACTAGGATATTCACTTAATTCTATCAATTTGTTGGCATGTCAAGATTCATGACCCCACATGTCCATTGGACCATTAAGGGACGAGATAACAAGTAGAGTCCCTACTTTCTCTGAATCTAGTTAGTGCAGTCTTATCGACACCTTCTAGTTGTGAGTGATCAAATACTGCTTGTGAAATGTATAAATAAATCCATCCACTCCTCATTCATACACTTGTTCATTTGAGAGTCTAGGAGTTGAGAGAGTCCAGAGTTGAGCTCCGGTGTATGTTATTTTGTTGCACTACCTTAGTAATCTACATAATCAAAAGCTTGAGTATTATTGGAAAAATATTCGCTAATTTTTTACTATATTTTATAAATCAGTGAAAGATTCGCCAATTTTTTACAATTTTTTATAATTAAGTGAAATATTCGCCAATATTTTACAATATCTTATAATTTAGTGAAAGATTTGCCAAGATTTTACATCATTATATAATGAAAAGAAAGATTCGCCAAAAAAATTATATATAAATATTATATTATTGATAAAATCCCTTTCAATTTTTCCTATATATCGGGGAGATTCGCCCATTTTTTATACATATAAATTTTGGGGGGTTCTTAAAATCATCCCTGATTTTCGCAGGTTTGGTTAACCATGAAATCTTAGCCGAAAAAATATTTTCCAAAATCTTGGCCGAGAGTTTAGTTCAAACTCTCATCCGAGAGTTTTTGTAAAAATACAGCGCGGTGATTGGTTCAAAATATCGGCCTAGATTTTTATTAAAATATCATTCGAGAGTTTGAACTCTCACAAACTCTCGGCCTAGAGTTTGAGGTCGGATTTTTTTCGCGTGATCATCCGCGCACACCAGTTTTTTTCACTCCGTTGTCATAAAAGTGTTTCCCAACTTCGCGTTTTCACCCTAATGCATTATGATGTTCTGGTAATAATGCGTTGTGCGTAAGTTTTGTAATGATGCCTTTAGACACCACCTTTTTCTTGGAATACAGATCCCTTCTACTATTTTATTTTATGTTCTATGGCTCGATGTGAAGAGATTCCCCGACATGGTATCAAGGCTATTTTTTTTTACCTATCTTGTTGTCTACAAATCGTGCTGAGTCGGATCTAGGGTTGATCGAATCTGGGATGAATATTTGTCGACTCATACCTCTTCTTGAACTTGGATTATATGTATTTGATTAGAAGGATGAATTTCAAATAGAACCCGTTGTTATAAATGGACACAACTATGCAATTTAATGGATACAACTATGCAATTTAGGAGCTACATATAGAAGCTTTATTGAAGAGCAAGGGGTTGTGGAAATATACTAAGGTCTCTATTATAGATTTGACAGATGACCAGGCTAAGTTTGGCATTGATGGAATGAGGGATGAGGTTGTTGGGGTCATCACAACCTACATTTCAAGGGAGATTCACTTTTGCACAAGCGAGATTGATTGCCCTCATGCCATCTAGAGTAAGCTAATTTCACTATTCAACAAGGTTAATGAAAGAGTTGGTGTAAAATTAGTCACAACAGATCTAATGAACAAGTAAATCAATCACAACAGATGAATATAGAAAATATGGTGTAAAACTGTGCAAAACATGCAGCAGTGCTCAATATCCCAGAAAGGGTAAATGAATTACAATAGAATTCCATTTGACTCATGTGAGTGAGCAATTCGAATTGACTAAGTAGGCCATTCGAATCACTGAATGGAGTAGCTTGACTCCAACTAGGAGTCCTCATCATCAATCGGTGGTGGTCATCAATGCACAAGAACCAGTCATCCAGGTGTCAATCTGGGTCTAACTGAGTGTGTCATGTGTAACTGAAGTGTGTAGCACTGATTAAGGGAAGGAGGCTCAGTGGGGGGCGCATGGGAGACTAACTGAAGTCAGAACAAGTCATCTAGTCAAACTGGAGGTCCAACGGAAGTGAAACAGTCAGTCGGGAGTGAAACTAGCCTCAAATTAGGGATAATCGGAGCTAACTGAATGTAACTGAAGTGGAACTGCAGTGGTAGGTGAACAAGTGCACCCTTCTCTGGCAGTAGGTGAGAAGTGGGCGCCTTTCAGCCTAGGAGGGCTAAAAATCTATAGTAAGTGGCTCCCGGGTGCTAGAATGAGGTGGCTAAGGTGCTGGAGGCATCAAACTGGTGACTGGGATGCATGCAAGTGCATGCAGGTGCATGCAAACCCTAGATTTTGCATGCAAACCCTAATTGCATGCAAGATCCTGAAAAAGATGATGTGGATATCCGAACAGTTGGAGCATGTATTTTGGATCAGTTTTGGGAATTGTGCGTAAGGAAATGGACCGTGCGCCAACAAGATAAAGTACCAGCACACGGAAAAGGAGAAAGTTAGTTACAAGCTGTTAGGTAGTTTTGTCCACTTTTTACGGGATAAGATTCATTGTAACTATATAAATATGTAAGGGGTTTTGGGGATAGAAGATGCTTAGTATGCATGTTTTGTGTCTTAAGTGTATGCACAATTGTGTGAGGATTTAGAGTATATATGAGACAAGATTTGATGTATGTGTGTAGGGCGCCTGATTTGTAAGATAGTTACGATGGTAATAAAGAAGTGAGTTTTGTAGTGAATGAAATCACTATGTGTTATGATATGAAGAAGGATTTATTTACTGCGCACATGCATTATGCTCTATTTTTAGCTTAGTGGTATGAATGTGTTATTTGCTATTATGAATATATGATTTGTTCAACGTATGAATGATATGATGTTTACTATTGCGTGAATGTTATGAATGATTAAGAATGGTTAGAGTGAATGCCCCTTATCCCTTCAACAATACGGAAAATTGGTTCCTACAGTCCCCATAGATACCTCGAGTGAGACTTCATATACTTGTAGGTGATGCCGAAAGGGCCAATAAATAAGGGTTTTGTTGGTAAATTAAGGTTAGAACTTGCGTCTATCCAATATGCACCAACAAATGGTTTTGTTTCCGAGACTGGGATCTGCAATTGAAGGGGATGTGGAGGAAAACTAAGAAAGAGATTGACTAGTGATTAGAATAAAAGGAACTTGAATTTTCCAAAGATTAGAATAAGGATCCATGGATTAGGCTACAAGATTGGTTAGAAAGGTACTTGTTTTCATATCTACACATGATTTTCTTTTGTGAATTACCGATAATTTTGGCTGAGTGGTTAAAAATTCTAGATGAAACAAACATGACACTTAACCCCGCTGTTTCAAGGAATTGGACCCTTGAGTTGATTCAACAAGTGAATACTTTAAGTAACCAGATCTCGCGCGTAGTTGATTTCTGGCTGGATAGTGTATTGGGAGGTTATGTTACACAATTTTCTATAAGTTGTACCTATTTGTACAATACTACTGAAATGAATTTCTTTAAATGTCAGCGTGGAAGATATTTGAAGTCATTGTCTAATTGGACCAAGATGATGTTGTGGGACAAGGGAGTCATGCAATTGAAATCTAATCACTAGGCAACTCCGCTTGCAAAGGGGAACTGGGGGATGGTAAGAGAGTATGGAAGGGATGTAGGAAATAATGAATAAGATGTGGATGGGATGAGGATGCTGAGAAAAGAAGAAGGAGTGACGAAAGAAGAGATCAAAGGGTTGCACAGTAAAAAAAGGTTTTGGTATAGTAAGAAGAGGACTATAGCTAACAGAGGGGCAACACAGTGAGTTTGAAGAGAGAAACATCGAGGAAACATTCCAAATAGAAGGGATTACATGCATAGAAAGGAAATAAGAGGATCCTTAGCGCATTCCAGCTGGAGAATATCCATTACATCCCAATATCCCTACTCAGGTTATTCACTGTGTCGAACCCATGACCCTGTGCACATCTCCAAGATCCGAGGGAAGAACCAAAACTTCATTGCGAGCAGTTGTAGTCAGTATAGGGAGTAATAATAGTAGTAAAGGTAGTCAAAGTAGTGGAAATAGGACAACAACAAAGACCCAGTCAACAACACTAGGAACGAATACTGCGTAGTACACTATGGCGGGCCCTACTTTGAGAATGTCTGTATTCCATGGAGCGGGGACAGAAGATCCATAACAACACCTATTTGTATGTGAAGCCATTTGGACAGTAAAGCAGGTTGAGGATGTTGATAGAAAAATAACGCAGTTGGTAACAACCTTCAAAGGATGAATATTACTCTGGTTTATGAAATATCATATCATCACGCCTGTGGGACAAAATAGGACATTGGATAACATCAGGGAAGCATTATTGAAAGAATTCAAGAAATTGAAGTCTGAGTCACAATTTATCATGGAGATGAAAGAGATTAAGCAATTATAGAATTAATTAGTATGGGAATTCGATCAGAGATTCAATGTGTTGATGGATCGATTAACCTTTCAAATTCCATATTAATAGCATAAGGAATGGTTCATTACAAGATTGATACCACATATAAGTTGTCCATTGATGCAACGGAATATTTTTTCATAGTCAGATGCACTAGAAATCACCATGAAGTTGAAATCATCCCATATAAGCAAAAGTGGTGCAGGAATGGCTCAGGTTTAGTCAAAGTTAGCAGGACTGAAAATTCAATTGTAGGAGATTTCCAAAGGGAAGGAAAAGCGTGAGTAAGTATGGTGTGTCACATGCAAAAAAAAGGAAATAAAGAGAATGAATGTCCATCCTTCACAAAGTATCTGTATTCAGGAGATTTGAACCCCTTGCCCATAGGAGGAGGAGGGTTATGGTGTGAGATATGTAGAATTGGGGGTCATCATTTGACCACTTGTCTATTGATGCAAAAGTACTAGAGAAATATTAGAAACTTATTATGTATGTTTTGCAAGTTTGTGGGGAATGATGAGAAGGATTGTTGCGCACTCGACTTAATGAGAGAATGCATCTTAAACTCATACAAAGTTCAAGGGGATACTCCAAGGGACTAAAATCAAGGAGGACAAGGAGGGATCATAGGTCTCAGAAGAGGAGGATTCGATAGAGGAAGAGGATCGATTATACATTATAATTCTAACCATATTGGGAATTATGTGTGAGATTTCCTGAATCTTTATACAACATGCACATACTGAAGACAACTAGATCATGTGACGAAATAATGTCCAAAACTACTCATGAAGTGGAAGGAGAAAAGGAACCATAATTAGAATGTGCAAATTATATTAGAAGAAGTGCATGACGAAAAACCCAATATAGTAGTAGTTATGGATCTAGAACAAGAGATAATGCGATAGATCCAAAAATTTAGACCGAACAATGGGTCACGAAAGTGGCATAACCACCTTTGACGTTTGATCCCCAAAGGGAGAAGGATACATACAAGAAATCATGGAAGGAGATTATAGAAACCAAGAGGTAGAGCATTGATGTCATGACCTATGTATGACATGCGACCTATGTATGGCATGCCTTTGATCTATGATTACTCAATTCTAGAAAGGCCAGTTGAGAAGAGAGATACATTAAAAAGTTTCTTAAAGAATTGTTTAGAACTAAGAAATGATGAAACTACATTGAACATGTTGCCCAAGATAATCAATTAGTGCACACAAGATAAATAAATACCTATCATTCAATGATTAATTAACTAGGTGCAACGCAAGAGGAGGATGAGTAGGGAATTCCAGCTTAGTGCATTGATTGGAGACTATAACATGGACTACATAATTTTAGACCTGGGATATGATGTGAATTTCCTTCCAAAGCAGACATGGGAAATAATGGGTAATCCCAAGTTAATCTAGTCACCTATTCAATTGAGACTAGTAAATCAACACAAGATTGTTCCAGTTGGAAGGCTAATAGGGGTGGATGTTGATATTGATGGAGTGTGGAGCATAGCAGATTTTGAAGTTATTGAGATAGTGGATGACAGTAAGACTTATCCAGTGTTTATTGGGGTTGACTGGTATTTTGACAACTAAGCTATCATTTATATGAAAAAGAGATAGATTATCTTTGAAGGAGAAGACTTGAGAGTTACTGTGCCATTAGATCCTACAGAAGAAGGTGATATGTGGAATCAATAATGAAAGGAGAACTTGATAATATCTATAATGTGACTATGTGGATGGAAGATTATGTTAATCCTATTATTGATGGTGTACTCAGTTGGTGAAGTATTAGTTCATGCGAATCAGATTTAGAACAAGCCTTTGAATATTGGCAGCAGAGGCTACATGAGATATCCTCCAGAAGGTGTGCTCATATTACGCACGCATTACGCTAGATTGGAAATGAGGTAAGTGATCCCTCAAAGTATGATGGAATAAAAAATGTAGATTATTTTGTAAAAGACATTGAAGTCTAGATACCCAAGCAGCAGAGAATGCTAGCATTGGATGTTGCACTGAAAGCGACTCCTGCGAGATGGTGGGATGTGCATAAGGAAAAAATGAATGATTGGAAGCAATGCAGAAAGCTATTGCAGGTGATATTGGAACTAAATATATGACACAGAAGCATACTAGGTTATGTTATCCACTAGATCACATCACATGGTACACCACGACATGGAATTCAATACTTAGACAGGAATGGATGCACTTGTTTGTGCACACTATGGATATAGTCCCAAAGAACTAGTATTTAGAATTGGAAGTGCGCAGAGGAACATCAGACTGGGAAAATTTGGTTCGACAATTCAAAGTAAATTTTAGTTTTGAAGACAAGACACCATTAGTGGATGCAGTGTTGCAGATTATTAAAGACAATATTTTTACAATAGGAGATTTGAAGAAACCAATACCCCTATGCAGTGCACACAAACCTTCCGTGAAGGTTCATGAGGTGTTGGAATGCTACAATGTGACTGGATGAGACCAAAAGGATGAAAACTTGAGGAATTTGTAGGTAGAAGAAACTGAAGGAGATCAAGCAGTAGAGGATTTCGAGCTTAGATTTTCCAAATATGTAAAACCATTAAAAATGCATAAGGTGAATATCAGAATGAAGGAGAACCCCAAGTTCATGAATGTTGGAGACTACTGGAATGATGAAAATGTCATGAAGATTGCCGATTTACTGTGCGAGTACCAGGATCTATTTCCAACAACATTTTCAGAAATGAAAGGAATTGTTGGGGAGTTAGGGGAAATGAAGATCTTGTTGAAGCCATATGTCGAGCTAGTAAAGTAGAGACCATACCGATTGAATACGGTATATAAGAATAAATTCAAATCAGAGATAGACATGATGTTGAAAGATAGGATAATTGAACTTGTAGAGGAGTCAGAATGGATTAGTCTGATGGTGGTCCAAGATAAGAAAACAGGTGGAATACATTTTTTCTATATCTGTGCAAGTTGAATGATGCTTGCTTGCACGACCCATTACCAAATCCATTCACAGATGAAGTTTTGGAGAATGTAGGAGCATAAGAATCCTGCTCATTTACTAATGGATTCTCTAGGTATCATCATATTAAGATAGCGTAAGAAGATAGGCATATGAAAACATTTGCGACAGAATGGGGCTACTATGTGTATTAGATAATGAAATTCCTATAATCTTATTAGAGGCACGTGAAGGAGTTGTGGGAGGACATTATGTAGGAAAGGAAACAACTCATAATATTCTACATGTAGGACTATGGTGGCCCACCCTTCATAAGGATGCAAAGGAATTTTGTCGAACCTGTGACTTGTGTCAGCGAGTTGGGAAGCCATCAAGGAGGGATGATATTCCTTTGATTCCATAGGTAACATTGCAAGCATTTGATAAATGGGAAGTGGATTTCATTAGACCAATCAACCCATCGATGAAAATTTCAGGAGAAAGATATATAATCACTGCGACATATTATTTGACTGGATGAGTGGAATCAGAATCTGTTAGATATTGAATCTCATAGACAATTGCATGATTTCTATTTGAGAATGTGGTTACAAGGTTTGGATGCCCAAGAATATTGATGAGTGATCAGGGGAACCATTTTTCCAATAAGTCTAATGCAACTTTGACAGAAGAATTTCAAATGTATCACTAGAAGAGTACTCCCTATCACCCTCGGGAAAACAAAATAGTGGAAGCATTTAAAAAGATCATAGAGACTACACTGACGAATATATGCAATGTGAATATAGATGTCTGGGACTTGAGGATTCTTGTGGTATTATATATGGGCATATAAGATAACATGCAATAAGTTGAGAAGACAAACACCATTATGACTAGTGTATGGTTAGGAGGCCATTATTTCCATGGAATTTATTGTGCCAAGTCTGCGCATTGCTACGCTGGAAGAGCTCATAGATTTTGGTGCAGTAAAAAGAATACTATTAGAGATGGTAGAAGTGGAGGAAGATCATTTCATTACAGGTTAGAAAAGCACATGATAAGGCATGCAATTACAAACATATAGAAGAGAAGAAATTCCAAATAGGAGATATAGTCTTGCTCTATGATGGTAAGTTTTTGAAGCACTAAGGTAACTTCCAAATAATGCATTGGTTGGGTCCATATGTGATAGAATCTGCGGCATACACATGCATTGTCTAGTTGGGAAAATTGAATAGGGAATTCATGGATGGATTTGTCAATGGAAGCCTACTAAAATTTTATAGGTACAATTGTCCTTCCTTGCACTAGTATGTGTCAGAATGAAAAAAAAATCCAAAAAGAGAAAAAGAGAGTAAAAAAAAAGACAAAAAGAATAAAAATAATGAGACATCTCAAAATAAACAAACAAAAGGATATAGTAATGATTCCATCAAAGCAAAATGTTGCAGAAAGAAGGAATAAGCGTCAACGCAAGCAAAAGGTGCACATGAAGGAGAATCAAGCAATGGACAAAGAATGGTAGGATTAAGATTTGTGCATAATGCACTGTGAGGGCATTAAAGAGTGGATATGATGGAGAGACGACAGAGAACCGACGTAATAAATGAAAGTATTGACGATGAGATTTCAACAAATTAGCAGATCTAAGGAATATTTGAACCAAATATAGACCTAGATCTGTATAATCATGGCATTAAATGCAGGTTAAGGTGTGAAGAAGTATGAGACAACTACCTTAGGCTATGAAAGCAGAAGAGGGACAATGGGAAAAAGGCATAGTTCATTGAGTATTAAGAGCTGAGTAAGTGTAGACATAGTAGAGTTAGGAGACTTGTAGAAGGTAGAATTTTAGTGAACCAGAGATCTATGGAACCAAAGGAAGCAAGATTTGTATCCATGAAGAAACTATGCACAAAGAATCTGATAGTGCCATTGCACTAGGAAACCCAAGAGCATCGGGATCAATGTAGCCAAGGTTCCCAAGATCCTATGTTCCGCTAAGAAAGGAAACAACGAAGCCAGTTAATTTACTCAAGGTGCCAAAGTATGAACTGGTAACACCAATGATTTTGGCTGAGGTACTGGTTGAGGGAGATATGTTGGGACAAGTGGCTCATCTACAGTATGCATACCATGCCATCACATACAAGAATAAGTTTTCAGACCTAATTGTAGAAAAGTATCTATGCATGAAGACAAGATTGGACTCACCCATAATTCTAGTCAATCCACATGAATGGGAAATGGGGTTGCAGTGCACATGTATCTTGAACTTGTTGAAAATACTGCATTTTGGAAGGATCCCAGAGATCAATAACTGCATTCAATTACTATTAAGCTATGTCCATGGAGTAATTATGTGGTTAGATAGGAAAGTATTGATTGATAGTAAGTTGATTGAGTAGATAACATGGTTACCAGCACTAGGGGGGAACCCATCATCTTTGTTCAGAGAGAAAAGCTAATACAAATCACTAGAAGAAAGGATAAATGAAAATACAAAACCTTTAGAGGATCGTGTGGATGGGATGTAGCTAACATCAATGATGATTCAGTTAAGTTGGCGATGTAGGTGTTGGAATGCATGATATTGAGGAAATGTCACAAATTTTAGGTGCCAACATGAGTAATAGAAGCAACAGAAAAGTGCGCAGTAGGAATACATATGAACTTGGAAAATTTCCTAGTAAACAAATTCCTATTCAACTGCAAAGACGTGTAGGAGAAATGAATAGAGTTTCACTATTCATGGCTCTTGATTTTGATCGTGTTAGCTGCATGGAGGGAGCCAGAGGAGACCCAATTTATGGACAAAACGCATAAACCATATTTGGTAGCACGATATGTCAGCTTGTGGCATACCACGCACAATAACAAGCATCGAGACAATAATATTGTGTTTTATATTTACAAGGAGGTAATCTGAAAAATCATTGTGAGAATACAACGCATCCATCCACATGTGATCAAAATGTGTAAGGGAATTACATGCTTTAAAGCAAGGATGCATCACATGTATGTTTAGGAAAAAGGGACCTAGAAAAACAATTGTTGCCAATGAACTATTTCCTAACAGAGAAGGATGTTAGCATCCTTGTAAATGACTAGGACGTAGAATGGAATTTCCCAGTAACATAAGAGAAACAACAACAACAACAAAAACAAGAGAAAGATGAACAATAAGGGAAAGATCAATAGGAAGAGAAATATCAACAGGAAGAGAAAGAAGAAGAACAAGAAGAATAAGAACAAGGAGAAGAAACAAAAGGTGAAGGAGACACCACATAGGAAAAAGAACAAAGCACGAGAGAGAAGAGAAAGGAGCATGAGAAGGAAGGACCATCGCAACAATGGAAGAAGAGGAAAGCAATAAAGGAACAATTCATTTAGGCATTGTCTGAAGATGACTTAGAGAAAATTGGAGATCAAATAAAAGAGGTTACAGAAGAAGCATTGTAGCAGGTTGCATATAAACAAGAAGAGATGCATACGGGGATGCAGGAACAATTAACCTCATTGTGAAAATTTTTGGAAGCAACTAGAATATCACCAAGATGCATAGAAGCAAAGAAAAAAGGTAGTGCAACACAAACAATTGAGCAAATACAAACAATGTCACAACCATCATCAACATCAATAGTGTGTCTGAGTTTGAAAATATCAGCTAGATATTTAGAGTTCCCAATAGCAGACATGCAAGAATGCGCATGGGAGGTAAGTTCTATTGACTTCGTCTTATCGCAGTTACACACATATGTTCCACATAGTTTGTAGACAAGTGTTGTGCAAGAAATTTAGATGCGAACATATTCAACATCTATGGATTGGAGCAATGTATTGGTAGACAAAGAAGCATTGTAGGAAAAATATGATAAGCTTGTGTCAGGAAAGAGAAGAAGTTGCACAAAGAAACAAAATATTGTAGAAGGAAGTAGAGAAGGTGTACAGCATCATCCCCAAGCTACAAGTGGAAGTCAACATCCCTGTTGAAGAGATGGTGACAAATACAAGTGGATCCATTGAAGGATTCCATGCGAATATTGTAGATCTGGAAGCATGCATACTTTTGAGTACTCTACTAGAGGAAATAGATAAAAGGGTGAAAACAATGAAGACATCAGTGGAATGTATAAGTCACCTCGATGATGAATGCACAAATATATATGAATAAAGCACACAGATGTTGACACAATTGATAGAGGATGCTGAGATGAAGACAATGGAACACAAATTGCATTCTACACAGGAGAAGGTGTAGAAAATTAAGGATAGGATGAGCAATATTCCTCTAGTAGAGAAGATGGAAGAAAGGATGGAAAATAGACAAAAGTACTTGGAAATAAATCAACTAAGAGCTAGACAACAAGATATTGTGCATAAGATGGAACCATTATCAGAGGAATCCTTTAGAGTGATAGAAAAAATGGATACTATACAAGGAGCCATGAAAGAAGATGCATAGGACAATGCAGAGAAGTTGAAGGAACCAATCACAATGCAAGCAACATAAGGGATTGCAGAGCAGGAAACAAAAGCAAAAGCAAAGGTCACAACTATGAAAGAAACCTTGCAAAAGTTTGTAGCTATGACATTACTATGGTAAAAGCATAGCATAAGACTGAACTGGCTTGGGATGAACCACAGATGAGTGTTGGGGACATGTTGGAGCAGGTATTTTGGACTAGTTTTGGGAACTACATGAAAGGAAATGGACCACATGCCAACAATCTAAAGGACTAGCACGTGCAAAAGGAAAAAGTCAGTTATAGGCCATTAGGCAGTTTTGTCTAATTTTTACAAGCTAAGCCCCATTGTAACTATATAAATATGTAAGGGATTTTGGGGATAGGAGATGGTTAGTACGCATGTTTTTTGTTTTAAGTGTATGCACAGTTGTGTGATATTTCAGGGTATATCTGAGACAAGATCTAATGTATGTGCATATGGAACCTGCTTTGTAATATTGTTTCGATGGCAATAAAGAAGTGATTTTTGCAACAAATGAAATGGCTATGTGTTATGATATCAAGAAGGATTTCTTTATCGTGCACATGTATTATGTGCTATTTTTTCAGCTTAGTGGTATGAATGCGTTATATGCTATTATGAATATATAATATGTTCAATGAATGAATAATATGATGTTTACTATTGTGTGAATGTTATGAATGATTAAGAATGGTTAGAATGAATGCCTCTGATCCCTTTAGCATTGCGAAAACTTGGTTCATGCAGTCCCAATAGATACCTTGGGCGAGACTTCATCTACTTTGAGGTGATTCCAAAAGGGTTGGTATATAAGGGTTTTGTTGGTAAATTAAGGTTAGAACCTGGGTCTTCCCATTGCGTTCCAACATAAATTCAAGTAATGCATATAGAGAAAGAGTTGATATCTCTAGAACCGCACTCCTTTGAAAGGATCGAGGACTATTTATCTCGCATCAAGGAGCTACAATTAAAATTGGGAAAATGTGGCCACGGTTTTCCAAATAAAGATGGACAACTCATTGAATTGGTCATGATGAATCTGAGGACACCTTATGATGTTCTCTTCCATTCATTTCATGCTAATTGGATATCATGCAAGTGATATGGTAAGGACTTCACCTTTGATCTCTTTTGTGGTTTTTTAATTAAATACCAAAAAAGTTTCTTGAAGAAGGGAATCTTGGTAGAAAACACTAGGCTCACCTGCTCAAAAGAAAGGTCAAGCAAAATTATAAAGAATGTGGTCAATCAAATCATTGACTAGAATATATCAAATAACCTACTAAGGGAAAGATCAACAAGTCGATATTGATGAAGGAGAATCCAAAGAATAAAAGTTGTCGCTACTATGGAAAGGTGGGACATGTCGAGAAAATTTGCCGGAAGAAGACAAATTACTTAGAGGAAAAGGTCAAGCATCTTGAAGAAGGCACATCGATTGGTCAATCGATCAACTGAACTACTTAAAACTTTACCTTTTTCTGTTAGAAATTTCCAAACATTACATTCCCATACCAATCAGACATAATGGATAGCCAATTCTGGTTGTACTCATCATATGACTAAGGATGCTTCTTTGTTCTTTTCCTTAAGTGGATCTCTAGAAAATAATATTAATGCAGATGATGATTACACTCTACCAGTTGTTGGAATTGGTGATTTTGAATGTAGGCATGGTTGAATATCCAATGTCTACCATGTACCTAGCTTGAGCACATATTTATTGTCAGTTGCACAACTTGAATAGACTAAGAAGACTGTTGAGTTTTGGTCATATTGCTTTATTGTAAAGGATCCGAGACTTGGGGGGTGAATGTTTCTTCACGATATTTATATGCCAAAGATAAAATTTACAAGTTTTATGATTCTCCAAGGCATGATTTTCGATTGACTGGACTGGGTGGACAGACTGGACCATCTAGATTGACTAGACCAACTGCACTCATTGCTCAAACCAACAACATAAGTTGAATTTGGCATGTACGACTTGGAAATATAAACTTTCAAAGTTTGAAGATGATAGTAACAAATAATATGGTTACTGGTCTCCCAAATACTGTTCCACTGGATGGAATTTGTAGAGGGTATGTGCTTCGAAAGCTTCATCAGGAACCCTTTGATTCCAGGAAAGCATGGTGAGCATAGGACTGATTGTAACTTGTTCATAGTGATCTCTATTACATGAAAAAACCCTCATTGGTAGGTGTGAAACATTCATTGATGATTTCTCTAGATTTTCTTGGGTATATGTCTTGATGAATAAGAGTTACATTTTTGAAAGATTCGGGGAATTTAGGGCCTTAGCTGAAAAGTGATGTGGTTGACCTATCAAATGATTGATATTAGAAAATGGTGGAGAATATGTGAGTCAACAGTTTTAAGAATATATCTTGAAAATGACATTTCTCGACAGAGATTTGCCCCCCATATCCCTCAGTAGAATGGAGTTGTAGAGCGAAATAATTGGACTTTGGTGTAAATGGCCCAGTCTCGATTACAGACCAAAGATCTTTTGAGTAATTTTTGGGTAGACACTCTCTACTATTCAAACTATCTCCTAAACCTTGTTTTGACTAGATATGTCAGCAACATGAATCCAGTTGAGAAGTGGAATGGAAGGAGACTCTATGTCGGACACCTTAGAACCTTTGTATGTGTTTCCTTGGCGCATATCAATGATAACTATAGGAATAAATTAGATGCAAAGAGTCATGCTTGCATCATTATGGGCTATTCTAATGAATTAAAATCCCATTGATTGTTTGAACCAGTCAAATAACATACCTTTTTGAGCAGAATTGTGATCTTTGATGAGAATATTTTTGGTAATAATTTTTTGAACTCCTCTTCTATTCTATTGCACACTGATCCTTTTGATATTATTGAAGAATCTGGATCAACTATACCCTTCTTTGGATCTTCGAATCGATCGATGAATTCTACTCCTAAGTCAATTGGTGGTTGATCTACAGACTAAGAACGTTGACACACTTACTCATTTGACTAGCAATCATTGAATTGAATCACCATAGACTTGGCTACCTTGGCGGGATACTAAAACAATTGAATTTGTTGGACCTAATGTTGGAGATGCTAGTATTGGTCAGTAGATATGTAGTAAGAAACATAATGGTAGTGCTCCATTAATGGCATGTCTTCTTACAACCTGTGATCTTAACACTTATGCTAATGCTCAGGGAGTTCCTGAATGGGAAAATGCTATGGCTACTGAAATTGATTCTTTGAATATGAATCATACTTTGGAACATGTTCCTCAACCTCAAGGAAACAATGTTGAGAAGTGTCGATGGGTCTACAAGGCTAAGTTTACTTTCGACAGTGATGTTGAATGTCATAAGGCTCATCTGGTAGCCAATATATTCTATCAACAAGAAGGCATTGACTACACCAAAACCTTTTCCCCTATTGCAAAGATCAACTTTGTTCAACTAATTCTTTCCCTTGTTGCTTGTTTTCGATTGGAATTTCACCAAATGGATATTAAAAGTGCATTTCTTCATTGATATTTTTCTGAATAATTTTTTATGGAACAACCTCCTAGTTTTGTAATAGATTCTTTTCTTGTTTGTCGACTCAAGAAGTCAATGTATGGTTTGAAATGAGCACCTCATGCTTAGTATGAGAAGATTGATAATTTCTTTATCAATCTTGGTTTCAAACATTGTGAATCTGATCACAATATTTATGTATTATATGTTCATGGTGATACCTTGATTGTGGCATTGTATGTTGATGATTTAGTCATAAAAGGAAATAATGTCAATTTAATTTTGGGTTTGAATTAACAACTTGCAGGTACCTTTGAAATGAATGATCTTGGTTTATTACATTTTTTTTTGAGAATTCAAATTTTGCAAATGGATGATGGTATCTTTTTTTCTCAACCAAAATATGCTTTGGATATTTTGAAATAATTCAAAATGGATGACTATAAGTCTTGAGCTACACCTTATTAGTCAAGTGTAAAATTGTCAAAGGGTTGTGTCTCTCCATGAGTCGACACAAATCATTATCAATAGTTGGTTAGTAGTATGATTTACTTAACTCACAATTGACCTAATATATCCTTTGTTGTTAGTGTGGTTTCTCAGTTCATGCATGATCTTCAAGAAAGCCACTAGAAATATACAAAGAGGATTGTTTTCTATATTAAAGAAACTTATTAGTGTGAAAATCCTCACAGCAGATCTAAGACATGATGTATAACTCACAAGAGTAATTATGACTAAGCAGGAAAATAGAATAAGAGTGGTCAATGCAGTATAATGAGCAACAGAATAACAATACAGTAGAACTCGGATAGAAGCAGAAATACTTCACACACACTAATTAATTAATCACAATATGGACAAATAAATAGTACAATGCATGAGGATTCAAATGCCTAAGGTGGCAATTCGAATTAGCCTTCATGGAGTAATCAAAGGATCATTGGAGTGTCATCGGAGCACAAATGGTGTCATCAGAGCACAACTGGAAGTCTTCATCATCATCAGTGGAGTCATCAATGCTCAAGTAACTGTCAACCATCAATCAAACTGAGTCTGGTAAGTGTAACTGAGTGTAACTGAGTGTAACTAAGTGTAACTGAGTGTAACTGAGTATAACTGAAGACAACTGGACTGGTAGGTGAAGAAGGGCGAGCTGCTTCCTAAAATCAAGGAAGAAGGGTGCATTAAGCAACTGGAGGGCTAAACCTGATCAGTGAGAAGCTCTCGGGGGTTGGCTAACTAAGGGCTAGGTGCTGGACTGATGACTGGAATGCATGCAAACCCTAATGATGCATGCAAACCCTAAAAGTGCATGCATGAATAAAAATGTAAATGATCAAAATACTGGTGGGACTAGGATGGAGTATAGGAATATCCTAACACCCCCCCTTAATCCATCCTAGGCCCTGGTAACTAAGACCAAAGGTCACCCAATACAATGAATAATAACAGTCAATAAACCAAGGAAGTGGGGAAAATTTCATGGGAAAAATACCCCCCCCTCAAAATAGACTTTAAGGCACACATAAAAAATAAATGCTCCAAACTCAAGCAGGTGTGATGCTTGGTCATATGTCTGGAGGTATCTTCTTCTTGGGAAGAAGTGGATCATGCTCAAAAAGCATGTGCTTGTACTTGCTCTTCAGATTGAATGTGATGAGAAAAAATCCAAAAGTATGAGGATGATCCTTGAACCTGTGATTTGAATCAGTTGAGGTAGGATCAAAAACATGAATATGCAGATAGTCTTTTGTCTTCTCCTTCGAACCATCATGGGTGAGATCATGCCAAAAAGAACCATCAAATAATAATGTTTGCTTGAAATCCAAATCAGATTTAAGACTTGATGAATAGTTTCTTGAGATCTCCTTTGAACCAGCAGGGGTGAGATCAAAACTATCATATGCACGAGAAATTATCCCAAGTAGTAATTGCTTAGAATCCAAATTAGATCCAAGACTTGAATCATGGTTTCTTGAGATCTCCTTTGAACCAAGAGAGGTGAGATCAAAACTAGTAATTGCATGAGAAATTATTCCAAGCGAATGGCAACGACCATAATCTTCAATAACCTTCTGAAAGCATGAATTAATGATCATATAGTAGTAAGTAAGAGGTGATTAATCAGGGAGAGCAAATGCATTACCTCCAATGGCTAAATTTACCTCTGAAATAATCATGTGATCATGATGAAAACCAATAGACTTTGGTGCAAGAGAGGATTTAGGACCTTCTACAATATCTAGAGTGTGAGTTGGCACAAAAAGAGAAGAAAGTTTGAGCATGAGTGTAGAATCTGCAAGTTCTTTGTGGACAACTTCAATATGAGATGATACTAGTTCATGATCTGAGAGACCATCAAGGGGAGCGAATGCATCACTTTGCTTGCTTTCGAATGGGTTTGGACCAATCCCTTCATTCTTTTTGCCAAAATTTTCATCCAGATGGGCCCATAACTCTGATGGAGTTTCAACAACATCACAGTATTGGTATTGGAATCTCATGTATTTAGGAAAATAAAGCATCATTGCTCCAAAGGCTCCATCACCTTTATTTAACCAATCAATCTTCTCTTCAGGGGATTCGAACTCTCTTTCAAAATGACAATCAAAGAGATCATGGATCTTCAAGTATGCTATCATTCTTGGTTTCCATTCATCATAGTTGAATGGAGAGAGAGGATTAATTCCTGATGAATACATAGAAGCTGTAGAATACCTACAAAAACAATAAAGAATATTTGCAACTTCTACTGCTGCAAAATGCAGAAACTGCTGCACTCGAAATCTTGGTAATAACCTGCAAAAAACTCTCAAGAATGGAGATAAACAATACTCTCAACATGCTCTGATACCATGTGAAAATCCTCACAGCAGATCTAAGAGATGATGTATAACTCACAAGAGTAATTATGATTAAGCAGGAAAATAGAATAAGAGTGGTCAATGCAGTATAATGAGCAACATAATAATAATACAGTAGAACTCGGATAGAAGCAAAAATACTTCACACACACTAATTAATTAATCAAAATATGGACAAATAAATAGTACAATGCATGAGGATTCGAATGCCTAAGGTGGCAATTCGAATTAGCCTTCATGGAGTGATCAAAGGATCACTGGAGTGTCATTGGAGCACAACTGGAAGTCTTCATCATCATCAGTGGAGTCATCAATGCTCAAGTAACTGTCAACCATTAGTCAAACTGAGTCTAGTAAGTGTAACTGAGTGTAATTGAGTGTAATTGAGTATAATTGAAGACAACTAGACTGGTAGGTGAAGAAGGGCGAGTTACTTCCTAAAAGCAAGGAAGAAGGGCGCATTATGCAACTGGAGGGCTAAAACTGATCAGTGAGAAGCTCTTGGGGGCTGGCTAACTAAGGGCTAGGTGCTGGACTGATGACTGGAATGCATGAAAATGCATGCAAACCCTAATGATGCATGCAAACCCTAAAAGTGCATGCATGACTAAAAATGTAAATGATCAAAATACTGGTGGGACTAGCATGGAGTATAGGAATATCCTAACAATTAGTATGGTATTAAGTGTTGCCATTGTTTAGAACAACTGGTCAAGTTCACTAATTCCAAGTGGGGATGTGACCTTGATGACCGAAAGTCCACTTATGGCTATGTGTTTAGACTTAGTTTTGGACCCTTGCTCTGGTCATGTAAGAAAGAAAAGGCAGTCTCTCTTTTAACAACATAAGAAAAATATCATGGTGCTATCAATGCAGGTACATAACAAGTTTGGATTCTTCAAATTTTAAAAGAGATTGGTTTTCTTGTTTAGGCCTCGACTGTTATCCATTGTGACAATCAAAGTATAATATAGGTTGTTGATAACCTTGTTTCTCACAACAAAATGAAGCATGTTGAACTTCATTTTCATTATTTGAGATAGTTGGTATAGGAAAATGTTTTCTCACTTGTCTATTGTAGTACAAATGATCAGATCGTTGATATCTTTATGAAGCCTCTACCGGAAGTTAAGTTTGTGAAACATAGGAACTGGGATTTAGGAAACTACAATTATGGGGGGGTGTTCAGAGAACATATTTCACTTCCTAAATTTCCATATCATTGTGTTGATGGGGTAGGTGTTTGAACCAAAGGTTATGTAGGTTCATCACACCTTTGGATCTTCTAGAGATAATAAGTCGATATAAAATAGATAGATAGAAGAACAGTCGACTCGGGGCTTGTATGAGTGGTATATTGATCAATCAAATTAATGGTCAATGAAGCTGTGGTCATTTAGACTAGAATAACTAGCTAATATATGGGATGTTGTATATTTTGTGAAATTGTTAAAACCAATGACCCCTATTTGTGGACCATATCATCTTCACTTCAAGGGTGTTTGTTAGATATGGATACTATAAAATAATGACCCTATGGGTTGTTTTGATATGTTGAAATTCAGTATTAAAGAATGCATTGTGATGTTTTGATCATAATGCGTTGTGCTTAAGTGTTGTAATGGTGTCTTTAAAACCCACCTCTTTTCTTGGAATACAATTCCCTTCTACTATTTTCTTTTCTATTCTATGGTTCAATGTGAAGAAGCTCCCCAACATCATTTACCAATATTTTTATCTACACCATTTGATTCTCCAATCCAAGCAAATGGAGCTCTACATCACTAGTCTCCAAAGAATCTTTCTTGGTCTAGATTGTACATTGTTTCTCCATTCTACTTGTGCCAATATCATGGTTAATAGGATACAATTATCCACATTCTAGAGCCTTCTACAATAAATTGAGCATCCTATACATACTTTCCTCCAAAGAAAAAAATCAAAGGCTTGGATACTAATACAATCCAAAAATGATAGGCCTATTTTAAATCTAACTCAACAACATAGATCCTTGAGTGCATAATAATGTGTTTTATCTTCTACAATTCTCTTTTACATTGAAAACATTATGCTCAATGCAAATTTCATTCATGGAAAATAATTATTTATTTGTATTTGGTTTCATGGTTCAATTTTTTTTCTTTATACTTGCTAAGACAATAAACTCCCAACAATGAACATATTGTAAAACATATTTTGTTTATAGATGATGGCCGCAAAACAATGGCATAGGTGCTTATTGCTTATGTTAAAAGAAACGATAAAATGAAAGGAACAAATGATATTTTTATTCTAAACTATATAATTGAAAGAACCCATTGATATTGATACTGCTTGGGATTAAAATGATTTGTAAGCCATCGAATCAAACATGGTTGAATGGTTGTTGTTAATAACCAATCGAGCAATGATAGGCATGTGAGTTTCTATTATTTATTGAGCCATGGATCATTGAGTGTATTGGGCTATGCGTACTGTTCATCAACAATTGAATGAAAAATAATGTGAATTTAATATGGTATGGTTACCATAAGAGATATGGGAGTTTCTTATAGAAAATTAGAAACTATAAGCAATGACCCAATTACCTTCTCCATCAATATTCTCTTAGCAAATTTTATAGATGTTTTGGAGTAGTCAATTATTTTTGCCAATAGAGAGATTTAGAGAAATTATTACATTTTTAAATTTGAAGCATACAAATGAAGTTGTATCACATGTAATTGAGTTAGGGATAAATTCAACATATAAAGAAATTCACAATGAAAAGAAATTACACATAAATAATTACTTAGACACATGATTAATCATCATAGACAATGTGCTTTTTCATAGAGAAACCTATAGGAAAATCCATGTTCAAATGGATGTGCCGAGTCTTTTTCTATTAGAAATTGTAAGAATTTAAAATGGTGTCCATCTCTCTTGGTCACAATAAATTTTCTCAATAGGGATTTCATTAGAATTGTCGCACAAATCTTTGCCAAAGAACATTTTCTACATTACTATGCATGAGTTTGTATCCATTCTATGGATTGTTGGGAGTAGTTGGAAGGCTAGGCATCCTCTTCCAAGTAGATCCCTATTTGTAATGCTCAACCTCTACCAACTTGTCCTTTTTGGTACCACTCCCCTTCAACTCTCCTCCTTTTTTCTTATTTTCATATTGGTCTCTCTTATGTGGTAGTTCAACATCTATGTGGGCAAGTGGGTGAATTCTTGAGTCATTATTGTCCCCATAACACTAGCAAGATAAATCACATACCTTATATGAGATTTGTATCAACAAATTCCACTTCTACAACTTCTTTTCAGACCCTTTTGTAGCGGTTTTATGAACTTGAAAATAGCTAATTAGTTTGTCATGATCAAAACCATAGTCATTCATATTGATTTGATTTTAGATCATGTGATAATACTCAAAATGATGAGCATATCTCACTCATAGCATAAATATTTCTAATGCAAGGCCCATGTGGTGACTTTGGGAACCCATGCAACTAATTACTACAAATTTATCCCACACAACCACACACATAAGAGATGGAAAGCTGGTGAAATTTAAGTTTTGTATGAGGTTGTTGGTTTTATTTTATTATTTATGACCCTCCTAGAAAAGTGTGGAGCGTTCTTCCCAAGGGGATGACAATGGAGGAATAAAAGGGGGGATATAGGAATTTGGATAAAAGGGGGAAAGAAGGGGGAGTTGGAGGGCTTGGGGGATGGAAAACATGATTTATTCTAGACTATTCATGATTTCCATTGTTGTTGTTGTTGTTTGTGGAGACAATGGGCATGGAGGGGCGGAAAAATCATAAGTTTTCTAGAGCTAACAACTAGAGAAGAAACTAGTTGGTTGGGAGGTTAATCCTAGTTTCATAAATTTGGAGGTGACGATTGCAAAAGAGGTGTTTGGATTAACAAAAAAATTGAGTAATATACTATTCCACTTGCCTTCTACCTATCTTAAATTTAGTTACAATCAAAATATGCATAAGAATATAGATTATAACTGTATGTTGTGAAGATAAACAAAACAAAAAATAAGGAAATTCATGTGAATCATCATCATTTATTATGTTATATGTTATAATAACCATGCTCATGAAAAAAAATATTTTTTTACATAGTTATGGCTTAAAATAATTCATAGTCATGATTTTACTAAAAATAGAGACAACTAGTAGAGAGAAATCAGGGTCTCACACATGGTATCACAGTCCTGGTTCCAAATCTAGATCCATTGGGCCTACTTCAAACTTGAAACTTTTAAACAAAAATAATACACAACCACACACACATGTATATGTATATGTACATGTATATATGTATGTATGTATGCATATATCTATATACACATACATACATACATACATACATACATACATACATGCATACATGCATATATGCATACATACATACATACATATATATCCTATTCACACATGATTTAACCATTCTTATTTCTAAATCAACAAGAGGCTAGCCACCCATGATCAGTTTGGCTTCTTACTGTTGGGAGTGCTCGGTTAGTTTGAAATAAATAGGCCTTTGTCAAATAGATTGTTTTGAACGGGCAACATATATGAAAAAAGGTGAAGAAATGTGTCCATGTAGCCTTTAAATCTCACCAAAGGGGGCCTATTTATGAGATTTATCTTAACTCATGCGAGTTTAATTCCCAAAACAATTGTGGTGGTGAGTTGCAACAATTTATTTGGAGATTTAGAACTAGTGATGGTAAACTCTATATGCATGTGTTCTTGCTTAAAAAATGATGTTTGAAATCTGGGAAATGGATTCTAAATATCCATATTAAGATTTCATTAAGGGATTCTTTTGCTTAAACTAATGTTGATGTAATTAGGATAAATAATCCATAATAAGATTTGTAAGAAATATAAAAATTGTAATGTACCGATGGGCCTAGGTTGATTGCAAAGGAGTTGAAGAGGCCCGATTCAATTACTATATAGCTTAATTTGAAATGTCCAGGTCTGTAATTGAGCTATTGAAATTTAAAACATCACAATTTCAATCTAGCTATTATGGAATTGTGCTTGTGAATGTAGTTTAGATATTGAATTTTTTACTAATGCAGAAATTGAGTTCCTAGCAATAGTGCTCCTCTCGAGAAACAATACAATCATTTCCATAAATGGATTGTAATGCCTCCATATCTTCATCTTATGCAACTCTATTTTCTGTAGTGTAATATAATATTGACATTCGTTCCCAAGAGCATAACATTTTAGCAGAATTGTCTACAAGATTTCCCTATTCAATATATTTTAACAAGCCTCATTTTATTGAAATAAGGTACTAACGAGTAAAGAAAGAAACATGCTCTTTGGTTTTTAAAACCTAGAAACACCATATAAGGCTAGGGTAATGCATAAATTGACCATGTATAAGACTAGGTTAATGCATATAAATTCAACTTTATCCTTAAGCTTAAAAAGGAGGTTGATATTGTAGACATACTACATGTTATTAAATGGAAATATTAAACATAGAGGCTAGGTTCCTAAATGAAAATATTCATGCATCACAAGGCCATCTTCTTAAATTATAATTTACCCTTAAGCATCACAAATTTCTTGGCCTTTCTAGTCAAAAAAGGAATTAACATTGTTTAACCTTACATATAAGGAGAAACAATGTTTTTGATGCATTTCCCACATCTAATAGGTTTTTCCCAGGAACACAATGCTAACTTGTCCATTCTAGTCACTACCTAATGCACTCACCAAAGCTAAACGTCCGGGACAAATAAAATAACACAAGTATAATACTCATGAGATGTTAAAACATGCCCACACATGGAGCCATAGACACCATAGAAATATTAAACTAATATGAATTGCAGGTTCGAGTGTTGTTATGCACATAAAACTAAGCAATATATATGATGACAAAACAACGAGATAGTGTCGAGGTCGACTCCATACCCATTACAAATGATAAAACAGACTAGAGACCATAACGACCTGAAAACAAAAACACCCACATGCTCAAATATTCATAGAAGTATTACTAGGTAAATTCCCAAATGGACCATCGAACCAAAACTTTAAGAGATAAGGCTAACAATAGAGATGACACCCAAAAACCGGAAACATCAACCAAATTGAAATGGATAAGGATGTTATGAGAGAAATATTGACCTAGGTATTGTCTCATAAGGTCACAGAAGGAAAGAACTTGAATTTTTGTGTGACCGAAATATACTTGCAAGTATCAACACGTTCCTATGCATTAAAACTAGCCCACAACATCATGGAGTCATAATGTTAGATCATTTTAAAAATTAAACAAATTTGTTTACATTGTTGATTGATGTCTCAGTTTAGTCACTTAACTCACCATGTCATCTCAACCCTTCTGCACCTTTACAATAAAGTGGCTATACTTTATTTGTGCCATTTGTTGCTACCATTACTTGTGCACCTCATGAGAAAATGCATACATGCTGCAATAATTAATCACAATGCATATACTTATCAAACAATAGGATGCACTAGCGACACATAGAATACATAGTGTACATTTTAGCCAATCACACTCAACCTGTTTCCCTTATGTGGAAGAAAGAACATACCTACAATTTCAACATTTTTATAGCCAAACGATACATGAAACAATCATGGGTTCAACTGCTTCCATGGCTAGTCGACCAACCAGCTAGGTTTGCACAACATATCCATACACCTCAACTAGGCCAAGAAGACAGCCACAAAATCCACCTAATTCGAAGAGTGTGAAGGATCCCACAAGTATGCTCCAAGTGGGTTGCATGCAATGAGGTTTTAAAAGAGGTAAATTAATTAATTCAGATTATAGCACTAGTAGTGCATGTTTTTTCTCTCTAAGGATAAGCGTGGCTTGTTGCTTGGTGATAGGACTTGGCACCTTCAACTCGACACTTGGTACTTGGACTCAATAGGATTCGTTGTTTGGTGGATTTGGGTCAAGCTAAGCCATAGCCAATTGAAACAACAACAACAACAACAATAATAATAAAATTTATATGTTTTTATATAATATTTGATAAGTTTGATTTAAAAAAAATGTAAATATACATAATATTTTGTTATGTATGAATTAAAAATATAATGGATAAAATTTAATATAATCAGTACAAAATAGGCACATGTCTATAGAAATAAATAAATAAAAAGGAAATTCTTATTATTAGTAATTAAGATGATAAAAACAAATTGCTGATTTTGGAATTGATTAATAACGTATCACATTTATTATTATTATTATTACTTTTTCATAGACCAATCATCATTGAAAGAAGGCTACCCTTGTTTAGTCCTAGTAAAAATATATCAAGTAGGATTGTGCTGGTCTGATGCAACTTTATGTAAGAAATTGATGGCAAATTGGATTAAATGCCCCTGTTGATCTAAGACCATTGTCGTAAGTCATATGTTCTCAAGATAATTTTTAGTACAATAATAGGAACTATGATTATGCATACTACGGTGTATGCATGCATTAAATTAGTTAGCCATGAATTACGGATTATTGATAAACCCTTGCAGTTGTGATACATAATCCTTATGGTAATGATGCATGGAAATTAGGGATGGGGTCAGGTGATAGTACAACTGCTTGAGAAAATTGCGATGACACCACTGGCACCATCACCAGAGATGGTTCTCATTTTGTGCTCTCTAGAGGTAATAAATGTGTCACTTAGGGGGATTCTAGGAGTAGTTGTTACACCAGGAGCATAAGTGGACCCCCCTCCATTAGGGGATGGTAATATCGAAGGGTCAATGACCTTGGAGCAAGGACCTCCTCCCTAGGACATCACTAGGGAACCTTAGAAAATCATATTTTTTGAGTTTTATAGGGGGCATGTTGGATGGTGTGTTGAGGCATGGATAGAGGGCATGAAGCGATGCTTTGCACTGAGATAATATGCCTACCTCAAAATCCAAGATATCCATATTCCAGCTTCGAGACAGTGCCTTGAGCTGGTGGGGAAACCTTGAAAGGAAACTGCATCTCACCCCAAACACCATCCCATGGGAATAATTTGAAGATAGGTTTCAAAGAAAGTACCTACCCACATTTTATGAGGAGGAGCAGGTAGGAGCCTTTCATTCCTTGCTTCAAGGAAACCGATATATGGAAGAATAAAATATATGATTCATGGAGCTGGACAAGTATGTCTCATACATGGAGATGGATCAATGTTAGGTAGACCACTTCATGATTCATGGAGATGGACAAGTATCTCTCATACATGGACATGGATCAATGTCAGGTGTACCACTTCATGTATGGGTTGAAATTTAAGATAAGAGTTCTTGTAAGGATGTGGAAACCCTCTTTAGTTTTTGAGTCAGTTGAAAATGCTCGTGATGTAATAGATCATATACGTTGTAAAGGAGATCAAAGAGGGGGTGCAATATCAACCATTCTATTGTAATTAGGTTTTTTGGGGAAGGTCCCTCGAACCTTCTCCAAAGGAGGATACTCTACAACACTTACTTATGGAAACAAACCTACACCTAGATTCATTGAAACAAATGGTTCCATGGTAGTTAGTGCAGTATCACAACCATCATTAGGGTCTCACTAGATTCTAAGGCATTCACAAGGATCACTTTGTAGGGGAAAAGGATCTAGGGGAAGGAACATGCCTTACAGTTCTATGCAAAGTAGCATGTAACCTTCAACCCACATTGCTTTTGGGGCATGGGGGCCCTCATTACCAACGAAACTGCCCCCAATTTCAATTTGGTACTATTCATAGGGAATGGAAGGCCTCGATGGGGAATTCAAGTAAAGGACACGAAATATAAGCAATGGTAAATAACCACCAGGATGAACACGAATCCGTTATGGTGGAGTCATCAAGTAAGATAAAATAATGTCAAGATTAAAATATTGTTTGAACGTGGAGAAATATATAGTTTCATTTCTCCATATGAATTAGATGGGTGTGGGTTGGTAACTATTATAGGTCAAATCTGCACTTCTCTGTCCGTGATCACATTGCCCTATCGATCACACAAAAGGACACCATGGATGGAAGAGTTGGATTGACCTTGGATGAGTTACTACTGAGATCACACATCTTCAGCTGAAAATCATATTTTTTCTATAGTTTTCATTATGTGTGCGCTACTATTGCCATTGATATCTAGCGTTCTCAACGCTGGTTCTATTGAAGACAACCCACGCACTTATCCCAAAACATATGTACTCTAGTTGTTGAGAGCACTAGTTGCATACTGTGCGCTAGTTTACTATTATGATACCTGTGCACATATTAAGATGAATGGAAAAAATATATTAAGATTACAAATTGGGATTAGTTGAGGTTGGTTTTGTAACTCCCCCAACCTCCCAATTCAACTACGTCATGAACATAACTTCCAACCTTGTCCCATAAATACAAGGGAAAGCCATGAGGGAGGGGCCAATGAAGAAGAAGCTACTGTTATGCTGAAGGATTTTCTAAGTTATTGTGAGGAGCAGGAGCCCAGGACTCGGTTGCAGAAGTGTCTGGACAGATCAGGTATAACTATATTTGGCTACATTTCTTTGACAATAAAAAGATCGAGATACCCTTCCCGTCCCAATGGAATGTCTTTTCTATTGAATATCTGATAGTAGTTAATGTTAAATTGATTTCAATTTCATTATATATTTTACATTCAAGATACGCTGAGGAAGGTTAACTTGTTTTGCAGGTACATTACTGTGGAGATTGGATGAAAGCTAGGACCAGCCATCGTTAAAAAGGTACTGATTTTAGAATCCTAATCTCAGTTCATTCATAGTGATTAATGCAAAGCATAATGTATCTATCTGTCACCCCATGTAAGTTGGTAGTGTCATTTCACCCACTATAGGGTATATTCCTGCACAATAGAACTGGCGACTCAACTAGGGAGCACCGGTTGTTTCTGCTCTAGGGACCTTGTCTAGTTTTTCTTTCAGTTTTACAGTCTGTTGGCTTTCTAAGAGGTTTTTATAGGCTACTTGGCTATTTCCTTTTCCTTGATTCATTTCAGTCTGACTGTGCAAAGCCCCTTTTTATTGCTTTCAGTCATTGTGTGCTAGTCTTCTGTGCATACATCAATGCACCTTCTGCCCTGTGTGCTAGTTTCCTTCAAACATACCTGCACACTTTTTGTTGCAGGGGTTGGTGTTTATACTAGACAGAAGCGTACTTTCCTGTTGGTCTTAACCTTTCACTAGGGTTTGGTTTCCAAGTTGTTTAATCTACTATTGGCACTTGCTTTGTCTTTCTAACTGTCTTTGAGACATCTTTGTCTTGTTTCAGTCTTGCTTTAACTTCTCGAAAGTCTTTTGGATTACTTCACTTCCTTCAATACTTGTTTTAGGTGTATTTACTTTCTGTTTCGGTCTTTTGAGAGTTGTGCGTGACTCCCTGATAGTTATAGTATTGCACTTTTTTCCCTAGATGCATGTTGCACTCTTACAGACCTGTGCACTCAATGCTTATTGTCTGTTGCAATACCTGCGCACTTTTACTGAGTTTTTGCTTTTTTTTAGGGTTTTGAATTCAGTTTAAGTTTTTAGGGGTCTTTGAAAGATTTGATGGTTTGGATACCTTCTGAGTTTTTGTTCAGGTTAGCCTGAGTTGATTGAAGTTTTCTTGATAGCTTTTCTTTTTGAGTTTGTGTGGTGGTAGAGTCACTTTGGTTTGCTTGCCTACCCTACCTGTTTGGCGCATGTTTTTCTTTGGATTCTGATGCTTAGGAGCAGCCCCTAGGTCTGTTTTTCCGTTGTATGCATCAACTTTGCCTTTTCTTTTACATCTTGTTCCAATTCTAGAGTGTTTTCATTGAAACAACTCTGTAGGTCAAGTCTTTGTTGGTCTTTGGATTTGATTGCTTTAAACCTTTAAGTTTTCATCTTTACCCACACCCTCATAGATCTTGCTTGTTTCCTTTTTTCAAATTCATTTTCTTTTGCAAAATAGAAGAAAAGATCAAAAATTGAAAATTGGTAGCTTAGTTGTAAGATTTCCATTATTGTTTCGAAGTAGGATAGATCATTTTTCTATTTGCTTTGAAAATTAAAAAGAAAATTGAAAAAAAAATGCTTATGCTTAGGATTGCCTATTTCTTGTTTTGAAAAACATAAATGAAAAATAAGAGTTTTTGTGAAGTTTTAAAGTATCATTTACACACACTTTTCTTTCTGTCATAAACCATACCACACACTTCACTACCCTCTTTGAGTAAAATGTAGCCTCTAAAAAGAAAATTTAATAAAATTAATTAGCAACTTTTTCTCTTTAGGTTTGACACGACATCAACTAGCTTAGTCTAGGGTTTCGAGGTAAATCACCTTAAACTACCCGAAATCGGTTTCATTGCTCAATAATCATAGTAAGACAATCTCTTAAGTAAACCCACTTATATCAAAATATCTTGGGAATGATCTAATCAAACCAGAGTTAAGCACGAGGCTGTGTGTGACTGGAACTGTTGAGGATACCCCCTCACTTTCCTTTCAAACATAAACCAGAGCTGATTCGCGTACGAGGGTCCACTAGTACTTTTAAGTGCTTTTGGATTTCAGGCTTTGCTACTCTGCCCTTGCATCTTGGCTAGGCTGACAACTTTTCCCCCAGGTATTTTCGTATTTGTGGTATCCTTAGTATCTTAACCCTAGGGCTCTTCACAAGTAGAGTGGAAGGCTATTTCCACTTCACCTTGGACAGACACGGAAGGTAACCCTTTGCAGTAATCCCGGGAGGGCGGTTTGGTGATTCAAACACTTTCACCTAGAGGACCTCCATTGGATGCCGTGTAACTGACCATCGATACTCTATTAGTTTGTTATGGGCCCTCATCATCCCATACTTGCTTCTGAGAGTATTAGCTCTATTTGCCTGGTTTTGATCACTTTAGGACATTTTTTAGTGGTATGTTGTTTGCTCCCTAGTCGTTTAGTGGCCACTAGGTTTTTATACTTATTTTGATTTTGATATAGTTGTGGAGGATCAACCTCTCCGTAGGTCACGAAGGTTGCAAAACCTTCCACCACTCACTGTGGAGCCTCCACTGCCACCACGATGCCGGAGGACTGATTCCCGTGGTTCATAAGAACTGACAGGCGAAACTGAACCACCTCAAGAACCACAAATAAGATTTTAGGATAAACATGTCTTTGATACTGTTGAGGTTGAGAACTTAACTTCTCGAGAGTTTAGAACTCCTTTCAACCCTCCCTTGACTAGACCAAATGATCCATTACTTGTAACTGTAGACTCTCTAGGCCAGTCCGAGTTTAGTGCATACATGTTTACCCCTGGTTATTACATGGCTAGTTCCAGAGATGAAATAGGAGTTCCCCAAACTCCTACTGCTGCTATGATTACGAGAGCTCTCTCTCATTCTTTTGCAATCATGTCGGTATCTACCTCGTTGCAAGATAAATCTACCTCGACTCCTTCTTTTAGTTTTAGCACTAGTTCCATAGGTATGTCTAGTTCTCTACCTTCAACAATAGCTACCCCTTTTGGTGCCACTGCTGGATCTTTTAATATCCTTGTTACATGGGTATCTTCGATAGCATTCACTTCATCTCCCTTCATGCAACAATCCTAGGGTATTATACAAACTGCTCCTTTCGGTCAAGGTTTTCCTTGGTTTGGAGGGCACATAGCTCCCTCCATGCCCTTTGTAGGCTCGATGCCCACTCTACCCACAACTGTAGTAGGCTCGATGCCTGTGTCGTCCGTTACATCCACGCCTTGGTTTAACCCGTACACAGGTCAGAATGTACATCCTTCCAATGTGAAAACATCTCATATACCTGTAGGGAGTATCCCTTTTTCACTGTTTGGTGGAGGAGGTGGTAACACATTTAACCCACATTACGGAGGGGCTAACACCCAACCGCAATGGACACGCACTCAAGGAAGTAACCCTCTCTCTTTTGGTTGGAGCAATTTTAGTAATGCGTTTACTTCACAACCGATGGTTGGGGGCAACCCCAACCGGCAGAACACGAGTCAAGATTTAGGTGGTTCCCCCTACCGAAACCTTGCTAATCAAATTCCATTGGAAAAACTTCGTTTACCTTTTATGGAAACTTTGAATTTTCTATATCTTTCAAAACTAACAAATGATCCAGTGCGGCATCACCCTGCATGGACACCTGTTCCAACAAATCTGCCTTCATACATTCCAAAGTTTGAAAATAAGACTGGGGAAGATCCTGGTGACCATGTCACTACGTTTCATCTCTGGTTCTCTTCTAATTCGTTGAATGATGACTCCATCAGATTAAGGCTCTTTCAGATAACCTTGACTAGTGCTGCAGCTAAATGGTACATTGAACTGCCTATTGCTACTTATGATAACTTTCGGGATCTGGCAATAGTTTTTCTGAACCACTTTCAACTTCTTGTCTTGTATGATTTTGGCACAGACCTTCTATCAACCTTCATGTAGAACAAAGGCTTTCACTTATCTGACCATATTCAGGAGTGGTGAAGGAGAAAGAGGCTCATTAAAGCCGACATCCCTCCAGAGTTCCTATTAGAGTGGTATCTCAAATCACTCCTTCCTTATATTTGTAAGGAAGTAGCAACTTATGGGGTGTCCTCCGAAGAGGAAGCTATCCTTATAACCCAACAGCTTGATCTGGTATATGATCAGTCTGGGATCTTATATGAGATTATTCGTGACGCGTCGAGATCTAATATAGATCTAGGTAAACCCAAGCCTGGACCACATGCTGATGGCATCATGGGTTCAATAGATTCTGCAGCGTTTGAATCTTTAACTATGCAGGTTCATGCCTTTCTGTCAAACAGTCCGTTGCGGAAGCAACTTCAGTTGCAACCTCTCATTCGCAAACAAAATCTATACAACAAGTGCAAATAAATCAAAAGGGCCCTCGACAGCGCAACAACAATAAAAAGAAGGGCAAGAAAGGGGAGGGGAACCACCAAAATCCCAAGAATATAGAAAATGTCGAGGAGGGAAAAAAGTATAAAAAGAAAGTAAAGTTACCTTGTAAGTTATGCAAGGAGGACCACATCACCCATCAATGCCCTCTATTGGAGGAAGCCTAGAAGCTACTTCGTGAGAAGAAACCATCTATCCTAAAAGACCCATTCCCTCACGGACAGGGTTCAACTTCTGGCAACTCTAGTGTTGGGGGCACCCCTCATGCCTCATCCGCTGATCAATCGTTTATTAATATGGTTAATTCATATACACTTTTACAAACTCGAGCTAGAAACTATAATACGGACTCGCAACAACGAGATAAGGATGTTCTTGAATCTTCTACCCCTCTCCACATCGAGAGATTAGTAGATCCACTACTGAAGATTCTGAAAGGTGTCTTCAAACGGGCTATGCACAATCCAAACATATGGGATGCTCCCAACTTCAATGTTGTGGAAGATTTAGCCCAAAATCCCTGTGCCATGTCCACTTTGGAAGTACTGCAAATTTGTCCATTACAACGCAGTGCACTTCTCACAGCGATCGATAGCGTAGACTCATCCAATATGCTTGCTCGTTTTGATATGTCAAATATCAAAACCCGGTTGTCGTACTCCCCAAATAGAAGTAGTCCATGGTCCCAAGACCATTGGATGAGTTGTTGTAGATGAGGGCGCGTCTATGTGCGTAATGTCCATTTCTTGCTGGAAGTTTTTGGGCTCACCTGAATTAGCCCCCTCGAACACCTTGCTTACCACCTTTGATGGAAGATCGTTCCATCCACACAAAGTCTTACCATCATTCGATGTTGAACTCGCTGGTAAGCTAGTGTTTGTAGAGGTTGAAGTGTTGGATGCTCCACTTGACTAAAATTTGTTGTTAGGTAGGAGATGGACATATGCAATGCAAGCAGTGCCATCAACTGTTTCCGAGTTTTAATGTTCCCTCACAAAGGCAATATCATCGCAGTTGATCAACTTTCATTTTCTCGGAAAAAAAAACCAGACTTCATCGTATTCAACGTCCGTTGGTTGATCAGTCTCACCCAGCTACTGAGAGTTTAGGAGTAGGGCTCTATGGGTCATTAATGGGCACTTTTGATCTACCTGCTCCTATTCATTTTATTGGTTCTGAGGAGTGTTCATCGTCTGAGATTTTCACGGTTTGTCCAATGACAGATCCATGGATTCTCCCCATCGAATCGGAACCAGTAGTGCCCCTATCTATTGCGTAAGTGGCCTATTTAGATTCACAACATGCTGCAACAGAACATATCATGACTCCATTAGTCTCTGTCGAGTCAAATATGGACTATGTACCGGCATGGTTAGTGGCCTCCATCCACTCTTTTGACTGTCTAGATACTGTTTTTCCCTCTGATGAGGCTATTTTGGAAGCAATGATAGGCTTGGACCATCCTTGGGAACACATGCATCATAGGTCTTATTTTCTTCCCGATCTAGATAAGATAGAGAGAGGAGAGTTTTCTATGAGACCTGGTGGTGATGTTGATTTGTCCACTATCCCTTCTACTTCAAAAGTTGTTTATGCCGAAGGGAATATGGAAAACATATCAAGAACTATTCTGATCAACATTTCCATCAAATCTGGAGTCGTGGAAAACCTTTTCAGTGGGGAAGATTGTTTTCTTGAGGAGATCACTTTGTATTCCAATCTGTTTAAGGAATTCCATGATGTTTTCGCCTGGTCTTATGAGGAGATGTCAGGCATTGACCCCACCATTGTAGAGCATGTCATCACAACTTATCCAAATGATAATCCCGTGAGACAGAAGCTTCGTCCAGTCAATCCTAGAAAAGCAACAGCCATTAAGGCGGAAGTTGAGAAGTTGCTCAATGATGGATTCATCTATCCAATTGCTATGACAGAATGGGTCTCAAACCCCATTCCGGTAGATAAAAAGCAAGGAACCATTCGAGTCTGCACAGACTTCTGGGATCTAAATAAAGCTTTTCCTAAGGACAACTACCCCACACCGTTTATAGATTAGATTATCGATGCGTGTGTGGGCCATGAAATGTTTTCTTACATGGATGGTTTTTCAAGATACCTGAAGACCAACACAAGATAGCTTTTATTTGTCCTTGGGGGACCTTCGCTTATCGAAAGATGCCATTTGGACTAAAGAATTCTGGAGCTACATTTCAGTGTGCAATGAACTTCGCTTTTCATGATATCAAGCACGTAGTAGAACCTTATCTGGATGATCTCCCAGCGCGATCTTGCAAGAGATGGGATCATCCTGATCACTTAAGACTTGTGTTTGAACGGTGCAGGTATTACAAGATTCAACTAAATCCTAATAAATGTGTATTATGTGTCGAGTCTGAACGTTTACTAGGTTTTATTGTATCCAGTCGTGGTATCATGGTTGATCCACTTAAAGTTGAGGCTATTGTAAATCTGCCTCCTCCTCGAACCCTAAGACAACTTCAGAGTCTGCAGGGTATGTCCAACTTATTACGACATTTCATCATTAACTATTGACAAAATCACAAAAGGTTTCATGATACTGCTCAAACAAGATACATATTTTCTGTGGGATGAGGTTACTTAGACATCATTTGAGGCCTTGAAAAAGGCATTACTATCAGCCCCCTTGTTGAGGCCGCCAGACTATACGAAGGATTTCCTTTTATATCTGGCTGCATCCGTATACACAATTGGCATAGTACTTGTTTAGGAGGATGAGAAGCTCTAAGAGCATCTCATTTACTATTTGTCTCGCACCTTAATAGATCCCGAGGCTAAGTATTCTTACGTGGAGAAGTTGGCATTAGCTGTTTTCTATGCTATCCAAAGGCTACGTCACTATATATTATTGCAAAATACCATAGTGATTTTGGAGGTCAACCCGTTTCAATATGTTCTCACTCGATGTATCTTTGGTGGGAAATTCAATAAATGGATTGTAATCCTGCAGGAATTTGACTTGGTTTTTCAGTCCGCTAAGTCAAAGAAGTCACTGGTTTTCGCCGAATTGATTTCTAAATTTCCTAGTGACATAGTACACAATGAAGAAGAGACATCATTCTCGGATGAACACATCTTCCTCATTTCATCTTCTGACCCATGGTATGGGGATATTTTGGTATATCTCCAGACTTTGAGGTGTCCCCCTGCTTTTTCTCGGGATGAACGACGAAAACTTAAGAGTCATGCAAAGAACTATCTCATAATTTCTGACACTCTATATAGACGTGGGATAGATTCCATTTTACGTCGTTGTTTGACCTTAGAAGAAGCCGAAACATTATTGAATGATTCTCACAGTGGATCCTGTGGGGTTCATCTTTCTGGGTTGGAAACATCCTAGAAAATACTGCATGCTGGTTATTTTTGGTCCACGATATTCAAAGATTGTGTGGAAGCTATGAAACACTGTCAGTGATGTCAATTTTTCACCAAAAAGATGAGAGCACACCCAACTCCTCTCCATCATGTGATTACAGCAGGCCCCTTCACCAAGTGGGGGATTGATTTCATGAATTGTAATCCAGTTTTGGCTGGAGGTCATCATCATATCATTGTTGCCATCGACTACTTCACCAAGTGGGTTGAGGCAATGCCTACTGTCAAAGAAGATGGGGAAACGACTGCTTATTTCGTATTTGACCAGATTATTGCTAGGTTTGGTGTGCCTAAAGAGATTGTTACAGATCACGGTTGACACTTTCAGAACAGCATGATGACCGACTTATACACCAGGTTATTTTTTCGGCAAGAACATTCGTCTTCGTTTTATCCACAAGCGAATGGTCAGGTCGAAGCGGTTAACAAAACTTTGAAAACCATCTAATGTCAAGACTGCAACCGGGTTCTCTCCCTTTCAACTTGTTCATGGGATATAAGCAGTTATACCGGTTGAATGCGAAATTCCTTCATTGAAGTTGGCTGTCCAACTACTCCCCGACACTTCAATCTTAGAAGAACGTTTTCTACACCTAAAAATGAAGCTCATAAGAATCGAGTTAAAGGTCAATACGACAAGTCAGTTAAACCTAGGGTTTTTCTTGAAGGAGACCTTGTTTTTCTTTACGACCAGGACGAGGAACCCTTAGGAGCTGGAAATTTTAAGTCTGTGTGGCTTGGTCCTTACATAGTCTCTAAGGTTCTGAAAAAGGGTGCTTACGAGTTAACAGATTATGAGGGTAATAAGTTGTCGAAGCCTAGAAATGGGCTCTACTTGAAGAAGTATTACGCTTAGGCCTCTGTGCTTTTTCGTGTATTATAGTTGTACATTTTGTAGAGTCAGCTTTTCTTGTGGTTGTCTTTACGTCTTATTTGTCTATTGCTTTGTGTTCCAGATGTTGAATGAACACTTTATAGGATTTGTTGTTGGTGCTAGTCGCCACACTCGTCAGCTGGCTGCAACTGCTTGGGTTATTTACTCACCGATTGGTCAACTAATCTCTTCGGGTCGGGCTTATTTAGGTCCCACAACGAACAATGTGGCTGAATACAGCGCATTCATAGAGTTACTCTGAGATGCTCTTTTCCATGGCATTTCACATCTGGAGGTAAGACTGGACTCGCAGCTGGTTGTGTTTTAGTTAATGGGTGAATATCAAGTTAGAGATCTTGTTTTACTACGTCAGTTCTTGCGAGTTAAGTTACTTGAGAGACAATTCGATTACATTATATATCAACACATTCCAAGAAATTTAAATGCACTAGCTGATTCATATGAAAAATACATTTTAGATTGGCATCTACATCATACACATCCATAATAATCATTTCACACACAAGTAATAAAGTTGATACTGTATATATAATCCATATAAAAAAAATGAGTTTGAATCATAAGTCCATCACAAATGTCATATCATGATACAAAAGGGATCGAAGGCCTAAAAAAATAACATATATATGTCCTTCCCCTAGGGAGAAGTAGGGGCCTCATCCGCCTCTTCCATCTCTGCCACAGCATCCCTGTAGCAGATGACTAGCCTAGCTACTTTCCTAAGTAGCCTGATCCATGCTGGGGCGCATGCCCACAACATTCTCTTGCATATCAAGCGGAATCCGCTCGATCTTGTATGTAGGTATGTCATGAGTCATTCGACTCATATTTCCCTCTATTCTCACCAGCATAGCATCAACTACCTTGCAATGACTAGTCATACGAAGGTGCGAGGGTGTCCCTCAGGACGGACTGGCCCAACATTTGCAAAAGACAATTGGTTCAGTATTTCAAACTCATTTAAAAATTATATATATAAAATGAAAAAATTAAATAATATTTCAAAAAACAAACATACCTATCTCTCCCCAAGCTACTCCTGGAGGAAGATCCATCTCAGGATCATTGCAGAAGTCTATACCCGCATAAGGGAACTACTCAAGAGTTGGTACCTTATGGTCCCACCACACCCAGAAATCATCCTCATGATAGATGAAGTTGCTCTCGCCACCACCTTGGTGTAGGAATATTTCTCCCCAACGAGACGTAATAGGCTCACGAGGATTGAGTGGGGGCAAGGCCATCCCCAGACTCAATGTAGGTACCCTTTCAAAGAAAAAGGTACAAAGTATACTCCCGTAACCAAAGTTCTTCATCCTCCAGGTTTTGCACCTGGTAAGTTGAAGTTTCATGTTTTCCAGTAAGCTAGAACACCAGTCATACACTGTTCCTCGCAAGCATTCCGTACCCACATGCATATAGTTTCTCGAAGCTAGGTGTTGTTTCACACTTCCTCCCATCCGGTTTAGAATACTCAAGATGACTTTTAGTGGGAAGCTCGCAACAGTGGTAATAAGAACTTGACTTCCGGTCTTTTCAGTACCCGCCATGCAGTAGGTGTTGATATAGTCTTGCATGGATAAGGAACCCACATTTAGAGAGGTACCTTTTAGATTCACCACATCTCCCCTTCGAGAGAGACGCATGATGAAGTAGATGTCGTCAACACTAAGTTCTAGAATCTCCCCTTGGAGATTGAACACTCCACCATTGGCATCCCAATACTGTACTAACCTTTCGAGCAGTCGGATTTGTTCCCGCATGTTGATCGTTTGATAGAATTTCGATAAACCGCATCTTCTTAATGCATGTAAGGTCAATGGATAATTTAGAGCATGTCGATCCATCTCCTCATGCTCCCTTTCATGCCATACAAGAACCATCCTACCAAGCAAACATTCAAATGTTGGTCATTTTTTTATTTTTTCCCTATGTCTTGTGGTGTGTGCTACTGTCTTAAATAGACAGTAGCGTCCTAAACACACCTATCTTGAAAGTAAACTGGCACACTTTTGTCGAGTGCGCTAGTTTTGTTCAAAACTAGTCACGCTCACATAAAACCATGCTTAAAGCCTCAATAAAAATGGATTTGACCACCAAAAATTAAAAACTTTGCATGCAAATGAAAGAGTAGGATGAGATAACTTACTTGGTGAAAGCGGAAGTTGGTTTGGTAGCCCGGTTTGGTCGCAATGAGCAAAAGAAGTTTGAAGGTTTTTCTCCACACCTTGCCCTAAAATTTGAAATGGTGAATTATGTTTTTAAATTGAAACTATTTATAAAAATTGTTTTTAAATTTTTACCCACTTTGCTACATGTGGTATAGTTTTAAATGTTTCATTTAATTCACTTATATCTTTTTTGAGTTTTGGTGAATTAGGTGAAGTATACATTGCAGATTTCACCATACTTTTTCTATCAAAGGTGTGTGTTCTTCATTGACATGTTGGATTAGGTACAGTATTGTCCAGTATTTCATGTCATTAAGGAATTTTCTTTTGATTTTGCGACATATCACTAACTTGTTTATCTAGAGTTTTGTCATCTGGAAGGTCATGAACTTATGATTCCTGAAGTTGTTTAAGTCATTTTTAAGCTCTTGTTTGACTTTTAAAAAAAAAACAAGATGGTCAAGCATGCTTGTTCTCTTTAGACTTGTTAAAGGAATTGAAGGAACATCCGCTTAAGTATAAGTTTAACCCTTTTCTAGACTTTTTACGGATTAGTTACGAAAAAGGAATACTCTAGTCACTCCTGGCTAGAAGAGTTTTTCTCTCATTGTTTTACACTTTTTTAGGTGAGGAGACTAATTGTTCGAAAAAGGACCTTTTGGAGTCTTGTTTAGGGTTTTCAGACTCTCGAAACATGAAAACACCAATGAGCATTCACCTACTCGGGCTCGATGTGAAATCCACGAGAAGGTATATGGAGGATTGTTTAAGTTTTTAAGACTCCGTAAACAAGAAAACACCGGCGAGCATAAACCGATCCAGGCTCGATATTAAAATCCATGGATCAGTGTTATAGAATATTCGCCTATATTTTCTTCGAACTCTGTAAAAAATGAAGAAAGACTATTGAGTTTGCTTTCTTGGACTCATTAAAACAACAAGAAGGATATTATTTTATAAAAAGAATAAGGGAAGAGAAGGGTATCATACATCTTTTCAGTTTCAAAGGAAGCTAAGTCAGTCATGTCCTTGAATAGAACACCTATTTGAGTCCATCATTCAGTTGGGTTTTAGTTTTTGACCTTAGGGTAAACTTGATCTCAGAGTCTTTTACTCCTTCAATTGGTTATTCTTCCAATCATATGGAGAATCTTCCAATGTCTCCTACATTGCAGGTTTATATCACTTTCCCCTTATCTTAAAAGCTACCTAAGTCAATTTTGTGTCGTGCTCACTGTTCAAGGATACAACCTATGTCAGCCATTCTACAGTTAACTTGACTTCATGTGTCAGCCATCCTGGTGTCAGTTTGTTTCATCTTGTATTTGTCATACTCCAAATCAGCTCAAACATTTGAGTGTTCCTCGTGTTGGATGATGGAGGATGCATTAAGGACTCCCTTCCAATGAACTTCTTCCCATCGAATTCAACTCATCATGCTTTGGGAATGGAATTTAGAGTTTTGGTTAGTACCTTGGGGATTGCATTCATCAGTGGCAGTTTCCCTCGCTGTTGGATAACGGGAATACATTAATGTCTCTTATTCGACAAGTTCTTCAAGTGTTCGACTTCAAGTCCACTTATTCGCACTTTTTGGAACATACTAGGTACCTTGGGCCCCATTATCATTATCGATGGAAGCCCTCACATTTGTTAACAGTATACATCAATGACCGGTAATCAAACAATACCCCCCATGTTCGACTTCAACTAATTTATTCACATGGTTAGGGTTTGTACCTTGGGGGTTGTTTTAGATGAAGACCTTGAGGTTTTGATAGCATCACCATATTTATGTTATCACTCAAGCTGCGCAAGACTGAGCCACACTCATTTTTGGCTCTTCATGAGACATAGATCTAGCTTGTTATTATGGCTATGATATCTTATCTTTGACATGGATCCATGCTTGTATTTCAGTTTCCATTCTATATATACATATCCCAGTCATGTATTGGAGATCATGTTGTATCACACCGAACATCTATATGATGTCAAGATTGTTGGAGAGAACTCCCGCAGCATTTAGGAAGCTGCTAATTTTGGGAAGGATAACTAATTTTGGAGAGAAAGTACCAATTTTGGCGGTAAGACAAAGATATCGCCGTGGCGCAAATTCCGGCGGGAATCACGGCGATAGGTACAGAAAAGTCAAGCAGGTGGTACAAACAAGAGGCCGAAGGGAGAGCTCAACCACCGCAATAAAGGCGCCGAAGATGAAGAGAGGGTTCAGCTACCCTCATAAAGACTAAGGACTACAGTCAGCGTTGCTTGAACCAAGAAGAAGCGACGGGCCGATGCAATAAAGACTAAGGACTGCAGGAAGCGGCGACAAGACAGAAGGCGGCCATGGAAGTACAGCCAGTTGACTGTAAGTGGTTAGGGTTGAGTCACTGTTGGGATAAGGCCCACAGTTTTGTAACTGCGATGAGACCTTCGGGCCATCTATATATAGGAGTCTGTTTATATGATAAGGGGTTGGCCACATAGTGATAGAGACATCAGGTAGAGGCTAGTCAAGCCTTTCGTTGTTGCAGAGTCTGAACATCCCTGAGAATACAAGGGCCAACCTGTTGAGAGATAGTGCAATCCGCAGGGATTGTGAGAGAAAGAGAGTGCATTGTAAAAGAGAGAAAGAGAAAAGAGGTCTATAGAGAAGGGCTCCCACTGAGGTGGAGTTTCCCAGAAGACCCTTGTTGTAAAGAGTGGAACGGAACTGTGTTTATTCTTCAGAGTTGTAAACAAGAACCGCAGTTCCCCTGGGCGTAGTTCTCGCCCTGGGAGTAACAGTGTGCTTATCTAAGTCGCACTATTGTATTTGTGTAGCTGCTGCTCTCATTCACTTGTTGTGTTATATATGAATGCTTCATTCTGTTATAAGTAATGTACCTGTTCTTCAGTTTAACTTCTGAGTGATGTATAACAATTGCGATAATCATAGCTAACCTCATAGCGAACTAGATAACTGTTAGCAGAGGATAATGTGCGAGTATGAACTGAATATAAGGCATGAATGGTCTACTTAGACACGGCTCAAAGTAGTATTCTACTTAGTTACGTTGCTGCGCGATATCAAGGATTAAACTCATTAGCAAGGGCTACGCTTGGAGATTAAGTGTTGTTGCTAACTGCAGTGCTAGGATAAGAATAGCCGAGACCCCATATTGATCCAGGAAGCGGTCAAGATTCACTTACCGCAGGAACTAGAAGGGGAAGATATCGCGCCTACGATATCTTAGGTATCGCTAGACGGTTTCACATAGGGGGAGGACTTATCGCATCCCCTGCGTAATGCGATAAGACAGAGGCGTAGCCGGAGTAATGGAATGAGATAGACAGCTCCAGTCAAAGGGATTAAGGTGGGTTTAAGCACCCTGGATGCCTTGGAACTTGGCTGAGGACACTTGAGTCTTCTGCCTCCCATTAGAATCACTTCGGGTGAGACTTCAGGTTGCCTCTGCGACCTGTTGCCGAAAGGGCCAGTGAGCTAAGGGTTATGTTGGTCTAAAAGATTACCGCCAGCCCGGGTCTGCTAGAAGGAGAAAGAGAAACCAACAAATGGTTCCGTTGCCGGTTTGAACACATTGAGCTGATGTTCTGTTGGCATCCTACCAAGCAAGAACTTAACCAGTGGGTTGAGTCAAAAGAAAGAGAGTTTGCTGCAAAAGAAAACAAGAATCCTAGACTGAGCACTGAGGCTTGGCTACAGAAGCACATTTTTACAGATCTCCATGAGATATTCTTCGTAACTTATGCTATTGAGTTATATGGTTGGTTATCAAAGCTTGCTGACAACAGCGGTGTCAAGAAGAGTCGAGAAGTTGTCTGGACAGCAGAGCTGAGTCAGACCTTGAAAGGTGTCGATAACCCCATCTCACGCGCAGTAGACTTCTGGCTTGCGAGTCTGCTGGAAGGCTTCATCACAGAGTTCGCGGTTGATCAGAGAAAGAGTTTCAGCGCAGCAGAACGGTACTTCTTCAAGGGTTATCGCGGTAAGTACCTAAATTCTCTAAGTCTGTCCATTAAGCAATTACTATATGAAAAAGGAGTACTGGATATACTCTCAGATGAATAGTAGCATGATATTGTAATGTCAGTAGACTCTGAAAGTGATTACGAGTATCTTGGACATACACGTAGTGGTAAAAGATATAGAGTCAACGATTCCTCTTCTTCTGAAGAAGACAACTCAGATCACCCGAGACAGCAGAGTCAGAACCCTAGGACTCCTCAAAAGCCAGTCGGAACTCAGAATAATCCCGCAGGAACCCCGTCCAGTAGCTCTTATACAGTGAATACTGCCGCTACACCCTCCACATCTACACAGCCGAGTGGTAATCATACAGCAAACCAGAACCCACCATCTAGAAACAGAATGGGAGATGATATGAAGCTACCAACATTTAAAGGTACAGGTTCGGAGGACCCTGAGCAACACTGGTTCTTATGCGAAGCCATATGGACTATTAAGCAAATACAAGATGATAATGTCAAGCTTGTCCAGCTGGCCACCACATTTAGAGAAAGAGCATTAACTTGGTATATGAAGTATACCACTGGCCATAACAGAACGCTTGCACAGGTTAGAACTGCTATGATTAAAGAGTTTAAAAAACCTAAATCCGAGTCACAGTGCATAGCAGAACTTAAAGATATTAAACAATTGCCTACGGAAACGGTTTGGGATTTTGACCAGAGATTCAAGACCCTCATTGATCAGGTAAGCTTTGAGCTTGCGCCTCAATAGCATAAAGAATGGTTTATCGCAGCAATATTACCACACATCAGACTTCCGCTAATGCAACAGAAATT
This sequence comes from Larix kaempferi, assembly GCA_027924585.1. Lineage (NCBI taxonomy): Eukaryota > Viridiplantae > Streptophyta > Pinopsida > Pinales > Pinaceae > Larix > Larix kaempferi. The sequence continues at coordinate 8,290,110 of BSBM01000526.1, forward strand.
AAATACACAAGATGAAGCATTAGAAATGGCAATGAAACTAGAGGCTTCACCTCTAGCAGAAACTAGCACCGGTATCACTAATCTGCAGAATCAGCTAGCTAACCTCACCTTACAGCTGCATGAAATTAAGAAAGGAAAGGAGGTTGCGCATGACATTTGGTGTACTAAGTGTAAAGCGCAGGGACACAGTAAGGATAACTGCCCTGTCTTTGCTGACTATATCGCCAGTGGAGCTCCTAACCCGTTGATGCAGAACCAGGGGCCATAGTGCGAGATTTGTAGAACCAGAGGACACAGTCCTCAGGAATGCCCTCTCCTTCAGAAATATGTGCAGACACCAAAGAACCTATATTGCAACTTCTGTAAATCTGTGGGACATGACGAAAACAACTGTAGAGCTTATGAGTTAATGATAGAAAGGAAGCATGACCTTTACAGAGTTCAGTCAGAAGCATCCGGACCAGCAGTACGTGCACAAACTGATCCGAATCAGGGAGGCCGTGGAGGAAATTTCAGGGGCCGAGGACGCGGAGGAGGCTATGAATCTGGCTGTGGCCGTGGAACTATCACCTGTTATAACTGTGGAGGCACAGGACATTACGCTAGAGACTGTCAGAACCCTACTACAACGTGCAAGTATTGTAAATCTTATGATCACACAATAGAGGAATGTCCCATACTGATAGCTAAGATCAAGGACGCCAAGCCAGCAACCAATCAGACTATCCAGTTTATCGCTGCTGAGCAGAACGAAACCGAACCACGGGTCAATATTGTAACTCGCAGTGGTCTCTCCACAAGCAACATATCGCAGGACGTGGAAAAAACAACAGGAACGCAGTGGGTGCGCAAAGCTCCAGGAAAACCTATCCCACTCGACCTACAGAAGAATAAGGAGGCATTTCAGCAAACTAAGACTTCCTTTGCTGAACAGGCACCGTCCAGATCACTATTATTACCATCTCAGGGTATACCACGGAAACCACCGCAGGATGTTAGTACTGCGCAGATACCACAGGCTAGCACATCTGGAAGATGCGACGAAGAGGAATTGACCGGGAGTGTACAGTCCTTCTTGCAGAGTTGTTTGAAACTTCTAAGAAATGGGAAAGCTGTAGAGGAACTTTAGAAATTTATTGACCAATGTCAACAGAGCCCTTCTGTGAGCAATACACAGCGCACCATTCACCATATAATGGGCCATAGAAGGACAGGAAGAGAGATGAGGCTCACAGCGCAGATCGGACTATTTGAAATGGATGAGGTTATCCTAGACTTAGGATCAGAAGTAAATGTCTTGACTAAGCAGACATGGGAACAGATGGGAAGTCCAAAACTAAGCAGATCCCCTATCCATCTTAGACTAGCTAATCAGCAGAGAATATCACCGATGGGTCGCCTATCGCATGTCCCAGTGGACATCGACGGAGTTCACACATATGCCGATTTTGAGATCATAGAAATTATTGGTGACACCAAACCCTATCCAGCTCTATTAGGTATTGATTGGGCTTTTGATAACAAGGCTGTTATCAACTTAAAGAAAAGGCAGATGACATTTGAAGATGCTCAAGTCCGGGTTATCGCGCCATTAGACCCTTTACAGGGTCCTCGCTACATTGAGCCAATAAAAGCAGAAGAGGAGGTGCATAACATGGAAAATTTGTACCAAATGACTTCTAATCAGACAGATTACATTGACCCTACAGCTGATGGACATATCAACTGGAGATGTGATAGCTCCTGCACATCAGATTCAGATGTTGGCTTAGAGAATTGGCAAAATAGACTCCACGAAGTCTCTATTCGCAGATGCGCATTCATGACTAAATCACTGCGATGGATTGGGACAGAAAACAGGTATATTCCAACTTTTGATGGATTAGCAGACGTCAATGATTTTTTGCAGCAATTTGAACAAGAGATTCCTCAGGAGCAGAGGATGGAGGTTTTTGACCTTGCAGTTCGAGCCACACCTGCAAGATGGTGGTACACACACAAGGAACATATCGCATCATGGTATGATTGTAAGAGATTGATGCGCATTAGATTCTCTAAAGAAAGAGACTGTACACAGTGGAAATACACAGGGGAGAGTGATCCCAGAACACACATTATGAACTGTGAACAGAGTTGGCTAGAAATTCCAGCAGAAGAATGGGTTCATTTGTTTATCCACACACTGGATACAGTTCCACGGAACTGGTATACAGAAACAGAGCTAAGAAAAGGAACTATCTCATGGCCTATTATGATTGAAAACTTTTTGGTCACGTTCAGTTTTGAATCTGAGCATCCAAGCATTGATCGGGCCTTGAAGATCATAAAGACTAAAATATTTGAGGATTGCCCATCACCAGCGGATTCGCAACCCGAGTGGGCTATTCAGATGGAACATGCACTGGAATGTTACAACTGCGCACAAGATTCAAGTGATGAGGATGAATATCCTCGCAGTATCAATATCTCAGAAACAGAAGGTACGCGTGAAGTTGAAGGTCCACACTTAGAAATCCCAGCTGTAACAGAACCAATCAAGATTAGAAAGAGCAATATTGGCACAGAAACAGATCCTAAGTTTGCCTCTATTGGAGATTATTGGGATGATGAGACAATTGGCCAAATCACAGACCTATTACACGAGTATCAGGACCTATTTCCGACCAACTTTACAGAAATGAAGGGAATAGTGGGTGACTTAGGAGTCATGAGAATACCGCTTAAGAAGGATGCTAGGCCAGTTAAGCAACGTCCATACAGGTTGAACCCACGGTATAAAGCAAAAGTAAAAGATGAAATAGATAAGATGCTAGCAGCAGGCATCATTGAACCTGTTGAAGAAAGTGAGTGGGTTAGTCCCATGGTAGTACAAGAAAAGAAAACAAAAGGAGACATCAGGATCTGTGTCGACTTGCGCAAACTGAATGATGCATCGCTGCATGACCCATTTCCGACACCATTCACTGATGAAGTCTTAGACAATGTTGGAGGACAAGAAATATATTCATTTACTGATGGCTTTTCAGGCTATCACCAGATAAGAATCCATCCAGACGACAGGCACAAGACCACATTTGCGACAGAATGGGGCTCCTTTCAGTATACGGTAATGCCCTTTGGTCTTAAGAACGCCCCAGCAATTTTTTCTAGAGTAGTTGTTGTTGTCTTTAAGGAATACATCCATCAATTTCTAGAAGTTTATTTTGATGATTGGACTGTATTTGGACTAGTTAAGAAGCACATAGGAAACCTACGATTAATGTTTGAAAAATGTAGACAACACCAGATTTCCCTTAACTTAAAAAAATGTATATTCTGTGCGCCTTTTGGTACGTTGTTGGGTCACATTGTATGCAGACAAGGCTTGATGGTAGATCATGCGAAGATCGCCATCATTGTCAATTTACCAGCACCTAACTCAGTAAAGCAGCTGAGAACTACACTTGGTCATACCGGGTATTACAGAAAGTTTATCAAAGGTTATGCCAAGATTACCGCACCAATGGAGAAATTATTGAAGAAGGATATCAAATTTCAGTGGAATGAGGAATGTCAGAAGAGTCTTGACGCTCTAAAAGGAAAAATGGTTACAGCACCTATTCTGGTATTTCCAGATTGGAACAAGCCTTTTCATGTTCATGTGGATGCATCTGGCATCGCACTGGGCATTATCCTCACACAACCAGGCGAAGGGGGTATTGACCACCCTATCGCATATTCGAGCAGGAGACTATCGACAGCTGAGAAGAACTACACCACCACAGAGAGAGAAGGGTTAGCAATGGTGTATGCTTTACAGAAATTTCGGCACTACCTGTTGGGTGCCCCATTCAAGATGTTCACCGACCATTCTGCATTAAAGTACTTGGTCAATAAGCCAGTGTTAGGGGGAAGGATATGCAGATGGCTATTGTTGTTCCAGGAATATGATTTCGAAATCATTGTTAAGCCAGGCAGACTAAATGCAGGACCTGATCACCTGTCAAGGCTAGACTCAGGTGAAGAACCAAGTAATTTAGAGGACAACTTGCCTGATGCGCAATTGTTCTCCATTCAGGTCGCAGACGAATATTATGAAGACATAATTCAATTTCTCACTACAGGGTGGGCACCATCTGAGTTTACCAAGCAACAAAAGAAACAATTAGTGGTGAAAGCAGCAGACTTCACCCTGATTGCAGGACACCTCTATAAGTTAGGACCAGATGAAATCTTGCGCAGATGCGTTATGCCCCACGAGAAACAGACTATTCTTAAGGAAGCACATTCGGGCATCGCAGGAGGCCATTTCGCAGGGAAGCCTACCGCTCAGAAGATCCTAGCAGCCGGACTATGGTGGCCTACATTACATAAAGACAGTAAAGAGTTTTGCAGATCATGCGATATCTGCCAAAGGACAGGAAAGCCCTCCAGAAGAGATGAAATGCCGTTGCGACCACAGATAACGCTACGCGCATTCGATAAGTGGGCCATAGACTTCTTGGGTCCTATTAACCCCCAGGAAAACGAACTGGTGCGAGATATATTATTACAGCAACAGAATACCTCACCAGGTGGGCTGAGGCAAAACCAGTCAGGAATTGTGATGCTGCCACAACAGCACAATTTATTTTTGAAAACATCATCACTAGATTTGGATGCCCAGTGACTTTGATGAGTGATCAAGGCACACATTTTTTGAATAGCACCATAGGAGCCTTGACAGAGGAATTTGAAATACAGCACCATAAGAGTACACCTTACCACCCTCAAGCAAATGGTACGGTGGAGGCTTTCAATAAGATATTAGAACATGCTCTTACAAAGATTTGTAACAGTCAAAGGGATGATTGGGACCTCAGAGTTAATGCTGTATTATGGGCTTACAGGACCACGTGTAAGAAACTAACAGGGCACACACCTTTCAGCCTGGTATATGGACAAGAGGCTGTTATGCCTATGGAATACATCTTACCCAGTCTAAGGATTGCTCAGCTTACAGAGATGGCTGATTCTGATACTTTAGAGGAGAGATTGGCACAGCTGCTCAATCTGGAGGAAGACAGATTTATCGCAGGATTCCATCAAAAAGTGCAGAAAGCACGAGAAAAAGCTTGGCATGATAGGCATATCAAGAACAAAACCTTTCAGCTTGGAGACTTGGTACTCCTTTATGACAGTAAGTTTATAAAGTTCCCTGGAAAATTCAAAACTCATTGGTTAGGACCATATCAAATCCAGCAAATAACAGATGGAGGTGCTATCCAGCTTCGTACTATGAGTGGGGAGTTTCTCCCTACCTTGATCAATGGCAGTCGGCTTAAGCTGTATCGCGACGGCCATGCCACCTCTTAGCCCTAGCCCAGAAAGGAAGCTAATGGTGCAGATGTTCAGTGTAGTTGAAATGAAGCATCGCACCCTAAGGAGTCTACACCGGGAAATACTTTAGGTAAGAATTCGCAGCCAGTTTTCCTGGTGGTTGCGATAATTTTGATAAGAGGCGAGTTTTTGGCACTTTCCATCTCCAGACGATGCGATATCTTATCGCAGAGAACAGAAAACAGATTGATGCGATATCAAATTTTGAATTGATCAGAGGGCTAGTCACTTCGCCATCTGACAAGCATTAACTGCACGGCTGACAAGTATCTGTTGTACTAAGATTTGGCAGCAGTACGACGATTCTTCTAGATTTGGAAAATCCGATGCGACACCACTCCGGCGCACAGTTTCCCAGCGAAATTTCAAACGACGTTTGCAATAAATGGGCGCGGGTGCTGTCTTGTCTATACATTAAATGCCGCCAATGGGTCCAGTTACTGGTCCGTTGCCATTTGAAATTCCGCCTTATGATAAATACACGTTCTATTCAAAGCACGGGGCTACTTGGTCATTTTCACCAAAAGAGTTGAGCGCAGTTGAGCCGAGCCAAGCGTATTCTTAGCAGAGTTCTGAGCAGGGAAACCAGAAGCAGTTGCAGACTTTGATTTGCATTAAGATTAGCAATCATAGGAAGTCCAGAGTACCATAGGGGAAGGTCCCTCGCGCCAGACGAGCCTCTCGAAGACGTGTTGCAGAGATTCCAAAGGGGTGGAATCGAGTGGGCTATGACTTCGGTTGTGGCGAAGAAAGGGAAGAAAATTGCTGCTGGTTCTCCGTCTACACGCCAGTCACCAGGAACCTTAGCTAATATGGAGCGTAGCGAGACCCCGAATAGCACAGACTCAGAAGAACCGGAGCAGGAACTTCCGGAAGAAGTTACAGTCACTACCATATACTTCCCACCAAGAATAGAAAATGCACCAGCCATTGTTCTTCCAAGAGACTTTAAATATGAACTCATACTCCCACCGCTGGATAACCGAGTGAAGGAAGAAGGTAACTTGTGGGGGAATATGCATGCTGTTAAGTTTACTGATTATAATCTGAGAGATTATACGCTGTACCCACAATTCCGCCACGATCGTTATATGACGATTCAGAGGAACCCAAGGACACAGCGCGATGAGTTCGTCCCCATGGACCATGTAAGCCATTTAGCACCGTCGGGACTGCTCAATCTCCTGGAGATTCCACACTTTGGACGGGGCCCGGAGGTCAATGCTGTGGTGCGGACGCTACTGTCATGTGTGCATGGTGGTTACTTATGGTTGGGTAACCGAATTGATGTCAATGTTGACCTCATTCACCGCATTACCGGTCTGTCGAAGACTGGTTTCGACCCACAGATAAATATTGATGGCGCCACAAAGGATACCAGGCTCTCAACCAAGCAGGTTACGGAGTATAAGATGCAAAGAGGCGGTCGTGCCTACGATGTCAATTCAATACAGGATGACGCCTTGCGGTTTACTGTTAGTCTGTTGGCCGGAAAACTCCTCCTCAAGGTGAGGCCGAAGGAGGTCACAGGCTCAGTTATCCGCCTAGCGATCGAAGTCATAAAAGGTAAACCTTACAACTAGAGTTTATTTTTGCTGAATAGTTTCTTTCAAGATTGTGCGCAGGCGCAGCAGGATCCACTTCACAGCTTCCACTTCTCGTGGCTGCTGATCCTTATGGCTTTCATTGGATGGAAAGAGCCGCCCAATTCGCAGTTTCCACAACTGGCACCAGGGGCGTGCAGAGGGTCGAGGTACTCAAATATTTGGGCGAGTAGTCACCCAGAGAAGCACAAGAATAACGCAATGGTATTCCATGAATATTATACGCTATTGCTTGAATCCGTCGCAACGATTCCGCGTGTCGACTCGCCGGTCGTTGATCTTTATCAGTCCAAGTTGGAATTTAAAGTCGACAGGGATAAAACCTACATCAGACCCAAAGGATTCAGGAAACATAACGAATGGGCCCCCGGCCCATATCGCATGGAAATCCAGCAGGTTGAAGATACCATTAAGAATTGTTTTGATGAGGACATGAAACAAATGTATGATGATCTATCCTCTGGCCTAGTTCCAGCTGATCCCCCAGCTGAGGACCTAGAAGATGTTCAGGAGGTAGATCCTAAAGACAAAGAGAAAGAACCAGTAGGTTCTAAGAGAAAGGCTATTGAAGGCCCTTCTCCGGTGCGAGCAAAGAAGAAGAGAACAAAGGCGGTTACTTCCGATGAACCACAGGCACCAATCATGACAGAGGATGAGTATGATCTCATCGCCAGCCGAATACAGGAGAAGATGCGGGATAAATTCGCTGCGATTCAGTCATCGCAGGATCTTATGCGCATCAGCCTTGACAAGAAATTGCGAGAGCTGAAGGCAATAACTGAGAAGACTGCTTCCATGCAGATTCAGCCAGCTCCAACTGCAGTCGCAGAAAGTTCGCAGCCCCCTCCACAGAGAAGAGAAGAAAGTATTGCAAGGGACCGCACGAACATTGTTCGTATACCGCCGGGAAGTATCAAGTTCCCTGTACCTATGGAAGTGCAGATGGTTCATCCTCTTGAGGTGAACCTACCAGAAGTACCTGTGGATCAGCTGTACGAAATTTTCCAGCAGATAGGCACGGAGCTGAGGCACAGAGAACAAGTCACATATGAGCAAAATGTTTTGCTGTCTAACGACAATGTGCAGCTCATTGCACAGCATGAGGCAGAGAGTACCCAGTTGACGCAATATGTTTAGCGAGAGCAGGATGTCTCTCTTGTTTTAAAGAATATTGCAGCAGAACTTCCGCAGTGCGATATCAGGCTTGAGTTAGAAATAACTCAAAAGATCAGAAAAATAGCGGAAAGAGCAAAGGCTCTAGATGAAGAGAAGAAAAAGATGGAGGAAGAATACGAAGCAAGGATCGCTGCACTAGAAGCGAATAAGCCACCTACTCCAGAGGAAATCCAAGAAGCACGAGTGCAAGCTTTCAGAATTGTACAGACACAGATGCACTGTCGGGTGGAAGCAGCAGAGGCTATCCTGGAAGATGCATCAAAAACATGGCTGGAGCTAGAGGAGCTCCCACAGAAAGCCGAGCTCAATCAGCACATTAAGCACTGTGAAGACGCGATATCGAGAGCTGAAGAAGAGTACAAGGGCTTGAGTGCTCTTGCGAAGATAAGAAAGAAAGGAGAAATCACACAAATTCAGCAGCAGGTGCAGAAATACAGAGAACAGCAGATCAACCTGGCTAACGAAGTTAGCCCGCATGAAAGCAAAGTCGCACATCTGGTTGACGAACTAGAGCAAAAGGTGAAAAGCTTCACCTCAATTAAAGGAGTCATTGAGGGCACAGAGGACTCCTTGGTAACTGCTGAGCTGCTCAGCGCAGCGCAGGAAGAAGTAACACACATGGATGAAAGTATTAAAGCGCTTAAGGCACAATTCGCAGCAATCTCACGAGCAGCAAAGGATAAGCTTAGGCAGATGAATCAGGCTGTTGTTGCGAGTGGCTCGGGGACGAGCCACAAGTAAGTGTTGGGGGAGTTGTTGGAGAGAACTCCCCCAGCATTTAGGAAGCTGCTAATTTTGGGAAGGATAACTAATTTTGGAGAGAAAGTACCAATTTTGGCGGTAAGACAAAGATATCGCCGTGGCGCAAATTCCGGCGGGAATCACGGCGATAGGTACAGAAAAGTCAAGCAGGTGGTACAAACAAGAGGCCGAAGGGAGAGCTCAACCACTGCAATAAAGGCGCCGAAGATGAAGAGAGGGTTCAGCTATCCTCATAAAGACTAAGGACTACAGTCAGCGTTGCTTGAACCAAGAAGAAGCGACGGGCCGATGCAATAAAGACTAAGGACTGCAGGAAGCGGCGACAAGACAGAAGGCGGCCATGGAAGTACAGCCAGTTGACTGTAAGTGGTTAGGGTTGAGTCACTGTTGGGATAAGGCCCACAGTTTTGTAACTGCGATGAGACCTTCGGGCCATCTATATATAGGAGTCTGTTTATATGATAAGGGGTTGGCCACATAGTGATAGAGACATCAGGTAGAGGCTAGTCAAGCCTTTCGTTGTTGCAGAGTCTGAACATCCCTGAGAATACAAGGGCCAACCTGTTGAGAGATAGTGCAATCCGCAGGGATTGTGAGAGAAAGAGAGTGCATTGTAAAAGAGAGAAAGAGAAAAGAGGTCTATAGAGAAGGGCTCCCACTGAGGTGGAGTTTCCCAGAAGACCCTTGTTGTAAAGAGTGGAACGGAACTGTGTTTATTCTTCAGAGTTGTAAACAAGAACCGTAGTTCCCCTGGGCGTAGTTCTCGCCCTGGGAGTAACAGTGTGCTTATCTAAGTCGCACTATTGTATTTGTGTAGCTGCTGCTCTCATTCACTTGTTGTGTTATATATGAATGCTTCATTCTGTTATAAGTAATGTACCTGTTCTTCAGTTTAACTTCTGAGTGATGTATAACAATTGCGATAATCATAGCTAACCTCATAGCGAACTAGATAACTGTTAGCAGAGGATAATGTGCGAGTATGAACTGAATATAAGGCATGAATGGTCTACTTAGACACGGCTCAAAGTAGTATTCTACTTAGTTACGTTGCTGCACGATATCAAGGATTAAACTCATTAGCAAGGGCTACGCTTGGAGATTAAGTGTTGTTGCTAACTGCAGTGCTAGGATAAGAATAGCCGAGACCCCATATTGATCCAGGAAGCGGTCAAGATTCACTTACCGCAGGAACTAGAAGGGGAAGATATCGCGCCTACGATATCTTAGGTATCGCTAGACGGTTTCACATAGGGGGAGGACTTATCGCATCCCCTGCGTAATGCGATAAGACAGAGGCGTAGCCGGAGTAATGGAATGAGATAGACAACTCCAGTCAAAGGGATTAAGGTGGGTTTAAGCACCCTGGATGCCTCGGAACTTGGCTGAGGACACTTGAGTCTTCTGCCTCCCATTAGAATCACTTCGGGTGAGACTTCAGGTTGCCTCTGCGACCTGTTGCCGAAAGGGCCAGTGAGCTAAGGGTTATGTTGGTCTAAAAGATTACCGCCAGCCCGGGTCTGCTAGAAGGAGAAAGAGAAACCAACAAAGATTGTAATTGCTCGCTGACCTTGATCGTTGTTTTCGGGTACTTTTGTGACTTGGTCCTATGGTTTCTTGCTACTCCTCTGACTTGGAATTATAATGTATTTTAGCCATCGTTCCCCTCTGACCTCACACATTAGGGGGCATCTGTTATAGGTCAAATATGCCCTTCTCCTTCCATGATCACATTGCCCCGTCGATCACACAAAAGGACACCATGGATGGAAGAGTTGGATTGACCTTGAATGAGTTACTTCTGAGATCACACATCTTCAGCTGAAAATCATATTTTTTCTACAGTTTTCATTATGTGTGCGATACTATTTCCATTGATATCTAGTGTTCTCAATACTGGTTCTATTGAAGACAACCCACACACTTATCCCAAAACATATGTACGCTAGTTGTTGAGAGCACTAGTTGCATACTATGCACTAGTCTACTATTATGATACATGCACACATATTAAGATGAATGGAAAAAATATATTAAGATTACGAATTGGGATTAGTTGAGGTTGGTTTTGTAACTCCCCTAACCTCCCAATTCAACTGCGCCACGAATCTAACTTCCAACCTTGTCCCATAAATACAAGGGGAAGTCATGAGGGAGGGGCCAATGAAGAAGAAGCTACTGTTATGCTGAAGGATTTTCCAAGTTATTGTGAGGAGCAGGAGCCCAGGACTTGGTTGTAGAAGTGTCTGGACAGATCAAGTATAACTGTATTTGGCTACATTTTTTTTACAATAAAAAGATCGAGATACCCTTCCCGTCCCAATGGAATGCCTTTTCTATTTAATATCTTATTGTAGTTAATGTTAAATTGCTTTCAATTTCATTATGTATTTTACAGTCAAGATACGTTGAGGAAGTTTAATTTGTTTTGCAGGTACATTACTGTGAAGATTAGGCGAAAGCTAGGACCAGCCATCATTAAAAAGGTATCGATTTCATAATCCTAATATCAATTCATTCATAGTGATTAGTGCAAAGCCTAATGTATCTATCTGTCACCCCATGTAAGTTGGTAGTGTCATTTCCCCCACTATAGGGTATATTCCTGCACAACAGTAACCTACAAACATAACAATTTCCAGTTGGTTGAAATAGATTTGGGAGTAAAACAATCTATAGTATCAAGTGTTAATGAATGTTATAGACCTAGGGGTGTGTATGAATGATATGAAAGTGGATGTCACTACCCTAGGTACATATGACCTCATAATTGGTATGGACTGGCTAAAGGCTCATTGATATTTATTTGATTATTTCGGGAAAATGGTTCTTTGTTTATATGATGAGGGAAGGATGATTCTAATCTAGGATGTTAAATGAAAAGCGTCCCTATGTTTCATCTTTTTGATGGATGTAAAATGATGTCTATGATATGAATGTTGGTTATACTTAGTTAAGGCGATAAGTGATGAAAATGAACCCTATTTAGATCAATACCTAATATTATCCAATTTAGAGATGTCTTTACCAAAAAGATACTCGGGTTACCTTTGGAGAGATAACTTGATTTTACTACCAAGATAAACCTGGTTCAGAGCCAATATTCATGACACCTTATAGGATGAAAACCCAAGAGATTTGTGAGTTGAAAATGCATATGAGGGAACTGTTAGACCTAGGATTCATCAGACCAATTATTTTTTCATGGGGTGCACCAACAATATTTGTCAAGATGAAGGATGGTTCCTTGCATCTTAGACACAGTGAAGAATAGGTACTACATACCTCAAGTTGATGAACTATTGGATCATATGAAAGGGTCAACGATTTTCAAAAAGATCAATCTATGATTAGGTTACTAGCAAATTAGGATTAAGGAAGGTGATATACCCAATACTACCTTCTAGACTTAGTTTAGGAACTCTAAGTTTGTAGTGGTACCATTTGGTTTGACCAATGCACCAACAATATTGACGATTCTTATGAATGGAGCATTCCATAAGTACTTAGATCACTTTCTATAAATATTCTTAGATGATATTGGTGCAGGAGGGAATGACCAAAAGCCAATCCAACCCGCTTCCTGGGAATTATTGTGATCCTTTGAAGTTGGATCACCAACCTTAGCTAACAACTAGCTAGGTTCTTCTCACTTGTAGTCCTCCCCTTTGAAATGGGATTTCCACAATGTTTTGACAGTCAGAACTGACCTTCCGCAATAGTCTTGTGGAATCACCTCCTTTCCATAGCTGCAATGTTCTTCCACAACGATCTTTCCGTAATCACCTTCCCGCAACGACCCTTCCACAATGCTCCTTTCTGCAGCTTGCAGATTGCGGATTGTGGGTGTGCCTCTCGTGCTTTCTCGAAAGAGATTCCGGAAAGACTCTTCTACAATCACCTTCCCATAATGACCCTTTTACATGCTCCTTTCCGCATCTTGTGGATTGCGGGTGCGTCTTTCATGTTTTCTTGAAAGAGCTTTCTGCAAAGACTCTTCCACAATGCAATTTGCGCAACTCTAGTCGTTAACTCCTGAGCTCTTTCCTTCTGCGGAATGCGATATCATCCGTCGATATTTTGTGGATGGAATCTCGTCCGTTGATATTTGATCAATGCGGAACACTGCACTTTTCTTGTGGAGATGCTAACTCTGACACGCATTCACTTGATCGATGCTTCCCCATCGTCGATATTCCTTTCGGCTTGGATCTGAGCCGTCCAACCTCTGTTTAGTCGCTTCGACTGCACTCTATGATTTCTTTGTTGATTGATCAGAGAATCGATCAATCCAGCTTGATCCTCGTCCAGATCTGATGAGAACTAAGGATGACAAGAAATTATCTCTGCTACAAATTAATTGTCTGCTTACAAAGGAATTTGGTGTTCTTACTGTTCATACAAACACAAAGACAAAGATTCATTCACACAGATATCAGGTTATCATTCGCACACATCTCTACATGATAGAATCTAGGCTCATCTCTCATTCACATGCACAGTAACACCATTAACACATAGGACTGGCTAATTTCATTAAGTGAAAGCAAAAAACTATATACAATCGTATTTTCCTTTGATATGCAGGAAAATATCCCATCGAATCTTTCTTATGCATAGCTCTCACTTCTGCTGACCGACTTCCTTTGAACCTGCTACTGAGTTCCTATCTTCCCCTATTTCATCCATTCGAAAATATCCTCTAAAAATTGAATGGTTGAATCGCAACAACAAACTCCTAGCAGACTCTCCTCCATCACTGAAGGAGTCAATATCATTCTACAAGAAACTAGCTAACTGGATTGATCTCCACGCAGGGAGCATCAGCTCTCCACTATGCTCTACCTTCTCAAAAAATGACACATACTATTCGGTTACATATTTTCAATTATTCAAAATACTTAATAAACAAACTTTCTCCCACTTTAGGACAGCTTGTCCTCTTTCTAGCCACAACATGTGAACAGGAAATCACATTGCTGGCTTAGCATCGATGCTCCTGCATCAGATATTCTCATCGATTATAGAAATGAGAAGGAACATGAGGAGCACTTGCGGTTAGTGTTTCCATGCTTAAGAGAACACAAGTTGATGGTAAGTTGTCTAAGTGTTCTCTCTATCAAATGGAGATTCATTGTTTAGGCCATATAATTTCAGAAGAAGGAATTTCAATAAAACTAGAAAAGGTGAAGGCCATAATGGATTGGCTAATGTCAATGAATGCTCATGAAGTGAGAAGCATCATGGGATCAGTAGGGTACTATTGAAGGACAATTTTTTGGAAGGTTTCTCAAATATTGTGAAGCCTATAACTACCTTGCAGTGTAAGGGAATCATATATGAATGGCTAAGGAATGCAATGCCACATTCACTGATCTTAGAACATTACTAACTAGTGCACCGATCCTATGAGTGATTGATATGGATGAGGACTTTATAGTTTACAAAGATGCCTTAAGGAAGGGTTTGGATGTTTTGCTAATGAAAGAAGGTGGAGTAATAGCTTACACTTCAAGAAAATTAAAACTTCATAAAGAAAATTACCCCACCCATTATTAGAATTGGTAGTAGTAATGTTAGCACTAAATATTTGGAGACATTACCTTGTTGGGTTAAGATTTGAGCTCAAATTTGCTCACAAAAACTTGAAGCATCTCTTCACTAAGAGAGGATCTAAATGCCAGACATTGGTGATGGAGTTAATTTATGAGCGGGTATGGCTTTGGGATTTCATACATCAAGGGGGAGGAGAACGTAGTGGTCAATGATATAAGTAGAAAACCAAGGATTTTCTTGTTAATACCTTTAAAATTCGATTTGAGGGAGAGAATATTGGGAAAGCTTCTCGGAGATAGTTGGTAACTAAAATTTACATTAACACTTCAAAATGGGATGAAAGTGGGAAAGTGAAGAAGCCCCTAAAGTGAATACCATGATGGCAAGGAGTGCGAAGAAGCCCCTAAAGTGAATACCATGATGGTGAGGAGTGTGAAGAAGCCCCTAGAGTGATGATATATGATGTGACCGCATGACCATATGAAGTGTAAAGAACCCCCTAAAGAGATGATGATGTGTCCACAAGACCATGATGATGATAATTGTGAAGAAGCCCCTAAAGTGATGATGATGTGTCCTTGTGACCATCTCAAGTGTAAAGAAGCACCTAAAGTAATGATGATATGTTCACATAATCATGAAGTGTTGAAGAAGCCCCTTGATGAAGCCATGAAGTGATCATTGACCCATTGAAGAAGCCCCTAAAATGTGGAAGACAAAAATAATAATAAGTTAGGACCAACCTACCCTAAAGTGTTTTAAAAAGTAACTTGGAAAGGTATAAATACAAGTTAGATCATTTCATTTTTATCATCCTAGTTCTTCTCTAATAAGCACTTTCAAGAAGGAGTAGAACGAAATTTAGAGGCGGATCTTATGAAGAGTTTGAAGGATGATCTAGGATTTTTTTCTTAATTCTTTATCTCGATAGAAACTTGCATAACTTTCTCATAAGGTATCGGATTCATGAACTTATTAGCTCGTTGGAAAGCTTGTTGTAAGGATATGTGATGATGTGATCTAGGGCTTATTTTGGTGAAGGACATGGTGCATGAATATGGTTTCTCTCTTGTTTCTTCATCTTGTTTTCTTGGAAAAGGTATGGATCTTGCATATGTATTAGGGTTTCTCTCTTGGTGAATCACGGTGAAGATATTGCATAGTTGTATGGTCCAGGAAATGTCCCTTTTTGTCCATCCTCATTGCATCATTTTTCCCTGATTAAATCCTATTTTCACAGGCCATACCTATGCCTTTTCTTGAGATCAACCAATAATAATGACAGGTATAATTCATTATTGCTTTATTTTATTTTGCCTAAGATTGTTAAGGTTCTGGATCCCAGTCCTTGATTTATGCTAATCTGTGTGATTTCATTTAGTCAAGGTCTAAAGCACAGGTGTATCAGCCAAATGGTGCCAGCTATTACTCTTCAAAGACTGATTCTTCATACTCCAAGGGACAGGGCATTCCTCCACAAGAATCTATAACAGGCCCCCACTGAAACAGAACCCAGCTGCAATAGACAGGTCACATTCCAGCTTGCCAAATCCATTGATCCATTGATTACTGGAGTAACAACATCCTTCATGATTAACAGCCTTATTTAATACGGTTGTAACAGTTAGTTGTAACTCCGCAACATGAAGATCAGAGATCTTCATTGCTACATGATTTTAGTGGATCGTGATCGGTAGTTTCAATGTATAAATATGAGAAGGCTCTTGTATCCTGGGGTTGGACAATTACTATTTTGCATAAGCTGTAACAGAGCACTGAGATTGTCAATTTCCATCAGTAATATAAGAGCAGAGTTCTTCATTCCCGTGTCTTAATTTGTTGTGATTCACGACGTCTCTATTAGAAGGCCAGGGCCCGCCTTCTCACAAAGATAGCCAACTTAAGTAGGTAGGTTAATCTAGATTTATTTCTATTGTGTGGTGTGGGATCACTATAGATGTTACTGTTAGCTGCAACATAGGCTAGCATTCCTTTTGGTAGTTCACGATTTCATCTTGAATAGATGTAACAGAGTGGTGTGACAGTCGACTGTGTAGGTTAGTTCAGTTTAATGCATGTATGTTCGAATCAGCTATAACAACCAAGCTCAATTCCAATATCTTTAAGTCATTTATGCTTTCTAGGATTTCTAGTAATTATCAGTTAGAGTTCAAGCTTATGTTTAGATTCTGGTTGCTATTGTATCTTCAATTGGTTTATTAGAATAGGAAGATTGTGATTGAGTAATAGTAGCTACTAGATGGATCATTTTGGTAAAGATTGAATATTGTAGTTTGATATTTATAAGATTTAACTTCTTGCAAAAGTAATCTACTTTATTTCCATTCTTAATTTATAAGTGCTAGGTTGATTTCTGTAGGAAGGTAGCTGCAATTGAATTCCTATATGTATGAGTTAGATTAGTTTTCTTTATGGAATGAGTTTGGCTGGACAAACTGGTAGGATCATTATCTTCATTTAGTTAATCAACTGCTTGACATGTTTATGCATAGATTGTGCTAATTGCCATTGAAATAAAAGACCTCCCTGGGTTTGACAATTTATATTGAGCATCCTGTGTGTTAGTTTTAATTAGTTGACATATAGGGTGACCAACATTTTGGCGTCATTGCTAGGGATGGTAATAGATAGACAGAGTTAGTAGATGGTTTCATTTGATTTCATTTTGGTTTAATCATTTACAGCATACATGAATATAAGAAAAGCAAATCAGGAACCCCCTTTGAATACTAACATTGCAGGTGGAAGAGGTCGAGGTCATAATACAGGTCAGAGAATACATACATACATTGATGAAATAATTGCTAGAGTTGATTCTTCCACTAGAACACCGTGGACATCTACTGGTAGGGGAAATTCTATTCCTCCCAATATTGAGAATTCAACATCAACATTGGAGAATACAACGGGGCCTTCAACTCCTGTTGCAGAAAATAAGCCTCCTGAAGATAAGGGAAGTGTTGTGGGTGCACCAGATAGAGAGGAGATCTATCATATCAATGGAACCAGAGTTGCTAAAGAAGTGTGTTTGGAGACTCGTCGAGTAGCAGAGGAAGAGAGGAGGTAAGAAGAAGAGAGGAGAAGAGAAGAAGACGCCAAAGCAGAAGAAGAACACATAAAAGAAACTGTTGAATTTTGGACTAGAACCACGGCTGGTAGAGACCAGGAAGGGGAGAATGAACATAGGGAGAACCGAGAAGAAGAAGTGGAAGATAATCATCTTGGTAATACTGTGGCTACATTAGAATTCCCTATCCTCTAGACATCTAGAGTAGCTCCCATGAAAAATATCTCACCATCAGTTCTCCTGAATTTTCATGGTAAGTCTTCTGAGGATCCTGATGAGTTTCTTTTTGAGTTTGATATCCTCTGTCGTAGCTATGATTAAACCTCTAGTGCTCAGAAGATGAATTTATTCCCAACCACCTTCAAAGGAAATGCTCTGCAGTGGTTCATGAGTCTGGGTTGTGAGACCATTACTACTTGGGACCAAATGAAAAACACCTTCCTTTCCAAGTACCAGGAATATTGTAGAACTAGGGATAGAAAGGAGGAGTTGTTTAAAATGGTTCAGAAGGATGAAGAAAGCTTGGAAGACTTTGTGGAAAGATTGTTGTACAATTTACAAATATCTGGTCATGCTGAGATTGGAAAGGATGTGCTCAAGATCATTTTACTACGAGGAATTAGAGAAGACTGCCTTGATATGTTGAATTTGCTGGGAAAAGGGGACATCTCGAAGGAACCTTTCGAGAAGATTATTGAATTATGTCGAAGTTACTCAAGGGGATCCTCTAGAACCAACAAACGAGACAAAGATCAAGACCAGGATGTATTCACTAGGACTCAGAAGTCAGCTAGTGGAGGGGCCACTCAAGTAGAAATAGGATTTTAAAACAAACATGATGAGCTCCATTTACTTAGAGTTAGATGTCATGAGAGAAAAGCAGAGGCAAGTAGTAGAAGACCTTACACTTGGTGTATTCTGTCTTAAATGTTGGAAAAAGCACCCATTAAAAGAATGCCTGCTGGAAAAAGCAGAGATATGTAGGATATGTGAACTGGAGCATGATACCAAGGAATGTCCTTCATTACCTAATGTCAAAGCAATCTTGTAGGAATCCATTCCGGATGTGGAGCCAGTTTACTTCATTGCACAGAAGAAACCATGGCAGCCTCGCAATCAAGGTATGAATCCAGACCCATCATTTTTTCTGAATAATATGAATGGAATGAACAATATGCATAATATGAATACATAATTCCCTTCACATTATTCTAACAATCAGTGGCATCCATCTTAGAACCCAATGCAAAATCCTAACTCATGGACACCATGGTCACAACAGTCAAACAATCAAGCTCCTTGGAATTCCTACTGGAGAAATTATTACCAAGGAAATAACTTTCCCCATCACCAGACTCAATATCAACAGTATCCTCCTCAACAGTATCAACACCAACATTATCAGCAACCACAACTCCCATTCCAAAACAATGTTGCACCTGTCAATGCACCACTTCGACCACAACTACCTGCACAACCTAACTTGAAACCAAACAATAAAGCAGTCCATCAATTTGAGACTGCCAACATGCCTGCATATTCCATCACCCAGATTCCCTACAATGATATACAATTACGATCAGGGAGGGTAGTGGAACCTATTATCACTGAGGATGTTTTATCCCTAGTGATTGAAACTGGAGTGAATCAACACTATGAGAATATGGTTAATTCAGCAAGCCCCATTATTGAGGATGCTGATACTCCTACCGAAACAGTAGCTAAAACTCAGAGAGTAACACACGATGTATCAGAACCTACATAGTTGATGAGAGAACCACCATACCCTGAACGGTTGGCCCTGTAGAAAACAATGGAACAACCTTGATTCGATCTCTTAGGATAATTGAAAATTTTGTATGTTAAAATTCCACTGTTACAGGCCCTCCATGATGTGCCCATTTATGCTAAGACTGTTAAAGATTTATGTGTCAAGAAACTAGGAAGAAGGCCCAGGGACCCCCCCATTGTCCACGTATTGGGAAAAGTTTTCGAATTAATAATGGGGAAGGCACCTGTGGAAAAATATGATGACCCTGGAAATCCGACTGTTACAGTTCACATAGGAAACACACAAATCCCCAATGTCTTGGTAGATTTAGGTGTAGCTATTAATGTTATGACCATAGAGATTGTGAAGAAATTGGGACTCACTAACCTTCGGCCGACACCTATTGTTTTGGAACTTGCTAACAGATCATAGATCAATCCTAAGGGGATCCTAGATGACCTGGTGATCTCAATTGACTCGTGGGAATACCCTGCAGATTTCTTGGTGTTACAGCCGAAATATCAATTGGGGGGACACCCACTGATCCTAGGAAGACCATGGTTAGCCACAGTAGATGCCTGTATCATCTGTCGGTCTAGATCTATGAACATTTCATATGGGACTGAGATCAAGAGCCTAACCTTGTACCCTCCAGCTCAACCAAGCACAGAAGCTGAAACTCCATTGTGGGCAGATTTGGAGGAGGAAGAAGGTGTGCAGTCGTTATTAACAATAGGGAGAGCCTTAACGTTTAAAGATGAAACAGAGGGTGATGCCATTAATAGTTTCATCAGTGAGCCCACGTCAGTCAATAAAAATGTCTATCAAATCTTGGATAGTACTTTAGCTGCAACAGAACAAGAAAATCTTACAGAAGAAACTCTAGTCAGTGATGCTAGTATAATTCCAGTACTCAAAAATTCGAAGAGTGTTCCAGTAGAAATTGGGCTAGGGAAAACATTGAATATCAATCCAAATCTTGCGCCTAGCGAGCTGGAACAGCTAGTCACTCTGCTGAAACAACGTAAGGGAGATTTTGCTTGGGAGTGCACAGACATGAAAGGGATTCCTTCCAATCTGTGCACCCATGACATTTATATTAAGAGTGACTCCAGGCCTGTGTGTCAACCACAACGAAGGATGAACCCAAAGCTAAGAGACATAGTGAAAGAGGAGATCCAAAAACTTTTGGAAGCAGGATTTATATACCTAATTTTAAATAGTGAGTGGGTTTCTCCACTCATGATTGTGCCAAAGAAGAATGGGAAATGGAGGGTCTACATGGATTACAGAGAATTGAACAAAGAAACACAGAAGGACCACTTCTCCTTACCTTTCATCGATCAGGTCCTTGATACCTTGTATGGGAAAAAGTATTTTTCCTTTCTGGATGGCTTTAGTGGCTACAACCAAATCCAGATTGCTCCAGAAGACCAAGACAAAACCACTTTCACATGTCCCTGGGGAACTTTTGCATACCGATTACTTCCTTTTGGGTTGTGCAACACACCAGCCACATTCCAGAGAGCAGTGATTGGAATCTTTTCGGAAATGGTAAATGATTGCATGGAGATTTTTATGGATGACTTTACTCCATATGGTGATAGTTATGAAGAAGCACTGAAAAATTTAGAAAAGGTCTTGAAATGTTGTGAACAAAGCCAGCTCTCTTCAAGCACTGAAAAGTGCCACATGATGATGAGTGAGGGCATAGTGCTGGGGCACTTCATCTCTTCTGAGGGTATCCGGGTAGATCCATCCAAAATCTGTTGAATATTGTAACTTCTAAGAATATTATATTTGTACATTATTATTCTGGAGATGTTTCATCCCTCCGAGGTAACCCTATTATGTATCCGGAGATGATTATTCCTCCGATGGGTTGTGGTAACTAGGGTTATTAGACCCACCATGTGGGGGTCGTCTCTGTTCTTATATTTTAGGGGTTATTAGACTTCTCCAGGAGAGGTCGGCCCCATGAGGGTTTTTAGTCAGTCGGGAACTAATATAAATAGAGGAGGTGAGCTCCTCATTAGACACACTTGTAGAACTCAAAAAAGTAGCGCACTTATTTGGGAGGTCTGCTAAGGAGGTAGAGAAGGAGGGAGCACATCTTGTATTTTGGTTGATTATCTTATTGAGGAAAGCTTTGCTAGGTTTTCTACCCCATGAGGGTTTCCCAGGGTAAATTTTGTGTCTTTCTTGTGATTATGTTTCTTTCAGTGATCTTGCTAGTCTATTTGGTTTAAAACTTAACATGGTATCAAAGCTAGCCTGAATAGGACATCTTTCAAAAGGTAAGAATATCTCTCTCTCTCTCTCCGGTGAAATTTAGGGTTTCAGCAAAAAGTTGGTATTGTTGAATTTTTATTACATGGCTGGATAGCCCTTCTCAAAACCCATCTTTTGATCCCTAGATCAAACTTTTTGGTTGGGTAGAACTCAGGGAAAGTCAAACCCTAGTTTTACCAAAAGTGCGATAAACCAGAAATTGGTTTTAGCAAAAAGTTGGCATTGTTGAATTCTGATTACATGGCTGGATAGCCCTTCTCAAAACCAATCTTTTGAGCCCTAGATCGAACTTTTTGGTTGGGTAGAACTCTGGGAAAGTCAAACCCTAGTTTTACCAAAAGTGCGATAAACCATAAATTCTGTCCCAGGATCCGAAAAAGTAAAAAGGTTAAAGTTTCCAGGCAAGTACTATTCTATCTCTTGTCTCTTGGACTCCCCCAAGAGAAGATGGCTCCAAGCACTAAGCTTGAATACAAGTTAGAAGGTTTAGAGAATTTCCGGGCATGGAAATACAGAATTGGTCTCATTCTTGAAGAGAATGATCTTGCTCAGTACATCAAGGATGAAGTTGCAGAACCTGAAGGAGATGAAGCCAAAGAGAAGCATAGAAACGATTTGATTAGGGAAAAGAGAATCATAGCTGATTCCATTAAAGACCACTTGATTCCCCAAGTGGCTTCCAAGAAAACTCCAAAGGAGATGTATGATGCCCTAGGAAGAATGTATGAGGGAAAGAACATCAATAGGAAGATGAACCTAAGAACTCAGTTGAAGAATACCAAGATGAACAAAGGGGAATCCATTCAAGACTACTTCTCAAGGGTCTCCCAAATCAAGGAGCAACTAGATGCCATTGGTGATACTCTTGATGAAGATGAACTTGTGATGACTGCTCTAAATGGTCTCACTATACCTTGGGAGTCATTTATACAAACTATGTGTGCCAGAAAAGAAAGTATGAAGTTTGATGTAGTGTGGGAAGATTGTGTTCAAGAAGAGGCTAGGGTAGCCAACAGAGAAGCACTCCTCAAGGAGGATGACCAAGCCTTGGCCACTCACACCAAAAGAAGAAGAATGGGTCACTTCAAGAAAGTTGACCACAAAGGATCTCAACACTTCTCTAAATTTAAAAGGAATAGAGGACCCAATCCAGTAAGAGATCTCTCCACAGTCCAGTGTTACAGTTGTCTTAAACTAGGACACATTGCCAGATTTTGTCCTTCACAAAAGAAGAAGAAGTTTGTACACAAAAGACATCATGCACACATGGCAGAAGATGATAGTGAAGAAGAAGAAGAAGAAGAAGAAGAGGAAAAGCCTCGAAGGAAAAGACCTAAAATAAAGAAAGAAGATCCAGAAGAATATGTCCTATTCTCTGCACTCTCTGGATCTGTATCTCCTGGAGAAGATACATGGCTCATTGATAGTGGTGCTTCTAAGCACATGACAGGTCAAAGAAAGACTTTCTCAAATCTTGAAGAAAAGTCTTCTACACAAAAGGTATCTCTAGGAGATGATTACCAATATCCCATCAAGGGGTTTGGTTAAGCAAGCTACAATCTAGATTCTGGAACACCCTTGAAGATGAAAGAAATTTTATATATGGCAGGATTGAAGAAAAACCTACTCTCTATCTCAGCACTAGATAAGAAAGGTTTTAGAGTTGCCTTCATATATGGTCAAGTACTTATGTGGCCCAAAGGAAAATCTATTGAAGATGCAATTGTCATTGGTGAAGAGGAAGGAGGCCTCTATAAGCTCAAGGGACATCCAGAAGTTTCCCTTGCTCATGAAACCTCTAGCCCCAGTGAGCTATGGCACAGAAGATTAGCTCACATTAACTATAAAGCCCTACCCTATGTAAGTAAGGTGGTCATAGGATTACCAGACTTAAAGGTTGATCATAATGGCTCATGTAAAGGATGTGAAAAAGGAAAGAATATCAAGAATCCTTTTCCAAAGATTGAAACAAAGACTAAGAACATTTTGGAGCTAATACATTCAGATGTGTGTGGACCAATGCCCACCACTTCCCTAAGTGGTTTTCAATACTATCTGTCATTCATTGATGACTATTCAAGGAAGACATGGATATACTTTCTAAAAGGTAAGAATGAAGTCTTTGGTAAATTCAAAGAGTTCAAGGCCTTAATAGAAAATCTCTCAGAAAAGAAAATCAAGATTCTCATAACAGATAATGGGGGAGAATATACCTCAAAGGACTTTGAAGACTTTTGTAAGGAAGCTGGAATCAAGAGGGAACTAACCACTCCCTACAATCCCGAACAAAATGGGGTGGCTGAAAGAAAGAATATAACCATCATGGAAGCTGTAAAAACTATGATACATGATCAAGATCCACCTATGTATTTATGGGCTGAAGCAGCTAGGATAGCAGTCTATGTGCAGAATAGACTTTCCCATAGTGCTCTTGAATTCAAAACTCCAGAAGAAGTGTTCACAGGCAAGAAGCCTGAGGTAAGTCATCTCAAAATATTTGGTTTTCCTGTGTACATTCACATTCCAAAAGAAAAGAGAACCAAGTTGGATCCTTCTAGTAAGAAGGGAATATTTGTTGGATACCGTGAATCATCCAAAGCCTTCAGAATCTACATACCAGGTTTTCATCATATGGAAATAAGTAGAGATGTAACATTTGATGAAGAAGCAGCTCTCAAGAAATCCAGGAAGTGTCAACTTGAAGAAATCTATGAAGAAGATACACCTCCTAGAATCACAGAAGCTGTGCACATTCCTGAAGATGATACTCCAGAGGATCATGACATGATAGAACCACAAGAACCCCCTATTTCAGACTTATCTAGGAAAAGAAGGCCAGCATGGGCTAGAGACATTATTCAAGGAATTGAAAGATATGGAGCTCCTGAAGGCTCCACTAGAGAAAGAAAGAAACCAAAGCTAGTATCCAACTATGTAGCCTTGATGTGTGATCTTGTGGATCAACATCCTACTAGCTATGAAGAGGTAGCTCAAAAGAAAGAATGGGTAGAAGCAATGACAGAAGAATATCAGTCAATAATGAAAAATGATGTTTGGGATATAGTTCCCAAACCAAAAGATAAAAGTGCGGTTTCTTCCAAATGGATTTTTAAAATAAAACATGCTGCAGATGGTAGCATTGAAAAATATAAGGCAAGATTTGTAGCCCGAGGATTCTCTCAGAAAGAGGGAATTGACTATGAAGAAACATTTGCACCAGTTGCTAGGTATACTTCAATTAGAACTATCATGGCACTTGCATCCATGATGAAGTGGAAATTACATCAAATGGATGTTAAGACAGCTTTTTTGAATGGTGTAATTGAAGAAGAAGTCTACATAGAACAACCACAAGGGTTCGAGGTTAAAGACGGGAGAACTCATGTATGCAAACTGAAAAAATGCATTATATGGATTAAAGCAAGCTCCCAGAGCTTGGTACGGAAGGATTGACAACTTCTTAACAAGCATGGGCTTTACCAAGAGTAAAGTTGACCCTAATCTTTATCTTAAGGTAAGGGATGATGAACCAGTTATACTACTATTATATGTAGATGATCTATTTCTAACCAGAAATGAGAAACATATTATTGAATGCAAGAAGAAGCTTTCTTCAGAATTCGAGATGAAAGATCTCGGATTAATGCACTACTTCTTAGGTCTATAAGTATGGCAAGAACCAAAAGGAATCTTTCTAAATCAAGGTAAGTATGTTGTGGAGATTCTAAAAAGATTTAATATGTTGGAGTGTTTAGCCATGGCCACTCCCATGGACTCTAACTTGAAGTTCTTAATTAATGACACATCAGAACTAGTGGACATAACTCTATATAGACGAATCATTGGGTCTTTAATGTATTTAACAAATACTAGGCCAGATATATGCTTTGCCGTGAATAACCTGAGTTAGTATCTAGTAGAACCTAGAAAGGTTCACTTAATAGCTGCAAAGCATGTGATGAGGTACCTAAAGGGTACTTTAGATTTTGGTCTATATTATCTTGGAAATCATGAACTCAATTTACATGGTTACTCAGACTCTGATTAGGCAGGAAGTATCTCAGACAGAAAGAGTACATCAGGTGGATGTTATGGCCTTGGATCTGCCATGATCTCATGGTTCAGCAAGAAACAATCCAGTGTGGCCCTCAGTACTGCTAAAGCAGAATACATAGCTGCCTGCTTTGCTAGCTGTGAAGTAGTATGGCTTCGAAAACTATTATCTGGAGTGTTTGACTTAGAGATGGATCCCACTGTGATCATGTGTGACAATCAAAGTTGCATCAAAATGACAGAAAATCCTGTATTCCACGATAAGTCAAAACACATGGAGATCTGATACTTTTATATACGAGAAATGGTGCAAAGAGGAGCTATCAAACTCGAGTATATAAGTACTGAAGAACAAGTTGCTGATATATTAACCAAACCCCTAGCTCATGTGAAATTTGAATACTTCCGAGACAAGCTTGGTGTAGCTCTAAAGGACCCTCCTCGAAAGGGGGAGTAGTATCGCCACTAATGATGCAGATACATGTCTACCACTCTTATATATTTAGGCTTATTTAGATTTAGACTTCTTACAACACTTACACTATTTTTATTTTGATGATGTATGTATTGATGAGGATGCATGTATGTATTGATGAGGATACATGTTTTGATAATGTATGTATTGATGAGGTTACATGTTTTGATGATGTATGTATTGATGAGGATACATGTTTTGATGATGTATGTATTGATGAGGATACATGTTTTGATGATGTATGTATTGATGAGGATACATGTTTTGATAATGTATGTATGGATGAGGATACTAGTATCCATATTGATGTGAGGATTGGATCATCCTTGGACTTCAGTCCTAAAAGTGAGCCATAGACAGATGTCTTCGAGAATGAAGTCCTTTGTGGACATGTGAGGATTGGATCATCCTTGGACTTCAGTCCTAAAGTGAGTCGTAGACAAGATGTCTCCGAAAATAAAATCCTGAATGAACAGGTAAGGGGATTGGATCGTCCTCGGACTTTGGTCCTTCGAATTGAGCCGTAGACAAGATGTCTCCGAAAATAAAATCCTGAATAAATAGGTAAGGGGATTGGATCGTCCTCGGACTTTGGTCCTTTGAATTGAGCCGTAGACAAGATGTCTCCGAAAATAAAATCCTGAATGAACAGGTAAGGGGATTGGATCATCCTCGGACTTTGGTCCTTTGAATTGAGTCGTAGACAAGATGTCTCCAAAAATAAAATCCTGAATGAACAGGTAAGGGGATTGGATCGTCCTCGAACTTTGGTCCTTTGAATTGAGCCGTAGACAAGATGTCTCTGAAAATAAAATCCTAAATGAATAGGTAAGGGGATTGGATAGTCCTCGGACTTTGGTCCTATGAATTGAGCCATAGACAAGATGTCTCTGAGAATAAAATCCTGAATGAACAGGTGAGGGGATTGGATCGTCCTCAGACTTTGGTCCTATGAATTGAGCCGTAGACAAGATGTCTCCGAGAATAAAATCCTGAATGAACAGGTAAGGGGATTGGATTGTCCTTGGAATTTGGTCCTATGAATTGAGTCGTAGACAAGATGTCTCCGAGAATAAAATCCTGAATGAACAGGTAAGGGGATTGGATCGTCCTCGAACTTTGGTCCTTTGAATTAAGCCGTAGACATGAGGTCTCTTAGAATTGAATGATAGGACTGTATCATCCCTGGACCTCGGTTCAAAAGGTACATGATAGGAATGGATCATCCCTGGACCTCAGTTCAAAAGGTACATGATAGGACTGGATCATCCCTGGACCTCGGTTCAAAAGGTACATGGCAGGACTGGATCATCCTTGGACCTCGGTTCAAAAGGTACATGACAGGATTGTATCATCCTTGGACCTATGTCCTAAAGTGAGAGGGATTGATCATCCCGTAATAGGATCTTGTGTGTTGCTAGATGACGATGCTGCTGATCGTGATGGTCTAGATGACGATGCTGATGATCATGTGATGACGATGCTGATGATCGAATGATGATGATGCTGATAATTGTATGATGATGATGCTGATAATCGTGTGATGACGATGCTCGTGTAATGACGATGCTGATGATCGTGTGATGACGATGTTGATGATCGTGTGATGATGATGCTGATGATCGGGTGATGACGATGCTGATGATCGTGTGATGACGATGCTGATGATCGAGTGATGACGATGCTGATAATCGTGTGATGACGATGTTGATAATCGTGTGATGACGATGCTGATGATCGTGTGATGACGATGTTGATGATCGAGTGATGATGATGCTGATGATCGTGTGATGACGATGCTGATGACATTGATGTTCTGGTAACTGGTTGAGTTACTGATGATGATGAATTGAAGAAAGCTTCCGATGATTTATAGATGTATCATGTATGATGTAGTCGATGACTCCTTGCTCCTGCAGATGTTGTTATAATATCCTTCTCGTTAAGGGGGAGTGTTGAATATTGTAACTTCTAAGAATATTATATTTGTACATTATTATTCCGAAGATGTTTCATCCCTTTGAGGTAACCCTATTATGTATCCAGGGATGATTATTCCTCCGATGGGTTGTGGTAACTAGGGTTATTAGACCCACCATGTGGGGGTCGGCCTTGTTCTTATATTTTAGGGTTTATTAGACTTCTCTAGGAGAGGTCGGCCCCATTAGGGTTTTTAGTCAGTCGGGAACTAATATAAATAGAGGAGGTGAGCTCCTCATTAGACACACTTGTACAACTCAGAAAAGTAGCGCACTTGTCTGGGAGGTCTGCTAAGGAGGTAGAGAAGGAGGGAGCACATCTTGTATTTTGGTTGATCATCTTATTGAGGAAATCTTTGCTAGGTTTTCTACCCCATGAGGGTTTCCCAAGGTAAATTCTGTGTCTATCTTGTGATTATGTTTCTTTCAGTGATCTTGCTAGTCTATTTGGTTTAAAACTTAACAAAATCAAGGTAATTGAAAATATACCAACTCCTGGAACACAGAAGGATGTACGTAGCTTCTTGGGGCATGCTAGCTATTACAAAACGTTCATAGAAATTTTTTCCAAACTAGCTTCTCCTTTGTTCACTCTGTTGATGAAGGATGCACAGTTTGTCTGGAATGATGCATGCCAAACAACATTTACTGAGCTAAAGAAAAGGCTATCTACAACACCCATCTTACAAGGGCCCAATTGGGCTCTGCCTTTTCATATTTCTTCAGATGCTTCAGACACTTCCATTGGAGCAGTTTTGGGACAGCAGGAAGGTAATGCTCCTTATGCAATTTATTACATTAGTAAGAACTTATCTCTTGCTGAGCTAAACTATACTATTACAGAAAAGGAATTCCTTGCCATTGTTTATGCCATCAACAAATTTAGACATTATATTATTGGATATTCTAATTTTGTGCACATTGATCATTCCGCTATCAAATATTTAATGAATAAACCAATCATGAATGCTAGAGTTACTAGATGGTTGTTATTGTTATAGGAATTTGATATCACAATTATTGATAGACCAGGGAAGGAAAATGTTGTTGCAGATTTTTTATCTCGACTTAATAACAGTGATGACAATTTACCAGTTGAAGATTCCTTCCTTGATGAACATTTGTTTGCAGTATTAGCTCATTCCCCATGGTATGTAGATATTGCTAACTTTTTGGCTGCAGGTAAGCTCCCAACACATCTGTCAAAGAGAGAAAAAAATAAGATCATACAACAGAGTGTTAGGTACTACTGGATTGATGGCCATATTTTCTACACAGGGCTTGATTTAGAGATCAGAAGATGTGTTAGAGAAGATGAGATCTTTAGCATTCTTAAAGCTTGCCATGATGAGCCTTGTGGGGTACATTTTGCTGACAAAAGGACAGGTCATAAAGTTTTGAGAATGGGCTATTTCTGGCCCACATTGTTCAGGGACGCAAATAAGTATGTTCAGGCATGTGATAGCTACCAAAGGATGGGCCAACCCAACAGATTAGATGAAATGCCTTTGCGGCCACAACTTGTGGTTGAACCATTTGATAGGTGGGATCTAGATTTTGTAGGGCCTATCAACCCTCCCTCAAAATAGAAAGTTCACATCTTGGTTTGCACATATTACATGACCAAATGAGTAGAATACGTAGCCTTGGTTAAGGCCAATGATCAGGCTGTGATTGATTTCCTATATGAAGAAATTTTTACTCGGTTAGGAGTACCTAAGGAAATCATTACAGACTGTGGACCACAATTTGTGTCTCACAAGCTGGAAGCACTGTTACAGAAATTCCATATTCAGTACAGAATAACCTTGCCATATCATCCACAGGCCAATGGCCAAGTGGAGAGTACAAACAAGGTCATCAAGGCTATTTTGACAAAAATAGTGAAGAGACATCGTAAAGATTGGGTTGAAAGGCTTCCAGAGGCACTATGGGCCTATCGTACTACATGGTGTAACACCACTAGTTTTTCCCCATATGAGTTAGTGTATGGTAAGAATGTTGTTTTTCCAATTGAATTTGAAATCGGGACTTTGAAAACAGCTGTGGAAGCAAACCTTCATTTATCAGAGGCACAAAGGGACCGACTGAATCAGCTCAATGAGTTGGATGAGAAGCACACAGTTGCAGTACATCATACAACTTTAATCCAATAACAACGCTCTAAGTGGCATGATCGATTTATAAAGAAGAAAGTCTTCCAAGAAGGAGACTGGGCTCTGTTGTATGATTCATGGTTTAAGAGGGAATTTAAAGGCAAGTTGCGTACCCATTGGTTGGGCCCCTATCAGATAGATCGGGTATTTGATAATGGAACAATTCGATTGATCACCATTGATGAAAACAAAAAACCATTATTCGCAAATGGTCATCGGCTGCGATTGTATCACAAGCCGATCTCAAGGGAAGCTTTTGTTTCACATGTTGCAGATGATCCAGATTATCAGTTAATGCCAGGATAGGGATTTTTCTCAACCCCTGTCAATTTTTAAGAACTGCAATATCCACATGATTTGTACATAAATAATTTATTTTCTTTTTCATTATGTATTTTATCTATTTTTCATTTTTCATTTGATCGGGTTTGTTTTGAAGAATTATGTGCAGGAATTAATTGGAGGAACAACGGTCATGACGGGGCCAGACGATTGCAGGCACCTTGCATTGTTCCTGATCTAATAAATCTCTTTTGAAGAAGATGGATCATTTGTTAGCTTTTAGCAACCAGCTGAAAATTTTCCTGTTACTTCATTATTGCACAGCTACGACTCCTTACCTTGCTCATTCTTTCTATTTCAGCAACTGCGACTTCGTTATTCTTGACTATTCCGCCAAGTCCAGCAGCTGCGACTCCGCTATTTCAACTTCATTTTTTCTCTTTTCCAGCAGCTGCGACTCTGCTATTCTTGACCATTCCTCCAAATCTAGTAGTTGCGACTCCACTATTTCCACTTCATTTTCGCTCTTTGCCGGCAGCTGTGACTCCGCTATTCTTGACTATTCCGCCAAATCCAGCAGCCGCGACTCCGCTATTTCCACTTCATTTTCGCTCTTTTCCAACAGCTGTGACTCCGCTATTTCCACTTCATTTCCTCTCTTTTCCAGCAGCTACGACTCCGCTATTCTTGACTATTCCGCCAAATCTAGCAGCTGTGACTTCGCTATTTTCATTTCCATTTTGCTCTTCCCGTATAGCTGCGACTCCGCCATTCTTGACTATTTCACTAAATCTAGCAGCTATGACTCCGTTATTTTCATTTCCATTTCACTCTTTCCGTACAGCTGCGAATCCACCATTCTTGCCTATTTTGCTAAAGCCTAGCAGCTGTTCCTCTGACATTTTCATTTCCATTTTGCTTTTCCCGTACAGTGGTGACCCCGCCAATCTGCCTGCTATCCGAATGATGATGCCAATAATTACTCAATTGGGCGTCATTTTAGTTGCTTGCTCCACAATATCCAATCACAATTCGCCATGAAGGAAGCTATGGGGACTTCTTGGGTGTCTACTAGCTCGGGTGGAGGTGGTCACATCACTTCAGCACATGCACATTTATACTCATGATGAAGAAGACCGGCTATAATGATTAATTCACGGCTAAACGCATAAACACAAAGGTATGGATCAGACCTTTTACATGATTTGGAAGGAAATTAAATACAATAATAACTATTATGCACTGTCTTAGCCCTCGATTAGCGAACCCATACCATTTAACCACCAAGGAATATGTCAGAATCACGTTTGTATTTATTAAAGTCCTGGCACCTTACCTGATTTACATCCAATACCCCAATTCTGCCAACTTTCTCATTCCACCGAAATTTCATACCTGTGCCGACTTTCCTAAAAAACCCGATTTTGAACTCCAATGATCCCTTGCATGTTCGTAAACTGCAACTCCCACGTCTAGACTGGTAATTGATGTATTCATTCTAAATTTTGAGGAAAGGTTGATATGGGAAACCCAGTCCGGCATGAACTAGTAAATACGGAAGCTGTGCGTGCCAATGCAGAAGTTCTTAACATTTTCACAGCAGCAGGTTGGATGGAATATTTTGAACGGTTGAACGGTTTCCACACAAAAACCGCATTACAATTCGCCCTTAATATGACCGATACCCACTCTGAGGTCAGAGGACTGCGCGTGGAGGTTACGGAAGAAATCATAGTAGAAGTTGCTGGCCTACCTCAGGTTGGGAAGAAGTCATTTGGATGGAAGGCACATATTGCAAATGCTGTGAGAGAAGTTTTGGCAGTCGGAGAGCATGTTAGTCCAAAGCACCATGGGTTGGAACTGGCATCTTTACCACAACCCTGGGATCAAGTGGAAGTCTTCATGAAGAGATACATCTCTTGTGAAGGTAGGTAACAAATTTTTTCCTTCTCTGAACTTCCCTTATTGTCTCATTTACACCATGGAAATTTGGTAAATATACCATTTTATCTTCTTAAATCCCTACAAACCATGGCTGGATATGCAAAAACTGCCCAACACCCAGTTTCCTCCCTTACTAATCATGGCCTAATTAAATTATTAGTCTTGAGAGTCATTGCAAATTGTAATTTAACCTAGGAGCAATTTCTTGCTGGAGATGGGCCAATTAGAGAACCTGTATTAGAAATGGAGGGTGTTGGCGAAGGTAATGAGGACCAGCGTTCCTCAAATCCAGTTGGGGTGGAGGTTAGAGCATTAGGGAACCAAACTAAGGACGAAGAGGAGGTAAATATGGGAGAAGCAACACCAGTAGAAAACCCTATTGCTGAGGAAATTGTGATGGAATCCATGGCGCAAGAGGCAGCGACATCAGAAGCTGTAACTGCAGAAGCAGATACTTAGGTGGAAGAAGCTGAAACTGGAGCAGCTATTGAAGCTACGATAGTAGAAGCTGCAACTACAGAAATAGGAATTTAGGAGGAAGGATATCAGGTAGGAACAACAAGAGAAGGGACTGTGGAAATTTTGGAGGTCATGTCCTCTCCTAAGATAAGGGGGACCATTATTGAAGAAGAGAAGACCGAAGAAAAGACCCCTATGTTAAAGAAACAAAGAAGAAGGCCAGGGAACAAGGTTCAAACATCCACTGCAGCAAAGAAAAGAAAAAACAGAGTTGTCACAGCATCAGTAGCAGTAAGCAGTGAAGAACACCCAGTGGAAATGGTGAGGAAAAGAAGGACTCGATCGACTGTAACAACAGAAGCATCAGAGACAATAGAATAAGCAGAGATAGTGGATGAAATTGGGGTTAATAATGAAGCACCCTCAGCAGATATAGTAGGAGCAATCAGAGCAAATATTGAGTCACCTATGGTATAAATAGCACCTATAACAAGGGTAGATATAGAAAATCCCATTTTGAACCCCAAGTCATCTACTATTATGCAAGAACCTTCCATAGAAGAACCTCAAATTGAAAATCTCCTGCATGAAAATGAATTATTAAAGGAGGAGGTGCAGACATTGCGAAATGAGTTGGAAAGATGGAAGGGAGTAGTTGGAAAACAAGCAGAGTAGAATTTGAACACATTGTTAGATGCTGCAAATTTATTAGAAAATTCATCTCTTGCATTAGAAAATGAGAAGCAAGGAGAGATTGTTTGCCCAGAGTGTGGAGACATATTCTTTGCAGTAGGACACAGAGTTATTGTGTTGGGAGTTATATCACAAAATCATGCATAGATAGAGCAGGAGGAAGAAAGAAGGCCAGAAATAGAATTGATGGGGGGAAATGAGCCAAAAATTGAAGTGATTCCTGATTCGAATATAGGATATGAAACAGTGAAGTCCCAGTCATCAGGGGATATTGAACTTCTTCAGGACTAGTCTCATCAGTCAGAGGAATTTGATATAACCCAGAAACAATCTTAGTAGTTCAAAGAAATTGAAGGACAAAGGGATGTTACACAAGAACCAACACCCTTGGAAATATATAGTGAGGCTGTAACTCAGACAATGATATTTGACATCAAGGATCAAGAAGAGAACACTGTTACACAAGAACCAGTGTTTTCAAAATCATTTGCTAAAGCTGCAACACAAACTGAGATGGCTGAGATTGAAATGGAAATAAAGGATGTTGTCACACAAGAACCAACAGTCCTAAGAATATTTGATGAGACTGTAACACCGACTGAGATGGATGAGGTTGAAATGGAAAGAAGGGATGTTGTTACACAAGAACCAACATCCCCAAAATCAATTGCTAATATTGCATTACAAGCATAGACCACTACAACAACAATGGAGGATGAAACTATTACACTGCAAAAGCAAAATGAGGAAGTCAGTACAACGGGGGACAAGGTAGGGATACAGCATTCTCAAGGAGTCATTTATCTAGACTCTGATGATGAAAAGGATGTGGAGAACAGAAGAATTCAACGGCTAGAGAAAAATATTCTATGGCTAAATCTCGAGTTGGATAAATGGTATAAATATATTGATCAGTACAGGACAGGTATGATTTCTCTCCAAGAACATAGAAATGTCATTAGGGAGTTGAGATAAAAGTGGGCTGAGGAGTTATTCTTCCAGAAACTCCGGTGGGAGAAACTTAAAAAAAAATTGGAAGGATTGAAGAAACTTAAGTCCTTGCAACAAGAAAAAGACAAAATGTATACTCTTTCCCTAGAATTACTAAGTTACAGGGCTCCATCCCCCTCTTACCCTGTCTTTCTCCACGAGTAGACAACTTTATTTCAATTAAGGGCTCTGAAGGAAGGGAGATCATTTTATTTAGCAACAGCTACCCAATTTTTAGAAACTTTCCTGAAAAGTGATTTTGAGGATCAATATTTGTTATGTGAATTGTATTTACATGATAGGGCTTGTTATATTGGCTCTCCATCTAATCCCTTGCCTTGTTTGGGGGATGTTCAGTTGAGGGCATTTGCCTCTTTTGTCATCAACCATGTAAAATGGCGAGACGCGTTCCAAACTATCCTCAAGAATGAGGAGAATTCTACTCTCTAGATTAGGGGTAAACCTCAGGATCCAAAAGGACTCATAGAAAATCATGCTGGATCTCTCAGGGTTCCTACAATTGCCCAATACTTTGAAATTTTGCGAGATAAAATCCTCACCACATGTGTCCCGATGATTCTTAATATGTAGCAGAGTGCTCTGGAAGGTAGTGAATATAGATGGCTATATTATTCTTCATCTCTAAAGGAAGGGAACCCATACCACTTTGAGAATTTCAGGCAATCCTTGACAAGGGTTCCTAGATATGTGCAGTGCATGGAAAAATGTGGACCTTGGTGGATTGGATTAAGATTCAGATTCCCTCTTATATGGCTGCCTGTGAGTCCTTACAGGAACAACTATGCTTTGACTGAAGAAGAAGAAGAGAAGTTGTGTTGGGAGAATTGGACAACCTACTATGGGTTTGTGCCTCAAGGGGAAACACCATAATTTGCCTACAATCTCACAAATCTTCATAGATTCAACTCGGACTCAGATTCGGACTAGTGGAGGTTGCTGCATGGGGACATGCAATCGGATAGTTGGGGGGAGATGTTGGGTCCAGGAAATGTCCCTTTTTGGCCATCCTCATTACATCATTTTGCCTTGATTACATCCTATTTTCACAAGTCATACCTATGCCTTTTCTCCAGATACCCCAATAATATTGACAGGTATAATTCATTATTGCTTTATTTTATTTTATGCCTAAGATTGTTAAGGTTCTGGATCCTAGTCCTTGATTTATGCTAATCTGTATAATTTCATTTAGTCAAGGTCTAAAGCCCAGGTGTATCAGCCAAATGGCACCAGCTATTACTCTTCAAAGCCCAATTCTTCATACTCCAAGGGACAGGGAATTCCTCCACGAGAATCTGTAATAGGCCCCCACTGAAACAGAACCCAGTTGCAACAGACAGGTTGCATTCCAGCTTGCCAAATCCGTTGATCCATTGATTACTGGAGTAACAATATCCTTCATGATTAATAGCCTTATTTAATACGGTTGTAACAGTTAGCTGTAACTCCGCAGCATGAAGATCAAAGATCTTCATTGTTGCATGATTTTAGTGGATTGTGATCGGTACTTTTAATGTATAAATATGAGAAGGCTCTTGTAGCCTAGGATTGGACAATTACTATTTTGCATAAGCTGGAACAAAGCACTGAGACTATCAATTTCCATCATTAATATAAGAGCAGAGTTCTTCATTCCTATGTCTTAATTTGTTGTGATTCATGGCGTCTCTGTTAGAAGGACAGGGCCCGCCTTCTCACAGAGATAGCCGGCTTAAGTAGGTAGGTTAATCTAGCTTTCTTTCTATTGTGTGGTGTGGGATCATTGTAGATTTTACTGTTAGCTGCAACAGAGGCTAGCATTCCTTTTGGTAGTTCACGATTGCATCTTGAATAGCTGTAACAAAGTGGTGTGACAACCAACTATGTAGGTTAGTTCAGTTTAATGCATGTGTGTTCGAATCAGCTGTAACAGCCAAGCTCAATTCCAATATCTTTCAGTCATTTATGCTTTCTAGGATTTCCAGTAATTATCAGTTAGAGTTCAAGCTTATGTTTAGAGTCTGGTTGTTGTTGTATCTTCAATTGGTTTATTAGAAAAGGAAGATTTTGATTGAGTAACAGTAGCTACTAGATGGATCATTTTGGTAAGGATTGAATATTGTAGTATGATAATTATAGGATTTAACTTCTTACAATAGTACTCTAGTTTATTTCCATTCTTGATTTTATAACTACTAGGTTGATTTCTATAGGAAGGTAGCTGCAATTGAATTCCTAGATGTATGAGTTAGATTAGTTTTCTTTATGGAATGAGTTTGGCTGGACAGACTGGTAGGATGATTATCTTCATTTAGTTAATCAACTGCTTGACATGTTTATGCATTGATTGTGCTTATTACCATTGAAATAAAAGACCTCCCTGGGTTTGACAATTTATATTGAGCATCCTCTGTGTTAGTTTTAATTAGTTGACATATAGGGTGACCAACAATAGTTTGCTACAGATTTGAAGGTCATATTGCATACATGTTTTGGTATTCTTCATGACGGATTGAATTGTATATTTGAAGGACACATTTCATCCTTGTTTATGAATATGTGGAAGACATCTTTTGGTCTTGCACAAGAGGGTTTTGTTGTATATTTGAAGAATATCTTGGAAGAAGTTGGTTGCATATTTGGAGGACAGATTTAAGACATGTACATGTTGACAATGACAGTGGTTGCGATAGTGGCAATGGAAATGATAGTGATATTGATAGTGACAATACTGTTGAATATTGTAACTTCTAAGAATATTATATTTGTACTTTATTATTTCGGAGATGTTTCATCCCTCCGAGATGATTCTATTGTGTATCAGGAGATGTCAATTCCTCTGATGGATTGTGGTAACAAGGGTTATTAGATCCACCATGTGGGGGTCGGCCCTGAGTTATTTTATTAGGGGTTATTAGACTCGCTTGGGAGAGGTCGGCCCCATAGGGTAAAAATTCTGTCGGGAAACAAGTATAAGTAGAGAAGGATGTTCCTCACTTATCACACACTTCCATCCCTCGAAAAGTAGCGCACTTGTGAGAGAGAGGTCTACATAGGAGGTAGAGAAGGAGCTCTAGTCTTGGAGCAAATCTTGTATTTTGGTTAATCATCTTATTGAGGAAAGCTTTGCTGGGTTTTCTACCCCATGAGGG
Source organism: Larix kaempferi (assembly GCA_027924585.1). Taxonomy (NCBI): domain Eukaryota; kingdom Viridiplantae; phylum Streptophyta; class Pinopsida; order Pinales; family Pinaceae; genus Larix; species Larix kaempferi. Next base: position 8,327,900 of record BSBM01000526.1, read on the forward strand.
TTTCCCAGGGTAAAATCTCTGTCTATATTCTAATTGTGTTTCTTTCAATGATCTTGCTAGTCAAATTAGTATAAAATTAACATGGTATCAAAGTTATCCTGAATAGAACATCTTTCAAAAGGTGAAAATATCTCTCTCTCTCTCTCTCCGATGAAAAATTAGGGTTTATGCAAAGTTAGTATTTTTTGGATTCTGATTGCATGGCTGAATAGCCCTTCTCAAAATTGAAGTTTTGAGCCATAGATCAAGGTTTTTGGTTAGCTAGAACTCCGGGAAATTCAAACCCTAGTTTGACCAAAAGTGCAGTAAACCAGAAATTCTGTTGCAGATCCGGAAGGTGAAAAGTTGAAGTTTCCATAAGCAGAACACACTAGTGTTTCCAATTCAATCAAGCACATCTCCTGGTAAGTATTAATCTATCTCTTGAAACTTCAATCTCTTTGGACTCTCCCAAGAGAAGATGGCTCCAAGTACTAAGCTTGAAGACAAGCTAGAAGGTATAGAGAATTTCCAGGCATGGAAATATAGAATTGGTCTCATTCTTGAAGGGGATGATCTTGCTCAATATATCAAGGATGAAGTTACAGAACCCTCTGAAGATGAAGCCAAAGAAGAGTATAGGAAGGATCTGATTAGGGAAAAGAGAATCATTGCTGATTCCATCAAGGACCACTTGATTCCCCAAGTGGCATCCAAGAAAACCCCAAAGGAAATGTATGATGCCCTAGGAAGAATGCATGAAGAGAGGAACATCAATAGGAATATGAACCTAAGAACTCAGTTGAAGAATACCAAGATGAACAAAGGAGAATCCATTCAAGACTACTTCTCAAGGGTTTCCCAAATCAAGGAACAACTAGATGCCATTGGAGATACCCTTGATGAAGATGAACTTGTAATGAATGCTCTAAATGGTCTCACTAGACCTTGGGAGTCATTTATACAAACTATGTGTGCCAGAAAAGAAAGTATGAAGTTTGATATAGTATGGGAGGATTGTGTTCAAGAAGAAACTAGGGTAGCCAATAGAGAATCCCTTCTCAAGGAGGATGACCAAGCCTTGGATAATCACACCAAAAGAAGAAGAAAGGGTCACTTCAAGAAAGTTGACCACAAGGAGTATCAACCCTCCCATAGATTTAATAGGAGAAGAGGAACAAACTCAGAAAGAGACCTCTCCACAGTCCAATGTTTCAATTGTCTTAAACTAGGACACATTGCTAGAAATTGTACTTCAGAAACAAAGAAGAAGAAGTTTGTTCACAAAATACATCATGCACATATGGCAGAAGATGATAGTGGAGAAGAAGAAGAAGAAGAAGAAGAGGAAAGGCCTCGAAAGAAAAGATCTAAAGTAAAGAAAGAAGATGCAAAAGAATATGTTCTATTTTCTGCACTATCTGGGTCTGTAACACTTGGAGAAGATACATGGCTCATTGATAGTGGTGCTTCAAATCACATGACAGGTCAAAAGAAAACTCTCTCAAGACTTGAAGAAAAGACTTTTCCACAAAAGGTATCTCTAGGGGATGATTATCAATATCCCATCAAGGGAATTGGTGAAGCAAGCTATAAGCTTGATTCTGGAACACCATTGAAGATGAAAGAAATTTTATATGTACCAGGTTTGAAGAAGAACCTACTTTCTATCTCAGCACAAGATAAGAAAGGCTTTAGAGTTGCATTCATAGATGGACAAGTACTTATGTGGCCCAAAGGAAAATCAATTGAGGATGCAATTGTTATTGCTGAAGAGGAAGGAGGTCTTTACAAACTCAAGGGTCATCCAGAAGTTTCCCTTCTCCATGAAACCACTAGCCCCAGTGAGCTATGGCATAGAAGGCTTTCTCACATTAACTACAAAGCCCTACCCTACGTAAGAAAGGTAGTTATAGGGCTATCAGACTTAAAGGTTGATGATAATGGCACATGCAAAGGATGTGAAAAAGGGAAGAACATCAAGAACCCATTTCCAAAGAATGAAAGAAAGACTAAGAAAATACTGGAGTTAATACATTCAGATGTATGTGGACCAATGCCCACCACATCCCTAAGTGGGTGTTAAGATCCTAGTGGGAGGCCTTCACTAACACTTCGGGGTTTTGGTGTTATGGTTCATATCATTTGGTATCAGAGCCTCCAGCTAGGTTCGAGTCACAGAGCAGGTGGCAACATCGGCATTGCAGTGTTCATCCGGGGCTCGTACGGCTCAAAGGGGACACCACCGTATGAACTCACATCCAACCCAAAGTCTGGACTGCGGAGCGTGGTGGGATGTTAAGATCCTAGTGGGCAGCCTTCACTACACCTCAGGATTTTGGTGTAGCGGTTCATATCAGTGGGTTTGAGTACTATCTCACATTCATTGATGACTATTCAGGGAAGACTTGGATATACTTTCTAAAAGGAAAGATTGACGTCTTTGGAAAATTCAAAGAGTTCAAGGCTTTGATAGAAAATCACTCAGAAAATAAAATCAAGATTCTAAGAATAGATAATGGCGGAGAATATACTTCAAACGATCTTGAAGACTTTTGTAAGGAAGTTGGAATCAAGAGGGAACTAACCACTCCCTACAATCCCTAGCAAAATGGGGTTGCTGAAAGAAAGAATAGAACCATCATGGAAGCTGTAAAGACTATGATACATGACCAAGATCTACCCATGTATCTATGGGCTGAAGCATCTAGGACAACAATCTATGTACAAAATAGACTATCCCATAGTGCTCTTGAATTCAAGACTCCAGAAGAAGTGTTCACAGGAAAGAAGCCTGAGGTAAGTCATCTCAAAATATTTGTATGTCAATGTACATTCACATTCCAAAAGAAAAGAGAACCAAGTTGGATCCTTCTGGTAAGAAGGGAATATTTGTTGGATATTGTGAATCATCCAAAGATTTCATAATTTACATCCCAGGTTTTCATCATATGGAAGTAAGTAGAGATGTGACATTTGATGAAGAAGCAACTCTCAAGAAATCTAGGAAGTGCCAACTTGAAGAAGTCTATGAAGAAGATACATCTCCTAGAATCACAGAGGCTGTGCCCATTCTTGAAGATGCTACACCAGAATACCATGACATGTTAGAACCACAAGAACCGCCCATTACAAACTTATCTAGAAAAAGAAGGCCGGCATGGACTAGAGACATTATTCAAGGAGCTGAAAAATATGGAGCTCCTGACCGCTCCACTAGAGAAAGGAAGAAACCAAAGCTAGTATCCAACTATGTGGCTTTGATGTGTGATCTTGTAGATCAAGAACCTACCATCTATGAAGAGGCAGTTCAGAAGAAAGAGTGGGTAGAAGCAATGACAGAAGAATACCAATCAATAATGAAAAATGATGTTTGGTATATAGTTCCCAAACCAAAAGATAAAAGTGTGGTATCTTCCAAATGGATATTCAAGATAAAACATGCTGTAGATGGTAGCATTGAAAAATATAAGGAAAGATTTGTAGCCAAAGGATTCTCTCAAAAAGAGGGAATTGACTATGAAGAAACATTTGCACCAGTTGCTAGGTACACTTCCATTAGAATTATTATGGCACTTGCATCAATGATGAAATGGAAATTACACCAGATGGATGTTAAGACAGCCTTCCTGAATGGTGTGATTGAAGAAGAAGTGTACATAGAACAACCACAAGGATTTGAAGTTAAACACGGAAGAACACATGTATGCAAGCTTAAAAAGGATTTGTATGGATTAAAGCAAGGTCCTAGAGCTTGGTACGGAAGGATTGACAGTTTCTTGACAAGCATGGGCTTTACGAAGAGTAAAGCTGACCCTAATATTTATCTCAAAGTTATGGATGATGAACCTGTTATATTATTGTTGTATGTAGATAATCTATTTCTGACTAGGAATGAGAAACAAATTATCGAGTGCAAGAAGAAGCTCTCTTCAGAATTTGAGATGAAAGGTCTCGGATTAATTCACTACGTCTTAGGCCTAGAAGTATGGCAAGAACCAAAAGGAATCTTTCTAAATCAGGGTAAGTATGCTGTGGGGATTTTGAAAAGATTCAATATGTTGGAGTGTAAAGCCATGGCCACTCCCATGGACTCTAACTTGAAGTTATTAGTTGATGACTCATCAGAGTTAGTAGATATGACTCTATACAGATAGATCATTGGGTCATTGATGTATTTGAAAAATACCAGACCAGACATATGCTTTGTTGTAAATACCTTGAGTCAGTATCTAGTGGAACCTAGAAGAGTTCACTTAATAGCTGCAAAGCATGTGATGAGGTATCTAAAGGGTACATTAGATTTTGGTCTATATTATCTTGGAAATCATGAATTCAGATTGCATGGTTACTCAGATTCTGATTGGGCAGGAAGTGTTTCAGACAGGAAGAGTACATCAGGTGAATGTTATGGTCTTGGATTTTCCATGATCTCATGGTTCAGCAAGAAACAGTCTAGTGTGGCTCTCAGTACAGCTGAAGCGGAATATATAAGTGCTTGCTCTACTAGTTGTGAAGCAGTATGGCTTCGGAAACTATTATCAGGATTGTTTGACTTAGAGATGGATCCCACTGTGATCATGTGTGACAACTAGAGTTGTATTAAGATGACAGAAAATCCAGTGTTCCATGATAAGTCAAAACACATAGAGATCTGATATTTCTATATACGAGATATGGTGCAGAAAGGAGCTATCAAGCATGAGTATGTGAGCACTGATGAACAAATTGCCGATATATTGACCAAACCTCTGTCTCGAGTAAAGTTTGAGTATTTCCGAGACAAGCTTGGTGTAGTTCAAAAGGACCTTCCTCGAAAGGGGGAGTGATGTAGACACTGATGATGAGATTGTCCGCATCGATAGTGATGTCAATGATGAGGATACCTATATCGATGATATGCTTACTTGTATTGATGATGATATGTATACTTAGGATACTTGTATTACTTGTATGGATGATATGTATACTTAGGATACTTGTATTACTTGTATTTGATGATATGTATACATGTATTGATGAGGATACTTATATTGATATATGTACTTGTATTGATGAGGATACTTGTATTGATGAGGATACTATGGGGATTGTATCGTCCCCGGACTTCGGTCCATTGAATTGATCCATAGACAGATGTCTTTGAAAATGAAGTCCTTAGTAGATAGGTGGGGATTGCATCGTCCCTAGAATTCGGTCCCTTGAATTGATCCGTAGACAGATGTCTTCGAAAATGAAGTCCTTATTGGACAGGTGGGGATTGTATCGTCCTCGGACTTCGGTCTCTTGAATTGATCCATAGATAGGTGTCTTCGAAAATGAAGTCCTTAGTGGACAGGCGGAGATTGTATCGTCCATGGACTTCGGTCCCTTGAATTGATCCGTAGACAGATGTCTTCGAGAATGAAGTCCTTAGTGGTCAGGTGGGGATTGTATCATCCCGGGACTTAGGTCCCTTGAATTGATCCGTAGACAAGATGTCTTCGAGAATGGGGATTGTATCGTCCCCGGACTTAGGTCCCTTGAATTGAGCAGTAGATAAGATGTCTTTGAGAATGGGGATTGCATCATCCTAGGACTTAGGTCCCTTGAATTCAGCCGTAGACAAGATGTCTTCGAGAATGGGGATTGTATTGTCCCTAGACTTAGGTCCCTTCAATTGAGCCATAGACAAGATGTCTTCGAGAATGGGTATTGCATCATCCCCGTATGTAGGTCCCTTGAATTGATCCGTAGACAGATGTCTCCGAAAATTGAATTATAGGACTGCATCGTCCCTGAACCTTTGGTTCAAAATGTACGTGATCTGGATTGCATCATCCATAGACATGAGACTTGTCTTAAAGTGATAAGGATTGATCATCCTGGAACTTGATCTGGATTGTATCATCCATGGACCTATGTTCTAAAGAAAGCGAGATTGATCATCCTGTAATATGATCGTGTGTATTGCATAGTATGCTACGATGATGATCCAGATGCTGTAGATTGATATGATGATGCAGATGCTGTAGATCGAGATGATGATCCAGATGCTGCAGATCGAGATGATGATCCAGATACTGTAGATCGAGATGATGATGATGATGTTGTAGATGTTCGGGTGCTGCAGAAGATGAAGACTCAATATTGATGATGATGATGTTCCAGTATTGACTATGATCCAGTAACTGCTTGAGTTACTGATGATGATGTATTGAAGAAAGTTTCCAATGATTTATAGATGTATCATGTATGATGAAGTCGATGACTCCTTGCTCCTACAGATGTTGTTATAATATCCTTCTCGTTAAGGGGGAGTGTTGAATATTGTAACTTCTAAGAATATTATATTTGTACTTTATTATTCCGGAGATGTTTCATCCCTCCGAGGTGATTCTATTGTGTATCCAGAAATGTTTATTCCTCCAATGGATTGTGGTAACCAGGGTTATTAGATCCACCATGTGGGGGTCAGCCCTGTTGCTTAGTTTTTCAACCAAGCATGTGCAATGGTGCACATATTAACAAGGTAATAGCAGTCTCAAGATGAAAAGTAAAAACAATTATAAACTAATCTAACATTAACATGTACATATAAAAATAAATTTAAAACGATTAACAGAAAGAACACGAAATGTAACAAAGAATGGTTTTTGTATTATAATACCTAAAATGGTGAGGATGTTTGGTGTTGAGCAGCTCCAAGGTTGAGGTGCTCCAGGCTTCAATGGTCTCTTCTCCAAGATGCTGAAATGTGGATTCTTCAAACTCAAAATGGGAGGCAATGGCTCTCAAAAGGAATTTGGCAGCATAAGGATAGGATGAAATGTGGATGGAAAGTGAGGATCCCCTATCACCTTTTTATAGATTTTGGTGGTGGGGAATACCATTATGGTTTTAATGAAACAAATGGTATTAAGCAACATGGTTTAGGTCTCTTTTTCCCTCTTTTTCCTTTTTTGAATATTTTATACATTTTTATTCCCTTTTAATAATTTTTGGGAATTCTAGACCCTTTTTTAGGGTTTTTTGTGTTTCTTGAGGAAAAATACATATTTTGAGGGGAAAAGGGTGTATTATGGTCTTTTTGGTGACCTTTTGATGGTTTTAGAGGCTCAAATGGTGGAAAAGTGGACAAATGGGTCATGTGAATAAGGAAATGAGCTAGTGAGCACTTTTTGGGTGTTAACAGATTGCCCCCTGATGTCAGAGGGTAGGAGCTCATTGTATGGCCGATAGACATCATAGTTCTTTTGTCTATTTTCCTGGAGTTTGGCGAAGAGAAGAGACCGGTTGGAGAGTGGAGCAACGACCCCTTGGACGCTGCAAAAACTGAAAAAATACATGGCCTCAAAATGAATGAGGAATAATATCTGATAATGGACGAGACGGGCATACCCATGCTCGTATCAAGACATATACATAACAATTAGGCCCAAGAAGGGGGACCTGAATAATACATAAAAATATGTTGGTACATCATAATGGTCCAGAGGGGACATAAATCTGGGACATATGAGGTCATAACATGATTGATCTCAATAACTGATACACTGGAAATGCAACAACCATTCTGAAAAAGGTTTCAGAAGGGTTGATGAACTACTGAAACTGAAGGTGTCCAACATCTGTAGGGACTCAATAACTGTGAGTCACCTCCAAGAAGTATATGTAACTATATACTGAGTTACATCTGAATACTGTTTCCAAGCGTAGCCTGGATATCCATAGGAGAATGTAACTAGTTGTTTCCTTAATTAAACTCTCAATTGTGGTAGAGTCAGGTGATATCCGGGGTCTTCAACAAATAACTGAAAGGACCGATACCCTGTACAAGTCTCAACGATGCGATCAAGGTGTTGAAGTCGAGCATGTAAGAACAATCATTTGGAGAGGCATTGATGACTCCTTTCGAAATGATTCGTAGGTACTCATCATAAATGGTGATGAGTCCAAGGCAGAGGGACCTCTGGATCTATCCTCTGGAATAGATTTTGTTGGTGTCGATAGAAGGAGACCGACAAATATCAAGGCAATGATCTTTCCTTGATAGGAGCATGAGGTGCACAACTGATATGTGGTAGTACTGACGGTAGGACTGACATACTGTGGGGATGGGGAATGACAGGGGTCATAGAGTGGGTGGACTCAAACTTCCTTTGTTCAGAGCATGATGACATGGTTGACCTGGCAGTGTAGGAAACTGACTTGTAGGTGCGGGGATCATAGCTTTAAGGGATCAAGGGTATGTATTGTAGAGTGGAGTGACTCTGGGGGGACAAGTTGCTGAATGCTTTTGGGAGACTCTCAGGGTGACATACTGCAGAATACTTTGAACAAAGGTGACCAAAATGGGGAAGCTGCCATATGAGTAGGCGTGATCTTTGTGGTGCCAAAAAGCACCATTGGTTCCTTCTTTGTAGTTTTAATGAGCTCCAAGAAGGGATAAAAGTGTGCTCTAAAATGGTACTATCCTATGGATTTATGCGAGCCCAGGACTGTTCATGCTCGTGAGTGCTTTCATTTTTAAGGAGTCTGAAAATGATAAGAAGACTTTGCATTGGTGGTGAAGTACCGTCCTGTGGAATTATACGAGCCCAAGACAATGTTTGCTCATAGTTGCTTTCAATTTTAGAGAGTCTGAAAGTGGTAAGTAGACTCCATTGTGTTCTTTTTCGTATGTTAGTCTCCAAGGCCCGAAAAAGCATAAAATGATGCAAATGGAGAACTCTTCTAGCCGATGTGACTAGAGTATTCCTCTTTCATAATTAGTCTACAAGGTCCGGAAAAGGGGTAAACTTATATCAGGTAGACACCCTTTCAAATAATTTTAGCGAGCATGAAAGGAAGCAAGGTTGCTCGGCGATCTTTTCATTGTTTTAGGAGTCAGAAAAGAGCTTAACAGAAACTCCCTAAGTGCCTTTTTCGTAAAGGAACTGCTCGGCCTGAAAAATGGATAAAATTATAGCGAACAAAAAGGTATTGGTGAGAGCAAGGAATGATCTCGAGCATCATCATGAGCACGGAAAATTGAATCCGGTGACAGAAAGATCGTAAAAAATGGGCAATGGCTGATGTGGCACACAAACCGAGGTGATGAGTGGCATTTTGAAAAAATGCCCAAAAATTATGGGGGTGAGAGAGAGAAATGGTCTCAAGCATCATCACGAGCGTGAAAAACTGAATCCGATGATATAAAACTTGTCAAAAATGGACCACGGCTGATGTGGCACACAAACCGAGGCAATGAGGGGCATGGGAAAAAATGCCCAAAAAATATGGTGGTGACAGCAAGAAATGATCTCAAGCATCATCATGAGCTCGAAAAACTAAATATGACGATATAAGACTCGTAAAAAATAGATGACGACCGAAGTGGCATGCAAATCAAGGTGCCATGGGGCATGGAAAGAATGCCCGAAAGTTTTTGGTGAGAGCGAGAAATGATCTCAAGCATCATCATGGGCATGGAAATATGAATTCGACGGTGCAAATGGTGTGAAAAGCGGAGGTCATAAGGACTCCGGAATGGTCAAAGGAAATAACTAGGTTAAAAAATGGCTACAAATAAAGGTGAACCCACCAAGCCAAGGATGCAGTGGTGGGGAGAAATGATGACCCGCGGGGGAAGAATACTAGGTGTATCAAATCAAATCAAATATACAAGTGATATGTGACCTCAAAAATGGTTTAGATCACGCATGTGAAAAAGTGAGTAGGGTTAATGACCTGTCCCCATGCTATTTGCATGGGGTTTATGATTGTGGATCACATATGTGTTGGTTTGAACAATCGGGTCATTGAAATAATGAGATAGATGTGATGGGGAAGGTTCAAAATGATTGATCATGCCCCCTATCCCAGGGTCGAGGTAATCTATTATGCCCCCTAACTCAGAGGTGTCAATGTGGTGCATATGTTGTCTCAGAGAGGAATCAATAGGGCATTGAGCAACTGCTGGCAGGGGGGTATACCATGAGGTTGTGGGCCGTGGTGGGATACTGAAGTGATGATATGATGATGGGGGATTCCCCTTGTGGGGTGGATGCCCCCAGTATCTCTAACGAGAATCACGATGATGATGAGTAGGCAAGGTTTTGGGCCTGCCCCCATGTTGTGGACATGTGGTTTCCTTGTCGATTTGAAAGGGTTGAACATGTGTGTCAAAGGAATCAGTGGAAGGGGCTGACCGAACAGAGGGGTCTCCAGTGGAAACCGTGTAAATGGTGTTAATTTCTTCTGAGGAGGAAGATTTTGGGGGATATATTTCCTCAATGAGAAGAGGGGATATCTCTAGGTCGGCATTATTCAATTCGTATAGAGCTACTCTATAATCTGGTAGATCAGGGCAGTGATGTGAGTAATGGCCGTAAATGCCACATATCGCACAAGGGTGATTGGTACGCAACGATTTATCGCGAGGCTGAGGGGGCATTTCAAGTTTGACAATTGTTATGTTAGTGTCATCATCCAATATTTGCATGTGTTCTTGAAGTGCCGGTAATTGTGGACATTGATGGGTAGCATGGCCTATATCGTTGCACAAAGAGCACTTGGGGGGAGCACGGATTGTTGGGGGATTCTTCGCCAGCTTGGGAGTCGGTGGGGCGGTGCGGGTTGTGGGTCCAGTGGTGTAGGTTTGTGGGCCTCTTCCCCCAGTGTTTCAGAATGGAGGGGGAGCATTACTAGATGTTGATACCGTAGTCACCGTTGGGGGTGGTCGGTTCTGGATGTTTGCTACACCAGGGGGTGGACGGTTAGAAGTATTGGGTTGCACCAGTTGTAAAATGACATTCAGTGTAGGGGGAGGGGTTGGGGCAGGTAGGTACCACACAGGTAGTCCTAATGTTAATCTTTGGATATTAAGTGTAGCCATGACTGGTGTGCTGATGGCGCTTGAAGGGGGAAATAAAAATGGGATAGTATGAATTGGTTTCGCTCCTACGTGAGTTGGCACTGAGGGTGGTTGCGGGAGTAAAGGGGGTTGTTGGTTTGGTACCTGTGTGTTATGCGAAAGGGTGCAAAAATAAGATATCTTGGTTATCTTCAAAGGGGGTGGGATGGATTGGAATGTGGAAGTCATAGGTGATTCCGAGTATAATTCGGGTTTGACTGTGGAGATGAACGATGTAGGTGCATTATGAACTGGTTGTTCAATCATAGGGAGAACATTTTTAGGTGCAGCAGGGGCATATTGGTTTCGACGCGTTTGGGGATTCATGTCGGATGATGACATCATAAGGAGATAATGAGTACTTGAATCCATCAGTTGGTTTGTGTGTGCGGCGTATGTGATTTTCTGTTGTGGTGTTGTGGTTCCTTGAGGAGGATCCAACGGACGAGTGTTCACCACTCCTTGTGTGGGCAAAGGATTCTACAGCACCATGGGTTGTGGTTGAGGAGGTGGCGCTGGTTTTGCCGCGTGCCCTTGGCGTTGGGTGTCATTAGACCACAGTTGGGGCGCTCGCTCCAAATGGGGGCAAGTGTGTGTGTAATGGCCGTAGACTCCACATATGGAACATGGATGGTTTGTTCTCAAGTTATTATTTTTATCCTGTTTGGTGGATGGTCAGGTTTTTGGTTGGGGGGGAACAGCTTTATTATTATTTGGAGGATTAGGTGGTGGTGCACCTTGGTTGTGTTGCTGGTTGTTTTGGCGGTTACGCCCTCTTTCACGATTTGGTTGACCTCCTTGGTTACGTTGATTGTTCTGGTTTGGAGGTTGGTTTTGCTGTGCATAAACATGCCATTGGGCAGTAGGTGGGTTTTGAGGTCGTTTAGGCTCTGGAGAAGGTTGTGGTGGGTAGTACATGGGAGGGTTCTGAGGTGGCCCTGGTGCTTGTTGCGGTTGTGGGTAACCATGAGCTGCTGGAAGTGTTGGAGCAAGAGGTGCTGCCTATTGAGGATAATAAGCCGCTTGGGCTTGTGGTTGAAACAGAGTCTGATGGGCCTATTGGTTATAATATGGAGCTAGTGCATAAGCTGATGGTGCTTTCCCATAACACTGTGGTGGACATGATGGTCCATGGGTGTGGTGGGTTTGTATTACTAGAGCGTACGAGGTTGTAGCTCCAGAATGATAGGTAGCCCTAGAAAGGTCTGGGGCATTGTTTGTACTCATCATGGAAAAAGGTTTGTTTTGCACCGTAACCTGGCCGATAATACCGTCGGCAGCATGGGATGCCTCCGACATGTCAGTTCGAGATGGATCACCGTGCGGAGCGTCAGGTAAAATGGTGTATAGATATCCGTACTGGGAATATATGAGGTCGAACTGCTGAGCTTTTAGGATGGCTTCTTCTTCGGACTGGGGTCGTTCAGAAGCTACATCTTTGGCTATGAGGGGGAGGAGTGATTTGAGGAACCAATCCAAAAAGATACGGTCCTCAAGCTTTATCTTGCAGAGGCTACGGCGCTTACGCCACTCATGGATATGATCGGTGATGTGTGTAGTGGTGTTCTATCTACAAGACAAAAGTATTTCCACTCCTGCATCATAGCGTATAGGGAGTTGAAAGAACTGGAGGAATGTTGAGGCAAGGGACATAAATGTGTTGTGAGTCCCATGTGGTTGCTCAATGTACCATTTGGCTGCAGAGCCGGTGAAAGTTCTTTGTAAAAGTGTCAATCTAATAGAGTCATCTACTATGGAGTTGGAGGAACACCATAGGTGAAATGACATGATATGGTTTTGGGGATCTTCCCCAACTTTGCCTTCGAATTTTGGGATATCTGAGGGAAGCTTTGTGGGAATAGGGGGCCACGTAGGGTTGTGCCTAATAGGGTTGTTGGTTAACCTTGCCAGGTCAGGTAAGTTTAGACTAGCCATGTATGGCAGGCTGGCAGATGGGTGGGGCACAGTCACTGGGAGATAATTGCTAATTGTAGCATTATGGATTGGTCCAATGCTCCCTAAGGGTATGTTAGGTATGAAAGGGATGTGTCCTCCAACCGATGTGGTGTGGGAGGGGCCTGTGCTCCCAAGTGCAACATGGGTTGCAGATGGATTAGGAATGGTTCCAGTAATTACTGGGATCTGGGTAGTGGCGATGAGGGGTGGGGGGACACCCATGTTGGGCATACCTGAAATAGGCGTTGGTCCTGTGTTGGGCATGCCTAAAGGGGGGGGTGGACCCCATATTAGGCATGCCCAAGGGGGGTGTGGCTACTGTGGTTGTCACGATAGTAGTGGGCTTTGTTGATGTATCTCCAACAACACTGGTAAAAAGGGGGTCATATTGTGATCCAGCCATGGGGTTGGTTGGTGATGTCTCGGTAGGGTGTTCGGATTCAACCTCAGAATCGAATGTAAAATGAGGCGTGTCAAAATCGGATGACTGGGTTCTATGCCGATGACGTGTTGAGTCAAGGGATAGTGCTCTACATCTATGACGTGTAAATTCAAGTGTACCGAACTGAGGGGGTTCACCCTGAAAACGACGGGATCGTCTTAAGTTCTCAATGGTGAGATATGTCTAGAAATGCCAATGGATGGTGGTGAGATAAAAAACTCAAGACCCTAATGCCACGATGTGTGCAGGAGGGGAGTGTGAAAAAATAATGGCTCTCAGGCCAACAACCAACCTCAAAATCTCTTACTATAGTAGCTGTGATATAATAAGTGGAGGAATCAAGAAAAGTGGTCAGAATACCAAAAATCAAGCAGCTCCTAGAAAAAAGTGGTGTTCACTAGACCAAGGGGGGTAGCAGCGCATGCAAACGCCTAACTAAAAGTGGTATTATGACTCAACTAAACATATCCTCTGCAAGGTGATGAAATCCAAGTCAGACAATATGGGTAGTGGAATCAAAGGCTAGATATCCCCCTACCGGGAGGGACACCGAGTAGACAATCCTAAAAATTGGTCACTAAGATACCCCGTTCATGACACGTTCAGTTGGGTGAATCTGCAGTTTGGTTCTATCGTCGTTGTACTCCCATATGGGTGGTACACGGAGAACTGCGAAAGGTATCCTTCGGTTACTGAATGGATAGCGGTATTCCACTCAGGCTTCCGGAACCAGTCTGGCTACTTCAACCCTCTTAAGGGAGAGGCCTTCCCGATAAATTGGTGTATAACCGTGTCAACAAATAATAAGTGATTTTTGGGTTCCCTAAAAGTCAACCACTATGTCTCAGATTTAAATAATTGAGGGGTGTTATTGGAACACCTATCCCCCCAATCCTACCTAGCTACAAGTTTCTTCAAGTGTTCCCCAAGTGGGGTTAAAGTGTTTGTTGAGTTTAGGTATATTTTAAGACTCAGTTAATTAAAAATGTGGCAGATTGGGTGAAAGTGTGATTATTTAACTGAAAATGAATTTTCCTCGCTTGGGCGATTGATTACAAATTAAAAACAAGACGATTCCAATTTGCAAAAAATAAAGGCTTTTTTCTAAAATGTAAATGCTTTACCAAAAATAATTCAAAAACTATGGACTTTTGAAATAATTTTTTAAAGAAAAGCAAAAAATTGCAAGAAATAAATGGATTTCTAAGCAAATTTGAAGTGAAATCTATGATCTAAACAAAGTGCTTAAAAAACCTTTCTTTCACTTGCTGAAAATTTTTAAAAAGATTTTAATGGAGCATATGTAATAGAAAATGATTTACTATTGCTGCAATAATTAAAATAGAATGCTGGAAAAAAATTATGGGGAAAAATATTGCTGGAAAAATAGGCTAAATGGGCAATAATGTAGCAAAAAATTTTCTAAAAATTGGGCCGAACGAAAAATAACAGCGTCACAGGTTTTAGGGCAAAAGCCGCGATGTGCAGTGCGAAAAAAGGCCGCGAAGCCACGATGTACAGCGCGGAAAAAGGCCGTGAAGCCGCGGCACGCCGCGCGGAAAAAGGCCGCGAGGTCGCGATGAGCTGCACGACTGTCGGGTGAAAAGCCGCGATGTGAAAACGAAAAAAAGGTCACTAGAAAAGAAACCAAAAAGTGAAATTTCAGTCTGTTAAAGGCTACAGAAATGACCAATAACTAGGGCAGCAATGAATATGCTATCTAGTATGGCAGATCTACTAATTGGAATGGTAAAAACAAGTAAAAAACAAAGATCTAAAGCAAAAATTTAAAGCTCGAAACCTAGTGGAGTCGCCAAAAACTATTGCTTGGTTTTTCAACCAAGCATGTGCAATGGTGCACCTATTAACAAAGTAATAGCAGTCTCAAGATGAAAAGTAAAAACAATTATAAACTAATCTAACATTGACATGTGCATATAAAAATAAATTTAAAAAGATTAACAGAAAGAACAAGAAATGTAACAAAGAATGGTTTTTGTATTATAATACCTCAAATGGTGAGGATGTTTGGTGTTGAGCAGCTCCAAGGTTGAGGTGCTCCAGGCTCCAATGGTCTCTTCTCCAAGATGCTGAAATGGGGATTCTTCAAACTCAAAATGGGAGGCAATGGCTCTCAAAAGGAATTTGGCAGCATAAGGATAGGATGAAATGTGGATGGAAAGTGAGGAGCCCCTATCACCTTTTTATAGCTTTTGGTGATGGGGAATACCATTATGGTTTTAAGGAAACAAATGGTATTAACCAACATGGTTTAGGTCTCTTTTTCCTTTTTTGAATATTTTATATATTTTTATTCCCTTTTAATAATTTTTGGGAATTCTGGACCCTTTCTGAGGGTTTTTTGTGTTTTTTGAGGAAAAATACATATTTTGAGGGGAAAAGGGTGTATCATGGTTTTTTTGGTGACCTTTTGATCGTTTTAGAGGCTCAAATGGTGGAAAAGTGGACAAATGGGTCATGTGAATAAGGAAATGAGCTAGTGAGCACTTTTTGGGTGTTAACATGCCCTGAGTTATTTTATTAGGAGTTATTAGACTCCCTGGGGAGAGGTCGGCCCCATAGGGTAAAAAGTGAGTTGGGAAACAAGTATAAGTAGAGGAGGACGTTCCTCACTTATCACACACTTCCATCACTCGAAAAGTAGTGCACTTATGAGAGAGAGGTCTGCATAGGAGGTAGAGAAGGAGCTCTAGTCTTGGAGCACATCTTGTATTTTGGTTGATCATCTTATTGAGGAAAGATTTGCTGGGTTTTCTACCCCATGAGGGTTTCCCAGGGTAAAATCTCTGTCTATCTTGTGATTATGTTTCTTTCAGTGATCTTGCTAGTCAAATTAGTATAAACTTAACATCGTATCAGAGCTAGCCTAAATAGAACATCTTTCACACGGTGAAAATATCTCTCTCTCTCTTCGATGAAAAATTAGGGTTTCTGCAAAGTTAGTATTTTTTGGATTCTGATTGCATGGCTGAATAGCCCTTCTCAAAATCGAAGTTTTGAGCCCTAGGTCAAGGTTTTTGGTTGGATAGAACTCCGGGAAAGTCAAACCCTAGTTTGACCAAAAGTGCGATAAACCAGAAATTCTGTTGCAGATCCAGAAGGTGAAAAGTTGAAGTTTTCATAAGCAGAACACACCAGTGTTTCCAATTCAATCAAGCACATCTCCTGGTAAGTATTACTCTATCTCTTGAAACTTCAATCTCTTTGGACTCACCTAAGAGAAGATGGCTCCAAGTACTAAGCTTGAAGACAAGCTAGAAGGTATAGATAATTTCTGGGCATGGAAATATAGAATTGGTCTCATTCTTGAAGAGAATGATCTTGCTCAATATATCAAGGATGAAGTTGCAGAACCTGCTGAAGATGAAGCCAAAGAAAAGTATAGGAAGGATTTGATTAGGGAAAAGAGAATCATTACTGATTCCATCAAGGACCACTTGATTCCCCAAGTGGCATCCAAGAAGACCCCAAAGGAAATGTATGATGCCCTAGGAAGAATGTATGAAAGGAGGAACATCAATAGGAAGATGAACCTAAGAACTCAGTTGAAGAATACCAAGATCAACAAAGGAGAATCCATTCAAGGCTACTTCTCAAGGGTTTCCCAAATCAAGGAACAACTAGATGCCATTGGAGATACCATTGATGAAGATGAACTTGTAATGACTGCTCTAAATGGTCTCACTAGACCTTGGGAGTCATTTATACAAACTATGTGTGCCAGAAAAGAAAGTATGAAGTTTGATATAGTATGGGAGAATTGTGTTCAAGAAGAAGCTAGGGTAGCCAATAGAGAAGCCCTTCTCAAGGAGGATGACCAAGCCTTGGCTACTCACACCAAAAGAAGAAGAAAGGGTCACTTCAATAAAGTTGACCACAAGGAGTATCAACCCTCCCATAGATTTAATAGGAGAAGAGGAACAAACTCAGAAAAAGACCTCTCCATAGTCCAATGTTTCAATTGTCTTAAACTAGGACACATTGCTAGAAATTGTACTTCAGAAACAAAGAAGAAGAAGTTTGTTCACAAAAGACATCATGCACATATGGCAGAAGATGATAGTGGAGAAGAAGAAGAAGAAGAGGAAAGGCCTCGAAAGAAAATATCTAAAGTAAAGAAAGAAGATGCAGAAGAATATGTTCTATTTTCTACACTATCTGGGTCTGTAACACCTGGAGAAGATACATGGCTCATCGATAGTGGTGCTTCAAAGCACATGACAGGTCAAAAGAAAACTCTCTCAAGACTTGAAGAAAAGACTTCTCCACAAAAGGTGTCTCTAGGGGATGATTATCAATATCCCATCAAGGGAATTGGTGAAGCAAGCTATAAGCTTGATTCTAGAAGACCATTGAAGATGAAAGAAATTTTATATGTACCAGGTTTGAATAAGAACCTACTTTCTATCTCAACACTAGATAAGAAAGGCTTTAGAGTTGCATTCATAGATGGACAAGTACTTATGTGGCCCAAAGAAAAATCAATTGAGGATGCAATTGTTATTGCTGAAGAGGAAGGAGCTCTTTACAAACTCAAGGGTCATCCAGAAGTTGCCCTTGTCCATGAAACCACTAGCCCCAGTGAGCTATGGCATAGAAGGCTTTCTCACATTAACTACAAAGCCCTACCCTATGTAAGCAAGGTAGTTATAGGGATGCCAGACTTAAAGGTTGATTATAATGGCACATGCAAAGGATGTGAAAAAGGGAAGAACATCAAGAACCCATTTCCAAAGAGTGAAAGAAAGACTAAGAACATACTGGAGTTAATACATTCAGATGTATGTGGACTGTTAGAAAAATAGGATCGCAAAGCAATAACAATAAACAGAAATGCAAATATAATCACACATACACATTACAAGAGAGACACAGATATATCGTGGTTCACCCAACTTGGGCTACGTCCACACTGAATTTGCCAGTCCTTATTATTATTACCGTCCAGCAAGTCGAAGGGATACAACCTGCAGCACACCCGCTGCACTTCCTCTTCTCTGTTTTACAGTCTCTCTCCTGATCTCAAAGATCTTTACAATGCATAAAACCTAATACATCAACAACCCTAGCCGTATTACAATGTCTTTCTTTTATAAGAGAAATACAATGGGAAAATACCACGGGATACCCAAAACCATGGGCCCGAAAAACCGTGGGGGGGCGATGCCCCCCCACACCCCCCCGCTGGGGTGAGTGTACAATCCACCTACATATCATATAGAACTGGGGTACAAACACGGCTGATACAAAGATCATCTATGAGACTAGAAGATCTGGCTCCACAACCAACATGGACCAATGCCCACCACATCCCTAAGTGGGTGTTAAGATCCTAGTGGGAGGCCTTCACTAACTCCTTGGGATTTTGGTGTTACGGTTCATATCATTTGGTATCAGAGCCTCCACCCAGGTTCGAGTCACAAAGCGGGTGGCAACGTCAGCATTACAGTGTTCGTCCGAGGCTCGTACGACTCAAAGGGGACACCACTGTACGGACGCACATCCAACCTAGAGTTTGGACTGTGGAGCGTGGTGGGATGTTAAGATCTTAGTGGGAAGCCTTCACTAACACCTCGGGGTTTTGGTGTAACGGTTCGTATCAGTGGGTTTGAGTACTATCTCACATTCATTGATGACTATTCAAGGAAGACTTGGATATACTTTCTAAAAGGAAAGATTGAAGTCTTTGGAAAATTCAAAGAGTTCAAGGCTTTGATAGAAAATCACTCAGAAAAGAAAATCAAGATTCTCAGAACAGATAATGGCAGAGAATATACTTCAAAGGATTTTGAAGACGTTTGTAAGGAAGTTGGAATCAAGAGGGAACTAACCACTCCCTACAATCCCCAACAAAATGGGGTTGCTGAAAGAAACAATAGAACCTTCATGGAAGCTGTAAAGACTATGATACATGACCAAGATCTACCCATGTATCTATGGGCTGAAGCAGCTAGGACAACAGTCTATGTACAGAATAGACTATCCCATACTGCTCTTGAATTCAAGACTCCAGAAGAAGTGTTCACAGGAAAGAAGCTTGAGGTAAGTCATCTCAAAATATTTGTATGTCCAGTGTACATTCACATTCCAAAAGAAAAGAGAACCAAGTTGGATCCTTCTGGTAAGAAGGGAATATTTGTTGGATATTGTGAATCATCCAAAGCTTTCAGAATTTACATCCCAGGTTTTCATCATATGGAAATAAGTAGAGATGTGACATTTGATGAAGAAGCAGTTGTCAAGAAATCTAGGAAGTGCCAACTTGAAGAAGTCTATGAAGAAGATACATCTCCTAGAATCACAGAGGCTATGCCCATTCCTGAAGATGCTACACCAGAAGACCATGACATGTTAGAACCACAAGAACCCCCCATTACAAACTTAGGTAGAAAAAGAAGGCCAGCATGGGCTAGAGACATTATTCAAGGAGCTGAAAAATATGGAGCTCCTGAAGGCTCCACTAGAGAAAGGAAGAAACCAAAGCTAGTATCCAACTATGTGGCTTTGATGTGTGATCTTGTAGATCAAGAACCTACTAGCTATGAAGAGGCAGTTCAGAAGAAAGAGTGGGTAGAAGAACTGACAGAAGAATACCAATCAATAATGAAAAATGATGTTTGGGATATAGTTCCCAAACCAAAAGATAAAAGTGTGGTATCTTCCAAATGGATATTCAAGATAAAACATGCTGCAGATGGTAGCATTGAAAAATATAAGGCAAGATTTGTAGCCAGAGGAATCTCTCAGAAAGAGGGAATTGACTATGAAGAAACATTTGCACCAGTTGCTAGGTACACTTCCATTAGAACTATTATGGAACTTGCATCTGTGATGAAATGGAAATTACACTAGATGGATGTTAAGACAGCCTTCCTGAATGGTGTGATTGAAGAATAAGTGTACATAGAACAACCACAAGGATTTGAAGTTAAACATGGAAGAACACATGTATGCAAGCTGAAAAAGGCTTTGTATGGATTAAAGCAAGCTCCTAGAGCTTGGTACGGAAGGATTGATAGTTTCTTGACAAGCATGGGCTTTACCAAGAGTAAAGCTGACCCTAATCTTTATCTCAAAGTTATGGATGATGAACCTGTTATATTATTGTTGTATGTAGATGATCTATTTTTTATTGGAAATGAGAAACAAATTATCGAGTGCAAGAATAAACTCTCTTCAGAATTTGAGATGAAAGATCTCGAATTAATGCACTACTTCTTAGGCCTAGAAGTATGGCAAGAACCAAAAGGAGTCTTTATAAATCAGGGTAATTATGCTGTGGGGATTTTGAAAAGATTTTATATGTTGGAGTGTAAAGCCATGGCCACTCCCATGGACTCTAACTTGAAGTTATTAGTTGATGACTCATCAGAGTTAGTAGATATGACTCTATACAGACAGATCATTGGGTCATTGATGTATTTGACAAATACCAGACCAGACATATGCTTTGCTATAAATACCTTGAGTCAGTATCTAGTGGAACCTAGAAGAGTTCACTTAATAGCTGCAAAGCATGTGATGAGGTATCTAAAAGGTACATTAGATTTTGGTCTATATTATCTTGGAAATCATGAATTCAAATTGCATGGTTACTCAGATTCTGATTGGGCAGGAAGTGTTTCAGACATGAAGAGTACATCAGGTGGATGTTATGGTCTTGGATCTGCCATGATCTCATGGTTCAGCAGAAACAATCTAGTGTGGCTCTCAGTACAGCCGAAGCGGAATATATAGCTGCTTGCTCTGCTAATTGTGAAGCAGTATGGCTTTGGAAACTATTATCAGGATTGTTTGACTGAGAGATGGATTCCATTATGATCATGTGTGACAACCAAAGCTGTATTAAGATGACAGAAAATCCAGTGTTCCATGATAAGTCAAAACACATAGAGATCCGATATTTCTATAGACTAGATATGGTGCGGAAAGGAGATATCAAGCTCGAGTATGTGAGAATTGATGAACAAATTGCCGATATATTGACCAAACCTCTGTCTCGAGTAAGGTTTGAGTATTTCTAAGACAAGCTTGGTGTAGTTCAAAAGGACCTTCCTTGAAAGAGGGAGTGATGTAGACACTGATGATGAGATTGCCCGCATAGACAGTGATGCCGATGATGAGGATACCTGTATTGATGATATGCTTACTTGTATTGATGATGATATGTATACTTAGGATACTTGTATTACTTGTATGGATGATATATATACTTAGGATACTTGTATTTGATGATATGTATACATGTATTGATGAGGATACTTATATTGATATATGTACTTGTATTGATGAGGATACTTGTATTGATGATATGTATACATGTATTGATGAGGATACTTATATTGATATATGTACTTGTATTGATGATGTACTAATGATACCTGTATTGATGAGGATACTATGGGGATTGTATCGTCCCCAGAATTCGGTCCATTGAATTGACCCGTAGACAGATGTCTTCAAAAATGAAGTCTTTAGTGGACAGTTGGGGATTGTATCATCCCCAGACTTCAGTCCCTTGAATTGATCCGTAGACATATGTCTTCGAAAATGAAGTCCTTAGTGGATAGGTGGGGATTGTATCGTTCCCGAAATTCGGTCCCTTAAATTGATCCGTAGATAGATGTCTTCGAAAATGAAGTCGTTAGTGGATAGGTGGGGATTGTATCGTCCCTAGACTTCGGTCCCTTGAATTGATCCGTAGACAGATGTCTTCGAGAATGAAGTCCTTAGTGGACAGGTGGGGATTGTATCGCCCCTGGACTTAGGTCCCTTCAATTGAGCCGTAGACAAGATGTCTTTGAGAATGGGGATTGTATCGTCCCCAGACTTAGGTCCCTTGAATTGAGCAGTAGACAAGATGTCTTCGAGAATGGGGATTGCATCATCCCCGGACTTAGGTCCCTTGAATTGAGGCATAGACAAGATGTCTTCGAGAATGGGGATTGTATCGTCCCCGGACTTAGGTCCCTTGAATTGATCCGTAGACAAGATGTCTTCGAGAATGGGGATTGCATCATCCCCAGACATAGGTCCCTTGAATTGATCCATAGCCAGATGTCTCCGAAAATTGAATTATGGGACTGCATCGTCCTTGAACCTTTGGTTCAAAATGTACATGATCTGGATTGCATCGTCCATAGACATGAGACTTGTCTTAAAGTGATAAGGATTGATCATTCTGGAACTTGATTTGGATTGTATCATCTATGGACCTATGTCCTAAAGAGAGCGGGATTGATCATCCTGTAATATGAACGTGTGTATTGCAAAGTATGCTACGATGATGATCCAGATGCTGTAGATCAAGATGATGATCCAGGTGTTGTAGATCGAGATGATGATACAGATACTGTAGATCGAGATGATGATCCAGATGCTGTAGATGGAGATGATGATCTAGATGCTGTAGATCGAGATGATGATCCAGATGCTGTAGGTCGAGATGATGATCTAGATATTGTAGATCGAGATGATGATCCATATGCTGTAGATGTTCGGGTGCTGCAGAAGATGAAGACTCAATACTGATGATGTTGATGTTCCAGTATTGACTATGTTCCAGTAACTACTTGAGTTACTGATGATGACGTATTGAAGAAAGCTTCCAATGATTTATAGATGTATCATGTATGATGAAGTCGATGACTCCTTGCTCCTGCAGATGTTGTTATAATATCCTTCTCGTTAAGGAGGAGTGCTGAATATTGTAACTTCTAAGAATATTATATTTTTACTTTATTATTCTGGAGATGTTTCATCCCTCCAATGTGATTCTATTGTGTATCCGAAGATGTTTATTCCTCTGATGGATTGTGGTAACCAGGGTTATTAGATCCACCATGTGGGGGTCGTCCCTGAGTTATTTTCTTAGGGGTTATTAGACTCCCTTGGGAGAGGTTGGCCCCATAGGGTAAAAAGTCAATCGAGAAACAAGTATAAGTAGAGGAGGATGTTCCTCACTTATCACACACTTCCATCACTCAGAAAGTAGCGCACTTGTGAGAGAGAGGTATGCATAGGAGGTAGAGAAGGAGCTCTAGTCTTGGAGCACATCTTGTATTTTGGTTGATCATCTTATTGAGGAAATCTTTGCTGGGTTTTCTACCCCATGAGAATTTCCCAGGGTAAAATCTTTGTCTATCTTGTGATTGTGTTTCTTTCAGTGATCTTGCTAGTCAAATTAGTATAAACTTAACAAATACAATGATAGTGATAGTAACAGTGTGGAGACACTGACATGGACAATGATAGTGGTAGTGAAAGTATAATGATAGTGATAGTGTGAAGATAGTGACAATGTGAAGACAATGATAGGGACATTGACAATGATAGAGACACTGACAATGATAGAGACATTGACATTGATAATGATGGTGACAATGATAATGACAATGATGATTTGATACTCTTATTCATATCAAGGTAGTAGGGTGGTGCTAGGGCAGGTTGGTGCATGTGATATCAAGGAGTTGGTGCTAGAGAACCAAGGTGGAAGGACAAAGAAATTACATGAGATAAAAGTGTGAAGCACCTGCAACAATTAATTAATAAGAATATGCGAAATACTAGAAATGACAAAACTCAGAATCACTTTTATATTGATCGCAGGCCACTTCAAGGGGGAAACCTCTTTTGAGCAAGCTCAATACAAATAACTTCACGGTGTCTTCATAGGCCTCAACACACACTTATATACTAAGTCTAGGTGCCAATACTATGGGTCAAAACCATGGGCCACTACAAACTATGGATCAACAATACTACGGGCGACTTACAAAGCATATGCGCCAACAACAATAACAAAAACTATTGATCAACAAATACTACAGGACGACTTACAAAGCATATGCGTCCAACAACAATATACTAACAAAGTAAAGACATGGGTTCCTAACATCCCTTCCCCCTTAAAAAAAACTTTGTCCTCAAAGCTTTGGATGTGGAAATTGTTGTTGAATTTGAAGGAGTGGTTCCCATGTAGCATCCTTTGGTTGCATGCCATGCCACTAAATTAAGACCTCTATGATAGAGCAAGAGCGAAGATGACGAGTGTGCCGATTGAGAATGGCCTCCGGCTCCAAAAGGATGTATCCTTCATTATCCAGTTCGGGTAAAATAGTTTGTCCACTGATGTTGGTGCCAAGAACTTTCTTTAGACAAGAGACATGAAATACTGGATGAATGTGGGAAGAAGGAGGAAGTTCCAATTTATAAGCAACGGACCCAATCTTCTGAAGAATCCGAAATGGCCCATAGAAATTTGGAGTGAGCTTATGACGCCCTTTGAGTTTTAGGGAGGATTGCTTGTACGGTTGCAGACGAAGAAAAACCATATCGCTTGCTTGAAAAGTGCGCTCAGAACGGTGCTGATCAGCTTATTGCTTCATGCGATTTCTTTCCATCTGAAGATTGTCCCACAAAATGCGAAGAATTTGATCGCGGTTTCGAAGGACCGTGTCAACTTCCTGAACTGGTGAACTGTTGGGGGTGTATAGAAGAAGAACTGGAGGTGCCTGACCATAGACTGCTTCATATGGGGTCATTTTAGAGGCAGTGTGGTAAGAGGTATTGTACCACCATTTAGCGAGAGGGAGCCACTTTTCCCACTGATGTTGTTGTTCAGAGGTGAAGCAACGAAGATAAGTTTCCAAGCATTTATTGATAATTTCAGTCTGACCATCTATTTGTGGGTGATACCTTGAACTCATCTTCAGTTTGGTGCCAGTGTGGTGAAATAGTTCTATCCAAAAATGACTGGTGAAAGTCGCATCATGATCTGAGACAATGGAAGAAGGGATGCCATGAAGACGAAAGATTTGGTCCAGGAAAATTTGAGTGACTGAGGAGGCTGTATAGAGATGGATGAGAGCACAAAAATGACTATATTTGGAGAGGTGATCAACCACAATGAGAATCACTTTCTTCCCGCCAGATTTAGGGAGCCCTTCAATGAAATCCATAGAAATATCTATCCAAATCCGTGTAGGTATGGGCAAGGGTTCGAGCAATCCTGGAAGGAGTGTTGTTTCACCCTTATTGCGCTGGTAGGTATCACATTCATCCACCATTTGTTGAATTTTCCTTTTCATGCCCTGCCAAAAGAAGTTACACCGTGCCCGTTCATACGTTTTGAGGAACCCAGAGTGCCCTGCCAATGGAGAAGCATGGAGTTCATAGAAGACAGCCTATTGAATATTTGTGCTTTGGGGAAGCACCAGATGACCCTTGTATCTCAGAGAAGCACCATCCCAAGAGTAATGTGGTACAGAAGAAGGGTTGTTGGTCAAGCGTTGGAAGATTTGAGATAAGGAAGAGTCATTGACATAACCCTATTGAACAGATTGCAACCAATTTGGAACAGGCATAGAAATAGCTGAAAGAGAACCTTGGGCATCAAATGTGCGAGAAAGAGCATCTGCCACAATATTGTCTTTACCCTTCTTATAAGTGATCTCATAGTCATAACCCATGAGTTTGCTAACCCATTTCTGTTGTGCTAGGGAGGAGACATGCTGTTCCAAGAAATATTTCAGACTCTGGTGATCAGTCTTGATGCAGAAATGATTCCCTAATAGGTATGGTCGCCACTTCTGTACTGCATGCAAAATAGCCATAATTTCCTTCTCATATGTAGAGGCAGCTAAATTCTTACCTGAAAGGGCTTTGTTGGTGAACGCAATGGGGTGTTCATCTTGAAGGAGAGCAGCACCAAGTCCATTTCCGCAAGCATCACTCTCAATAGTGAAGGGCTTGGAGAAATCGGGCATAGCTAGAACAGGTGTAGTACACATAGCTTGTTTCAGTTTGTCAAATGCACACTGAGCAACATGTGTCCATGTAAAAGCATCCTTTTTCAATAGAGCAGTTAATGGAGCTGCAATCTTCCCATAATCCTTGACAAACTTGCGGTAGTAGCCAGTCAACCCCAAAAAACCATGAAGGCTCTTGAGTGTCTGAGGATGCGGCCAATTGTTCATGGCATCGATTTTGGCAGGATCCACGTGAATCCCTTGTGCTGAGATAATGTGCCCGAGATACTCAACTTCCTTCTGTCCAAAAACACATTTAGACTGCTTGGCGTGGAGATGATGGTCAGAGAAAATTTGCATGACAAGATTCAGATGCTGGAGATGTTCATCCCATGTTTTACTGTAGATGAGGATATCATCAAAGAATACCGGAATGAATTTCCGCAAGAAGGGCTGAAATATTTTATTCATTAAGGCCTGGAATGTGGAAGGAGCATTAGTGAGGCCAAAGGGCATGACCAAAAACTCATAATGGCCATCATGTGTGCGGAAATCTATTTTAGGGATATCATCCTCATGAACCCGAATTTGATGATACCCAGAACAAAGATCCAACTTGGAGAAAAATCGAGCCCCATGAAGCTCATCAACAACAGGAATTGGAAACTTATCCTTGATGGTGAGGTGATTAAGTGCTCGAAAGTCAATGCAGAGGTTCCATGACCCATCTTTTTTGTGGACAAGAAGAACTGGAGAAGAAAAGGAACTAGTGCTTGGGCGAATAATACCTTGCTTCAATAAGTCCCGAACGAGCATTTCAATCTCCATTTTTTGGTGAAATGGGTAGCAATAGGGCCCGATGTTGGGAGGAACGCTGCCAGGAAGGAGCTGAATACAATGGTCTTCTGGCCTTGAAGGTGGCAATCCCACTGGTTCAGC
The DNA here is from genome assembly GCA_027924585.1 of Larix kaempferi. Classification (NCBI taxonomy): domain Eukaryota; kingdom Viridiplantae; phylum Streptophyta; class Pinopsida; order Pinales; family Pinaceae; genus Larix; species Larix kaempferi. Next base: position 8,354,865 of record BSBM01000526.1, read on the forward strand.
AAAGACACCTGTATATTGATCCAGAATTTGTTGTAGATCCAAAGGAGTAGTGGAGACCGCTGATGGTTACATCTGAATGGAATGGATTTGAGCGATGACACCATGTGAATTCTTCTTGAGGAGTTTTTCCATGCGATGTAAACTAATGATGCTGAGAGACCTTGGTTGTAATCCTGTCAATGTGTGTTTTTTTCCATTGAGGGAAAATTGCATCCAAAGTTTAGCAAAATCCCATAAGATAGGGCCAAGTGTGCGTAGCCATTGAGCACCCAAAACCACTTCACATCCGCCTAAGGTTAAGGCAAACATGTCAAAACGCAAGGTATAATCTCCCATAGAGATACGCACATTTCGACACTTCCCTTTGCAAGGAAAGGTGCCCCCATTGGCAACCATGACTTCAAAGTTGGAGCAAGGATGGATAAAACAATCAGCTTGTTTGGCGATCCGAGGGTCAATGAAATTATGAGTGCTACCAGAATCAATGAATATTGTAAGAGGAAGCTTATTGAAGTAACCCCTGACCTACATTGTTTGGGGGGTGGTGATTCCAGCTAAAGCATGTAGAGATATCTCCGGCTGGTCATCCTGAGATGGAGGGTCAATAGGCAGTTCCTGAATGTCAACCTGAGCATCCATTGTTTTTGGATCTTCGTCACCAATTTCAAAGGTAGGCGAAGAATCCACATCCAAAAGATAGAGGTTTTGCTGAACACATCTATGTCCCCGAGTGAATTTCTCATCACAATTATAGCAAAGCCCCTTTTCTCTGTGTGCTTGCATCTCTATTTCAGATAAACGCTTGATAGGAGTTGGTCGAGGAGCCTACGGTATGGGTGGTCGTTGAGAACCCATATTTCGGAAGGGAACAAAAGTGGGCTTGGAGCACTGTTGGGCTGCAATCTTGTCTTCTGCCAACTTAGCGAACCCTAGGGCTTCCATCATTGTGTTGGGACAGAACATTTTGACCTCAGAGCAGATGGCATCCTTTAGACCACTGATAAAACAACTCTGGTAAAAGTCATCAGACAATCCTTCAGTGTGGTTGGCTAGTTTCTCAAATTCAGTTTGATACTCTCTCATAGTTCCAATTTGGCGAAGCTTAGTGAGGGCTCCTGTGAAGTCATCAAAAGCACTAGGAACAAATCGTTGCAAAAGGAGCTAGCAAAAGTCTGGCCATTTTGGCTCTTCATGAGCCTTGATGTACCAATGGTACCATTGAAGAGCTTCTTGTTCCAAATGAAAGGATGCAAGCAGAACTTTGTTGACATCAAAAGTATTATGCAGACTGAAATACTGTTCTACACGATAGATCCATCCAATTGGATCAGTACCATTGAAGCGAGGAAAATCAAGCTTCGGACCACGGAAATTGCTGGAAGAAGAGAACCCATTGTCTGATGAAGACTCGGACTGCCGTTTTTTGTTCAGAGCTAAATGTTCAAGATGGAGGCCAAGAAATTTTTCATCCAGATTCTGGAGTTTGGCTTGGATGGCTGTGAGTGCTTCTTCCATGGTTTTTGCTCCTGCGCGAGTGACAACCATAACCAGGAGTTTTTTTTATTTTGTATTTTTTGGTTGACTGGGTAAAAAAACAAAAACAGAAACTGCTTCAGTAAAGGAAAATCTAGATTTGGGAAAAAATATGAAGGGTAATTGGGGTTTGACTAGGTTTTGGACACTGTCGAATAGACAAGGAAGCAAAAAATGAGGATTTTAGAAGCGGGGTGAAAGAATGGGAAAATTTGGCAGAGGGGGACAAAGAAGCAGAATTCAGAAAGGAACTCTGTGGTAAAATTTGAAGGTGATTGGGTGAAATCTGAGGAAGTTATGGAAAACCCTAAAAATAGACAAATGTGGGATTTCGGGCTTTGGAAAGTGGAATTGGGGATAGGGTCCTCAGGAATGAAATATGCAGAATGGGATTACAGGGGTTCCCCAAAAGTTTCAAGGGAAACAGAGTGAAAACAAGGGAGATATGGAGAAAACAAGGGATATATATATATATATATATATATATTCATCAGACTGGAGCGGTTACGGCTCGGAAGAGATCTGAAACAGATAGATCTGCAACGGCCCGGAAGTGAGTGGAAATAGAGGGATCTGAAACGACGCCGAATGGATTGAAAATGGATAGATCTGGAATGGCTTTCAGAATGGATCTGAACGGCTGGATCTGAAACGACACAACAATGATCGACAATAGTTTAGCTGAAAATAGATATGGACCCCAGGTGTGTGCGGCTTCCTAACAGTTCAGGGGTTTCACTTGGCCACCAATGTTGTCTAACGACTTGCGTATTGGGGCAGTACCCCTCACTCCATGACTCAGGTAAAAATGATAACCGCTTTTCCACAAACGACAGCTCTTGGTTTACCTCACGGGTGGGAACTAGTCAATCAGTAGGGGTCGTTGCCCTTTTCGCTGGCAGGTCCTCTCAATGGGCCAGCTACTTCGGGGTTCCTGTGGTACTCCTTACAATGAATTTTAGGGCTTATGCCCAAGTACTTCCCACAATTAAGCGGATAGGAATTATTCCCAAATCCGAACCTGCAACAGATGCGAAAAAAATTTGGCAGAAATTTCACCCAGCGAGCCCAAGAAAGTGCTCTGATATCAGAAGTGAAGCACTTGCAACAATTAATTAATAAGAATATGCGAAATAGAAAAAATGACAGAACTTAGAATCACTTTTATATTGATCGCAGGCCACTTTGAGGGGGCAACCTCCTTTGAGCAAGCTCAATACAAATAACTTCACGGTGCCTTCATAGGCCTCAACACACACTTATATACTAAGTCTAGGCGCCAATACTATGGGTCAAAACCATGGGCCACTACAAACTATGGATCAATAATACAACGGGCGACTTACAAAGCATATGCGCCAACAACAATAACACAAACTATTGATCAACAAATACTGCAGGACGACTTACAAAGCATATGCATCCAACAACAATATACTAACAAAGTAAAGACATGGGTTCCTAACAAAAAGTATCCTTCAGGTTGGTGCTTGAAAAGTGTGTTTTGGTGCTAATAAAGGGGGTTGGTTCCTCCTTCTAGTTGGTGCTAGAAAAATCATGGGGTTGATGCCTCCTTCTAGTTTCTATTGGTAAAGCTAGGGGGTTGCAGCCTCCTTCTAGTGGGTGCTAGAGAAATCAGGGAGTGGGTGCTTCCTTCTAGTTGGTGCTGGTAAAATAATTGAATGTAATCTTGTTATTATATAAGAAAAGCATTCTGTGGTTTTCTCCCTTTTGGGTTTCCATGTAAAAATCTCCTGTGTACAGTGTATGATTTATGTGATGACATTGTTAATGGTTAATGTTACAAAATGTGATTAAGGTTAAAAATGGTAAAATTTCTCAACACTGATTCAACCCCCCCTCTTAGTATTGATGAATATTCCAACAATTAGTATCAGACATGGTTCCTTCAAAACAGTCTAAGGAAGGAGTATCTCTGGAGAGCACATGGATGAATATGAAAATATTTTCTCTCCCAATGGAGCTTCATTGTTCGATGGTTCAAATTATGAGTTTTGAAGCATAAGGATGGGACTATATTTATCGGCACAAGGAATTAGCATCTAGGAATCTATTGTGAATGGATACACTACCCCCAAAAGACCACCCAAAGCTGCATCCAAGAATGATTTAAGAAATAACAATGCAATGGCTATGGATGCCATCTTGGATGGATTATCTGATCCTATGAAAGTCAAAATAGGAAAAAGTACATTATGTAAAGAGCTCTAGGACAAGATACAAAATACATACAGAAAGGAATCTCTCCATCAGAAGCATGAAGACAATCAAAAGAAAAGATCAAATACAAAATGTGAAGAACATCTCGAAGCAGATGATGAAGTTATTGAAATAAAAAGCAAGGCTTTTGAAGATAAAGAATATTATGAAACTGAAGGCGAAGTAGATATTGAAGAAGAACTGATTTTTGCTCTAGATGATTTGAGTAAAGAAAGAAGCAAGAACAAGATGATAATGGAAAAACTGCAGAGGTATCAAGAAAATAATACATTTCTAGAAGAGAAGGAGGAAACATGTAAAGAAAAAGAAAATACTTGTCAAGAACAAGAAGTTGAAATTGGATTCTTAAAGAAAGAATTGAAGAAGTTAATTTTTGGAAAACATGGAAACTGAAGTGGAACTCTCAAATCTCAGATAAGAGAACCAATTACTAAAATTTCAGCTCCAAAAAATCTCATGAGGATGATCATAATTCAAAAAGACAGATGACATATATTATAGAAGAAGCTGAAAATACCATTTTTGGTCTAAGAAACGAAATAAAAGAGGCCAAGAAAATTGAAGAAGATCTAACAAGTCAATTTTAAGAGAAGAAAGAAATTTGTCAAAAGAAATAGTTTGTGATCCTTTCACTAAAAGGATATTTGGACAAGATAGTTTCCCAGTTGAAGACAAATTCAAATTTTGAGAACACTATTATCTTAGATGACATCCTTAGCTTTCAAAGATCAACATATGATAAGACCGGTTTGGATCAACATAAGAGCATTGAAGAAAGTGAAAGAACCAAGCTGCCAGAAAAGGAAAGTGAAGAAAAGACTAATGAGTTATGCAGATATTCTCTTAAGCTCCCATCAAGGCAAAGGATACAAAGGAAGAAGTCATGGTCAACAAGATTCAAGGAAGAATGGATACAAAGAAGTTACATCATAAAGAAGACCCTTTGCTCCCAGGTACCAATGATTCTTTTCTAGTTATTGTTTTTAATGTAACAATTTTGGACACAGGGATAGAGATTGAAAAGCTTATGGAGGAAATGGTAAGCAAGAAATGGAGCTCTCCACACGAACTACAATGTTGAATGTTACAAATTTCACAACTATGGACACATAGCTCGTGATTGTAGAAGCATGATGGTGTAATGTCCCCATTTTGACCCCCTTCGCATTAAATTGTAAATGATGTAAATATTGACACTTAATCATGGCGAGGAGCTCAAGGCCAAGGCCCCACCATTGATTTAGCGTTTTATGTATTGGCAATTAAAAATAGATGCCTATGGTTCTTATGCTAGATAGGCACAATGCAAATACGAATTTTAATGAAAAACCCACAACTAGCTATGCAATGCAACAAAGATATGGGGGCACGATCCTACAAGGAATAGGGATGGAAATTATTCAAACCCTTGAGCCAATGGTGTTAATCCATGTGTCAATGAGAAAAACCATAAACCACCAACTACCCATTTTGGGTTATGGACCCAATCAATTAATTCTTCCAGAAATTGGTTGAGGTAGTTAATGCCTTGGGAATGAAGAGGTATGGCAACCAATTTCGTGTATGGGCAAGCCATCAACCTGGGAAATCGTATTTTGTCTCCTTGGGCAAGAAAACACCCACGAAATGGTGCCCAAAGCCATTCTAAACCCATAGTATTTCCTCTCTCACGTAGTCTGAACTACTGGGTCTTTCCCCATCATGTTTTTCATCATTTTCCTGCATTTTTCCATGGCTGGGAGCTCGTTTTTGTGTTACACAGTGGCTGGGAGAGGAGGACCACTATTTGGGACTGTTATGGAGGCCGTTTTTGCCCCAGAATGTCCATGGACGTTTTTCTGAAAACGGATTTGGCTTTCCAGGGTTGTTCCCCATCTTCCAGTTTCGTTTTTGGGTTTCCCACATTTTTTTTTTTTTTGAAGCTAATGAAAACCCCATCTTTGTGCACCTCACTGTAAAAATGTTTCTTCATGCCCAACACTTATACTTTATACTTTTGTTGTTATGTGCATCCTTGTTTTGGTTTGAATCTATGAGCAAGAGATTTGGAGTGGTAGTGGACAAAATTGGCTTGATAAACCTAATGGGGGGGAGATAACTTCTCAAGAAGACCAAGAGGGCTTTGGCTACTCTTCTATGCACATCCTGAGAGCACTAGATGGGGAAGGTATGGCTTGAGGGACTTTACAGTAGTGAAAAGAATACTTCCTTGTGTTGGGTGTGTAGGTATTGTGGGTGCCAAGCTAGATAGATCTTGTAGAGGTATCCCTGGTTCTGTGCTTGAGCTCACTAGCTTAGTAATTCTTCCTTTCCATTTCCTAGCAGCCTGATAAACCCAATTGTAGATTGGCTTGGCTCATCTTGGTGTATACTTGGCTATGAGTGAGTCTGCTGTTCCCTGGTTCCTTGTAGAAATCATGCCCAACTCGGGGGTGGCAGTTGTATCAAGAGGTTGATAAGCACAACTGGCCTATGGTTGGGTGGAATGTTGCAGATACATAGCTGGTTGCTTGGGACTACTTTGTTAAGATAAGTATTCTCTTGTGTTAACTTTGCAATTATTATTTGATGAATATCTTGAATGTATGATGGATGTGTTATTGATATTATTTCTGCTATGTTTTTATTTCTTATAATTATACATCCCATATGTCTTTTATATTATGTGAATGCTTAGTTAAAATTTCATGGGGCTAGTTGCCCAGTTTTAGCGTCACAATCCTCTCTATCATGTTGGTATGATAGGAGGGGACATGACAGATGGAGTCTTCCATGAAATAAAATACTCATATCAGATATAAGAAATTCTGGAAGAAGAATTCAGAAGGACTGAAGGAATAAGCTTGTGGATTAATTATCTATACAGATGATGAAGGTTCAAAGATCAAGACAAGAAATAAAAGAAATCCTCTTATCTTGAAGCTGGGAATCATATTGAATGAAAGTAGAAATAGTCCTAGGATCTAAGACGAAAATGAATTGGTATTACATGTTGAATATGTGAGGGAAAACCATGAATAAAATGTCAATGGAGAATTCGCAAAAGACATACCCACAACAATTGATAAGTCATTCATAAAGATAAATCAACAAGTAAAAAGGAAGGTGTCAGGATTACAGATGACGATGCTATAGTACAACAACATTATATATTGTTATAAAATTTTTGGCATAGAGACTCCCAATATCATGGATAATATTGAGGGGCACTCTAAGTAGCAGGAAAGTAAGAACAAATAAAGGATAGTAAGTTAAGGATTTTACATAGCAGAATAGAGAGGCATGGTAAATCATATAAGAAAACAAGGGGAGGTGCTTCAGAAAGATTCAAGAAATGGCCCATTCTAAGTGGAAGTAAGCATAATCAAAGGAGGAGCATTTTCAAGAAGGAAATATATTTTCAGAAGGCATTCTTAGTCAAGAAAAGTTACCATTTGCAAAGGGGGATAGAATATTCAACAAAACATAGTCATAGAAAACAAACATATTGATAGGGGGATCCAACATATTCCTAGGGTGGAGTAGGTGGACAAATTCACTTCAACCCTTATCATTAATGTCAAGGGGGAGAGAGAGTTTTATTCATTGCCATCAATAAAAAAAGGGGGAGATTGTTGGAATAAGTTTTCATTTATGTCAATGGGGTGAATATATCTGTGTCATTTACATCATGAGCTTATGATATTTTTGAGTGATGTTGTCATTTATGTCAAAGTGGCAGTGATGATGATGATATGGCAGTAATAGAGAAAGATGAAAATGCTAATGATGATGTGGCAATGTGATGATGATATGGCAGTGATAGAGGAAGATTATTTGAAGAATACCCTAAAGTATTAATGATGTATCCTCTTGAAGAAGCGCTGAAGAGCCTTGAAGGAGCCTTTACATAAGTGTATATAACTCAAAATTGGTCCCCTTATAGTGTAGCTATTAAGCATGGCCCTCATGGGATGAGAAAACATGTGGATGCTTCTACATGCCCACTTTGAGTGGTACAGAAATCGAGCAATCCCTTAAATCCATTGAATATGCCCCCAAAGAAATGATGATGTGTCCACAAAACTATGGTGATGAGAAGTGTGAAGAATCCACTAAAGTGATGATGATGTTCCCACATGACCATGTGAAGTGTAAAGAATCCCCTAAAGAGATGATGATGTGTAGACCATGATGATGAGAAGTGTGAAGAAGCCCCTAAAGTGATGATGATGTGTCCACGTGATCATGTTGTTATAGCTTAAAATAACACTTCTCCGTCCCTGACAACACTTGCATCGCTTGGTTGCATGACGACACTTCTTGAGGTCAAGTTTAGTCACACAACAGGACACTTGTGGATTGAAGGGTCATTTGGGACACTAAAAATGGTTGAAATTACCTCACTCTTGTCCCATTTGATGGTTATAACCCTTAGGAACATTTTTCCAGACCAAACCATCTCCTGAAAATCATCAAAAAACCCTGTTTTTGGCCATTTTTCCCCAAAAACGCTGGTATCCTATGCATAGAGTAGGGCATACTAGGATGTGTGAGCAACTCTTATGACTGTGGAGTAGGGCATGTGCGCGACTATCATGCTTGTAGAGTGGCACACAACTTGAACAATATGCAACTCTACTTCACTAGAGTAGCGTACACCTTGAAAAATGCGCTGGTTTGCAGTAGGAAGAGTAGGGCATTTTCCTAAACTAGTCAAAATCTCGAATTTTGGTTAAATTAAGTTGGTTTGGGAACTTTCTAGTTGGTTATAACTACTTTTCCTCTGCTTCATTGACTATATAAGGAAGGTAGAAGGGCCATGTGAGGGGACCAAGCCTATAATAATGTTATGCTGGAGGAATGGAGACCCTCATCCCCCTCTCTTGTGCCTCAGTTTCTGATAAAACCTAGCACAACTGATTAGAGGTTGGGATCCTTGGAGAATAGGAGCAGGAGACCTTGAATCTAGGTTTCGTGAAGTGCCAAGCTTGAAGGAAGGTATAATTTCATGTACTTGCTTCATTTCATTAATAAATATCAGATGTTCTTCCCTTTCCAAATATGACCTATTCATGTGTGTCTTAGATTTGATTACAGTTTGATTATAGTTTGATGTCTTATTATGTCATGGATATCAGTCTTATATATGTAGTCAAATGTATTTGAGAAAGGTATGAAGTGGTTTGGCAGGTGCGAGCATTCCGACATTGGACAACATTGAAGAGCAAGGAAGAAAAGGCTAGGATCAACCTTCTGAATAAGGTGCACATATCTCTAACCTTAATCTCTTTACTTATTTTTTGTACTTGTAGAACATTTGTAGGTCTATCTTTCATACCTGAAGTTGGTAGTTTCTCCCCTGAACTATAGGTGCATTTTCCTCACAATAAAATGGCAACTCCGCTGGGGAAAGCCTATCTACATAGGGGTATCCAAGGTCATTTCTTCAGTTTTGTTTGAAGGTATTTGTTCAATTTCTTGATTAAGATCAGTTATTAGACTTTGTTTGACACTCCTTGTCTCTTACAGACCCTTCCCAACCCTTACAAACCCTTACTGGCTCAGGTGTGGGGAGTTTTAACCCCATTTTTTCAACTTTCCACACATGTGCGCTACTGTTGTGTAGCACAGTAGCGCATGCCCCTGTTTTGAGTGCTAGTATTCCTCATACACAGTAGCACACACATTCTGGGTTTGAGTTTTTGAGCCTTGACCTGTTTTGGGGGGATGTGGCTACATTTTTTGGGGTCCCTGATGACCCTAGGTCTGAGTTAAACCACTGTAAGTGGTCTCCTATCCTTGTACTGATCCTATGTTCATGATTTGGACCTCTTTTGATCAATTTGGGCTTGTTTGAAAAGTTTTGGGGCTTGTTGACCCATGTTGGGGGGTTGTGGACTAGTTTGGATCAATGTTGGTTAATGCTTGATGTTTGAATTACTTTTCAATTCCGTCATCATTATATTGACCAAGATACACTGAGAAAGGTCTTTGTGTTGCAGGTTTATCAAGCGGCATATTTGAGTTGAGGATCGAGCACAAGGTTGGACAAAAGCTAGGATCAAGCTTCTTTCACAAGGTATGTCCTCAAGGTCTCTAATCTATTTCCCTTTATAAATGCTTATGTAATGCAATCAGTATGTTTACCTGCCAACCCCTTAAGTTGATAGTGTCCATTTCCTCACTATAGGGTAGTATTTCCCGCCAACAAACTGGCGACTCCATTGGGGAGGTTGCTTTTCTGCTCTAGGAAACCCTTCTTGTTGTCTTTCCAGTACTTCTTAACCCCTTTAATCTTCTGAGAAGCCTTGTAGGTTGTCCCTACCTGCTTCCCTTTGTTTGACTCAGTCTTTTTACACCTCCGCAAAGTTAGTTTTTGACATTTTAAGACCTGTGCGCTACTCTATTGTACATACAGTAGCACATATGCACCAGTTTTCCTCTGCACAGTGGTGCACACATCCCCAAATGCGCTAGTTTTCCTACTGCACAGTAGGGCACATTCCTGTAGCTCTCTGTTTGATGTAGGGTTGAGTTTTCTGCCTGTTTGGGTGGGTTTCTAACTTTGTTTTTGGCCTTCTTGACTGGTCTTTGAGGTTTGTAATCCATCTTTGAGTCTCTTTTTCCCTCTTTGAGTTCCTTAGGTCATCTTTTGGTCACTTGATTACTTTTGAAGTGTTTGGTTCATTTGTGACTCTTTTTGGGCACTGTGCATTGTTCCTTAGTGAACATAGCTACTCATCCATACCCTAGTAGTGTGTTGCTGACCTACAAACCTTTGTGCTTAGCATCTATTGTTTGTTACAACACTTGTATGCTCTTTAGGTATCTCATCCTTTGTTTTAGGGTTTGATCCATTTTTGGAGTCTTTGGGGTGTCTTCCAAAACTTTTTGAGTCCCGACATTTCTTGACTTATCTGTCTTTTCCAGTATCAAGTGAGTTTGAAGTGCTTTAGTTTGCTTCATCTTTGAGTCTTTGTGTTAGTAAGGTTGTCTTTAGTTCGCTTGCCTACCTACTACTTGGCTTAGTGTTCTTGTTAGGGTTTGGTGCTTTGGGGCATTCTTCTTAGTTTGCTTTCCAGTTATAAGCGTCTTTCACCCTTGTTTTCTTCCCACTTTGCTTCCAAGTTTAAAAGCTTTTTCCTTTTAAAAAACTCGTAGGAAAAGTCTTTGTCGGATCATTAATTCGATTGTTGTGAACTTTAGAGTCATTTTTCCATGCTTGCACATATTTTGTAGGTCTTACTTGCTTCCGCTTTCAATCTCTTTTTCATTTATATATAACAGAAAAAGCAAAATAAGTTTGGTTGTTTAGAATAGTAGGACTTATAATTTTTGCAAAATAACATAGTTTATTTTGTTTGGAATTTGAAGAGAAAAAAAAAGAAAGTTTTGCTTAGTTTTCATTTTGGAAAGAATATCAAACAAAAAATAAAAAGTCTTTTTGTTGTTGAAATTTGTTTCATTTCATGAACTTTGCTTTCTGTTGCAACCACGCCACACAACTCACTACCCGTTGAGTAAAAAAGTAACCCTAAAATCTGTAATAAAATCAAATAGAAACAATTTTCTTTTTTAGGGATACACAACACCAACTAGCTTAGGCTAGAGTCCTGAGCTTAAAACACCTTAAACTGCTCGGAACTTGTTTCATTACCCAACAATCGTAGTAAGATTTTCATTTAGGTAAACCCATATATGTCAAATAACCCTCGGATGCTCTACTCAAACCAGAGTTAATCACGAGGCCATGGAATATCGGAATTGTTGAGGATACCTCCCTCACATTCCTTTGGACCATAAACTAGAGTCGGATCGCGTACAGGGGTCCTTTCGGACTTTGGGATTAGCTACCCTTCCCATGCGTGTTGACTAGGCTAACGATTGTCCCCCCAGGGATATTTCGTATGTATGGTAGCCTTCGTATCTGCCCATAGGATCATACACAGGTGACAGCGGAGGGTATATCTGTTGTACCTACGACAGACATGGGAGGAAATCCCTTGCAGGTCTTTGGGAGGGCGGTTGGGTGATTCCAGCGCTTGCACCCTTAGTCATTGTATTATGGACCTCGAGTAACTGTTCTTCATCCTTCGTTGATCTGTTCTGGGCCCTCATCATCCCAGACTCTTCTCCGGAAGGCATCTGTTTGATTGGTTTAAATACTTAGGATTTTTTAGTGGTGTGTTGTTTTCCCCCTAGTCTTAGTGGCCACTAGGTTTTTACTTAGTTTTATTTTTATATAAAATTGTGGAAGACCAATAGCCTTGTAGGTCTAGAAGGTTTCAAAACCTTCTTCCACTTAGAGTGGACCCACTACCTCCGCCACGACGACAAAGGACAGAATCCAGTGGTCTTGTTGAAGATACTGGTGAAATAGAGGTTCCTGGTGAACCACAGCCTAGAACCCCGGATCAACAAGTTAGTGATTCTGTAGAGGTTGATGACATCACTTTTGGTGATCTTAACACTCCTTTTAACCCTCCCCTCATCGAACATAACGATCTGTTTCTGGTACCGGTTGGTTTCCAGCAACCCGAGTATAGTTCATACTTTTTCACACCTGGGCAGACTATGACTAACCCAGGGGACGAACGGGGAGTTCCACAGAATCCCACCATGGGGATGAATACAAGAATTATAAATCCTCCTCCCACTGCTACACTGAGTACGGCACATACAACCTCTGTTTCGACTCTATCCTTCAGCTTTAATGCCGGTACATTAGGCATGCCGAGTTCAACAACTATGGCATCTGCCTCTACACCTACTTTTGGACCTAGTAGTACAGTGAATCTTGTTCCACCTTCGGTGACTCAACAGTATTACCACATACCCAGTACTTGGATTCCCACACCTACTGTAGGGCTGAATACTTATGTAATTGTGCCTTTCATGAGTACCATGACTACACCGTCCACGTCGACCACCACTGGTTTTAATACCTTTGCAGGCTATAACATGAATCAAGGTAATATACCTACAAAAAACACCCCTTTTTCGTTATTCTCGGGAAGAGGGGGTAACATTTTTAACCAATAATATGGCGGGATAACACCCAGCCACAGTGGACGAACATACAAAGTACCAACCCACTTTCATTTGAGTGGGGGAATTTCAATAACAACTTCACACAACAGCAGATGGCTAGGGGCAACCCCTACCAATAGATGGCTGGGGGCAACCCCTACTAGTAGTTCACGGGTCAAACTATGGGTGGTTCCCCCTTTATGACCCCAACTTATCAAATGCCATCTTGTAGACCTCGTTTACCATTTCTGGCAACTCTGAATTTGCCAGACCTTTCCAAGTTGACAAACGATACGGTGTACCATAACACTACATGGCCACCAGTTCCTACCAAGTTACCTTCGGACATTCCAAAATTCGAAGGAAAAACTGGTGAGGACCCTGGTGATCATGTCACCACTTTCCATTTATGGTGTTATTCAAACTCATTGAATGAAGATTCCATTAGGTTGAGATTGTTCCAAAGGACCTTAACCAGTGCTGCAGCCAAATGGTACATTGAGTTACCTGCAGCTACATTTTTTAATTATCGGGATCTCGCGACTAGTTTTCTGAACCACTTCTAGCTTCCTGTTCGGTATGATGTCGGAACAGACCTTTTGTCTACATTTAGACAAAATAAATCCACTCACTTATCCGATCACATTCAGGAGTGGCGGAGGCGGAAGAGGCTCATTAAAGCCAACATACCTCCATAATTTATTCTTGAGTGGTATCTGAAATCACTCCTTCCTTATATTTCTAAGGAAGTAGCTACTTCTGAAGTGTCCACAGAGGAAGAATTCATCCTACAGACCCAACAGCTAGACCTTGTTTATGCACAATCTGGGTTACTTTACAAGATTATACCAGACGCACCGCGATCAAACACTGATCTTGGCCGACCTAAACCTAGACCACATACTGACGGCATAGTGGGTTCAATAGATTCTGCAGCTTTCGAAGCACTGACTAAACAGGTTCATGCCTTATCCGTCAAACAATCGACTGCAGAAGTGACCTCCATCACAACCTCTCCTTCTACTTCTGAATCTGTGAACCAGGTTCAGAACAATCAAAAGGGCCCTCAGCAGCCCAATAACAAAAAGAAGGGCAACAAAGGAGAGGGGAACCATCAAAATCCCAAGAACAAAGAGAATGTCGAGGAGGGTAACAAAGAGAAGAAGAAGGTTAAGTTCCCTTGTAAACTTTGCAAGTAGGATCACCTTACTCACCAGTGTCCTCTACTCGAAGAAGCCCAGAAGCTGTTTCAAGAGAAGAAACCTGTCGTACTTAAAAATCCATTCCCTAAGGGGCAGGGTTCAGCTTCTGGAACCTCTAATGCTGGGGGCACTACTCATGCTTCATTTGATCAAACTTTTATTAAAATGGTTAACTCGGATGCACTCTTACAAACGAGAGCAAGAAATTACACCCTGGATGCACAAAAAAAGGATAAAGAGATTCCAGAATCTTCCACTCCTCTCCACATACCTGTGGACCCACACCCCAAGATCCCGAAAGGTGTCTTGAAGAAGGCATCGCACAATCCCAACGCATGAGCTGCTACCAACTACAATGTAGTTGAAGATCTAGCCCAGACCCCTTGTGCTATGTCCACCTTAGAAGTCTTGCAAAGTTGTTCATTACAACGAAATGCACTTCTGGAAGCTATTGGAAGTATGGAATCACCTAACATGTCTGCGCAGTTTAATATGTCTGATATCAAATACCGGTTTCTGTACCACGTTGCCCTTCAGATAGAAGTAGTCCATGGCCCAATGACCATTAGACGAGTTGTCGTAGATGAGGGCGCGTCTATGTGCGTAATGTCAATTTCTTGTTGGAAAGCTTTAGGTTCCCCCGAGTTAGCCCCCTCTAACACACTGCTTACTGCATTTGATGGTAGAACTTTCCGTTCACACAGAGTCTTGCCATCATTTGATGTCACATTGGCTGGTAAAACAGTTGTTGTAGAGATTGAAGTTCTGGACGCTTCGCTTGATTACAACATGTTATTAGGTAGGAGTTGGACGTATGCCATGCGAGCTATTGCATCGACAGTTTTCTGAGTTGTTATGTTCGCTCATGAAGGTAAGGTCGTTACAGTCGATCAACTTTCTTTCACTCAGCAAAACAACCAGACTTCTTTGGAATCCACAATTCCTTTAGTTGATCAAACTGCCCCAGTAAGCGAGAGTTTAGGAGCAGGGATTTACGGGTCATTAATAGGCACGTTTGACCTTCCCTCTCCCATTCTTTTCATGTGTTCTGATATAGGTACTTCTACTGAAACTTTCACAGTTGGTCTTAGGACTGATCCATGGATCCTTCCTACTGTATCAGAACCTTCAGTGCCTTTAACCATTGCAGAGATAGCATACATGGAAGCACAACATGTTGCAATGGAACATATCGTGACTCCGCCAGTCTCTGCTGAGTCGGATATGGACTATGCTCCTGCATGGTTACTGAATTCTACCCACTCTTTTGACTGTTTAGACACTGTTTTACCGTCTGATGAAGCCATTTTGGAAGCCATGATGGGCCTAGACCATCCATGGGAACATATGCATCACAGGTCCTACCTGCTTCCAAATCTAGACAGGATAGAGAGAGGAGAATTCTCTATGAGACCCGGTGGATTTGTTGATCCGTCATCTTTTCCTTCTACTTCAAGATCTGTTTACACTGAAGGGAATATTGCTAATATATCGAGAACAATCCCGATTAAAATTTCCACCAAACCCAGGGTTGGGGAAAACATTTTTATCGGAGCAGACTGTTCTCCAAAAGAGATTGCTTTGTATACCAAGCTCTTTAGAGAATTCCGCGAGATTTTTGCCTGGTCTTATGAGGAGATGCCAGACATCGATCCAGCCATCATTGAGCATGTCATCACGACATACCCTAATGCAAAACCTATGAGATAGAAGCTCCGTCTTGTGAATCCTCGAAAAGTGGCTGCCATTAAGGCGGAGGTTGAAAAGTTGCTTAAATCCAGATTCATCTATCCGATTGACATGATGGAATGGGTTTCAAATCCTATTCCGGTTGATAAGAAGCAAGGTACCATCTGAGTCTGTACCGAATTCTGGGACTTGAACAAAGCTTGTCCAAAAGATAACTATCCCACACCATTTATCGACCAGATGATAGATTCCTGTGCGGGACACGAGATGTTTTCTTTCATGGATGGATTTTCGGGATATAATCAAATTCAAATCAAACCCGAAGATCAACACAAAACAGCTTTCATTTTCCCATGGGGAACCTTTACTTATAGGAAGATTCCGTTTGTCTTAAAGAATGCTAGAGCTACTTTCCAGCAAGCGATGAATTTTGCTTTTCACGATTTCAAACACATAGTTGAACCTTGGATGACCTCTCGACGCGATCTCGAAAGAGACGGGACCATCCAGCTCATCTAAGACTTGTGTTTGAAAGATGCAGACAATATAAGATTCGACTGAATCCAAATAAGTGCATATTCTGCATCGAATCAGGACGTTTACTGGGTTTCATTGTATCCAGTCATGGCATAATGGTCGACCCGTTAAAAGTTGAGGCGATTGTAAATATGCCTCCTCCTCACACCTTGCGACAGCTTCAAAGTTTGCAAGGAATGTGTAACTTCTTGCGACGCTTCATCATAAACTATGCTAAGATCACAAAAGGTTTTATGAGACTGCTTAAACAAGATACCTACTTTTTGTGAGATGAGGCTGCTCAAGCATCATTTGAGGCCTTGAAAAAGGCACTACTTTCAGCCCCCTTGTTGAGCCCGCCGGACTATGCACAAGATTTTCTTTTATATTTGGCGGCGTCTGTTAATACAATTGGCATAGTACTAGTTCAAGAGGACGACACGCTCCAAGAGCATGTTGTTTACTATCTCTCTTGCGCATTCATAGCTCCTGAGAGTAAATATTCGCATGTTGAGAAGTTAGCACTTGCTGCGGTCTATGCGGTATAGAGGCTTCGTCATTACATACTTTTACAAACAATTACTGTGATAGCAGAATTCAATCCTTTTCAGTATGTTCTCACCCGATGAATCATCGGTGGGAAGTACAATAAATGGATTGTAATCTTACAAGAGTTTGATTTGGTCTTTCAATCGGCCAAGTCGAAGAAATCACTAGTGTTTGTTGAGTTAATCTCAGAGTTTCCAAGTGACTTAGAGCATGTCAAGGAAGAATCATCATTCCCGGATGAACATATCTTCCTTATTGCTTCCTCTGACCCATGGTACAGGGATATCTTAGTATATCTCCAAACTTTGAGGTGTCCTACAACTTTTTCTAGAGAAGAATGATGCAAACTGAAGAGTCATGTGAAAAACTATCTCATCATCTTGGATACTTTGTATCGACGTGGGATAGATTCCATCTTACGACATTGTTTGAATTTAGAAGAAACAAAAGAAATATTAAATGACGCTCACAGTGGAGCTTGTGGGGGTCATCTTTCTAGGTTGGAAACAACTCAGAAGATACTACGTGCTGGGTATTTTTGGCCCACAATCTTTAAAGATTGTGTGGAAGCTATGAAACACTACCATCTATGTCAATTTTTCACCAAGAAAATGAGAGCACACCCAGCTCCTCTTCATCCTGTGATTACAACAGGTCCCTTCACAAAATGGGGGGTTGATTATATGACTTGTAATCCAGTTTCGGCTGGAGGACATCATTATATCATCGTTGCCGTCGACTACTTCACCAAGTGGGCAGAGGCAATGCCTACTATTAAGGCAGATGGATAAACTGTCGCTTATTTTGTATTTAATCAGATTATTGCAAGGTTCAGCATACCCAAAGAGATTGTGACTGATCACGGTAGTCATTTTCAGAATAGCATGATGATCGATTTGTATACAATGTTAGGTTTTAGGCAAGAACACTCGTCTTCATATTATCCACAGGTGAATGGACAAGTCGAAGCAGTTAACAAAACTTTAAAGGTAATACTGCAAAGAACTGTTAATTCCAGTCGAAATAACTGGAACATCATGCTATACCCTACTCTTTGGGCTTATCGAGTGAATGTAAAGACTGCTACCGGGTTCTCTCCTTTCCAACTCGTGCACGGGATAGACGCAGTCGTTCCGATTGAATGCGAGATTCCTTCGTTAAAACTGGTTGTTCAATTACTATCAGATACTTCAGCACTGGAAGAACATTTGTTACATTTAGAGCATCTGGATGAGCAGCACTGCAATGTGCTCACAACAAACGAAGTTCATAAGAAACGAGTCAAAGGAAAATATGACAAGTCTGTCAGACCTAGGGTGTTCCTTGAAGGAGATCTTGTTCTACTTTGGGATCAAGACAAGGAACCTCTAGGACCTGGCAAGTTCAAGTCCATGTGGCTCGGGCCTTACATAATTTCTAAAGTACTGAATAAAGGTGCTTACGAGCTAGTAGACTACGAGGGTAATAAGCTGCCTGAGCCTAGAAATGGGCTCTGCCTGAGGGTAATTAGATGACATCCTTAGCTTTCAAAGATCAACATATGATAAGACCAGTTTGGATCAACATAAGAGCATTGAAGAAAGTGAAAGAACCAAGCTGCCAGAAAAGGAAAGTGAAGAAAAGACTAATGAGTTATACAGATATTCTCTAAAGCTCCCATCAAGGAAAAGAATACAAAGGAAGAAGTCATGGTCAGCAAGATTCAAGGAAGAATGGATACAAAGAAGTTACATCATAAAGAAGACCCTTTGCTCCCAAGTACCACTGATTCTTTTCTGGTTATTGTTTTTAATGTAACAATTTTGGACACATGGATAGAGATTGAAAAGCTTATGGAGGAAATGGTAAAGCAAGAAATGGAGCTGTCCACACGAACTACAATGTTGAATGTTACAAATTTCACAACTATGGACACATAGCTCGTGATTGTAGAAGCATGATGGAGTCTTCCATGAAATAAAATACTCATATCAGATATAAGAAATTTTGGAAGAAGAATTCAAAAGGACTGAAGGAATAAGCTTGTGGATTAATTCTCTATACAGATGATGAAGGTTCAAAGATCAAGACAAGAAATAAAAGCAATCCTCTTATCTTGAAGCTGGGAATCATATTGAATGAAAGTAGAAATAGTCCTAGGATCGAAAATGGAAATGAATTGGTATTACATGTTGAATATGTGAGGGAAAACCATGAATAAAATTTCAATGGAGAATTCACAAAAGACATACCCACAACAATTGATAAGTCATTCATAAATATAAATAAACAAGTAAAAAGGAAGGTGTCAGGATTACAGATGACTATCCTATAGTACAACAACATTATATATTGTTCTAAATTTTTTGGCATAGAGACTCCCAATATCATGGATAATATTGAGGGGTAGTCTAAGTAGCAGGAAAGTAAGAACAAATAAAGGATAGCAAGTTAAGGATTTTACATAGCAGAATAGAGAGGCATGGTAAATCATATAAGAAAACAAGGGGAGGTACTTTAGAAAGATTCAAGAAATGGCCCATTCTAAGTGGAAGTAAGCATAATCAAAGGGGGAGCATTTTCAAGAAGGAAATATATTTTCAGAAGGCATTCTTAGTCAAGCAAAGTTACCATTTGCAAAGGGGGATAGAATATTCAACAAAACATAGTCATAGAAAACAAACATATTGATAGGGGCATCCAACATGTTCCTAGGGTGGAGTAGGTGGACAAATTTGCTTCAACCCTTATCATTAATGTCAAAGGGGAGAGAGAGTTTTAGTCATTGCCATCAATAACAAAAGGGGGAGATTGTTGGAAGAAGTTTTCATTTATGTCAATGGGGTGAAGATATCTGTGTCATTTACATCATGAGCTTATAATATTTTTGAGTGATGTTGTCATTTATGTCAAAGTGGAAGTGATGATGATGATATGGCAGTAATAGAGAAACATGAAAATGCTAATGATGATGTGGCAATGTGATGTTGATATGGAAGTAATAGAGGAAGATTGTTTGAAGAATACCCTAGAGCAGTAATGATGTATCCTCTTGAAGAAGCGTTGAAGAGCCTTGAAGGAGCCTTTACATAAGTGTATATAACTCAAAATTGGTCCCCTTATAGTGTAGCTACTAAGCATGGCCCTTACGGGATGAGAAAACATGTGGATGATTCCACATGCCCACTTTGAGTGGTACACAAATCGAGAAATCCCTTAAATCCATTGAATATGCCCCCAAAGAAATGATGATGTGTCCACAAAACTATGGTTATGAGAAGTGTGAAGAATCCACTAAACCACATGACCATGCGAAGTGTAAAGAATCCCCTAAAGAGATGATGATGTGTAGACCATGATGATGAGAAGTGTGAAGAAGCCCCTAAAGTGATGATGATGTGTCCACGTGACCATGTGAAGTGTAAAGAAGACCCTAAAGTAATGATTATATGCACACATAATCATGAAGTGGTCAAGAATCCCCTTAATGAATCCATGAAGTGCTCATTGACCCATTGAAGAAGCCCCTAAAATATTGAAGACAAAAATAATAATAAGGGTCGATTTACCCTAAAGTGATTTAAAAAGTAACTTAGAAAGGTATACATACAAGTATGATCATTTCATTTTTATCATCCAATTTATTCTCTCATGTGCACTTTCAAGAAGGAGTAAAGGAGGATCTTATGAAGAGTTTGAAGGATGATCTAGGATTTTTCTCTTAATTCTTTATCTTAACGAAAACTTGCATAAATTTCTGATACGGAATTGGAATCACAGACTTCTTAGCTCGTTGGAAAGCTTGTTGTAAGGGATATGTGATGACATGATATAGGGTTTATTTTGATAAAGGAAATAGAGCATGACTAGGGTTTCTCTCTTGTTTGTCCATCTAATGATCTTGGCAAAGGTATGGATCTTGCTTATGTATTAGGGTTTCTCTCTTGGTGAATCATGGTGAAGATATTGCTTAGATTATGATAATGTTATTGCCATAGATTATGGATATATTGGCATAGATTATGGTGATAATATTGGCATAGATCATGGTGATAATTGCATAGATTATTGTGATATTGGCATAGATTATGGTGACGATCTTAGCATAGATCATGGTGATATTTGCATAGATTATGGTGATATTGGAATAGATTATGGTGATGATATTGGCATAGATAATGGTGAATTCCACCTCTAAAGTCTGCACCTGACTACTTGGGTACAAAGTTAGAGAGCCTCAAATGTTGATAAAGTTTGGATTTTGGTTTGATGGGAAGACCAAATAGGTCTCAAGGTATATAATCAAATCAAGCATTTAGATAATTCTACAAACAACAAATTATAGATTCATAGGAACACTTTAATGGTTTTGACATATCACAAATGAAAGAAGGATGATATAAAGGGTAAATATATAATAATACAAGTTGTATCACTTACACATTCACAATAGGAGTCTTAGTTTCAAAAAAAAATTATGAAAAACAATACATAATATATCAAACACAGTTCACTGATAATAGGAAATAAAAAAATGTACCTTTCTATTCGATCTGTAATAAGTGAAATATTTTAATGGAGTGGAAAAAACATTATGTATTCAATATTCAAGATTGCGAATAAGATATAATGGAGTACACAATCCAAACCACAAATTGTTGATCTCCTAGCATAACCTCTTACTTGATTAAAACAATTTTTCCTTACAAAACAACTTGAATCTCGACCCATCTAGACCTCTCTATTCTCACCAACCAACCCCTCATTACATTGACATATTCCATTTTAAATATACAAGGATCCACAGGACTTGGATCTGAGATCCATGAGGAAAGGATCAAATTTATAAAGCATGGGGTAAATCCTTCTACATGAAATTTTATAGCGTATTCAATGGAATTATGAAAATATTGTGTTGTAGAATCTTTGAAGCTCTTATGGTAATACTAGTACCTCTATTAAACCCGCTCTGCTTCAAAACATTACCAAAATGTTGTAGAAGATGACCTGATCTCCAAAATAGTAGAAAAAAGTTCATGGATCCATGTTATGTCTTAACCACTAGGGTTTGAAGGGTGTCCTATAAAAATTGAGTCCCTACCTCTACCAATATGTCCAATTTGTTGCTACTAGCCTGATTCTTTTGTTTATACTGAAACCATTTGGCTTTCCAACACTTCTTTTTTCTGATTAGTTTTTTGTTCTTCTTTGTTATTCTTTGGGAAAAATCACACAACTTGTTATGTTTGGTGACTAGTTTACTCATCCTTTTACTAATCATGGCATTTTTCTCTTTGCAATCTCCTATTTTCTTTCTCCAAAATTTCGACTATCTCCTCGGTGTTCTTAAGTTCCTTACGAAGCTACTTCTTAGTTTTGGACTTCTTGCCTTATGATATTTGGAATGAATCAGTCACATATAGTTTAATTTGATCATTGGTTTTAGCATAACAAGGTTGGTTATTTTCAATTTCTTGTTCTTCATTTGAGGAATTGATCTTGAGAATCAATTCCAGGTAAATCAGGGATTGCATTAATGGTTTTGTCCACATTTATAAAAAAATCAACAGAATGATTAGTTTCTTCATCTGATATTGAATGAGATGGCACTGATTTTTCAAGTTTCTCAAAATCTTTGGGATTCTCAAGCTTAGTTATTACCTCCTCTATATTTATCTTGGAACTTCTTCTCAACTTGGAGGCTTCTGGAACTGATTTTGATAACCTTTGCTTCTTTGGTCTTCCTTCAATCTCTTCCAGAGAAATTTCAAGGTGAATAACATTGTTTCTTTTCAAAGAGGGGTCAAAGATAGATTTAGTGTTTAACCTGAACTTGTTAATCGACTAGGTATGAAGTCTCTTTGGTGCATACCTCTGAAACAAATCTTGCTGGCCCTTCAAAACCTTTTTACACTTTCTCTTTTTTAACTGAAAATCAGATGGATCTGCTATCTGGAAATCTTTGGATTCTCTAACTATTTTTTCCTTGTCTTTCTGAGTATTTGGCTTAGAAACCACCTCTTGAGTTTTTCTTTTTTTCCCATAAGTGCTTAAATAACCATCCTCTGCTTGACTCTTTTTAGGAGGGAACCATAAGTTTATTTCAGAAGCATTCTTTTCTATATTTTTAGATGACTTAGGGTTTTTATTTTTTTTGGAGGAAGCATCTATTTCATTCTCCTGGAGCTGACTAATTTGACCCATGAAAACATAGAAGAATAGAAAATGGTCCCAATTACGATGAATCCTATTTAATTCCTCAAGAACCAACATTTAATTAATGCTTGATGAAAAATACCATGTTGAGTCTTCTGTGGATAATCCCTAATGCTTGGCTGACATTTTGGTGAGGATTTTGAGTAGGAAATAAGGTAAATTAAGAAGAGAAACTCTAGTAACATGTAGTGACAACCTCATTTGATACATGTATACAATAGAATACCCAGCTTCACTAGTGAAAAAACGTTGGATCCAATACAACATTTGTTGCCACTCCTCCTTCAACCATGTTCGTGAAATCCCTCTCTTTCAATCTGGATTTTGAAATTCTGGCTTAAGAAACTAATTACAAACTAAAACACTGAAATCCTGATGCTTAAACCAGTATTCACCATTAGTGGATAACTTCCTAGTTGCAACAATCGAAGCTTTAGTAACCTGGAAATTCAAATATCCTATAGTGACCTGTTGTCCATCAAAACCTTCAACAAAATATTTGGCAACACTTGTATGGTGCCCCTATAATATTTGAAAAAATTCAAAACATCTGGCCAGTTTAAATTTATCACCAATCTATGAATAAGCCTCTATAACCTCTGTTTCCAATGGTTCACAACGCACCACATGACCATTCTTTTTAAGGGAATACATTGGTACAAACTGGAACTAACACGAGCAATTGCAAAATGGTTTCTACAAACCCTAAAAGGCATAAAATTATTCTGAAAGGTTGATGAAAGAAATGACATTCAAGTGGGTTAGAATATAACAAAGGTTTTTTTTTAATTTCCATCTTTGAAAAAAACATGAGAGAACGACAAAGTATGACCATAAAAGATCGATTGCAATAATGAACATGATCTCAATGATACCAAACCTTTTCATGATATATCTACTTCAGCACGTTCCTCAGAATTGGCATAATTGAAATAAAACCTGACAACTTGATTGATTTCATTGGATGATAATGAAATTTCCAATGATGTACCAATGTATCCAATGATGCCAAAAATTTGAAATCCAACAACACTAAAATGAGAAATTGGCCAAGTTCCACGACGAATATAGGGAGAAATTTTGTAGTGCTTTTTGGCCCCAAATAATATGTTCCACTACAGAATTTATAACTCTACAAACTTAACAAAATATAAATCTCATTATATCTCACAATTTTGCAAATGGTCAAAGACTACAAAATACAACATGATAGAATTATGTATCTTCCAAAATCTCCATTATTAGCAGCCAATTGAAACAAAAGATTTTTACATAAAGCACAAATGCCACACTTAAAACAAATCAAGCAAGAATCAAAATGAAATCAACAAAAGGCTAAGTCTCAAGAGAGGGTTATCAACAACAATTCATGCTTTGAGGGACAGGATTTTAGGTAACATGATTTGCTACTAACATTGGATCCATCTGGGATAGCACTTCCCAGTGAGGTGTCAAGAACCTGCATACCAGTTCTTTTCCTTTTTTCTTGGAGAAACTGCTCTGAAACCACTACCTTGAAGACAACTACTTTCAATTTTTGCTAAAATACTTCAAAACTAAAAATATGAAACTAAAATAAATGCTAAACACCAAACATCAATTATGAAAACCTATACAAAGTCTTTCCATTGGGCTAACAATCTTATTCAATCAACGAACTAAAACTCATTGTTATTTACAATTATATTAAGCCACCAACAACCTTAATAAACAAATGAATGCTTAAGGAAATGCCCATTAACAGCCCCCCTAGCAAGATCATAACCCTCGAGATTCTCCGAAATGAATTTATTGTTGTTCAATACTTTTTGAAACTCGAAATGGCCATAACCACCAGTGAGGAAACTTCCAATGCTTCAATTTATCCTCCGTCCGAGCATCCCACCCTAGAACCAAATACCCTAGTTCAAAATTATCTTCTTTGTTTTTTTTGTCAAATAATGCTTTAAGTTTTCTAGAATAAACTTGTGCCTTTTCACCCAACAAATCCCTGGTTTGCTGAACTTCAACAAACTGAAAAATCCTCCTCTGAATATCATTTGGATCTTCTATTGTATTCTTCAAGAATTTCATTAGACCAAGCTGAATAGGAAATACTGCACTAGTCCCATAAACTGATTGAAAAGGGGAAGTATTAATAGATTCCTTAGTACTAGTTTTATCATCCCATAATGCATACTTTAGCTTTGAATCCCAAGCACTTTTGTTTTATGATAATAAAAATTTGACAGTTTTGATCAAACTTTTATTGGATGATTCTTCCAAACCATTACCCTATGGATAATAGGGAGTAGAATTCCCAAGAGTAATATTATACTTCTCACAAAATTCAATCATAAGAAAATATTTAAACGCAGGGGCATTATCAGTAATAATCTTTCTAGGACAACCAAATCCGGAAATAATATTCTCCTCCAAGAAATTCATGATGACCTTGTCAGTTGCATTTCTTGTAGGGACAGCCTCAATCCATTTTGTAAAATAATTAGATGTCATGAGGATCCACCTATGCTTCCCATTGGAAGGTGTATGTATCTCCCTTATAAACTCCAAGCCCCATTGTTCAAAAGGACCACAAGAAACAATTGTTTTCAAAGGTAATGATAGCAACTTCTTCTTCCCAACAAATAGTTGACATTGTTCACACGCTATGATTTTAGAATACACATCGAAAAATAAGGTGAGCCAATAATAACCAACCCTTAAAATATTGAATGTTGTTTCCTTCCAATAATGATGCCCACTGTAGACACCTTGATGCATGTCAACTATGATTTTCTAAGACTCATCCTCATCAACACACTTCAGCAGAATACCAGTAGGATCTTTCCAAAACAAACAGTGATTAACAATGAATTATTTCACAGCCTTCAATTTTAGGAACCTGACTTTATATTTTTCAAAATCTTGAGGAAATTTAAAATTCAATTGAAAATATACAATATCCTTATACCAAGATGATGTAGAATATTTTTCCATGACCTACAAATTTTCATCTTCATTCTACGATTCCTCTACAACTGACTGATTCAAAATTAGATTCAGTACAAGTGCTCAACAATTAGAGTCTGCACGTAGCTTCGCTAAACCCTGGCCTTTAATTAATTTTGTTGTCTTAATATCCAAATCATATTCAAGGATTTTAGAAATCCAATTACCTCTCTTTCCATCACTCTCAGGATGAACCAAAATATGATTCACAATCCTGCAAGGAACATATGATATTACCTTAGATTGCAAAATGTAGAGTCTAAAATATTTCAAGGCCTTGACCAATGAATAGGCTTGCTTCTCCATGATGTCATACTTCAATTATATATCCCTCATGTCCTTTCTAAATAAATAAATAGGATGTTCATAACCTTCATCATTCTGCTACAACAAAACTTCACCAATGGTATCTTCAGAGGCGAAAGAAAAAGTAAAAAAATCTTTAGAATAATCAGGACTGATAAGAACAAGAGCCCATGTCAAAGCTTGTTTGATTTTTTCAAAAGAATTTATAGTTTTGTTATACCATTTGACTTCAAAATATTTTCTCAAAATAACTGTAATAAGTTTGATAATTTCATCAAAATTAGAAACAAGCCTTCTTTGGAAATTGATTTTACCCAAAAATGACTGAATTCCATTCTTATTCCCAGGAAGATCAATTTTTAGTATAGATGCCACCCTTTCTGGATCAATATTTATTCCTTCTTTGGAAACGATGTGTCCAAGGATCTTTCCTTCTTGCATTGAAAAATAAGGTTTCTTTGGGTTAAGAGATAAACCATACCTTTTGCACTTCAAAAATGTCTGTTTGAGATGCTTCAAGTGTTCCTCATCTAACTTAGAGAACACAGTAATCTCATCCAAGTAGATCACAATAAATTTGTCTCTCTCACCCATGAAATCTATGTCCATATCTCTATGAAATGTTGCTCCTTCATTCATTAAGCCAAAGGGAGTCTTATCATACACAAACATTCCCCAAGGAGTGATGAAGGTAGTCTTTAGTTTATCATCCTCCTAAACAACATCATTGTAGCTATAAAATACATCAATCATGGATATTTTCTAAGCTCCAACCACCTTCTAGAAAATATGATCCATTTTTTTATAAGAGATAATTATCTTTCAACGAACACCTATTCAAATTTATGAAATCAACGCAGAGCCTAATTTCACCGTTCTTCTTTCTAACTGGCACAAGGTTAGAAACTCAAGTTGAGAACCATAGAGGCACAATAATTTTGGCATCTAGCAATTTTTTAATCTCCTTTTCAATAACAGGAAACAAAGTTGGATTTACTTGTCTTAATTTCTTCCTAAATGGTTTTGTACCAAGCTTCAAAGGTATTTTGTGTTGAACAATGCTAGTGTCATAAGTTTTAAGGTCTTCATAATACCAAGCAAACACATTAACAAACTCTTTAATCAAGTCAACATACCTTTTCCTTTTCTCGCCTGGTAAGGCCTTTGGAAATTTCACCATGTTTGGATTAGATTCACTGCCAATATCACATCTTATTATATTTTTTTAGAGGATTGAACTAAAGGATTTTGCAACAGATCATGATTACTGAAAAGTATTTCCAAAGGAACCATAAAATTAGGAGGAAAATTACCTTTAAGTTCAATCGTATTGTGATAATCTATTGTATTGAAGATATGTGTATTCGCTTGTTCTTCCACTTAATCTTCATGATCAATACATGATCTTGAGAATTCATTTACTGATTGGAAAAAACCTATCAATTTCTTGGTCATCATTGAATACCTGCCAATGCTTTATATTATCTAGAACTGAAGGTCTATGTCTAATTTCAACTACATATCTGTGCTGAGGTTCAATATGAACCTTGAAACTGCTAGATGTCGGGGCTAAAGAATCTATCATCTGATTAAAATTTATAGAAATAAATAAAATATTGAATTCTAAGAAAAATTTATGAAATATGTCCCATACCTCATTCCGATAAAACTTCAATTTATGCTTCTTAGTTTGGTATATATTCCCAACCTGTTGAATAATCAATTCCGAATCGCCAAAAATAGCCAACTCTTGAATGCTCATGTTCTTTGCAGCTCTTAAACCAAGCACCAAGGCCTCATATTTTTCTATGTTATTGGTTGTATCAAATTCTAGCTTGTACATTAATGTAATGAATTCATTGGATGGAGAAACAGGGACAACTCCTACACCAACTCCTTCCCTAGAAGATGAGCCATCAAAATACATTCTCGACAGAACATCTTTAATCTCTCCATACTGCTATTTTGAAAATTCATTCTCTACTTTCACAGAACCTAAAATATGATCATTCAAATGTAGAATGCATGACCTCGTGTCTTCCTGGATAGGGTAAATAGGAGGATTGGCAGGGTTCTCATGATCACTAACAATATAATCTAGTTGTATTTCTTTGTATAAGAACCTATGCCCACCCCCAAAAACATGAATAGTAGCATATGGAAATTTCACTTGTAGGGTCCCTCCTAATTTCTTAGTCTAGGATCTAGAAAGTAGCATTCCAAATTTGAGAGGAATATCAACTACTATAGTGTCCATGAGAATATTTTTCATTGGCAGCTAGGCAAGATTGACAACTAGGTCTTTGATCAATCCTAGACACCTTACTACTTTGGATTCAAAAGAATAGAGATCATGCAAAGTTTTAGTCACGCTCATATCTAGGGCTTCCATTGCCATCTTAGGTCTCATATTATCTGACACATGTGAATCTAGAAGACAATTATGGAGCATCTTGTCATGCACTGTTAATGTAATATAGAAAGGACAAGGGAAATTGGTTTTACCATCCATTTGAGGGCCAAATAAAATTGTGGGGTTCTCATTTTGTAAATTCACAATATCAAAGGGAGCTATATCTGCAGAAGGTTGCAAGCAATTTAGAATTGAATCTTTGTAAGGCTGGTTTCTCATAAGCTCAACTAAAGGGACTGGGATTTTAATTTTGTTCATCTCTTGTTCAAGACTAAAAGAAGAAGAAATTTTATCCATCTCTTTAACTTCAACAATCTTACCTTTACCTCCCTATTGATGCTTCCTTTTTTTGACATATGTAGCTAATACATGTTTTACAGGAACCACTGCCTTCTCAATTTGTGCTTGAGGGATTTGTTTCTATCCCGACCTGAGATAAAAATATCTATTCTAAGGGTGAGTTTGAAAAACAACTACTAAATTCTCTTGTACCTGATTCAAATTCATTGAATGCACAAAATCATACTGGGTTAAATGACTTACAGATGGATCTTTTTCAACAAGGTGAATATCTTGTTCAAGTTCTTCAAATTCATTATCATCAAATGCATAATATTCATCAACTAAATTATTTTGAAAATCAGGTTGGATTTTTTGGTCATTATTATTTCTCCTTTCCCTTTGCATAAATTGAGCATTAAACGGTCTCCTGAACTGATTAGGGTTCCTATTTCCACCCTCTTGAGCATGTATGTTTTGATTCTTACCTTCCATTTCTAGTTTGGACAATTTTGTGGTTAGATAGTGGATCATCTTAGTCATTTCCTCAATCTTGTGTTGAACTTTGGTTTTCATTGATGTCAATTGATTTAGTTTGTGTCATTGATGTTAACTAATGTCAAATGGGAATCAATATTCCCATAATAGTTTAAAGAAGTACATAAAAGATACTTTGAAGAAGTATATGAAGAAGTATATACAAAAGTGCATCCAGTCCAAAGAAGTATATCTAGAGGTACATCAAGTATATGTAGTTTGAATAAGCACATAAGGGATACATCTATTACATGTGGTACATGAGCAGGACTCAAGTCCATCCAATCATAGTCCTTCAATGTAAAAACTAAAGTGTTGATTGGATAATGGTTCAAGTGTGCAAGCAAGCCAAAGATTTTGCTGGAAAAAGTTTTGGGAATGCACAAGCAAGCCAAAGCATTGATTGGAAATTTTTTGGGAGTGCACAAACATATTGTAACAAGAAGCGGTCAAACAACTATGAAGATCTCGAAAGCACACAAGTCTCACCAATTGGAGGAATCTATTAGTTGTTGAAGCACGCACAAGTATCAAGAAGGCTATGGCGGATGAAGATATCATATTCACAAATTCCACAAGAAATGGTACATCAAGGGTGAAATACCACACCGCGAGGGTGGAAGTCCGACTAAGTCAAGGACAATATATGTGCAAATTCCATAGGCAATGGTACGTCAAAGGTGCAAGATCAGAATGCAAGGGTGAAATTCCCACTAAGTCAAGGACCATGCATGCACAAGACCCACAAGAGATGACACCTCAATGGTGCAGAACATGACATGTGGTAGAAGCATGAACCATGAAGAAAAGAAGAAGGAAAGCCACAACCAACTTGTGGACATACAATCTATGAAATACAAGTATAAATAAGAATCAATTAGGAGATTTAAAGTAAGCTTGATAGCAAGGATGAAGAGCTTGTAAGTGGAAAGTTGGAAGATACAAATTTATAATATTCGAGGCCTCAAGGGCTTATGGAATTAGAATAACATGATCTAGTAGAGAGCTGAGTGCGCACAAGAAGAGGAATGGAATACTTGACGGTACATAGAATGATGTTGTAGATCTATGACAGTTGCGAAAAGACAAAAACACAGAATTACAGAAGATGCGCAAGTGTGTGAGGACCGAATGATAGTATCGCAGAAAACACATAGATAGTCACAAATGATCTAAAAAAAAAGTGTGCAGAGACATATATGAAGTATATCTTGTGATGTGTGATGCAACGAAGTTTCAATGATGCACAAAGACTAACTTGATGTGTGTGCAGTAAGGAAGTCCATCATATGTGAAAAGACAGACTTGCAGCAGAATCAAGGATACACATCACGATGAGGATGATATGATACAAGTGCATTAAACTGAAAGGATGAATCATATAATGAACATAAGGTCGCACATTGTTTGAATACTATAGCACCTAAACAGAATGAACACATCTAAGAAGGTGCACAGTTCCATATGATACTAGTGTGAAAATTCAGAACAACAAGTTATCAGTTGATGCACAGTATCAGTTGAGATTGCAGATGCATAGTAGTAGAATGGAAGATTGAATATTAGCACAGACTATAGAAGTTGAATAAGTTGCACACATCACATGAAGTGCAACGATATTTGAAGTGAATTTTTGAGGTTGAGTGTAGTAATGTATGCAACACAGTGACATCAATATTACATCATACAAAAGTTGCACACAACATACGAAGTGAGACATCAGTTGAAGTGAGGTGTTGAGTGTAGTAATGTATGCATCATAGTGATAGAAATTCTACAACATACAAAAGGTGCGCACATCATAAAGAACAAAAATATATCAAAAGTGTGCACATATCATAAGTTTAGTAGAGTAACATCTTATTCTTATATATTTGTGCAGCAGGATGGGGCAAGGAGCAGGGGTTGTAGCCTCCTTCTAGTTGGTACAGGAGAACTCAGGGAGTTGTAGCATCCTTCAGATCAGTTCCTATAAAACCAGGGGTCGGTACGTCCTTCTAATTGGTGCTGGAAAACATAGGAAGTTGGTGCTTCCTTGAATGTAATATTTTCATTATAAAAGAGTATTATGTGGTTTTCTCCTGTTTGGGTTTCCACGTAAAAATTTTGTGTTCTATTTTATGTGTTTTAGTGCATATGTGGATGAATGTTTTATTTATGATGGATGCATAATTGAAGATCAAGATTAATTTCAAATTAATATGTTAAAGAACTTAAAATTTTTCATAACTGCACTAATACTGATTCAACTCCCCTCTCAATATTAAATAGATTCCAAAAATTGGTATTGGAGCAAGTGTCTTTAGTAACATCTTAACATATGGAAGATGTATCCATGTGAAATTATCTGCAAACAGGAAGGTCTCTCCATCAACAAAGCACCAAGGTTTGATGGCACCAAATACACCTTCTGGAAGGTCGAGATGGAAGTGTATTTGCAATCTCTTGGGGCTGATGTATGGCAGTCCATTGTGGTTGATTACAATGTTCTAGCAATCACACCAATTGATCTTGTTGAGAAGAGACTATATAAATGCAATTCTAGAGCTAGAAAGACACTTCTATGTTGGTTAACGTACACTGAATTTATCAAAGTCATGCATTGTGCCTCAACCAAGGAGGTATGGGATAAGTTCAAAAGTATCCATGAAGGTGATGAGAAAGTAAAGAAGGAAAATCTGTAGAACTACTCTGGGTTATATGAATACTTGAAAATGAAATATGAAGAGAACATTACTTCCTATTTCATGCGATTTGATGAGATAGTTAAGTCTATCAAAAGTCTTGGAGTGACTCTAGAAGAAGAATCGGTAGTACAGAAGATATTGAGAACTATGCCCTCAAGATTTGATGCAAAGGTATCTATGTTAGAAGATAGAGACAATATTGTAGACTTAAATAAGGATGAGATTCAAGGGATCCTGAAAACATATGATATGAGAATTGAGAAGGAGAATCCTATAAGAAAAGAAGTAGCATTTAAAGCCAATGGAAAGGCTAAGCATGAGCATGACAAGGACTCTTGCAATGAATCGGATGAAGAGGAGTCAAACTTTGTAAGGAAGATGAAAAGAGGACGTGGTAAGCATAAAAACAAGTTTACTTTCAAATGTTTTAAATGTGGAGGAATAGGCCGCTTTGATTCTAAGTGTCCATATAGGGAAGATGGATATAGCGATAGTGAGGAATAAGTTGGTTCCCTTGAATGAAGAATGGAGCGCACTCAGTGTTGATGTATTTGTAACTTCGGAAGATATTCACTTCTATATTACATTTGTACTTTATTGTATATCCAACATAGATGTATTATTCCTCTGATTGGAAGTGTCATCATTTGTATTTGCAAGTGTCGCAAGTTACATTGTAAGTGTCGTAATTTGTATTGATGGGTTATTAGACAACCAGTGTGGGGTCGGCCCTAGTTAGGTCATGTGGTTGGGTTATTAGGCTTCCTTGAGAAGTCGGCCCCAGTGGATTATTGGCAGGTCAAGTCAGTGTATAAATAGAGAGGTTGTGTCTCTCATTTGATTCATTCACTCACTTCTCAATCTCGCATAGCTAAGAGAGAAAATGTTGCACATGTGGAGGAGGAGGAGCATCTGCTAGAGACATCTTATTGGGTTTGATCCTTGTGATCTTGTATTGGTGCTTATTCTATCTCTAAGGAAGTTGCGGGGTTTTTCACCTTCTTGGTTTTCCCCGGTGAAACTCTGTGTCTCTTATGTGCTTGCATGTTTTTGTTTATGATTGATATGCTGTAGATATGTTGTACATGTTATTCTCTTAGAGATCCTAATGATAATGGAATGAAATTATCGAAAAAATAACATGGTATCAGAGCTGACCTAAGAAGAAGGCACTATGCAGCTGCGGAAGCTAGGGTTTCTTAATATTTGGGTTTCTCTCCATAGATCATCAAAGGCAGAAGGCTAGATTGACTCTCCTACCAAGGGCGCATCTTTCTCTCGAGACAGAATTCAATTATGAGCACTTTCAGTTTTTGACCTAAAAATTAGGGTTTCTGCAAAAATTGGATTTCTGAAATCCGAGACCACAGCTGAAAGCTCCTCTGAAAAATTGAAGTTTAGAGCTTTGGATCGAACTTTTTGGTTGGGTGAAGCTCCGGGAAAATCAAACCCTAGTTTGGGGTCTTATCAAGTGAATCCGAAAGTTTCAAAAGCAATTTTGAGGGGTGAAAATTTGCAGTTTTCAAATTCTGAGTATACTAGCTTGACCAGCTCAGCAAGTAGCATCTTTCTATCCTTTCATAAATTTGAAATTCAAATTTTGAATTTTTAGGGTTTCTCTGACAAACCCTAATCCAGCTCGAGATCCAGTTTTCAGTAAATCAAGTGGTAAGACCTAAATATTTTCTATTTCCATTTGATGTACTCTTTAAGATGTCTCACCACACCAGCTTGAGGATAAGCTTGAAAGGGCTGATAAATTCCGAGCCTGGAAGTATAGAATTGGGTTAATCCTAGAAGAGAATGAGTTGGATACTTACATAAGTGAAGAGGTTCCTGTTCCAGAGGGAGAAGAGGCTAAGGCCTTACACAAGAAGAATTTGGTCAAGGCTAAGAGAATCATTGCTGATTCTATAAAGGAGCATCTCATACCCCATGTGTCTTCCCTAAAGACACCTAAAGAGATGTTTGACTCCTTGACCAAATTGTTTGAAGGGAAGAACATAAATCGGAAGATGACTTTGAGGAACCAATTGAAAGGGGTAAAGCTTCAGAATGGAGAGACCATTCAATCCTACTTTTCTAAGGTATCTCAAATCAAGGAACAACTTGAAGCTGTGGATCAAGTAGTGGAGAATGGTGAAATTGTAATGACCACATTGAATGGCCTACCTAGGTCATGGGACTCCTTCATCCAAGGAATCTGTGCAAGAAGGAAACTGATCTCCTTCAATAGACTATGGGAGGAATGTTCACAAGAAGAAGCTAGGCTTGTGGACCGAGAAGAAAAGATGGGAAATGAATATCAATCTCTCACAGCACATATCAAGAAGAGTAAGTTCAAGAGGGAGCCATCTCATAGAAAAAGATCTTCACACCATCATTATCATAGAGATAAGAAAGATCTAAGATGTTTTACATGCAATGAGAAGGGACACTTTGCCTCAGATTGTCCTAAGAAAAAAAAGAACAACAACAACAACTTCAACAAGAAGAAGAAGGGCAGCAAGAAGAGATATCATGCTCATGCTGTTGAGGATGATGAACCACCCAAGAAGAAGGCTAGAGCAGAAAGTGATGACTCATCAAGTGAAGATGAATATGTTCTAATCTATGCTCTCACAGGTACTATCTCTCATGGATGTGATGATTGGCTTATTGATAGTGGGGATTCCAAACACATGACTGGGTTCAAAGAATCCTTTGTAGATCTATCTGAACATGAGTCACCTCATAAAGTGAAACTTGGGGATGACTATCAATATCCTATCAAAGGAAGTGGTGAAGCCTCCTATAAACTAGACTCTGGAAAGTATTTGAAGATGAAAGATGTTCTATATGTACCTGGGCTCAAGAATAATCTCCTATCCATATCATCTTTGGATGGAAAAGGAATTAGAGTTGCATTTGTGGATGGCCAAGTACTCATGTGGCCAAAGGGTAAGACCATAGATGATGTAGTAGTGATTGGAGAGCAAGAGGGAGGATTGTACAAATTGAAGGGACAACCTGAACATGCTATGGTACATGAATCCATGGAGCCAAGTGAACTTTTGTATAGAAGGCTTGCACATGTGAACTATAGAGCACTACCAATTGCAAGAAAAGTTGTAGAAGGTCTTCCTGAAATCCAGTCAAAGCATGAAGGTGTTTGCAAAGGATGTGCAAAAGGAAAGAACATAAAGAAGGCATTTCCAAGCAGTGAAAGCAAAGCAAAAGGAATCTTGGAGATTATCCACTCCGATGTATGCAGTCTGAAGTCTTCCAGTTCTCTAAGTGGGTATGTATACTATGTTTATTTCATTGATGATTTCTCTAGGAAGACTTGGGTTTATTTCTTGAAGAATAAAGATGAAGTGTTTGATAAGTTGAAGGAATTCAAAGCCTTGATAGAAAATCAAACTGATAAGAAGATCAAGACATTCAGATCCGACAATGGCAAAGAATTCACTTCAGGTGATTTCAAGAAACTATGTAGTGATTCAGGGATTAAGAGGGAGTTGAATGCTCCCTACAATCCACAACAAAATGGAGTTGTGGAAAGGAAGAATAGAACTATCATGGAAGCAGCATGAGCAATGTTTCATGACCAAGATCTGCCTATGCATCTATGGGTAGAAGCAGCTAGGACAAATGTATATGTGTAGAACATAATACCTCACAAGATACTTGACAACAAGACACTAGAAGAAGTCTTCTCAGGTAAGAAACCTGAATTTAGTCATCTCAGGATATTTGGCTGTCCAATATACACACACACTCCAAAGGAAAAGAGGACAAAGCTCGAAAGACTTACAGAATATACTTTCTATTGTTCAAGAAAATTGACATCAGCAGGGATGTAACATTTGATGAAGACTCAGCATACATCAAATCAAGGAAGGCACCTATTGAAGACCATGACGAACCAAAGGTAACCAGATTTCAAGACACGACTATGAATGAAGCAATTCCAGAAGAAGATCATGAAATTGAAGATCCACAAGAACCTATAGATCCACCCCATGAGAAGAACTCTCACAAGAGGAAACCTGCATGGGCTAGAGAGCTCATTCAAGATGCAGAAAGGTATGGCATTCCAGAAGAAGAACACAGAGAAAGGAAAAGGACTAGATAAAATACCAGTTATGTTTCCTTACTCTATGATATTATGAACAAAGGACCTTCCAGTTATGAAGAAGCGGCGGAAAAGAAAGAATGGAAGGATTCCATGGTCAAGGAGTACCGATCAATCATGAAGAATGATGTTTGGGATGTAGTCCCAAGACCTGAAGGGAAGTCTATTGTGACTTCCAAGTGGATCTATAAGATCAAACATGATGGAGATGGTAGCATAGAGAAATACAAGGCGAGGTTTGTAGCTCATGGCTTCTCTCAGAAAGAGGGAATAGACTATGAAGAGACCTTTGCTCCTGTATACAAATACACTTCCATCAGAACAGTACTTGCTCTGGCTACAGTGATGAAGTGGAAGATACACCAGATGGATGTCAAGATAGCTTTCTTGAATGGTGTAGTCGAAGAGGAAGTGTATGTGGAGCATCCACTTGGTTTCGAAACACATGACAGGGAGTCATATGTGTGCAGGTTGAAGAAAGCCTTGTATGGCTTGAAGCAAGCTCCTAGAACTTGGTATGGTAGGATGGACAACTTTCTATCCAGTTTGGGCTTTACAGGTGAGGATGGGTTGATTGCTGACACCAAGAGGAAGCTTGTTGCCAAGTTCGAGATGAAGGACTTGGGGATGATGCATTACTTTCTAGGCATGGAGGTGTGGCAAAGTGCATATGGGATCTTCCTTGGACAAGGGAAGTATGTAGTAGAGATCCTGAAGAGGTTCGGGATGATGGATTGCAAGGCCATGGTCACACCTATGGCATCGAACCTGAAGCTTCTGTGTGATGCTTCATCTGAGCTGGTTGATGTCACAATGTATCATCAGATGATTGGGTCCTTGATGTACCTGACGAATACAAGACTAGATATTTGCTTTGCGGTGAACACATTGAGCCAATTCCTAATGGATCCTAGAAGTGTTCACCTGGTTGCTATAAAGCATATTCTGAGGTACCTGAAGGGTATGGTTGATTATGCGCTCAAGTATGATGTGAATCAAAAGTTTAACTTGCAGGGTTATGTTGATTCAGATTGGGCAAGCAGTGCTGTAGATAGGAAGAGCACTTCGGGGTGCTGCTTCAGCATGGGATCAGGTGTGATCTCTTGGTTTAGTAGGAAGCAGTACTATGTAGCACTAAGTATAACCGAAGAAGAGTATGTTGTAGCTTGTTCGGCTAGTTGTGAGGTAGTATGGCTTAGGAAACTACTGTCTGAGTTTTTTGATCTCCTGTTGGATGCTACTGGAATCTTTTGTAACTAGAGTTGTGTGAAGCCATCTAAGAACCCGGTGTTCCATGACAGGTCAAAGCACATTGAGATCAAATATCACTATATCAAGGATATGGTGCAAAGAGGAGTAGTGAATCTCTTGTATGTTGTGATGGATGAGCAGGTTGCATATGTGTTGACAAAACCACCAGCCAGAGTGAAGTTTAATTACTTCAGAGAGAGGCTTGGTGTTCTTTAGATTGAATATACTTCGAGGAAGAAGTGATGGGACACATTTGAAGGAGCCATTCCAAGCATGGTGAGAGGAGGATCATTCCCATGGCTGTGGATGTAAGTGCTATGTGATGAGCATCAGGACGATGCTCAGGTTACTGCTTTGTATATGCATCAGTTGGATGCTTTGTATGATCAGTTGGATCATGTATGATGATATGCATCGGGACGATGTAGTGACGATGATCAAGATGATCATGTGTTATGACTATCAGGATGATGCTCTGGATGACATGCATTAGGACGATGTAGTGATGATGATCAGGATGATCATGTGTGATGAGTATCAGGACGATGCTCTGGATGACATGCATGAGGATGATGTAGTGATGATGATCAGGATGATCATGTGTGATGAGTATCAGGACGATGCTCTAGATGACGTGCATCAGGACGATGCAGTGTGGATGATCAGGGTGATCATGTACATCAGGATGATCTATGGTGAGTATCAGGTTGATACTCTGTGGTTGTGGACAGGCTGTGCAGATAAGCATATAATAACGCCCTGGGAGGTTTGCAGATACTCTTTCGAGGTTTTTCCTATGGCATATAATAGCACCCTAGGATATTTGGCAAATGCTCTTTCGAGGTTTTGCTTGGGAGGACATATAATAGCACCCTAGGAGGTTTGCAGATACTCTTTCGAGGTTTTTACTATAGCATATAATAGCGCCCTGGGAGATCCGATAGGTTGAGCAATATGCTCATAATCAGTCCTGGGATGCTCTTTCAAGGTTTTTCCATGACCACATATAATATGTCCTGGAGATCCAAACAAATTGTGCTAGTCACGTAAAAGGCCTCAGATGCTCTTTAGAGTTCTTGCTAGTCAAGACACTCTTTTAAGGTTTTGTGGTGGGGGTCACATGTAATACATCCTAGAGATCTGGACAGATTGTGCTAGTCATGTAAAAGGCCTCGGATCCTCTTTAGAGTTCTTTCCAATCAAGACACTCTTTTAAGTTTTTGTGATAGTCAACATGTAATAGCGCCCTGGGAGATCTTGCCAATCGTTCTTAGGCACATAAAGGATCCAGGGATACTCTTTCGAGGTTTTGTTGATGCACATAATAAGTCCTCAAGATTCCACAGTATGGCCAGTGATGATGAAGACCTACAGGTGGTGGGCCTACATCCAGCATGAAAAAGTCCTGGCTCTGTAGAACTTCCTATGACAAGCAGAATTTAGAGATAGCCCAGTGATCGAGATGTTGAGTACAATAGCAGTGATGATGATGATGGTCCGTGATCTAGTGATGATGATCCAGCTCCAGAATTGAAGACTTGTGCCAATATGTATTGATGACCTGTGTCTAGAGAATACCTTCCTAGCTAAGAGGGAGTGTTGATGTATTTGTAACTTTGGAAGATATTCACTTGTATATTACATTTGTACTTTATTGTATATCCAACAAAGATGTATTATTGCTATGATTGGAAGTGTCGTCATTTGTATTTGCAAGTGTCGCAAGTTACATTGTAAGTGTCGTCATTTGTATTGATGGGTTATTAGACCACCAGTGTGGGGTCGGCACTAGTTAGGTCATGTGGTTGGTTTATTAGGCTTCATTGAGAAGTCGGCCCCAGTGGATTATTGGCAGGTCAAGTCAGTGTATAAATAAAGAGGTTGTGTCTCTCATTTGATTCATTCACTCACTTCTCAAGCTCACATAGCTAAGAGAGAAAGTGGCGCACATGTGGAGGAGGAGGAGCATCTTCTAGACACATATTATTGGGTTTGATCCTTGTGATCTTGTGTTGGGGCTTATTCTATCTCTAAGGAATTTGCGGGGTTTCTCACCTTCTTGGTTTTCCCTGGTGAAACTTTATCTCTTATGTTCTTGCATGCTTGTGTTTATGATTGATATGTTGTAGATATGCTGCACATGTGTTTCTCTTAGAGATCCCAATGATAATGGAATGAAATTATCGAAAAAATAACACTCAGAATAGACTAGAGACTAAAAAGAAAGTTCCAAAGTAGAGGAAGATTCTGTATACTGGGGAAGATAACAATGTGTCCAGAGGCTAAATAGAATGTTCCAAAGAAGAGGAAGAGTATATATACTAGGGAATACAACAATGTGTCTGAAGAAAGTGACTGCAATGAAAATCCAAAAGAGGTATTGTTTATGTCCTTTGTGGAAGAATAAAGTAGCGATGAAAAGAAGAAGAACCATTTTTCAATCAAGAAGAGTACATGGTTTGCACAAAGCAAACCAATATTACTGGATAAGTATTTCTTTAGTGGATCCTTCAATACACCTTCAAATCATGTCCCGGATATTAAAACTGACAGTCAATCAAAAGAAGAAGAAGTTGGAGAAGTCATTTGGGAAGGTGAAATGGTCAATGCATTAGATGAATTAAAGAAGTTAAGAAAGAAGAATAGGATCTTGTAGGACAAACTATCAAGGAATGAAGAACATGACAAGCTAACTAAAGAATTTCTAGAGTTTCTTGATATGCAAGTTTGTGAAAAGGTGATGAACTATGAGAAAAAACGGAATTGTGCAGTTGACAAGTTCAAATTTATTGAAGAAAAGAAACTTGCACTGAAGGATTGTTTGGAAGAATTAGCGTAGAAAAATAAAATGCTGGCAAGTCAGATCGAACTAAAGGATAGAGAGATATCTCGCTTAGAAGACAAGTTGATAGAGATAAAGGTAAAGAAACAAGTTCCATATCGAATCATGAGTGACATTCCAAATTGCGCACATCTAGGAAGTAACAAAACCGATTCTGAAGATGAAGTGAAGAACAAGTTCAAAGGAAACACATCAATTCTGAACAAAATCGCGAATGATCAGAGATCACCTGAAGACAAGTCAGGTCTTGGTTATGAAAGAACATATAGAAAGGTATGCGATAATCAACACTGTCAAAATCAAGTGAAGTATTTCAGTTATGATGATTCCTTCAACGATTACAACTCTTTTCATTATACTAACCAAAGAAGGATCATCAGAATGAAGTGCACAAGGTGCAATCGCACTAGTAATTTTGGAAAACATTGTCAAGTTGTGAGATGTTATGCATATGATGGTTTTGGACATAAGGCTATGTACTGTCGAAGAGTAGTAAACTATCCTAATGAATACATGTTGTGCAAAAGAAATCAAAATACAAGAATCAATAGTGAGGGCACTTGATCCAGGTGGATATTGGTGGCTACCCACCTTTCCAACTGGCTTAGTTTTATGGCAACTTAGGTATTGTACTATTTTTAGCAGTTTTTCGGGTCCTGAACTTCCGGGGCCATTTTGAGGCCCTAATCGACCTTTTTTGGCAATTTGGGGGATTAAATGGTTGCCCCCAGCATACATTTGGATCTAGTCAAAAGTTGTAAATCTTGGATAGACCTTTCCAACGGGCTACCGAGCGCCCCAAACGGAGATCGTATGCAAAAGTTATGACCCCGGGAAGTTGATGTACTAACTTACCCAAATGGGGCCCACATGACTTTTGTGCTTCATCTCCTAGGGTTAGGTTTTTGGATGTCTAGGGTTTTTGAAATTCTTGTTTATTATAAAAGGCCTTGAGAGCCTCATTGAAACCATCTTCTTGCGAAATGAGTGCAGCCATCACATCTCTTCTAAGAGATAAGCCACCACCATTCTAGCAAGCTTGTTTTCCGCTGCATTTTACAGTTCTAGCTTATTTCCTTATTGAATAGAAAACCAGTTTTACCGTATCTCTGTTATTTTGTGTTCAACATCTGATACTAATCGGTATTCATTTCATTCTGCTCATAAAATCCGGATCAGTGGTATCAGAGCGGTCTACTCCTTGTCGTCTTAATGCATGTCCCCAACGAGGTCAGGGTACAAAGAATTGGGTCTCGAGCTTGTTTCTCTTGAGGACAAAAGCTCTCGCATGCCCAAGCGACCTCTCATGGCAGGAGAAAAGAAAGATGATGGGATAGGAGATCCTATCAAAATGTTGCTTGAGGAAGCCCTCACATAGCAGAGGAACGAGATGATGGATAATTTCACGCAAATCCTTCGACGACTACCAACAAGCGACGCATCTTCCTCGAGCGGAGGCGCCGCCCCCTTCAAGGTACAAATCAACTTCGATATCCCTATATTTGAAGGACAGATAAATGCAGATGCTGTAGATAAGTGGTTGAATCTACTAGAAGAGTATTTTTCTGTCCATAAATTTTCGAATAGAGAAAAGATTACTTTTGCACTCCTCAAAGCCGTTCCCCATGTCAAAGATTGGTGGGAAAGATTCTGCTAGCAAAAGGACACAGAAGAAGCCTCATTATTTTCAGTCACGGCCACCTGGGAATCCTTCAGGGATGCTATTAAGGAACAATACTACCCTGTTGGAAGTTATGATGACTTGTATACCAAATGGACCACACTGTGACAAGAAAGAGACCAAGTAGTGCCAGAGTAGATGAATATCTTCCATACCTTGCGCACCAAGCTGGGTATCAAAGATTCAGAGCGAAATCTGGTGCTCAAGTATTGCAGGGGTTTGCATAGATACATCCAGACCGAAATCGAATTTCTGGACATCTCTTCCTTGGGCGCGGCCTACCGATATGACGTCAAAATCGAGCAAAATCTCAAACAAAAGACGCGGCAATTTGGGCATGGGAACCCTTCACAGCAAAAGACAAGAAAGGGCGGCCCCAACCCATAGAATAGAGGACAAAGCAAATATGGACAGCATCAGGACAACCAGTCCAAGCCGCAAGCAAAGAAGGACACCGAAAAAACAAAGAAAGATACTGAGAAGTGGTGCGACTTCCATAAGAGCCCTTGGCATAACACTGCTGATTGCCGCTCAAAGCAGTCGCTGGTGGCCGAAGTGAAAGAATTTGAATCAGATGCGGGTTCTGACTCTGAGTCCGAACCAGAAAGGGGAAGATGGATCATTGACACGGAACCCAGTGCCACCATTGCTACCACCAAGCTCCATCCTGATGAACCAGATGAGCCAGAAGAAGGAGAATGCCTCTTCCATTCACAAATGTGGGTAAAAGGCACCCCGTTGCACTTCATCGTTGATAGCAGTAGCCAGAAGAATCTCATCTCAGCAGAGGTCGTCAAGCGCCTGGCCTTGCCGACAATGCCACACCCACAACCCTACACCATTGGATGGCTCCGCAAAGGAAGCGATCTCCACATCAGCCAACCGTGCCGACTTCCATACGGCATCAAGCCCTTCAAGGACGAGGTATTGTGTGATGTTGCTCCTCTCGAAGTTTCAGATGTTCTTTTAGGACAACCTTATTTATGGAAACGTCATGCTGTATATGAGTCTAGGCCTCGTAGTGTTATTATTTCTTTGAACAGGAAATTGTACAGGATACCCGAGGCAGTCCCTCCTAGTGCTATTTCCTTGATCTCTACCAAGCAATGCAGGAGGGTCATCTCTCAGACTAGGAAACTTGTCTTCTTCGTGATTCGCTCTCAGAGTGAAAAAAAGATCGCAGCCACATCCCGGGCCTCCACGATCGATCTATCCACACAACAGAAGCAAGTGGATAAGGTGGTGGAAGGATACTCAGATATCTTCTCCTCTCCGACCGGGGTACCTCTGCACTGCCAGGTCAAGCATCCCATCGATCTGACCCCAGGCACACCGCTACCCAATGGGCCAGTCTGTCAATGCTCTCTATTGGAAAATGAGGAGATCAAGAGGCAGATCCAAGAATTGCTCCGCAAGGGGCACATCCGTCCCAGTTCATCACCTTGTAGGAGCTCAATCGTGCTGGTGCAGAAGAAAGATGAGACCTGGCGACTCTGCATTGATTACTGGGCCCTGAATAAAATCACAATCCGTAACCGTTACCCGATTCCTCGAATCGACGACCTCCTTGATCAGCTCACGGGGGCCAAATACTTCAGTAAGATTTATCTGAAGTCTGGCTACCACCAGGTCCCAATAGAACAGACAGATGTATGGAAGACTGCCTTCAAGTCAAAAGGTCTTTTTGAAAGGCTAGTCATGCCTTTTGGTTTGAAAAATGCTCCAGGAACTTTTATGACGATGATGGACGATATCCTATGACCTTTCACCAACAATTTTGTAGTGGTGTATCTGGATGACATCCTCATCTACAACAAGACTTGGGAGGAACACTTGCAGCATATTCAGCAGGTTCTGCACACCCTGCGGAAGCACAAACTATATGCAAACTTGGAAAAATGCTCCTTTGGCATGGACAGGGTCCATTACGTAGGCTATATCATTGACTGACATGGTGTGCATGTGGATCCAGCCAAGATCTAGGACATCCGTGACTGTCCAGCTCCAACCACACTCACTGAACTTCAGAGCTTCTTGGGCCGTGCCAATTTCTATCGACGGTTCGTGCTGGGATTCTCTCATATCGCATGGGCCCTCAGCTAAGTGACCAGGGATGGTGGTAAGGCAAAATTTGTGTGGGGCCTGTACCAACAACAAGCCTTCAATGACTTAAAGAAGCAGTTGTGCTCATCGCCGGTACTCTCATTATCAAACCTGCAACATCCCTTTGAGATCGAAACAGA
Organism: Larix kaempferi; assembly: GCA_027924585.1. Classification (NCBI taxonomy): domain Eukaryota; kingdom Viridiplantae; phylum Streptophyta; class Pinopsida; order Pinales; family Pinaceae; genus Larix; species Larix kaempferi. Next base: position 8,399,149 of record BSBM01000526.1, read on the forward strand.
TGCTTTAGATTATGCTATGGGTGTCGTTCTCACTCAACACGGCCACCCCGTGGCATATCATAGTGAGGCACTATCAGATGTTGTCCGCAAGTACCCTACCTACGATAAAGAAATGTACTCCATTGTACAAGCCTGCTGCCAATGGAGACATTACATTCTTGGGAAGGAAACAGTCATCCACACTGATCACAAGCCACTACAGTTCATGCAGACCCAAGGAAAGTTGCAGAATGACCGCCATCAGAAGTGGTCAACATATTTACAGCAGTTCCACCTCCACATCAAATATAAAATAGGGAGTACCAACCGAGTTGCTGACTGCCTCAGTCGACCTCCAGTCGTAGCACTTACCATGGTGGTAGAATCTTGTGGCCACGAGACCTCCGGATGGCCCCACCTCTACGAGACAGACCCTAACTTCTCCGCCACCTATCAAATGTTGTGCACCAACTCAGTGGTTGCTAATTTCCATCTTCAGGATGGGTTGTTGTGTCGTCTGGGCCATCTCTGCGTTCCATCAAGTGAGAGCGTGAAGCTAATTTGGGAAGCTCACTATAGTCGGGTGGCAGGACACTTTGGCGTCGAAAAGACAGTGGCAGTGTTGCAGAAACATTTCTACTGGTCGAAACTTCGATAGGATGTCGGAAAGTATATTAGGTCCTGCACCGCTTGCGCTATTGCCAAACCGACCACTAAGAAACAGGGCCTATACACCCCTCTTCCTACTCTTGACAGGCCGTGGGAATCCATCTCAATGGACTAAATGTCGGGTCTCCCGTCCACCAAGAGGGGAAACGACTGTGTTTTCGTGGTTGTTGATCGCTTTTCCAAGATGGCGATTCTAGACACTTGTAAGAAGAACATCACAGCAGAAGCCACTGCCAACCTCTTCTTTGAACGAGTATGGGTACATTTTGGGATCCCACAGACCCTTATCTCAGACCGTGATAGTCAGTTCCTCAACTCATTCTGGTCAATCCTCTGGTCACTACTGGATACCGAGCTCAACAAATCCACTGCCTTCCACCCCCAGACCGATGGACAAACGGAGGTCATCAACCGGATGGTCGTACATATCTTGTGCATGTACAATTCAACACACCCCTGCACATGGGATGAGAGTCTCGCTTATGTCCAACATAGCTACAATGGAGCCCTACATAGCTCAACTGGCCACAGCCCCTTTCAGGTGGGGTTGGGATTCCAACCATTGGGCCCCATGGATGTTGCACTTCCCCTTACAACCACCTCGGCCAACTTGACCCCAGAAGCTGACAAAGCTTCCCGGTTCATTGAACGGATCCAACATATCCGCCAACAGGTTCAGGATATTCTACAGAAGTCTAATGCCAAGTACAAGTAGCGCCATGATCAACATCGGGTTCCACATAAGTTTCTGGTGGGCGACAAAGTTTGGTTGCATTTGCAGAAAGAACGCCTTACAGGGCCCCATCGAAAGCTTTGCCCAATACATTATGGGCCGTACACCATCACCAAGGTGGTGGGTGACAATGCTTTTGAGCTCAACATTCCCCCCTTCCTTGGTTTGCATCCAGTCTTCAACGTGGCTCTCCTTCGGCCATATTTCCCACCACTATTAGACACCTCAGAGATAGCAGAGAAGTTGACACCAACAAAGCTCAACCCTAACTGCCTACAGCAAGCATCCAGTGATCATATTGAAGACACACAGATCAAGGGCACTCGACATCAAAGGATCCAGCTTTATTGACTTGTCAAAGCAGGGCAGCTCCTGCACCAAGGCAAGTGGCTCACCCGAGGCCAAATTCAGCAAAAATTTCCTCATCTGATGGGGGAACTCAACGCAATGGAGACCATTGCTTCCTAAGGAGGGAGGATTGATCCAGGTGGATATTGGTGGCCACCCACCTTTCCAACTGGCTCAAAACAGTTTTATGGCAACTTTGGTACTGTACTATTTTTAGCAGTTTTTTGGGTCCTGAACTTCCGAGGCCATTTTGAGGCCCTAAACAACCTTTTTTGGCAATTTGGGGGGCCAAATGGTTGCCCCTGACATCCATTTGGCCCCATTTGAAAGTTGTAAATCTCGAATAGACCTTTCCAACGGGCTACCGAGTGCCCCAAACGGAGATCATATGCAAAAGCTATGACTCTGGGAAGTTGATGTACTAACTTACCCAAACGGGGCCCACATGACTTTTGGCGCTTCATCTCCTAGGGTTAGGTTTTTGGATGTCTAGGGTTTTTGACATTCCTATTTATTGTAAAAGGCCTTGAGAGCATCATTGTAACCATCTTCTTGTGAAATGAGTGCAGCCGTCACATCTCTTCTCAGAGATAAGCCGCCACCATTCCAGCAAGCTTGTTTTCCGCTGCATTTTACAGTTCTAGCTTATTTCCTTAATGAATAGGAAACCAATTTTACTGTATCTATGTTATTTTGTGTTAAGCATCTGATAATAATCGGTATTCATTTTGTTCTGCTCATAAAATCCCAATCAGTGGTATCAAAGCGATCTGCTTCTTGTCGTCTTCATGCATGTCCCCAACGAAGTCAGGGTACAAAGAATTGGGTCTCGAGCTAGTTTATCTTGAGGACAAAAGATCTCGCACGCCCAAGCGACCTCTCATGGCAGGAGAAAAGAAATATGACGGGAGAGGAGATCCTATCAAAATGTTGCTTGAGGAAGCCCTCACGCAGCAGAGGAACGAAATGATGGATAATTTCGTGCAAATCCTTCGGCGACTACCAACAAGCGATGCATCTTCCTCGAGCGGAGGCGCCGCCCCCTTCAAGGTAAAAATCAACTTCGATATCCCGATATTTGAAGGATAGATAGATGCAGATGCTGTAGATAAGTGGTTGAATCTACTAGAAGGGTATTTTTCTGTCCATAACTTTTCGAATAAAGAAAAGATTACTTTTGCACTCCTCAAAGCCGTTCCCCATGTCAAACATTGGTGGGAAACATTCTGTGAGCAAAAGGACACAGAAGAAGCCTCATTATTTTTAGTCAAGGCCACTTGGGAATCCTTCAGGGATGCTATTAAGGAACAATACTACCCTGTTGGAATTTATGACGACTTGTATACCAAATGAACCACACTGCGAAAAGAAAGAGACCAAGCAGTGCCAGAGTTCACGAATATCTTCCATATCTTGCGCACCAAGCTGGGTATCAAAGATTCAGAGCGACATCTGGTGCTCAAGTATCGCAGTCTTTTGCATAGATACATCCAGACCGAAATGAAATTTCTGGACATCTCTTCCTTGGGCGCGGCCTACCAATATGCCGTCAAAATCGAGCAGAAGCTCAAACAAAAGACGCGGCAATTTGGGCCTAGGAACCCTTCACAGCAAAAGACAGGAAAGGGCGGCCCCAACCCACAGAATAGAGGAAAGAGCAAAGATGGATAGCATCAGGACAACCAGTCCAAGCCGCAAGCAAAGAAGGACACCGAAAAAACAAAGAAAGATACCGGGAAGTGGTGCGACTTCCATAAGAGCCCTTGGAATAACACTGCTGATTTCCGCTCAAAGCAGTCGCTGGTGGCCGAAGTGAAAGCATCTGAATCAGATGCGGGTTCTAACTCTGATTTATAACCAGAAAGGGGAAGACGGATCATTGACGCAGAACCCAGTGCCACCATTACTACCACCAAGCTCCAGCCTGATGAACCAGACGATCCAGAAGAAGGAGAATGCCTCTTCCATTCATAGATGTGGGTAAAAGGCACCCCGCTGCACTTCATCGTTGATAGCGGTAGCCAGAAGAATCTCATCTCAGCAGAGGTCGTCAAGTGCCTGGCCCTGCTGACAATGCCGCACCCACAACCCTACACCATTGGATGGCTCTGCAAAGGAAGCGATCTCTGCGTCAACCAACAGTGCCGACTGCCATACAGCATCAAGCCCTTCAAGGATGAGGTATTGTGTGATGTTGCTCCTCTTGAAGTTTCAGATGTTCTTTTGGGACAACCTTATTTATGGAAACGTCATGTTGTATATGAGTCTAGGCCTCGTAGTGTTATTATTTCTTTGAACAGGAAATTGTACAGGATACCCGAGGCAGTCCCTCCTAGTGCTATTTCCTTGACCTCTGCCAAGCAATGCAGGAAGGTCATCTCTCAGACCGGGAAATTTGTCTTCTTCGTGATTCGCTCTTAGAGTGAAAGAAAGATCGCAGCCACATCCCGGGCCTCCGCGACCGATCTATCCTCACAACAGAAGCAAGTGGATAAGGTGGTGGAAGGATACTCAGATATCTTCTCCTCTCCGACCAGGGTACCTATGCACTGCCAAGTCAAGCATCCCATCGATCTGACCCCAGGCGCACCGCTACCCAATGGGCCAATCTATCGCCGCTCTCTGTTGGAAAAAGAGGAAATTAAGAGGCAGATCCAGGAATTTCTCCACAAGGGGCACATCCATCCCAGTTCATCACCTTGTGGGAGCCCAATCGTGCTGGTGCAGAAGAAAGATGGGACCTGGCGACTCTGCATTGATTACCGGGCCCTGAATAAAATCAAAGTCTGTAACCGATACCCGATTCCTCGAATCAACGACCTCCTTGATCAGCTCACGGGGGCCAAATACTTCAGTAAGATTGATCTGAAGTCTGGCTACCACCAAGTCCCAATAGAACAGACAGATGTATGGAAGACTGCCTTCAAGTCAAAAGAAGGTCTTTTTGAATGGCTGGTCATGCCTTTTGGTTTGAGAAATGCTCCAGCAACTTTTATGAGGATGATGGACGATATCCTATGACCTTTCACCAACAATTTTGTAGTGGTGTATCTGGATGACATCCTCATCTACAACAAGACTTGGGAGGAACACTTGCAGCATATTCAGCAGGTTCTGCACACTCTGCGGAAGCACAAACTATATGCAAACTTGGAAAAATGCTCCTTCGGCATGGACAGGGTCCATTACTTAGGCTACATCATTGATCGACATGGTGTGTATGTGGATCTAGGCAAGATCCAGGTCATTCGTGACTGGCCAGCCCCAACCACACTCACTGAACTTCGGAGCTTCTTGGGCCTCGCCAATTTCTATCGATGGTTCGTGTTGGGATTCTCTCATATCACATGGGCCCTCAGCTAAGTGACCAGGGGTGGTGGTAAGGAAAAATTTGTGTGGGGATTGTCCCAACAACAAGCCTTCAATGACTTGAAGAAGCATTTTTTCTCATCGCCGGTACTCTCATTACCGAACCTGCAACATCCCTTTGAGATCGAAATAGATGCTTCAGATTATGCTGTGGGTGCCGTTCTCACTCAACACGACCACCCTGTGGCATATCATAGTGAGACACTATCAGATGCTATCTGCAAGTACCCTACCTACGACAAATAAATGTACTCCATTGTACAAGCCTGCCGCTAGTGGAGAGATTACATTCTTGGGAAGGAGACAGTCATCCACACTGATCACAAGCCACTACAGTTCATGCAGACCCAAGGAAAGTTGCAGAATGACCGCCATCAGAAGTGGTCAACATATTTATAGCAGTTCCACCTCAACATCAAATATAAAACAGGGAGTACCAACCGAGTTGTTGACTGCCTCAGTCGACCTCCAGTCATGCCACTTACCATGGTGCTAGACTCTTGTGGCCACGAGACCTCCGGATGGCCCCACCTCTACGAGACAGACCCTCACTTCTCCGCCACCTATCAAATGTTGGGCACCAACTTAGTGGTTGCTAATTTCCATCTTCAGGATGGGTTGTTGTGTCATCTGGGCCATCTCTGTGTTCCATCAAGCGAGTGCGCGAAGCTGATTTGGGAAGCTCACTATAGTCGGGTGGCAGGACACTTTGGCATCGAAAAGACAGTGGCAGTGTTGCAGAAACATTTCTACTGGCCGAAACTTTGACAGGATGTCGGCAAGTATATCAGGTCGTGCACCGCTTATGCTATTGCCAAACCGACCACTAAGAAATAGGGCCTATACACCCCTCTTCCTACTCCTGACAGGCCGTGGGAATCCATCTCAATGGACTACATGTCGGGCCTCCCGTCCACCAAGTGGGGAAACGACTGTGTTTTCGTGGTTGTTGATCGCTTTTCGAAGATGGCGATTCTAGCCGCTTGTAAGAAGAACATCACAACAGAAGCCACTGTCAAGCTCTTCTTTGAACGAGTATGTGTACATTTTGGCATCCCAAAGACCATTATCTCAGACCATGACATTCGGTTCCTCAGCTCATTTTGGTCAACCCTTTGGTCACTGCTGGATACCAAGATCACCAAATCCACTGCCTTCCACCCCCAAACCGATGGACAAACGGAGTTCGTCAACCGGATGGTCGTACATATCCTGCGCATGTACAATTCAACACACCCCCGCACATGGGATGAGAGTCTCCCCTATGTCCAACATAGCTACAACCGAGCCCTGCATAGCTCAACTGGCCACACCCCCTTTCAGGTGGGGTTGGGATTCAAACCATTGGGCCCCATGGATGTTTCACTTCCCCTTGTGACCACCTTGGCTGACTCGTCCCCAAAAGCTGACAAAGCCACCCGGTTCATTGAACGGATCCAGCATATCCGCCAACAGGTTTAGGATATTGTACAGAAGTCTAATGCCAAGTACAAGCAGCGTTGTGATCAACATCGGGTGCCACATAAGTTTCAGGTGGGTGACAAAGTTTGGTTGCATTTGCAGAAAGAACGCCTTACAGGGCCCCATCGAAAGCTTCTCCCACTCCGTTATTGGCCGCACACCATCACTAAGGTGGTGGGTGACAACGCTTTTGAGCTCAACATTCCCCTCTTCCTTGGTCTGCATCCAGTCTTCAACGTGGCTCTCCTTCGGCCATATTTCCCACCACTATTAGACACCTCAGAGATAGCAGAGAATTTGACACCAACAGAGCTCAACCCTGACTGCCTACAACAAGCATCCAGTGATCATATTGCAAACACATAGATCAAGGGCAGTCGACATCAAAGGATCCAGCTTTATCGAGTTGTCAAAGCAGGGCAGCTCCTGCACCAAGGCAAATGGCTCACCCGAGGCCAAATTCAGCAGAAATTTCCTCATCTGATGGGGGAACTCAATGCAATGGAGACCACTGCTTCCTAAGGAGGGAGGATTGATCCAGGTGGATATTGGTGGCCACCCACCTTTCCAACTAGCTCAAAACAGTTTTATGGCAACTTTGGTATTGTACTATTTTTAGCAATTTTTTGGGTCCTGAACTTTCGGGGCCATTTTGAGGCCCTAAACGACCTTTTTTGGCAATTTAAGGGGCCGAATAGTTTCCCCCGATGTACATTTGGCCCCATTCAAAAGTTGTAAATCTCAGATAGACCTTTCCAACAGGCTACCGAGCGCCCCAAACGGAGATCGTATGCAAAAGTTACAACCGCAGGAAGTTGATGTACTAACTTACCCAAACGGGGCCCACATGACTTTTGGCGCTTCATCTCCTAGGGTTAGGTTTTTGGATTTCTAGGTTTTTTGACATTCTTGTTTATTGTAAAAGGCCTTGAGACCCTCATTGTAACCATCTTCTTGTGAAATGAGCGCAGCTGTCACATCTCTTCTCAGAGATAAGCCGCCACCATTCCAACAAGCTTGTTTTCCGCTGCGTTTTACAGTTCTAGCTTATTTCCTTATTGAATAGAAAACCAGTTTTACTGTATCTCTATTATTTTGTGTTAAGCATCTGATAATAATCGGTATTCATTTCGTTCTGCTCATAAAATCTAGATCAGTGGTATCAGAGCGGTCTGCTCCTTGTCATCTTAATGCATGTCCCCAACGAGGTCAGGGTACAAAGAATTGGGTCTCGAGCTTGTTTCTCTTGAGGACAAAAGCTCTCGCACGCCCAAGCGACCTCTCATGGCAGGAGAAGAGAAAGATGACGGGACAGGAGATCCTATCAAAATGTTTCTTGAGGAAGCCCTCACGCAGCAGAGGAATGAGATGATGGATAATTTCGTGCAAATCCTTCGACGACTACCAACAAGCGACGCATCTTCCTCGAGCGGAAGCACCGCCCCCTTCAAGGTACAAATCAAATTCGATATCCCTATATTTGAAGGACAGATAGACGCGGATGCTATAGATAAGTGGTTGAATCTACTAGAAGGGTATTTTTCTGTCCATAACTTTTCGAATAAAGAAAAGATTACTTTTGCACTCCTCAAAGCCGTTCCCCATGTCAAAGATTGGTGGGAAACATTCTGCGAGCAAAAGGACATAGAAGAAGCCTCATTATTTTCAGTCACGGCCACCTGGTAATCCTTCAGGGATGCTATTAAGGAACAATACTACCCTGTTGGAAGTTATGACGACTTGTATACCAAATGGACCACACTGTGACAAGAAAGAGACCAAGCAGTGCCAGAGTTCACGAATATCTTCCATACATTGCGCACCAAGTTGGGTATCAAAGATTCAGATCAACATCTAGTGCTCAAGTATCGCGGTGGTTTGCATAGATACATCTAGACCGAAATGGAATTTCTGGACATCTCTTCCTTGGGCGCAGCCTACCTATATGCCATCAAAATCGAGCAGAAGCTCAAACAAAAGACGCGGCAATTTGGGCCTGGGAACCCTTCACAGTAAAAGACAGGAAAGGGCGGCCCCAACCCACAGAATAGAGGACAGAGCAAAGATGGACAGCATCAGGACAACCAGTCCAAGCCGCAAGCAAAGAAGGACACCGAAAAAACAAAGAAAGATACCAGGAAGTGGTGCGACTTCCATCAGAGCCCTTGGCATAACACTGCTGATTGCCACTCAAAGTAGTCGCTGGTGGCCGAAGTGAAAGCATCTGAATCAGATGTGGGTTCTGACTTTGAGTCCGAACCAGAAAGGGGAAGACAGATCATTGACGTGGAACCCAGTGCCACCATTGCTACCACCAAGCTCCAGCCTAATGAACCAGATGAGCCAAAAGAAGGAGAACGCCTCTTCCATTCACAGATGTGGGTAAAAGGCACCCCGCTGGACTTCATCGTTGATAGCGGTAGCCAGAAGAATCTCATCTCGGCAGAGGTCGTCAAGCGCCTGGCCCTGCCAACAACGCCGCACCCACAACCCGACACCATTGGATGGCTCCGCAAAGGAAGCAATCTCCACGTCCGCCAACATTGCCGACTGCCATACGGCATCAAGCCCTTCAAGGACGAGGTATTGTGTGATGTTGCTCCTCTCGAAGTTTCAGATGTTCTTTTGGGACAACCTTATTTATGGAAATGTCATGCTGTATATGAGTCTAGGCCTCATAGTGTTATTATTTCTTTGAACAAGAAATTGTACAGGATACCCGAGGCAGTCCCTCCTAGTGCTATTTCCTTGATCTCTGCCAAGCAATGCAGGAAGGTCATCTCTCAGACTGGGAAATTTGTCTTCTTCGTGATTTGCTCTCAGAGTGAAAGAAAGATCGCAGCCACATCCCGGGCTTCCACGACTGATCTATCCACACAACAGAAGCAAGTGGATAAGGTGGTGGGAGGATACTCAGATATCTTCTCCTCTCCGACTAGGGTACCTCTACACTGCCAGGTCAAGCATCCCATCGATCTGACCCCAGGTGCACCGCTACCCAATGGGCCAGTCTATCTCTGCTCTCTGTTGGAAAATGAGGAGATCAAGAGGCAGATCCAAGAATTGCTCCGGAAGGGGCACATCCATCCCAGTTCATCACCTTGTGGGAGCCCAATCGTGCTGGTGCAGAAGAAAGATGGGACCTGGAAACTCTGCATTGATTATCGGGCCCTGAATAAAATCATAGTCCGTAATCGGTACTCGATTCCTCGAGTCGATGACCTCCTTGATCAGCTCACGGGGGCCAAATACTTTAGTAAGATTGATCTGAAGTCTGGCTACCACCAGGTCCCAATAGAACAGACAGATGTATGGAAGACTGCCTTCAAGTGAAAAGAAGGTCTTTTTGAATGGCTGGTCATGCCTTTTGGTTTGACAAATGCTCCAGCAACTTTTATGAGGATGATGGACGATATCCTATGACCTTTCACCAACAATTTTGTAGTGGTGTATCTGGATGACATCCTCATCTACAACAAGACTTGGGAGGAACACTTGCAGCATATTCAGTAGGTTCTGTACACCCTGCGGAAGCACAAACTATATGCAAACTTAGAAAAATGGTCCTTCGGCGTGGACAGGGTCCATTACTTAGGCTACATCGTTGATCGACATGGTGTGCATGTGGATCTAGCCAAGATCCAGGTCATCCGTGACTGGCCAGTCCCAACCACACTCACTGAACTTCGGAGCTTCTTGGGCCTCGCCAATTTCTATCGACGGTTCGTGCTGGGATTCTCTCATGTCGCATGGGCCCTCAGCCAAGTGACCAGGGGTGGTGGTAAGGAAAAATTTGTGTGGGTCCTGTCCCAACAACAAGCCTTCAATGACTTGAAGAAGCGTTTGTGCTCATCACCATTACTCTCATTACCGAACCTGCAACATCTCTTTGAAATCGAAACAGATGCTTTAGATTATGTTGTGGGTGCCGTTCTCACTCAACACGGCCACCCTGTGGCATATCATAGTGAGACACTATCAGATGCTGTCCGCAAGTACCCTACCTACGACAAAGAAATGTACTCCATTGCACAAGCCTGCCGCTACTGGAGACATTACATTCTTGGGAAGGAGACATTCATCCACACTGATCATAAGCCACTATAGTTCATGCAGACCCAAGGAAAGTTGCAGAATGACCGCCATCATAAGTGGTCAACATATTTATAGTAGTTCCACCTCAACATCAAATATAAAACAAGGAGTACCAACCGAGTTGCTGACTGCCTCAGTCGACCTCCAGTCACGCCACTTACCACGGTGCTAGACTCTTGTGGTCACGAGACCTCCGGATGGCCCCACCTCTACGAGACAGACCTTGACTTCTCCGCCACCTATCAAATGATGGACACCAACTCAATGGTTGTTAATTTCCATCTTCAGGACGGGTTGTTGTGTCGTCTGGGCCATCTCTACGTTCCATCAAGCGAGCACACGAAGCTGATTTGGGAAGCTCACTATAGTCGGGTGGCAGGACACTTTGGCATCAAAAAGACACTGGCAGTGTTGCAGAAACATTTCTACTGGCCGAAACTTCGACAGGATGTCGGCAAGTATATCAGGTCCTGCACTGCTTGCGCTATTGCCAAACCGACCACTAAGAAACAGGGCCTATACACCCCTCTACCTACTCCTGATAGGCCGTGGGAATCCATCTCAATGGACTGCATGTCGGGCCTCCCGTCCACCAAGAGGGGAAACGACTGTGTTTTCATGGTTGTTGATCGCTTTTCCAAGATGGAGATTCTAGCCGCTTGTAAGAAGAACATCACAGCAAAAGCCACTGCCAAGCTCTTCTTTAAACGAGTATGGGTACATTTTGGGTTCCCACAGACCATTATCTCAGACTGTAACGCCCCCTTCCATCACTCCCGTGCAAGGAAGGAAACGTTAACTAAACTACCGGGCTTTGGGTAGACTTAGCCCCAAAGATTTTTACTCATAAATTCATCACAATTTAAAAACTTCTATATGCAGATTCATCTCAATAGACACACAACGGAATGAACATACTAGCAAGCACACAAACGGGCAATAATTGCATAACATATCTATCACAGCAGAGAATGATCCAATATAAAGAGACCCAATCTCATTCCAATGCCATGCATGGATTCCATACTAAGATAATTAATTCATTTCATTAAACATGGACAATTTATCAAACTGCAGAACACAAAATGCAAATAATTTATAATACAGAGAACACTTATCTTGATAAGTAGATGTCCAAACGACTAGCTATGGAAAAGCAATGTTCCTCCCAACCGTAGATCTCTATCCAGCCTATATTCCTTCAGCTGAGAGATCACCCCCGAGCTGGGCTGTGTATCCACTAAGGAGGAACTAGCTGGGTTCACTCACAGCCATGGTTTCGGTCATGCATCCAAGGAGATAGAGGAGGGTAACAATAAGCCAGTCAGCTCAACCACAGAGCTACATGCCTCTCAAGTGATCTCAACAGTCAGGCACCCACATTACCTACCACATCCAACACAAGGAAGATCCCCTTCTCTATTACACAGTCCCTCAGGCAACTCTTCCCTCCAGTGCTCTTCAGGATGGGCATAGAAAGGTCCAGCTGCTAGTCCTTGAGATCCTAGCCTTCACTGGGTTTATGAAGCACACCCAACCTCTGCATAGTCATTCCCAACTTGATTTCTCACCATTCTGCTCACCAAATACTCAAATCCGTCACTGGTTTTCTGAGCTGCAAAAACTGGGTTTTCCTCTTGATTTCGGGGTAGCTAATGCTCCCAAATTCGCCCCAAGGTTCATGCTGATGGATCCCCCATTGGATTTTCCTGTCCCATGCCAAATCTGGGCGTTTTTGGTCTTTCAAAATCCGGGTTCTCTCAAGGTCGCGATTTTCTAGTTCTCTCACTGCTGGCACTCGTTTTTGGATGCAGAATGATGCTAGCTCCCTCCACAATGGAATGGGGATGAGAATGAAGCCACCTCCCATAAGGTTGAGTGACTTCTTGCACAAGCAAACAGAGCCCATACCTACCCATACGAATTTCAGGGCTGCCCATGCTCCATTGAAGCCATGGGCTGCAATCTCAACCACCTCCTTACAACAGTCATAAATGTCACCTAGGGAAGTCAATGGGTTCTCATAATGACAAATGGCAGCCTAGGGTTTAGTCCCATAGCCCCCTCACCACTCCCTAGTGGATACACGTGGCCCCTTCTCATTCGTTGCCTCCATAGCCAGTTTTGGTATTTTATTTCAATATTAAATATTTACATCAATTTACAATATCCCATGGCTTAATAGCACGTGGGTAACAAAATATCAAGCGTGTCTAATTTAGATAAAATCCGCGCATAAACTAGCGGGGCCTTGGCCTTGAGCTCCACACTAGGAAAACATACAACGTGTGTACACAATATTTACATTAGAAACCAATATTTCCTAAGGGTCAAAATTGGGGTATTACATAGACCGTGACAGTCGGTTCCTCAGCTCATTCTGGTCAACCCTCTGGTCACTGCTGGATACCAAGCTCACCAAATCCACTGCCTTCCACCCCCAGACCGATGGACAAACGGAGGTCGTCAACCGGATGGTCGTACATATCCTACACATGTACAATTCAACACACCCCCGCACATGGGATGAGAGTCTCCCCTATGTCCAACATAGCTACAACCGAGCCCTGCATAGCTCAACTGGCCACAACCCCTTTCAGGTGGGGTTGGGATTCCAACCATTGGGCCCCATGGATGTTGCACTTCCCCTTGCGACCACCTCGACCGACTCGTCCCCAGAAGCTGACAAAGCCGCCCGGTTCATTGAACGGATCCAGCATATCCACCAACAGGTTCAGGATATTCTATAGAGGTCTAATGCCAAGTACAAGCAGCGCCATGATCAACATCGGGTGCCACATAAGTTTCAGGTGGGCGACAAAGTTTGGTTGCATTTGCAGAAAGAACGCCTTACAGGGCCCCATCGAAAGCTTCACCCACTCCATTATGGGCCGTACACCATCACCAAGGCGGTGGGTGACAATGCTTTTGAGCTCAACATTCCCCACTTCCTTGGTCTGCATCCAGTCTTCAACGTGGCTCTCCTTCGGCCATATTTCCCACCACTATTAGACACCTCAGAGATAGCAGAGAAGTTGACACCAACAGACCTCAACCCTGACTACCTACAACAAGCATCCAGTGATCATATTGCAGACACATAGATCAAGGGCAATCGACATCAAAGGATCCAGCTTTATCGAGTTGTCAAAGCAAGGCAACTCCTGCACCAAGGCAAGTGGCTCACCCGAGGCCAAATTTACCAGAATTTCCTCATTTGATGGGGGAACTCAACGCAATGGAGACCATTGCTTCCTGAGGGAGGATTGATCCAGGTGGATATTGGTGGCCACCCACCTTTCCAACTGGCTCAAAACAGTTTTATGGCAACTTTGGTATTGTACTATTTTTAGCAGTTTTTCGGGTCCTGAACTTCGGGGCCATTTTGAGGCCCTAAACGGCCTTTTTCGGAAATTTGGGGGGCCAAATGGTTGCCCCCGGCATCCATTTGGCCCCATTTGATAGTTGTAAATCTCGGATAGATATTTCCAACGGGCTACCGAGCGCCCCAAACGGAGATCGTATGCAAAAGTTACGACCCCGGGAAGTTGATGTACTAACTTACCCAAACGGGGCCCACATGACTTTTGGCGCTTCATCTCCTAGGGTTAGGTTTTTGGATGTCTAGGGTTTTTGACATTCCTGTTTATTGTAAAAGGACTTGAGAGCCTCATTGTAACCATCTTCTTGCAAAATGAGTGCAGCCGTCACATCTCTTCTTAGAGATAAGCCGCGACCATTCTAGCAAGCTTGTTTTTCGCTGCATTTTACAGTTCTAGCTTATTTCCTTATTGAATAGAAAACCAGTTTTACTGTATCTCTGTTATTTTGTGTTAAGCATCTGATAATAATCGGTATTCATTTCATTCTACTCATAAAATCCGGATTTCATTATACTAACCAAAGAAGGATCATCAGAGTGAAGTGCACAAGGTGCAATCGCACTAGTCATTTTGGAAAACATTGTCAAGTTGTGAGATGTTATGCATATGATGGTTTTGGACATAAGGCTATGTACTATCAAAGAGTAGTAAACTATCCTAATGAATACATGTTGCACAAAAGAAATCAAAATACAAGAATCAATAGTGAGGGCACTCAAGCGCAGAATCAGAATAGAAATGCGCACATGAAAGCTTGGGTAAGGAAATCTCCTAAAAAATGCATACAAGAAGCTGTCAATCCAAGTACATCCAATGCAGCAAGTAATTGCTACCCCTCTTGCTATTCTCCCAAGGAGTTTGTGTGAGATCCTTGAATTCAATACGATGCATATTAGGAATTCAAGGAGTATGTTAGTGAAGATTATGGTTTGAAAATGTCTGTCGCATAGATTATTAAATGTTGCAAAATGTTACATGTGTATTTGTTGGAATGCCATAGAAAAGGATCTTCAGTATTATTGATGAACAAAGATATGTGCATTAGTTTCTAAGTTATGTTGAAGTTATGTTGTCACACAAAAGAACTTGCATGTGATAGAATGAAGAAAAAGTACAAACAAACATTGATGAGAAGTAAACATGATTATGCATAGATTACAAAATTAGATTACATTCAAAATTGTATTACTACTGAGAAGTAATTTGTATTACATTCAAAATTTGTGTGATTACAAAATGCATGAGTCGTCTGCAAAATTGAACATCAAAAGAGACTTAATGCCTAAGCCAAAAGGGCGAGTTCACAAGAACAATTGAAGTTGTATGAGGAAAAATTGAGAATCACATATTAACTCAAAGTTGCAATTCAAGGTCCAATTCCACGTCTTGTTGTTGTGAGAGACGGAGCTCTAAATCAATCAGAACCATATCATTGCATTCATAAGTTGGTTGAAGGGGATAAAGATGCAGATTGAGGATGACGCTTGTTCGTCAAAATGATTAGCCCGAATTGAAGACAGATCATCCATAATTTGTTGTTGTTTCCGCTCCAAGATGTCAACCTGGTTTCTCAGACTTGTCAATCGTTTAGAATTGCTTTGGTTCACCTGCGACTGGGCATACTGGTGATTGAATTATGATTCTTCCATTCGGTCCTGCCAGTTTCCCATGTTGACTCTTAAATGAGTGAACTCAAATTGTTGGGATTGGACAGCAAGGTTAAGGAAATCATTCATCCTCTTGTAGAACAAATCCATGGCCATGAAAAATGAGAAATCAGGAGACAATGTGATGAAGAGAAAAAGGTGATGAACTACGCATTTCACGGAGCTCTTATAAAATTGAATGGAAGTTTTTCTGCATGTGTGGAATTAAGTTTAAGAGATGTGTATTCAAGACCACACGATTCGAAGAAGGTGATGGAGTCGCCAAAAGTAAATTTTGGAGTTAATGAAGTTGGGAAAAAGTACAAAAAGAGGAAATCCAATCCATTGCTCCATGCGATGAATAATGTTTCCCCGAAAGCTAAAGTACGGATGTGACACGTCATAGTTCCCGCACGAATTGATTTGCATATCCTTTTAATGCCGAGCTGGCTGGTAGGTGGAAAAACGTGCCAAATATTTGGTTGTCATGGAAAAGGATGCGATGACAGTAAAGGTAATGAGGCTTGGTGATAGTGTAGTAAATGCGATGAATGGAATAGTCAAACACAGAAGGAAATCAATGGGAAAGATAGTGCAAAACTAGTCAAAAACCAATTTCAATACTGCGCAATTGGCACAATAGGAAGATTGCATGAATATATATGCAAGGAATGATGAAGTATTCTGACAAGAACAAAAGATCAAGATAAGAAGGAAGATATAAAATGTACATGAGGAGCACATCATAGATGGTTATGAAAACAATGTATAGACTAGAGGATATCGACGTAGAAAATTTAACAAAAGAATGAAGCATGAAGTCAGGGGGAGTTATACCATATAAGAAGATGAATAAATCTCAGCACAAAAGAAAAGAAAAGAGAACTTGTAATTGCATAGTGATAGCACATATTTTCCATTGATGTCAAAGGGAGAGAAATAACATGAAGCTGAGAAGCAAGAGCATGAAGCAGATGAGAAAGAGCATGAAATTGATAATGGAGAAAGAGCATGAAACTGATCATGAAGAGCATGAAGATGATTATGAAGCATGCATCAAGACAATAAGAATGATCATGAAGCATGCAATCTACACTAAATTAATAGAAAGTAGAAAAAGCATTAACAGCAGAATGCACATATGTCAAGGGTTCAAATTGGCAAAGAATATAGGGGGAGTACACATAGGGGGAGTACTACGACAAGCACAGATGAAGCGCATAACTTCAGGAAACAATTATGCACAGCTTCATAAGGTGTTGACATCAATGCCAAAGGGCGATATTGTTGAACTTTGGTTGTCATTGATGTCAACTAATTCATTTTGTGTCATTGATGTTAACTAATGTCAATTGTCTTGTGTGGAGAAGGGATGCTACGTTAAGTCATTGGTTGTAGTTATATATCTCTATCATGTACTCCTCTATTTGCAGTAATACAAATGCTTTCCACCAATATCGTTCTCATGTGTAATGATGTTGTGTTGTTTACCTACTTAACTGTTTACATAGATCTCTTATTGTATAGATGCTCTTTACTTGTTTCTCTTTTCTGTGTCTTAACAGGTCTTGCAGCTTGGATCTGACGACTGTGGGACGTGGAGCAACATTCAGGAGAAAGGATAGCGAATCAAAGAGGTAAGACATCTAGCACTTGATCCTTAAGTAGATATAGGAAATGTGTTTGTATTCTGTTCTATTTGTTCTAGACTCGCATTGAGATAGGGAGATCCGGCTTGCCTCTGGTCGAGTGGATTGTCCGGTAACAAATCTGGCGACCATACTGGGGAGTATTCTTGTTTACTGATCGTTAATATGAGTCATTTTCAGTTGATTTCTTGACATAAGCCTTGTCTTTATTTTTTCCATTGTTCCTTCTTAGGATTGATTCCATTGTCAGATCTTCACATTGAAGATCCTGATCTTCTTCCTCTGAGTTTATACAACTCAGTTTCAAGCCTATTTTTGGTTCATTTTTGAGATATCTGATTCATTTATGAGTCTAGAACTCTGTTGTCGCACCTGGGCAGTGAGAATAGAGTGACACTGTGTTTTTCTGAGTCTATGTCCTTTGTCTATTGCTTACTTGTCACAGCCTGTGCACTTGTGAACTACAACACTGTCTCACTTCTCGTGTAGGTAACCTGCGACATCGCATTGTTTGCAAAGACAAAGTGTGCTGATCTGTCGAGACTTAGCATACAGGCATCCATCCTCTTGTTTGACAGTCTGAGCCTTGGTTTGATGTATGAACTCCCTCTGTGCTGCAACATCCAGCCAGAGATCCCATTTTGATTTGTATGTTGAGAGTTTGGTTTGTTTGGATTGACTTTGGGTTTCGTTTTGGACAAGCTTGAAACCGGTAGTGGTGGATACTTTTGTCTCCTCCACCTTCATCCATTCACTCTTGCATTCCCTTCCTTCCATCCCTGATCTAATCATTGCATTGGATCACCTTCCAGACCTCATCTACTTTTGTTTTGGGCTTTGCTTGCTTAGTTTGCTTGCTGCTGTTTGACTTTGAGTCAAGTGTGTCCTTTCCGCTTGGATTGAGTGCTTGTCTTTTCTTGAGTTTTCTGAGTATATGAACGCTGTGAGTAGTGTTTTCTTTTCAATCATTTAGATCTGAAAGCAAAGTTGTTATCAAGTTTATTTCTTTGATACATCCATTGGAAAATTAAAAAGTGCTTCTTCCCCATTGTTTCTCAAAACTTGTTGAAGAAAGATCATTGTGCATTGAAATGTTTTGGAAAAGATGAATGGAAAATTGATTGTGTTTTTCTTGAATTATGAATTATTCATCTTCCTGAAAAGCCCAAGTACATTTCGTTTTTTTTCAAAAGTTGTTTCCATGCTAGGGAAAGATAGATGCATTTTTTATTCCTGTTGCCTTTAGATCATTGAAAAGAGAAAGTGAAAAACTTGCATTTTCCATTTCAGAATCCTCTCATTTCATTACTTAGTGTGTTTTGATTTGAAAAGTGAAAGAAAAGAAAAGGAAAAAATGCTTTGATTTGGATAGTAGTGTTGTGTACTTTTGAGTTTCGTTGAAAATGAAAAGAGTATCTTCATTGTCAAATTTGTTTGAATTGAGATTGTGTTGCATTGAGCTTGTTTGGAAATACCATTGAAAAGAAAAAGCTTTCTCCTTCCTGTAGGTAGAATTCATTGAAAGAAAAGAATATTTCGTGCATGTAGCTAGGGCTTGCATTATGTTTCCAATTATGTACTCACCTCATGCATTCACCTAACCGTCCAAGATAAAATTAACGGTAGAACTAGGTAAAATTTTTAGCAACTTGTGTGTAAGTTAGAGACGTGTTCCGGCATTGTTAAGCATGGCGACTGTCATTACTTGCCAGCACTGTAGTCTGGGGGTATTGTAGTCTTCCACGTACATCAGTATATCGAGCTCCTTCACGTACCCACCCAGTACCATAATCCGTACTTGGCGTATATCGAAGGGTGTATCACGTACTCGACATGTATATCAGAAGGTCTCGTGCCAATGGCTGTGCATTAGACAGCACCACTATGGATTTGAGCTCCGACGTACCTTGTGTATATTGGGAGACATCATTAGGATTCCTGAAACCAATTGAGTTAACCATTTGGCCGTCATGGCAAAGCAATACACTGAGAACAACACTCGGAGAGATTAGCATGCACATACTATCCAAGTAATCGGGTATGCAAGCAAGGGTACGGTCCCAATCCTCCTTGTCACATCATATGGTTGGACCCTGCAGTATATCGCGGTTTGTGATGCCTTGATAATCCCGTGAGGTTCCAGACTTTTGAATCCACTCTATCACATAAGTCTGCTTGTTTCCTTAGTTTGAGTAGGTTTTTTTGGACTGCCTTTCTTTTAGCATACCTTTAGGAGAGAGAGACGCTGTTTCAGCCATCCTGATACTTTGGTGGATTTTCCCTGGAGAAGGGCCCATAGGATCTTGAACTTATCACCCGAATATCCCCTTAATCTGGAGGTTATTTCGAGTGTAAGAATGGATCAGCATAATGTGGTCATAGTTACTGAAGTGGAGAACCCCACTTTGAATGTTGGTGGACTTTTGTTTCCACCAGATTCACCTCCCTCTCATCCCCCGCAGGATGAAGGAGCACAAACCCCAACTTCAAAAAACCCTCCTCTCATTTTCCCGGGAGAACCTGGATTGTTGGAATGGATAAACCAACCCTAGGAAGACCCTACTGCAATTGTTGGTCCATCAGGAGCTTATTCGACATCTTCTACAGACCACCCAGTGGCTCATTTTGCCATCTCATCCCCACCCAACTTGACTACTCCAGAGTTCACTAGGCCTTACTTCAGGCAAGACCCTGCTGATATTTTCAGCCCCATCCATGAACGTTTGGAATAGTTACATATTAAAGGTGATGAGCTCTGAAGACAAAGTCTCGAGCAACACTCTGACGAGTTCCATAATCATCATTTCCAAATAATATTTGATGATGGAAACATCCCAGTTCGTTCGATATCTTTTGGATCATCGGAACAACCCCACCATGTGACCACTAGTCAGATTGGTCAACCCTCATAAGAGTCCAGTCTTGCACCTAAAAAGAACTAACTAGTGGAAGGACAACAATCCAACACACCCGTAACTACCACAGTTACTTTACCAGTTCCTCCCCCATCTCAAAATTCAAGGGGAGAATACTCCGTTCCCCTGGGTTACCTTATTGGTAATGTTATTACTACGGTAACTAGTCAACAACCTATGTTAGTTCAACCTCTGAATAGTGGTCAGCCTGCTGTGGCTGGGGGGAAACCCCCGTTTCCTAACCAGAACATAGGCGGTAGAATCCCCAACGGGCCTTCCGTTGGACCTTCCCAACATGCTAGACCATCCACCACGGTATTATCTCATGTTGGAGGGCCATCCAATGTAACTCAACCCCCATGGAGTCAAGAGTATCCAGGTTCTATTAACCCCATGTCGGGTCAACCTAATCCCGGAAACGCACCATATGGGATACCTTATCCCAGGAACTCATACACTCTATGGGGGCAACAACCTACTTTGCAGCACGGACCCCAACCAGTTATCCCTCAAGCACCACCACCCCTGATCGGACCTCCTCCACCTCCCATTGGAGGCGGCGGGCCCCCACCTAACATTGGGGGAGGCCCACCTCATTTTACCTACAACTTACCTCACCCTTTCGGCAGTGGAAGGAATGGTCCCCCTCCCCCTCCAGGCAGAGGAGGCGGCGGACCACCTTATCATGGCGGAGGAGGACATTTCCCTTCGGGTGGCGGAGGTGGTCCACCACCCCCTCCAAGCGGAAGTGGTGGAGGACCTAATTACCGTGGTGGTGGCAGCGGTGGTGGAGATCCCCATCCTTCCGGCAGTGAAGGTGGTGGGGGCCCCCATCCTTCTAGCAGTGGAAGTGGTCCACCACCTCCTCCAGGTGGAGGCGGTGGTGGGCCACCTTATTATGGTTATGGACCCCCCACCTCCTCCTGGTGGTGGCGGCAGACCTCCGCCTCCTCCTGGTGGTGGAGGTGGACCCCCACCTTATGCTGGAGAACCTCCTTATAGTTTGGGCGACACACCCCCCTACGGTCAGTTTCATCCTGGTACACCTTATGGTCAGTTTGGTCCTTACACGCCTTATCCATATTATCAATACGAGCAGCCTAATCCACAATTGCCTTTTCTGGATACTTTGGACCTACCTGACCTTTCCTGTTTAACCAATGATCCTATTTACCATGGATCTAATTGGCCACCGATTCCGGTGAAACTTCCATCTAATATCCCCAAGTTTGATGGCAAGCTGGGTGAAGACCCCAAGAACCATGTGATGACATACCACTTATGGTGTTCATCAAATTCCTTAATGGATGATTCAATTCGTCTTAGATTGTTTCAAAGGACTCTCACTGGTTCGGTTTCCAAGTGGTACATCGAGTTGCCACCACACTCTTTTCCAGACTTTGGCTCTCTTGCTATGAACTTTTTGACGCATTTCCAGCTGCCTATACGGTATGAGACTGGTACTAAGCTTTTAACCTCTCTCCGTCAGAATACCACCACTCACATTTTAGATCACATCCATGAATGGTGAAGGAGATGACATCTCATTAAAGCTCCTATTCCAGATCAGCTCCTAGCAGAATGGTTTACAAAGTCACTTCTTCCTGTCATAGCAAAAGATGTTTCCATGAGAGGTGCTATCACCGAAGAACAAGCCATCGCGAGTGCCCATGTGCTTGACTTGGTCTACACTCAGTCCGACACTTTTTTCAATAGTCTACCTGACGCACCCTGGGACGTTAACAATCCCACGAAACTGCATAAGGGACCCCAAGCTGATGGAATCATTGGTTCCCTTAACACCCAACCTGCTGCTAGCACTGTTGGATCATCCAATCCGACTTTGGCTGGCCATAGCACTGCCAAGTCTACCGCTCCTACTATAACTGAAGAGGTGAATTCTGTTCAATCAACTTCATCTCAGAAGTTTAATGGTAAAAAGAAGAACAAGGGAAAATCCAAAAAGTCTTCTGCCCAGCCGGAACCAAAGAGCACTCCCGACTATACCAAGCAGAAACGGAAACTGAAGTATCCCTGTTTACTGTGCGGAGAAGACCATTTATCCAAGGAGTGTCCCCATAGAGACGAAGTGCAAAAGTTTCTTAGGAATAAACCAACTCCCGCAGTCCTCAACGATCCGTTTCCCGCTCAAAACCAATAGATGATTGCTCAAACCCCCTCAGCCCAGGGGGAACCATCCAATACTGCGCATGTTCTCATGTTGCGTAACGAGACGATCAATTTGAATACTAGCTCGCGATCTTGTGAACCGGTCCCTTCGAAGGAACCCGTTGGAAGTAATACTGAAAAAGCTTCCGACTCTCTGACTGATGTCACTGTACCATCAACTTCTCTTACCATTGAGAAGCCATCTTTGGATTCGATATTGCGTCCTCCCAAGAGTACAATTCGAAAATCTGTTTTCAATCCTAATGCTCATGCAGCACAAAATTACAATATCGTCAAAGACTTGGCCCAAGATCCTTGCACCATGTCCACCCTGAAAGTTTTACAGAATTGTCCCAATCAATGCAAAACTCTCCTTGCAGTTATTGGTGTAGTTGACCCGGATTCCTCAAACACCATCATGTTCCGACTTGACAACCTTAAGCCGAGGATCTCACACCAGCTCGCATTCCAAGTTACTGCGAACCTTGCTGGGAAGATTGTCCATCGTACACTTTTGGACGAAGGAGCCTCCACTTCTGTCATATCCATCACTTTTTGGAGAGCCATTGGCTCCCACAAATTGAATCATTCTCCTACCAAAGCATTCGACGAGTGTGGCTTTCAACCTCATGGGCTCTTTCAGTTGAGTTGGGTGAAAAGAACGTAACCATTAACGTGGAAGTTGTCTCTACCCCATTAGATTATAATCTCTTGCTTGGTCGCAATTGGTTTTATACCATGCAGGCGGTAGCCTCTTCAGTCTTCTGCATAGTACAGTTCCCCCACCAAGGATGAATTGTTACTATCGACCAGTTAGATTTTTGTACACCGGACGCCACTACTCATCCTGGTGACCATGTTCCTTCCATTGGATAGATGTCAAAACAATATGAGAGTGTAGTGGTTGGCCTTTTGAAAGATTAATCTCTCATGGGCATTTTTCCAGAAGCAGACCCCCCTAATCATGTTGCTATGGTGAACATGATCTCCACTGAGATTTTATCACACTAAAACGATGCTTGGCTTGTATCGGATGAAGCCACAACACACCTGCTTGGAGATATGATTCCTCTTTCACCTACTAAACGCATCTATGAGGATATCCAATCAGCTTCAGAGGACCATTCATCCATGGCCTCTCCTTCATGTTCTCTATGACGGACATCCTCTCTACCTGATCTCTTACTTCGGACTTTTCAATCAGACGAGTCCATCATGGAACTAATGAATGTGGATGATGGTCCGTGGGATGATCTTCATCACAGGTCTCTTTTCTTCCTCCATTGGAGTACATAGAGGACAACATCCATACACTCTTTTCGCTGGATATCTACCCATCCCCTCATACTCCCATCCTCACATGTCTTATGGACACGGAGGGCAACTTGGCCAACATTGAGCCAACCACCCTGGTAGACATCTCGGTGAAACTTGGTATAGTGGAACACATTCGTATAGGCTAGAAGTGTTCCCCTGAAGAAATCGCTGTTAGCACGGCCTTGTTCAAGCAATTTCGAGACGTGTTTGCTTGGTCCTATGAGGAGATGCCAGGAATAGACCCCACAATTGTTTCTCACAAAATAAAAACCTATCCCGACATCAAACCTGTGTGCCAAAAATTGCATCTGGTACACCCCCAAAAGACTGTGGCAATTAAGGCAGAAATTGAAAAGCTCTTAAAGGTTGGTTTTATTTATCCTATCCCATTGACGGATTGGGTCTCAAAGGTCGTTCCTGTGAACAAAAAGTAGGGCACCATTTTCATCTGTGTTAATTATCGGGACCTTAATCAGGCTTGTCCAAAAGACAACTACCCGACCCCTTCATCGACTAGATCATCGACAACTGTGCCGGAAGCGTCATCTTCTCATTCATGGATGGCTTTTTTGGTTACAACCAAATTGAGATCAACCCAGCCGACCAACACAAGACGGATTTCATCTGCCCATGGGGAACCTTTGCATATCGCAAACTCTCGTTTGGCCTCAAAAATGCTAGCGCCATGTTCCAGCGGGCTATGTCGTACGCTTTCCACGATATTAAGGACTTTGTGGAGCCATACTTGGACGATCTCCCTGCTCATTCAAAGCAGCGTGAGTTCCACATTGATCATCTGATGGCCATATTCCTCAGATGCAGACGGTATAATATCCATCTAAATCCTCATAAGTGTATCTTTTTCATTGAGTCTGGACGTCTCTTAGGATTTATCGTTTCGAAGGATGGGATCCGCATTGATCCCTTAAAGGTGGAGGCCATCATCAACCTACCACCTCCAACTGATGTTACGTAACTTCAAAGTCTCCAAGGGAAGGCGACTTATTTAAGACTTTTTGTCTGTAATTTCGCGGAGAAGACTTAGGGTTATATGAGACTGCTCAAGAAGGATGTCCCATTCATTTGGGATGACCAAGCTCAAAAATATTTTGACAGTATCAAACATGCCATCACGCATGCTCCCGTGCTTCAACCGCCGAATTACTATCGAGATTACATTCTATATCTTGCCGCTTCTATCACCACTATCGCCATGGTTTTGGTACAGGAGGATCAAAACGCCCAGGAACATGTGATATACTATGCGAGTAAGGGTCTCACCGACACTGAAACTAGATACTCACATGTCGAAAAACTTGCTTCGCTGCAGTCATTGCCATCCAAAAGTTTCGTCATTACATCTTGCTCTGCACCACCACCATCATCGTTGACTCGAACCCCATGTACCACGTACTGACACGTCACGTACTTGGGGGCAAGTATTCACGCTGTATTGTGATACTGCAAGAATTTGATCTTATTTTCGAGAAAGCCAAGTCTAAGAAGTCTTTGGTGTTTGCAGAGCTCATTTGTGACCTTCCTCGTCCTGATGTAGAAGTTGAGCACAATGACTCATTTCCCGATGAATCATTGTTTCTCATCAGTATGACTGATCCGTGGTATGGAGATATCCTGTTATATCTTCAAACCCAACGCTTCGATCCTAACACTACTTCTGAGGAAGAACGTCTCTTGCACTTAGCCAAGCTTGACGAGTCCCACCGAGATGTTGCTCTTGCTAACGAAGCACATAGGAAACGCATCAAGGCCCAGTACATTAAGTCAGTTGAACCTCGTATCTTCAACGAGGGTGACCTGGTCCCCACTTATGACCAGAAGCACGATAAGATAGGAGCTGGGAAGTTCAAGTCCATGTGGCATGGACCCTACGTTATTAAACATGTATTGGAAAAAGGTGCCTACGAGCTTGAAGATTATGACGGAATATCCTTAGGTGAACCCCGTAATGGGATTTACCTGAAGAGATACTATGCTTGATCTCTCATGCATAGACTTTCTTGTATATACTGTACATGGCGTGTTTTTGTGTGGTGTGACTCATTTCTTTTCGAGTGTCTTTTGATCTTGTTTCCGCTTCTCATACCATGTTCTGTCTGCGTGTGCAAATTGCAACGTGCTATGGATTCACGAACGGTGCCAGCTGGCATACCCGTCACCTTGCTTCGGCAGCCTAGGTATTGTATTCCCCAATAGGTGAGTTCATTAACTCAGGAGGAAGTTGCCTAGGGTTTGCGACCAACAATGTTGCAGAATATCAGGCAGTAATCAGAACCCTAACTAATGCCATTTCCTTGGGTATGAACCACATTGTCATCCACATGGATTCTCAATTAGTGGCTTCCCATCTTAACTAGGTCTACGCCATCTGTGATCCCATCTTACTACGTCTCTTCAGACGAGTATGTCTCCTAGAAAGGTCATTTGAATCTATTCAATACCTACACATTCCACGAGAGTTAAACACAGTTGCTGACTCGATGGCCAATTTTATTTTGGATTGGTACATTGCACACACATAATAATCATAATATGTAAAAGCATTCACGACATGTAAATATAATGTACAGAAGCAAACATGTAAACAAGATCACATCACTAATCATTTGAAAGACACATAATGTATAAACTGTCGGTAATGTCTGTATATATATATAAATCGCTCAAAAGTAGTGCTGGTACAAAATCTGAGGCACGATGGATTTCAGTGAGTCTCTACAAAAATATGAAGCATCATAGCTTTTAGTAAGTGCAAAATTTGAGGCCTCTAAGCTCTCAGTACAAGTATAAAAGTGTATCAGGCACCATGCCTGACCCGTACACCCGTGACTCTAACAGCTCTATGATGCTGGGTGAGAAATCAATCTATAGTACGAGCCACCTTGTGGAGCAAGGCATTGAATCGCACGGATGCTCCAACCCCAAACCTCTGCATGGGCCTCGGTAGGTCATCGATAGCCGGCTCTGGTACCTCCACATTTAGCTCGGATAGGTTCTGGTACACCTCCTCCATCTCCTCGATGGCAGCATGAGCACCTGCAGGAACTACTACCTCCCCACCTATGTCTCTCCTTCCTAGAAGAGAGAGACCTACTAGTCGCACGGGGCCCAAATCTGCACACACATAATGTACTTGTCAGCACTACATCAAAAAAAAATATAATACACAAAACTAAAAATACAAGGGTTTTGTTCTTATTGATATCACCCCATGCTGCACCCTCTGGCAGCACCAAGTCGGGATCCTCCCAGAAGTTTGTACCGATGTAAGGAAAGTCCTCGACCATGAGCAACTGGACTTCCAGCCATCTAAAGAACTCAGGACCAAAACTGATGATGGGACCCCCACCATGGTGGGTCGTCACCTCTACCCACCTGAGCATGTGAGGATCTCTCGGATCCCTGTCATCCAGTACTAACTGCAGGAACAGAAGAGGAACCCGCTCTAAGAGGAACGACACTATGATTGATCCGTATCCAAACTGCTTGAGTTCCTCGTGCCAACACTTGGTCAGCTGAGCTCAGATGTTGGTGAGGAGACCCTCGCACCAGTTGAAGACCATGGAAGACATACAGTCTTCCACATATAACATCTGAGTCTGAGTAGCCGTATGTGGAGCTTGGCTACCCACCACCCTGGTAATAGTAAGCAGTATGGTCCTCAGTGGACGACTCACCACATCTCTGATGAGTATCTTCCCACTGGGAGGACGAGAAGTAGCTATGCAGTGCTGAGACACCATGTCCTCAATAGTACGATCACTGGCCCGTGTCCCAGTGAGATGTACAGTGTCCCCTCTTCGGGACAAACCGGTCAAAAATTAGATATCCTCAATGTCAATAGTGAGGATATGCTCACCTAAAACAAAGTATTGTTGGGCCGCATCCCAACTCTGGATCATGTGTGTCAAGAATGGGATCTAGGCTCTCATCCCCTATATCTCGAAGAATTTGAGCAACCCACAGTTTTGCAAAGCAGCCACACATTGTGGATCATTTGCGGCTTGCTCATCTTCAACTTCATGTTCTCTCTCTCGCCACTCCAATACCATTTCTACTTGTTGGTAACCTGCCAAAAGGGGCAATTAAACCTTGTTAGGTCCTTCCCCAACTTACACAAACTCATTTTTTGAAATGTTTTTGATGTTTGACTTGTGGGTTTCTGCCATCGCGCTTCATGTTTAGGTATAGCGTGACATCATCGCAGGTCTCATTTTCTAGGTTTGCGACGACCCGGACTCGTCGCAAGTCCCGAAAGGGCCACTTGCGACGAGCCAAGGGTGCAATTCCCCCTCCCCAAACCATCAAAAACTTCAAAAAATGAACAAGAAATGAAAAACTAAACCACTACAAAGTTGTTGGATGAGATTTATGCCTACTTGGTCCAGACGGCTGGTGAAATGGCAGATCGTAGCTCTCGGAATCGGCAAAGGAAGTTTTGGCTCCAATTGGTACTTCTCCACCCAAATTGGCAATTTGAACAATGTTTCTATTTTTGGCCCATATTTCTATTTATAAATAGAATGGAATATTCTTTTTCAAATATTTTGATGCTTTTGGGCCATTTACTATAGTTTTGACCGTTTGTCATTATATTTGGGACTATTTGACACTTTTTCTAGTGTACAGGGGTCGTAAAGCCGTCTTTTGTACCGTTTCTCGCATTACCAACAGTAATTATAGGTATGAACACTCCTTTGAACGTTTTGTCATTATTGTTTTTGGTTTGTCACATTTATTGTATGAGGATGAGTTTACTCTTTGTTTGTTCTCGTACTCACCAAATCATGAGAACAAGTATCGAGTTATGGTTTATCACTTTTCCGTGCTCGTTAAACTCCCACGAAAAGGACACCCCCCGGAGTCCATAGTTAAGCTCTTTTCAGACTCCCTAAAATTGAAAAGATTGCTAAGCGAACTTGTCATGTTCACGCTTGTTAAAGTATTTGAATGGTCATCTTCCTGGCAATAGTTTACCCTTTTTTCAGACCAGGGGGCACTAATTATGAAAAAAGAATACTCCAGCCAATCATGACTAGAAGAGTCCTCTCCCGTGTTGTTTTACCCTTTTTCGGGCGATGAGGCTAACTTTATGAAAAATGACCATTGGCGTCTTCTTTAGTTCTTTTCAGACTCTCTAAATATGAAATGACGACTGAGTTTGCCTTCTATGGACTTGTTAAATTTTCACATTGAAGGGCCCGTGATGGGACGAACCCCTCCTATCCTAGGTTTGGAAAATATTTGGGATTGGACTCATCTATGAGATGAGCTATACCGAGCATATGGTTACCCTCATCAAGATCGTAAAAAAACATGAGGCACTCATCATTCATGGTGGGGAAAAAGGAAAGTGTTTGTGTTACATACCTTAGTGGCAGTATATAGTCGTTCTTGAGCATGGCACTCATCTGCATTTGCATACAATACTTGGGTCATCCGTTTGTCTATGAGTCCTCGCTTACTTTCTGAGTCCTGTTACTCCTCTGAGTCATTCGGAGAAAGATTCCACTATTAGTTGCATTAGAAGTTCGCATCATTCTCATGTCAATACTACCAAGTCATGCCATTCCCATGTATAGAACACATTCATCACTCATTATTTGCAATCAGTACACACGTCGTCATGCCGTTGTTTCTTTGAGTCAGTCTCACATATTACTGTACCATCCAATCCACTCTACACATCTTTTGTCATGTTTCGTGTTGATTGATGGGGGAATCATCATGGCCCTCCTTCGATGGATTCATCCTTGTCGACTTCAACACATCATCCAAGGATTGAATCTAGAAACCAGTCAAGTACCTTGGCCCTTCATGCCTCAATGGCAAGTTACCTCGCTTTCATCATGAGTTTACATCATGGAATCTTGATTGAAAGATTTCATCTTGCATTCGACGTCAACTCGTTTATTCGCGCTCAATGATATGTACTGTGATACCTTGGAATCATTGACATTAATGGTGATCTCCCTCGCGCTTGTTAACGGTTTACACTAATGACCGGTAATCAAGTGGTTTCTACCATGTTCGACGCCAAGACATTTGTAATCACATGGATAGATTCGTATCATTGTGGGTTTAGCTTGAAGACCCTGGGGAGTCATGTTTTACCCAGGTTGTGATGGAGTTTGTATTGAGTCATATTTACACGGATCCACTTTTGTATTGCTCATGGCTGTGTTATCATCTCATCATGGATCTACCATTGTATCTAGTAGCCATGATTATGTTCAGTTGGTCATTACTACCATGGATCTGCAATGTATTGGTTGGCAGCCATGTTGTACTATATATGGGATTGTCAGTTCAGAGTCAGTTGTACTACAGCAGCATCCTTCATCCAACAAGCCTTTTGCCATTTTTTTCTGTCAAAGAACTTCACCTGTACATCCTTAACAGCTTCGTGCTTTGGGGGGCATTCTATTACACCTAAAATCTACCCATCATCATGATTTAGTGTATACATCCCTGAAGTCACCTGGACTAAGTACTCATTTGGGAGGATTTGTACTCAGTTTGTACAACCTTTTGAGAGGTCATCACACGTTGAACACTAACAACATGCGACGTCGCAGGTTGCTCTATAGCAAGGTGCGACGAGGTTTGTTAATGGGCAAAAATATCCTATTCGAGATCTTTCTCGAAGATTGCCCATTTGGGGGCTTATCCTTGATCTCTTGGGGAGCTGGTACTCGACCCCTAACTCATTGGGAGGATCCCCTATCTCTCTCCTACCAAATCCCATCCTATCCTATCCATTTCCCTATCTAGTTAGTCCTATATAAGTGAGGCTCACTCCCATACCAAAGGGAGGAAGACTATGGTACCTACATGCTGGTGAAATCTCTCTCAAGACACCTTCACTCACCTCTTGTAGAATTCATGCTTCCTTGGAAGGGCTTGGAAATTGGCTCATGTGGAGAAGGGATGCTACGTTAAGTCATTGGTTGTAGTTCTATATCTCTATCATGTACTCCTCTATTTGCAGTAATACAAATGATTTTCACCAATATCGTTCTCATGTGTAATGATGTTGTGTTGTTTACCTGCTTAACTGTTTACATAGATCTCTTATTGTATAGATGCTCTTTACTCGTTTCTCTTTTCTGTGTCTTGACAGGTCTTGTAGCTTGGATCTGACGAACATGGGACGTGGAGCAACATTCGAGAGAAAGGATAGCGAATCAAAAAGGTAAGACATCTAGCACTTGATCCTTAAGTAGATCTAGGAAATGTGTTTGTAGTCTGTTCTATTTGTTCTAGACTCGCATTGATCTAGGGAGATCTAGCTTGCCTCCGGTCATGTGGATTGTTCGGTAACACAAGCATCTTGTAACAAGAAGTGGTCAAACAATTATGAAGATCCTAAAAGCGCACAAGTCTCACCAATCGAAGGAAGTTATCAGTTGTTGAAGCATGCAACCGTATCAAGAAGGGTGTGGCGGTTGAAGATTTCATATGCACAAATTCAATAGGAAATGGAACATCAAGGGTGCAAGACCACACTGTGAGGGTGAAAGTCCCACTAAGCCAAGGGCAATATATGTGCAAATTCCACAGGAAATGGTACGTCAAAGGTATAAGATCACACCACAAGGGTGAAAATCCCACTAATTCAAGGACCATGCATGCACAAGACCCACAAGACATGACACCTCAGTGGTGCAGAGCATAACATATGGTAGAAGTGTGAATCATGAAGCAAAGAAGAAGGAAAGCCACAACCAACCTGTGGACATACAATCTATGCAGGACAAGTATAAATAAGAAGTAAGTTGGAGATTTGAATTAATATTGATTTCAAGGATGAAGATATTGTAAGTTGAAAGCTGGAAGATATAGATTTATAATATTTAGGGCATCAAGGGATCATGGAATTAGAACATCATGATCTAGTAAAGAGTTGAGTGTGCACAAGTAGAGGAATGGAATAGTTGACAATGCGTAGAATGATGTTGTAGATATATGACAGTTGCACAATGACAAAAAGGAATAATTACAGAAGATGCGCAAGTGCTTGGGGACCGAATGACAGTATCGCAGACAACATGTAGACATCCATAGATGATATAAGACAGAAGCGTGTAGAGACAAATCTGAAGTATATCTTGTGATGCACGATGCGATGAAGTTAGACTGATGCACAAACGCTAAGTTGATGTGTACAAAGTAAGGAATTCCATCAAATGCACAAAGATAGATGCAGCAGAATCAAGGATGGGCGTCATGATGAGGATGATTGGAGACAAGTGTGTTAAACCAAAATGATGAATCATATAATGCATTGAAGGTCACAGATTGTCTAAATACTGTAGCACATAAAAATAATGAACACGTCTAAGAAGGTGTGAGGTTCCATCTAATACTAGTGTGCAAAGTCATAATAGCAAGTTATCAGTTGATGCGCAGTATCAGTCAAGATTGCAGATGCGCAGTAGTAGAATGGAAGATTGAATATTGGCATAGACTACAAAAGTTGAAGAAGTTGAACATAGCATCTGAAGTGTGACGAGAATTGAAGTGAAGTGTTGAGGTTGAGTGTAGTAATGTATGTAACACAGTGACAAAAATATTACAGCATAAATAAGTTGCACATAGCATACGAAGTGCGACATCAATTGAAGTGAGGTGTTGAGTGTAGTAACGTATGCAACATAGTGACAACAATTCTATAACATACAGAAGGTGCACACAACATAAAGAACAACACCATATCAAAAGTGTGCATAGTTCATAAGTTTAGTAGAGTAACATCTTATTCTTATATAACTGGGAAGCAAGATGGGGCAAGGAGCAAGGGGTCATAGCCTCCTTCCAATTGGTGTTGGAGAATTCTAGGAGTTGTAGCTTCCTTTAGGTTGGTGCCTGTAAAACCAGGGGGTCGATGCCTCCTTCTAGTTGGTGCTAGAAATCATAGGAATTCGGTGCTTCCTCGAATGTAATATTTTCATTATAAAAGAGAATTTCATGGTTTTCTCCTGTTTGGGTTTCCACATAAAAATTATGTGTGCTTTGTGTTTTGGTGCATATGTGGATGAATGTTTTATTTATGATGGATGCATAATTGAAGATCAATATTAAGTTCAAATTAATCTAGTAAATAAGTTAAAACTTTTCATAATTGCACTAATACTAATTCACCCCCCCTCTCAGTATTAAATAGATTCCAACATCTTGTGCTCCTGTGACTGAGAACCAGATGTTGAAGGTATTTTCTCCTCTTTTTGTTTTTTCTTATTTCTATCTTGTTGATCAGGGGTGGTTTTGATTTCTCTGCTTCTAACAAATTTGATTCAACCTCAAGGGAAGCTTCATGCATGTTTATTAATGTTGCATCTCTTTCCCCCCCAACAACAAGGAGAACTCAACATTAAAAGCATTAGCAAAAGTAATTTTTGTAGAAGTCTTAGTAGATTTAATTTATGTAGGAATCTTATTATACATTCTATTAAAACTTTTTGTGAAATCTGAAATAGATTCCTCGGCTTTCTTTTTCAAAGAGATAAATTAAATAATGTAATACAAATAATCTTTCTTATCACCCCACTACTTTAAGAAAGTTTAATATAGATTTTCAATGTCAGTAATAGATTTTGATGGAATCTCTCTAAACAATTTCCCAATCTCACCATCCAAACCTTGTACAAAAGCCATCATCCAAACATCTGAATGTTCAATGTTGTGATTATCATCAAAACTATGAAAATTTTTCAAGTGCTCTTCTGTAGTGACTTCCCCTTCTTCGTTAAATCTAGATAAGTATTTCAAGTAGCCACCAGCAGTAAAATGATTTAAATTTTGAGGTAATACTAGAGGAGAATACCTAGATGTTATAATAACATTCATTCTATTAGTGGCCATAGTTAAAGAGGATGGAGTGTTGGTTTGAACATATGAAGTTGAAAAAGGGATTGATGAAGGAATAATAGGCTTATCGGAATCTACTACTTCATTTTTTTTATTTTCTTCTTCTATTACGGTTGCTACAAGGTGATTTGTAAAAATATTATTGGCTGAATTATCACTCTCATTTTGTTTTTAGTACAAATGGAGAATGACAAAATTTCTTGTTTTTCTTCTTTTGAAAATGGAACTAATTCTTTGACAGGGGTACCAAGAAAAGTGATTTCATGATCTGAATTGTCTATAATAAGAGGGGATAAAATATGTTCAGATGTACCTGATGATGAAGGAATGGATTTTTTGTGGGATCTGGATTCTTTTAAAATCCTCTCATGATTGGATCTAATTGAAAGAGACAGAGAAGAAGGATTTTTTTGATTCCCAACTTTCTTTGGATTTGCAACTTTCTTTGGGATTTCATTTTTCTAGGGAGCAACAATTATACAATAGAGTCACCATGTGCAAATATCCAGTCACTGCTCATTGTTTGACTTTCTTCACCTCAAAATCATATATGATCATTAAGTACACCACGGGGAAGATGTCTTCGTCTCTTTGCTCCCCAACATTAGTGCCAAAAGATGTTATCTCTAAATTATGCACCTGACTACTTGGGTACAAAGTTAGAGCACCTCAAATGTTGATAAAGTTTGGCTTTTGGTTTGATGGGAAGAGAAAATAGTTCTCAAGATCTAGAATCAAATAAAGCATTAAGATAATTCTACAAACAACAAATTATAGATTCATAAGCACACTTTAACGGTTTTGACATATCACAAATGAAATAAGGATGATATAAAGGGTAAATATCTAAGAATACACGCGATATTGTAACATCCCAAAAATTCACAAAAACTTAATTTTTTTTTTCTGTGTAGTAATTAATGTTGAAACTTGTTATGCGGAATGAAAGTTAATGATAAATTAAATAACATAGCAGTTATGTTTTAAAATGACGACTCATACTTGTTCACAGTTAGTCATTCGTTGTTTGAATGTGTCGTAATGTAAAAAATTGTAATTTCTTTAATTATTGTGGTAACTATTTTGAGTAAAATGCATCTATCTCTGTTGTCCAAAATGTTTACTTAAAAACATTCATCGCTTAGTTGTCAAATCCGAGATTGACTTTATTTATGTCTGTACAGTTTTATGTAGATGTGATTATGATTTCTAACTCTTTTCTTTCTTTGTTGAAGGGGTCCTATGGGTACCCCAAGGCTTACTTAGCTATTATATAGCTAATGCACCTTTTGATCCTAAACAGTTCTACAGGTAAGAATGTACTTTCAGATTTTTAAGAGCTGAATATCGCTGGTTAAAAATAGCGTAAGTCATTTTATCTTAATATTTGTATGCTAGATTCTATGTTCTTTGCATGCATATGAAAACTAAAACTTAAAGCTTAGGGATATCATACCCTAGCCTTGGTTTTATTTATAATAGCTTATGTTTAAACTAAGATCTATACCATGGGTTTTAAATAGGATTCAATACATCAAAACCCTATTGTATTAAAGTAGGCATATGATGATCTTCTGTATTTAATAGATTTTAATTGTTATACCATTATATATATATAACTTGTATTACCTATGAGGAGGTGTTATAATCGATCTCCGACCATATATTTGTATAGTTCCAACTCTAAATGCTTTGATTAATTATGTAATAACATTTAAATTTCCTATCCAAAACTATGGATTAACTTGGTTAATAAACTCATAATAGTGTTAAGGTTTTGGCATTGCCACGGTTCATGACTATAGGCGAGCACAATAATATTCAAGCCTTAGTGGATTTGACCATTGGAAGGTGTAATGATATCACGCCAGGGTTATGACTCAAATGCTCTTTGAAAGATCCAAGAGTGGAGATCCTGCTGCCAGGGTCCACATGATGGACGTAAGGTTTTGGTAAAACCCTACTCATGCATTGAATGTCCAACTTCGTCATTTAACTCCTTGCTATTTCGTTGTTGATGGAGGAGCCGACAGGCTTTCGGCATAATCATGGTTTTAGAAAACAAATGCCCCGCACCTTCCAGGGTTTCAATGGTGGAACATCATCAACTCGGCTTCTAACTGGTAAGTTGATATTAAACGCTTAAAGAAACTGTTGGTATAAAATGTAATATTTAATTTCGTTGAAATAAGTTTAACCTCGTGTTGCTGTAATGTTTGAGTGCCAGGGTTGCTTCTCGACCAACCTCATAACCGTAAAGGGATTTGTCTACGCCTACGAGGTGTTGTTCGTGTGCCTTGGTAAGCCTTAGGCAGTCTCTGGCATCCCCTCAATGTGACTCTTGTTCTTCCTGTATGTTCATGGTGGTGTTTTTGGCATTGATGCCGGTTTGTAAAATTAAAGAGGAGGGTCCGAGTATACATTTGCTTTTAATGTGTTTATTATTTAAGTTTGGAGCTGTATCGAAATGTTTGTAAAGAATAGGGTTGAACCCTGGAGCCACGACTCGTATGCTCTCAATTTTTGTTTAAATAAAATAAGAAGATTTTCTGTTTGCTTGCAATCGAGTTGTGATGTTTTAGATAGTTTTACATTTGGGTCTCTTCATTTTGGGTGTACAAATTGCCCCCACAGAAACTCTATGTTACTAAAAGGAAATGCGTCTTACATTACTTTGGTTCAACAATAATATGGGAATACGAATGGGTAGAGTTTACTTCAATGGTTTAACTGATGAAAAGTAAATTTTTTGGGCTGAGCCCTAACTAAAATTATGCGTTTAACTGTTACTGTTATATTCAAAGTTTGTGTTGTTAATGGTTTGGTTTCCTACAAGGTTTTAAAATTCTAAACCCTGTTCAGTTTTTAAATCTTGTTTTATACGATCATTTATACATAAATTATGGCTGGGTGAGCTCCTTCATGATACTCGAACCCCTAACCATTTGTTTTGAATGAGCTCATTCGATGCCTGACGATTATTTATGGAAATGATACCTTCGATGGGTGACCTAGAGCTCTGTATAATGATGTTCTTGTATTATAATGCACCCACGACATATAATTACAACGTTACTGCCATTGATATTGTGATGCTCGTTAATAATTTTAAATACCTAGTTGTAGCTATAACTCGTTACAGGGTTATTGAAATTCCATAGTTTATCTATTTTATAATTTGCGACGTTTACACAGTTTGACCCTCAAGTTAAAGTTTAATTTTAATAGTAGTGAACAGGGATAGCCCCAGACTATTCTTTAAACTCGATAAGTTGATTGTTTACATAAATATAGTGCATTCCGAACAATATCAATAATTTATCAGTTGTTTTAGTTGTGAATGTGTTTGTTCCAGAACTCTCTTTCGAGTTGGAGATTGATGTTGTACCAAGTTTAAATCATGTGATGCATGTATAAATCATCTAGGAAGTTCCAGTGATATTAAAAATCATGTTTCTAATAGGAAGACATGAACTCTGTACAATATACTTGTTTATTTTATATTTGTTTTGTATAGTTTGATAGGAAATATTATGCTTCTATTTACATGATTGTACAATCTTGATGAATCAATTATTGTACAACTTAAAAGCATAAATAGCAAAATATCCGTTTATTTAAAGTAATTTCTGTGTAAAGGTCCATGATGAGATAATGTGCATTTTCAGCTAGGTTTTTAATATTGACAGTTTGTTATTTATCCTGAATATATATATATATATATAATGTGTGTGTATATATATATATATATATATATTGAAAACAACAATTCTGATATGAGAACTATTTCAACCTGAGCAAGGAACCCTACTGTATCAAAACTTAGAAGTGCATAAAGACAGAGATGCATTCTAGTATTTTGAATAGTATTCATTCTTCTAAGACAATCTATTCATTTATCATTATTATAGAGATAAATATGGAAAGCTCTTCGAATCATTTTCAAACTTTTTATATGAGATCATTCGAATCTGCCTACTTAAGCGAATCTTCCTATACTAGAGTATGTCACTAAAAGTGAGTGGAAAAATACAGAGAAGAAATTTTATTCAGTCATTCATTCATTCATTTGAAAATAAATCAATAGTTTAGTAATTCTAATCTAGCAGATAAGTAGAATATCACTTTCAGATATAGACTATCGAACTATGATTAAATAACAGAAACAAAGAAGAACCTGATAACTGTAGAGGGGACAAACACCCAAAGGATCTCGTTCCACCCAACCTTTTCTAGAAGACAACCAATGTTACTTGCCTTAGGACCATCGAGCCTGTTCATGACGAAGATATTGTGTGGAGGCAAGATTATCCTTCTGCAACTCAGCAGTAATGTTTTATATACTCAATTATACAACTTCTGCATTTAGCAGTATGATCTATGCATTCAACAATATTCTTAACTTTCTACATTTAGCAGTGTAACATCTCTACTCGGCAGTATTCTTTCAGCTGTAGAATTACTATAGCATTCACCCTAGCCTTCCCCTCATCGAATCTCTTGTGCACTCCCACCTTTCTTTGATAAATCATAATGTCACAAGGAAGAGAATAGAATAATGATTGATGAACCACCTGCTCAATTCGATGGGTGTATAAAAATGCCTAGGTTTTTAGTTAGTTTTGAATAATTATTGAGCCACCTGCTCCGTTCCACTTTCTTGGGGAACATGACCAAAAAAATAGGGAAGTTTCCACTTGCAATAGCTAGAAGTGAATGAAGAAGCTGCCACTTGTCCATTTTCTCTCCACCCCATTTCATTCCTCCTAGTGGTTCAGTGAACACTCTTTAACAGTCTCCTTTGGATATTTGTCTCCTCTTTTAATCATTAATAATAAAAATATTAGAGTATTTAATTATAGTCATCCTTGACCCCACTTGGTCAATAATCATAAAAAATTTACAATAACTTATAACATAATGTTTTTCTCATAACATAAAATGTTTAGATTTTGGGTATGTGACATACACACCCTCTTAAATTCAACATCGTCCTCGATATTGCTTTATTCATCATCCTCTAAGCCTTCCTAGAACAAAATTGGATATTCCCCCCACATATGACTCTCCAATTACCAGGTTGCTTCATCTGGACTAAGGTGCTTCAATTGCACCTTTACCTCTCTGATGGTGCAATTTTGAAGTAAAATTTCCCTCTTGTCGAGGATACAATCTGGTTCCACCAGAAAATCTCCTTTGGGTTCCACCTATACATCATTCCAATTGATCACATGAGTAGCATCATGTACATATTTGTTCAAAATAGAAATGTGAAAGACATTATGTACATTAAGATTTGGTGGCAAGGCCAACTAATATGCCACTAGTCTAACCCTTAATAGTATTTCACAGGGTCCACAATACCTTGGTGCTAACTTAGCACAGCTCCCTAATTTTAAAGAGATATTTTTTGGTTTTACCTTGATGAAAACATGCTCACCAACCTGAAATTCTTTCTGAGTTCTTTTGAGATCTGCATGACTCTTCTGCCTATCTTGTGCAATTTTTAGATTGCCTTATACTTGTTTCACTATTAGTTCCATTTCTTTCAATAACTCAGGTCCTAACATCAACTTGTCAACTGGATTACTCCATGAAATATGAGTATTACACTTTCTACCATACAGAATTTCAAATCAACTAAGTTTAGTTGAAGCTTGATAATGATTATTATCCCATTTACCTGGCTGATTTCTAACATACATCCTTAACATATCTTTAAGAATATGATTTACCCTTTCTATCTATCCATCCTTTTGTGGATGAAAAGATGTACTAAAATTTAATGTTGTATCCAAACCTTTAAACAAATATTTCCATAAATTGCCCATGAATTTAGAGCCTCTATCAAAAATTATAACTTTAGAGATTCCATGCAAACGAAAAATTTGTTTCATAAAAATTCAGCAATGTTAGCAGCCTTGTAAGTGGTTTTAACATGAATAAATTGGGCTGATTTACTAAGCTTATCCACAACTACCATTATAGAGTCATTTTGTTTCTAATTTTTAGGTAAACCAGTTATAAAATCAATGTTGATTATTTCCCACTTTCGATCTGGAATTGACAATGGTTGTAACAAACCAGTTGGGTGTTGATGCTCAGCTTTAACTTGCTGACATTCAATGCACCTAACGATGTACTCAGCCACCTCATTCTTCATATTCGGCCAGAAGTAATCTTTTCTTAACATTGTTATCATCTTTTGGTAACCAGGATGTCCTGAATAAGGACTTTTATGTATTTCATTTAAAATCAACAACTTAACTTCAGGTACATTAGGTACATATAGTCTGTTTTTATACAACATTAAACCCTTCTCATTCAAACTGTAATCTGTTATTAAATTTTCAGAATTATTTTCTGCAACTGTTTGTCTTAATTTTTGGTAATTTTCATCAAATTTTATCCCTTCTTCAAACTGATTTTCCAAATCTGTTTTATAAGAACTGATTGTTGCCACAAAATTTAATTTTGCATTTCTTCTCAAGGCATCAACCACTTTATTTTCTTTACCTTTAATATGCTGAATCTCGAAATCATATTCGCTAAGGAAAGCTAACCACCTAGCTTGACTCGTGTTCAGATTTCTTGGTCCAAAAAATATCTTAGACCTTTATCATCTATCAATAATGAAAAAATACTTCCAATTAGATGATGGCGCCACATCTTTAAAGCATGTATCACGACAACCAACTCTAAATCATAAGTAGCATAGTTCTTTTCATGAATTTTTAGCTTTCTTGACTCATACACTATTACGTGACCTTCTTGTGTCAAGACTCCGCCAAGGCCATCATTGCATGCGTCAATGCATACAACAAAGTCCTTGTTTGGATCTGCAATTTTTAAACTAGGTGCAGCTGTTAAGAGTTCTTTCAATTTCTTAAAACTTTCTTCACACTTTTGATCCCAAATAAATTTATTCCCCTTTTTTTGTAAGGAGGTTATGGTATTTGCGATTCTTGAGAATACTTCAATAAATTTCCAGTAGTAACCTGTAATTCCCATGAACGACCATACACCGATTATATCCTTAGAGGCAGGCCATTCATTAATTGCTCTTATTTTATGAGGGTCAACTACAATTCCATCCTTGGATATCACATGACCTAGATACTATATTTTATCTTTGAAAAAATCACACTTACTAAATTTAGCATACAGTTGGTGTTCTCTTAAGACTTGTAAAATTATTCGTAAGTGTTCATCGTGTTCTTCTTTAGTCTTTAAATAAATTAAGATGTCCTCAATGAAAAAAATTACAAACTTATCCAAATACTGATGTAAAACATTATTCATAAGACACATGAAGACTGCTGGAGTGTTAGTTAGCCCAAAAGGCATCACCACAAACTCGTAGTGCCCGTAGCGGGTTCTAAAAGTAGTTTTAAAGATGTCCTCTTCTTTAATTCTGACTTGATGATACCTATATCTCAAGTCTATTTTAGAAAATATCGTTGCTCCATGTAACTGATCAAATAGATCATCTATGCGGGGCAAGGGATATATGTTTTTAATGGTCATTTTATTTAACTGACGGTAGTCTATGCATAAGTGCAAGGTATCGTCCTTCTTTTTAACGAAAATGACCAATGCTCCCCAAGGAGACACACTTGGTCTTGTGTAATTCTTATCAATTAATTCTTTTAACTGTGATTTTAATTCATTAAGCTCTAGGATATTCATCCGGTAAGGAGCTTTTGATTTTGGTACCGCGCCCAGTACTAACTCAATGGTGTAATCCTGGAATTTCTTCCGGGAATACATCTGAAAAGTCTCTTAGAATTGGTATGTCTTCAAGTTTTAACTTATCTTCTTTAGTTGTGTGTTCATCATTAATTACATTTACAACAAACAATTTACATCATTTACGAAAAACCCTTTTTACTTGCAAAGCACAAATCTATCTAACTGATGTTTTTCTAGGGATTCCTTTTACTGTTACCGTTTCACTTTCATCATTCAAACATGTAAAGGTATTTTCAAAACAATTGAAAACTACCCTATGCTTTTCCAGCCAATCCATTTCGATTAAGACATCGTATGATCCTAATGGTAATACATTAAACTTAACATGAGTCCTAAACTAATTCATCAATAATTCACAATCTTCTACATAATCAGCTACTTTTCTTTTAGTTCATGTAGCTATCTGAACCAGCCAGGACTTTTTAAACTTTTCTACTTGTAGTTTACATTTTTCCACTATATTAGGAGATACATAACTTAGGCTAGCTCCTGGATCAATTAAAATAGAGATGGGTTTGTCTTTCAGCATACCTTCTACTTCAACCATTGAAGTTTGATGATCATCCTATGTTTTTTCCAAGGTTGCGTTGCTCCTGGGAGTTACTCACGCCAAGTCACCAACGATTGCTTCTTATTGCACTATATGGATGTTGTTGACGTTCCTTTTCCTGTTAGGACAGTTGTTTGCATAATGCGGTCCTTGACATTCCCAACATTTAACAGGTTCCTTTTGTTCGTTATTTTTTTCATAATTATTTGGCGGATCTCTATTTCTTGCAGTTGTAAAATTTTGTTGTGTATTGCTGCTTTGATTACTTCCTTGAAATTTTCTGTTAGGAAAGTTACAAGAGTTACTGCTTCTAAAATTTAGATTAAAAGTAAAAAAAATCTTCCTTTGTTCAAAATTATTTGGCCTTTTAGCCTTCCAGCTAGGTATGCTTTCACTTCTCTGATTCTACTCATAGCATAAATTTGCCTTTCTCATGGCCTCTTCAAGGGTTTTAGGATCGTCATACTCAATTATGTCCCTTATATGAGAAGGTAGGCAACTCAAGAATCTCTGCACCTTAGGTTTTTCTTCAGTAATGTAAGGCACATACCTCAATAAACTTAGATACTTGCTACTCAATTCCTTCATACTCATGGAAACTAACTTTAGATTGTAGAACTCCTTAGCTCGTTCTTCAAAATATTGTTCCGACATAAATTTATTTTTAAAGTATTTTTTAAAAGTGTTCCAATTCATGCATTTTTCGTTTATACCTTTTACTCGTTTTAAATCTTGCCACCAGATGTCGGCTTTTCCTGTCGGATTATAGATTGCCATTTTAGTTTTTAACTGA
This sequence comes from Larix kaempferi, assembly GCA_027924585.1. Classification (NCBI taxonomy): domain Eukaryota; kingdom Viridiplantae; phylum Streptophyta; class Pinopsida; order Pinales; family Pinaceae; genus Larix; species Larix kaempferi. The sequence continues at coordinate 8,441,865 of BSBM01000526.1, forward strand.
TGTGAATAGTTGTAAATTTGAAAATATTTCTTCATACCGAATAGCCATGCTTCGGCTTCCTCTCTCCCCTTTTAGTTTCTCTATTAAAAGTTGGGGTTTTATCTTCTTAAACTCCCCAAAAATCTCTTCATATGGTTTGTACTTCCTCCTTTTAGTATGATAATCACCATCACTACTATCGCTGGAATACTTATATTTTCTCCTTATGATTTAACATTAATTTCAGAAGAAGAGCTACTTTCAAAATTAGAAAATTTTAGTTTCTTACCCTTATGTTGGTAGGACATGGTTTCAGATTCAAAATTTACTTCTGTTCTTTTATCTTTTCTGTCATTATGAAATTTATCCATTAATATCTGATTTAGTTCTTCTTGTGCCTTTAAGATCCTTTCATTCTCTTCTTTAACAGTTCTTATCTCAGTTTTTAAATCTCTAACTGTTCTCAGTAATTCAGATGAATTATTGTTTAAATCAACATAAATATTTTCTTCATTAGTTTGTTCCTGCTCATCATTATTTCGTTCATTATGATGGAACCTATCCTTAGCTGACTCTTCTGGTCCTTCCCTACCTACAAACTAATTATAAAATGTGTTGAATAGAAAACAAATTAAACAGAAATTAGTAATTTGTATTTATGTTTTCAATTTCAATTTGTGCGAGTTGAGCCTCCTTCAGGCCTAGTGTTTGAACTTGTGCTTTGATACCACATGTAACATCCCAAAATTCACAAAAAAATAAATTTTTTTCTTTGTAGTAATTAATGCTGAAACTTGTTATGCAGAACGAAAGTTAATGATAAATTAAATAACATAGCAGTTATGTTTTAAAATGATTACTCATACTTGTTCACAGTTAGTCGTTCATTATTTGAATGTGTCGTAACGTCAAAAAATATAATTTATTTAATTCCTGTTGTAACTACCTTTGAGTAAATGCATCTATCTTTGTTGTCCAAAATGTTTACTTAAAAACATTCATCGCTTAATTGTCAAATCCCAGATTGACTTTATTTATGTCTGTACAGTTTTATGCAAATATGATTATGATTTCTAACTCTTTTCTTTCTTTGTTGAAGGGGTCCTATGGGTACTCCAAGGCTTACTTAGCTATTATCTAGCTAGCGCACCTTTTGATCCTAAACAGTTCTGGAGGTAAGAATGTACTTTCATATTTTTAAGAGCTGAAGATTGCTGGTTAAAAATAGAGTACATCATTTTATCTTAATATTTTTATGCTAGATTTTATGTTCTTCGCATGCATATGAAAACTAAACCTTAAAGCTTAGGGAGATCATACCCTAGCCTTGGTTTTATTTATAATAGGTTATGTTTAAATAAGATCTATATGTTAGGATATTTTTGACACTTAGGAGTCAGTTAAGTTCAAATTGGTCTAATATATCCGTTAGGTAGGCATTTGTATATATGTAATCCAATGGTCACGATATAAAATGATATGACAGTTCAACTTCTCTTGATCTTAACGGCAGTTGATCCGTGGGTTAACACCCGATTGGTCCATGATCTCTATTTAAAGAGCATGGAGGGTCACTTGCCGAATGATCCATTGTGGAGAGAAGCTCATGTAACCTTTTTCTTTTGCATAATAAATTGCTCCATAGAAGCTCTTTGGCCGGCACCATGGACTGTTTCCCTCTAGGGGGTTTTAACCACGTCAAACATATGGTGTATTGATCTATGATATTTGTGTGTGAGCGGTGTCCTTGGTGTTTGGTCTCTGTGGATGTACCTATTATTCAAACATGGTATCAGAGCACTGTTGAGGGCCATCTCCATTTTATTCCGATCTAAATCTGAAGCTGGTGCGGGTGCATGTGGGATCTACTGCCGAGATCTGCTATTTCTGGCCATTTTTTATTGTTTTAAGTGCTCCATTGTGTTCAAAGCGTTGGTTGCAGTAGGGATCACCATTCGTTTTGTACGAAAAGGCTTCCGTTTTCCCTAACTGTGGTTTGTTTCATAGATCTGAGGTATACTGTTTTGTTTTCCACATTTTTTTTCTCTCTCTATTTCATTTCGATTTGTTCTTTTTTTTAATTTTTTCTGGAAGTGATAGCCTCCTATCTGCACATACTGGTGGTCTCGGCCGACCAAAAATAGCAGGAAAGGCATCCCGCTTACAGGAAGGACAAACAGAAAACTAACAGAGAACGGGAAACCCTTCAATTTTTTTTGTTTTGTTTTTCTGTTTCTGGTCTATGAAGTTGTTTTGCAGGTTGAAACAGGGGTCTGCGGGGTAAGCATGCACAACAAGGCAAAAAAAAAAACTCCTCTTCCTCCTTTACAATATTTTCTATGCTTTTACTCTAGCTCACTTAGTTTAAAGTTACTTATTAAAGAGGTCTTAAGTTCAAATCTTGTTAGTATTTGTTGCATTGATTTCATATATTAAAAAAAAAGGAAAGTTACTTAAAAGCTCACATAAGTTACTTTCTTTCCTTTTAAGTTTTTTCTTTTCCTTTTCTAAAAGCAACCTTATAAAATAAACAAAAACAAAAGTTTCTTTTTATTTTTAAGTTATTTTTTCTTCTTTTTTTAAAGCAACTTTATGTAAAAATGACCTTCACTTATTTATAGAAGTAAGGCACATAATTTTTTTTAAGTGAGCTTAGGAGATAAGTTAGGACTAAAGGGGATTTTTTTTATTGTTGAGCATTTATCTCCACACACCACGTGGTTCCTTGGCTGCTCTTTCAATTTGTTTTCAAAAAGGCATAACGTTTTCATCCGGAAGTTGATTTCAGTGCCATTTTTTTTTAAACCACTTATTTTTTCCAACTAGTTTTTATCTTTGAAATCATATTTATTTCAGAATAAAAATTTCAAATGATATGCTTCTTACCAGTACTAACTATTTTGTATGGAAGTCTCGTATGGAAGATATTATTAGAAGCAAAGGGTTATATAGACTTACCCTTGGCATGGAAACTCCTCCATATGATATTGATAAACTATCAAAATGGGAAAATAGAAGTGATTCAGCTCATGGTTTAATTGGTTTGTCAGTTTTTCCTGATCTGCAGTTTCATCTTCAAGGCATTCATGCACTGGATGATGCTTGGAAAAATCTAAATACTGTTTTTGGTATTAAAATTGAGATTAGAGCTCATCAACTTGAGAATGAGTTGCTTACATTAGATCCTAATAATTTTTCTTGCATGGAAGATTTTATAACAAAATTTAAGACCCTTAGAGTCTTGTTGGCTGCATGTAAAGTAATAAAGGCAGATGATGGCCTTATTTACGCCATTCTTGCCAAGTTGGGGCCTACATATTATGTATTTGTCTCAACCTTTCATTCTACTAGAGAAGCTCTTCTTTCTTCAGGAGCTCAATACAAAGCTCCTTCTTTTGATTGTTTTTGTAATTCTTTAATAAGAGAACAGGAAAAAATATTACATCTTGGACTAATTAATATTGCCAGTACTTCAAAAAAGGATTTAGTAGCTCAGCAGTTGCATGGTCTGAAGCATTACAAGAATCCAAAGAATCCAAAGAAGCAATATTCAAAGAAGAAAAATAAAAATAACAAGGGTCCTAAATCTTCTCAGCCTCAAAATTATCCTCAACAAGATAAAGTTGCCAAATTTCAAGGAAAGAAGACACAAAGACATTGCAACTTTTGTAATCGTGATGGGCATGAAGAGTCAAGGTGTTTTAAGAGGATGGAAGCTCTGGAAGCAGTAATGAAGAAGCATCACATTCAGCTTGATTCTTCTTCAACTTCATCTTCAAGACAAGCACTTTCAACCTCTGGTTTTGCACTTACATCATCTTCTCGTTCTTCTTCAAATGAATGGCTTATAGATTATGGAGCATCTTATCATATGGCTAAGGAGAAAACCATATTTTCTTATTTAAATAATTGTAACATCAAACAAATATTTGTTGGTGATGATAGATCACTTAGTGTTGAAGGGTCTGGTACTATTCATCTAGACAATGGACAGTTTAATGATGTATTATGTGTTTCTACTCTTTCATGTAATCTTCTATCAGTATACCAGATCACTCATTTTGGTGAAGGTAAAACTGTAGAGTTTTCACCTCACCAAGTTGTAATCATAAAATTAAAAGATCCACGACATGTATTAGCTACTGGAACAGTTGATGATATTACCAGATTGTACAAGTTTGACAACTTTGGGTCATCTTCACTTCCATCAGTTTTTGTTGCTCATAGTGATGAGATGAACAAGCTTTGGCATGAGCTATTTGTTCACTTAAATTATTGCTCATTGCAATAACTATGTAAAGAAAATATGGTGACAAGTCTTCCTATGGTCTCTTGCAAGGATGGTGTTTGTTCCGGTTGTGTACTCGGAAAAAATCATCGGGACAGTTTTGACAAACGTGCCTCTTGGCACACCTCGGCTCCTTTGCATCTTGTGCACAGTGACTTGTGTGGTCCTCTAGCTTTTGCTTCCTTCTCTAGTTTCAAATAGTTATTGACTTTCATTGATGATTACTACAGACGCACTTGGGTTTACTTCTTAAACCTTAAGAGTGAAGTTTTTGGCATGTTCTTGGCCTACAAGGCCCTTGTTGAGAAATAATCTAGTCATCAAATTCTTAAGTTAAGATCTGATAGTGGGGGAGAATTTGTTAACAACAAGTTCACTAATTTCTGCAATGAACAAGGAATCCAACAACAACATACTGTTCCATATACACCACAAAAAAATGGTGTAGCTGAAAGGAAAAACCGCACTCTAAAAGAAATGGCTAATTATATGCTCCAAGCTAAAGGACTAAGTCTTCCATATTGGAATGAAGCTGTAAATTGTGCAAATTATATCATTAATATCACCCCCACTAAATTTTTACAAGGGATTACACCGGATGAAGCATGGAGTAAAAATAAACCAGATGTCAGTCATTTTTGTGTGTTTGGTAGTGAAGCATGGGCTCATATTCCGAATGAAAAACGGAAAGCTTTACAACCTAAAAGTGAAAAGTGTATATTTGTTTGTTATTCTAAAGATGTCAAAGGCTATAGGATTCTTCTGCCACATTCTCGTGATATAATTATAAGAAGAGACGTCAAATTTGATGAATATATATTGGCATGCGAGCCTAATTCAGTGCTTGTGCCATCTTCTTCTTCTTCTTCTTCACCTATTGATATTTCTCCTACTCCGGTTACTTCTTCAGATGATGATGATAGCGAGGATGAAAATCCTCCTTCGCCTACTCAACCTCCTCCAGCATCATCTTCACAACTTCCTAAATGGGTCCATTCTACTAGAGAAGCTGCAGGTGATCTTGATGGTGATCCTACAGATTGACATCGTACTTGCTCTCAGTTTCAGCGAGCCTCATTACTTATGGCTCAAGTTTCAGAAAACTATGATCCATAGACATTTAAAGAAGCTTCTGGCCATCCAGATTGGGATGCAGTAATGGATGAAGAATGCAACTCCTTAATGACAAATAACACTTGGGATCTTGTTCCTCTTCCCAAAGGCAGAAAACTTGTCAGATGTTAGTGGGTTTACAAAACCAAATATGGACTAGATGTAAGTATTGACAAACATAAGGAAAGACTAGTTGCTAAAAGGATTCTCTCAAGTTGAAGGCATAGACTACACCGAAACCTTTGCACCCGTAGCCAAAATGAATTCCATCCGCCTTGTTCTTGCCCTTACTGCATCTTTTCATTGGGAAGTCCATCAGATGAATGTTAAATCTTCCTTCTTGCATGGGAATTTGCAAGAAGAAATCTACATGGAACAACCTCCTGCTTACATTCAGTCTGACTCCAGCCTTGTTTGTCACCTCAAGAAATCTCTCTATGGGCTTAAGAAAGCCCCTCGGTCCTGGTATGCTAAAATGGACATGTTTCTTCTAGATATTGGTTTTTCTAGATGCCATTCTGATTCAAATGTCTATACCAAGAAATTCAATGACCATCTCATAATCCTATTCCTTTATGTTGATGACCTAATCCTTACTGGTAGTGACCCCAAACTTATCCACCATGTGAAGTTAAGTCTTAAAAAACAGTTTGAAATGACATACCTTGGACACTTGCACTATTTTCTTGGCCTCCAAGTCTTGCAAACCCAGAAAGGTATCTCCCTTTCCCAGTCTAAGTATGCCTATGATATTCTCCGCCGCTTTCACATGGAAGATTGTAAACTCGCTCCCTCTCCTTTCCAGTCTGGAGTCAAACTTTCTACCACTTGTTCAACACCTGAAGTAGATGCTACTTTGTACCGTCAACTTGTTGGTAGCCTCTTGTACTTAACTCACACCCGTCCTGACCTTTCCTTTGCTGTTGGTCTTGTTTCCTGATATATGCAATGCCCTCATGAAAGTCATTGGAAAGCAACAGAAAGAATCCTTCAGTATGTTTGAGGTACAGTTCAATTCAAGATACATTACAGTACAGGGGGGACTCCTTCTTTATTTGGTTACACTGATTCTGATTGGGCTGGTGACCTTGATGATCGAAAGTCCACTGTAGGATATTTATTCACTACGGGTTCAAGATCTATTTCTTGGGCTTCTAAGAAACAAAGTGCACTTGCTCTTTCTTCAACCGAAGCCGAGTACCGTGCAGCTGTTCATGCTAGTCAGGAAGCTATGTGGCTTCGTCAGATCCTTTCAGAGTTTGGGTTCCAACAGCAACATCCAACTACACTATGGTGTGACAATCAAAGTGCCATTGAGTTAGCCAAATATCCAGTCCAACATTAGTGCAACAAACACATTGAACTTCACATGCACTTCATTAGAAATCTCCTCCAAGATCATGTTCTTGAAGTGCGATATTGTCAAACAAATGATCAAGTTGCAGACATTTTCACCAAGTCTCTTACAGAAGCGAAGTTTTCCAAACTTTGAACTATACTAGGAGTACAGGAAGTGGTCATTAAGGGGGTATAGGCTTTAATGCCTCCTTCCTTCTCCTAATTTTGTGTCACCTTTGTAAATACTTCAATCCTATCCCAAGTTGTTCTTAAGGGGGGATGTTAGGATATTTTTGACACTTAGGAGTTAGTTAAGTTCAACTTGGTCTAATATATCCATTAGGTAGGCATTTGTATATATGTAATCCGACGGTCACGATATAAAGTGATCCGACGGTTCAACTTCTCTCAATCTTAACGACACTTGATCTGTGGCTTAACACCCGATTGGTCCATGATCTCTATTTAAAGAGCATGGAGGGTCACTTGCTGAATGATCCATTATGGAGAGAAGCTCATGTAACATTTTTCTTTTGCATATAAACTGCTCTGTAGAATCTATTTGGTTGGGGCTATGGACTATTTCCCTCTAGGGGGTTTTAACCATGTCAAACATTTGGTGTATTGATCTATGATCTTTGTGTGTGAGCGGTGTCCTTGGTGTTTGGTCTCTGTGGATGTACCTGTTATTCAAACACTATACCATGGGTTTTACATAGGATTCAATACATCAAAACCCTATACTTGTATGTGACTTGTATTAAAGTAGGCATATGATAATCTTGTGTATTTAATAGATTTTAATTGTTATACCATTATATATATATATATATATATATATATATATATTGTATTACTTATGAGGTGGTGTTATAATCGATCTTCGACCATATATCTATATAGTTCCAACTCGAAATGCTTTGATTAATTATGTAATAACATTTAAATTGCCTATCCAAAACTATGGAATAACTTTGTTAATAAACTCGTAATAGTGTTAAGTTTTTGGCATCTCCACGATTCATGATTATAGGTAATCACAATAATATTCGAGCCTTAGTGGATTTCACCATTGGTAGGTGTAATGATATCACGCTAGGGTTATGACTTAAATGCTCTTTGAAAGATCCAATAGTGGAGATCCTACTGGCAGGGCCCACATGATGGACGTAGGGTTCTGGTAAAACCCTACTCATGCATTGAATGTCCACCTTCGTCATTTAACTCCTTGCTATTTCATTGTTGATGGAGCAGCCGATAGGCTCTCGGCATAATCGGGGTTTTGGAAAACAAATGCCTCGCTCCTTCCAGGGTTTTGATGGTGGAACATTGTCAACTCGGCTTCTAACTGGTAAGTTGATATTAAAATCTTAAAGTAGTTGTTGGTATAAAATGTAATATTTATTTTCGTTGAAAGAAGTTTAACCCCGTGTTGTTGTAATGTTTGAGAGCCAAGGTTGCTTCTCGACCAACCTCATAACCGTAAAGGGATGTGTCTACACCTACAAGGTGTTGTTCGTGTGCCCTAGTAAGCCTCGGGAAGTCTTTGGCATCCCTTCAACGTGACTCTTGTTCTGCCTGTGTGTTCATGGTGGTGTTTTTGGCATTGATGTTGGTTTGTAAAATTAAAAAGGAGGGTTCCAGTATACATTTGCTTTTACTGTGTTTATTATTTAAGTTTGGAGCTGTATGGAAATGTTTGTAAAGAACAGGGTTGAAACCCTGTAGCCACAAATCGTATGCTCTCAGTTTTGGTTTAAATAAAATAAGAAGATTTTCTGTTTGCTTGCAATCGAGTTGTGATGTTTTGGACAGTTTTAAGTTTGGGTCTCTTCGTTTTAGGCGTACAGCTAGCCCCCACAGAAACTCTATGTTACTGAAAGACAATGCATCTTACATTACTTTGGTTCGGCAATAACATGGGAATACGAATGGGCAGAGTTTATTTCAATGGTTTAACTGATGAAAAGTAAATGTTTTGGGCCGAGCCCTAACTGAAATTATGCGTTTAATTGTTACTGTTCTGGTTCAAAGTTTGTGTTGTTAATGGTTTGGTTTCCTACAGGGTTTTAAAACTCTAAACCCTGTTCAGTTTTTAAATCTTGTTTTGTACAATCATTTATACATAAATTATGGCTGGGTGAGCTCCTTCATGATACTCGAACCCCTAACCATTTGTTTTGAATGAGCTCATTCGATGCCCGATGATTATTTATGGCAATGATTCCTTCAATGGGTGACCTTGAGCTCTGTCTAATGATGTGCTTGTATTATAATGCACCCATGACATATAATTACAACATTATTGCCATTGATACTGTGATACTCGTTAATAATTTTAAATACCTAGTTGTAGTTGTAACTCGTTACAGGGTTATTGAAATTCCATAGTTTATCTATTTTATAATTTGTGAGGTTTACAGGTTTCAACCCTCGACTTAAAGGTTAATGTTAATAGTGGCGAACAGGGTTAGCCCCAGACTATTCTTTAAACTTGATAAGTTGTTTGTTTACATAAATATAGTGCATTCCAAACAATATCAATAATTTATTAGTTGTTTTAGTTGTGAATGTGTTTGTTCCAAAACTCTCTTTCGAGTTGGAGATTGATGTTGTACCTAGTTTAAAACACATGATGCATGCATCAATCATCTAGGAATTTCGAGTGATATTAAAAATCATGTTTCTAATAGGAAGACATGAACTCTGTACAATATACTTTTTTATTTTATATTTGTTCTGTATAGTTCGATAGGAAATATTCTGCTTCTATTTACATGATTGTACAATCTTGATGAATCGGTTATTGTATAACTTAAAAGCATAAATAGCAAAATCTCCATTTATTTAAAGTAATTTCTGTGTAAAGCTCAATGATGAAATAATGTGCATTTTCAGCTAGGTTTTTAATATTGATAGTTTGTTATTTATCCTGAATATATATATAATGAAAACAACAATTCTAATATGAAAACTATTTCAACCTGAGCAAGGAACCCTACTGTATCAAAACTTAGAAGTGTATAAAGATAGAGATGCATTCTAGGATTTTGAACAGTATGCATTCTTCTAAGACAATATATTCATTTATCATTATTATAGAGATAAATTTGGAAAGCTCCTCGAATCATTTTCAAACTTTTTATATGAGATCATTCAAATCTGCCAACTTAAGCAAATATTCCTGTACTAGAGTACATCACTAAATATGAGTGGAAAAATACAGAGAAGAAATTTTATTCAATCCTTCATTCATTCATTTAAAAATAAATCAACAGTTTAGTAATTCTAATCTAGCATATAAGTAGAATTTCACTTTCAGAAATAAACTATCAAACTATGATTAAATAACATAAACAATGAAGAACCTAGTAACTGTAGAGGGGGACAAACACCCAAAGGAGCCTGTTCCACCCAACCTTTTCTAGAAGACAGCCAATGTTACTTGTCTTAGGACCCCTGAGCCTATTCACTAAACCACCTAGACGAAGATACTTTGTGGAGGCAAGCTTATCCTTCTGCAACTCAGCAATAATGTTTTCTATAATCAGTTATACAACTTCTGCATTTAGCAATATGATCTCTACATTCAGCAATATTCTTAACTTTCTGCATTCAGCAGTGTAACAGCTGTACTCAACAGTATTCTTTCAGCTGCAGACTTACTTTAGCATTCACTCTAGCCTTCCCCTCATCGATTCTCTTGTGCACTCCTACCTTTCTTTGATAACTCAGAATGTCACAAGGAAGAGAATAGAATAATGATAAGTGAGCCACCTGCTCAATTTGGTGGGTGTATAAAAATGCCTAGGTCTTTGGTCAGTTTTGAATAATTATTGAGCCACCTACTCTGTTCCACTTTCTTGGGGAACATGGCCACAAAAATAGGGAAGTTGCCACCTGCAACAGCTAGAAGTGAATGAAGAAGTTGCCACTTGTCCATTTTCTCTCCACCCCAGTTCATTCCTCCTAGTGGGTCAGTGAACACTCTTTAACAGTCTTCTTTGGATATTTGTCTCCTCTTTTAATTATTAATAATAAAAATATTAGAGTATTTAATTACAATCATCCTTGACCCTACTTGGTCAATAATCATAAAAACTTTACAATAACTTATAACATAATGTTTTTCTCATAACATAAAATGTTCATATTTTAAGTATGTGATAGATATCACTTACACATTCACAAGAGGATTCTTAGTTCCAAAACAGAGTTTTGATAACCAATACATAAGATATCAAACATAGTTCATTGATCACAGAAAATATACAAAGAGTGCCTTTCTATTCGATCTGTAATAAGTAAAATATTTTAATGGAGTGTAGAAAACATTATGTATTCAATATTAAAGACTGTGAATAAGAGATAATGGAGTACACAATCCAAACTGCAAAGTGTTTATATCTAAGCATAACCTATTACTTCATGAAAACAATTCGTCCTTACAAAACAACTTGAAACTCGACCCTGCTAGGCCTCTCTATTCTCACCAACCAACCCCTAACTACATTGACATATTCCATTTTATATATACAAGGATCCACGGGACTTGGATCTCATATCCATGAAGAAAGGATCGAATTTCTAACCTTTACCACAAAATCATATTGCATAAATATGATAAGATATGACAAGTAAACCCAATCCAAACTAAGATCCAAAATCCTAGGAAAAGGTTGATCAATTCTATCTTCGACTTCTCATTTGGATATTACATTGAAATATAACATCATAAAATTCATAAGAGAGAGTTATTAAGCTTAAATATTTGACAAGGCTAGTAAAATCCAAAATTTACAAAGCAAGGTAAAGCCTACTACATGAAATTCTGTAGCGTATTATGTGGACTCCCAAAAAGTTGGTGCTATAGAATATCTGGAGCTCTTATGGTAATTATAGAATCCATATTAAACCCGCCCTGCTTCAAAATATTATCAAAATGTTGCAGGAGATGACCTGATGTCCAAAATAGTAGAAAAAGGTTCATGGATCCGTGTTATGTCTTAACCACTAGAGTCTAAAGGGTGTCTTGTAAAACTTGAGTCCCTAGCTTTGCCAATATGTCTAATCTGCTGCTACTAGCCCGATTCTTTTGCTTCCCCTGAAACCATTTAGCTTTCCAACACTTCTTTAGTCTGCTCTTTTTTTTATTCTTCTTATTTATTCTTTGGGAAAAATCACACAACTTGTTATGTTTGGTGACCAACTTTCTCATCCTTTTACTGATCTTGGCATTTTCTCTTTGCAATCTCCAATTTTCTTGCTCTATATTTTCAACTTTCTCCTTAGTGTACTTCTTAAGTTCCTTATGAAGTTGATTCTTAGCTTTGGACCTCTTACCTTCTAATATTTGGAATGAATCGGTCTCATGTGCTTTAATTTGATCACTAGTTTTAGCATAAAAAGGTTCATTTAGAGAAGGCTTTTCAATTTCTCGTTCTTCAAAGTTTGAGAGGAATTCATCTTGAGAATCAATTCTTGGTAGATCGGAGATTGCATTAATGGTTTTCTCAACATTTATAAAAAATTAGGAATTCTTTCTTCCTTATGAATAGAATGATGGGTTTCTTCATCTGATATTGAATGGGAAAGCACTAATTTTTCAATTTTCATAGACTCTTTGGGCTTCTCCATATTAGTTATTACTTCCTCTGTATTTAGCCTGGAACTTCTTCTCACCTTGGAGGCTTCTGGAACTAATTTTGATAACCTTTGTTTCTTTGATCTTCCTCTGGAATCTCTTTCAGAGAACTTTCAAGGTCAATAACATTGTTTCTTTTCAAAGAGGGGTCAAAGATAGATTTAGTGTCTAACCTAAACTTGTTAATTGATTGGGTATGAGCTCTCCTTGGCACATACCTCTTCAACAAATCCTATTGGTACTTCAAAACCTCTTTACACTTTCTCTTTTTTGACTGAACATTAGATGGCTCTGCTATCTAGAAATATTCAGATTCTATAATTGTTTCTACCTTGTCTTTCTAACTATTTGGCTTTGAAACCATCTCATGAGTTTTTCTTTTTTGGCCATAACTTCTTAATTAACCAGCCTCTTCTTGACTCTTTTTAGGAGGGAATCGTAAATTCCTTTTAGGAGCATTTTTTTTAGATGACGTAGGGATTTTAGGTTTTTTGGAAGAAGCATTTATTTCTTCCCATGAAGCTAACTAATTTCACTCGTGAAACCATAGAAGAATACCATGAACCCTATTTAATTCCTCAAGAACCAACAATTTAATTAATGCTTGATGAAAAATACTTTGTTGAGTCTTCTGTGGATAGGCCCTAATCTTGGCCAACATTTTGGTGAGGATTTTGAGCAGGAAATAATGAGGTAAATTGAGAAGAGCATCTCTAGTAACATGTAGCAAGAACCTCATTTTATATAGGTATATGATAGAATATGTGCCTCCAACGGTTAAAAATAGTTGGATCCAATACAACATCTACTGCCACTACTCCTTCAACATTGTTCATGAAATCCCTCTCCACCAATCTAGATTTTGAAATTATGGCTTAAGAAACTAATTACAACCTAAAACAAAAAATATTGATGCTTAAACAAGCATTCACCATTAGTGGATAACTTCTCGACTATGACAATCGAAACTTTAGTGACCTAACACTTCAAATCTCCTTTAGTAACCCGCCATCCATCAAAACCTTCATCAAAATCCTTGGAAACACTTGTATGGTGCTCCTTTAATCTTTGAAAAAATTCAAACCATCCATCCACTCTAAATTTATCACCAATATTTGAATAAGCCTTGATCATCTCAGTTCCCAGTGGTTCATAATCCAGTAGATGACCACTCTTTCTACGAGATCACATTGGTACAAAATGGAACTAATGCAAGCAATTACAAAATGGTTGCTACAAACCTTGAGGGCATAAAAATATTTTGAAGTGTTGATGAAAGAAATGAAATTCAAGTGGGTTAGAAAATAGCAAAGTTTTTAAAAAAAATCCAGCTCCAAAAACAATCATGAGAGAATGGCAAAGTACAACCGTAAAAGATCGATCCCAATAATGAATATGATCTCAATGATACCAAACCATTTCATGATATTTCTGCTTCATCACATCCCTCAGAATTGGCATAATTGAAATAAAACATGACAACTTGATTGATTTGACTAGATGATAATGAAATTTCGAACGGTGTACCAACATATATGGTGACACCAAAAATTTGAAATTCTATAACATTAAAACGAGAAATTGGCCAATTTCTGCTGCAAAATTAGAGAGAAATTTTGTAGCGTTTTTTGGCTCCAAATAACATGTTCCACTACAGAATTTATAACCCTCCAAACTTAAGAAAATATAAATCTCAATAGATCTCACAATTATGCAAATGGTTAGAGACTACAAAATACAACATGACAGAATTGTGTATCTTCCAAAATATCCATTATTAGAAACCAATTGAAACAAAATATTTTTACACAAAGGACAAATGCCACACATAAAACAAATTAAGGAAGAGTCAAAATAAAATAAATAAAAGGCTAAGTCTCAAGAGAGGGTTACCAACAACAATTCAGGATTTGAGGGACAAGATTTCAGGTAACAAACTTTGTTTATAACAGTGATATTGGCATAGGTTATGGTGATGGCATACATTATGGTGATGTTATTGGCATAGATTATTGTGATGTTATAGGTATGGACTATGGTGATGTTATTGTCATGATATAGGGTTTCTCTTTTGGAATGACCTAAGGTTTGAAGAAGCAAACAAATCACACCTATGGATGATTGTTTCATGAAGGTTATATTGCATATTTAGAAGATACGTTTTGGTCCTCTTCATAAACTAAGTTTTATTGCATGCATGTTTTGGTTCTCTTTATGACAGTTTTATTGCAGATTTGAAGGGTTATTTTGCTGCAGATTTGAAGGTGATATTGCATACATGTTTTGGTCTTCTTCATGAATGATTTAATTGCATGTTTGAAGGGCACATTTCAACCTTGTTTAAGAACATGTTGAAGACATATTTTGGTCTTCCACAAGAGGGTCTTGTTGCATATTTGAAGTCTATATTGGAAGAAATTGCTTGCAGATTTGGAGGACGGATTTGAGGCATGTACATGTTGACATGTTGACAGTGACAGTGACAGTGACAGTGATAGCGGCAGTGATAGTGGTAGTGAAAGTGATAGTGATAGTGACAATGATAGTGCAATGACAGTGACAATGTGAAGATAGTGATAGGGACTGTGACATAGACAATACAATGACGATGAAAGTGGAAGTGATAGTGATGGGTTGATATTCTTATTCATATCAGGGTAGCATGGTGGTGCTAGTGCAGGTTGGTGCCTGTGATCTCAGGGAATTGGTGCTGGAGAACCAAGGTGGCAGGATGGGGCAAGGATATGAGATCGAAGTCTCCTTCAAGTTGGCTCCTGAAAAGAGTGAGTTGGTGCTCACAAATGGTGTCAGTGCATCCTTCTAGTTGGTGTTAGAAAAATTAGTGGGTTGGTACCTCCTTCTAGTTGGTGCTGGTAAATCCATGGGGTTGTAGCCTCCTTCTAGTGGGTGCTTCCTTCTAGTTATTACTGGTAAAACAATTGAATGTAATATTGTTACAATATAACAAAAACATTGTGGTTTTGTCCTGTTTTGGTTTCTACGTAAACATATCTTGTGCACTATGTATGATTTATGTGATGATGAATGTCATTGTTAATGGTTAATGTTACGTGATGACTTAAGCTTAAAACTGATAAAAAGTTCTCAATACTGATTTACCCCACCTCTCCACACATTAGTGAATATTCCAACAACCTACTTCCATGAGTTTATGTTTAACGATAAACTTTACCATGATTATTACAACCGTTATGGTTAAATTGAGTTTATGTTTAACGATATGTTTAACGATAAACTTTACCATGATTATTACAACGGTTATGTCAAATTATTAACCCTTTCTGAAATGCTTGCAGGGTAACTTTTCTCCTCCGATTATATAAAATACATTTAATGTGTTCCCTTTACTTACTTGACGCTGATACTTGAATTTGCCTTGCGCATGAAAAAATCGTTCAATGGTTTAATTACGTGGACACTTGCCACCTTTAGACGCTAGCGGGTGCCACTCTTATCCCTTATCAACCCTAGGATACTGTTTATACGAGTTTCGAGTTCAAATATTAGGAGAGAGTTGACATATGAAATTTTTTAGGGTTTTGGGAAAACACCTATTTGTATGGTTTTTATGGTTCATCCAAATTTTATGTAACAATGTTATGAGATATATTTAAAGTCTTGTCACTTTATTTTGATAGAACTTAGAATGGTACCCTTTATATCTTGCATTTGGATTTTGAACTACTATGAAGAGATTTGTCTATATATATGGTATGAATCATATTGGTGTTTGTTAATTAGAGTTCTGAATTGGTTACGAAAGTTTGTTACGAGTGTTATATATATATATGGAATTGTATGTGTATTTTTAATAATTCACCCTGTCCTTAAACGCAATGTTAGTGTTTGGAATGTATTATATAAAAAAGTCTCTTGTAGTTTTTTATAAATTGAAAATGTGTTAATTAATTTTAGTAAATCAAACTTGTATTTTTTATTATACTTAATGATTGAATGAGTAGTTTGTTTTGATGAAGGAAAAGTTTAAATATCTATTATTTTCTTAAAGTTTAGAAACCTTAACGAATCTTACTCATTTTTAAATTTCCAACCATAAAATGTTGGGCGATATTTTTGTAAAAAGATTCAAATTTCTAATGATTTTATATAGTTTATAAATAATTTTGGTGATTTTTAGAGTCAAGAAATGTTATCCCATGTAATTTCGATGAATCAATTTAGAATAATGGAAATTTGGAATATTTTTTATAGAAAAAAGGTCGAAATCTAGTCCATAGATTAAATTTCACCCCTAAAATTTTGCTTTGTTTTGATTTGTAGTAAATCACTTGTTATATCGGTTACATTTTATTAAAATGAGAGCTTAGCCTCTTTTTTTTTCCTCGGAAAAAATCGTAATTTTATTTCAAATAGATGAACAAAATTACACTCTGCACATGTAGTAGAATCACTGAGATCCCTACATTGTCACATATTTACTGTCCCAAATTGACATCATATCTAATGTCCCATACAACAAGTCACTGCTGACCATAGTTCCCGCATATATCCAAATACATAAGAACTATTACTAAAACAGAAAACAAAACCATCATTTGTCATAAAAAACTGAGCTATTGCTCAATTCTGTGCCTCAAAAACCTCATGAAAAGGTCTATGATAATAGCTGAAAGTGCCTCCAGGAGAATGAATTGTAATCCTCCATATACCAAGATCTAATTCCTGCTGTGTTGCATCCTTAGAGAGTTGATCAGCCATCCCATTCCTTTCCCGGTAAATATGAGTAAATGAAATGTGATTGAAGGACTGCTTCAACCGTATCACCTCCTCCAGGATAAGTGATAGTACCATCACATGGCAAACAGTGATATCCTTAGCCCAGTCAATAACTACCATGGAATCTCCAAAAATATGAAGTGATAGGCAGCCTTGTTCAAGTGCAAATAACATCAGTAGTTTAAGTGACATGAGTTCAGCGAAATTATTTGATCCTCTCCCCAATCCAACCACCAGATGAAAATAATGGTCCTCAGCTTTGTAAAGAATTCCCCCCCCTCCACAGACCGATCCGTGGTCCAATGAAGCCCCATCAAAAAAGGCCCATGGCACTGATTTATCAATCTATACCTCACGCACAGGACGTGCACTAATCGCCTGGGCAGGGGCCAAGTAATGATGGATCACTGCTACAGCGTTAGCCCCAACAGTCTCCATCGGTACCCTGCGATCCTGGAAAACGTGTTGATTTCTAGTAATCCAGATCCCCCAGGCAACAATACACGGTATGGCACAAAAGGAAGAAGTATTATGTAATGTCCACCACCCCTGGAAAGCCGCAAGGACGCCCTCGCCCCTCCACCTCATCTGCATTTGCAAATAATTGCTAATATCATCCCAAACCGCCTGTGTAAACCGACAATGAACAAATAAATGTGCAATCGTTTCTTCCGCATCCCGACATAGAGGGCAGATCCCCGGACCCTGGAGAAATCGTTTTTGCAGAATGTCCCAGGTAGGTGCCTTATTTTCTAGGATAGCCCAGAATAGTAATTTCGCCTTACTTGGACATCTTAACTTCCACAAATATTTCCACCACCACACCAATCCCCTGTTATGTACATCCACATTAAGCAGGATATATCCATTTTTTTGGTGTGTAAATACCCGAGGGATGGTGATCCCAGATCAGTTCATCCGCCCTATCAGTCAGTCGAATATTTGTAATTCGTAAGAGCCGCAGAAAATCCTCCCAAGCCCCCTGTAGATCTGCATTGATCTCTAGTCGCTGTGCAGAGAACCACCCCTGATGCCAAAGAGAAGATGATCCCGAATCCGCAATATCAGCCAGAAAATGACAGCCTCTAGCAGCCAAATAAGTCCTCAAGACCGCAGGGAGTACATGTGCACCCCTACAGCCAACCCAGGGGTCCATCCCAATTCTGATGAGATGTCCATCGCCAATCCTCCACACTAATCCAGATCCGACCAATGAGAAATGCTGCACCACCGCCTTCCAGACCACAGAGCAATTAACCCTCGACTTATTTCCCAGCCTGATCCATTCGAGAAGAGTAAGAGGAGCAATATATTTATGAAATACTACTCTAGTCCAGAGACTTTGTGTATGGATAAGTCGCCACGACACTTTGGCCCCCAATGCTTTTGCAAACATAAAAATATTCTTTAACCCCCATCCTCCTAGTGCTTTTGGAACAGCAATTCTCTCCCATCTGACCCACACCAATGCCCGCTGCTCACTCTTCCCCTTCCAAAGAAAAGAAAAACACAATCTTCGGATCTGCTCCAGGACACCTTTGGGGATCCAAGCAAGAGACATCCAATACACCGGAATTGCTTCCAAAACAGATTTGACCAGAACCAGCCTCCCAGCCCGAGAGAGCCATTTGTGACTCCATCCATGTAGACGCTTATCCAATTTTGCTAATAACCAGTGCCAATCAGCCTTCCGATAAGCATTCGGTTTCAAGTGAAAGCCTAGGTACCTTAATCCATCATCAATATCCAATGTCTGATAAGGTAGTTTGTTAGCCAGTCTTTGAATCTCCAGCTCTGTTAAATGCGAGCAAGTGATAGTATATTTGTCAATATTCACTAACATACCCGCTGCTACTTGCACTAAATGTAGACCTTCAACCACCTTATCAATATCCTGTCGCGAGCCATCACAGAATATCAGAATGTCATCAACAAAAAGGAGATGTGTAATATACAGAACCTGAGAAATGGATATTCCCCGAAAGGAACCATCCGCTTTTGCATTCAGTATAAATCGACTGAGTCCTTCAGCAACAAGGAGAAACAGCAGCGGAGATAGGGGACATCCCTGTCATAGACCCCTTCCCACATGGAAGAATGGACTAGCAGAGCCATTGATCAGTACAACAAAGCTAACTATAGTGATGTAGGCCATAATCCATCTGATGAATTCGTAGCAGAACCCCAGGTGAGTAAGAAGCATCCGAATATATAGCCAGCTAACCCTATCAAATGCTTTAGAGAGATCAATCTTAATCACGGCACCCTTCTGCTTCTGCACTTTCAGTGTGTGTAAACCTTCCTGGGCAACGCCAATGGCCTCATGTATTTGGCGTCCTTCCAAGAAGCCAAATTGCTCACAAGAAATATGCTGCAACAAAATATTCTTGAGTCTCCTCGCCATAACCTTAGATATGATCTTATAGATACAATTGCAGAGAGAGATAGGTCTGAATTCATCAAAGCTGTCAGGCTTGTCCGTCTTCGGAATGAGAGCTATAAAGGTGGAGTTGAAGGGGCCATGGACAAACCCAGCCTTTCGCAATTCTTCCACCACATTCAATAATTCCTCCCCGAAGAAGTCATAGAATCCTAAGAAGAATTCTATAGGCCAGCCATATGGCCCCGGGCTTTTATCTTTATGAAAGGATTGCATGACCAGCGAGAGCTCAATCGGCAACACCTCCTCCATTAACCGTCTATTATCTTCATCCCCGACAAAGTGAGGGAAAAGCTGAGTCACCTTAATAACATCAGCAATGGAGGCTCCAGGTTGAGCAGTGAATAAATCACCAAAATGTTTAACACCCAACTCCGCTAAGCCATCAAAGCTGGAGACCGTTTCCCCTTCGTCAGATAGTTCCCAAATAGAGTTGGTGAATTTCCTCCCCTTGGCGTATGCTTGAAAAAATTTTGTATTCTCATCACCACACTGAAGCCAAATCGCCCTGCTTTTCATCCTCCACATCTCTTCTCTCTCACACAGAATCACATTTCTGCGTCTCTCCCACTCCACCAGCTCACCTTTCTGCTGTTCATCCAGAAATCCCATTCCCCGACTGTTAAGAATCCGATCAATATTCTGCTCAGTAGCCCGTAAAGTCTGTTCATCAATCGCCCTTCTATCATGTGCCCAGGAAATAGTGGCCTCTTTGATTCGCTTAAGGTTGTTTTGGAAGTGTGCACCTGCATGTATCAAAGAATCAAGAGGTCGATGAACCCACAGATCCTGAACCATCTTAAGATAATCCGCCTCCTTCAGCCAACTAGCATTGAATTTGAAAGGGCTGGGTGGTTTTTTCCTACCACCACGTAACTCCAGGAAGATGGGGCAGTGGTCAGATATCCCACCTGACCCTACCCACTGCCTGACAATATCAACACCCAGTGCCAACACATCGGCCACCAGAAACCTATCCAGTCTCTTAGCCACCCGATGTTCCCCTGCTCTTTTATTCCTCCAAGTAGGAGTTAACTTGGATGGTAAAATGTCGAGAAGATCCTTCCTAGCAAAGGCATGAATGAAATAATTTGCTAATGTATCCGGCACAGCCCGAGGTCCCCACACTTCAGAAGTCCCCAGAGTAAGATTGAAATCCCCACCCAAAATCACATCCCTTCCATCAAAAAGATCCATACATAACAAGGCGTCCCAGAATCCAACCCTATTTAAATAGGGCCCGTAGATATTGAGAACCGTGATCATCCTCCCAATCTCAGCATCCCAGACTTCCAAACCGATACCAGAAGATATTCCCCAAGAACAATCACATCTGCAACTCTTAACCTTCCACCCCGAGGCCAGCCCTCCAGAGCGCCCCCGAGCATCCACTCCAACAAACTTCCATCCGGGAAGCAAAGTTTCTAATGCCCGTACTACATCCTCACTGCCACCCAAAGTTTCTTGCAGCAGTAAAACATCCGGTTGATTAAAGTCTAACAGCCTCCTAAGCGACGATTTTTTAATGGGACTCGCCAACCCACGACAGTTGAAGGACATAATCTTCATATCAAACCCCCATCCTGGGCTTTCACTGCTCCAAGTGCCCACTCAATAGAAGATTGTGTACCCATCACTAAATACACCTTTTCCCGGTCTTGTGCTTTAGACAAAAGGGATTTACGGCCCCGACCTTTCCTCCAAACACTATTGGCCAATTCAGGGAGCCCCTTCCCCCCCATCCCAGCTACAGGTATCTCCCTACTGCGAAGAGCATAACGGATACTATGACCCTCAGAGCAGGTAGAGTGTTTGTTGGATACAATGGGCGTCGAGAAATCACAATCCACATCAGTCAGCACACAAGGAGCTACTGGACAAGGAATGACCGAATGGGCAACAGGAGGAGACCCAATCCTACCGTCCCCCAAAGCATCAAAAACAGAAACAGCGGGTGAAAATAAATGTGACAATCCCGAGGACATCTCAGCT
This sequence comes from Larix kaempferi, assembly GCA_027924585.1. Classification (NCBI taxonomy): domain Eukaryota; kingdom Viridiplantae; phylum Streptophyta; class Pinopsida; order Pinales; family Pinaceae; genus Larix; species Larix kaempferi. The sequence goes on from BSBM01000526.1 coordinate 8,463,417, forward strand.
GAACCCCGTCGATTCATGAATAGCTACTGATGCAAACTGGAAGAAGTCAATGAAGTAGGAGTCGCTGAAGCCCCCTCATCATCATGTACCACACTCCCAATGAGCTCCTCACCTTTGATCACCGAAGATGGCTGCAAATCCGCTGATCCATACCTCCCACTGATATCAGCTGGTACCACAGAATCGTAGATGGCCCCCCTGTTAATAGCAGGCCCACACCCATCATCCTCCACCGCCTGAGAGTTATCCTTAGTCACAGGATCAGTACCTACTTTAGCTACCTCATCAGTCAGTGGTTTACAATTCCGAAACGGTAAAGTACATCTGGCAACCATATGTCCAAGTGAGTGGCAGCGGTGACACCGAAACGGCACACCCACATAATCGAGAGTTTGTACAAAGTCCCCCTCCTTGGATTGTACTTTGATCTCAGCAGAGAGTCCCAGCCGAAGATCAATATTTACCAATATCTTTGCCACCGTGTACTTGCCAGTCTCAAGATGGGAGGAATCTGAACACACATATTCACCAAGAAAATTCCCCATCGCAGCAAAACGAGATTCATTCCACAGATGCATTGGAAACCCAGGAAGCTTCACCCAAAGCGGTTCTTTATCAACCTTCTCCGTTTTTGAGTCGAAGAATGGGGACCAGCTTCGCAGGACTAGAGGAACTCCCAACATCGACCAATGTTGACTCAAAACTGCGTCGACCTCCCCTTTGTTCATGAAAGTGAAGGAAAACCAACCCTTCGTCAGTACCCGGACTTCAGGGGCTGATGACACATGATACCTCCACTGCTCAGCCGCCCAACGCTGAAGGAAACCCCGACCATATCTTCTTCCACGAACATGACCTACCACAGTAGTGAGAGAGAGATCCTCCGCCTCTTCCATTGTAACATCCACCCCTAGCACCAATTGATCCTGTCGCTTCCTTTCTTTTACCATCTTAGCTGGTTTTTTAAGAAAGTTATCCTTAGCAAAAGTCCCTTTCCGAGGACTAAGCCGGCCTGTCAAGGTGGGCCCAGAAATAACCTCAGGCCCCCCGCCAGTCATGGAGGGCCCAGACAACACCCCCGATCGATTCATCCCAGCATAGACAGCTCCATCAGTATGATTCCCACTGTCCCCAACCCCGACACCCGTGTAACCTACGTCCTCTGCCATGCCAATCCCCTGCCAAAAAACTCAGATCCCGGAATCCCTCAAAAAATGCTCAGTAACCCCGTTCCATCAACCAGCTCAAGGACCGACCAACTTCAAATGCAGCCTTCATCATCTTGATTCCATTGCTCGACCAAGAAGTTCAAACGCAAATCCGTTGCCTAAACAAAGCTTCATCAACTGAAACTACATTCCATTCAGCGTTTGTAATGCTGGCTCATTCAATGCTGCACACCTCCTGGCAAGCACCGTAGAGCTGTCAGTAGATGCATCTCCTGTTCGATCCGCCCACAATATGCCTCCGATCGCATGTATTCCCATCAGCTTGCTTGCAAATAGCTCCAAGATTCCACTTCGGCTTGCTTGCTCCTGCTATCGTCAATTCCACAACGACTTTCTTGCTCGGCTTTCTTGCTCCTCAATTTCTTTCGATCCACTTTTGACCCTTCTCTCCGATGCAATATTCTGGCTCACGTCAAATTTGTGTACACTCAGAGATCTGCTGTGTTTGAATGCAGAAATCACAAAATGTCTCCAGGAATGTGTATGAGTTCAAGATTGTCGAGAATAAAGTTCGAATGGAAGAGCTGTAAGTCCAAAAGCTGGCAGAAGATCATGAAGCAACTTTAAAGCTCACCAGATCGCAGAGCAAATTCAGAACCCAATTGTCTCAGAAATCCGATTAAAGAACTGGAGATCATGTGTTGTTCATTGCTTCAATAGAGCACAGAGGTGAACGCTATACCTTGACTCAAGAACAATGTTTACCATCGAGCCACGCCTAGAGAGCTTAGCCTCTACTTCAATAGTTGATTATTATTAAATTGTTAGGTAGTTTTTCTCTAGTTACACCATTTTTTTTCGTGGGTGAATTTACTTGCTTATGAATAACTATCTGCAGATTTTATGGTTTGATTAGATAAATTATCTCTGCCCACAATTTTACTTGTATTAAGGCTATGTAAATGGCCTTTCGCTTTTGTTTATGATGGGTATGGTGATTCACCTATCCCACTCAGACTTCATGTTTTATGATTTTATTGTATCAAATTTTGGTTTAATATTATTTTTCTCTTCCCACTCAGACTTCATGTTTTATGATTTTATTGTATTAAATTTTGGGTTAATATTATTTTCCTCTTGGATAAATACATTTACTTTAACTAAGTTTTTAATATTAGATTTTTCCAAATGAATTGATTTTTTTCTTTTAATAAGTGTTGTTATTCAACTTTACTCCATTATTTTGTTACTCCACCCTGTAATGTATCATATTGACTCAACCATAGGTAACTTCCTCTTTTGGAAGGAATATTTTGTATATAATGTCCATAATAAACAATAATCTTGGGTACTTAAGCTAATGTGTGAATGAAAAATAATTTTGTTTCCTAACTATTGTAGTCAAACTTTTACCTTTTCTCACATCAACTCACTATGTGAGTCGACCAGAGATAAAATTAGGTAACACATAAACTATATAACATTTAAACATCAATTTAAAATTCAATAATATATTTCTAGGTATTAGTTATATTAGATAGCATATAGATTGATTTCATAGGCCAATAATATGCTTATCTAGTTTGAATTAACATGCACTTAATTCAAAAGGAGTAAACACGTAAACACATATATATGTACTACAACGCTTTAGCAAAACATCTGGAATAAACCAAAAGGTGTGTGCAAACTTTCACGTCATTTTTCAGGTATTGCAATGCAAAGACCAACTCGCATTACCTTAGGTGAATAAACCATTCTAACATTAAGTTAGAATTGAAAAAAAAAACATTTTTTGCACAATTTGTTAATTGGTTGCGTAACACAATTCACCAAATGTGTAATTCAGATTGACATAAATAAAATTCCACATTGAACTCTTTTAGAGGGACACATTTTATACATGCACAAACATAATCATTGGCTTTTTTGGATAAGAAAAATATTTTTAATTTATATAAAATCTCTCTCAAAAGAGAAAGCTAGTACATTCCAAATGGTAGGATGGATTTTCGCATGTTTATAGTAGTCAAAATGACAGTTAATAAATTTGGATGAATCGGACAATAAAATTTGAAAATTTAAATATTTGAATATAATTTGGTTTAGCCAAATTATTTGCTCAAATCTGATTTGGTTCAGTTAGAAAGATATTTCAAACAGGGTAAGTGAGATAATTTAGAGGGTACTTTTGGGGTATATGTTTACTACCATCATTTTTCTGTCAATTGGGTTGACATTTTGAGATTCTTAGAAAATTTAAAATTTCTTCATCTCTCTTTTATATGCACGTTGTGATTAGTTTTACTAGATTCAAATGGTAAATGGATTCTTGCATTGTCTTATAAATGTCTTCTCATTTTGGGGGTTATAATAGCAAATTCCCCTACTCCATCCATCTCCTAGTGAAAGTTGAGGCTCGAGGAAGGAAGAAACAACTTAATGCATTTCATTCTTATTAATGAGTTTCTTTTCCCAAGAGGTGGTGGTTATCAACATGAATGAGTTCAATGGATAACACCATTGTGTTTTAGGAATCAATCATTATCAAGGAAACCACTATTTCCTTGTAATTATCGATGTATATAAGTCCTTTGTGACATAAATGAGTTTGGTTGTAGCTCATACTTGCTTGTATAATTGGCATATGCAAAGTATTTAAGATGTGTACTCCTGAATTTTCCTTGATTTTGTATTGTACCAAATTTGAATTAGAAATCAAACTTTGTAACTATGGTCCAAATTGGAAAAATGATTGTACAAGACCTATACCTTGTTAGTTTTCCTTATTTCTCAAACTTGATCAACTCATTGTTGGGCATAGTACTTTAGAGGAATATTCCTCTTCTCATGAGAGGGAGATTTACTTTTTATATTTGGCATTTGTTAAAGAGATTCTCTTACACCTATGATATATTAATCAACACAAGTAAGGCACTGTATTTTGAGAAAGATTACCTCACACTTATGATGCATTTTTCACAAGATTTATAGCAGCTAAAGTAAGGTGTATTCCTTGAAGAGAGATTCTTTGTACAAGTGGCACAATATTCCTTAAATCATAAAGGTTCGTTGATTTGGTGTTATCTTTATAATAGGTTAAATGCTTCACTTGGTGAGGTTCCTTGGGATATGGAGCACTCCATTTGAGGTTATTATTAGCCTGCTCCTATTCTATAAAGGAGAGGAGTCACACTAGGTTGAGTAGTTTGGTGATTGAGTTTTCTAGTGTGTGTTTGACATAAGTTGTTCTATTTTGTAATATTTCTTTTGGTGTGATTTGTGAATGAGAAGAATTTCATGTTACATAGTTCCAACTTGCTATCCATGACCAAACTGACCATCGCCAAAAATCAAGCTTTTTTAATATGGGAAGGAACTTAAAAGTGTCCAGATGATTCAATTATGTCATGGAAGAAATGGACATTAATGATTCCCCTATTTTTACTACAAAAGGAAATTGAGTTTTTGGTGCACACTCTTCATCAGGTGAGTGGGGCTAACCTCATTATTAGACTTTGATTTTGGCTTAGATGGGCATGCATTTTCGACCATTTAAATTTTATTTTTGTTATTAACATGACCCCTACTCCATGGTTGAGAACAATTACGATAAGGGTAGAAACAATGACTCTAAGACTTGAAATACTTCTATGATTCCCACCACCATCATACCCCTCTAGAAAAAAATAAGTATCATATGACTTATCCTAGTTATGATCTACCTTTTTGTCAATGTGTCTGCAAAATTAGTCTAGTCCTTCTGTTATAATCCAAATAGGCACTTCTCCATCCATGACGACATTTTAAAGATGACACTTCAAAAGTTGAGTATTAGTACACATAAAAGGATAATTATGGATTGAAGAGCCTTGATTTGGATTAAGTTGTTATGGCCTTGATCATTCAATTCAACCCTCAACCATTCCCATTTACCTTGAAAGTTGTAATCCTTCACAAGAACATATTCGCCTCCAATGGTTATGCAAGGTGTGAATTAGTTGCTAGGATCTGCTTTTGGTTTGCCAATGAATTCAATAAAAATTTGCACTTGCATGTAGCACATGCTTTTCCAGCAAGTCACTCACTTGTTTCTCTTGGTTTAAGGGTGAATTCCTCTAAAAAATATGAAAAATAAATAAAACTTTTGAAATTGAGGAAGTTATGGGGGTTTTGGCAACCAACAACTCAGTTACAACTTTCCCAAGCTATCTTCACTAACTATAAAAGAAAGTGAGTTAGACCAAATGAAGGACCCTTTTTGGAGAGTATTGTTATACTAGAGGATTTTCTAAGCTATTATCCCTTTTCCCTCATCATAGTAAATCATCACCTTTGATCTCATATCCATGTATGCTAAAGTCATTTCCCTCAAACAATTTCTAATTTTTTGCATGTGGAGAGTTGATGGGATATATGAAGAACCTGAGCAGGAGAGATGTTGAAATATAGTTTTCAACAAGGTGCCAAGTAGGACATGGTATGGATCTTTCTATTTACTACTATTTAATATATATTGGGCATCTTTCCCTTTCCAATTTATTGTCTCATATTTGGATTATGTTTGATGTGAAATTGAATTTACTAGTTTCAAATCTATATTATGTATTTTGATTTCATTAATATTGTTATAGTCAAATTAATTTGAAGAGGGTATTGTGTTTTTTTTAAAGGTTATTGGATTGAGTTTGTGAAGCATATCTAAGGAGCAAAGAAATCTAGGACCATCCTTCATAAACAAGGTACATAAGCCTTCTTTCTTTTCAATCCTTGAATTTAGACTTGTTTGATATTAATTTAGAGTTAAAATTCTGAATTGATTACTTTAAAAACCTCAGTTGTCAGTCTACTGAAACCCCAGTATGTTGGTGATAAATCCCCATTCATCTGTATATTTTCCTTAACAACACCTTCTGAGGGTATCAAAAAAACCCCACCTTTCTCCCCAAGTGTGGGAAGCAACATCCAAATGTTTTCGATCCACTTTCAATTTGTCTTCCTGGAATTGAATCTTCTCGAATTGAAGAGCCAATTTGACTTTGCTCAACCATGTGTGAATATCTACCATGCCCCAAAATTCATACTACGAAATTTTCATTTGCAAGTTAAAAGAGGGACGATGGGCTCGTTTTTCCGTAACCTCCTCGATTTCTCCTTAAGCCTATCGATCATTATCAGGAATGCCTGAAGGGTTTATATACTCCATGTTTTCTTCAAAAGTTGGGCCTCTATGATTTGAATATCCTGGATCTTGATCAACTAACCACTTTCCCAAATCCTTCAATTTCGCTATGGCCTATGCAAAATCCACGAATAATTCTTCCAGGTAATCCTTAGTTACATAGGTTGAGGATAAAAACCCTTTGGCGTTTCGACAATAGCAACGGAACTAATTGAAGCTCTATTACCATCTGTTTCATTTCAAATAACACCAGAAACCCAACAACAAATGCAATTATATAAACAAAAAATAATAGGAAATGGGAGCACCTTCTTACATGGAAGTGGACTGCAATTGCAAATCTATTAATATATAGGATCTATTAGACAATGTCAACTCTTCTTTTTATTAAAAATCGTAAAATAGCAAGAGAATCATTTCCATAGGGTTTTCCCACATTTAAAAGAAAAAACCACAGGAAACCACCATAGCTAACTTCAAGTACCTTAAATATATCATAATGCCATATTCTAGGGACAAAACATCATACATCCTAATCATTAATCAAATATTATGTTATGCTTAGGACACGACAACCAAACATAATTATTGTAATTTTGATAGTATTTTTCTTATATAATTAATTAATTAATGTTGAAATGTATGATACCAGTAACCACATAATTAAAGGATAGGACCGTCTCTGTGAAAATACTTACCTAGTTATACAATAGCTTTTATGGATGTACTAGACATTTGAGTATTTCACCTATTGGAAAATTAACCCTCCTTTGGAATAGGTTCTTTTTTAAGTGAGAAATATTAGCAATTTGACAAGAAAGTTCATGGTAGCAAAACATGGTGTTGTGCTTGTTTTGGTGGAAGCGTAAGTATAGAACCCTATGATGTAGTTATTCATTTTATTTTGAATTTATTATTATATTAAATGTTCAGATAGGTCTAGTTTGAATTGTTACTAGAAATATGCAGCTAAATTAATATAGCACAATATTTTTGTTCATGATCTGTTTCAAATTGTAACATAGATAGCATGGGTTGAGGGATAATATGTCTAGTTTTCAAAGTGGTAATACTAGATATTATAAGTCTTAGGTTGTTGTACATATGTGGACATCACTCCATTGGAATAGAACTAGTAGTAATGATCTTGTGGGTTGCAACTGAATGTTTTTTTGCTAGTCCAAATACCCTTCTTTTTATGAGTGATAAGATTCTTCTTTAAAAAAATTATCCTAATTTATTCAATAAACCTTTTATTAAATCATGACATAAATTTGTTTACTAACCACACTTTTTGAGAGGGAGACAAATTTCATCCTACCTATTTCAACACATTTGAGTACCTATTTCAACACATTTGAGTGATATGCAAAACAAATTTATAACCAGCAGTAAAAGAAATTGGGTAAATAAATACCATAGATTGAAATATGCCATGATTATTAACATAAAGGAATTATTGATTAGAAATTTAGACAAAATTCCACCATCCATTTTCTATTTATCCATAGTTGTAACATGTAGTTTTAAATGTGAAAGAAAAACAATTTATTATCCTAAAAATTTCTCCAAAAGTATATACTATACATAAACACTCTATCAGGAAACAAAGCACCAAAAGCATCTTTTTAGGATTCTAGTAGATCTATGCTTTTTTGTAATTAACCACAGAACACAATTAGACTTCGAATCCAAACCGTGTTGTTTATTCATGTGGAAGACAATATTTTCTCTTATATGTTAAGAAATTTTATCTCAAAAAGTTTCAGAAAAGTATTTTTCCACATTTAGAAGTCATTGCCTTTATTGTGAACAGGACAACGCCATGCTTTCTTATATATTCTTTAGCAAATCATTGGTTAATAAAATGTAATCCTTCTTCTTTGATTTCTTCAATCCATGCTATTGAAACTTTAATTTGTGTTCTTGGATGCCTTCATATGTATAATTTTTTATTTATTTTTTTTAAATGCCATCCTTTCTAGGATTTTATATTTATAGGTTTCTAGTATAATATTTTGCATCTAGGTACATGTAAATTGTGGATATGAATATGTTAAGATCTTAAATTGAAATTTCATTATGTTTTAAGTTTGATGGCTCCAAAAAGCAGCATTGAAAAGGGTGAAACAAATAAAAGCAAAAGGAATGACAACTTTGGCATTTTTATTCAAAAAGGGAATCATGGTTGTTGTTGATTCTCGTGCAACCTTATAGTAATAGTGCAACCTTATAGTAATATGGTATCTTGTAATAAAACTAATGAATAGGGATGAAATTGTATCTTCTATTGCAGGAGGCTTTCACAGTGTGTTAAATTGTGTGAAAAGGCTTCTGGATTCAAAGTGTCTTGGGGTTTCTTATTAACATTTCGGACTATCGATATATGGTCCATCATCAAGAAAAACAAAAAGATAAAGCAAAGAAGAGCAAGCCCATATAGATACAAAGAAATTGGTAAATAATCACTGAATGGAATACATAGAGAACAAAAAAAAATAAGAGGAAAAAAGCCAACAAAATTTGAAAAACAAGAAATAAAAAAAAAGAAAATAAAACAAATTAAAGGCATAAAAAGTAAGAAAAAAACAAATCTAAAAAAAGAAAAAGAAAATAAATAAAGGAGAGGAAAGTAAAATAAATAAATAAAAACAAAAGAAAAATGGAAATCAATGACAAACAAAAGAAAGAAGATAAGAGAATAAAAACAAAAAGAAATTAAATATAAAAACAAAAAGAAATTAAAAATAAAAAACAAAAGAAAGGAGATAAAGGAAGTAAATAAAGAAGGGAAGAAAAAAAAGAGATTTGAAGTAAGAAAAGCAATAACAAAGAAGGGGAATTTTTAGACAAAAACAATAGAGTGAGATAAAGCAAAACAAAGCTAGACAAACAAATTAATATAAAATAGTCACCAAAAGGAAATAAGGGTTGTAAAAGGGAGGAGAAAGAAAATAAAAACAATGTAAATAATGCAATGCGAATGAGGAGAATGAAAACAAGTGTTGAAGCAGAGTCTATTGACAGGGGTTCCTTCCGCACTGTCGCCAACAGAATATCAACCTGACTCCCTTATACACTAGCCCGGAAAGGTGTGACCCTTCCCAGCAACACTTGCGGAGCAAGTGCAGTCTCACCCAAGGTAAATAAGAGGGTTGCTGGAACCAAATTTTCGCAGTTGTGTAGAGGATATGCATGCTTTACTTTCGCATTAACCATAGATTATAAGATTCACAACATACCATTAACTTGTCATTCGTATCCTAAATCATTCGCAATTTCTAACACATACATTCATAACATACTCAATAACATATGCGCATTAGTAAACAAAAAACATTCACAAAACCCATTATTCATCATCGCATCATTGCACAACAACAAAATTCACATCATAACCGAACATTCTCATTCATTCATCAAAACCTATGGAATAAACCTCGCAGAAACTGTTAAGTCATCATATCGCAGATACCGAACGAACCCAAAAGATAGGATTAATCTCCGAAACTTCGATGCCCTTAGGCTTACAATCCTACTCTATTTATATTCTTCTATCCTATTACAAAATGTCCCACATGGCCAACTTGACTAATCTAAAAAATCTTATGCTTCCGCAAAAACAATGAAAGGTCCTTTTTCGGCAGGATGACCCTTTCGCATCTGTTGGCTTCTACACTTCTTGCAGATCTATCCCGTGCCAACAGGCCCCCAACACAATCTTGTGGCTCGTTCCTAGCCACCTTAGCTGGACACTGCTGGTGTGTTCCCATCCATTGTGGTGCGCAGTTTCTGAAACTGTTCTTGCTGTCTGGAACTCGTTGTTGTGTACTTCTCGTCTTCATCCATCGATTTCTGGTTCACTGTCATGTACTTCTTGCACTCATCCTCTTGTCTCTAGAAACATTGATCATCTACCTCTTCGGAGTCTGTTGGTTTGCTCCTTGTGCGTTCTAGACTGGGGAGAAAGTCATCGATGTTGCTAAGGTGGGAAACAGGCCAACTGCTCTGGCACATCTGTTTCGCACCTTGGATTGCTTCCTACCGAGGCTAGGGGGCTGCTATCGCTGTTCTTCTGGTGGTTACTAGGACCATGAAGCTTTGAACTACTACCACATACTTAGACATCTCAGATAAAACCTCGTTGTTGTGATACCCAAGTGCCCAGGTTTCTTCCTACTCAAGGCACTCATGCACACTCGTCGTTTGGGCCCGCAGCGCCCCTGGTGTGCTACCGCACTAAATGAAATGGATCATTTCCACAGCCTCCTTGGAATTCCTAACCTATGCAATTACTTGACCTACTCGTAGCATGTATTTCTTTCCTATGGTAAATACCTCGTTGTTCTGCTTTAGCCTTTGGTGCCTGTATTTATGCATCTCCATCGTCCGGGACGTCTGCTTCGAAAACCCTCCGCGGATCCATTTACCTAATGCGCTGATTCTGTCATCATTTCTCCTGCGTGTGGTGGCCAGGCTTCCTACATGTGTGATGGGTAACCATACTTCTCCTAGTTGCACTTCATGTCATCCCCGTGCAAACTATCATCAGTGGTGCCACCGGCCATGCTGCCCCAGTGTGTTGCCGTGTGCCAAACGTGCCTAGCGCCATCACCAATCCAGGCCACCTATTCATCATACATGTCCAAAAAGAGTTGTCATCTACAAAAGTCCCATAGAATGATTGTTGATTTGATAGGGTTGCAATCCTTCCAATGTCGCCGTCCAAACTCCAAACTGTGATACAAACCCTCTTTTTGCACCTTTTCGTCCAACTCGTGCGCCATCTACCACCTCATATCTTCTACATATATTATTATTATTATTATGATTTTATTTTTTTGGCTATTGGTCCTCATTCGCTCTACGTTGGATCATGGTGATGGGGCTTCAACCTACTCCCATTGACTAATTTCGGAAACAGTACCCCATCCAAGCTCTGTAATTGTACTGCGCCTCCGTTGGTGATAAAAGTTATAACATATGGTCCCAACTAGTGCATTTGCAACTTACCAGGGTGTTTCGCAAATTTGTTGTCGTACAACAGAACTATATCCCCCTTCTGGGGTTGTTTTGTCTTGACATGGCGGTCGTGCCACTCCTTCTAGCGGTCCTTTTATACCTTTTGGTGAAACTCTGCGATGAATCGATATTCGTCAAGTTGTATTATTTGTGTCAAGCATTCCTCCAGCACGCCATCGTCGCTCATCCCTGTTGCTGCGACGATGCGCAAGCTCGGTACTATGTATTCCATTGGCATCACTGCTTCATGGCCGTAAACGAGTTTAAAATGGAGTATGGCCAGTCAATCGCTTGCATGTGGTGCGATATGCCCAAATGACCGCTAGGATTTTTAGATCCCAGTCGCCATGGTTCACATTGCACACCTTGGTGAAAGCATGCTCCAATATCTTGTTGAACGCATCAACTAGCCCATTTTCTTGAGGGTGGTAAGGCGTACTCTTTTTGTGCTGGATCTAAAACTCTTTTGTCATCGTGGTGATTTTTTGGTTGACAAAGTGCGTCCCTTGGTCACTTAGCAAGACTTTTGGGCACCCAAACTTGGTGACCAAATTGTCAAATAGGAATCATGCTGCGGTTGCAGCAGAACATTGTTTTATTGTTGCAGCTTCCACCTAGTGCGTTAGGTAATCTGCCGCAATGATGATGTAATGCGACCCTGTTCTGTTCCCAGGTGGGATGATGGGTCCCACAAAATCAACGACCCATTTGTCGAAGGCCTGTAGCGTTACTTGTGGTGCAGTGGCATGTCGTCGCGACATGAGGGCTTCCCAATGCGTTGGCATATGTCGTAGCTGTTGGCATAATCTGCAGCATCTCCATGCAAAGTTGGCCACCATAGCCCTGCTCAGAGGATTTTCCTCGCAGTTGCTCATCCATCGTAATGCCCCCTGGCAATTCCATCATGAGCTTCCGACAAAATCTGTTCCTGTTCATGCGGAAGGACGCATCGTCACAGAATATCATCTGGGCCCATTTTATATAACTCTCTTGCAATTAGCTGATAGTCTGTGGCTTGGACAACTAGTTGCTTCTTTTGGTTGGTAGTGAGCTCAGATAGTGCCTCCCCTGTTGCCAAGAATTGAATGATTTCTTCATAGTGGTTATTGACCATGCCAATCCTAAAAAATGAAGCGTCCGACAATCCTTCATCTATGCTGCTTGGTTCCTCTCCTGATTCTATCCGTGAGAGATTATCGGGTCCTGCTTTCAATCGTCTCAGTTTTACGATAATCTTGAAATCAAACTCCTGAAACAGTAATAGCCAGTGGCAGATCCACCCCCCCAACACAGGCTTGTTCACCAATTATTTTAGCGCGGATCTTACATCGACGCATATTCGTACCTCTCCAGTTTTCTTGTCCCAAAAAACCAATGGACTGATCCATTCTTATTCCTCGACTGGTTCAATAATGCCTGCCTCCAACATTCTTTCAATTTCGGCTTGCACTCGTTCCTTGTATCTCGGGTTCAATCGATATGGCCGCTGCTTAACCGGTTTCACACCAGGTTTCAGGGGAATCCTCATTCCCCCTAAATCTCCAGAAATTCCCTTCATCTCTGAGAATTTCGTTGGAAACAAATCCTGAAACTCATGTAGTAGGTCGGTCATTTTCGCAATGGTCGACTCGTCCCAATAGTCACCAATGCTTGCGAACTTGGGGTTTTCCTCCAACCCAATATTCACCTTCTTGATCTTCAATGGCTGCTGAAATTTGTTCGATGCTATGTATGGTGCCACAACACTGCGATTACCTTCTAATTCCAGCACATGCGTGGCCTAGGGGTCTTCACCATCTTCGGGTTCTCCGGTAAAATTGTAACACTCCATCAACATTTCCGGTGTCGCAGTCCATTGGAGTGCCATTGGTTGTCCGGTTGGTACCGCTTCAAATATATTTCCGCGGATCTCCTATATCACAGTGTGGATTAAGGGATATATATCTATGAATGAGAACGTTTGGCTGAAGCCAATCGTAAGTTGCTCCCAAGATATTGTCCCACGTCGCAGTTTTGCTGTGACATACCAGCTCCGCGGTACCTCATCCAATGTGTGTACGAATGTATGTACCCACTCTTGTTGTGCTCTCGATCCCCATCAATGTTGACAATAATTTAGATGTGCCTTCGGGTCTCGTTGTCCATCATATCGCATCTGGTTGTCCTTCACAGCTGCGATGAACTGAACTTCCATGAGGCATCGACATAGTGGCCAAGATGTGATGTTTGATTTATGCGCTGCCCACCATCGCGCAGGAATAGCCTTCAGGGATTCCTCCAGGACCAGAAGACATTGTGGCTTTGCCACCTTCTCCTCAAATTTGGTGAGAAACGTGTCCAAGTTGGGCAGTCAGTCATAGGTAGGTAACGCATATTCCTCCAATGCTAGCATCCGTAGGGACTGGGTTATCCATGCGCATCTGCGAAACGACACTTCATGTATCCGGTTCTGCCAGTTCTCAAGGGCCTCATCTCAATCGGAGGATGTCGAGTTGTCACTACTCCATTCTAGCTCTCCATTCATGGTAGGGTTAACATAATCCTCAGAAATGTTGTACAAATTATCCCATCTTTCCGTAAACTCATCCCTGGCTGGCTCCGTATAGCGGATCCCTTCCGTAGGATATAATGGTGCGGCAACTCTCATTTCCTAATTCTCGAATGTCATTATCCTTTTCTTAAAGTTGATGATTGCTTGATTTTCCATGGCCCAGTCTGTCCCCAACAATACCGGATAGGGACTGGTGTTATCCACATACCCAGTCTGAGCCCTTAAATTTCAACCGGAAGTGGACATACCCGACCGAGCGAGGTGACCTTGCTCTGGTTCTCCAATCGCAGTTGTACTGGTGACCAAGTCATCCATGGCTTCCCCATTGTATCCCACGTCTTCTTAGTTAAGACATTCACGTCTGAACCCAAATCCAAAATGATGGAGTCGACATCACACTCTCCGATCTGTGCCAACATCCGCATCTCCCTACCCGTCTTCCTTTTATGTATGCGATTAACCCTCTGTTCCAGTCGTGCACCTCCTCGTCGTTGTAGTAGACTCACTATTTTTTCCAATACATCTAGGTCTTTTCCTAAATCCAGGAAACTTCCCAAGAAGGCTTTTAGGGTGTTTGTGTTCCTTTGCGACTTCGTTGAGTCGAACATTGGTGGCATGTCATAGATTTCTTCCTCAAGAGGTACTTGTCTCCTATTTCTCATTACACCCTGTACCTTCAAAATAGTGTCCTTTTAAATTTTTGCGCCATCGTTGGCCTACTTCCGTCGTGTTTGGATTGGCTTGATATTGGTATGTGGCTTTTCATCCCCAGTCACCACTCCTCCTTGTGTCACTATTCCAACCGTCGCGTGGTTGCCTCTAGCTTCTGTCGAAATCATCTGTACGGCAGGCGACACATTTGGATTGTTTGAGTTCTGGTTCTGCTTCGTTTTCCATTTCGTGATAAGCTGAGGGCAGTCTTCTATACTATGATCTATAGCACTGCAGTGTATACACTGCGGTGTGGGGTTCGGTTAATCTCGCTGGAAGTGCCCCTGTTGTCCACAATTGTAACAAATGATTGGTCCTCTTCCTCGTCCGACAACTCCTCCACGTCCCATACCTGCACCTCGGCCCCCACGAAATCCTCCCCTAAAGCCCCCATGTGGTGGCCCATATTGTGGGTACTGCGGTTGTTGATACTGTTGCTTCCTATACTACGGCTAGCCATACGTTGGTGGTGGATACTGTGGGTGCCCATACTGCGGCTGCCCATATTTCCCTTGGTCGTATTGTAGTGGTTGACTGTA
The DNA here is from genome assembly GCA_027924585.1 of Larix kaempferi. Lineage (NCBI taxonomy): Eukaryota > Viridiplantae > Streptophyta > Pinopsida > Pinales > Pinaceae > Larix > Larix kaempferi. The sequence goes on from BSBM01000526.1 coordinate 8,478,591, forward strand.
CTCCGATTGCTGCTACACCACCGAAAGCTCTTCTCCCTCCATAAAATACGTGTCAGCTATTCAATCTTGTAGTAGGTCATAGGCCCTACAGTCCCTCTCATCATGACCAACTGATCGGAAAAACTTGCAGTATAAGTTCACTGGCTTTGATACCATCTTTTACAGATATATGCATGCCTCCCATCGATGCCCTCTGGTCTAACAGACAGTACACCATGGCATGCCTCCTTGACGAAGGGGGTTTGGTGCCCCCGCCTACAAATACTCACTGAATTCTAGGCAGTTGTCCTTATGGTGCCCCTCCCTTCTGCATTTGGTACACCATATGTCTCCACGGGTTTCCTTTCCCTTCCTGATATCCTCCAGTTACAATGTTAGATTGGCTAACTGTGCCTGAACTATGTCCATTCCCATTCCTACTTCGCCAATTGGTGACGCTTCCAGCTTCATCGCAATTTCTAGCACTTTTGCTTGTGTCGCAACCTTTTGTTGCATCAGTGGTCCTCGGATATGCGATACCAAGCCTGCAATGAACCATTCTTTGCGTTGTAGCTCATTTATTAGAAAAATCACCTTCACGATCAGTGTCTTGTACCGCTGATCGAATTCCCACACTGACTCATTCCAAAATTGCTTAATCTCTTTAAGCTCGGTGACATATTGCGACTTAGATTTCAGTTTTTTAAATTTGTCCATCATTGTTGTTCTGACCTGCTCCAATGTTTTAGCTGTTGTTCCCACCAGAACCTTTACAAACTTCATGTATCAGTCTAACGCCCGACCCCTAAGGGTCGTCTCCAGCTGTCCCATCTTTATCGCATCATCCTGAACCTGCTTCACGGTCCAGTCTGCTTCGCATATAATCCAATACTGTTTGGGATCCTCGGTCTCGTTCCCCTGAAATGTAGACATCTTTGCCTCATCTGCCATCCTAACGTTGCTAGTATTGTTGTTCACTGAAGCACTACTCTTGCCGCTGCATGTAGGGAAACTCCGCGAATAGTTTTGATTTCTTCCTATGAAATTCAGAGTATTGTGCGGGGTCGAATGTACATGGTAAATTACGATCTGACCTCCTTCTGCCTCTGGGGTAGCGTGGTCAATGTCTTCTCTGCAATGAGGTCGCTTCCTCCCTTGTGGTCATGTCCCACAGTTCTCTGTTCTGGTCCTCTCAGGAGACTCTCTCTCAATTCTCCTCTTCTTCTTAGGATGCCGGAATATTGCTCCACTTCTTAAGAAACCCCACACTTCGTCGGCTTCCCTTTCAATTCATCGTCGCTCATGTCCATCTACCACATCTTTCTATCAGACTCGTATCTACGCGATACCTTTACCCTCACACACCGATTCTTCTACTCATTAGATGACATCCTCAATATTCCTTTTTTGAAGACAATCATTTTAATCCACAGTTTTAACGATGACAAAAATCTTCCTCTTGGCCCCCTGAAGAAATTTATTTCGGTGCGCTGTATGACTTGATAGTATCTACTACGAACTCAGTTATGTACCCTTCAAGGATATTGTCTACCCAGAAATCAACAACTCGTGATACCTTGTTATTGATCTGCTTCAGCTGTCGCACCAACTCCGGGGTCCAACACTCAGGTTCAGTCCTCTAGTAGTGGTTCTTGCGGAACATCAACTGTTCTAGCCACGGCATGCAATAACACTGGGAATTCACAGAAAAAGATTTGGTGAATATATGAATAAACGTATCTTTCTAACCAATATGTTGTTGTCTTCTTAGGATCCCGCTTCTCACTTCCTGTGAATTATTCCACCTTCTTATCGAACCACTCTTGGATCTTTGGTTTTGTCGAGTTCCACATCATATCCTATTTTCTTCTTCCTTGGGGTCCCAACAACGGAGCCATTTGTTGACGTAGAGTCTATCAACAGGGGTTCCTTCTGCACTATCACCAACAAACTATCAACCTGACTCCCTTATACACTGGCCCAGAAAGGTGTGACCCTTCCCAGCAATACTTGCGGAGCAAGTGCAGTTTCAGCCGAGGTGAATAAGAGGGCTGCCAGAACCAAATTTCCACAGTTGTGTAGAGGATATGCACGCTTTACTTTCACATTAACCAGAGATTATAACATTCACAACATACCATTAAATTTTCATTAGTATCCTAAATCATTCACAATTTCTAACACATACATTCATAACATACTCAATAACATATGCGCATTAGTAAACAGAAAACATTCACAAAACCCATTATTTATCATCGCATCATTGCACAACAACAGAATTCACATCATAGCCGAATCCTCATTCATATATCAAAACCTACGGAATAAACCTCGCAGAAACTGTCAAGTCATCATATTGCGGATACCGAACGAACCCAAAAGATAGGATTAATCTCTGAAACTTCGATGCCATTACACTTACAATCCTACTCTATTTATATTCTTCTATCCTATTACAAAATGGCCCACATGTCCAACTTGACTAATCTAAAAAATCTTATGCTTCCGCAAAAACGACGAAAGGTCCTTTTTCGACGGAATGACCCTTCCGCATCTATTGACTTCCGCACTTCCTGCGGTTCTATCCCATGCCAACAACAAGGAAAAAACTCACTACAAACAAAGAACAAAAATATCATCAAGATATTAAGACAAAAGGAGAAGGAATGCACACACAACCAATAAAGAAAGTGGATGAAAAAAGGAAAGAAAAATGCAAACAACAAACATAAAGTAAGGGAAAGAAGAAAACAAAATAAAGACACTACAAATGATAAACATAAGAATGATTGCTACCGGGAAGGTTATTATTGGGAAGGTTACAAAGGATGGGGAGCCAGGTCGTGCGAAGTTTTAAGCCATCGTCTTTGTTGAGGAAATTATTATCTTTCATGATTTCCATAACCTCCCTTACTCGTCATCTTGATGAATGATCTATTTTAGCAATAATACTTGCATCCTCAATTCAAATGTGGTGTTAAGTCTTGTTAACATGATTAGCTAGTGTCAAGGTCCTAATATGATTGTGGGTAATATAATATTTATGTTCTTTAATTTTGACCTGGAAGGATTGACCTGTTTCACCAATGTAGGATAGATAGTAGGAGCAAGGGATGCGGTATACACCTTTTTGTAATATTGAATCCACTGGGTCTTTTACCGATTTAAAGTTGGGTTCTTGATCGTACTAGCGGGTTGGAAAATGGTCTTTATCTCTCATTTTCTTAAAATCCTAGAAATGTTTTTAGAGATACCGTGAACATAAGGGACAAGCACCTTATGTTTATCCCAATGTGTTTCTTTATGTTTATTGGGATCAATAGTCTTATTTGCAGTGTGAAAATCCTTTTCATCCTACCATATTTTATAACCTCCTTCAAAGCTACTTATAATATGGCATTTTATTCATTAAGGTGCTCATCATCAAATATTCTTAAAGCACGGGTGGCTAGGGTGTTTATGACTCCAAATTTCTGGGAAGGGTGAGAGTGTGAGTTAGCGCGAAGGTATAGTTTTGTGGTAGTCTTTTTTCATAAGACCTGGTGAGTAAGGGAACCATTTTATTTTTTGGATATGAGGACGTCTAAGAAGAGAATGAAATTATTTTCCTCTAATTCCATAGTGAACTGTATATGTTTTGACTGATTGTTTAAATGGTCCACAAACCTAAGGAGGCTCTCATTTCCATGTGGTGATATTACATTAGTGTCGTCAACATATATAACCCATCAGTTGGGCTTCAAGGGGAAGGATTCAAGTGCTCTGGAGTCGAGGTGTTCCATGTAAAGGTTGGCTACCACTGGTGATACAGGCGAACCCATAGAAACACCACATGTTTTTTCATACAACGGGCCCTGGGAGCTAAAGAAATTAGACTTGAGGAAAACCTCAACTAAATTATTTGTTTATGGATCAATGACATTCTAAACAACTGAAAAAACCCCATCGATGGATATCATGTAATAGAGGGATATAACATCATGAATAAGAAGGATGTCATTATTGTCAAAATTAAGGTTTTTACTTATATTGAAAAAGTAGGAAGAGCCCTTTACATAGGAATCTGTGTTAGCTACTAAATTTTTTATCCTATTAGCTAAGTATTTTGCGAATAGGTAAGTGGGGGACCCAATTGTGTTAAAAATGGGTCTAAGGCGAATATTAGCCTCGTGGATCTTGGGTAGGCCATAGATTATTGGAATGAGAGGGAAACACGGGATGAGTTTTTACTTTGTATCTTCATCTATGGAAGACATATTAATGATTGTAGTCATGTCTTTCATAACGTTTTTTAGAGGATTCTTTGTCAAACTTTTGTAGCAAATGCTAGATATTAGGTGTTCATGCATTTTCTTCTTATACTCAGAAGCATCCATCACTACCATAGATCCTCCTTTATCTACATTTAGATTGACATTGTTATCATTCCTCCTTAATTTTCATAGTGCTACTCATGCTTTTTCTTCTTATACTCAGAAGCATCCATCACTACCATAAATCTTCCTTTATCTGCTTTTAGAATGATAATGTTATCATTCCTCCTTAATTTTCATAGTGCTACCAACTCGTTCTTGTTTATATTCCTCTTCGGGGCTTTGCACGCCTTAAGGATAGACATACTTCTTGTCCTATTTCCTCAGCTATAATATATGGTAGGTGCTTAATACCAACATTAATATTACAAATTATATCCTCAAATGGAATATTCTTAGGTGCAAGGGAAAACCCTAGACCTTTTCCCAATATTTTAATTGTATCCTTATCTGAAGACTGCATGGAGAGGTTAACTAATTTATTGTTTTTGTTGCAATTTGTTGGTGGATAATTGTTATTAATTGGGGAAGTGAGGCGATTAACCATCTACTAGGTCTCTTGTACCACATATTTATTGGTAGGGCTATTTGTTCGGAACAAGACATTGTATTTGTTATCTACTATGCAGTTGGAATACATATTGTATAGAACAGCGTGTGGGCCTCCTAGGTCAACCTCTATGGTGTTTTTCAATTGGTTGTTTGGATATGTAGCATAATAGTCCATGTTGGAATGTGCGAGGTGATTCACCACTAGCTGGGTTTCATGGATCTTGTGTTCTATGGAAACATCTTTTCCAAAGGTATTCGATTGGACTGATACTATATCTCTGTCATATGTTGCGCAATTGGAGTCCATGTTGTTAGTAACCACTCGAGGCATGATCATTTCTACTGTAAAGGTAGTGTATGTTTGGTGGTCCATCTCATGGTTTGTTGGATTTAAATTAGTAGTGTTATCATTTTTCATAGATCCAAAACAGTTGGAGTTAATAAATAGACTATTATATTTAACACACTATGATTTTGTCATTGAATGGAGTAATTTGTTTTCCTTGTAGTAAGAACCATATTTATCAATTAATACCCACAAGTTTCTATCTAGGCAACTGGCTAGTTTTAAATGGAGGGAAAGGGATGTATGGGATAGCTTATCAAGATCAAACTTGGTGTGTTGAATTTCTCTTCTAACCAATTGAAAACTCAATTTCTTGAACAAAACATCATTCTTCTTATTATTTAGGATGTATTTTACATTCTTCTTATTATTTATGACTATTATCACTTAATATTTTATATGTTTTGTATGTTACATTGTATTCCTCTTTGGAAATGATTTTTGCTCAAAGCATAATTATGGAATACCTTATCCTTTGTTCTTTCTCGTGATGCTTTCTTGTGATCTTCTATGCTGGTAGCTGCGACACTTGATGAAATGAAGCGATATGAGTTACGAATTCTCAAGTAAAAATGTCGCATCATTTGTGAAGTGCTCCATCCCAAGTTAACCTTCATTAGGAATTTTTGTTCATCAATCTATTGGGTGGAACTTCTTGTTTTCTAGTTCCACCGAGTTTGTTGATTGCATATCCACTCTTTTTTGAAATCACAACTCATTTTTTTATGTTCCCTTTGACCTTGTCGTAAGACATATCGATTTTATGATTTGGTGTCAATAAGGAATTCTTGTTTTTGTACTCCAACATCCTTATATTTTTGTTCTTCAATTGGATTGGCATCTTTCACATCATTTGTGACGTGCTCCATCCAAAGTTAACCTTCATTAGGACTTTTTGTTGATTAATTTGTTGGGTGAAACTTCTTGTCTTCTAGTTCCACCGAGTTTGTTGATTGTTTCTCCACTCTCTTTTGAAATCACAAGTCCTTTGTTTATGTTCCTTTTGACCTTGTCGTTTGTCATATCCATTTTATGATTTGGATGTTGATAAGGAATTCTTAAATTGTTTGTACTCCAACATCCTTATATATTTGTTCTTCAACTGTATTAGCATCTTCTTGAGCTATGATATGGATTGGATCTATGCTTGTTCCTTTTTCCATAACTTGGATGTTTACTTCCGAGGGTTTTGATGCTTCCTTCCGGATTTGCTCTAAGTTGTTTTCCAACAATTTGTTATCATTCTTAATTAGCTTCTTGAACGTTTCTTCTTGTGACTTCTCATCATCATTTAACTTCTTAACCTATTCCATTAGATCTTGATTATGATTTCTAAGGTGGAAAATCTCTTCTTCCTTTTCTGACAATTTCCCTTTGATATATTCATTAGTTTGTTCTGTCTTTTGAATATTCTTTAAATTCTTAATTTTTTTATTAGATTTTTATTATGATTTCTCAACCGGAAGATCTCATCATTATTGTTCGATATCGATTTATTAATATTTGCAATCTTTTATTTGTGAGCTTTTTTAAGGTCGATGTTTTGCTTCTGTAGATCTTTAATTTGTTGTTGAAGTTGGTACAACTCTTAATATTGGCATTCTAATTTATTTTGGGTCTGCATAATCACTTTATGTTTGTCGATAAGGAGTTTGTTCAATTGCATTATTTCTCCTTCTACTTTACTCTCGTGAAATTTCCTCTTGATATCTTGATTTTGTAATTTTTTATTGAGTTGCTTTACATCCTTTAATTCATCAATTTGTGTGAACAACTCTTTCATATGATCGTTTTGGTTGGAAATATTTTTTTTATTACATTTGAAATCTTTGTAATTCAATCGCAAATTGTAATTTTCTAGTTTCCTTTCAATAACAAACTAATTTATCTTCTAAATTTTTTATTTGTAATCTAGATTCCATGCTTCACAACTTCAACTTCTATTCTTTAATTTGTTTCTTCAATAATATTTGGATACAAAGAGAATCCTCAATGATGTCCCTTTGCAAGGAGCTTAAATCTTCCTTTTTATGTAAGTATAACTTTGAAATTTAATATATATATATATATATTCTTGAGTTTTAAAAATATAATAAAAATATTAATAATGATAATATTATATTATTTTTCTTCTTTTGAATGGGAGATATTAAGGCATAAAACCTTAATAAATGGTTATAAGATATTTTGGTAAGAGGGTTGGATAATAAAACCATATGTTGATTTAGATATAATAAAAATATGTATTGGTTTTATAAAACCATGTGTTGGCTATATATATATATATATAATAAAATATTATTTTTCTTCTTTTGAATGGGAGATATTAGGGCTTAAAACTCTAATAAATGGTTATGAGATATTTTGCTAAGGAGGTTGGAAAATAAAACCATTTGTTAGTTTAGATATGATAAAAATATGTATTGGTTTTATAAAACCATGTGTTGGTTATATATATATATATATATATATATATATATATATATATATTATTTTTCTTTCTTTTCTTTTTTAATCTTTTTACTATGTAACTTTTTTTTTCTTTCTTCTTATTTTTTTTTATTGATATTACTTTATGTGTCTCTCTTTTTGAGCTAATGACCAAAAGTCAATGTTTTAGTCAAACACCAAGTAATTTAGAGAAACTCTAACTTGATGGCCAAAGGTTGGACTAGTGTGCCAATTTATATAGATAACTTAGGGCACACATGGTGGCCATCCATGAAAGGATGCGTTCCTTAAATAATTAATGGCTATGTATTATTATTCGTATTATTATTATTATTATTATTTATGACTATTATCACTTGATATTTTATATATTTTGTATGTTACATGCATTTTAATTATAGTTGGGGTATGGATTTTATGTATTATAGACGTAGTTTTGGGGATAAATTTATAATGTATGTACCAATGAATTTACTTCCATAAATTGAAGTAATAAAATAAGTCCACTTCAATGTCTATCAATTCAACTTACATAAGTTTTATAATTTGTTTCCAAGAAAAAATAATATTTTTATTCAAGATGAACCAAAAGTACAATCATAATGTTCCCTTTGCATGGATATACAAATATTTTAAAAAACATTTGTTAGATCGATCAGGAAAAATAGTTCACCAGAGTATCTAATAAGAAAGAGGAGTCATAACTATATCCATGCATAACTAGTGTCTCAAATATCCATCAACACAAAAATATCAATAGTAAAAACACCATCAAAACCGATAAAAATTAGTTAAATCCCATGATCTAGAGGCCACTATCCATCGCTCAGCTTCCTCGTATGAAGATAATTGATTTTTAGTCATTTGTAAACCTTATTTGGGAAGGAAATCAACTTTGTCATTCAACTCCTTGAAGATATGAAGATATGAGTGCAACTAATTTGGAGAAATTGGGAAGATATGTCCCTTAGCTCCTAAACCAAAGGAAATAAATGATTATTATACACTTGCTTAAAATTATTCATCCAGTTAGTGACCAAGAAAGAATCTTTAAAAACTTGTATTCAAGTTATGCCTTGATTCAAACCCATTTTTAGACCATAAAATAAAGTTGTAAATTCACCACAATTTTTAGAGCCATTTCCCAAACTTTCTTTAAAAGAAACATGCTATCAAATATAAAATAAAACCAATGCCACAAATCACATCTCGACCTTGATAAGAACCATTGAAATTACACCATACCATCTCATGGTCAATTGGAAGAGGAACCAAATTGCACACCATCTTTATCTTTGGAAGAATAATGTAATCCAAAAGCATGGTCATTACTGGAGTAGATTTTGGAATGGAGGTAAAAAACCAAAATTCCAAAAATAATTGAGAATTTTGCACCAACCATATGCACTAGATCACAATCAACAAGATAAATGTAAGGCATTTCAAATATTTAATCATAAATCTATCCATAAAGAAATCATTCATAAATATTTTACTCCATATTTTTTTCTTGCCCACTTTCCTTTCAACCTCTTTGTGAGAGCAATTGTAATGGAGAAATAAATAGGATGTAGAGTTGTAAATTCACCACAATTTTTAGAGCGCTTTCCCAAACTTTCTTTAAAAGAAACATGATGAGAAGCTAGCAAATATAAAATAAAACCAATGCCACAAATCACATCTCGACCTTGATTCGAGCCATTGAAATTACACCATGCCATCTCATGGTCAATTGTAGGAGGAACCAAATGGCACACCGTATTTATCTTTGGAAGAATCTTGTAATCCGAGAGCATGGTCATTACTTGAGTAGAATTTGGAATGGAGGTAAAAAAAAAAAATTCCAAAAATAATTGAGAATTTTGCACCAATAATATGTACGAGATCACAATCAACAGGATAGACCTGAGGCATTTCAAATATTTAATCATAAACCTACCCATAAAGAAATCATTCATAGATCCTTTACTCCATAAATTTTTCTTGCCCACTTTCCTTCAACCTTTTAGTGAGAGTAGTTGCAATGGAGAAATAAACAAGAAGTAGATTCTTTGTTATTATTGTATAAAATACAAATACTATAACATGAGGTATTACATTTCTGAATAACTTCCCATGTCAACACCTTATTATATAGCACCAACCACATAAACAATTTACACTTTTGTGGGGCTTAAATAAACCACAATTTTTCTACCTCCATACATTCTCTTCAATATAGATATTATAGTAAATGGAAAAATTAAAAACATAAAGTTATAGTGTCTATTTGTATTTTGACCAAGTAGCATTTCCCTATGTTTTTGTTTGTTTTTGTGTTTTTTTATAAAACTAATCAACCATTTGAGTGTATGTTTAGCTATCAACTCACATATAATGTGAAAACAAAGTCATGGATATGCATTTTGCATGACCTATAAATGGAAAACAAAGGTTGGGAAAGGCATTTGATCAGTGTATTTAACATTTTAGGTAAAGAAACATGACCGATGGCAAGGCATGGGCCTTTGTGTAGGTTTCTTTAAAGGAAAATTTTTAAAAAAAAAGAAGAAGTGGCTATATAAGACAATTTTAACAATAAATATTTGAATGGTAACCAAATGCACTGCAAAACTTATCATTCATATTTCGTGAGCAACTTTTCATCTTCACCATTGATTTTTAGTTAATGTGAAACAATCTCAATGATTCATAAAAAGAAATTGTTGAGAAGCGTTCACAATATTGCTTGGAAAAGATCTTAAAAGTAAAGTAGAAATTTGTTTAACAATAATGAATTTCTATTCAATCAACATTCTGATCTTATACTCCATTAATATAATTCCAGATAGTCACGCAAGAATTAGATAGGTTAAAACTAGAAAAACTATTCTATAGCATTAAAGTTTTCAGTTAAAAAAAATAAAAATAATAAAAATAAATTAAAACTTTAGATGAACTACACAAATAACTTTTAAACCCTAAATATCATAAATAAACTAAACAAATTTTGTGAAAATGCATTACCAATGAAAACATCATGAGTAAACCCTAACTTAATATGCTAAATATCTTTCAATATGTCGTCTACCTAGCCTCATTTATGAAACAATGAAATAACATGTATTTACAAGATGAACATTTTTCATCATCTTCTTGGGTTTTAAAATATTAAAAAGTTAGAATAATCAAATGTACACCCTATCGACCAATATTGCTTTAAACAATGAATATTATATTAATTCACAATAAATTTTAAAAAATTCATAAAATTAAATTTTAAAATACATGATATTTATATTGAACTAATTAAAAGTCCGTAAGCATCATTCGATGATTTTGATAGTATTTTTGGGCACGAATTCGATGAATCTTGTCAAAATTTTGAAGAAAATTTTAAATTCTCAAAAAAGAGTGTTTAAATTTATATAATTTAGTTGCCATAGGATATTAAAGATGATTTATTTAGGTATTTAGAAGTATGATTTGAAAAATATAAAATGAGGATTTATTAAAAATTTAATCCTTGAATTCCGATCAAAAACTTAGTGAATAAACAAAATTGTCAAATTTTTAAACTTCTTCAATTAAAAATCAAACAAATTTGACTATCAATAAATTAATATATTCTTACTATTAATATATTCTTAGTAGATAAAAAATAACAATACAAATTTTCATTTCAAAATTAACCCAAATTAAACTAATAAAAGTGTAAAATATAATATAAACCATAATATGGTAATTATAAAATATTTATAACTATAATCAAATATTTAATATGATTGAATTTAGTATCTTTGAAATGCCTTAATTTTTAAATGCACACCATTTATTATCAAGAGTTTCAAACCCAAAAAAAATAAAATGAGAGTTAAAAGAATGGACACTCCATTTATTATCAAGAGTTTCAAACCCAAAAAAACAATAGAATGAGAGTTAAAAGAATAGAAAAAAATTAATTAGAAATGATGATGATTATTTTTGAATAATTTTTCTATTAGATTAAAATTCAATCATTTTAATTACTTAGTATAAAAGCATTTATAATGAAAAATCAAAAATTTAGAAATGGTTCTGCTTCGTTTTCCATTTCGCGATAAGCTGAGGGCAGTCTTCTATACTATGATCTATAGCACTGCAGTGTATACACTACGGTGTGGGGTTCGGCTAATCTCGCTGGTAGTGCCGCTGTTGTCCACAATTGTAACAAATGATTGGTCCTCTTCCTCGTCCGACAACTCCTCCACGTCCCATACCTGCACCTTGCCCCCCACGAAATCCTCCCCTAAAGCCCCCACGTGGTGGCCCACATTGTGGGTACTGCAGTTGTTGATACTGTTGCTTCCTATACTACGGCTGGCCATACGTTGGTGGTGGATACTACGGCTGCCCATATTTCCCTTGGTCGTATTGCAGTGGTTGAATGTACTCCGATTGCTGCTACACCACCGACAGCTCTTCTCCCTCCATAAAATACGTGTCAGTTGTTCAATATTGTAGCAGGTCATAGGCACTATAGTCACTCTCATCATGACCAACTGATCGGCAAAACTTGCAGTATAAGTTCACTGGCTTTGATACCATCTTTTACAGATATATGCATTCCTCCCATCGATGCCCTCTGGTCTAACAGACAGTACACCATGGCATGCCTCCTTGACGAAGGGGGTTTGGTGCCCCCGCCTACAAATACTCACTGAATTCTAGGCAGTTGTCCTTATGGTGCCCCTCCCTTCTGCATTTGGTACACCATATGTCTCCACGGGTTTCCTTGCCCTTCCTGATATCCTCCAGTTGCAATGTTAGATTGGCTAACTCTGCCTGAACTCTATCCATTCCCATTCCTGCTTCGCCAATTGGTGAAGCTTCCAGCTTCATCACAATTTCTAGCGCTTTTGCTTGTGTCGCAACCTTTTGTTGCATCAGTGGTCCTTGGATATGCGATACCAAGCCTGCAATGAACCATTCTTTGCGTTGTAGCTCATTTATTAGAAAAATCACCTTCACGATCAGTGTCTTGTACCGTTGATCGAAGAGCCACATCGACTCATTCTGGAATTGCTTAATCTCTTCAAGCTCGGTGACATATTGCGACTTAGATTTCGGTTTTTTAAATTCATCCATCATTGTTGTTCTGACCTGCTCCAATGTTTTAGCTGTTGTTCCCACCGGAACCTTTACGAACTTCATGTATCAGTCTAACGCCCGACCCCTAAGGGTCATCTCTAGTTGTCCCATATTTATCGCATCATCCTGAACCTGCTTCACGGTCCAGTCTGCTTCGCATATAAACCAATACTGTTTGGGATCGTCGGTCTCGTTCCCCTGAAATGTAGACATCTTTGCCTCATCTACCATCCTAACGTTGCTAGTATTTTTGTTCACTAAAGCACTACTCTTGCTGCTGCACGTAGGGAAACTCCGCGAATAGTTTTGATTTCTTCCTATGAAATTCAGAGTATTGTGCGGGGTCGAATGTACATGGTAACTTACGATCTGACCTCCTTCTGCCTCTGGGGTATCCTGGTCAATGTCTTCTCTGCAATGAGGTCGCTTCCTCCCTTGTGGTCATGTCCCACAGTTCTCTGTTCTGGTCCTCTCAGGAGACTCTCTCTCAATTCTCCTCTTCTTCTTAGGATGCCGGAATATTGCTCCACTTCTCAAGAAACCCCACTCTTCATCGGCTTCCCTTTCAAATTCATCGTCGCTCATGTCCATCTACCACATCTTTCTATCAGACTCGTATCTACGCGATACCTTTACCCTCACACAAGGATTCTTCTACTCTTTAGATGAGATCCTCAATATTCCTTTTTCGAAGACAATCATTTTAATCCACAATTTTAACGATGACAAAAATCTTCCTCTTGGCCCCCTGAAGAAATTTATTTCGGCGCGATTTATGACTTGATAGTATCTACTGCGAACTCAGTTATGTACCCTTCAAGGATATTGTCTACCCAGAAATCAACAACTCATGATACCTTGTTATTGATCTGCTTCAGCTGTTGCACCAACTCCGGGGTCCAACACTCAGGTTCAGTCCTTTGGTAGTGGTTCTTGCGGAACGTCAACTGTTCTAGCCACTCATGCAATAACACTGGGAATTCACAGAAAAGATTTGGTGAATATATGAATAAACATATCTTTCTAACCAATTTGTTACTGTCTTCTTAGGATCCCGCTTCTCACTTCCTGTGAATTATTCCGCCTTCTTATCGAACCACTCCTAGATCTTTGGTTTTGTCGGGTTCCACATCATATCCTCTTTTCTTCTTCCTTGGGGTCCCGGCAACAGAACCATTTGTTGACGTAGAGTCTATCGACAGGGGTTCCTTCTGCACTATCACCAACAAACTATCAACCTGACTCCCTTATACACTGGCCCAGAAAGATGTGACCCTTCCCAGCAATACTTGCGGAGCAAGTGCAGTTTCAGCCGAGGTGAATAAGAGGGCTGCTAGAACCAAATTTCCGCAGTTGTGTAGAGGATATGCACGCGTTACTTTCACATTAACCAGAGATTATAACATTCACAACATACCATTAAATTTTCATTCGTATCCTAAATCATTCGCAATTTCTAACACATACATTCATAACATACTCAATAACATATGCGCATTAGTAAACAGAAAACATTCACAAAACCCATTATTCCTCATCGCATCATTGCACAACAACAGAATTCACATCATAACCGAATCCTCATTCATTCATCAAAACCTACGGAATAAACCTCGCATAAACTGTCAAGTCATCATATTGCGGATACCAAACGAACCCAAAAGATAGGATTAATCTCCGAATCTTCGATGCCATTACACTTACAATCCTACTCTATTTATATTCTTCTATCCTATTACAAAATGGCCCACATGTCCGACTTGACTAATCTAACAAATCTTATGCTTCCGCAAAAATGACGAAAGGTCCTTTTTTGGCGGAATGACCCTTCCGCATCTGTCGGCTTCCGCACTTCCTGCGGATCTATCCTGTGCCAACAACAAGGAAAAACCTCACTACAAACAAAGAACAAAAATATCATCAAGATATTAAGACAAAAGGAGAAGGAACGCGCACACAACCAATAAAGAAAGTGGATGAAAAAAGGAAAGAAAAATGCAAACAACAAACATAAAGTAAGGGAAAGAAGAAAACAAAATAAAGACACTACAAATGATAAACATAAGAATGATTGCTACCGGGAAGGTTATTATTGGGAAGGTTACAAAGGATGGGGAGCCAGGTCCTGCGAAGTTTTAAGCCATCGTCTTTGTTGAGGAAATTATTATCTTTCATGATTTCCATAACCTCCCTTACTCGTCATCTTGATGAATGATCTGTTTTAGCAATAATACTTGCATCCTCAATTCAAATGTGGTGTTAAGTCTTGTTAACATGATTAGCTAGTGTCAAGGTCCTAATATGATTGTGGGTAATATAATATTTATGTTCTTTAATTTTGACCTGGAAGGATTGACCTGTTTCACCAATGTGGGATAGACAGTAGGAGCAAGGGATGCGGTATACACCTTTTTGTAATATTGAATCCACTAGGTCTTTTACCGATTTAAAGTTGGGTTCTTGATCGTACTAGCGGGTTGGAAAATGGTCTTTATCTCTCATTTTCTTAGAATCCTAGAAATGTTTTTAGAGATACCGTGAACATAAGGGACAAGCACCTTATGTTTATCCCAATGTGTTTCTTTATGTTTATTGGGATCAATAGTCTTATTTGCAGTGTGAAAATCCTTTTCATCCTACCATTTTTTATAACCTCCTTCAAAGCTACTTATAATATGGCATTTTATTCATTAAGGTGCTCATCAT
The DNA here is from genome assembly GCA_027924585.1 of Larix kaempferi. Lineage (NCBI taxonomy): Eukaryota > Viridiplantae > Streptophyta > Pinopsida > Pinales > Pinaceae > Larix > Larix kaempferi. The sequence goes on from BSBM01000526.1 coordinate 8,494,050, forward strand.
CAAATATTCTTAAAGCACGGGTGGCTAGGGTGTTTATGACTCCAAATTTCTGGGAAGGGTGAGAGTGTGAGTTAGCGCGAAGGTATAGTTTTGTGGTAGTCTTTTTTCATAAGACCTGGTGAGTAAGGGAACCATTTTATTTTTTGGATATGAGGACGTCTAAGAAGAGAATGAAATTATTTCCCTCTAATTCCATAGTGAACTGTATATGTTTTGACTGATTGTTTAAATGGTCCACAAACCTAAGGAGGCTCTCATTTCCATGTGGTGATATTACATTAGTGTCGTCAACATATATAACCCATAAGTTGGGCTTCAAGGGGAAGGATTCAAGTGCTCTGGAATCGAGGTGTTCCATGTAAAGGTTAGCTACCACTGGTGATACAGGCGAACCCATAGAAACACCACATGTTTTTTCATACAACGGGCCCTGGGAGCTAAAGAAATTAGACTTGAGGATAATCTCAACTAATTTATTTGTTTATGGATCAATGACATTCTAAACAACTGAAAAAACCCCATCGATGGATATCATGTAATAGAGGGATATAACATCATGACTAAGAAGGATGTCATTATTGTCAAAATTAAGGTTTTTACTTATATTGAAAAAGTAGGAAGAGCCCTTTACATAGGAATCTGTGTTAGCTACTAAATTTTTTATCCTATTAGCTAAGTATTTTGCGAATAGTTAAGTGGGGGACCCAATTGTGTTAAAAATGGGTCTAAGGCGAATATTAGCCTCGTGGATCTTGGGTAGGCCATAGATTATTGGAATGAGAGGGAAACACGGGATGAGTTTTTCCTTTGTATCTTCATCTATGGAAGACATATTAATGATTGTAGTCATGTCTTTCATAACTTTTTTTAGAGGATTCTTTGTCAAACTTTTGTAGCAACTGCTAGATATTAGGTGTTCATGCATTTTCTTCTTATACTCAGAAGCATCCATCACTACCATAGATCCTCCTTTATCTACATTTAGATTGACATTGTTATCATTCCTCCTTAATTTTCATAGTGCTACTCATGCTTTTTATTCTTATACTCAGAAGCATCCATCACTACCATAAATCTCCCTTTATCTTCTTTTAGAATGATAATGTTATCATTCCTCCTTAATTTTCATAGTGCTACCAACTCGTTCTTGTTTATATTCCTCTTCGGGGCTTTGCACGCCTTAAGGATAGACATACTTCTTGTCCTATTTCCTCAGCTATAAAATATGGTAGGTGCTTAATACCAACATTAATATTACAAATTATATCCTCAAATGGAATATTCTTAGGTGCAAGGGAAAACCCTAGACCTTTTCCCAATATTTTAATTGCATCCTTATCTGAAGACTGCATGGAGAGGTTAACTAATTTATTGTTTTTGTTGCAATTTGTTGGTGGATAATTGCTATTAATTGGGGAAGTGAGGCGATTAACCATCTACTAGGTCTCTTGTACCACATATTTATTGGTAGGGATATTTGTTCGGAACAAGACATTGTATTTGTTATCTACTATGCAGTTGGAATACATATTGTATAGAACAATGTGTGGGCCTCCTAGGTCAACCTCTATGGTGTTTTTCAATTGGTTGTTTGGATATGTAGCATAATAGTCCATGTTGGAAGGTGCAAGGTTATTCACCACTAGCTGGGTTTCATGGATCTTGTGTTCTATGGAAACATCTTTTCCAAAGGTATTCGATTGGACTGATACTATATCTCTGTCATATGTTGCGCAATTGGAGTCCATGTTGTTAGTAACCACTCGAGGCATGATCATTTCTACTGTAAAGGTAGTGTATGTTTGGTGGTCCATCTCATGGTTTGTTGGATTTAAATTAGTAGTCTTATCATTTTTCATAGATCCAAAACAGTTGGAGTTAATAAATAGACTATTATATTTAACACACTATGATTTTGTCATTGAATGGAGTAATTTGTTTGCCTTGTAGTAAGAACCATATTTATCAATTAATACCCACAAGTTTCTATCTAGGCAACTGGCTAGTTTTAAATGGAGGGAAAGGGATGTATGGCATAGCTTATCAAGATCAAACTTGGTGTGTTGAATTTCTCTTCTAACCAATTGAAAACTCAATTTCTTGAACAAAACATCATTCTTCTTATTATTTAGGATGTATTTTACATTCTTCTTATTATTTATGACTATTATCACTTAATATTTTATATGTTTTGTATGTTACATTGTATTCCTCTTTGGAAATGATTTTTGCTCAAAGCATAATTATGGAATACCTTATCCTTTGTTCTTGCTCGTGATGCTTTCTTGTGATCTTCTATGCTGGTAGCTGCGACACTTGATGAAATGAAGCGATATGAGTTACGAATTCTCAAGTAAAAATGTCGCATCATTTGTGAAGTGCTCCATCCCAAGTTAACCTTCATTAGGAATTTGTGTTCATCAATCTATTGGGTGTAACTTCTCGTTTTCTAGTTCCACCAAGTTTGTTGATTGCGTATCCACTCTTTTTTGAAATCACAACTCATTTTTTTATGTTCCCTTTGACCTTGTCGTAAGACATATCGATTTTACGATTTGGTGTCAATAAGGAATTCTTGTTTTTGTACTCCAACATCCTTATATTTTTGTTCTTCAATTGGATTAGCATCTTTCACATCATTTGTGAGGTGCTCCATCCAAAGTTAACCTTCATTAGGACTTTTTGTTGATTAATTTGTTGGGTGAAACTTCTTGTCTTCTAGTTCCACCCAGTTTGTTGATTATGTCTCCACTCTCTTTTGAAATCACAACTCCTTTGTTTATGTTCCTTTTGACCTTGTCGTTGGTCATATCCATTTTATGATTTGGACCTTGATAAGGAATTCTTAAATTGTTTGTACTCCAACATCCTTATATATTTGTTCTTCAACTGTATTAGCATCTTCTTGAGCTATGATATGGATTGGATCTATGCTTGTTCCTTTTTCCATAACTTGGATGTTTACTTCCGAGGGTTTTGATGCTTCCTTCCGGATTTGCTCTAACTTGTTTTCCAACAATTTGTTATCATTCTTAATTAGCTTCTTGAACGTTTCTTCTTGTGACTTCTCATCATCATTTAACTTCTTAACCTATTCCATTAGATCTTGATTATGATTTCTAAGGTGGAAAATCTCTTCTTCCTTTTCTGACAATTTCCCTTTGATACATTCATTAGTTTGTTCTGTCTTTCAAATATTCTTTAAATTCTTAATTTTTTTACTAGATTTTTATTATGATTTCTCAACCGGAAGATCTCATCATTATTGTTCGATATCGATTTATTAATACTTCCAATCTTTGATTTGTGAGCTTTTTTAAGGTCGATGTTTTGCTTCTGTAGATCTTTAATTTGTTGTTGAAGTTGGTACAACTCTTAATATTGGCATTCTAATTTATTTTGGGTCTGCATAATCACTTTATGTTTGTCGATAAGGAGTTTGTTCAATTGCACTATTTCTCCTTCTACTTTACTCTCGTGAAATTTCCTCTTGATATCTTGATTTTGTAATTTTTTATTGAGTTGCTTTACATCCTTTAATTCATCAATTTGTGTGAACAACTCTTTCATATGATCTTTTTGGTTGGAAATATTTTTTTTTATTACATTTGAAATCTTTGTAATTAAATCGCAAATTGTAATTTTCTAGTTTCCTTTCAATAACAAACTAATTTATCTTCTAAATTTTTTATTTGTAATCTAGATTCCATGCTTCACAACTTCAATTTCTATTCTTTAATTTGTTTCTTCAATAATATTTGGATACAAAGAGAATCCTCAATGATGTCCCTTTGCAAGGAGCTTAAATCTTCCTTTTTATGTAAGTATAGCTTTGAAATTTAATATATATATATATATTCTCGAGTTTTAAAAATATAATAAAAATATTAATAATGATAATATTATATTATTTTTCTTCTTTTGAATGGGAGATATTAAGGCATAAAACCTTAATAAATGGTTATAAGTTATTTTGGTAATAGGGTTGGATAATAAAACCATATGTTGATTTAGATATAATAAAAATATGTATTGGTTTTATAAAACCATGTGTTGGCTATATATATATATATATATAATAAAATATTATTTTTCTTCTTTTGAATGGGAGATATTAGGGCTTAAAACTCTAATAAATGGTTATGAGATATTTTGTTAAGGGGGTTGGAACATAAAACCATTTGTTAGTTTAGATATTATAAAAATATGTATTGGTTTTATAAAACCATGTTTTGGTTATATATATATTATTTTTCTTTCTTTTCTTTTTTAATCTTTTTACTATGTAACTTTTTTTTTTTCTTCTTATTTTTTTTTATTGATATTACTTTATGTGTCTCTCTCTTTGAGCTAATGGCCACAAGTCAATGTTTTAGTGAAACACCAAGTAATTTAGAGAAACTCTAACTTGATGGCCGAAGGTTGGACTAGCGTGCCAATTTATATAGATAACTTAGGGCACACATGGTGGCCATCCATTAAAGGATGCGTTCCTTAAATAATTAATGGCTATGCATTACTATTCATATTATTATTATTATTATTATTTATGACTATTATCACTTGATATTTTATATATTTTGTATGTTACATGCATTTTAATTATAGTTGGGGTATGGATTTTATGTATTATAGATGTAGTTTTGGGCATGAATTTATAATGTATGTACCAATGAATTTACTTCCATAAATTGAAGTAATAAAATAAGTCCACTTCAATGTCAATCAATTCAACTTACATAAGATTTATAATTTGTTTCCAAGAAAAAATAATATTTTTATTCAAGATGAACCAAAAGTACAATCATAATGTTCCCTTGTCATGGATATACAAATATTTTAAAAAACATTTGTTAGATCGATCAGGAAAAATAATTCACCAGAGTATCTAATAAGCAAAAGGAGTCATAACTATATCCATGCATAACTAGTGTCTCAAATATCCCTCAACACAATAATATCAATAGTAAAAACACCATCAAAACCGATAAAAATTAGTTAAATCCCATGATCTAGAGGCCACTATCCATCGCTCAGCTTCCTCGTATGAAGATAATTGATTTTTAGTCATTTGTAAACCTTATTTGGAAAGGAAATCAACTTTGTCATTCAACTCCTTGAAGATATGAAGATATGAGTGCAACTAATTTGGAGAAATTGGGAAGATATGTCCCTTAGCTCCTAAACCAAAGGAAATAAATGATTATTATACACTTGCTTAAAATGATTCATCCAGTTAATGACCAAGAAAGAATCTTTAAAAACTTGTATTCAAGTTATGCCTTGATTCAAACCCATTTTTAGACCATCAAATAAAGTTGTAAATTCACCACAATTTTTAGAGCCATTTCCCAAAATTTCTTTAAAAGAAACATGCTATCAAATATAAAATAAAACCAATGCCACAAATCACATCTCGACCTTGATAAGAACCATTGAAATTACACCATACCATCTCATGGTCAATTGGACGAGGAACCAAATTGCACACCATCTTTATCTTTGGAAGAATCATGTAATCCAAAAGCATGGTCATTACTGGAGTAGATTTTGGAATGGAGGTAAAAAACCAAAATTCCAAAAATAATTGAGAATTTTGCACCAACCATATGCACTAGATCACAATCAACAAGATAAATGTAAGGCATTTCAAATATTTAATCATAAATCTATCCATAAAGAAATCATTCATAAATATTTTACTCCATATTTTTTTCTTGCCCACTTTCCTTTCAACCTCTTTGTGAGAGCAATTGTAGTGGAGAAATAAATAGGATGTAGAGTTGTAAATTCACCACAATTTTTAGAGCGCTTTCCCAAACTTTCTTTAAAAGAAACATGATGAGAAGCTATCAAATATAAAATAAAACCAATGCCACAAATCACATCTCGACCTTGATATGAGCCATTGAAATTACACCATGCCATCTCATGGTCAATTGTAGGAGGAACCAAATGGCACACCATATTTATCTTTGGAAGAATCTTGTAATCCGAGAGCATGGTCATTACTTGAGTAGAATTTGGAATGGAGGTAAAAAAATAAAATTCCAAAAATAATTGAGAATTTTGCACCAATAATATGTACGAGATCACAATCAACAGGATAGACCTGAGGCATTTCAAATATTTAATCATAAACCTATCCATAAAGAAATCATTCATAGATCCTTTACTCCATAAATTTTTCTTGCCCACTTTCCTTCGACCTTTTAGTTGGAGTAGTTGCAATGGAGAAATAAACAAGAAGTAGATTCTTTGTTATTATTGTATAAAATACAAATACTATAACATGAGGTATTACATTTCTGAATAACTTCCCATGTCAACACCTTATTATATAGCACCAACCACATAAACAATTTACACTTTTGCGGGGCTTAAATAAGCCACAATTTTTCTACCTCTATACATTCTCTTCAATATAGATATTATAGTAAATGGAAAAATTAAAAACACAAAGCTATAGGGTCTATTTGTATTTTGACCAAGTAGCATTTCCCTATGTTTTTGTTTGTTTTTGTGTTTTTTTATAAAACTAATCAACCATTTGAGTGTATGTTTAGCTATCAACTCACATATAATGTGAAAACAAAGTCATGGATATGCATTTTGCATGACCTATAAATGGAAAACAAAGGTTGGGAAAGGCATTTGATCAGTGTGATTAACATTTTAGGTAAAGAAACATGACCGATGGCAAGGCATGGGCCTTTGTGTAGGTTTCTTTAAAGGAAAATTAAAAAAAGAAAAGAAGAAGTGGCTATATAAGACAATTTTAACAATAAATATTTGAATGGTAACCAAATGCACTGCAAAAATTATCATTCATATTTCGTGAGCAACGTTTCATCTTCACCATTGATTTTTAGTTAATGTGAAACAATCTCAATGATTCATAAAAAGAAATTGTTGAGAAGCGTTCACAATATTGCTTGGAAAAGACCTTAGAAGTAAAGTAGAAATTTGTTTAACAATAATGAATTTCTATTCAATCAACATTCTGATCTTATACTCCCTTAATATAATTCTAGATAGTCACGCAAGAATTAGATAGGTTAAAACTAAAAAAACTATTCTATAGCATTAAATTTTTCAGTTAAAAAAAATAAAAATAATAAAAATAAATTAAAACTTTAGATGAACTACACAAATAACTTTTAAACCCTAAATATCATAAATAAACTAAACAAATTTTGTGAAAATTCATTACCAATGAAAATATCATGAGTAAACCCTAACTTAATATGCTAAATATCTTTCAATATGTCGTCTACCTAGCCTCATTTATGAAACAATGAAATAACATGTATTTACAAGATGAATATTTTTCAGCATCTTCTTGGGTTTTAAAATATTAAAAAGTTAAAATAATCAAATGTACACCATATCGACCAATATTGCTTTAAACAATGAATATTATATTAATTCACAATAAATTTTTAAAAATTCATAAAATTAAATTTTAAAATATATGATATTTATATTGAACTAATTAAAAGTCCGTAAGCATCATTCGATGATTTTGAAAGTATTTTTGGACACGAATTCGATGAATCTTGTAAAAATTAAAATTTTAAATTCTCAAAAAAGAGTGTTTAAATTTATATAATTTAGTTGCCATAGGATATTAAAGATGATTTATTTAGGTATTTAGAAGTACGATTTGAACAACATAAAATGAGGATTTATTAAAAATTTAATCCTTGAATTTGGATCAAAAACTTAGTGAATAAACAAAATTGTTAAATTTTTAAACTTCATTAATTAAAAATCAAACAAATTTGACTATCAATAAATTAATATATTCTTACTATTAATATATTCTTAGTAGATAAAAAATAACAATACAAATTTTCATTTCAAAATTAACCCAAATTAAACTAATAAAAGTGTAAAATATAATATAAACCATAATATGGTAATTATAAAATATTTATAACTATAATCAAATATTTAATATGATTGAATTTAGTATCTTTGAAATGCCTTAATTTTTAAATGCACACCATTTATTATCAAGAGTTTCAAACCCAAAAAAAAAATGAGAGTTAAAAGAATGGACACTCCATTTATTATCAAGAGTTTCAAACCCAAAAAAACAATAGAATGAGAGTTAAAAGAATAGAAAAAAATTAATTAGAAATGATGATGATTATTTTTGAATAATTTTTCTATTAGATTAAAATTCAATCATTTTAATTACTTAGTATAAAAGCATTTATAATAAAAAATCAAATATTTACTTAAAATAAGTTCAAGTTTCAAATTTTAATATATTAAATATATAATTAGAATACAAGGTATATAAGATATTTGGTTGTCTTAGAATTATGATAAATTTTACTATATTTTGAATCAAAATATATATTATATCAAATTTATTTATAAAACAAATTTAAATAACTTGAATATTTAATGATGAAAATGATTTAAAGTATAAATTAGATACATAAATTTAATTGAAAAGATTAAAAAGATTATTAGGTCCATATCAGATACTATTCATTCTCTCAAAATGAGTGACATTCTCAAAATAAGATTGGTGTATATAATCATTTATAATTTATTTCTTCTTATTCCATGTTGTATAATTTATTTCTTCTTATTCCATATTATATCATGTATTTCTTCTTATTCCATATTATATAATTTATTTCTTCTTATTCCATATTAAAACATGGTTAATAATTGTGAATAATGTACTTAATGTTTAAGTATATAAATTTTATGATTGATTAATATGTGAAAGATAATTAAATTAGGGTTTAGAAAAAAATTAAAGTAATTGTTATGTTTACAAATAAATTTATTATCTATGATTTATTAATAATTTTATAGGTTATTTTAAAGTTTTTTTAATAATATAATAATGTATAGTTATTTAATATATTTTTATTACTAATTTTGTATAGTTATTTAATATATTTTTATTTACAATTTTCCAATTTTTTTTTCTAATTTCAAATTTATTTATAAGTATTTATTTTATATATGTAATTAAGTAGTCAAAAGAAAGAATAATAAAATAAGATAGTTAAATAAGTAATGTCTTATATATACATATTTAAAAATAAAATGAATTTTAAATTTTTACTAGTTATCATAAAAGAATATAATATTATGTCAAAACACATGAAACCACATTGGTTGTAACTTCATCAATTGGTTTGTTCTCATACTTGAGAATAAGTATCCACATTCTCCTTCATAATTTACATCTCACCAACATACATATCCAATGTTTCCTTTGACTAACCATTGTCATGACTTTTTAGCTTCATAAAAATGTAAGAATAAGAAATAGGCATGAAGCTTCTTTCTAATAACTTTACTCGAGAAAATAAAGGTAATTTACATCTCACCAACATACATATCCAATGTTTCCTTTGACTAACCATTGTCATGACTTTTGAGCTTCATAAAAATGTAAGAATAAGAAATAGGTGTGAAGCTTCTTTCTAATAGCTTTACTTGAGAAAATAAAGGTATAAGTATCCACTTTTTCACGTTGATGTTTTTTTTTATTCACTTAAAGATTAAGTTGGAATCTCCAAAGATGTAAAGGAATCTCCAAAGATGTAAAGACAAGATTTATATTTTTAGTTCCTACGTAGGCATATGTTCTTTTTTTACAATTTATTTGAAATCAATTCATTAGAAAAGATCAAATTTATTAAGGTTAACTAAAATAATATTATTTTTTATTTTTTTTTAATACCTTTTTTCTTAATGTTTATTGGACTAGAGCTCTTGATTAGACATTTTTTTATCATTGTACGCAATACTAAAATTTTAAAAATAAAAATAAAATACCATATACATAGAATTACTTACCAAATGTATAGAAATATTTATGTGCTGATGAATTGTCATTCCGTCGGAGTTTTAAATACCTGACAATGTGTTATCATTTAGTCCTTTCTTAAACATGAAGCTATCTCATAATTCAGATCTTGCCATTTGATGTCATTAAATATTTTCTTAATCTCATCAATTTGATGCTCCCAAAAATTGTCTAGTAAATTTGGGGTTCAACATCCTGAAGCCAAGAAATCAAATTTCAATATGCAAGGCTTCTTATTGTCGAGTACAACATTAACATGAAGTATTTTGCTTTAGATGTTCTGCACACTCAATGTTTGCTTCAAATTTTTCAAAGAGCTCCATCTGCAGAAGGTTACACATGCCCTTCATGCACGTCAAAGGTAAATTTCTCTCCATGTTTTTCAGGACATATAACATTGTTTATGGTTTTCATGTGTGGGCCTGTTGCAAAAGCCTTGAGTATACATGTTAAATTTGACTCTTGTTGGTATTTGTATCCTTCATGGATATTTTCTTTGTAACTTGAAAATAGTATAATGAACCATTCTTAAATTGATAAGTAAAGCACTGTTTGCAACATGAATCAAAATTTTGAGGAATATGACTAAATGTTTATAGGTCATAGAAATCAACTTCATTGGAAAATGATCTGGATCATCTCCTGCTAAAATTGCATGGTTTAATTTTCATTGTACATCTGTCTACATTGTTGGTCTTGTACCATAATTAACTTTAATATAATTCCTGTGAATGGGTGTGCAATTTCTTCTTTAGCAGTATGTTGTATAGTCTTGTACCATAATTAAATTTAATATAATTCCTCTGATTGGGTGTGCAATTTCTTCTTTAGCAGTATGTTGTATATAAGAAACAGTAAACTAAAACTGGAAATAAATTCCACGTTAGACATCCTGTAAAGTGTACGATTCATGACTTGTATTACCCTCTGTGATGAAGCTTTGTTTCCTTGTCATCACATACGGCCTCTGAAGTAACATCTTGTCAAATCAAATTCCATGCTCTGCAAAACAATTGAGGAATTTATTTTAAAGGTACAATTTATGTATGGTATAGTAATGTTATCTTGTATGAGGCATTGTGTTTATGAATATAGGATAAGATAATTTTTTATTATGTTCCCTTACCTGCAGCGGGACCTACAAATTTGACGTTTTCCTTGAAGATCAAGCACCACATATATGTTGAGAATTTTACCATGTCCTATATAGAGAAGCTTGTAGAATGCTGCAACAGTAATTCAGATCTATGCTTAAAACTCTCCCCTTTTTCCTGTTGCAGAGTACAACATTGAACAACAAAACTGATGCACTTACAATTATCAGAACCATTACCCAATTTAACAGACACCTCTTTTGTGTCTAGCCAAGAGTGCCTATTACCTAATGTTACACCTCATACGATAGATTCTACTTTGTTAACATCTTGTACAACATTAAATGAGGAGCATCTAATGCCAGAAATTCATTTAAACAACAATCATGGTGACCACTATTTCCCAGCAGAGAACAATGACAAAGCTTCAACATCGAGCATAAAGATAGATATTGAAGCTGCAGATTCCAATTCAACTGAAAATTTTGGTGCAAACGCTGTTGGAAACCCAAAGTTTACAGTAAGTGATTTTTTTTGTTATGATTTAGTTTGAACTTTCTTTGTCATGCAAATTCTTAAATTAGGTCTTCATAACCATCGATTTATAGCATGCTAAAAAATTTATCTTCTTAACATTGCAGAAAGTCCTGTCTCGAAAATTTTCTAGAGGTGACAAAAGAACTAACGATTTTCATGTTGATAAAGAAATTGGCATAGGGTCCAAGTATACACCAACATTAAATGTTCAATCTCTTGGAGGAGTCCATATCAAGTCGCTGCAAGTATTTACTTTAGTTATGACAATCGATATTTTGATATCCTGAATAAAATCTTCCTTGTGCTTCTATAAATGACGATTGCTGAAGTTGTTGGCCTATATAGAGACATCCAAAATGTGACAATTGAAAAATAAAATTGGAGATAAGGCTCTGTTGAAGGGTCATCAATGAATTGGGAACTCATTATTGTAGTTAATGTATTCATGGTTTACATTCTTTAGTCATTTTCTTTGCTCAAGGCGTTTACATAACTTCATCCTAATTAACAAACTAAAAGGTTGCATCTTTATTCATATGCTTAGATATGGCTGAGAAGATGATGATATTGGATGCATAAATACCTCATTTTGTAGGTCTACAAACATAATTTCTTGAGTCTCTTTTGCCGTGCAATTCACCCGAAAAAGTGATCCTTCCTATAATGGCACCAACACAACATAAGGAAACTAACTCTCATAGCCGACAAGATTCAACTGATGGTCTATGGCGGAGATACAAGTGCTCTGCATCATTGGATCCAAGGAAAATCCTTTTCAATTTTGAAACACTGTAATAACCTAACCTGATTTAGTGAGTTTTATTTTGTTTTTTAATTGTTGACTAGTCTCACATTTACAATTTTTTTCTTATTTTTGCTTCCACATTATTCACTAAAATATTATTTGTCTCTTTCTACCCCATGAATATTTCTATATATGTTTTTATTTCTGCAAGATAGAAATTAATTTACTGTATGAGTAGTTGAATCAAGAAATCCTCTAAAAATGTTGCATACTTGAGGGAGAACTAGTGCATACCTGAGGAAGATCTGAGAAAAATTCATTATTACCAGATTTGTTATCTGTTATAAGTTTCTTGCCTCTTGGTTCTTATGTAATTATAATAAATACTATAGTAAAATAACAAAGGGAAAAGTTAAGTTCCACGTCACATGTGAAGATTAACATTGGATGGTTATTGAGCCACTATATGTGCATGTTTCCATGATGTTAAGAAGTTTAAACTTTTCACCAAGAAAATATAATAAAGAATGCATTCCTGACTACACCTCTCAAAAGTTAAGTAGACATTTTCTTTTTCATGTTGAAGTGAACCACTACTTTAATTCTCATGGATTTTAAGATTCAATGTGTGAGGTCTTGTTGGCGGTGAAATTTTATTCCTCTTAGCAAATTGTCTCTGAAAGAGTGTCTAGCCCATTTTTTGTTCCTCTCGAGAGATTTATTTTTTGGCATCTCCAAAACTCCAAGCAGTGTAGCTCACAATGGTGAAATGCAGGTACTTAAGGTTGAACAAAGATTTATAACCAGCTTGATGTTTCATATGTTATTTGAATTCTACCTGTCGAGAAATGGACCACCAAATATGAGGTGACAACTTTGCCTCTGATGAAGCATCACACTTTCTCCCTTGCTAATGACTTGTTTTCTAGCATAAACAACGAGGACAACCAAGGTGAGATTTGGATTCATTTTATGGCTCTTGTGAAAGGAGTGATGCAGATTCCCATAGATATACTCGGTACACGATATAAAAAAATCTAAACACGCATTAAATGCCATTCGCCAACAACTCGGCAACATTATTGATGAGAGAAAAAATTTCATTGGAAGAGGGAAAGGCTTCTCTAGAGCAATATCTATCGTCTTTCCTTCTCTCCAATGTTTATGATCAAGGTGAATCTTTGACAGATGATGAGATTAAGGACAATATTTTGTTTCTATTATATGTGGGCCATGACATCAACAATTTTACTTAGACAATTTTGCTTATATATTTTGCGGAGAACCCTCACTGCTATGAAGAAGTACTAAGAGGTAATCCCAATCAATCAGTCGTTTAAGATTATGGTTGTAGATTGATATATCCTATCGTCCATTCTATTTTCAGGTAGAGGAACACCGTTAGCTGGAGATGAAGTGCATTTATAGGGAGGGGAATTATGTTTAGAGAACAAGTAGGCAAATAATTCTAGAGATATTCGATGCTAGTTCTATTGAGAAATAATGGTTTTTCTGATAATGTCTATATTCCCTTGCCTAGCAGACTATAGAGGACTTCTCTGAGTGCAAAATTTAGTTTGTTTCATTTTTCCCACATAAATAAAATTAGCACACAAATAAAACTAGCCAATGGGAGATAAAGCTAACGAAGTTTAAGCGGCCATGGAATGAGCTCGAATCATAGTTGAAAGTCCAAAAGCACAAGTCCTACTATAGAAGATTATTACTATCATCATTTCATGCCTTTGAGTGTTAGAAGTGAGAGTAAATGGCCTTCCAAACCAATGAACTACAATTAATACTAGTTATAAATCTCTATCTAGAATTATCTCTAACTAAAAGATCTATTGTTTTCTTCATAATAGTTTGTGTGGATTTCATGTCAATGTTGATGCAGGATACACATGTGATATAGGACCATTCCAGTTTCCCAACAATCAAGCTTTTAGAAGATAAAAGCTCGAAAGGGGGGTCTTGAAATTTAAAGGGAATTGGTTTCTTTAATGCTATTATTGTATTTTTCTAAAATTGTAGATAAATTCTAGAAGATAGGATGGGTTGTTGGCAGAAATTCCATACTTGTAGCGAAACTACCATTGTTATCATATTTCATTGGAGAGAATTGAGGAAATAGTTATAGATTTGTGAGTGAATTTAGGATCTGAGAAGATCTTAAATATTGTTTGTGTTCCAAATATGGAATCGATTAATATTAAACCTAGAGGGTTGTATATTAAACATTCACACATGAATGCTTTGAGGTTATAGTTACAGGAAATATCAGAATTTATGTAATAAGGAGTACAGAGTTTGGGAAAAGTGTTTGAAAGATGGTAGCAGTAAAACTTTGCTAGCACATCGGCTTCATCAATATGAAAGAATACTGCAAAGAATTAGTAAATCTTTGCATGAATTTACAAGTTTATGTATTTTATGTCAACCTCGGTCTTCATCTAGATTATCTGACGGAGGCATTTGGAGGCCAGGAAGATATGGGCATGTTAATCTGAATCAATTATTATCCATCATGTCCATATCCAGATGAGACTTTGGGTTTTCAATCTCAGTTAGACCCAGGAGGCATAACCTTTCTACTTCAAGATAATGTTCCCGGACTTCAAGTGTGAAAGGAACTGTTGGGTTTCTGTTAGAGGGAACCCCAATCCTTTTTTTGTAAACCTAGGTGACCAAATGCAGGTTTGTGGATTGTTAATAAAATACTATCTCTTATTTGAACTACTCTATTTGATTTTCAACTTTTAAATTTATCAAACAGCTGAGAAGGATTGCTCAAAATACATAAATTAATTTTACATGCGATAAATATAATGCAATTATTCTAACTTGGATCTGTATGGTTTAAACATTGGATGGGTATTCTCCTAAATTTGAATCTATCACTGTTTGTACTGTACGATAGAACATAGGATAAGGTTTTAGTGGAAATTATTTGATACTTGCAAATGGTATGTACATACGCGTTGAACATAATTGTCATCAAGGAAAAAAGATAACTAATATCCATCAACAGTTTTTGCAATCCTTCCCCTCTATAATACAAATGTACATGACATTTAATTAATACAAGAAAATTTATATGAATCAATGGAACGAAAGGAAAGGCTCATTTAACTGATCACTTTTGTTGTATATTCCAGTAGTTTCCATATGGGCTTTCACAACCATAGGTTTTTTATGAGTCAAGTTTTCAGGGATTTGATAACCTTTTTTTCAGCAGCCAAACTCAAGCAATGGTGATGAAACATACTCATTTGTGGGGGAAAATGTTTTACTTTAATTATTTAATGGAATTGTTTTATGATTATTATTGGATGTTAGAATGCGTATCAAATAAACTAATTATATGGAAACCAAGCGTGATTGAGCAGGTTCAGGGTCATTCAAGGATGGACGTGTAGAAGACTAAACGATCACCAAGCTCGGCACCCTGTTTCTTGATTTATAGAGGACACACTCCCACTTTCAAGAAGAAACTACATATTGACAATCAGTTAGGATCAGCATTAAATCGTATAAATATGAACCTCTCGGGTAGCCAGAGGCCCCGACTGTTATTTTGAGAAAAAAATTGTTTTAACGTTTTCTTCCCTATCAATACTACGAAGTACAGACCTTTGTTTTGACATGGATTCTATATTTTAATTAAGAGATTGATGATTAATTCCAGCCAACGTTTCTAAGTTTTTATTCTCTCCTGAGTACGGGTTAGGGAGGGCCCCTCCAACACGTAGGTCAGGAGATTCCTATTTGCAGGTATTTTTCCAAGTATGCGTTTTACATTGATGAACAGTTCTATTACATATGGCAGCGTTTGAATGATTCATTATTTTTGTAGTAGTTTATAATACATTATGTAGTACATCAGAATAGTTTCAGTAGTCCTGTAGGTTCTTTCTTTCAACGCATATTTGAATCAACGATTGCATGTGTATCATCTTTGTTTTCAATACCATGGTTTATATCTGAGGTCTTTGACTGTTTCTCATCGTGATCAATTTCTTTAGTAGTAGATGGATAGCTTGAAACGATTTCACTTCAATTTTAGTCTTGGGATTTAAAATGGTTTAGATCAGAATTCTGGTTTTAGGCATAAAATAACTACAGACCTTGTTTTCCCCAATCTTAGAATAGATCTGTTATGGCATGTTCATTTTTAGATTTATTATTCTGCATTAAGTAATTTTATAAGATCGTTCCCTTTACTCTCATCATTTTGATTATTTAAGATAGATTTATTGCTTTATTTCTTAGAACAGATTTACTGCTTTTGGTACCTTTATTTCTTAGAACAAATTTACTGTTTTCAGCACTTTAATTCTTTTAATTAGATTTATTGCTTTCCAGTATTTAATTCCATAGCATAATCAGTTTTCATATTTAGTAGAAAATCTTTAGAACATCGATACCGACATCCAACTGTGACAAGAGATTATCCTATAAGAGCACAGATAGTGCATGCATCTCTAAAGTTTGTACGTTCCCCAGGTTGACATTTAAAGTAGGCTCTTGGTATAGATGCCCTCATTAGGCATCCACATTAGGAGCTCACCACTTTTTGGCGCCATTGCTGGGGAGGTGCTAAATCTTTTAGGAGACATCACCTAAAAACCACAAAAAGAAAACAAAAATTACATAAAACAAAAACATAAATACCTTTTTACCAATGAAAGGGATAGGTTTGGCAGCTTTCTGCCCAAGCATTCCATGAGCAACAACGGTAATAACAGTTCTAACCATTCTCAGTTTGAATTTCTACACTCTGAAAATGAAACTAACTCCACATACGATCCAAATAGAAGCAACTTCACTACTAGTTCCAGCTCAAACACCTCAATGGAAAATGAAGAGGAAGAACCTAGGGAGCTTTTCACTTTTCCCATTAGCGTACCTCTCGGAGATGCCAGAATGAAGAACATCAATCCTAATAATCTGCCAAACTTTCATGGGTTGACTTCAGAAGATCCTGACACATTCATGTTTGAATTTGAGGTAGTTTGCAGATCATTTGATTACACTACTGATGCACAAAATCTTAGGATTTTTCCTTCCACACTGAAAGACCTATCAATTCGATGGTTCATGAGCCTTGAAGGGAATAGTATCTTTAGCTGGGATCAAATGAAATAGTCATTCTTAGAAAAATATAGGGACTACTGCAAGGCCAAAGATACTAGGGATGAAATCTTTAAGATGCAACAAGGAGATAAAGAGTCATTAGAAGATGTTCAAAGGATGAGAAGTACACCCACATCTAGCATACCACCTGGAGGAAGGAATGGATTTGCCTCTGTATCAGGGGAAAAAAGGAAGATTGACCTGGACCATGTAGCAAAGACCCTAGTGGAAATAAAAAATTCAAAAGAGCACTCCCCCAGGGAAAAATCAGAAATTCCTACCAAAAGTCAAGAACCCAAGAGGAGGAGTACAAGATTCAACCAAACAGCTCAAATCCGAACAGATAAGGAAAAGAGCAGAGAAATCAGTCCCATTATTCAAGATGTGTCGGATGGGGATGATCATCAATGGGTAGATCAGGAAGACCCCACTACAGAAGAGGAACAGGATGAAGAAATGCAGGACGGAGGGGAAGAAATGAATAAAGAAGCAGAAGAAATGGATAAGGGAGAAGAGCAGAACTTAGGAGAGCAAGGCAACTTCCAGGGAAATCCCCTAGCACAAGATAACCTCGAGGTCGTCACCCAACTTGCCGAGGCACGAGCAGAATTGGAGAAGCTCAGAAACGAGTTGGCAGCATTAAGGATTGGGCCAGGAATCCAACCCACACCTCCCCCGTTCTTAGCTGAGAAAACTCAAATACTAAAGATGCACCATGCAGAGGAGCTACGGCTGGCTGAGCAGAAGCATTTAGCGCTTCAAGAAAAGTTGGCGAAGGCACAAGCCGAATTGGCCAAAAAGGACCAGGAGGTGACCAAATTAAAAGATGTTTTGGCCACTACTGCCGGCATATATGAAAAAAATGAGAGACCTCAGACCCTTGTCGGCAATCTATGCAGTCTATATGTAGGAGAAATGGGGCAAATTCCAGCTCGAGAGGTTGAATCAAGGACTCCCTATAGAGGTAAGCACCCCCAAGGAGTTTATGGATGCATGTTTGAACTCCACAGAGCTGGAGAAAGACAAATTAAGTGAGTTCTTTTTGCATAACTTTGTGGTTTCTGGCTCGCCCAACTGGTCGCCAAACCCATATGTGGGCGATTTCCATTTGAGGGCATTATGTTGGTGGATGAACCACGAAATTGAGTGAGCACGGGACTACCATATCTATGTCGCATCCAAATGGGAAACCCCATTGATGATCAGACCTGAGCCAACTCACCCCAAGGGAATAATCTATAACTATAGGATCCTCACTCAGGACGAGGAACTGATACCCATTCTCCTTGCAAAACAACAGGAGGTTGTGACTCATTTTGACATTACACTCCGCAGCACGCAGAAGGAAGTTAATGAGTCCATTAAGGAAAGATGGAGTAGAGTGGCAAACGATCTAGAGAGGAGAGAACTCCACTCTCCCCTCAGGCTTGATGATGCCCTTTTCAAAGCCACACTCTACAAAGAATCCCTGGCAAGGAACTAACTCAGATGGATTGGGATGATACTGAATCCCCCATTCTTTCTTTCCCCAGTCATCAAGGAACAAATAAATGAAGAGGAAGAAAGGAGGACATGGACCAGGGAGGATCAGAACTTTGGGTATCACAGGCAGGAAGGGATCCCTAGGGTGGTAGCATGGGACATCAGGGAGGTCATCGATGAATCGAATAAGTCACCCAAGGATGGGTGAATCCTTCAAGTATGGGAGAGAATGATGAGTCAAGTTTTCAAGCATTTGATAACCTTTTTTTCAGTAGCCAAACTCAAGCAATGGTGATGAAACATACTCATTTGTGGGGGGAAATGTTTTACTTTAATTATTTAATGGAATTGTTTTATGATTATTCTTGGATGTTAGAATGCGTATCAAATAAACTAATTATATGGAAACCAAGCGTGATTGAGCAGGTTCAGGGTCATTCAAGGATGGACGTGTAGAAGACTAAAGGATCACCAAGCTCGGCGCCTTGTTTCCTGATTTATAGAGGACGCACTCCCACTTTCAAGAAGAATCGGCATTTTGACAATCAGTTAGGATCAGCATTAAATCGTATAAATATGGACCTCTCGGGTAGCGAGAGGCCCCGGTTGTTATTTTGAGAAAAACATTGTTTCAACGTTTTCTGCCCTATCGATACTGCGAAGTACAGACCTTTGTTTTGACATGGATTCTATATTTTAAATAAGAGATTGATGATTAATTCCAGCCAGCATTTATAAGTTTTTATTCTTTCCTAAGTATGGGTTGGGGAGGGCCCCTCCAACACGTAGGTCAGGAGATTCCTATTTGCAGGTATTTTTCCAAGTATGCGTTTTACATTGATGAACAGTTCTATTACATATGGGATCGTTTGAATGATTCATTATTTCTGTAGTAGTTTATAATACATTCTGTAGTACAGCATAACAGTTTTAGTAGTCCTGTAGGTTCTTTCTTTCAACGCATATTTGAATCAACGATTGCATGTGTATCAGCTTTGCTTTCAATACCATGGTTTATATCTAAGGTCTTTGACTGTTTCTCATCGTGATCAATTTCTTTAGTAGTAGATGGATAGCTTGACATGATTGCACTTCAATTTTAGCCTTGGGATTTAAAATGGTTTAGATCAGAATTCTAGTTTTAGGCATAAAATAACTACAGACCTTGTTTTCCCCAATCTTAGAATAGATCTGTTATGGCATGTTCATTTTTAGACTTATTATTCTGCATTAAGTAATTTTATAAGACCATTCCCTTTACTCTCAGCATTTTGATTATTTAAGATAGATTTATTGCTTTATTTCTTAGAATAGATTTACTGCTTTTGGTACCTTTATTTCTTAGAACAGATTTACTGCTTTCAGCACTTTAATTCTTTTAATTAGATTTATTGCTTTCCAGTATTTAATTCCATAGCATAATCAATTTTCATATTTAGTAGACAATATTTAGAACATCGATACCGACATCCAACTATGACAAGAGATTATCCTATAAGAGCACAGATAGTGCATGCATCTCTAAAGTTTGGACATTCCCCGGGTTGACATTTAAAGTAGGCTCTTGGTATAGCTGCCCTCATTAGGCATCCACATTAGGAGCTCACTAGTTTTCACTTGAACATAATGACTTTTTTGCTACGTACCGGAAGGTTGGAAACCTCAGTTATACCCATTTTGATCCATTTTCTTTCTTGGGCTGGTGGTTAGGCACTCTCGAACCACCATTACTAGCTCTTTGTTATGTAATTTTGACTTTTATTATATAATAGAAATTTGCATCTTACAAAAAAAAAGGAAAGGCCCATTTAAATGCTATTACTATGTGTAAACAATTTTAGGCTAAGTATGATGTAAGTCGATGATGTGAAGTTAAAAAGCTAAAATTTTAGTATATTTTGTTGTGCTTCTAAGGCTCATTTATTGTTAGTAATGCTTAAGCGGAGGATTAAAAATATTTTCAAATTCACTTATAAAATTAAAATAATAATAATGGTAGTAAAATTATTAATTCATATAAGTTTATATATTTTTTATTAAATTTTTTTTTAAAAAGGGATATGAATCCTCTTTATATTATACTTGGTAGATATGGATTAAGATCCATTGCTCATTAATTTTATTTACTTTACATTATTGTTTAGAGAGATGGTTTTTATTGGTTATTATGGAAGAGGTAGTTATGTAAGTAATATTTAAAAGAATTTTTAATAAGATTTTTTGATATGTGTTTGATGTTTAATTTGAATCTTTTTAAGAATGATAGATTAGCAATACTCTAGGATCTATCCTCCCCCAAGACTAAGGGACTTACTTCCTTCTTTGAGTAGTAGCATTGTGAGTAGTTGTGCTAAGGAAAGAACGTGTGTGGATTCCCAACAAGGCTTGCTAAGAGTTAGGCAGTCAAACTAAAACAACAAGGCACTTTGTGTGTCAATATCATTAGACATCAGATCCAAGTTTATATGAACCATGACATGTTTCTTCTAGAGTAACCAAACATATTCCCTCATTTCCCTTCCATCGTACACTTGTAACCACTAGTGCCTTAATAATAATAGGGCACTATACCTCCTACCTCGACGAAGCCTGAAATCTCTATATACCCCTTCAAGCAACATTCTTGCGTATGTACTTGTATCAACTCTGAAAGTGCAGATATATTTTTGAAATGATCACTGAAATCAATTTATCGTAAATCTTAAAATTTGTTTGAAAAACTACAACATGCTAGAGTTGTTTACATCATCTAGTGCAATAACTTTTCACAAGGAAAAATAATGACATTCGATATAAGAACATGTGGAATTATATTACATGTTTAACCAATTTATATGAGATAACCATATATTCAACCATACTTCCATGATAATAGCAGTAAAGTTACCCTGAAAGCTCAATCCTTACAGAAATATTTCTATGCCTAAAAAGAACTTACCCTGAAATCTCAATCCTTACAGAAATATTTCTATGCTTGAAAAGCACAAGGAAACAATGGCATTTCCTCGTTGGCACATTGCATCGAGATGTACTTTCAAAGCCATTCTGTCATTTCAACCTTAGTCTACATTCATTGAAAATAGACTCTGCATTTCTTCCTTGATCATAGTCTAAATGTGCCTTTCAAACTTGGTCTACATTCATAAATATTTCCCATCGGTGAGAAGGAAAGAACCAGTAGCATCGGTGAAGTGATTCGAGAAGGAAGGCAAGGTAGCTTCGAAGCCACTCGTAATTCAGGGGGACAACTCTAAACCATTAGTAATTGTCAAGGTGAGGTAGCATACTTCGCGTAATGGGATTAGTTCAAGACTTATTAATTTTATAATTATAATATAACTTTTCACTTGCATATTTTAAGAGTATTTATTACTATAAATTGAATTATTATATAGCATTTCCATTCAATGTTTCAAAAATACTTGGATTCATGACATAAGTATCCGAAATGAGATATATTTTTTTATTATTTAAAATTAAGGTATGTAGATAAAATAGTTAAATAAACATACTTTGCAAAATAAAAATATAACATTAAATGCCTTAGGATCGATGGAATTGAATGTTCAGTGTGGGTGAGTTAACGCCATGTGTAAAGCATTAGAATTCTTTTCCATTCTTTAATCTCTAATTATTAGTCCCTACCGTAGGCAGAGACTATATGTTCCGCCCTTTACAATTAGTTTGAAATCAATTCATTAGAAAACATCGGATTTATTAAGGTTGACTAAAATAATAATATTTTTTATTTTTCTTTAATACATTTTTTCTTAATGTTTATTGGACTAGAGATCTTGATTAGACATTTTTTATCATTGGACGCAATACTAAAAATTTAAAAATAAAAATAAAATACCATTTGCATAGCATTACTTACCAAATGTGTATAAATATTTATGTGCTAGTGAATTGTCATTCCGTCAGAGATTCAGAGACCTAACAATGTGTTAACATTTAGTCTTTTCTTAAGCAGGAAGCTATCTCAAAATTCAGATCACGTCATTTGATGTCATTAAATATTTTCTTAATCTCATCAATTTGATGCTCCCAAAAATAGTCTAGCAAATTTGGGGTTCAGCTTCCTCAGTCATCAACACTCCTAAAATCGGAAAACAGAAGAAAAAATGATAGTACTCTCTACAAGGAATGCAAGGGTTCTATGAATCAAGTGATCGAATCCTTCTCTAGGTATTCCAACAACATTAACAAGCTTAGTCAGTCAAAGGTGGTAAGGAGCAATATATTTAGTTTTTTCATGATGTTTAATGCTTTGCGGATCAGAGATTCATAAACCTAGTAAAGGGGCTCGCTGAACAGCTGCATTATGCATCAGTTTTCACTGGTTAATCGTTCTGTAGAATCTATTTCTTTGTTGTAGCTTGAAGAAATTTATCGTCCTGTGAACTAGTTTTTCCCTAGCTTTGGGTGATGATCTTGGGTTTTCTCAAACGAATTCTTTTGAGAGGCCAATGCTATTATAAACCATGACTTTTTTGGAGGGTCTTCTATCTTGGCATTTGATTTCTTGTAATGGATTTTATTCTGATGGTTCTAACTATGCAGAAGAAATCAAGGCCAACAAATTAATAGTTCTCATTCACTAAAAAGCAAAGCACGAGTCATTAATTTGCTTCAAAGAGATACTAGGTGGATCCTTTGGGAGGAACGTGCAACTTTACTTCCATTCTTTGAGTTTCCAAGTGTAAGAGACATATTATCCCTTCAAGAATTAGCGAAGACCAGGATCAAATGAGCACGACGAGGAGCAGTAGCAAGGGAATGAGCAGATAAGGCATTTATTTCTTTCCCACATCACATTCCTGAGTATATAAAACTAGTCATCTCGTCTGGCATTTTCCCATAGTAACAAAATTTATTTATCACCTGTAGCTCTCTTCACCATGAAGTTATCTCAAACTTTCTGACATTAGATTGTAATTCTTTTTGGCATTTACCCATATTAACTGTAACAAGTATTTATTACCCATCTGACACTCATGCTGTGATTGTTTCTACTAAGTCCACTATTCTTTCTGTTTTATTAACTATAATGTTACCCATTTTTCCTGTTTTATCACTAGCTTTCATTGATTTCCATCAATCATTTCAATCAGAGATGAAAAATCCAAAAAACTAAAAATTAGAGTTACATCATCACTATTCAGCTATGTTCTACATAATCTAACATGGTTGTTGTAGTATAGCGATAAATATTCCCTCCTATCACGCAGGTGACCCGGGTTCGATCCCCTACATCGGCAAAAGTGATTTTTCCTGTCTTGATTCTCTCACTCAGATACTATGTCTTTAAAAATATATATGATGGTGTTGTCACAATTGTCTTCTACGACGTGCTTTAGGTTTGAGCTTTTTCATTTGCATATCTAAAGCTCGTCTTTGATGGCAGATTTATTTTCTTAATTTTTGGAGTTGTCATTGATGGCAGATTTATTTTCTTAATTTTTGGAGTTTTTAGTTATTATGTTCATATTTGTGTTTTCTTTGATTTATAATTGTGAATTTATTATTTTAAATATCATAGTTGTAAATTTATTATTTTATATATAAAAGTTTTATTTTTTTAATTAAAATTTTATAATAATAAAATTCTTCTTTAAATTGGCATATGTTCAAGTTGCACTTAGTGTGTTGTTTCTCATTGTTGTTGATGTTTTTATAGTGTGAGCATAAGACGATTTATCATAAAACTATTAGAGACCCATAAATGAATTTGCTTTAAATCTTTGTCTATTTAGCTTTTCTTCATGTGAATATTATTAGTAGTTTTGCATGGACAAGTCTTCAGGTTATTGAAACTGTTATGGACATGTAACTGATGTAGAAACTTATAATATTTTTAGTTTTGTTTGTTCAATTTTTTTCCAAATTAATAATATGTATTATTTAATTCTTAAATGATTAAAGATCATGTTATAGACATGTAACATTTTCATAAATTTATTGCTGGTAATTTTTTATGTGAGAACATTCAACCTCTTTTTTCATCCTGTAGTTGGTTGCATTCTTAAACATTTCCATTTCATGATAACTGATGAAACTTGTAATATTGTTAGTTTTGTTTGTTTAACTTTTTCAAATTAATAATATTTATTATTTAATTTTTAAATGATTAAAGGTAGGACTAAGCTGCATGCAGCTCTTGTTTTAATGGATGTTCTCTAGGAATTCTATTTATAAGAAATATTTGTTTATTCAATTAAACTAGATCAATATAAAACCACAAGCTTGACATATACATAGAGTACCTTAATAGGCTCCATTGAAGAAATCACAAGGTATGCTTTTGTCAATCTTCATATTTGTTATTTATTATGGAAATTGTATATTTTTAGCAAATAAAATACCCTCATATATAAACCTTTATTGATGAAGAAACTTGAATGGGGTTTGTTTATTTTGAAATAATCTTGCATTTCTTACTGAGCATACAAACATGACACCAATAGAGGTGGCCCTTTATGATCCTTGAGTAATGTCTCTTCAAAACATACTACACATAAATGAATATATATTAATTTAGATAATTCCCTTATCTCCATGTTAAGGAGAGTGTAATATCCCGAATTTTGTTGATTGTGATTATTCTATATATTGGGTGTAAGCCCCAATGCACATGATTTATTTTGATGATACACATATACTAGCGTAAGCCCCAATGCACATGTTTTCCTTTGTTATATAAGTTGGGCATAACCCCTGATGCACATGATTTACTTTGGTTATAGATATACATATTTGGGCATGAACCCTGATGGATACAGATTATTGTTATGTACTGGCATAAGCCCCGATGTACTTGATGGATGTTTATTATGTGATTGGGTACAAGCCCTAATATAATGAGATGACTTTGTTATGTATTGTGCAGACGTTTCTAGTATACATGATTTGACTTCTAAGATGTGTTGGGCATAATCCCTGGAGCACATGGGTTACAAGACTATGTGTTGAGCGTAATCTCTGGAGCACATAGGCAACCCCAAGAAATAAAGAAATTAGTGTTGGGCATAAGTCTTGGATCACTCCAACTTGATGTTGAGCATAAGCTCGGGAGCATCGGATCTTTGTCCATTGTATCCCTAGGTGTATTGTACAAATGAATCCTAGTACTAGTGTTGAGCAAGAGTCTTTGGAATTACACTAGTGTAACACCCATATAAAAGTGTTGAGCATAAGCTCTGAATAGCACTAGGGGTTACTTTACTTAAAAGGTGTTGAGTTGAGGAAGACACTGAATAGCACCACCAGTCATCGTACTTATTTAATTTGACTAATTGAATCACTACTCAGCTCTCATTAAGGACTGAGGAAACTGCCACGAAATATGAGGTAATCCAACATGCAAAAGGGATCTAGGGATACCTAACCTAGTCGACCATCCAGACCCACCAAAGGCCTTGTCAAAAAAGTTCACCTTATTTAATAAAGCATCAAAGTTATAATACTATGTAAATACATGGCTTAATCAAAGTGATTAATAATAAAAGAGCCTCACTTATGTACAAAAAGTAATATGTATACCTACTTATATATATAGATAAATAAAGATATGAGAGTAATAAAAGACACATAAGTTATATAAAGTAAAGTCTATGTATCCACATAAATGGAGTATACATATACTTATATTATTCTTATAAATTAAATAAATAAAATATAAAGTTTACAATAATCAATTCAAAAAGGAACAAATTAAGAGTTCTAGATAAATTGAAGTTTATAATTAAAAATAAACCTTTTATTTATATGATATAATTCAAACTAGAAGTCAAATTGGAGTTAATATTAAAAATAATAACATTAACTCAAACTACCCATTCCAAGATTTCCTATAAATACAAGGACAATTTCCAAATAGATGGATATATCTTATTATCATTATTTATGGTATCAAGAGAGAAACTGTTCAAAATCCTATGAGAGGAAAAATATCAAGCCTCATTTGAAATCAGCCTTCTGCCTTAGGTTCTCCATATTCTTTTGCATGTTGGAACCAACTCGGGGGTATCCGATTTAGAACCAAGAACGGTTCCGGGTCAAGGTTGGGAGGAACATGGCAGTTCCAAAGTTATTTGGGTATCATTCTACAGATCATCTGAGGATATTGTTTTCCATTAATTAGTGTTGGAAGTGTGCATGTGTTAAAGGGATCCAATCAGTCTAGTTCAGGTAACTTATATTTGCTTGTCAACGTTTCTTTAGTAGTTCAGGATTTAAAGTATAAACATGGTAGATTTATTTGTGGTACTGTACATTTCCCTTTTCTTATCATTCTGGTTGTCATTATTAATTCTGGAGCAAGGGCTTAGGCATTGACTCCCTGGGTTAAAACTTAATCTATTTTATAATGCTGAAAATCTAAATATGCGTATCTGATATTAACCATCATACCCTGTTCCTTTTATAAACTTTCGACCTAGCAAAGCTAGCTTGTGCTATATCTCAGTCTTTAAACCACGGTGTTAAATTTTCTTTAATAGCAATAAGTTTTCGATATGATCTTCCACGCCTTGGAAGATTCACGGGGTCTTAACTCTGAACTAAAATATTACTTTCTACGGAAGAGTCATCACCTTTAGAGATCGATTCTCTTTTAAATATTAAACCTAGTTCCTAGGTTTCAAACTTAATACAATTCAATCAGAATTACACCCACTGCCAACTACCAATTGTAAGACACGTTAAAATAGAACTCATGCTGAACCTAATCAAGCCTAAACAAGCGTGAAGCATTTCGCTTCCATATATAATAATTAACCAGCATAACATTTAAAAATACTGAAAAGAACAAATGTGAATTCATGAGTAAACAAATAATCAAGATTTAGCATCAACAAGAAATACAATAATATGTTTTTAAACCCCTTACAATCCAAACAGACATAAGTCCAGGGATCGAATCCCTTCAGGGATAAAACCCTACGCATTCATTATTTTTCCAATATTTAAAACCTTAAAACAACGTTTGGCTAAGAGCCACGCTTCTCCTAGATAAATACTTAAATGAATTTATCCAGAGAGTTAGGGTAACAACCAAATCCCTGCTAATTAATCAACTGAGCTAAAGCTTCCAATGGATTTAATAAATATTACATATCCATTGTTGGCATGTCACATGGAGAACAACTTTAAAGCATACAAAGAATTACATTAACAGGACTGAACTTCACCCACAATTTCCTTTGTTTCCATAAACAAAGTTAAATCTTAAACCAAATTGCTTAAATACCGAAATGATCAGCATGGGAGTGCTCTCCTTTAAACATTAATTAAAAATACAGTTACAAGACAGAGCCATAGCTAGGCTTTATTTCAACATCAACACCTTACTCATTTACAAGAACTAAATACAGTCCCATTGTAATCCCATTTGTATAATTAATAGATTGACGAGCGTTGAATAAATTCCCACACAAACATTTAAAAATTCCACAATACTGAATTAAAATGACAATAATCCAAAACATAGATAACATTTTAAATACTAACACACCATTGATTTTCTTAAATATAAACACAATCCACGAAATCGTTGTACTAAACACAACCATAGGATTTCGCCATGATCAAAATAGGGTTAATTTATAGCTAAAACAGTAATCACATCCACGGATTCAAGGGGTCTCTACAGGCTGAGAGTCATTTACAAAGTCTCGTCGCCAAAACACCTTCATAGGTTTAAATGTTTAATTATTAACATATGCATTTAATGACTGGGCGATTTCGTTCTACACCAAGTCTTCCCATAAATATCTAGTGGACTGAGCAAGTCAACAAACTACAAACAGAGCTTGAACAAGCATCTTTAAACCCCGAAGGTGCACTAAGTTAAAAACACATAGCTTTGTAAACCTATCAGAAAATAATCCATAGACATACAACGACTTCGCTTGAAGGGAAGAAGGCCACAATGGACCTGGGATTACCAGGAACATTCGTGCTTTTAAACCCTCTTCCCTGGCACCCTTCCAATGCAGAGTTCGTTGATTCCTTGACCAAGACCCTGTCACAAGAAAGAAAACTGAAGCATTAGCACACAAGTTAATAAGCAAACCCAAAAGAGAAATGACCACACAAAACAGAGTTGAAGCAATACAACAGTTACAGAGACACCTTAGTACACGTTCTTCGTTTCCCCACACCTTTAGTCTTCAGGATGAGCGCAGACCATGAGTGAATGCTTAGATCAAGCGCAGGCTCCCCATAGCCATGGAGGCAGCTGAGAGCTCTTCTCTCCCTCCACAATAACACACAAGGGACCAAAATGAAAACCAAACTAGTCTCTTGAACCCAGGGTTTTACCCTTACTCCATCTTGGCATCGTGACCATGTGGCCATCACATGGGCCACATTAAAGTTCCAGCAACAACCACTATCAACTAAATTCAGACCCATTGTCTAAAGTGGGGAGTTTCATAGTAATGCAAGTTTCGATTTCATTATTTCCACTTTAGCCTCTATAAAGATTTTAATATGAGTACAATGCAAACCTTAGACCTTGAACATAGGATTACTTCAAAGCACCTGCCAAATAAAAGTATAGTATATACTTTAGCATTAAGCTAAGTAAACCCAAGAAACATCGTCGTTCACCCTCCAGGTTTATAATAATTACAAGATACATTTAATTACATTATAGACACATTTAATTCATAACAATAGAGTTGCAGGACTAAAACATATATCCAACACGCAGACGAGTATCATAGGTAATTAACGAGAAGTCCGTTACAAGGTAACGAGATTATCTTACAAATTACATTTCAAACATAAATGAATCCATTTAACTATAAACCAATCAAATAGCATGAAATGGTAAACATCGGTATAAACATTACAAATCTTACCATACATCTTTTAAACCATCAGAATCTCATTAGTAAGATCACAAATTTATAAAACAAAAAATCTTCTAAACAAGACACCTATATCTCTCACAGTGATAATAACTACAATATTGAAGTTAATTTTGATTAAACATTAGATCCCAATGACGATAATATCCCATACATTTTTTTTTAAATTGTTTTATAGTTTTAGGGACATTACAGAGAGAATAGCTAACTCAACTTAAATTTTACATAAAGGCACTTGAAACCAATAAATAGTTAATAGTTTTTCTCAGCCTTGAGGGGTAGCTCAGTTGGTTGGAGTCCAAGTATAAAGACCATTGATATTGAGGTTGGAGGTTCAATTCTCATGAATCCAACTCTCTAGGTCCTTTGGGGTTAGGCTCCCAAAATTGGAGCCAATAGGGCGAGGACCCTTCGGGTGGGCCCCTTAGAATTATTATTGTGAATGTAGCGAACCTTGACCACAATTATCAAGGTTGTGAACCACGTGAAAAAAAAATTAATAGTTTTCTCTTCTTGTTTACAAAGAGTATATATATTTATCATTTTCATATTCATATCTGTAATACATCAACGATTATAATTTTATTAAAATCCAAGCTCATCACATAAAAATTATATATGTTAATGAAGCTCTTCACTTCCAAAAGCATTGCCTCATGACTCGCTTGATTGAATACTAGCTTGACATCATATTCCTAGACCAAACAAAAATATGCTTCTTCCTTAATTCTGGTTACACTTTGCAGTAACTTTTGGACCAAATCATTGTAAGGGATAACATTATTAACTTCTAGGCTCAATAATTTTCCATCCTTATGCCACAATAAAGTAGATTGTATATTTGATGCATATGCAAAAGAAAAGAAAAACTTTTAATTTAAGGAAGCCGACCAACTATTGGAGAGTCTTATCATTGTTAGTACATCCTATTCATGGGGCAATTTCTACCATTTGGTGTAAAATTTTATGCAAGTATATTGGATAAATGATAACGCGTAAAAGAAAGATACATTTCGATGTTATAATGAGTATATATTATCATTTTACTTAAACATATGACTAATAAGATGTTCGAATAACCAAACATATGATTAAACATGAGTAGATTAACCTTTTACTTAAACATATTACCCTTAAAATAATAAAAACATAAGTGAAAGTGGTTAACCTAATAAGTGTATTCCAAGTAACGTGAGAAACCAAGTCAAACGTAATATCAATGAGCTCATAAAAGACGTCTAACGTATCCTTCAAGAAAACAATAATCTCTCTAGAAATCAATCTATGAAACTTTTTTCCAACTCAAACTTGATTTAACAAATATACATTTTCACATGTGGTAAATATTAATTTTATGTTTTTTCAATATTTATGAATTGAAATTGAATTGATAAAAGATAAACAAGTATATGTAGGCTCCACAAATGAGTTTTAACAAGTTTTATTATTGCACCGAGTGAAACGAGGTGTTCTACACCCCAGTATGGGGGAGATGTTGTAACATGTGTGATGTAACGTTACGTTTGTGATGTAACCAACAGGGATTTTTTTTTAAATACTTTCCAAGATGAACAAGTATATGTAGGCTTCACAAGTGAGTTTTAACGAGTTTTATTATTGCACTGAGTGAAAAGAGGTGCTCTAGAGCCCAGTATGGGGGAGATGTTGTAACGTGTGTGATGTAATAGTTGTGATGTAACAAAATAATTAAAAAAAATTATGTCGGCTCATAAAATAAAAAATTATGGAAAGTATTTAAAAAAAAAATCCATGCTGGTTCATAAAATAAAATATTATGAAAAGTAATTAAAAAATAGATGTTCGTTTATAAAATAAAAACTTAAAACTTAAACTCGGATCTATCAATCAAGAGAGATCAAATTTCTTGAGTTTAAATTTAAAAAAAGAAATACACCTCAAGAAATTGGATCCCTTGTGGTGCTTGATAGATACGGGTTTAAGATGGATCTATGTTGATCTTAAGAAATGCATGTAGTCACATCGATTAATAATAAGTGAAATGAATAATAATAAGGTAGTTTGTTCTGTTTTTCTAATAGAGGAAATGGAAATTATAACATGTGTCTATAACTTTTTTATTGTTGTTTGAAATGCAACTTAGCATTAAGAAAAAATAAAAAAATATTAAGTGTGGAAATCAATTTTAGTCTGGAAATTGTTGATACAAAATGCAAAAACCAACATTGTATGCAAAAATATTTATGAATTTATTACTAACTGTTACAAATTATCCCAAAAAATCAATGGGTTAGTGAAAAAATGCAATTGCAAAATATCATGGAAGGGATCTTCTTACATGGTATCATGGAAGAGTTTTCAAGGAAAATCCAATGAAGTTAAATAACTATAAGTTTACTATGAATTGAATTGAGAATAATGATTCCCAACCATAATTGATAATAACAAATTTACATGAAAAAATGGTTACACAGTGAAGCATGGTACCAATTTTAACCAATTTCAACTTTTTTTAGACCCTTCTTTTTAGATCAAGCTTTCAGAAGACTGTTTAGGACATGGATGGTTTGTCAAATATTTTGTTGGGTAATGATGCACAACAAGTTTCTTATGGTTGAAAACTTGCTCAAGTAAGGGATACATGGATTGTCTCAGCATGTCTTGTGCAAAGCCAATTCTAAACCACATTGACGTTTATTTTTTGAATGCATCTTCACTCATTAGGTTTGGCATTCAACCCTTCAAGTGATTTATTCAAGGTGGAATCCCCTAGATAATTGGAAAGACACATTTCTCCACTCGCACAAAAATATAAAGGCTCCTTCTTAGACAATCTTGTACTTAAGATAGCTTGGAACACTATTCCCAAATACATCTATTGGAAGATATGGTTGGCAAGGAATAAGTCCATTTTCCAGGATTATTTGGAACCTCCACAACTTTATTGGTCGAATCCCAAGGTATGATGGTAGAAGCAATCAAAATTAAGGGATTATCAGGCGCCAAGCACACTTGATATATATTAAAGAAAGGGATTTATTGGTATTCATCCTCTCTTGAGAGATAACCTAGTCCCATCTACTAAGCAACCATTGTAGTAAAGATAATCACAAAAAAAATTGGAAAGAGGAAGGATAGTTCAAGGACTGGAAAAATCAACATCATAAACAAAAATTGTTCTTTGATGGAGCATCCAAAAAAAATCCAAGGCTAATAGTTGCAAGGGAAAATCATCGATCCCATAGGAACTCATGAAACTAGTTTTGCATGGGCTCTAGGAATGGAAACAAATCACGAATGGAGGCATGTGCTCTTCTCCAAAGAGTCATGGAGACATCCTCAATATAAATGAGGAAATTAATGATCTATCGGGACTCCTCAATCGTCATGCAATACAACATATAAACAACAACTCAAGTCCTAAGGATATCCAACATGCTTGAATCATTGCTAGGGTTCGAAAGGAAAGATAAGATTTTGATGAGATACATTATTTCCACATCCTTAAATAGTTAAACCATGATGCTGACCTCCTCGCCAATCAAGCCTCAAGGATAGAAGAAGGGAAGCTATCTACAAATGGGTACATTGTATCTCATACCATCCCCTAAGTCACTCTATGTTATATTGCATGCCAACCTATGTATTAGATAAGCCACATCACGTTACATTCAAGTCACCTAAGGAAGGAAGGGATAGGGACTTAATAAGCATTATGCTATTGCATGCACCACTTCCTTTGTATAATGCACGTATAATGAAACATTGAAGACATGGATTACATCTCTACAAGAACATATGTTATTTTCATAGCCTTTAGCGATCACAATTGGACTAGCTCAAGTGCTCGTAGCCTCTAGGAAATATCCATCTGGTTCCTATGGGATCTTGTTGTTGTCAATTGTTATGGGTTAAGTGGATTAGGACTTAGCCTCGACTTTGACCCTACATTTGTGTTCTATTTTGGTTTATGCCTTGGATCTGGTCTCTTATTGGAGGTAAATTTGTTTAAGGATTATATTAGTTCAAATGTGGCTTTAAGTCCCTTTTGAAGCCAGCTACATTGCACTCATTTAGGTCTATCCAATTTGAATTAAGATTGCATCCTATTCAAGGTATTTTATAGGCGATTTATCAATTTAATGCACTTCTATCATGGGATATTGAACTCTAGAACAATAGCATAGGGTCTTGTCCTTTTCCTTTGGATTACCTTATCTTGGTTGAGAATAATCCGTTTTGGGACAAGAACCCTCTTTCGTGTCATATTGTTGTTTGGAGTTTAATAGAAAAGGAACCACCTTCTCTTCTAACAACATAGATGGGTAGTATCCAATTTGGTTTCCATTGTAACATTCAAGAAATTAAAAGGCTCCTTCATTGAAAACTGGATCTTATCAATGGAATAGATACTCAATTTCTTGGTCACTACTAAAAATCATGAGCTAAAGCATCAATAGGTTTCCTAGAATGCAATAATCATGAACATTTTGATTGAACACAAAAATAAAATTCAAGCCTTAGAGGAAGAATGCACAAATTTTAAATCCATGAGTATAACACTCAACAGAGGATCCTCTTCCTTGGCATCAAACATGAACATCTGAGTGGGTTCCTTTCCCATGGATTTCAAAGAAGAATAAATGGTACACTTGTCATGAGAATATATGTATGTGGATAAACAAGGATCACTCCCATCCAATTTGTTAGGGTTTTTAACTATCTTTATAGGACAAACTAATTAGCACTGAGATTAATTATCAACCAGGAACGTCTTTTTGTTTCAAGGTTATGTGCAAAATCTATTCAAGCTACAATTTTCTAAAAACTGTTGAAACTATGATGATCATGTAGCATGCAGCCAAAAACTTAATCAATCCACCCTTCTTAAGGAAAACACACTCAGAATATCAATACCAATAATTGCAACTCTTCTTGAAAAGGAAATTAATCAAAACTGGTACCACTCCGTAAGGAAGGAAACCACACAAGCAATATTTGCTCTGAAAGGAAGCACACCACTCTTGATCATTAATAAAACCACACCATTCATTTTTCATAAAAGAATTCGAAAACACAATCCTTATAAATGAAATCACTCAAATCAACGTTGTAAAGGAAATCACACAACTTGATGTTGTAAGGGAAATCACACAACTCAATGTTGTAAGGGAAATCACACAACTTGATGTTGTAAATGAAATTATTTGAATCAAGACTTGATCAATCTATGTAATAGCTAATGACCATACTTCCAATCTACCACTACTTCATAATGATTTTTAAGAGAATGCACCTACTGAATATAAAAATAAGAGAGATATTTGATTCTAATAAATCCAATCATACAATAGAACTGAGATCCCCAATTATAAAAAATAGCAGCAACAACTAACAATTAATATGCAATAACAACCAATAGGTAACATCGTACATGTAAAACCTAAGTAATAGCTACCAAAAATTATAATCAACTATTAATTCAACTAGCAGGAATTGGAGGGAACTATGATAAATCTATATACGGAATAATGGCAGCTCCTGAATAGTGACGGGGACCCTCCTTCTCTAACCAGGGATACAAAACAAATCAAGCTAAAACACTCAGAAGATCTGCAGGAAAATAATTTTATTATGGAAAGAAAGTTATACAATTAGTCGTACCAACACTCTGTCTAGACCTTGTCTTCTCCTGCTCAACCCCCAAACCTAAGAAGCCTCAATTCCTTTATACAACCCTTCGAGCAACAACCTTCTCAAAATAGAATAATTGAATGCATTGAGAATCAGATATTCTCAAGGCCATTCTTACAATTTATAGCATAAGATCTGTTACACAATCATGTTGTTACAACTGGTCTATACAAATAAAACGTTATACAATATTAACCATAAATGATTACAATGTTGCTGCTCCTAAATATTTGGACGATGAGGTGTTGTCATGCTAGAATTATCTATACTATATTTGAGCATCGGTCGAAGACCAAATGCTCAAGTGTCACGTGATGAAGACAACATCACAACTTGGGAAGTAACCACGAAGTAACAATGCTTCAAGTAACATCATATCGAAAGGTAGTATTCCTTGAGTTTGTAGGAGAGTAACAACACTTGGTTCCTTGGTAAAATGACTACCTTGCTTATCCTTCATGTACATATCTTAAGCAACTTAATTAATAAATCAAACATAAGCACCAAAACCACTTTAACAACTTACATTATAATTCAAAAAAATGCAATACTTAAATAGGTTGTACCTTGGGTTAAAGTGTGAAGTTATAGGCAAGACAACATAAAAAGGGACGAAAGATAACTTAAGGTGGCTTGTGATAATGGTAAATGAGTGGGAAAAGGAGGTCAATTCATGAACCAACAGCTCCCTCTAACTTGCTCTGTTGCATGTCCTCATGCATCTCCTTTAATATCCACATTAGCCCATGAGTAGGATTCATGTGGGGAACTGATCCAATATACTTCATGTGTGTCTTCTATGGATGCCCTAAATCCTACTAATATCATCACTTCAATCCCCCATTGTTGTTCTATTGATTATAAATGATACAAAGGCCTGTATTTTTTCTATGGGCATCCATATGAATAACTACTCTAGACACATCAAGGGATCTAAAGATTAGAGTTCGAGCCCTGATAAATTTGGCTACATTAGCAAGTTCATCCCTAATATTCAATTCACATGTGGCCTCATTTTCCTCCAATATATCATGGCTTTTCTTCCACCTGATATAATTCATCATGCATGATACAAAATCCCACAATTGTAAGTCTATAGTATAATCATAACTCTGACAAAGTACATCAAACTCGAACAGAAAGGCATCTGGGTATTCATTAGTCATCCCATGAAAATTTGGAAGAGTCGACAATGAGATGGGTTTCATAAGTGCTACCCATGGAGTGTCGATAATGGGGAATTCAATTGGATATGTTGGAGTGGTCATATATTCCCACAACCGCCAATACTCTTATGGGATCCTAGAGATAGGAGGTACATGCTAAAACAAAATTGGTTCTCTTGGATTTGGTATAGAAATTTTGGCATCACTTCCTCGATCTGGAATGGGAACCTCAAGATCTTCCACTCACCTGGGAAATGTAATTGCATAATGAGGTATAGGTTCCCTTGTTTCCCCTTGTTCTTCTGCCAGAATTTGAAATTCATGTCAGGGTATTTTTTAAGGATTCTAATATTATACTTAAGTATAGTATATTATAGGCGATTATTTTGGATTGAAAAAAGCAAATATATAGATAGGTAGGCGAATATTAAATATGAAACCTACAATTTACAAAATGTGTAAATTTGGTGAATATTATGATAAACAAACATATTTTTATGTAAACATAGGCAATATTAGAGACTAAAAATGACCCAATTACGAATTTATTTTTTGGAAAAAAGCCCAAAAAATAGCAAAAATTTTGCCCCTAAAAATTACCCCTATTCATGTCATGTTTCTACAAGGGATGGGTTGGCTATTATCCGAGGCTCTGATTCCTTGCTCTCCCCTCTTTCACCTAAAAGAGTTTGTAACTCAGCTTCTACTATTGCAACAGAATGGTCCCTTTGAAAGGGTTGATGATTGGTTCCCACATGCAATTCCACAATAGCCTTATTGTGAGATGCTTCTTCTGATTCTTCCTTTGAAATAATTTCTTGGATACAAAATTTTATGCCTTGATCTTTTGGTCCTCAACCTCCTCTACCTGCAAAATTTTATTTTTTGGGGGTCTTCCTTTACCTCTATTCATGCATCCTATATGATATTTTAGCCATGCAAACTATATGCTTATGGTGCAAGTGAGATGGGAATCTACCATAGGGCCCTATTTTGGAGGGATTGGTGACAGATGCATAGGTTCTTACCTTACATACTTACTTCTCAGGACTCAGTAGCACCAGAGATGCAACTAAATAAACACAAAATTGTACTCTTTCACCCTGATAATCTCCCCGGAAATGGTTCCAAAATGTTTGGTCTTTTAATTGTCTTTCTAGGACAACTTGAATTAGCACTCACATTAATTATCAATCCAATAACGTCCTTTTGTTTCAAGGCTATGTACAAAATCTATGTAGGCTACAATTTCCTCAATAATGTTGAAACTATGATGATCGTGCAGTATGCAACCAAAAAATTAATCAATCCACCCTTCTTAAGGAAAACACACTCAGAATATCAATACAAATAATTGCAACTCCTCTTGAAAAGGAAATTAATCGAAACTCACACCACTCTACAAGGAAGGAAATCAGACAAGCAATCTTTACTTCGAAAGGAAACATGCCACTCATGCTCATGAATAAAACCACACCATTCACTGTTCATAAAAGAAATCACACACTCAATACTTGTAAAGGAAATCACTCAAATCAATGTTGTAAAGTAAATCGCACGACTTGATGATGTAAGAGAAATCACACAACTCAATGTTGTAAAGGAAATCACACAACTTGATGCTATAAAGGAAATCATTTGAATCACTACTTGATCAATTTTTGCAATAGCTATTGACCATACTTCTAATCGACCACTACTTCACAATGATTTTTAAGATAATTCACTTGCTATAATATAAAAATAAGAGAGTTATCTGGTGCTAAGAAATCCAATCATACAATAGAATTGAGATCACCAATTATAAAAAGTAATAATAACTACCAATCAATCTGCAATAACAACCAAGAGGTAACAACGTACATGAAAACCATTAAGTAACAACTACCAAAAATGATAAGCAACTATTAAACAAACTAAAAGGAATTGAAGGGGACTATGATAAATATACCTACAGAATAATGGAAGCTCCTGATTATCGAAGGGGGGCCTTCCTTCTCTAACAAGGGTTGTAGAACAAATCGAGCTAAAACACTGAGAAGATTTTTAGGAACATAATTTTATTATGGAAAGAGTACTTCCCGAGTTGTGATGTTGTCTTCATCTTATGTCACTTGAGCATTTGGTCTTCAATCGATGCTCAAGTATAGGACAAACAATGTCAGCATGACAAGACCTCATCATCGATATATTTAGGAGCAAAAATGTTGTAACCATTTATGGTTAAGACTCTATAATGTAATGTTTATTTTTATAGACCAGTTGTAACAGCATGATCATGTAACGGATATTATGCTATAAATTGTAAGAATGGCCTTGAGAATATTCAATTCTCAAGTCGTTCAATTATTTTATTTTGAGAAGGCTATTACTCGAAGGTTTGTATAAAGGAACTAAGCATTCTTAGGTTTGAGGGTTGAACAAGAGAAGATAGGGTCTAGACAGAGTGTTGATGTGACTTATTCTATAATTATAGCTAGGATGTAATGGCAATTTTGTTGTGCAAACATTGTAAATATAGAGCATGTTAAAAACTTATTGCACACTCACATTGTAGATGTAGAGCATGTTAAAAACTTATTGCATAATGACAAGATACTAAAAAAAATCACTAAAAAAATTACTATTTGTAGATGTAGAGTATGTTAAAAACTTATTGCACAACGACAAGATGTAAAGAAAAACACTATTATTGAAACACAAGTACTTACTTTATTCTTCGATAAGAATTTTGATCTTATACTTAATCAATTTAATTCCAAAACCATGAAGTAGTTGTCCAATTGTTACGGTAGTAAAAATCTCACATAATGTTCATTTAATAATATTATATTGACTATTTACTTATTTTTATTATTTTTCATTTTTAAAATTAAAAATAAAATAAAATAATAAATTTCATATCCAATCAACCAACAATATTTTAAATAACTTTTAATATGTTAATAAAAAAATAATCTTAAGAAAAACTTAAATGTGAACTTTAATAGCATAGACTATTTATATGAAACGAATTGAAAGTTAAATTTGGAATCAACTCAATGATATATTCCTCATTCTTTCTGAGGGAGAGAGCAATACTTTACTAAATAGTTATCTATGTGACACCGTGTCATGAAATTGCCAATTGCAAAATGAGCATATTAAAGTGTGAAATATAATATGGACAATGACATATTAATTATAAAAGATTCAAAGTATAATAAAATATTTAGCTAAATTAATTATAATTATTAATTTTAATATATTATGCATATAATCATTGCCAAAATATTATATATATATATATATATATATATATAAAACAAGTTTAAATGGCTCGAATGCTTCATAGGAAATGGTGGATATGATTTTCATGCAATGTGAGCTAGATTATGGACATTCGAAGGCAAATGTATCATAATTAAAACTCATGTATTAGGTTCCATCATAATATTGGTTAGGAAATAAAATGTCTAATACTCATTCTTTGGAATAAGAATGACGAGTGTAATGATGATGGGTATAATGGTTAAGTAAATTTAAGTTAAGAATAATATATTTAGAAGTGTAATATAAAAATAATTTGAGTTGCTTGTGAAAGACAATTTATCTAGAGTTTGGATCATTTTTAAGGTTATTCTTATTATTATTATGTAAGTGAATATATATTTATGGGTAATTTTATATGCTATTTTATGATTTTTAATAATGTAACAATGTAGATATTTCATAATTTTTATAAGATTATTTATATTAAATTTTTTTAATTGTACTATTCATTTTATAAAAGTACATTTTGTAAGTTTGGTACTTTAGCTTAAGTATTTGAAAGTTATGAAAAAAAAGCAGAGGGTTTTGAGGTAAGTCGACTTCTACATATGTATGTCATACTCAATATTCCTATCGTGTCAACATGTAATAGTTCATGCAAATTACTTTATACACTGAGTACCAAATTTGAAATGAGAGAAAGTGCGGAGGTTCTTTTTAGTGATGTATTTTCAAGAGAAACAATGCACATTCTATATGTGAAATAAAGTATTCAAAAGAAATTATCTCCTCTAATAAGGAAAGAGAGGTAATTCACAAAAAAATATTCAAAGAATATAGTTGAAGGACTAATGTACTATCTAAACATATTTTTAAACAAAATGGGATTCAAGCCCCATCAACTAT
Organism: Larix kaempferi; assembly: GCA_027924585.1. Taxonomy (NCBI): domain Eukaryota; kingdom Viridiplantae; phylum Streptophyta; class Pinopsida; order Pinales; family Pinaceae; genus Larix; species Larix kaempferi. Next base: position 8,534,765 of record BSBM01000526.1, read on the forward strand.
CATTAGAATATAAATGTATTTTTTGAAAACACATTGCTAAAATTTGAAATCACAAACATCAATCTTAACCCCATCAATTGGTTGTTGGCCATTAATTATATAATAAGTACAATATTGATGGAGAAGAAATGTCAACATTCTTGTATATGATTTCCATCTGAACCACATACATAGTCAATGATGATGCCTAAACAACCAGCCAGGAAAAGCTTTATCACACTGACCTTTACTTAGTAGGGACATATATATGAATGCACTCCGGAAGGACAGCTATTATTGATCCCTTACCTTAGAAGCAGCACCATATTATGTTATGGGGGATGGGATGGAGTCTATATAAGCCAGGAAGACTCAAGCAGTCAGGTATGGCATCCCCTTTGTTTACTCTTTCATATGCTAGAAATAGATAGACCTTGAGCCCCAAGGATACATGTAGTGAGGAGGGATTATTTACCTTACCTTAGAAGTGTCGGATGGGATGGGATGGATTAGTGCCTTACCCTTCTATTAGCCAGAAACCTACGATTAGTGATTTACTTACCCACCCATGAATGAGACCAGCAAGAGATGTAGGGGTCAGTCTCCCTTACCTTGGTTAGACAACCCACCCGCAATTAATAGATCTTTAGAGCCCCTATACCATTAGGTCTTTGGAGGGACTGCTATCAGACCTTTCCTTCCCTTGCTTTATCACCCATAGAAATACCTTCTATGTTTTAGCCCTATACCATGAGGTCTTTGGAGGAATAGTTATTCCCTTACCTTAGGAGCCACAAATTGGATGGCATGGATTGATGGATCGGATTGCATTATGGGATGGGGTGGGTTATTAGCCCTACCTTAGACCTACTACAACCGTCACTAGAACTACCTGCACTCACTGCCTGCCATATATATTTATCCCTAACCCTAGGAAATGGGATGGAGTGATGATGCCCAACCCCTTATGAAGCCAAGATAATATATGTAGGGTACGACATCTATAACCCCTGAACCCTTACTGAAGTGCATGCATGCTACCTATTAGACCAGACCTTTAATTACGCCTTCCACCAACAACAACCTTATACATGGATGAAGTGTTGGCTCTTACCTATTTAATTTTTTCATCCCTTTTGGTTGTGACCAGTAGGCAAGGGAGAGCTCACTAGAGCTATATACGAAGGATGGAGATGGATTTATTGATGGAAGCCTAGCCCTGCCGAACTCTCTATCTTGACTGCCATAACGCTATGCCCCTACACACTACAAGTCCTCACGAAGGATTGGTTGATTGAGCGATTATGAATTCCAGCCAGTCAGACAGATAGAAGCTATCTATTTGAGGGGAATAGATATAGGGTCCTGGTCTGCCTTCTTGCTTACCCAATCTTGATCCTCTCATTTTAACCCTTTTAAAGCCCAGGTCTTGAGCTCAACTCAGGATTTTCAAATAATAGGCAGAGGGTCTGATGGTCCACTTACCCAGTAAGGTCTACCTACCCAGCCCAGCCAGTAAGGCTTATAATGCGAATTCAACCCTTATGATATGAGATTATATCAACCTTGCTATTTTTAATAAACCCTGAACCTTAGTACTTGGATATTATTATTTATTGAAGTACCCTTTATTACTTATATTAGATATAGATCTTAGATACTTAGTTGTTAGCTAAGGGAAGGAGATGATTTGGTTAAATCCTTAGCTTTAGTACTTAGAGAGTCGGCCTTATCATAAAAAAGAAAAGCATAATTACATATATTAAAGAATGACTGGAAGATATCTAATAGAACGACGAATTTGTGGAGGTAATTTGTTACGACAACTACGATCTATAATGCTATAATTCTGACCTACCTACCGAACTACCACCTACTGCTTACCGAATATTCTCAATAGTTAGGGAGTGTGAGCAAGAGTAAGTAAGTGAAATACCTCATAGAATAAACCTTATTTTCTATAGTTGAGTCAATTAGGAAGGGATTTATGGATCACTTCAGGTCCCTATTCCTTTCCCTAAGTAGATGGATCATATACTATGTCTAGTAAATCTCTATCGCACTTATGGGGCAGACAATGACAGTCATGGCCCGGTAATCAGTTCATTCAAGAAAATATCGTCTCACTCTAAGACTATTGGATGGCCTGTACCACGAGCGATTAGGGTAATTCTATTTCCCACATAACTAGCCCCCTGTTCCACGCATCCATAGCTTCCAATGCTCTTATCTTTTCTCTCACCTTCCTTTCCTTTTCCTCCATAGGATTCGATTGAACTGATTCGCTTGTTCCAACCTTCAAAGGTACATAACTACTATCAATTGTTCGTTATGACCGCTTTCTAAGTGACTTGAGAAATCTGTGGTGCTTAAATACGACGACGTAATAGGACCAAAAAGCCCACCATAGAGAAGGACACTGCAACTAACCTTACCTTAGTGAGTCACGATATTGTCGGTTTGAGTACCAATGGTTGGTGGCAGGAAACCCCTACTCATGTTTAGTTTCCACCTCCCATTTGCTCTTAGTTGCACCTTATCTCCGACCTTTAAGTGTAAAGCACTTTTATAGGGGGCAAAATAAGTACAATTTTATGTGGTTTAAGGTTGTCATTTCCCATCTGGGATGTGGAGAACCAAGGAGTGCATCTTTTGGAATCTCCTTTTATCTTGAGACAATCAGTTACTATTTTAAGTTCTATGACGAACTGCATTCTACCTTTATGGGTCCCTTTCTCGCATTCTTCCCCATGGTGTTTTGGGGTGAGGGGAGTAGGGGAGTGATAAATGCGGTTGAAAATGGTTTATAGATAGTGGTTTCAAAGGTAAATAGCTCATTCAGTTGGTGGAGCGTCGGGCACCCAGGCGATGATCGTTGGTTCCCATAGTTTCCCATAAAGTAATTGATAGCTGGTAAATCAACCCGTGTATTCCCCATCTAGTTGTCACATTGTGTCACAACTAGTGGTCCCAATCACTTCTTTGACCAGTCATTAGCATGCCCATTGAAATCCCCAAAAAAGTGAGAATAAGAAATAGCTATGAATATTTCATGTAGTAATTTCACTTGTAAAAACAAAGGTATAAGTATAATTTTTTAGGTTGATGTTTCCCTTTACTCACTTAATGACTTACCTTGAATCTCCAAATATATAAAGTTATCTAAAGCTATGATGTAGATTTTTCAATGGCTATTCTTATTAGTAATGTTAGGGCATTTCTTCCACAAAATAATTTGTTCTTTTGATCAAACCATCCCTAAAGCTGAACTTATGAGACTAATACAAAACACCACCATCATCACATATACTCAAAGTATCTTGATAAGATCCACTGAAGAAATCTTGAGCCATGCTCAGTCTTATCAATTCATATCTATTATTTGCTTGGAAATTTTAGCCTTCCAATAGATGAAATACACTTGTATGTGAACTTTACTTGATGAAAAACATTGAATGGAGGGGTTTATAAAATAATATTTCATTTATTACTAATCATACAGCCATGCCACCACAATAGGGAGTGCTTTGTGATCCTTAAGTAAGGGCTCCTGAAACTAGTGTTGCTTGTACAAAGAAATAGATATCGGTCCTACCAATTCCCATATCCCCATGTTAAGGATAGAGCATCTAACTTGGCTTATTTCACACATAGACACTTGACCAATATCTGGTTAATGGTTTCCTCATCTTGTTTGCAAGGAGCACACATAAAATTGGTATTTTCCATGCTCATCTCTATGATATAGCCTAGGTTGAAATTTTATTAATGATAAAACTAGCCACATAAAATTCTATTTTTTATGCTATATGTTACCTTCTAGATTGGATTTGATCGCAATTCTTCATTTCCTTCATCCTCCTTATGAAACATAACCTTATAACCTAGTTTGGTTTTAGCACTGGCTCATGGTCATATTTCATAAGGAGACCCAATAGTCCATATTTTTATTTTGATGATTGAGTTTTATTTTGCACCACAACAACCTTTGGAAAAAAAACATCCAAATAGATAACATCATTACCTTTGAGACCCAATAGTCCATATTTTTTCAATCCTTGATGTAACAATTAAATAGATTGTGGATTGAGACATCTTTTAAACAAGAAATAACTTGTAATTAAAGGGAGGCACCAAGTATTGGGGGAGTGTTAATTTCCAGCATGACTTATCCATGGGTCAATTGCTATGCCTATTGTCATGACATTTCCAATCATCCATCCTAACCAATTCCCAACAAAGGGAAGCACAACAAATTGATGATATCCAAATTATAGTCATATCGATAATTGCTTTGATAGGTGATCGAATACATTTCTGATAGTTACAGGGTCAATACATTTTTGAAGAATTACCTTTTCCAAAGGCTGTTATAGTCTAAGGGTATAGCAGTCTCCATAAACTCTTTATTGCTAAATATTTTCCAAACTAGTGAATATTTTTTAGACTCGACCCCTTTAATCCAAGGAAAAAATAAGGATACATACTTATATGTAATGTCCCCTCCATGAGTAATCCATGAATACTCTGCTACTACAACAACCCCTATAGTTCTGGCCAAATCCTAGCAAGTGAAGGGGTCACATTTTGATGCATTAATTACCTAGTTGATTAAATTTTAAAACTTAGGATAAGAGTGATATGTTAAATTGTAATTTTTTTGATAATATTTAATTTTTGTAATTAGAGTATGTGATAGGTGGTCAAGGAGGGCGCATAAGGTCTTGTGGACCCAATGAGTTGTCATATGAAATGGAAGCTATAAGAAAATTAAAAAAACCACAAAACCACAAAAAGATGGAAAGGAACACAAAAGCAGCAAACTCAGAAAAGCAGAAAGCTGGAAGAAAAAGGAATGAAAGTACATAAAGCAGAGAGAAGCATAAAAGCAGGAAAAGGAACAGGAAAACAATAGAAAATGTAGAATAGCAGGATGTTGCCAAAAGCATAAAATAAATCCAAAATAGAAAGGAAACAAAGCAGGGATAAAGCAAGCAAAAGCATTAGATACTAAAAATAGTCAAGGAGAACACATTCATGATGAGGGCAACCACATTCAATGAAGCTAGATGTCATATCATCCTATAAAATAAGAGTATCACACCACTCTCACATCTTTTGACAGTTTAATGTTTTCTTGAGAGCTTTGAAGCTTCACAGGACTTGGGAGATGTGCCCCAGGTCATAGCCGGGAGATGTACCCATGCTAATCTGTATTCTACCTGTGGATTTGAATAATTCATGTGGAGTGAGGATACATCCTTGTTCTCTGAGTCCATTTTCATATCTGATCTAGTACAATCCAAGAATTCCTTCATCCGGTATTGAAAATCTCATCCTCGATGCGCATTCTTCAGTAGTTGATATTGCTCATGCTTTTGGAGGTTGATTGAGGTTCTATGGAGACTAATGGTGATTCTCATGGTATGTAATGTAATGGATGATATCTTATTATTTATTATCTAATGTGGTTATTAATTATGTAAAATATGTATGCACATATTAATGTCTTTTCTTGGCGTATGCTCAATACATGGTTAAAATTGACTAGTTTTACAGAATTTGCAATTAGATGATGCCTGGTTATTCAATTATCATTCTGTCAGTTGATGTGGATCCATAAGTCTCTGATTTAAACATCCATTTCCTTCAATTTGAAATTCATGAAACTCTCCAAAGTTACTTGGAATCATCTGGAAGTAGACTAGCTTAGCAGTCCTAGGTAGCGCACTTGCTTGTTTAGCCTCCAAACCATGTCAAATTTCTTATAAACCTCTATATGATTGTTGTATAATGTTGGGGAATATTCCATATAGTATAAACTAGGTTTGACTACTTCAAATAAGCACCAGAAGCCTTGGGTTTCCACAAAAGTCCCATGGACAATTGCCTTATACCCTTGGGTTTAACCCAAGGGGTCTACCTAGGCATGAAGTACCCATAAAAGTGTTGTTGTCGAAGTATTGGCCTATTTTTCATCCTAATTACAGCCTTATAAGATCATTAAAATTATCTTGGGATAATTTAGGAACATTTTAAGGTTGTTTAAATTTTTTTTGTTTGAATCCTAGTCAAATTAGCTAGTTTTGTCCAAGCAATATTTTGTTGTTTACTTTTTGCAAGTTTTTGGAGTTAATGTGCCTTTAATAATATATGGTCCATTACAATGGTATCATATCATGGTCCTATGAAATTTCTGTTAATTATTTTTTATGAGTCCCAAGAGAATTCCACCACCGAAAAGGGAAAGGGCCTGAAGAACCTCTTGTTGAAGAGGAGGTTGAGTCCACTAGAAGAAAGCTTCAAGCAAGAAAGGATATGTCTGACATGGATGAAAGAGAAGAGTTTAGATACTTTTTTAAGATCATGATGAAATTCATGCAATACATATTCCAGAACATAATCAAGTCCTATCAAGAAAATTGAGAGTGTCTTGCCAAGCAGTTGGTGAGCAGAGATGGAGAAGGGAGCATCAATGTCTCCCAACATGAAGGGAAGAATATCCTTGGTGAGACGTTTTTCTCAAAGACTGGGCCTCACAATAGGCCACATTAATTCAATGATTTTCCAAGGCCTACTATGTCCAAGTTCCTTGCGCCCAGAAGAAAGGATCCTGAGATGCAGTTTGAAGTAGTTGAATCCTTAGAGGTTCGACTAGCCAAATACATGGCCTTGGGAGATGATTGCAAGAGATAGTAAACCTTCAAGGAGCAATGTGGCTACCAAGAAAGAGCTAAACCAAGAGGAGGTTACGGAAATCCCAATCACTACACTCAAAATTTTGAGTTGCAAAGAACCATTGGTAAGATCTCTCTCCCCTACTTTTATGGATCCTCTAAATGCACTGCTAGCTCTTGGGTGCAAAAGCTAGATACTTACTTTCAATTAAATCCTATGTCTGAATGGATTCCATTAGGATAGCCACCTTGCATTTAGAAGGGGAAACTAATGATTGATGGTTTCATGGATTGAGAACGTTGGGGCATGATACTGTGACCACCTATGAGGAGTTCACAAGAAGGTTGGTGAATACGTTTGATAGGAGAGATCCCGAAATGTCATTCAGATATATTTCCCAATTGAAGCAATCTAGAAATCCTAAGTCTTACATTTCATAATTTCAAAAGGTTGCAGTCATGGTGAATGATATATATGAAGCTCGTTTAGTTCTTTTGTTTACAGAAGGACTAGTAGAGCCACTCAAGGGACTGGTTAAAGCTCATCAACTTGTAACATTATAGGATTCCATGGACAACACTAGAGATTTGCAAGATGCTATTCCAAGAACCAGATTGCCACCTAAGATTAGTTTTCCTCCTAAGCCGAAGGAAAAGATATCCTTTCAAAAGGGTCCAGGTGGAAATTTCAAGAAGGACGATTTTTCCAAAGACCGATATGAGATAAGGAGAAAGAAGTTATGTTTTTCATGCCAGGAGCCATGGGTTCTAGGAAATAAATATGCTAAGGGGAAAGAACGCTATATAGAGGAATTTTCTGAAAGTTAAGAAGAAGAAGAATATGAAAATGAATGGCATCCAATAATTCAAGAAGAATATTATGAATCAACAAAAGAAGAGAAACCCCAATCGGATTATGGAAAGATTATTGATCTGTTCGAAGTAGCAAGGTTTCATACTCTCTGATTCAAAGGAGTAGTTCAAGGCTAAAAGGATACCATTTTGGTGGATGGAGGAGCCATACATAAATTTATTGATGATGCAATGGTGGAAATAAGAAAGTTTCCCACCAAATCTTTTGATGTATTCATTGTCATGATCCCCGGGAACAATTCCATGGATTTCACAAAGTGGATTCCCAAGATGCAAGTGACTATTGGGGATTATACCTGGTGACAAATAATTTCTATATTGTGAATTTGGCTGACACAAACATAGTGTTGGGGTTCAATGGTTATTTTCAATCTATGAATATACAATCAACTACAAAGTTCCAAAAATGAGATTCAAAAATGTTGAGGGGAAACAAGTAGTTCTGAAAGGTATGAACAGCTATCCAAATCAAGTGGTGCCTTCCCATAGCATGAGATAAATATTGAGGAATGTGGAAATAGAGTGGGTTTATGAATGTTTTATTTATGCGCAAGGATAATCCATAAACATTTCACAACATCGAGATGATATAAGGAAATTGCTTAAGAAGTATGAGAAATGTTTTGGAGACCTTCCTCCCAGCAGACCGCCAGATAGAGGAGTTGATCATGTGATAGAGATGGATGTAGGAACACATCCTATTATGAAGTGGCCCTACAAGCATCCCAAAAGGCTCAAAGATGAAATTGATAGGGCCATACAGGAGCTTCTTGAGTTAGGACTAATTAGGCCAAGTACCGGTCCTTTTGCTTCCTCAATAGTTTTGGTGAAAGAAGAAAGATGGAACTTTGAGGATGTGAATAGATTACCAGGATTTGAACAAGAAGACCTTAATGAAACGGTACCCCATACCAAGAATTGACAAGTTGATGGATGAGCTACATGGGGCCAATTTATTCTCCAAGATTGACCTTCGTTCTAGGTACCATCAAATCAGAATAAGGGAGGAAGACATACAGAAGACAACCTTCTGCTGTCATTATGGTCATTTTGAATTCTTAGTCATGCAATTTGGCTTGACTAATGCAGGTCTACAACATTTCAATCTTGCATGAACAAAGTTTTTAGTAAGAAGATCTATAAGTATGTGCTTTTTTTTATGGTATTGTGATTTATAATAGAACTTGGGAAGAACACTTGCAACATTTAGAGGTTGTACTAACTATTCTTGTTGATCAATCATTGTATGCAAAGTTGTCCAAATGTGAATTTGGAATGACTGATCTTCTCTATCTTATCCATGTGATTGGAAAAGAGTGGGTGAAGGTCCACATGGAAAATCTCCAAGCCATTCTTGATTGACCAAGCCCCAAGACTGTCACATAATTGAGAGGATTCCTTGGGATCTACACTTGCCAGTGGAAGTTTTTGAAAGGATTCTCTTAGCTAGAAGCTCCCTTGACTGATGTTACCAAGAAAGAATCTTTTTATTGGTCATAGGAAGCTGAAATAGTTTTCAAAAAGAAGAAGGATGTCATGAGAAGTTTCCCCATTCTTGCTCTCCCAGACTTCACTTATCGATTTGTGCTTGAGTGTGATGCCTCGAGGGAAGGCATTGGAGCAGTTCTGATGCAAAACAAACACCCAATTGATTTTGAGAGCGGAAATTTGAAGCCACATGAAATACACTATTCAATCTATGATAAACAAATGTTGGCCCTAATGCATGCATTAGCCAAGTTCTGACAATATCTGGTGGGTATCAAGTTTGTGGTCAAAACTAATCACAACAGTCTGAGGCATTTCTTGACTCAAAAGGAGTTGAATGACAGGAAACAAAAATGGGTGAGTAAATTTCAAGCCTGTGACTTTGATATAGAGTACAAAAAGGGGAAAATGAATATAGTTGTGGATTCCCTTTCAAGAAAACCATCCCTCTCTGCAATGGAGGTTCCTCTGGGTTGGAAAGGGAAACTAGCCATAGAGTATTCTAAAAATCAATTTGCAAGTGATCTGATAGATTGATTAGTTAGAGATTATTTGTATAAAGTGTTGGATGGAGTCATTTGTTACAAAGACATAATTTGCTTAGTACCAGGATCAGATTTGAAGACGAATATTTTAGAGGTTTCCCATGATTCACCTTTAGCAGGGCATCCTAGTTATCTAAAAACATATCGGAAAGTCATAGAAAGGTGCTCTTGGAAGGGCCTCAAAATTGATGTGTTGATCATGTGAGAGAGTGCAACACATGCCAGTAGAATAAGTTTGAGCATACACATCTAACCAGGCTACTAAAACCGCTACCAATCCTAGAGAAAAAATGGGAAAGCATTTCAATGGATTGCATCACTAGTCTACCCAAGGTGCAAGGTAAAGACTGCATATTTGTTGTAGTCAGACTTACTAGATTTTCACACTTATTTGTTGTTTCTTCAACTATATCAATAGCTAAATTGCTGACTTTTTCTTTAAATAAGTGTTCAGATTACATGGCTTTCCAAAAACAATAATTAGTGATAGAGACAGTAAGTTCACCAATGCTTTTTGGCAAGAGTTGTTTAAATTGGTGGGGACAAATTTGGATATCAATACAAGTTACCACCCTCGAAATGATGGCCAAAATAATAGGTTCAATAAGTGGCTGGAAGGATATATTAGAAATTATGTTATAGGCTAGCAAAAGACATGGATTAGATGGATGCATTTGGGTGAGTTCTGCTATAGTACTTCTTATCATATGTCTATTGGCATGTCTCCCTTCAAGGCCCTGTATGGATATGAAGCTTCCACCTATGTTGATCAGATTTTTGGAGAAAGTAGAGAACCAAAATAAAAATAATGGATCCAAGAAAGTCAATATATCTTGAGAGCACTCAAAGACAACTTGCAAACTGCTCAAAATCAACAAAAAATGTGTGCAGATAGGAGCAGAACTAAGCATAGCTTTCAAGTGGATGATCTAGTGTATTTTAGGTTACAACCATACAAGCAATCATCCTTGAAAGGTAAATGGGATGAAAATTTAAAACCAATTTTCAATGGTCCTTACAAAGTTATGTGGAAGGTAGGAGAAGTTTCTTATAACCTGGATCTTCCAGAAGGAAGGAAGGTGCAAAATGTGTTTCATGTCTCATGTCTCAAGAAAGTAGTTGGGAAGTAGGTGACAGTATCAGCAAAACTTCCATCTTTGGATGGTGAAGGGAAACTCATCTTGGTACCAAAAAGAATCATGTAAACAAGAAAGAGAAGGTTGATGTCACATTCCCAACCCCTCCATTGGACTTCAGAGGGCATGGGATATCCTCTGATCATATTTTTTTTCTCCAAATTCATTAATTTTCATACACAACTGCAATAGGCTCAGATACAGAATCCACCATTGTGATCCGCAATCCACATTTTGTGTTCCTCCGTACGCATGCGGAACTCAGAACTCGGATTTCCAAATCCGGCACTTCATTGAAATCGCGCTTCTGAATTTCTCAATTGGCAATGCAGAATTCAAAATTCAGAAGCCATTTACGGCTTAGAGAATTTATCCATTCGACTTCTGTCGTTTCGTAATACGAATGTGGAACTCGGAAGTTGGAGTCTCCATTTCCATCTGACAAAGTTACCTCCCGCAATCCGCATCCCGCATTTCCATCCAATCGACAATCTGCAATTACAAAGTCCACATTTCACAATTGGAAAGGGAGGAAGCCCAATTCATAGATCCGGAAATATCTCACTCCCGCAATCCGCAATCCTCTTTCCTCCTTGCGGATGCGGAAATGCGGAAGTCCAAATCTCCATTACAGGAAAGGTTACATCCCGCAATATGCATTTTGCACTCCGCATTGTGGATGTAGAAATGACGAAATCCAATAAGCCAATCTTATGGAAGTCATCCTTTCAACATCCTCAATCTGCAATCCGCATTGTGGATGTGGAAAAGCCAGGACCACAGACCCCTACTCCAACAAGCTTCCAAGGGTCATAACTCCCTCATCCTTGGGCCAAATTGGGAAAGGTCAGTACCATTGGAAATCTCTTGGAGAGCTCTATCCATTGGTATGATCCTCAACTCAATTTGAGCACTCTAACCTAGTCCTTTGTCCAACAGAAACTATGGTATATAACTTCACCTAAGTGCCTTTTCTCTTCTACAATAAGCTCTGCTCCAATTCTACCATGTCTTCTCTTCTTCGTCTGATCCTCAGAGTTCCCTTTATTTCCAAGTCCTGGTTGGAGTGTCATGCACATTTACCATACTTATCCCTAATTCATCAATGAACAATCTAAGAACATTCACCAATGAAAATACAAATGTGTAACAGTGTAATAAGTCATTCACATAGGTAGGTTCACACACCCAGTAATACAGAGAATGAAACCTTATGCACACCCAAAAGGGTCATGACATCAGTCCATTTCTTTTGGGAAGATTGATGATATAACTTGCAGGGACTTAGCCCTATTCCTTAAGCCTAAATCCATATGAGTTCTATGATCATATACATTTATGTGAAGGTGCAGAGATAAGGAAATGATATGCACAACAGAATGAACATAATGACTAGGAATATAGACCTATTCTTCAATGGGCCATTCACCTAAGCAAATAGATGCATGCATAACTAAATAAGTATTATGAAACCAAAGCTATTCAACACATCTATCACCTGCAAGATTAGTCTTACATTACACTCATTCAACTGATGGAACAGTCAAACCTGCATTCAACTTCATAAATTTCCTGCTCATAGATAACTTCCTCTTTCTCCATTTCCATATAATTCATTCAATCAATAACTTGAACATGATAAGCATAACATAACACATGAAACATCCTCATTTAAACACTACAAGGGTACTTATTTTTTGCATTGAACCTCCAAGCAACCGACTATGGACTGCAACTTTCCAACCCCATCATAGATCTCTACCTAGCTTATATTATTTCAGCAATTAGAGATCACCCCCAAGTTGGGGCTATGTATCTACTAAGGAGTCCCTTTCAAGTTCACTCACAACATGGCTTCACAGTCAATTAGGGAATTCAACCAACAGTTAGCTTAGTCAAGCAAATGGGGAAGGTAGGTAAGGTTTTCTAGCTTAATAAGCTTCTCCACAGAGGTATGGGCATATCCCAATGATCTCATACTAGTCCAAGCACCCCCATCACCCCACTCCCAACCTAGGGAAGGTCCCCTCCTCTGTTGCACATTCCCTAGGGCACCCCTTCTTCCTAGCATTGAACTGGGTGAGTTTGGCTGGTCAATACTGTTGAATCAAAGCAAATAAACCCTTTTATGCTTTAACAAGCAACGTAAAACCTCTTGGTTCCTTCCCACTTAATTTTTCTTCTCCTTTTCTCTGGCCGAACAACACTATCCCGCAGCTAGGTTCTAGGCCACTACACAGGGTTCTTCCTCTCGGTTTCTTGAGCATCTCACACTCTATAATTTTCCCATAGAGTCTGATCCAAGGATAACCCCTCGTTTTTCTTCCCACACAACGTTTACTAGGTGTATTCGGCTCTGTATATTCGACTCACCCAAAAATCGTGTTTTCTCTTGTTTTCTTCACAGCCGGTTGTACAGGTGTGTGTATGACTTGGGTTGTTGGTCAACAATGGGTTAGAAAATAGGATGGGAGAATTCCTAGGCATGGAGTGGCTTAAGGGGCAAGCAATGCACAGGGCCATACCCTGCCATACGGATTCGCAAGTTGCCCCAAACTTTGTTGAATTCATGGTTCTGGTTTTCTCAACCACCCTATTACAACTGCATTAATGTCATCATGGTGAGTCAAATGGGTTCACATTTGGACATGTGGTAGCATATGTACAAATCCCATAACCCCCTCACCTCTCCCTAGTGGATACATAGTTCCCCCTCATTTTGTTGCAGCCATATCCATCCCTTGGTATTTTATTACATAGCATTATTTACATCATTCACAATCTTCCATGTATTAACAACACATGGATTATCAACTAGTTTCCTATGCAATTAAACTTAAGCATCCACTAGTGGGACCATGGCCTTGAGCTCCACGCTAGGGTAAACACACCTTGCAATATTTACATAACATCCAAAATATCCTAAGGTCAGAATGAGGGATATTACATCCTCCCTCCCTTAGAATAACATCGTCCTCGATGTTCCAACACTTAGGATAACATATAGAATCTACACATGTCACAAAATTGCAAAAATGTTGCAGGTTTTCCTGCATTTCATCCCTTTACTTTGAACCTTCAGGACCAATCCCTTTGGATTTCACAAGCTTCTCCAACTGGCTTTGATATTCTAGCTCTGCAGGTGGGCATTTCTCCACAACAATCCCTTCTTTTTCCTTGATTCCTAACTAATATACAACACTGAAATATTCATGGCCGCTAGTTTTCTTATTGTTTCTTGTTGGGCAGTTGCGGAGGCAATGCCTCTCCCCCACATTTCCAAGTTTTCGTCGGCTGCTTTATCTTTACTTGCTCAAATTCCTTGGATTCTTTCCACCTGGAATGTTTCTTAGTTGGATGAGTGGATGAATGTCTCTTCATTGGTCCACTGCCCTTTCCACTACTGGTTGTTTCTAGAATGTTTTTCACCTCCCTCTGCAGACATATAGAGTCCTGTAAATCCATGTGGTTCATCTCATTCTGTTTCCTTTGTAGATTGAGCATTTCTCCAATATTCTCTTGACTCTTGGCAATTGTTTGCAGAAGGTTTCTAGCCAATTCCAGCAGTCTTTGGTTTGTTTCCATGGCCAATGTACACAACATCCCACTATTTGCTTGCTAGTACCATTGTTTTTGTAATAGCTGCAACTAATTAACCTCAATTTATCACCTGTGAAATACATCATTGCAACTTTCCTAGGCTAAGCATAACATAACATTAAAATCAGTCAATTAATTGTCCAATTGACATGAAAATCCCATGCTTATCCATGAGTATTTCACACTTTTCATGCTTTCCCAACATACACATGAACTTATTCATGTTTATCCTTTCACAGGGATCTTTCTATTTCAACAATCACAATTTATTTCAATCAATTAACACAATCGTTTTCAGCTATAACATGAATTCAACACTTCTTTGTTTTCTAATTGCATTAATAAAAAGGAAAGAGAAGAGTAATATTTTTATCCTCTTAGTCTTGTTCCAATCCAGAGTCACACCACCACTGTGGTTTCATGCTCCCAACCTCTCTTCACTTCAATGTGAATGCTTGACTTGCCCTTCCTTGGCTATGACACTTAGTGTCTAAGGTCTATCCCAGGCCTCTCATCCAGGGAACTCATCCCCATGATTGCCTACAGAACCTTTGGCTGCTAGGACCCACACAATTCCACTAGCACCACTTCCATTGTTGCTCATACTGAGCTCTCTATAAGGGTTACATGTCCCCATGCATCCTTAGGATGCCTTCAAGGCTTCATGATTACTATAATGACCAAGGTTTCCAATAGAGAAGAAATAGTGTATCAACTTGGTTGTTATGAGGCTTATACATGAAATATTTCATTATTCAGGATAAGAAATAGATGACAATTGAATACTTATCTGTATTGGACATTTCCTCTCTGGTCCACAGGATTGTGCTTTACTTTACACGCCTTGGGATCACCTATGTAATTGGATGTTGGGTAGTTCGTAGGCACTCCACGCCATCCAAATAGTGGGATTGGATGTTGGCTAGCCCGCAGGCCACTCCACACCATCCAAATAGTCAATGCCCAGCCAGTACACTGATTGGGTTATCAAGCATTGATGGTGCCAAACTAGTCCCATACCTGGTTTTCCCTGCACCATGACCATTTCTAGGTCAAGGCTCTACTACGGAGCCATAGGCATGCATAAACCTTTAATGCATACAACAACCCTTCATTCAGATAACAACCCTTCATACACATAGCAACCCTTCCCGACAACCCCTCATAACACCCTCCACTTTTCTTCTTTAGTGTGCAACACCAAATTGTATATGTTCAAGCTAACAACACAAGAGGGGTAAGCAGGCTGATTAGTATTGCTGCTCTGAAATTTTAAACATATAACATTCACTATCAAATATTGAAACACCAAGAATGTATCCATTCCCTTAGGGTGTAGTCAATATTGGTAACCCTAACATAACCCAGCACCAGAAAGGTGTGCACCCCTCACTGATGTGAACTATGCAAGTCCTAATCATACTTCAAGCATTCTAAAATAATATAATAAAATAGAACATGCTTTGCATATTAACATTATTAATCAGTCGTGTGTATTTTTAGCTCTAAGGGTTTACAAAACACTTATCCACTTGCAGATATATCTTTCCTTCATTGGTGAGGAATGGGGGCTCCCTTCTCTGAGTTCGCAGTCCCTCGGTTTTCCACCTCATTCCTTTTTGTGTTCCATAACCCACATATGACTTACTGGCATAATATATACCATATCACTCATATTGTTTTCCAATCATGCAATGTAGATGAGGAACCCTCATGTCATTTTTCTCTTGTAAGTGGCACCACTCTGCCCATTAGGGTTTTGGTCCTTGGCTTGCTACCATAACACAACCATCCCTTACAACCTGTCCTTTTGACACAATTATGGATTAGGAAAACAATCAGTAGAATTTAGAAATAAATATAAATCTAATTGTCTCATAACCCATCAATGACATCGCAATTTAAATTTAAACATACATTTACAATTCTGTCACCTACAGAATTTGATTTGCAACCATGAAATTATTTCCCTAGAATTAAATCAGACGGTTTCAAATCTGAAATTAACAATATGTTATGTTCATAAATTTAATATTACAACCACGAGGCCCTCCTCATGAGGTTTGGCTCTTGCACATGGTAATTTCCACCCCTTTGTTACAATCTTACCCACGCTGCCATACCCAAGGCATTTCTATCTGAGATATGAAACTTCAATCAGCCAAACACTTGTAAGTTCTTCATGCAAATAACTTAGTCATTGCTTCCACAGTTACTGAAGTAATTTTCAGAATTATAACTCTCAATCATTCAAGCACTTTCAGTTGTTAGCATGTCCATATCCCAAAAAAACACATTCACTTCATGTGAATCATTACCATAATAAAATTGCAAGGTACAATCACATCATTTATACAATTTAAATGAAATTTTAAATACTCATCATTTCACATCCAGATCATCTATACAACTTTGTCCTTCCACAAAGCATTCCGGCAGCTCATCAAACATGACTACCTCCATATGATCCTTCCTGCATTCACAGCAGCTCATGAAATGATCTCAGAATTACCACTAATTCATCATTTCCTCTGTTATCTGATTGCAATGAACACATGCATAACACCACCATAAATTCACACAATGCATCACAACATGTGCACCCACTCACATGCATGCACATTTACAACCTTTACACAAAATTTTCATGTTCATTCACTCAATGCATATCCACAAGTTTCACAAAACCTTTTAATGCACCTTCACCCAATGTCACCTTGCATTGATTCATGCATACTACACTAGCATGTCATGCATTCTACCATTCAAACACATTATGGCCTAACTAGGGTTATCTCATATAGAAGGTAATACCATAACAGGGGTGTAAGTCCTTGCCCTAGTTATCAGACTCGTACTTGACATATAAAATGACATAATATAATTTCATGTGAATGCATTCTAACATTTAACAGTCCAATGACATAAGGTCCCTTTCCCTTACTACTCCCTACCTCACCATGCCATGGTGGTATGGCATTCACCTTAAGTGAATTCAAACATACACATGTACCATTGTACAATATTTAAACATGGTTCAAGGGGTTCTTACTCTATCCCTTCAACACTTGTACCATTTGCATAAAGAGAACATACTTGCATGACCCCCGTTAGCATCCTTGGCGTGTTACCTCATCAATATTGCCTCTTACCGGGGACTACACATCCCTTTCATCAATTCTCATACTCACATATTGTTGCCCTAACCTTTCTCACAAGGTTGTTGGGCACATGTAACATCATCATCAATATCTTTAGCCATGTTTTCTGTTGTATTTGGTCCTACACCAATACCAACATCAGTAGTGATTAACAATCACCATATTTAACCTAAGGGTTCATTGCATATGCACATCTTTACTAGTTTTACTAACATGCCACATCATATACATACAAAACATATTCTCATGCAATATGCAATACCTAACATCATGCACATTAGTGCATATATATTTGCAAATATCTGATTACTGGCATCATTCTCATGCCCTAATTTTCTGTACATAAAGTTCACAAAACATAAATATAAGAACATGGCAGGGTCAAAGAGTTCTCCCTTTCTAATCTCGGCCCCATTCTCATGCTGTAACAGAAATCGTTTAGGGTGAGAGATTTCGCTCTTATCAGCGTTTCCCTACTATTCTAATTGCCCTCAGAGATTGTGGTCAAGTTTGACTCGGCCCTTCTTGGGATTCTCCTCCCTTACCAACGTCGCCATTTGTTCAGCGTTGTTTCCCGGTAAAAGGCTAGGTTGCTAGGTTTCTGTGGTGATTGGATTTAGAATGAATACAATCTTAAATCTATATATTAATTAATTAATTAAAAACAAATAATTAAAATTAATAACATTTTTAATATTATTAACACATTTCACATAACCATATACTATCTAAAATAAAACAAATATTATTAAAAATACAATCTTAATACCATTAATTAATTAAAGACAAGAATTTTATACTTTGAAAATTATAACATATTACACTTAACCTAATTAACTAAACACTAGCCGACACTTAATCACTATCTCAACATTTCAACACTATCCCTCTGCACTTCAATATTAATGCTACATCTTTGAGATCACCTACTCTTCTTTGATGCACTGTCCTGATGATGAGTCCTGTTGTGGACTCGAAACGTCAATGAAAATCATGAGATCTGTGGAAATTTCGAGTATTCATTCAAAAGGCTAGGTGTCTAGCTGTAACAAGGTCAGCCTCTCTATGTTGACTAGACCATCTCTGTTGGTTGTTGGATCACACCCACTCGAAATGTTATACGGCCATTGGGACCAATCTCTGTTCTTCCACAACTATAATCATGCCTGAAGCTTGTAGTTGTGGCCCAAGCATCCCCAGCATTGTAACTTGGGATATGATACCACTTTGTCACATCCCCAACCCCTCCATTGGACTTTAGAGGCCATGGGGATCCTTTGCTCATATTTTTTTCTCCAAATTCATTCAGAAGACATTTACGACTTCGAGAATTTATCCATCTGACTTCCACCATTTCGCAATCCGCAAGCGGAACTCGGAAGTCGGAGTCTCCATTTTCCATCCGATGAAGTTACCTCCCACAATCCACATCCCACATTGCCATCCAATCCACAATTTGCAATTACGTAATCCGTATTGCGGAATTCAGAAGGGCGGAATCCCAATTCATAGCTCCAAAAATATCTCAATCCCACAATCCACAATCCACTTTGCGCCTTGCGGATGCGGAAATGCGGAAGTCCAAATCTCCATTATGTGAAAGGTTACATCCCACAATCCGCATTCTGCATTTCGCATTGCGGATGCAAAAATGCAGAAATCCAATATGCCAGTCTTATGGAAGTCAGCCTTCCGACATCCATAATCTACAATCCGCATTGCGGATGTGGAAAGGCCAGGACCACAAACCCCTGCTCCAACAAGCTTCCAGGGAAAACTTCCAAGGGTCATAAATCCATCATCCTTGGACCAAATTGGGTAAGTGTTGATGCCTCAGATATCATAGCATCAATCAGAAAGGGATTCTCCCCGAGAGATGATCCCAATTAGATTATCTCCCATTTGGAATAGGGAATCCATCCGGTTAGCGGTTCCGGCAACAGTGGGTTTGGAGTTTTAATTCCGACTATACCGGTTATGGCCCGATCCACCTTTCTTTTTGGATTTTATGTTTTAATGAGATGCGAGTGCCTAAGTTATATTTGATTTAAATGCAGAACTAAAGAGATCTAAATCTAAAACTGGAGTAAATCTACCTATCCCTGCAGGGAACACATTTACAGGATGAGCAATGAGCTGTAACAGATAACGTAAAGAAAGAACAGATAGCCATCAATTCTTACAGGTAAAGCTACAGCAAGATAAAAGATCTTTTTAGAAGATAGCTTCTAAATTAATAGAGAACACATTCCATTACTCATCAAAGAAAGAAGCAAAATTATCTAATCTAAATTGAAAGAAAGAAAGAGACAGATCTAAATCTAATAACACATTGAAATGAATCTAAAGATCCCTGCAAGGAGCCAATTAAACACATGAACAATGAGCTATAGGAGTTATCTTAAAGAAAGAACAGTTAGCCATTTAATCTAAAAGAGAATTCTACAGCAAAGATGAAGAAATCAGCAGATAGCTCCTGATTTAATATGAAACACATTCATTGTTCACAAAATAGAGAAAAACGTTTGCACAGGAAGGAGCAAAAATGATTAATACAAAGAAATAATTCGGATAGTAGGAATGATCTCACATTACAGTACGGAAGTCATTAGAGTAGTCCAACATACATCCATCCATCATTCTTATGCAAAACGTCCATCTCCAGGCTTTTATTAGAAAACTGTATTTTCTTGGAACGTATACAAGATAGCTCGTACAGGTTGGAAAAAATAGTTCCCTGCCAAAAGTCCTGACTAATCTTTCCTAACTTCTATTTATAGCTACAAATCTTCCCTTTGGGCTGCCACCTAGCATCTTCCACCTGTCATCTACAGAAATTTATCTCCTATAATAGACAAAATTGTGATTCTGTTTCTTTTACAAAATATTTAACAGAAGAGAATGGACAACTGTCCCATAGCTCATGCTTTATACATTTGAGAGTTTAACAAAATACACATAGCAGAAATAATGTTCCAATATCGTGCTGTCACTCTTGTGCGTGAGATTCAGCTGGGAGAGGATCGCCCAAGTCAATTGATGCTGCTGTTGCTGCTTGGGAAGAGACATTCGAACCAATTGTTGCTGCTGCTT
This sequence comes from Larix kaempferi, assembly GCA_027924585.1. Taxonomy (NCBI): domain Eukaryota; kingdom Viridiplantae; phylum Streptophyta; class Pinopsida; order Pinales; family Pinaceae; genus Larix; species Larix kaempferi. The sequence continues at coordinate 8,555,317 of BSBM01000526.1, forward strand.
CTACTTGGGAAGAAGGGATTGAGCTGGCTGGAGTTTCTAGAATGGCTGCCGGGAGAGAAGATTCTGGATCTGCTGATGCTCCTGCTACTGCTGCAGTTTTCTTCTCCTCCTCTGCTATGTAGTTATACCATATGCCCGTGTCTTTTATGACTATGTTTGCTGCAGCAGGGAACAAGATTTTCTGAGAAGTCACATTCTTCCTAAGCTCTGCTCCGATGCCTTGAACTTCCGCTACTGCAGCTTGATGCACTTCTTTGAGCAAGTGGCTGTGGACTGATGACATTCCAATATAATGTTGGAGGTCATCAATTGCTAGGACATTAATTTTCTTAACATATTCAGTTTGGATGCCTAGTTCTTCCTTTAGCTCCTCCAAGTGTTGTTCTGAATCTGGGAAATCATCGAGGGATTGTGGGAAATTCAATTTGCACCTGTCATGCACTTCCAGGATTCTTTGATACAGACCGTTGATCTTATCCCTTGTTCCTTGCACACTGGCTATCAGCTTGCTGCCACAGTTTCTGCAGAAGTCCAAAAGGGCCACATCTTCATCAAAACCCTCCACAGACTTAAATGGGAGATGCGCGGGGAAATCCCCTTTCCCTTCTCGCTATTTTATCTGGCTCATGATATTTGCCTTGACACAGGTATGCTTGGCTTTGAGTCTATGGGCTTCCGCATTAATTTCTTTTAACCTGACCACCATGGCCTTGAGCTTGCAGACCTCATTAGTGATTAGCTCCTGAGTGTCATGCACTTGCTTCAGCCTGCTCTAACTGCTCGGCTAATGCCCGCTTGTCCGCTTCTAGCTAGGATGCTTTATCTTCCGCTCCATTCTTCTCTGCTTCCAAAATCATCATTTGGAGTGTTAGTTGGTCCTTTTCCTCCTCCAGCTGGTTATATTTTCCTGATAGCTCTTTATGCTCGGCATATAGACAGTTATACTTGTTCACCACAAGATCCCTGTGGGCTTGCTCATTAGCCACAGTTTGTTGTAGCGAACGAGCTCTCTTCTTTGTCAAAACATTTTCTCTAACTATCACACCCACATTGTCCAGTGATGCTTTTGTTGTTTCTACAGCTGCAGATGCCATGGCAAAGGGGTCCTGATCTGTATTCTTCATTACAGTGACCTCTCGGTGGGTGACGATGTCTTCATGGAAGGGACTTTTGATCCTCTCTTCTGATTTGAGGACCATTGCTTTCCTTTTCTTGTCATAGACAAACTCATTCCACCTGGACACCGTATGTTTTCCCGATGGCATGTACGGGACAATTGGGTGGTTCATGATGTCTATGTCTTCTTCAGCAGGTGGGGTCTGGACTTCCTGAGCTAGATCTGCTCCCACATTTTGGGTACCAGAGCCACCTATTTGAGATGCATCTATTTCCATGTCTTGGACATCGGACCCACTTGCTTGGGCATCTTCCCCTGCTTTCAGCTCTTCTTCCGCTTTCCTTTCTGCCTTAGCTTGTTCAGCTTGTAGCTGATCTTCCTTCTCTCTCCGTAGCCTTTCATTTTCAACCTCTTTCTGCTGCTGGGATTCCTCTGCTTCTTTCCTCAGCCTCTCACCTTCGGCTTCCTGCTGCAACCTAGCTTCCTCAGCCTCCCGCTGCAATCTGGCTTCCTCTCTTAATCTGAGCTCTTCCTGAGCTCGGGCATCATGAGCTTCTTTCTCCTTCTGCTGGCTGGTTTTCTGGGCCTTGACTGAGCTAGAACTTGTTCCCGTGCCTTGGCGATAGATCCGCAGCTCACCCATGTTGTTGATTCCCCTGAAAACCTCTTCCTCGGCATCAGGATAGTGGGAGTACTCAAAATGAGCGTAGATTTCTTTACAATGCTCGGCCACCCTCCCCTTCCTGTCATTCCTGTGGAAGATCACCTCACCGAAGTGGAAAGCTTTCAGCTCCTGCACAAACTCTTCGGCTGAGGCAACCCCCGAGAACTTGTAAGCTCCTATGCAAAAAGGAAGGGGGGGAAAGGAGGCCTTATGCTGCTTGTGGAGCACTGCTCCAATTCCATCCAGGAAGATTTGTCTTACTGCTTCCTTAAGAACCACATAATCTGTGGCATACTACGGCAAAATGTATGGAGCTTTGGTCCCTCCAAACATTCTGAGGTAGGTGCCTTGTTCTGAAAAGTAAAAATCCCCGTAATTCTCAAGGACTTCCACAGCATTCTTTGACAGGCAGTTGGGCTCCTCCCTGAATATATTCTCATATAGGGGCATGATGAACCCCTCACAGATGAGTTTGTAGTTAGGTTTGTAATTCTGGGCCCACATCATCCTGAAAGCGGTATAAACTGGAGTGATGGCCTTGTCCCATGTGCAGCCCAATTTGGGGAAATCTACCTTGGCCAAAACACAATCGATCAGATATGAAGACATGAAAAATTCTACCTTCTTCAAGGCTAGTCCCTCTCTTGCAGTCACTATCATTGAGGCCAAACTATCTGACAGGAGAGTGGCCCAGTCAAACACAGTTCCTTGGAACGCCACGAAGTGGATAATAGGGACCCACTGAATCTTATACACGGTGCCATCGGGCATGCCGAAGATTCTTCACAGCATCAAGGCGATCAATCTGAAAGGAGGTCTCAGATTCTGTATGTCATATTCGTCACTTCCTTTCTTTCTCAAATGTCTGCCCGCTACCGATAGCTTTTTTCCCATCTCAACGTTGTCCATTTTGCCCAACCATTCATCAGTCAGAGCTTGTTGGGAGCGGGGAAATTTGTAGGCTGCTGCAAGATATGCGGGTTGAAATGAGGCAATGGCCACTTTCACGCTGTCATTTATCACTCTTCCTTCAGCATCGGCATGTTGGAGTATCCATCCGATCACTTCAGCACAGGGGAATAGTTCAGGGCGGGTGGCAGCTCTGGTTATGCCTGAGGCTTTGATGTTTAGATAAATTGGCCCCTCTTCTAACAACATGTCCGGGACATCTTGGTCTCGGATCATCCTGTAAATATCACCCCATCTGATTTCCGGAGGAACACCAGTGGTGCACCTAGTATCTTGGAGTGAGGTCTCAGTTTTAAGTGGCGCAGGCTTCTTTTCTGTCATTTTAGCCTTCTTCTTACCAACTTTCGGCATTTTAATTTATACCTGATAGCACCCATATACAAGTCATCATGATACTGAGCAACATACTGTGATATTTTAACAGGGAGCATCATCGTTTTAATATGTGAATGAGATAAAAAAAAACAGAATGTGAAGCTACGTTTAGGAAGCAAAAATACACCATTTCAAACAAGAATTCTAGTTTTAGTCATCCCAATTCTATTAAAGGGGCAAGTTTGGAATGCTCCTGCGAGGGTGAGCCTGTTGCGGAAGCAACCTGCCTTCGGTCTAGCTTTGTGAGAAAGGGTGACTTTCGTCATTGTGCTTTTAAAAGGCTAGTGGCGGGGAAGTCTTGGGGTGCAATGACCTTGTGACGAGAAAGGGAGCCGCTTTTCATATTTACGACCAGGCGAGGGTTTCGAACGCCATTGTCATTTATGGCACTTGCCGAGGTGCTCTACGAGAGGTTTGAACAGGGGCGATGGCGCCTGTCTGAGTGATTTTAAGTTAGGTAGTGGCTACGCCGGGACCGAGGCTTATGAAAAAGCCCGGGGGGCTATGTTTTAGCTTTCGGCTGGGGACATGAAAAGTCCATGGGGCTTCGACAGTTTTTTGAAATAACGAGGCACGCGGCCCGGGGAGGAAATTGGAACAAGTCTAACCGTCCAAATTAACTGTCTCTACCCACTATGCAAACGATTTATCCTACCTCTGTTTTATATGATGAGAAGAACGTAATTCAAACTGTATTTGACGGGCAAAATAGCCTATGACGGGCATTTTTCCCGTCAAAATCCAACCAATGCCCATCATTTTCAAACAAAAGACAACCCAATAGCAATTTGAAGCGTAGAAGGGACAAAGTTCAAGGTTAAAATCCTACCTGGCACCGTGAGTATAGCTGAACGAGGTGGCTGCAAACGTGGATGAGCGAGATGAGCTGGAGCGATTTGCGCGGCGTTCCACGTCATTTGCCAATCGAAAATAACGATATGTTGGCTCATACCCCCCACCGCTTATTTAAATAAGCTGGGCACGTGCGGCATTTAATTTTGGTGGGTGGCACAATTAACCGCGGTTTAAATATAGGTACGTCGGCATCAAATCAAGCCGTCTCGGTTTGCATGTGACCACCTTCTGCGGGAGCTACTCGTGAATCTCATCCGTCGTTGCGGAAGGATATAGTGGACGTGTCCATTGTTTCGGGGCGTGTCGTGGAAGGAAAATGCAAAGCGTCCCGCAAAGGTTCCCACGTCGTGGAAGGATAACGCGGAGGCTTCCGCCGTTTCGGGACTTACTCGCGAATGGTTCCCACAAAAGGTTCCCACGTCGTGAAAGGGAAAGCCAAGGTGCTCCGCAAAGGTTTTAAGTCCTTCGGAAGGATAACGCAGAAGCTTCCGTTGTTTCAGGAGTTACTTGCCAACAGCTTCCGCACTTCAAAAATTTTCTAAGTCTCGCGGGGTTTCAGGAGGATATGGCGAAAGCTTCCGCAACAGACTTCCGTTGCTCGGCGTTTCGGGAAGCTTTTGTGAAGGCTTCCGCAACTACGGGAGACAAAATCAAAGGTTTTCCGCAAATTTTCAAAGAAAGCTCCTAAGTTCTCTCCGGAGTTTCAGGAGGATTTTACGAATAGCGCCCGCTGTTTCGGGAGAGGTAACTCAAACCCTTCCGCAACTTTTCTCACCGGTGGTGCGGGAAGGAAACGCGAAGGCTCGGAAATAATATCGCTAATGCTTCCACAACCTCAAGACTTAAAGATTTTGAAAAGACTAAGTTACTTTGGCGGTTTCGGAAGGAATTGGTGAATGTCATCCACAAGTTTCGGGTGGCTTCGTTGAATTCTTCCGTCGTTTCGGAAGGAATTTGTCAAACGCTTCCGCAACCTTTTCGACAATAATTTTGAATTCTTTTCGGGAGACTTATGACGAATGCTTCCATAGTTTCGGAAGGATAAAATGAACGGCTCCGCAGGTTCGGGATGGAAAGTCCAACAACTCCGCAAAAGGAAATTTTCTAAGTCTCTTCACAATTTCGGAAGGAATTCGTGAATTCCTCCGTTGCTTCGGGAAGCTTACGCGAGTGGCTTCCGCAAGTTTCGGGAGGTTCCCTTGAATTCTTCCGCAACCTTTTGGGAAAAAATTTCAAGTTCTTTTCGAGAGGTTTAGACAAACAGCTCTCGCCGTTTCGGGGGAAAAGCTTGAAAGCTTCCGCGGTTACGGGTATCTTTTAAGAATCGTTCCGGAAAGGTTTAACCGTTTCGGCATTTGCAGAAAGAGAACTGGAATGGTGCCACAAAAGTTGAGGGAAGACTTAAGGCTTTTCTTTAAAGGGAGTCCTCCGGTGGCTTTTGGGAGAGTAAGGCAAATCTGTTCGTAGTTTCGGGAGGAAAAGTCCAATGGCTTCCGCGATCTTTCAACGAAAGTTTCTAAGTCCTTTTTGAGATGTTTAAACAAAGGCCTCCGCCACTGCGAGGCTTTGTCAAATCGTTCTGTGATTTCCAGGAAGACTTCATGGCAAGATTTCTTGTTGAAAAACAAGGCTAACAGCTGAGGATGGCTTCTTAAGGGAGCCTTTCTACAAAATGAAAGGAGGGGCCCCAATATGTACAAAATGTTTGGGGGGATGTTGCTACAACAACAGTAAGGTTGGTACCATTGGAAATATCTTGGAGAGATCTATCCATTGGTATTATCCTCGAACCAATATGAGCACTCTACAGTAGTCCTTTTTCCAACTTAAACTTTGGTCTATAACTTCACCTAAGTGCCCTTTCTCTTTTGCAATAAGCTATGCTCCAATTTTTCCATTTCTTCTCTTCTTCGTATGATCCTCATAGTGCCCTTTGTTTCCAAGTCTTGGCTGGAGTGCCTTGCACATTTACCGGACTTAGCCCTAATTCATCAATGAAAAATCCAAGAAAATTCACCATTGAAAATACAAATGTGCAACAGTGTAATAGGTCATTCACATAGGTAGGTTCACACACCCAGTAATACAGAGAATGAAACCTTATGCACACACAAAAGGGTCATGACATCAATCCATTTCTTTTAAGCAGATTGATGATATAACTTGCAAGGACTTAGCCCTATTCCTTAATCCTAAATCCATATGAGTTCTATCATCATATACAAATGCAAAGGTGCAGAGATAAGGCAATGATATGCACAACATAATGAATAGAATGACTAGGCATACAAACCTATTCTTCAATGGACCATTCACCTAAGAAAATAGATGCATGCATAACTAAACAAGTACTATGAAACCAAAGCTATTCAACACATCTATAACCTGCAATATTAGTCTTACATTACACTCATTCAACTGATGGAACATTCAAACATGCATTCAACTTCATAAATTTCCTGCTCATACATAACTTCCTATTTCTCCATTTCCATATAATTCATTCAAACAATAACTTGAACATGATAAGCATAACATAACACATGAAACATCCTCATTTAAACACTACAAGGGTACTTATCTTTTGCATTGAACCTCCAAGCAATCGGCTATGGACTGTAGCTTTCCAAACCAATCATAGATCTCTACCTAGCTTATATTATTTCAGCAATCAGAGATCACCCCTGAGCTGGGGCTATGTATCCACTAAGGAGTCCCTTTCAGGTTCACTCACAGCATGGGTTCACATTCAATTAGGGAAATCAACCAATAGTTAGCTTCGTGAAGCAAATGGGGAAGGTAGGTAAGGTTTTCTAGCTTAATAAGCTTCTCCATAGAGGTATGGGCATATCCTAATGATCTTAGACTGGTCCAAGCACCCCCATCACCCCACTCCCAAACTAGGGAAGGTTCCCTCCTCTGTTGCACATTCCCTAGGGAAACCGTTCTTCCTAGCACTGACCTGGGTGAGTCTAGCTGGTCAAGACTACTGAATTAAAGCAAATAAACCCTTTTATTCTTTAACAAGCAACGTAAAACCTCTTGGTTCCTTCCCACTTAGGTTTTCTTCTATTTTTCTCTTTCCAAACAACACTATCCCGCAACTGGGTTCTAGGCCACTACATAGGGTTTTTCCTCTCAGTTTCCTGAGCATCTCACACTCTGCAATTTTCCCACAGAGTCTGATCCAAGGATAACCCCTCGTTTTGCTTCCCACACAATGCTTACTAGGTGTACTAGGCTCTATATATTCGGCTCACCCAGAAATCGTGTTTTCTGTTGTTTTCTTCACGGCCGGTTGTGCAGGTGTGTGGATGACTTGGGTTGCTGGTCAAAAATGTGTTAGAAAACAGGATGGGAGAATTCCCAAGCATGGAGTGGCTTAAGGGGCAAGCAATGCACAGGGCCATACCCTGCCATACGGATTCACAGGTTGCCCCATAGTCCATTGAATTCATGGTTCTGGTTTTCTCAACCACCCTATTACAGTTGCATTAATGTCAGCATGGTGATTCAAATGGGTTTACATTTGGACATGTGGAAGCATGTGTACAAATCCCATAACCCCCTCACCTCTCCCTAGTGTATACATAGTTTCCCCTCATTTTGTTGAAGCCATATCCATCCCTTGGTATTTTATTACATAGGATTATTTACATCATTCACAATCTTCCATGTCTTAACAACACATGGATTATCAACTACTTGCCTATGCAATGAAACTTAAGCATCTACTAGTGGGGCCTTGGCCTTGAGCTCCACACTAGGGTAAACACACCTTGCAATATTTACATAACATCCAAAATATCCCGAGGTCAGAATGAGGGATATTACAACTGAGGACGATGGTTATCAAGGAGTATATGGTTTTTTGGAAAGGCCTAACTAGTGAAGATGGTGCATGGGAGAATGGGTAAGTGTTGCAGCACCTTGAGTTACAATTTCCTGAGGACAAGAAATTTTGGGTGGGGAGGACTGTAATATCCCCTTCAAGAGGACTCCATGAATACTCTTCTACTAAAACAACCCCTAAAGTTATGGCCAAATCCTAGCAAGTGAAGGGGTCAAATTTTGATGCATTAATTACTTAGTTGATTAAATTTTAAAACTTAGGATAAGAGTGTTATGTTAAATTGTAAATATTTTTTATAATATTTAATTTTTTAATTAGTGGATGTGATAGGTGGCCAAGGAGGTCAAGTGAGGTCTTGTGGAAGCAATGAGTTGTCATCTGAAATGGAAACTAGAATAAAATCAAGAAACATCCACAAATCCATAAAAAGATGGAAATCAACACAAAAGAAGAAAACTCATAAAAGCAAAAAGCTAGTAGAAAAGGAAGGAAAGTACATAAAGCAGAGAGGAACATAAAAGAAGGAAAAATCACAGGAAAATTAGATAAAATCCAGAAAATTGGGATGTTTCCAAAAGCATAAAACAGTCCAAAGCAAAAAGGCAACAAAGTAGGGATAAAGCAGGAAAAAGCATTAGATACAAAAGAAAGTCAAGGAGAGTGCATTCATGATTAGGGTGACCACATTCAATGAACCTAGATGTTATCTCATACTATAAAATAAGAGGAGTGCAACACTCTCACATATTTTGGTAGTTTAATGTTTGCTTGAGAGCCCTGAAGCTTCTTAGGACTTGGGATATGTGCCTCGGGTCATGGCTGGGAGATCTGCCCATGATAATATTTATTCTACCCATGGATTTGGATATTTCATGTGGAATGAAGCTATATCCCTATTATATAAGTTAATTTTCATATTGGATCCAGTACAATCCAAGAATTCTTTCATCCAGTATTGAAAATCTCATCCTTGGTGCACATTCTTTAGTAGTTGATATTGCTCATGCGTCTGGAGGTTGTTCGAGGGGTTCTATAGAGACTAATGGTGCTTCTCATGGTATGTAATATAATTAATGGTATATTATTATTCATTATATGATCTTTCTATCAATTCTATAAAATATTTCTGCACATATTAATGTATTTTCTTCACTTATGCTCAATACATGGTTAAAATTGACTAGTTTTACAGAATTTGCAATTAGATGATGCATGTTTATTCAATTATCATTCAGTAAGTGTATGCAGGTCCCTAAGACTCTGATTTAGACATCCATTTCCTTAAATCTGAAGTTTTTGACCCTCTGGAGGTGTTGGGAATCATCTGGAAGTAGAATATAAATGATTGTTGTAGCGGGTTGGGGAATATTCCATATAGTCTACCCCAGGTCATATTACTTCCAGTAATAACCAGAAGCCTTGGGTTTCCACAGAAGTATCATGGAAAATTCCCTTGTACCCTTGGTTTTATCCCAAGGGTTCTACCCGAGCGTGAAGTACCCATAAAAGTGATGCTATCAAAGTATTGGCCTATTTATCATCCTATTTGTAGCCTTAGAAGATCATTAACATCATCTTGGGAGAATTTAAGGTTTAAATTTTTCTGTTTGAATCCTAGTCAAATTAGCTTGTTTTTGTCCAAGCAATCTAATGTTGTTTAATTTTTGCAAGTGTTTGGAGTTTATGTGCCTTTAATCGGATCTGGTGCATTACATTATCACAGAGTGTAGAAACCTTGGAAAATATTACTAATTCTTAAAGTGCCAACCATAAAATGTTTGGCGATCGATTTTTGTCAAAATATTCCTAATAATAATGTAGCTAAAGTGGGCCAATACATGTGAGCCTCGGTGTTAAAGCTTATTAAATATGTGGTTGATGACAACAAGTTCTACTACTGCATAATTTTTTGGATCAATTTCACTTTTTTCTTTGTTGTGCTGACATTTCCCTTTGTAAATGTGGTTACATGGTGCAGACCAGTAGTATCTTTTCCTCCCATTATCAATGGTGCACATTTTGCAATCACTTTGCAAACAAAGAATGTCTTCATTGAATGCACATGAACTAACTCGACTAAAGAAAAAATTGTTCTAAACACAATGGTGAGAATTTGTTGTGTTATTATTCAATTTTTTCCATAGAAAAGTTCAATGATTTGAGGTATTTCTATTTGATTGTTCAAGATGTTTTTCTCCCCTGTTGTATACAATATAAATTCCTTTGAATCTGATTATTGTTAAGATAGTATAATTATTGGTGTCTTATAGATGACAATATGCCAGTAGTTTATTGAAAGTATGCCATACAGTCTATCCTGTGTGTAGTGGTTAGAAAGTAGATTATGTTCTTTGAAAAAGGAAACACCTTGAGGATAAATTAAGTAATAGACTTGATTAGAATATCACATGATGTGTACAGTTTGGGTTCATAAAAAAAATTCATATATGTTCACATTTGTGCAGGTGACAATGTTTTCTATGTATTGTGAAAGGAAGTTTGAGGTCAAGCTAGTTGAAGTCATAAACCCAAATGAAAAATCATTCATATATCCATATCTCTCGATTTGGAATTTGGAGATTGATTTACCTTACATCAGTAGATCGGTTGTTGTTCATTTCGAAGAATATGAGGTGATACCATGAGATTGATTTTAATTATGATTTATGATCTTTTCTTTTCATTCAATGCTGCTTTAGTTAAATATACTCGAGTATTATAGACTATTCAAATAACATTTAAGATAAAATTTAGATTTGGAGGCAATATTCAATTGCAATGCTTCCAAAAAATTGTCATGGTTCTTAATACATTATAGGACTATCTACACCTTGGCTTTGCATGGGTGGGTCAAAAGGTTCAAAATGCTCCTGGAAAAAGTGGCTCGTGTTTCAAGGGGTTTAGAATTTATACTATAGTTGTAGCTTCAAGAAGCAATCTGGACAACTAAATTTATTGAAAATAGGATTAAATACATGTTTTTGGTTGGTTCAAACTTCAAACCTCTATTTGACCATTTGTTTGTAGATGATAGGTAGAGCTCATAGTTAATTGGGTGTTATATTGATTAATTTCTCTTTCTAGAAATCACTGGTGAATTTAATATACTTTTCGAATACAACCGCCTTAGGAAATTCTTGAAGGAAAACATTTGCAATTTGGGTAGATTTGGCATTGGATTGAACTATATTTCGTAAGTCTATCAACAATAACCAAGATGACATCTTTTCCTTCGGATTTAGGAAATCTTGTAATATGAGATAAGAAGATAATCCAATATTATGTTCTTAATATATAAGGAATGGATCACAAATAGTTTAATCATTAATGAGACTTTAATGGTACTAGATCAATGGAATAGCACTTGCCTTACAGGAAGGAGGTTGGTAGTTCGATTCCTCCATACCCTATATACAGAAATCAATGAATATTTGCATATAAAATGACTAAAAAGTCTAAATTAGTGACCAAAAAATGAGAGATGAGTGACCAAAAAATGAGAGATATGCGACCAAAAATGACCAAAATTTGCATATAAACGACCAAATGACAGTTTTGGTGGCTAATTTTCATTCTCTTATCACGCAACAAAAAATGTGGTCACATTTAGTTTGGTCATTAATTTGGTCATATTTTTTGTCATTAATTTGGTCGTATATTTGGTCATTAATTGTGATAATTAATGACCAAATATATGAACAAATTAATGACCACAAGACAAGCTATAAATGACCAAACTAAATATGACCACATTTTTTGTTGCGTGATAAGAGTCCGAAAATTAGCCACCAGTGATCTCCAAATCAAAAGTGGTCATTTATATGCGGATTTTGGTCTTTTTTTGGTCACTTATCTCTCATTTTGTACTAGTGTAAGTGCACTCAATGCACTAGGATTAGTCAAAATTCCTCCGCCTAAAAAATATATTTATGTCTAAAAAAAATAAGAATAACAAAAAATATGGTGCATTCTATATATCCTAAATCACCGATGCATTCTTTATAGTAGAGCACCGACAAATAAACGTTTTTATATTCGTAGATCCCACACTAGTGCGTTTCATTGTACCAACAACACCATTGTATCTTGTACTTAAGGCATCGATGAAGGGTGAAATTAAAACAATTGCCAGATGCAAATTTTTATATATATATTTTTATATTCTTTAACGGTGCATTTATATCTTCCAAATGAATTGGTGCGTCACATACTTGGGAGCACCACATTAGGTTAAAATTAAAAAAAAAAACGACATAAATTTATAAAATAATTTATTATTCGCTCAAGGTGCATTTATATAATTCGAACGCACCAGTGCGTTTTATAGGCGAGTACGCCATATTAGGGTTAAATTAAAAAAATATTGATCAAAATATTTTGTTTTTCATACTGAATATCAGTGTGGTTAGGCCTTCCAAATGCACTAGTGCGTTGTGGTATTGAGCAAACTGTAATAGGGTAAAATAAAAAATTATTGGACAATAAAATTATTTCTATCATATTTCAGTGTTGTAGACCTCCTAATCACTAGTGCTACCCATGTGTTACTTTTCCTCCCTGAAGTGTCGTAACATTGGTGATGCATGTGCTTGAATTTCTCTCATCCATTTCCCGATACGTGGCTTTGGAAATTTTCCAAATAGTGGGAAAATTTGTTGTTTTGGCCTACGTGGAAACCATGCCTCCTCAGCATGCAAATGTATAGGTAATGTATTTATTACCTTCTAATTTAATTTTTTAACAGATTAAAATTTAAAATTCACCTTAAATTTGCATACTTTAAAATAAATTGAAATTTTTGCATGATGCATTGTAACAGTTCAACTCACACCACTATAACAGTGCACCCTAAAATTTACAAGGAACATTATGTGTGGGGCATCCAATAGGATTGCAACTATAGAACACCATTAGAACTATGCTCTATATGTGAAATAATGCACCGCTAAAGCTAAATTAAAAATCACAACAATGGTTTTGATGCATCATGTTTATTGGTGCACTGGAGCCAATATGCACAAAATGCATTGATTCATGATATTATCTTAAACGCACCAGTTAAACCACAAATGAAAACAAAATTACATATTCCAAATCATTGACTAGTGCATTTAATAAGTATCCACCAAGTTTGTTTTTTAGATTGTGTACAATCCAAATGGTGCATTCATTCTTATAAAACAAACCAACCAAGCTTTTAAAATAGGATTTCATCTTGGTGTGTTAAAAACTATTGTGTGCATTGTTTCTAGTGCAGACACGTCTTTTTATAGCACCAATGCTCCCTATGTCGGAATGCATTTTTTAAAAATATTTATAACAATATTTTAGCTGGTGCATAATAGAATCATAAACACAGATTCATGGCGCTTGTATTAATACCAATGCACAAGTGCATCTCTTTGGTAAATAGCACCATATGTAGTTATTTTTTAAAGTAAATGTTGTGTATCTGGTGCATTCCTTGCTTAGTAGTGCACCACAAATGGTGCTATTAATATTTCAAAGCACCGCAGGAAATGTGTCACATTTTTCCAGATGCATTGCTGTGGAAATTTATGTTTTTTAGGAAAAAAATTCACGACATACATCGGTGTGTTCAATATTATGATATGCATTAAGTCAAATTTTCAAAAAAACTTTCGTCACCTTATATATTTCTATTTTCACACATGACTGCACTGATCCCAGTGGGTTAATAACTAGTGTGCACACTGTTTGCGGTGCAGACACATTTGTAGAAAGTACCTGTGATCCCTGTTGAAATATTGTAACTTCTAAGAATATTCTATTTGTACTTTATTATCCAGAGATGTTTATTCCTCTGTCTGTACATTATTATATATCTGAAGATGTTTTATTCCTCCGTTGGGATGTTTTTTTTTAACCATGGGAACAGCAACCTCCCAAGGGTATATCCAACAGCCCGCAAGCCAGATATACCAGAAACTTGTGACTCAGCAGGGGCCAAGACGTCCCGCGACCCTTTATCCCAAGGGAGAGCCTCTATCCCAGGGGTCGCCTACCCTTCGAGCCTTGTCATAGCGGGCCAATGAGAAACCCTACCCCCCGCCAGTTTTGAACCTGTGACCTCCTCAGAGATAACACTTCCTCCGTTGGGATGTTATTATTATGTAAAGTCATTGAGGTAAAACCTCCCATGTAATTCGGGGCATTAGTTCCCCTAGAGTCAATTGTAATGGGGTGTTTAAGTCCCCTAGAGGAGTCGGCCCAGTCAACATTAAGTTGAGTTGTTAAGTTTTTGGGGTTGACCTAGTTAGGGATAAAAGTCTAGTGAAGTAAAGTATAAATAGAGGAGGTGTGTTCCTCATTTAACACACACACTCACTTGTGAACTCGCATAGGAGAGAGAGATTTGAAAAAGAGGAGAAGGATCTCTTGTTTGGGGATTTCATTTTTGTACTTGTTGATCATCTATATTGAGGAAGTTTTGTTGGGTTTTCTACCCCATGAGGGTTTCCCGAGATAAATATGTGTCTCTTGTGTTTATGTTGTGCTTGTTGTTCTTTCAGTGATCCTATATATGATATTGTTGTGAAATACAAATGGAATACTGATGTTATCTATCTTAGAATATTGAATCTTAATATGGTATCAAAGCTATCATGAAGGAAGGCAATGTATGGCAATTACGACACTTGTTTCACTTGCGACAATTTGAAAGTTACGGTTTTGTATAGAAAAACCTAGTCATCGTGGAACTTTCACTATAAATCCATTTTGGCGAAGGTTCAAGATCTGAAACTTGGAAAGGCCGAATATAAATATTTCCTGTACCTTGTTTCCAAGTTTCATCCTCATATTCATTGTACTTTGTGAGATATGATTCGTACAAGTTAGGGCTTCTGCCTCTTCCAGAATGCAGTCCTAAACAAGTGACCTAGGGAAAAAGGTCATATATCGAGATTGGAAGCTCCAAATGGAATTCTGTAAAAAGTGACAGTTAGGGAATGGATTGTTGTTTCATAGGTCCAAGTGTCAGAGACCGAAGTTGAAACAGTGACATGTGGAAATCCGTACAAGTTCACTATGTTGTTTCATCCCTTAAACAGGTCATGTTGGGAAATTGAGCATATATCTCTGATGGAAAATATAATGAATCTCAAACCTATGGGGTTGGAAAGATAACATGTTAGGATACGACAATCCAAAGTTTCAGGCCCAACAGATCCAAAATTTCAGAGATGCACCAGA
Source organism: Larix kaempferi (assembly GCA_027924585.1). Taxonomy (NCBI): domain Eukaryota; kingdom Viridiplantae; phylum Streptophyta; class Pinopsida; order Pinales; family Pinaceae; genus Larix; species Larix kaempferi. The sequence continues at coordinate 8,570,365 of BSBM01000526.1, forward strand.
AAGAATATGGCACATCTAAAATGGATCAACAGAGGAAATCAAAGAAGAGGAGGAAGAAGATCTCACTTATGGTTTTCAATTTTTAGGTATGGAATGACCTGATACAATGTTGGAGACACCTAAGGAAATATTGGAAAATTTTAAAATGTATTTGGAATCCATTCATCATAGATATTAATCTTCCATCAAAATGTTGTGGGAGGAAGGAGATTGAAAATTAGGGTTTCCAAGTAAGAAGAAACCCTAGCAAAGTTGGGAGACTCATAGGGAAGCAATGAAGGAGGTTTAAATGGCACTAATATTCTATCATCCTATCACCATGAACCTATATAATATGTTTACAAGTGATCTACCTTGGATGGTTAGGGTTTTACCCTTATAGAGAAGACTGCAAGCAATCTCGACAGGTATGACTTGAGAAGATATAGGTATGTCTTGAAATAAGTTTCGTGATTAAGTTCATGATATGTTTGTATTCATATTATTGAGGTTAGTACAATCATGATTAATTTCAGATTGTTTGATCACCTTAGTAAAAGTATGAATGCATGTGAATGATAGAAGACATTCATTGATTAGGGTTATGACACTTATGATTGTACTAATGCACTTATGGTGTTGTATGAGGATGATATTGTCTGCTAACATGAAAGGTACATCAAGAAAGACAAATCAAGTTCTAGATCAAGAATATATGACCATGATGACATGAAGACACGAAGACAAAGACTCAACCATAGTATTTGATCACATAGAAGCTCTACTTATGAGGTATGTATGATTTGGTTCTATTATGCTTAACTTATGAGATATGTAGGTTACTAGCACAAGGTCTCTAAATCATTGAAGAGAACAAACAAGATACTATTTTAGACAAAACTAGAAAGCATGCTAATCTAGGTATGTTTTCCTATATTGAGTTAGAATCCTACATTGTGTTAGGATCTTAGATAAGTATACTTGTGTATGAATTTATCATGACCATACATGTTTAAGATTATTTAGAATCATAATTTTTTGATAGTAAATTGAGATTATACTAATGAATGTATGATTATGTATGAGATCTTGAGGATGACACAATGATGGCACTAGTGCACACTTAAGAATGCATAGTGGTCTAGGATGGATAGAATTTCAAAGACATATTATCATAATGCTATCATAAAGGGAAAGTAGAGATCAAGATGGAGGCAACGACACAAACATAAAAGATAAGTATTTGAGTTTTTATTTGCATTACTTATTGAATCTTTGAATAGTTAATGATATTGCTCGTAATAGTTGTATGCATATTTGTATTCCTAGAATATATTATGCATAGTGTAAACATTCATATACCATTGAACATTATACTACTAATATGCATATGATGGGTAAGTTGGACAAACATTCCATTGTTGTTTGTCTAGAATGAAACCTCTTTGCTAACATGTTAAGAGTTGTGCATGCTCTTGATAGTATGTTCTAGTAGAATTGGAAGGAATCTAGATAGCCACTGTATGCATATAGGATATGGAAAAGTGTTGTGCCAAAGTATTGGTCAAGATAGTTGCATAACTATGTGAATCATATCTATATGCATAATAGGTTATCATTGAAATGTAAACATGATTTGATGATTATGAAGTGTTACTAATCATGTAATTAAATTTGATTTGTAGGAAAGATCATGTGCTGTGATCTACAAAAGAAGGATGATGAACACATGTTCCAAATAACAAGTGATGGATGTTCAACGAATACTTACAAATCAAATGTACTATAGAAGGATCGTGGCTAGAGGATTCTCTTAGAAAGAGGAAGAGGATCATGACGAGATGGTTGCTCCAAGTACACTTCCAGAGATAGATTACACCCATGGATGACAAGACCGTTCTCTTGAATGGTGTAATTGAAGAAGAAGTGTGAATCAAGCAAACTCCCAGGATTCGATAGAGAATCACATGATTGAAGAAGGATTTGTATGGGTTCAACAGGTACCCATGATCGATTGTCATTTGATGAGCTTGATGATCACCACAGGTGATGCGGATTTCAACCTTTGCTACAAGGTTGAAGAGGGTTTATATATACAGATGACATGCTTCTCTCAGATGGAAGCAAGAAGGAACTCACCATAGAGTTCGAGTGATCTTGAGGATTGTATTAGTAGACCCATCTGACAGGATATGGCACAAATAGATATAAATAAGATCACTCAATGAAGAGTGTGCATGATGTTTAGTCACAGAGGGAGGACAATACTCCACTTTAGAGGGAGTAGATATCAGAGTTAAAGAATCTTGGCATGATTCTCGTGATTAGATATGTGGCTGAGATCATATGAGATTTTTCCTTAGCCAAGGAAAATGTGAAGTAGAGATATGGGATGATGGACGGTGGTTTCTACAGTTTACAGACAGATGACTGGTTCGTTGATGTATTTAATGAATACCAGGCCAGATATATGCTTTGCTGTGAACACCCTGATTCAGTATCTAGTTGAGCCTAGATGTGTTCACCTAGAAGCTGCAAAGCATGTGATGAGGTACCTGAGAGGTATGATAGACTTTGGTCTATACTATTTTGGAGATCATGACTATAGAATGTATGGTTATACAGATGCATATTGGGTTGGAAGTGTCTCAGATAGAAAGAGCACATCAGGTGGATGTTATTGTCCGGGATCTACTATGATTTCATGGCTTAGCAGGAAGTAGTCCAGTGTGGATCTTAGCACAGCTAAAGCAGAATATATAGCAGCTTGCTCTGCTAGTTGTGAAGCCATATGGATTCAGAAGCTATTGTCAGGACTATTTGACTTAGAGATGGACTCCACTGTGATCCTGTGTGACAACCAGAGTTGTATCAAGATGACGGAGAATCCAGTGTTCCATGATAAGTCAAAGCACATAAAGATCCGATATTTCTATATACAGGATATGGTGTAGAAAGGAGCTATAAATATTGAGTATGTGAGCATTGATGAGCAAGTTGCTGATGTATTGACCAAACCTCTGTATCGAGTAAATTTTGAGTATTTCTAAGACAAGCTTGGTGTAGTTCAAAAGGACCCTCCTCGAAAGGGGGAGTGATATGGTCGATGATGATATTTGGATCGACGATGAGGTCGATGATGAGGATACTTGTACCGACGATGAGGTCGATGATGAGGATACCTCTATCAATGATGAGGATACTTGTACCGACGATGAGGTCGATGATGAGGATACATGTATTGATGATGAGGATACCTGTATCGATGATGAGGATACTTGTTTCGACAATGAGGTCGATGATACCGACGATGAGGTTGATGAGTGGTCCTTAGAATTGGTCTAAGTTGACGATTGGATTGTATCATCCCTAGACACATGTCCTAAAGGAATCCGTAGACTCTTGTCTCCGAGAAAGATGTTGAGACTGGAATGATGTAATGTGTGCTCCTGGACTACTCAGTATAGCAGCGAGTGATCATTCACATGTCCTGTAATGATGTAATGTACGCTCCTGGATTGCTTAGTGTAGTAGTAGGTGATCATTCACAAGTTGTAAATCCTAGATTTGATCTAGGTCACACCCCAGTTGAAAAAGTACTGGCTCTATGGTTGTAAATCCTAGATTTGATCTAGGTCACACCCTAGTTGAAAAAGTACTGGATCTATGGTTTTAAATCCTAGATTCGATCTAGGTCACACCCCAATTGAAAAAGTATTGGCTCCATGGTTGTAAATCCTAGATTTGATCTAGGTCACACCCCAGTTGAAAAAGTACTGGCTCTGTGGTTGTAAATCATAGATTTGATCTAGGTCACACCCTAGTTGAAAAAGTACTGGCTCCGTGGTTGTAAATCCTAGATTTGATCTAGGTCACACCCTAGTTGAAATATTATTGGCTTTGTGGTTGTAAATCCTAGATTTGATCCAGGTCATACCCCAGTTGAAAAAGTACTAGCTCTGTGGTTATAAATCCTAGATTTGATCTAGGTCACACCTTAGTTGAAAAAGTACTCGCTTTGTGGTTGTAAATCCTAGATTTGATCTAGGTCACACCCCAGTTGAAAAAGTACTGGCTGTCACACCCCAGTTGAAAAAGTACTGGCTCTGTGGTTGTAAATCCTAGATTTGATCTAGGTCACATCCAGTATGAAAAAGGATTGGCACTGTGGTTGGGATTGCATCGTCCCTAGACATGATATGGTGTCTTAAAGTGAGAGGTATTGATCATCCCGTAATTGGATCATGTGTATTGTAGATTATGATGTTGTTGATCAAGAGATCTAGATGATGCTGTTGATCGGGAGATCCAGATGATGATGATGTTGATCAAGAGATCCAGACGATGCTGTTGATCGGGAGATCCAGATGATGATGTTGTTGATCGAGAGATCCAGATGATGTTGTTGATCGGGAGATCCAGATGATGATGTTGTTGATCGAGAGATCCAGACGATGTTGTTGATTGGGAGATACAAATGATGTTGTTGATGTAGCTGATCGAGTGATCGAGTGCTGCAGAAGATGAAGAATCAATACTAAAGATATTGATGTTCTAGTATTGAAGATATTGAAGATGTTCCAATAGTTTTTTTGAGTTACTTGTGATGATTAAAGAAAACTTCCAATTATTTATAGATGTATCATTGTGATGTAGTTGACGACTCCTTGCTCATGCCTATGTTGATAGAATATCCTTCTCGTTAAGGGGGAGTGTTGAAATATTGTAACTTTTAAGAATATTCTATTTGTACTTTATTATCCAGAGATGTTTATTCCTCCGTCAGGACATTATTATCTGGAGATGTTTTATCCTTCATCAGGATATTATTATGTAAATTCATTGAGGTAAAACCTCCCGTGTAAGTTGGGGCATTAGTTCCCCTAGAGTCAATTGTAATGGGGTGTTTAAGTCCCCTAGAGGTTCGACCCAGTTAGCATTAAGTTGAGTGGTTAAGTTGTTGGGGCCGACCTAGTTAGGGTTAAAATTCAAGTGAAGTAAAGTATAAATAGAGGAGGAGGTGTGTTCCTCATTTAACACACACACTCACTTGTGAACTCGCATAGGAGAGAGAGAGATCTGCAAAAGAGGAGAAGGAGCTCTTATTTGGGGATTTCATCTTTGTACATGTTGATCATCTATATTGAGGAATATTTACTGGGTTTTCTACCCCATGAGGGTTTCCTGGGATAAATCTGTGTCTATTGTGTTTATGATGTTCTTGTTTTTCTTTTAGTGATCTTGTATATGCTATCGTTGTGAAATCCAAATGGAATACTGGTGTTATCTATCTTAGCATATTGAATCTTAACAATCCCTACTTAGGGACACACCATTATAAGAATCATATAATTGTTTAATCATTTTTAAAAATATTTGATTTGTGTCTTTAGTGCGTTCATTATATACTAGTGCCTCGTTAGTGGTGTGCTCTATATACAAAAGCAACGCTTGCAGTGCTTGATTATTTTTTGGGCGCATCATTATGTAAATTCATGTTTTTTGAGAAATAAATTATTTCTTCATATTAATAAATAAAATTATCATTTAATTATTATATATATGTGTGAGTATGTGTGTGTGTGAGAGAGAGAGAGAGAGATTGATGGAAGTTATAGGTGAATTAGAGATGTCATCAGAGAGAGAAGTAGCAGCAGAGAGTGGAACTATACAACATTGTATGGGAGTGGGATTCCAGAGAGAGAGGGGATACTTGTACCCTTGGCCCATTACTGCATAGACACAAGACCTCTTGAGGGTTTTTGGCCTCCTGATTTTCTATCAAGAGGCTACATCCCTAAAGGGAAACTCATCTTTTTTAATACAGTTGATATGTTGTTGGTATCAACGTAGACATGATTTTCAAGTTGGTCTTGATCTGTGGTTTGATCCCATAGAGGAGGAAATATACTTAATCATTGGTCTATCCAGGAGAGTGGAGGATTTTCCCAGCTTGCTAATGTCCCACTTGGTGTCACATCAGAGAGTCATCTTGCACACTCTTAGAGATATATCAGTGCCTAGGTCATTGAACCTACTTTATTTCAAGTTTTTGGAGGAAAACTGTCTATTGTTGCTTTCAATGCATAGGAGGTTAGGCTCGTCTATCTTTTGCTTACAATGGTGGTGCACTCCACCACTGATGGGAAATGTATTAGTTTCCCTTTATTTTATTATGTCGATTCTTTAGTTCAAATACCTAGATGCATTAGGTGGTTTTCCATTTTTTGTGGTAGTTTTTTTTCTCTAGATCAATTTCGTGCATAGTTTCAAGGGAGAGTCAACTTCCCTTTTGCTTCGGATATTTTTTGTTTATTTTTGAAAAGGTTTCTAGCCATGAGGCCATTATTTTACTGCTTCTCTTGTAGGGAGATGATCAAGGTGCGTATGAATATGTGGGAAAAAATGCCACCCAAGAGGTTCCATCCAGAGTTCCTAACAAGGATCACATAAGAGGTGTGTGAGTTGCTAGTCGAGGAAGACTATGCATTGGACCTTGTGCGATATCCGTATGCAGGGTTAGACTGGAGAGGACGTGAAAACATATTTTTCATGAAGGATGAGTCATGGATGATTGAGGCAATATTAGCATTATGTTTAAATTAATCTAGTTGCATTTTATTGTTTTACTTAATGCAAATAAAATTTATTCTCACATTTTCTTTAAATTGTTTAATGAAATTTTCTAGTTATTGTTGTATACTATATATTTTGCATATATTCGCATGTACGATGGTGAGTGGACAAAACCAATTCAGGAAGACAAGGATATGGAGGATCCTTAGTTTCCTAAGGTGCCTGAACCTATCCTGCAATGTAGTCTAGCTGTTAGGTTTCGAGAGGATGTGGCGGATAGGTTTTCCATATCGTTGGTTCAACAGGGAGTCCACTCTATGCAAGTGTAGGAGATCATGTGAGACATGGACCTAGTATATTTATAGAGGATGGTTCCTCATGATATGAGACATTTGATGTAGTATATCATTAATGCATCCATCCTTCTAGCTGCTAGGAGGGATGAATATTCTGCATTTGATGAGGGTGGCGATCCTCCTCTTTCACCTCCTCCTCCATATCCTCCATCTCATTATAGAGAAGTAATATCCTAGACATCTTATCTAACTCCTCCTCCTCCTCCTCAACATGATGACCAACCATTATTTTCTATTCTACCCCCACCTGGCTCACTACCATCTCTGAATCATCCACAGGTTGACCGACGAGCCTCTTCTACTCACTGAACCAACCATCCACCATATCCTCCTCAACTTGTCTTAGTTGTATATAGGATGGTCATAGAGGGTGAGATTCATATTCATGGATATATATATGCTCCTCTCTAATCTATTTTTTTTTTCATGTGAGAGGTACGAATGCCTCTAGCTCTACTAGTGCAGGTGTTGATGCCTCTAGATCTCTTAGCAGAGATAGTGATACCTATGGTTCCGGAGGTGGACCAACTATCTCATAAAATTGATTGGACTCAAGATGTATATTTGGCATGGATCATGATTTTGATATTATTGTTCATATATATATTATTGTTTATAATTATACTAGTTTTCATTTTGATATTGATGTTTATTTATTTGTTGATGGTGATGTGTATGTTAGGTCAGGTTAGATATGTTCGCTAGGCATGCTTGATAGATGAGTATGTTAAATGGTGTTTGTTAGATGTGTGTGATGGTTATGTTAGATGATGTTTATGTTTGTTAGGTGGCAATGCTGGTGATGATGGTACGTTAGATGATGTCAGGTGATATTAAATGTTCATGCTTATGTTTGCTAGATGTGATTGTTAGATGTGCACTATACAAATTCCTCTAATTTTATATTTTGTATAAACATTATGCATATTAAATTTTGGAAAACATCATGAATATTTATTTTGAAAAATTGTGAGTAGGTGTTTATTAAAAAGCATCAATGTTCTTCCTTACAGTGCAATTACTATCATATTGTTACAATTAATATAAACAATTTTTTGAACTTATATTATAAAATAAAATAGAGAAAGATTTCACATCTAATATCTTAATTATATTTAATTCAATTAATTTTAAAAATTATTTTAATAATACAATGCATGTCATTTCCCTATAACAAATATTTTTTTATACTAATTTACTGTGAACTTCTAATTTACATTTAATGCATCTTAATGTTACATGTAATTAAGCAAAAATCATATTTACTCCTCTGTTCAAGTAGGGTATCAAATTCTTTATTGGAATTTGTGTCATCATTTTTCATTTGGAATTGATATTAAATTGACTTGAAAAATTATATTATTTAAAAATCATTAATGATAAAATTATTTACATTTAATCTTAAAATGAAATATCTTTTCTATTTAATATTAAAAGTTGTTTCATTTGGAAACTTATATTAATCATAATTCATCAATGATAAAGGTATCCTTTTAAAGTGTAATAAATTTGTAAATAAGCTATACGTTTCGAATTAATATTAAAATTCATTTATTACTTACTATTTAATATTAACATAATTAGTATAAAATGACCGTTTCCATATTGCTAGAAATTCATATTAAATATCAATACACATGATTCATAGTGACCTATATTTTTTTAATATCAACATGCCATAACAATGGTGCTATAATAATTATAATATTTTATACTAAATATGCAATGAGATATAAATACCTTCAAGTAAAATAAATTTCATTTGCAATCAATCATGAATTACTTGATGGACAAACACATTTTGCATCAGATTGATTGTTTTAACCAACTAAAAAGATTTAAAAAGATGTGGTAATTAAATTTTCATTTCCATTGTCATAAGATGAAAAATAAACAATATAATTAGAGAATTAAAGCTAACAATAATAAAATGATACATCAACATTGTAAATGATGAAATAAAACATCTACATAACACTCTTTGTTTCCATCATGCTCATTATATTCCTTGATTGGCATGATAGCATTGTTGTTCTAAAAGAATATGTTTTGATCTAGGGTCATGTCTTAATACGAACCACCAATCCCTATCTAACACACGCAACTAAAAAACACTTGGTTGTAGTGTTTTGGGAAAACATGAGGCTCCTTAGTTTAATCTCACATCTTTCTACATTTTATACATATTAGCCTACTATCACGATTTTCCTTTACATTATTATTGTCAAAGGTGTCCCACCACTTGCACTTAAAAATAACATATTGGAAATATGAGAATTCCACTTGAATGATCTCTTGTATCTTTCCAACATAAACCAGCTTACCTCTTATTAGGTTTTGATCCTAGTGGCTAGCATGACTATATTAGTCGAACTCGACTTCCACCCCACATTCTTGTGTGGCACACCCATCATCAACATCCTTGGTGCAAAAACGATGCCCATATGCCCACATAGATGGGAACAAATGCAGCTGTAAAAAAGTGAGCAAATAATGGTGTCATATGTCTAATAACTTGACCATTAATATATAAAATATAGATGTTACAATTCAAAGGTGCATTACAAAGTTAAAAATGTACATAAAGATAGTATTACTGAGTTGCTACATCTGATCCCTATGTTTAGTGCATCTTCTTCAGTAGGCGGGTAACGACCAGATGCATCATATTTCTCTATGACTTAGTCAACAACCCAACTATTGGGACAAATCATTGGCATATTTTCTTTTAATTGATCAGGGTAAAGCATGATTATAATATTCAACCGTCTGATTCTAGCATGTCAATGTCCCATTTCCTCCTCTTCTCTTCATACAATGCAACCCACAGCTATGTTTCCTATGCATTGTAAAGAATGAATTTATTGATGGCATCAATTTATGGATTCACTATTGTATTCATAAAATCAAATCAACATATAGTATGTATGAGATCAAATATAGATTATGAACTTCGTTGCAAATAGTTACTATGTAGAAATGTGATAAAAGGTAAGTGACTTAATATTTATCATGCACATTTCTCCATTCATTTGGAGTATGATCTCCCCTTCCCTTTTGAAAAAATTGCACTCGCGATCCCAAGTCATTGTGCCTAGTGTGTGGTGTATTTTCTTTATGTACTCACTCGAATAATAGAATGACTCATATACTATGTACCCCTCTACCATAGACCCATCGGGTTTTTCTCTTTGTCAAACAAATCCCTTCACTTTTTTCATGTGTCTCTCCAAGAAGAACATCTAATGACATGAGACCATCCCATCCAATTCAACCTCATCAACTAGGTGAATAAGAAGATGAACCTACAAGTCCATGAAACTCGTCGATAGTTCATTCTCAAACATACAAACATACAAACAATCTCAACTATCTCCTGACGCCACCATGGAATGCTATCCATGTGAATCAATGTTGATGTGATCCACTATACAAATGTAGATAGTTTATATATGGAACATCGCATATCCTAGGGAAATTCATGGTTCACACACCGAGGAATGAGAAAAGCATAATGACACTACAAAATGAACACAGAAACATTTAATAGCATCGTAACTTGTGGGGTAAAAGATAAAAACAAAAATACAAACATTTTTTTGACATATGTACCCTTAGAAAGTTTAGATGGTCATGTCATTTCAAACCCAACAAATGTTTGTCTACAATGAAGAAACACTATAGAGTAGATCCATCTAAAGAAGTGTAATGTCCCCATTCAAATAATTTCCTAGTAAGACAATCCCATCAATCCTACTAGTTTCCTAGGTTGGATGGGCACATGTGGAATGGTAATAAGGAAGCTAATAAATGATGTTTAGACATTATAAGGGTTCAAGTATTTAATAAATAGATTAAATAAATAAATTCAAGAGAAATCCTAGGTGGAAAATGGTTTTGGAGACATATGGAGGATGTGGGACCCACACTAGCTTGATTTTTCATAATACATGGTATCTCTCTCTTGCAAATTCGAATTAATGGGAAGGTGAACACTCTTTGGTGAGTTGGTAAGTCATAACACATGTCATTGAGCATTTTAGGTCGAATTGGGAAGGATTGGTAGCCTCCATGGAAGATAAAGAGTCAAATTGGAAGTTTGTGGACACTTGGGCTAGATTCCCTAGCCCCTATGACACCAATGATGGAGCATCTATGAAAACTATGACAAATTGCAGACCTGACCTCTGACATCTGACCAGTATGACATTTCAGCCCCAAAAATAGGCTCAAGGAAGGCTCTCATGGGAGTTGGAGAAGCCAAAGAGACTCAAAATCGAATTTGGGAGAAGATGGAAGGTTGGAACTAGGAGACAAGTGGCAAATGTGGAATATTTCCTAAATGGAAATCTATTGAATCTATTGAGATTATTTCTACCCTTATAAGGCTAATGTTGGTTATAAAATGTAGAAATGAAGTATGAGAATGGCTTTTGATGATCTGACAAAAATTGCATTTGTGAAGAGAGAGCTAGTGGATGACTAGTTTCTTGCCTTAGCCAATTTCAAGGGTGAAAGATTCCCATCCAAGTTGGTGTTTGGAAAGGCCACTCAGGTATTTCATGGTGCTTTAATGGATTTTGTATTTGCAGGTAGCAGCTACAAGAAGTTTCATGGTTTGGTTTAGTGCAGCACTTTCTCTCCACCGTTTCCAGTTTTGAAGGCATATTCATGCTCCTTGAGGGAGGGCGTTTTTGGTGAGCTCTTGTGCTTCTTGGGAGAGCTTCTCATTATATATTTCTGATTGTAATAGCTTCATATCCTCTGTTCTTAATATTTAGAAATTCTCATGTCAAAATACCCACTGGTTGTATGCAAAAATATTGATTAATGAGCAAACAATGTCCATTTCCCCAATGCATTGATGTATGACATTATAATGTTGATTATTTCGAATGGATGGCTGATTCTCTGATATATTTGTAATCAATATACTGCCATGTATTTCTTCTACAAGTTTCATGTACTGTACTTGAGAATTTGAAGCATTTTTACTCACTTTGGTTGTATTGGGAGGTGAAATAGTGCCATTTCCCCAAGGGTCGAATTGGGGATTTTTGCAGTTGAATGGGAGAGGGTGAGAATAGTTGTAATAATCCATTAATGGTGCGTATGAGACCTTAATAACATAATTAACACATCACATACCTCTGTTTAGAAATTTGAGGGAGTTTAGAGGCATTTGGGAGGACCTTTTCAGTGTTACCCCAGGTGGATTTTATGCACAAATTACTAGTCAAAATTGCATATATTGGTCAGAATATAAATCAAGTTTTCAAAAGTCTTTGGAGGACCATAAAACATCCCTGAACCTAATATTCAAGTCTAAATATCATTCATACACTCATACAGAATATTTGGGAGCATTTGGGTTGATTTGGAGGTCAAAATAGTAAAACTGGTCAAAGGTCGAAATTGGTAAAAAGGTGGAAAATTGGGCATTTTCTTAAAATTTTAAAAAAGGGATATTACAAGTGGTATCAGAGAATGGTATTGGAACTTGATGGTATTAACAATAATCCAAACAAATAAACCCCCACCCTTTGAATCAGTAGTTGAAGAAGTTTTGGTTGAAGAAGAGATAATAGCAGAAAAATAGTTTTTTTCTAAAACAATGGGTAGAGAGGAGGAGAAAAAATTAAGACATAAGGAGGAATTTATTGAAGCCTTAAAACCATGTTTTGATGGAATTACCATGGTTATGCTAGAGATAAATAAACAAATGATGAAAAATTTCGAATTGTTGAGTAGCCAACTTTCAGGCAAAGGGATGATAAGAGATAACAGTGGTTCACATGCAGGGGAAAAGATAAAAGGAAGTGAGCATATTTTTTCAAGCACAGGACCACATAATAGACCTAATGAATTCCAAAGCACACAAAGGCATACTGCACCTAAATTTCTCACACCCAAAGAAGAGCCCAATATTGAGGTGGATTATAAGAAACTAGTCAATGATTGGAATGATTTGAATGAAGAGTGTAAAAGAGGTGTACCACTCAGTGACTACATTGATGCTATGCAAAAAGTGAAAAGGAGGGAAGACAATAGGAGTCCATTTCAAAACAAAGAATTAAATATTTCTATTGGTAAAATGTCACTTCCTACTTTTGATGGTTCTTCTCAAAATTCTGCTAACACTTGGGTTCAAAAATTGGATGTGTATTTTCAGCTAAATCCTATGTTGGAAGAGGATGCATTAAAAATGGCCATTTTGCATTTGGAAGGGGATGCCAATGAATGGTGGTTCTATGGCCTAAAAACCTTGGGTCATGATCAGGTTAAAACATATGGAGAATTTGTTGACAGGGTACTAGAGAGATTTGAACAAAAAGATCCAAAATTGCCTTATAAAGAATTAGCTCAATTGAAGCAAACTGGGAACCCTACTGAATATATGTTGGACTTTCAAAAATTATCAGTCAAGGTGGCTAATGTATCTATGGGAAGGTTGGTATTTCTATTCACTAAAGGTTTGGTTGAACCCTTAAAAGGTTTGGTCAAAGCCCACAAGCCAACTACATTAAAAGATGCAATGAACTTGACTAGGGATCTCCAAAATGTGCTTCCTAGAACGAGATTTCCTCCCAAGCCTGACCTCAGAATTGGAAAGAAACCTTGGCAAAGAGATGGACCTAATAAGAATCCATGGAAATAAGATGAATATGAAAAGGATAAGAAAGAGGAACTAAGCAGGGAAGAGCTCAGAAGGAAGAAATTATGTTACTTATGCTTCCAACTGTGGGTACCTGGACATAAATGTGCTAAAGGAAAGGCCCAATTCATTGAAGTATTTTGTGATGAGGGATATGAAGGGGGCATGGAGGAAGAAGGACATAATTCATCCCAAGAAGAAGGATATACTACAGTAGAAGAAGGGAAACCAGAGGTGAAGCATCCATCACCCACCAAAGTAACAATGGCAGTACTTTAAGCAGTACCTTGCTATCATACTATCCGATGCAAGGGTATGGTACAAGGACAAAGAACTTCATTTTTGGTAGATGGAGGAGCCATCCATAACTTCATTGATGCAGAGATGGTGGAGAAAAGAAAGATACCTATTGAACCATTCGATGGCTTCACAGTTGTCATTCCCGGTCACAACACAATGGAGTGCAAAACATGGATTCCACAGCTGCAAGTCACCATAGGTAACTATACTTTTGGTCGATAGTTTTTATGTGGTTGATATTGCTGATACTAATGTTGTTTTGGGAGTGCAATGGTTGTATTCAATAAGAGAGCATACAGTAAATTATAAAATTCCTGAAATTAAATTCCAAGATTCAAAAGGAGTACTAAGGATTGTGAGAGGGCAACACACCTATCCGAATCAGGTAGTATCTCCCCACAACATGAAGCATCGAAATAGAAAGATTTTGGGAGACATTACTCATGGAAGGCCACTTGATAGAGGAGGGACAAGTTTACAGCATGGTAAATTGAGATTGTTTGAGGGCAAGCAATCTTGGGTGGGGAGGACTGTAATGTCCCCATTCAAATAATTTCCTAGTAAGATAATCCCATCAATCCTACTAGTTTCCTAGGTTGGATGGGCACATGTGGAATGGTAATAAGGAAGATAATAAATGATGTTTAGACATTAGAAGGGTTCAAGTATTTAATAAATAGAGTGAATAAAGAAATTCAAGAGAAATCCTAGGTGGAAAATGGTTTTGGAGACATATGGAGGATGTGGGACCCACACTAGCTTGATTTTTCATAATACATGGTATCTCTCTCTTGCAAATTCGAATTAATGAGAAGGTGAACACTCTTGGGTGAGTTGGTAAGTCATAACACATGTCATTGAGCATCTTAGGTCGAATTGGGAAGGATTGGTAACCTCCATGGAATATAAAGAGTCAGATTGGAAGTTTGTGGACACTTGGGCTAGATTCCCTAGCCCTTATGACACCAATGATGGAGCATCTATGAAAACTATGACAAATTGCACACCTGAACTCTGACATCTGACCACTATGACATGTCAACCCCAAAAATAGGCTCAAGGAAGGCTCTCATGGGAGTTGGAGAATCCAAGGAGACTCAAAATCGAATTTGGGAGAAGATGGAAGGTTGGAACTAGGAGACAAGTGGCAAATGTGGAATATTTCCTAAATGGAAATCTATTGAATCTATTGAGAGGATTTAGAACCAAGGCTAATGTTGGTTATAAAATGTAGAAATGAAGTATGAGAATGGGTTTTGATGATTTGAGAAAAATTGCATTTGTGAAGAGAGAACTAGTGGATGACTAGTTTCTTACC
Organism: Larix kaempferi; assembly: GCA_027924585.1. Taxonomy (NCBI): domain Eukaryota; kingdom Viridiplantae; phylum Streptophyta; class Pinopsida; order Pinales; family Pinaceae; genus Larix; species Larix kaempferi. The sequence continues at coordinate 8,585,549 of BSBM01000526.1, forward strand.
TTAGCCAATTTCGAGGGTGAAAGATTCCCATCCAAGTTGGTGTTTGGAGAGGCCACTCAAGTCTTTCATGGTGCTTTAATGGAGTTTGTATTTTTAGGTAGAGGCTACAGGAAGTTTCATGGTTTGGTTTAGTGCAGCACTTTCTCTCCACCATTTCCAATTTTGAAGGCATATTCATGCTCCTTGAGGGAGGGAAATTTTGGTGAGCTCTTGTTCTTATTGGGAGAGCTTATCATTATATATTTATGATTGTAATAGATTCATATCCTTTGTTCTTAATATTCAGAAAGTCTCAGGTCGAAATACCCACTAGTTATATGCAAAAATATTGATTAATGAGCAAACAATGTCCATTTCCCCAATGCATTGATGTATGACATTATAATGTTGATTATTTCGAATGGATGGATGATTCTCTGATATATTTGTGATCAATATACTGCCATGGATGTCTTCTACAAGTTTCATGTACTGTACTTGATCATTTGAAGCATTTTTACTCACTTTAGTTGTATTGGGAGGTGAAATAGTGTCATTTCCCCAAGGGTCGAATTGGGGATTTTTGCAGTTGAATGGGAGAGGGTGAGAACAGTTCTAATAATCCATTAATTGTGCATATGAGACCTTAATAACATAATTAACACATCACATACCTCTGTTCAGAAATTTGAGGGACTTTAGAGGCATTTGGGAGGCCCTTTTCAGTGTTACCCCGGGGGGATTTGATGCACAAATTACTAATCAAAATTGCATATATTCGTCAGAATATAAATCAAGTTTTCAAAAGTATTTGGAGGACCACAAAACATCCTTGAAGCTAATATTCAAGTCTAAATATCATTCATACACTCATACAGAATATTTGGGAGCATTTGGGTTGATTTGGAGGTCAAAATAGTAAAACTAATCAAAGGTCGAAATTGGTAAAAAGGTGGAAAATTGGGCATTTTCTTAAAATTTTAAAAAGGGATATTACAAAAAGGCACCTTCACCCCCAATATAACTCCCTTTTCCAAAGACAGAGCCATCTTTCATCAAAACCCATTGGACATCACCTTCTTTAAACGACCCAGAGGGGCTAACATATCCTCTATTTTCTTATCTTGGCCAATGCTTCTTCTTGGTTTTTGAAGAAATAAGATCTCTCCTAACAGCCAATGTGCCATTTTTTTTCAATAATATGTGCCTCCACAAAGAAAATGAAATGTTTTTAAATATATACATGATATCTACTAAGTGGACAATATTAAGATGCTCCCAATATGGGATCTCATAAAATAATAATTTCCTTTTCATCCCAATGGACATTTTCTCAACATAGATGTCGACGAATTCAGGATTATCGAACATGGGTTCCCCATTTGAATTAGACATTTTTGCAATTTCCTTCTCCTTCTCTTTGTCATATTTGCTAAGATAGAGAGTCATTATCATTACTTCAGGACTTTTGGTTCTCTTTGGTTTACCATTGAAAGTAGATCTTGCTCTTCTATAACCGCGGTCTTCTGGGAGGAATACCCTTGAGTAGTCATACACTAGCTTTCATAGGTGGCTGGACCACTTAGCCTTCATAGAAGGTCTACAACATTTACATCCACCCTTTTGTTACTACACCTATAGTGTTATGGTATACAAAGCACATTGGTGTTGAAGATCAATACAGTCACACTAAATTAAATATGCCAAAAAATATTGATACGAATATAAACAAATCAAACAACATGTTTATGAAAGAAAACTCCTAATCATGGATAATCATGTGTGTTTTATCCACATATTCCATACAACGTAAAACTCCTCTCTATTGGGATGGGTCTTGATACGTCATATTCAAGTATCCCTTCCCATAATTCCTTCAATCATCAATCAATGGTTGTAGGTAAACATTCATATTCTTCACTTGTCTTCTACCAAGGACTATAAGAGGCAACATTAGATGTTAATTCTTCATGGACAACCATGGGGGGGTATTTTTATTTATCACTACTATAGGCCAAACATAATAGCTGGTGTTTTGGAGGGAATATGAGTTGATGCCATCCATGGCTATGCTCCATCAAAGGCTCTGTACTTCATCCTTGAATTTATTGGGCCATGTATACTCTATATACTTCATGGTTATTGAATATGTTGGGATGCACATAAATCCTGACTCACTTCAGTCCAAGGAATGCCATCCCTACATCATAAATAATTCTTTGCAATGAACGAGACTTTGAATCCTTGGGATTATAGGCATGTTACTCAATATCTTATGAGGAGGATCGTGCGTTTTATCCTTGTTTCTTGATTTACAATGCCTATCATGCCCACATTTTGGACATATCTCTTTGTCTACATATTCACCTCTGTATAGAATACAATCATCGGACATGCATGATATGATATATACTTAACACCCAAAATTTTCAACATTTTCTTTTTCTCTTTGTAGTTGTCACGAAAGAAATTATCACTCGGAAGTACCTTATCTTTAAATAACCTACAATTAGTGGGAAACATTAATGTACAATGACATTTAACATTCATAAAATTGACCATTTTCAGTGTTGATTGTGTGGCAATATTCCTCAAAATATAAGGGACTTTATGGCCATTTACCTCAAAAGTGTCGAGAAACACTCGTTTGACATGCGATAAATTGCTTTCAAGTTGTATAGTAACATTGTTTTCCCCAGCTGGGTAGACTTGACTAACTGTCCAGGTCCAAAGAGATGGGTGGTGGAAGTTGATTTAAGGATTTGGAAGAAGGTATCAGTGATATGAGCATCATTCCCTAGCTCATCGGTCTTGGAATGCATCTAACAACATTGTGTCCATGGAACCTATATCTCGTAAGAAGTCATCCATACAAACCTCTATTTCATTGCCTCCATTTCCAACATGTGAAGAACTATTGTAACTATAGGAATTCCTAATTGGTGAGCTTGGACATAGTGAGAATTGAATGGGTGGTTGATTCAACCATGCATGGTATGCTTCCTCTCTGATTTTCTCTCTTTTTGCAGCCTTCTCTCGATTTGACATTGTAGTGAGGTGCAACAAAAGATTGTAGACAGGTCTCTCATCACCAGAGTCCTGATTTCAAAAATATTTAACATTACATTTATGATATTAGTAAGCACAATGTAATTGGTTTGTTCAAATATTATACGAAACAATTATTATATAAGCATGAGAATTTTTTGCAATAGTAAATGTCCAACCACAAGCAATTTATAAAACAAAAGTTCAAATTGAGCAATAAATTTTGATTAATCCCATTGAAAATAAAAATATTATTAATCAATTTTTTTTGTCTTATGCCCCAAGGGGACATGTAAAGGTAGTCCCAATGCAAGGCATGTTTGATGAACGGTTGGTGTTCTATGGAAGCTATAGTTTATTAACAACTCATCACTAGGAGACAAACAATGTATTTCATGCACAACAACAAATCTAGATGCTTTCTTTTTCATAAAGAACTCATGGTCATTGGCATGTTCCTCAAATGAACAATTTGTAGAAAATAAAGAGCACCTAGAACTATTTATGAACCTTGCAATGTTCCCATGAGTGTGTGGACAATCATCGATATACAAAAGGTTCTTCTTGTCAAAGTTTCTAGAAGTATAACCATTCATGCACATACTATACATGGAAATGCTATGTTTATATTTAACAATATTTAAGTATAATAGAGAATACACAGGTTAGTTTTTAATAATAAATCTGGATCTCTGCATTAGATGTCAATAAGAGATCTTATTGACATCTAATGCAAAGATATAGATTTACTATAAAAATATTTAAGTAATGAGACTGACAATAAATAGGACCGAAAAATGACATAACTGCTATTGAATGTTTGGGAGGAATTAGTACATCTCAAAGGATAAACAACCTAAGAATTCTAGCATCTATCTTAGACTTGGAAATCATAAAATTATTACCACAAAAGGACAATTCGGTTCCAACATCAAGAACAAGAAAATAATATATCCAAGCACCATACAAAGTGTGGTTGTAAAAAATTTGGTATTTACTTTGCAAATGCACATGAAGAGAGAAGTCATTGCTACTCTCCAACAATTTGGACCGACCTTGGTGTGTACTTGGACGTTTTTTGCTCTCAACTCATACAACTTTTTGGGTTGCCTAGTAGAGATTTTTTGGGTGGTATTGATATCATACATTAGATCACTAGAAATTTCAGTTGACTAAACATAAGCAGAGGGGTTGGTCAATTAAGATGAAACATAGTTGTTTTGGATTCAAACTTTTACAAAAATGAGCATAGGGAAGTGTTCCTACATGTCTTTTCTACATCACCTTTTGAAATTTTTATTGTAGAAGGGTGTATTAGACCATCGACATTGGGTAGTATATCATTAGTATAATGGGTGAGTGTGAAATCTCGAGAGTTCTCCTTCAACCCTTGAAATTTTGAACAACCACATACTATTGGGGTGTTATAAAAGAAAACCAACTCATGATGAATTACCGTTGAATACCGAGAATTGTGGCTAGAAGATGGCATGTTACAATTGGTGGGGTAAAGTGGATTTTCATTTTCATCTACCAACTCTTGCGGTATCTTGCTCCTTATAAGAGCTTGCAATTTTTTTCAACTGCTGGAATATTTTGTGCATCCGAACTTGATTCTGAATTGGGATCCTACCAAATTGAATACATTGTTATTCAGATTCACATGGATAAATAACATAATTTCAATAAGATACTCAAAACATAAATAAAATCTAAACTTATTAGAGATAGAATTGGAGAACTCGATGAACTTTGAACAATATGAAATGAGATAGAACTTGAAGAATTACCATTTGATATTATAACCTTTTCGCCCTACATTTGAGCCAAATCAACAAGCAATAAGTGTCTACAGTCCTAAAATAAAATTTGAGAACCATATCACAATCTAACACCAAATATAATTTCAAAACCATTTTTTAAAAATAAGGTGAGTTTAAGCAACATATGTTCACTATGAAGTACTTTAACTCATGTGGTTGAACCCTAAAAGAACATTTGAGATAAATATATCATTTTAAATCCAAATAGACATTCATAAGTATTTTTAATTACTTCGATGCACCATAATAATACTACAACACTTGTAACTCATGTGGTTGAACCCTAAAAGAAAATTTGAGATAAATATATCATATTCATAGGTATTTTTAATTACTTCAATGTGCCATAATAATACTACAACACTTGTAAGTCCTCAATAATTGTATGCATGGATACATCTAAATCACATATACACTATCTTGGAACATCTAAAAAAATATTCACTATTTTTATACTATTTATATTCTTTAAATACCATGAGTTATAAGTCAAATTATGCTTCTTTTTTCTTTAATTTAACACCTTGATTCTGAATAAGAAAACTTGGTTTAGGGACTCTTTGTACACATACTTTATAAACCAATGTTTTTGTTTCTATTCCGAAGAATCAAGGAAAGCTTGAAATACAATCATTACAATAGAGCTCAACAAGAGCATCATGTCACTTACAACAAGAATTGAACGTGGGTGGGGAGGGTAATAATCTTTCCTCCCAACCACTCAACCTACAACCAATAGACTGAAATCTTATCTATTTATATATATCATTTTAAACATTAATTTAAATTTTTAATGTGAAATTGCAATCTTTTATAAAATCACTTTAGTTAATCGACTTTTTACTGCAGAGTTGTAGCTAGTTAGACCGAGTCCAATTAAGTTGTTTCGAGGGTGGTTCGCACATAAAGCCCGGAAGAATCCAAGAGTGTGCAAATAAAACAACCTAAGCTACTTGTGCTAAATTCCAAGCTATGTGGCAGGAAAAGGCCTGACTACATCCCAATGAAGGTGAAAAAGCGTTGAATATGGAAAAACATAAATAAAATTATGTTTAGAATATGGAAAAACATAAATATGGATACTCAAAACATAAATAAAATCTAAAACCAGCAATTCAAGCAGAAATTATGGAAAAATCGATCTAATGTAGTCTTATCAGACCAGCGTTTGCAATGCAATCGAATCAGGAATTTCCATTAGCCTGATCAATCACAAATCTTTTATTCTAATAATCGATAAAGTTTTATATATATGTTTTTGTAAATGTTTTAAATAGATTACAGGTTATTTTTTATAATATTTTATTATTTAAAAAAAAAACAAGTGTAAGCTCTAAAATGAGCAATTAAGAAGTTACACATCTTCTTACAGGATTGTAAATTGAACTTCTTTGACACAAAAAAAAAAGAAATAACAATATCCAAATTATGTGAATTGTTTATATTTACATTATATATAAATTATTTATAAATTTCCTTTTATTTTTCGGTATAAAGGACTATTACTCATATACATAAAAAATTGAGTTATTTTTAATATATATTTGATATTATTTATTTTGAAAATATTAATAAGAAATTATTGCTAGATCAAATAATACTTTATATTAAATTGCCAGTTTAATAACATTATATACATTCTAGAGTTTTAAAATAACTTTATATATAAATATTTTATCGGGTACATTATGTCAAAATTTAAAATGCCTTGCAAAGCTAAAAAATAATGAACAGCGTTATTGGGTTGATTGAACAGATTAATCTAACATTATATAGTTGACAATAATTCAAGAATAACAATGTCGGAGTTAGATAGATTTTATTTCATTTACCTTGATTCATTGGATTTATTCAGTTGAAAAATTTTCTGGTTTGGTACCATTCAAGATATGTAGGAAAGTTTGTTGGGATTTCCCATGCGTGTGTTAGCTTTCCTTGATTCCTTAAGAATAGCAAGAAAGTGATACTTCAACTTGAAGATATGTCCACCTAAAACTGTAGAATTGGCTTGGTACCATCCAAGATATGTAGGAAAGTTTGTTGGGATTTCCCATGCGTGTGTTAGCTTTCCTTGATTCCTTAAAAATAACAAGAAAGTGATACTTCAACTTGAAGATATGTCCACCTAAAACTGTAGAATTGAGAGGACGTTGCTTCTTTAAGGCCAACCACGCAAGCCAACCACGCAGGAAACGCTTGCTTTTTACTCAAACAGATTGGTTGTCATTGTTAATTTACCTTTTTGTGCATGAGCTCCATGAAAAACTGCCCACTGATCAATTCCATAATTGGTATTGATCTCCCACTGATAAATTCCACCATTGATATTGCTTTCATTTTTTCCAAATTCCAGAAAGCTCTCGGCTACTCACATTATGTAGTTGGAAGTTCATGAGTTCACGCAACTGGAAATTGGGTCTGGCTGACAATTATCGTCGTTATCACATGTCAGCGAATGGATATGTTTAGGCTGGTGAGGCATCTCATTCACACAATCATATCGCGGTGCAATGTCACTATTCTGTTCGTCCATTATGGAATCTTGCTGCATCAAATCTGTCCCGGTGATTATTCGTTTGTGCTGCAAACGGTGATTATTTGTTTGTGCTGCAAACGGTGGGCGGATAAGGACTAAATTTCGTAAGGGTTTAAAGGTTCTGAGAAAGTCTTGGCATCTTGCAATCTTATCCCGTTTGGACAGTGATTGTTTGACAAAAATACAATGCTCAGACTTGAATACCATTTCTTATAAACAATTGATTTTCAAAACTTCTTGTGAAACCCTATTATTGCAGGCGACAAACTCCAATCAAACTCTGTCATGGCAGAAGACATTTCCATTTGAAGTAGTCTTTCCACATCTGAAGATATCGCTACGAAAAACACGTAACCATGAGTTGGTAATCCATCATCATTTGGTAGAGACAAAACAAAGTACTTCTGCACATTTTGACATGTCAATGATAGAAAAGATAATTAGTGATTATACATCTTGAAGGATATAGGTAAGTATTGTCAATCCATGCTTTCAACGTGCACAGTAAAACTTAGGAGAAGTTATATAATTCCATAACGGAAAGGATTAAGGTACGTGATAAAGGGATTGCTCTTCAACCTCCTCAACATGTTCTGGTGAATTTAAAATTAATGTGCTTCTGAAAATTAATTTATGGTGAATTTAATTTTTATGTTTTTCAAAAGTAATTTTATGTATCGATATTTTATGGTGTGGACTTCTTCTTTATTCTTTAATGGTTAATAGTTAGCCGAGACTTAGAATTCTATTAGCCAAGATGTAGAATATTTGTGAAAATTAGAAGTACAATGCCAACCAAAATTTCATCGAGAATTAATTTTCATTTTTGTTTTGAGAGAGTAGGTATTGTAAAGATTAATTAGCACAATCATTTAACTTGTGATTGGTGAATATCGATAGGTTATAAGTTAAGTGCCACAAATAGGTTATATGTAATTTGTTCTAGCCTTTTTCTAGTTAAATTGCCTATTATCCATGCATGAACTAAGAGTTATCATGCATTAGCTACTCCATGCATAAACTACCACTTATTTTTTATATTTTTTTCTTTATAATTGTTTATTTGGAATTTGAAACTATTACCATAAAATCAATCTAGAGAGTACACTTGTCTCATCTTAATTAATTAAACTAAAAGAATTAATTAGAATATATGAGTAGATATAAGTTATTTGTTAAATAAAGTGGGTATTTATATGCTTGATTATGAGGGAGAAATGTAATTTATTTTATAGTCATAATCAAGTATGAATGAAATTCCTTGCTTAACCTAAAGTGTCACTTTATTAAAATAATAAAATATTAAGAAAACACAAATTTTAGAATGTAAACCCTAATTTAAAACTTGAAAATTAAAATTTCAAAATAAAAAATATATATTCCAATTAATTAAAACTAAAAATATTAATTAAAATATATAAGTAATATAAATTATTTGTTAAATAATTTTTTTTAAACCAGATGTAAATTTAAAATCATTTAAATTCATTTACTTTAAATTTTAGTATAATGAGCATATATCCATCTTAAACCTGTATCTATCACCCAAATTATGCAAATTCGACAGTTGTTATTTGGATTTCCCAAAATTCATTACCAGATTCGATCAAAAAATGGTCAAGAAAAAGAAAAAGACAGTAAAATTAGCCTACTCTCTTTATAACAGGCATAAGTGTTCACACTGTGATCAAAGCTTTTATGCTACAGCGGCCTGAAAAATAGGTGAGAAGAGTCAACATACATGGAATCAGGCAGACATATTCATGGTTGTTAAGTTGGTGGGCATGATGATCTATCCCAACTGGAGATAGATTGCTCTCATCTACAATATGAAAGCAACCGATATGCCTCCAACTTTGCATAGCGAACCCCGTATCCATTTCATGATACAGATGGCCAACACATTTTTGGGTGAGTCATGCCTTGAAATGCAAACTTGGTTCATTTTAGGCGAAGTGGATGATCTCCTCACTGTCACTAAAGAGGATTTACATTCGATGAAACCCTATTCTTCTGTAGATCTGTCGTGCCTATCCAAGCTGTACATATAATATTTATTTAATTAGGTCCTGATCCCACGTGTAAATATTTAGATTCGTTTCTTTCACATCGAAAACTAAAGTGGGTATAATGGGGTGGTGTACATTACTAGCACATCCACTTAGCTTGTGGTCCGTGAACACCAATAGATCACAAGTTAAGTGTCATGAATAAGTTATATGTTACTTGTTCTCCATGCTTAGTTGTACTCATCCCTTAGTTGTACTGGAGCTATGACTTATCCATGCATTAGCTACCCATTATTTTTTATATTTCTTATTTTTTATAATTGTTTATTTGGAATTTTGAACGACAACCATAATACTAAAAAAATTAATAAAAGAATGGTGTTAGAGTAAACAAATAATTTATTTTTAATAGTTTAATTTATTGATTTTTATTAAATAATTTTAAATAAATATTAATTTTTATATTAAAAACTAAGTCAATTTAATAAGGTGATTAAACTTTTTACAAGAAAATAGGCTTCGTTCGGCTGTTCACATTACTCATCAAACCTTGACATTTACTTGTAGTCATGCTCACATAATACATCAAACTGTATCATTTATTTTTAATAGTTTAATTTATTGATTTTTATTAAATAGTTTTAAATAAATATTAATTTTTATATTAAAAACTAAGTCAATTTAATAAGGTGATTAAACTTTTTACAAGAAAATAGGCTTCGTTCGGCTGTTCACATTACTCATCAAACCTTGACATTTACTTGTAGTCATGCTCACATAATACATCAAACTGTATCATTTAATTTTTGCCTTATAAGATTGCATCAATTCACTATGATGGCTAAAATCTCTAAATAGACCTTTAGTAACACGATAAAGTTGATAATGTTGACATGGCAACAGTTTGTTTGTTTGCGCTTTTTAAATTTCTAATCTATAACACGTGTGAATGTAAATTCAAATGATGATAGTGGCTCTAATCTATAACACATGTTTAACACATTTTAAAGTTTTTTAAAACGAGGAAAGGGTATATATGCTAATTGTGTAGTTTTCTTATTACATTAATAAAAAAAACTTAGTCAAATTCATTAAATATTTAATTGCTTAAATTTTGTAATATATTTTTTAAATTTTTATAGTTCTTAATGACATTGCTAGAAATTTTGGAATTATAAATTATAAAAAAAAAATATTAATTTATTTATAAATAAAATTTTAAAAATAATATATATTAAATTTTAATGGGCATGTGCAAGCTAATGACGGTCACTTTTGGCGCGTTAGATGTAATCGAAAACTGAAAAATGAGGCATCCTCAACTTACTTGGTTTTTTTGAGATACTTACATAAGATATCTTGCATCGAGTAAAAAATATAAAACGTAGGAAATTGAGTCACGTTTCTGAATATATAAATTTTAAGTATTGAAAATTTACATAACTAGGTCAAATTTCATTTTTCCTAACAGTCACTTTTTATTTTTTTGGCAAATGATAAAGTATATGTTTTTGTGGGTGCAGCCTTTCAGTGCCTAAATGATGGTTTCGGGCTACAAAATTGGTAGACATGTATAGAACCCATAGCACTAGTGCAGCACTATCTTTCCCAAATTAAATGTTTAATTTTTATTTATTTTTAATTATGTAAGTGATCAAACCTCGAGAACAATACGTCAAATGTGGGTGCAGCCTTTGAAGGTCTTAATGCCATTATTTTGACTTGGATTTTTTTTAGCATGTAGAGGTCGGTGTCTACTAGTGCAGCATACACTTTTTTTTTTAAATGGTTGTGAAATGAAAAAGTTACTTAATAAACACTAACAACATGTTTTTTGACTTAAGGAGTGATTATCACAAGCAAATTAGGAAATAAATAGAAAAACTCAATATATTTTTTTTTTAAATTACATATTTGGAATCTACATAAAACATTCTATCTATGCCTAAAATTTAGTCAATAATGGTCATGTATGTCATGCTATAGAGAGCGGTGAAAACAGGCATATTGAGAAAAAAGGTGGAAATGTCTAATTAGCTATGGTTCGGTAAATTCCATAGCACAGGTTTGGTAAGTCCGAACCAACCACATAGGACTGTGGCTGACATGTGGGCACGGGAGGAGTGGGTGATTAGGTGCTCAGGAATGCGCGCGTGTTATATTTAAATTCAAATAATGCGTGCGTGTTATAGTTAAATTCAAATATTTTGGTTGGCACGCTTAATGTTAGACGAAACATGAGCGCGTTTCTTCTTTACAAAATGCATGAGCGTTTTGTATCTACATAACGCACGCACGTTATTAACTTCACAAATTTATGTTTTTAAGTGTTGGATGGAGTTAAAGGGGGTGAGAGAGAGAAGAGACATACGATCTTCATCATCATCATCATCACCATCACCATCTTCATCATCATCGTCATCATCGTTGTCGTCATCATGGGGATGACGATGATGATGATGATGATAATGATGTTAATAATGATGATGATGATGATGATGATGATGATGCTGATGAAGATGACAATGATGATGACGATGATGATGATGATGATGATGGCGATGAAGATGATGATGATGATGATGATGATGAAGAGGGTGATGAGGAAGAAGGTGATGATGGTGATGAATATGATGATGATGAAGAGGGTGAATCATGATGACGATGATGATGATGATGATGATTATGATGATGATGATGAAGATCATGATGAAGATGATGATGATGATGATGAAAATGGTGATGATGATGATGATGATGATGATGATGATGATGAAGATAACGATGAAGATGATGGTGATGACGACCACAACGATGATGATGAAGATGATGATGAGGAGGAGGAGGAGGAGGAAGATGGAGATGGAAATGATGATGATGAAGATGGTGATGAGGATGATGATGATGATGAAGATGATGATGATGAAGATGATGAAGATGAAGATGATGGTGATGATGATGATGATGATGATGGTGGTGATGATAAAGAAGAGGATGATGATGATGATGATGATGATGAATATGATGACATCATCATCCTCCTCCTCATATTCATCACCATCATCCTCATCTTCATCATCATCTTCATCATCATCATCATCATCATCATCGTCATCCTCTTCTTTATCATCACCATCATCATCATTTAATGAACAATTAATGCCATTTGTATTTTACAAGCAGTGTTAGAAACCAAAATTTGAAGGGTGGGGGAGCATCATTCAGTCTAAATTCTAGAAACCCTATGTTCAAGGTGACATGTTTCAGTGTGTAAGGAAAAAAGATGAAGAAGACTGGAAATCTATTAAATAGCAATCTGATCAAAGAAGCAAATATTTCAGAATTGAATATGCATCCTTTTGGTGTCGGTCTGCCTAGGATGGCTTGTAGGTCCAACAAAAATAGGGTGTTATTTCAGTGTCTTTTTCAAGTCCAAAAACCAATAACCAGTTTCATGAAAACTTAGCACTGGGCACTTGGGCCAAAACAAAAGAAATAACAGCCAAAAATCCCGAAATGAAGCTTGGTTGGAACTGCAAGAGTTTAAAGAAGCCATGGCGGGCATAAATGGTGGTTGTGAATGTCTAGAGACAAATAATATATGGAATGAATGATCATCTCTACTTTCTTCCTAGAAAGAATTAAATGGAATCAATTACTGCCACTTCCACTGCCACCACCACCACCATAGATTAAACATCAACATACGGAATGATTATCTGTGATTTCCACCCAACAAGAATCTACTGTCATATTCTAACTATCAACCATTGAATATATGTGATTTCCACCCAACAAGAATCTACCGCCATAGACTAACCATCGCCTTAGCAAGAATTAAATGACTCAATTAGTGATGGGCCTAATTTGAATCCCATAGAATTAGATAGCTTCATTTAGTCACGGGCCTAATTTGGCTGCAATAGAGTAACCATCAATGACCGCATTAGATAGCTTCACTGACTCCATTAAAATTCAATTGGACATGACATGAATGATTTAAATTCAACACCTTAGCTAGCTTCATTTCATTAAGTGATGGGCTTAATTTGACGGGAGCATGGGAACCTAGACTCCATTAAAATTCAATTGGACCCATTAAAATTCAATTGGACGTGACATGAATGATTAAAAATAAACTCTAGATGCATACGCAAGACACTTAGACGATGGATGAACATCCGATACGTTGATGCTTTAAATGATGAACTCTTTCCTTTATGGCATTATAGGGATGCTTACCCTGCATTTAACAACGACATTAATTAGTTAATGGCTTCCATGTTCGAAGCATAGAGAAAAACCTTGTCACATTAAAAAATCCTTGCAACATCATACAAATTAATAGGGGAGGCTACCAATATGATCTCAATTTACGAGAATCTTCCACGTAGCAATAATTTATACTCTGTATAAAGTGAATATTATTACTTTTTTTAAAATTTGTTTCCCTCCCTTAACTTCATTTTGTAGATCTGTGCTGGCTATTGTTTGGAGTTAGTTATCCTGCCCAATTCCACAACCACTTTTCATTAGATTGTGTGAAAAAATATAGCATTTATTGCCCTCAACCTAGCTCATTTTACCTCTTCCTAGTTCAAAGGCACTCATGCTCCTCTGTTTAAAATCACATAAATTTTGGACCGAGATATCGATGATGTGCAAGCAGGCTCGACCAACTGACTGGTTTGGGTCCTAAAAAGACCAAAATACTCCACTCAACCCACTTAAATGAATTTGAGAAATAATACCCCTGTGACTCTATCGGGTTAATTTCGACGGTTAAAAATTTCAGGTGGGTAGGCCGTAAAAGGTTGATCGATCTCTAGTCCACCTATAAAGTTGAATCAGATGGTTTGAAACTAGAATCAGAATACACAACGGTTCTAAAACCAAAGTAAGCAGTTTAAGTATAACTCTTACCTACAGCAGATTGTCCAGTGACCATAATTCCTATCAAACTAAGTGGCAAGTGCAGACCATACTGAGAGAACCTAACATAAACTCCAATAGAAAAAGGTCAAGAGGGGGAACTCATTCGTATTTGCATAGCTGGGTATTTTTATTTGATATTAGTTTTTTTTTTAAGTTTTGAAGAGCAACTTGAGTTCCTAATAATGTTTATCATTTTTTTTTCAAACAAAAACCACCCATGGAGAGTGGATATGCTACACTGGCTAAATTTCGTATTTGATAGGAAGAGGACAACAAAGGAAATATGGAGAAATCATGTGCCTGTTCTAGGACCTTGAAGGTAGGGGTTTACGGTTTAGAGGACAGATAAGAATGACAAGTTTATCTTTATTGAGTGTATATTATTGAATTCTTCATCCCAATCTGTGTTTTTTTATCCACAGTATGCTCACAGTAATGTCTAGAGCATTGGTCCCACAGAAAAGGATATTTCACATGTGAATTGTGTTATCAGGTTCATGGTTTTTTTATTTCTCAATTTGTTATTTTTGAATTAAACATAATTAATTTTTCATTCATCCATTTTGGTTTTATAACTTGAAAAATGGATGAATGAAACCCCATCCTTTATATCTCTCTCCCCTCCTCTCCCTATCCCTTACTAACCCGAGCTCTCTCAGTCTCTCTCTCTTCCCTACACCTCCACCTACCTCTAACCACATCTCCCATCTCTCTTTCTCACTCCCTATAACTAACACCCTCTCCTCTCTCTCTCTCCCCCTCCTCCCCCCCCCCCAACCTTTACTAACCCCCTCTCTCAGTCTCTCTCTCTCTCTCTCTCTCTCTACCCCTCGCTAACCCCCCTCCTAGCCCCTTACCCCTAACTAACCCCCCCTCTCTCATCCTTGATTATACACCTCTCTCTCTCTCTCCCCCCTCTCGCTCTCTCTTAATCTCCCTTCCCCTACCACTAACCACCCCCATCTCTAATCCCTAAGCCCCTAACACCAAATCCCTATTTAACCTCCTAACCCATAGAAACTATTAAATAAAGTATTGAATAAGGTTTTGATGATTACAATAACGCGCACACGTTTTTGAATCCTATCCTACATGTTAATAATTCCACCCATGCCTAGTTCTAATAAACATGCATGCATTTTCAATTTGCGAAATTCTACCGCGTTTTGCGAATGCATGATTGCACCTAAAGGGTCCCTCAACTTCGTGCGAGGACCCTAATTTATTTTTTCATAGTAGACACTCTTAGTCTTAGAAGGAATTCCACACTTTGTAAATGAAATATATTAATAAAAAAACAAATTATAACTTCCAATAGTTAAAAGGTTGTTCATCATAAGGGATTTAAGTTATTATGATGTTTTAAAAAAGTAAGTAAACAAAAAAGTAGATTATGTCTTTTCTTGATTGTTTGTACTTATACTTGGATTTAATTATAACCAGCAAAGATCTATCTTAAAAGGGGATCTACCAATCATAGAGATGAGCCTACATGTTATCTTTTTTATAATATTTTTTTTTTATAAAGGACACATACCACACCACAATGAGCATGGAAGGAGTTACACATCCCACGTAGAAACCTTGTTTTATTTAAATATAAGAATTAAAATATATAATGATGAAGAAAAAATAATAATTAGTAAACATGTGAAGAAGAAACAATGTGAACAAAATATTTAAGAAAGTAGAAAGAAACAATTCCGCATTCACATATTATGGAAGTTTTATCTTGGAATCTCCTTGAGGAAAAAAGCCAAAAATAGCTACTACTCCTCATTGTATTTATTAAACCATTCATAATACAAAATATTTATCTACATCATCGCTTAAAAAATTGACTTTGTTAATGGAGCTTAGTATTGTCAATTCAAACATATTTAATCCAAACATGCTTTACCATCTAGATTCATTTTTCTACAACTATTATCTTATAGCAAGAGCTATTGGCAACATTGCCACCTCCTAGCCCTTGTTATAAAATGCAATCAAATAGTCATATTTCCAATTTATGAATCTTTAAACTTATTGGATAAATTCCTAGGGACTTTATGAAACTTTGTCCTCGAAAAACTTACTCATTTTTGTTTAGTCAATTATATGGATATTTATTTAACGAAAAATTTAGCATTTAATAATAAGGTATTTACACTTATAGGTGTTTGGGGTGGACTAGTATATATGTTTTTTTCTAAATTGCAAACTCGTGTACTATGTAATTACAACTACACGTAGAGAAAAAGTAACACATAACGTATTTGTGACGTGCTTCACTTGTAACCTATAAGTTAAGTGATTATACTAGTAATATATTTTGAAAAATAATAGTGATTATTACAAAACAAAATAAATGATTTATAAAATATTTATGAAAAATAAGTGAAATATTATTGTAAGAAATAATGGTTCACTAATCCAAAACAAAATAAATTATTTATTAAATAATGAAGTATTATTGTAATAAAAAGAATGATTTATTCCCGGGCTGTAGGATTGAAATGGACGTTGCTTCTTTTAGTCCAACATTGGAATACTTGCGCTCTACGTAGTGTTAATTGTTAATTTGAACCACTGCAGACTGATTTTCTTCATTCCGAATTTCAGGAAAGTCCATCGACATTACTATTGATCACTCTATGTAGTTTCAACTTCATGACTTCACGCAACTCAAAATTCGGTCTCGCTCACAATTGTTGTCCTTCTCAGACGGAAGCGAATGGATAACCTCGCATCCTTGGGTATTCAATCTTGGTGATGAAGTTTTCAAATATAAATATGATCGCCCTATCTGTTGAGGGTGTAGCCTCTAGACAATAATAGTCATTTATTCTGATTATGTATTTAGCTACTTAGTGGCCAGCTAAAGGGCTACTATTATGTATTTAGCTATCTTTTTAGGTATGGAGCTAAGGTTACTATCTGTAAGTACATGATGTTATTGGAGGTAGGTTTTGGAAAGCCATAATTATAAAAGAGGTTTAAACTATTATTTTGTTTGGGAATATGATTTTAAATTGTCTTTTTATTTGGTAAGAGTTTGTTTCGTTTTTCTAGAAATAAGAAAATAAGTTAACCATTCAGGTTACTTATTACCAATAAAATCTTAAGATTGAATCAATAAAAATTAGAGCAATAACTTTATAATGACTTTTCTTAATTATAGTATTATAAAAAAATTTAATTTTTTTTTCTCTTTATGATTTCATATTGGTGTAAAGACCTTTCTTATAAATGCCCACTATGTAAAAATAAATTATTTATTTTTAATTTATATATATATATATATATATGTATATGTATATGTATATGTTTTTTTTTTCAACCAAAAAAAAAAACGTATTATTGCTATTCATTGGAATCAAATGGGACAAAGATAGTCAACCTTATACATCAAGGTTTTTGCATCATGATCATGGCTTCTAAACAGAAAGTCCAGAAACTTCTATCATATCCTAAATACATACAAAATTTACATATCGGACCCAAGTTCCAGATTTACAAACTTCAAAAATCAGAATAAACGCAGACAACACCTAGTCATAGAAGACCACATCACCCTTGTCCAGCAGAATGGAATCCATCCATTCCTCCCAAAACAAATGGCCTTCTAAATCCAGAAGAGCTTGCTTAGATAACTTATCAGCCATATCATTGTGCTCCCTATAGATATGATTGAAAGATATGCACTCGACCTTAGCAATTTCCTCCTTTATGCGCGTGCACCATTGATTAAGCTCCAAAATATTGAGTTCATACTCTCCAATTGCCCACTTTATAGTGACTCGAGAGTCACCAAAAACCTTTAAATTAACCAACCCAAAAATATTTGCACATTTCAGGACACTCCACAAAGCTAACAGTTTTGCCTTCATATTGCTACCATTTCCACAGTTCAGCCTTATTGAGAAGTGATGATCCTTGTTTAAATATATGACACCACCAGCTGCACAGTAACCATTCTTTGCAGCCCCATCAAACAGGAGTATAGGTTGGTCAAATTTCAAGGAAAACTGACCTATATTTCTTACCCCAGCTGGGTTCTTCACTGATTTGGAATGATGGGCAAGTTTAATAGCAATCATCCCACACACCTTAATATCCAAATATTGACCTTGAAAAGTAGCACAATTCCTGGCATACCAAATTTCCCAAGACACAAAAATGGGCAAAAATAATGAGTCCATAGAATTTCTGTACCAGTTAAGAAGAGATTGACCAAAATTACCCACATCCCAATCATTATTGACTTTCATTTCTATACAACAGAAGTTCCATACCATCTTTCCAAAAGAGCAGGAAACAAACAAGTGATAGATGTTTTCAGAATTTTCCTTGCACAGTATACACCAATTTGGACCACACCATCCCCTCTTCAGAAGATTATCCCAAGTTTTCAATGAACCCTGCAAGGCATGCCAAAGAAAGCATTTGATTTTTAATGGGACATCCCACTTCCAAATCTTCTTATACCACCAGTTTTGTGGAAATATGTATCTCTCTTGCATTATTCTGTCATAGGCATATTTTGCAGTGACCATACCAGTTTTCCCATTTCCACACCAAACCAATCTATCAATTTGAGTAGACAAAGCACAACCAGCAGAGTTAAGGGCATGAACATAATTATCCCAGACAGTAGCATCGTTACCATCCAACCCCAAATCCTTGGATTTATACCAATATGAGTCACCATTACTATTTCTGATATCTTTTAGATAAATCATCCCATAGATCTTCAAATAATCCCGAATTCTGTTCGGTAGACCACAAGAATCCTCAATACCCAGAATATAGTCTCGGCCAATCCTAATGATCTCACCGTTTCCTACCTCCCATTTCAGCTCACCAACAATCCAGTTCGACACTTTCTTTAGACCATGCCACATAGGAGATAGACTTCCCCTAAGAGGCATCGAATTCCTGATCCAGTCAATCACATCCATCCTAATATATTTTGAATTAATAATTCTGGACCAAAGAGTGTTCTTGAATAGACACCTCCAAAGACTTTTTATCCTAAGTTCCATGCTAAAAGAACCGAGGTCTTTTATCCCCCAACCTCCAAATTTTTTAGGCTGGGATAGAGTCTCCCACCCCGTCATAACCAAATTGGATCGATATTTTCCTCCAGACCACAGAAAATTGAAGATTAATCATCTGATAACATTAATAATGTAGACTGGGACTTCAAGCAAAGACATCCAATAAACAAGAATCCCCATCAAGACATCTTTAATCAGTGTTAGCTTGCCACCAAAAAATAGCAACCCGAATGCCTAATGATCAATGCGAGATTCTAATTTTCGAATAAGCCACCACCAGTCTTTAATCTGGTAATTATTAGGTTTCAAAAAAAACCCCAAATATTTAAGACCATCATCAATTGGGAAGCAGCTATAAGGCAAGAAACATGAGATTTCACGTCTCCTTTCTAATTCCACATTCATATAATGGAAACTAGATTTAGAGTTGCTTACCATCATACCAGATACATTGCAAAAAGTCATGATAATATTCCTGAATACCCTCCATTCAGAAACAGTAGCCAACCCCGCCAATAAGATATCATCAACAAAGATAAGATGAGTTATAACACAGCCAATTCCCATCTCAATACCTTTTAACATGCCATCATTCTTTGCATAGTTCAACATCCTACTGAGCCCATCAATTATTAACAAGAACAACAATGGGGACAATGGGCATCCCTGACGAAGCCCCCTAGAACATTTGAAGAAATTAGAAGGTGATCCATTGATCAATATAGCAATGCTGGCTGTACAGACACAACTCATAATCGAGTTGAGCACAAGAGGAGGAATACCAATCTGTATCAAAATGAGTCTTAAGAAAGTCCAATTGACTCAATCATACGCCTTTTCCAGGTCCATTTTTAGCAGCATAGCACTATGATTCCGAGCTTTGATAGTATGTAGCAACTCCTGAGAAGTACCAATGGCATCATGAATTTGTCGATTATGCAAAAACCCAAACTGTTCCTCGGTGATATGATCAGATAGAGTAGATTTAATCCTTTGTGCAATGATTTTGGAAACCAACGTGTAGGCTAAATTACATAAAGCAATCGGTCTGAAGTCACCAAAATTCGCAGGTTTACCATTTTTTGGAATCAGAGTAATAAAAGAAGAATTCAGAGCCCCAGAAGTAAAACCATATAGCCTAGTATGTTCCACCATTCTCAGAATGTCCATACCCATAATATCAAAAAAATGAGTGTAAATTTCAACAGGACAACTGTCCAGACCAGGACTTTTCTCCTTGGCAAAGAGTTTCAGCGTTTTCTCCACCTCCTCAAGAGTGACCTCATTCCCCAACTCAGCAACCTCATCATCATTAAAAAACCGAGGGTAGAGTTCAGCCACCCTAATCTGATCCATGAGTTCTCTATTGCCTTCGTCCTTATAAATATTGCCAAAATGAGAAACAACTTCAACTTTTAAAGCATCACCCTCAGAGATAATATGACCATCCAAATTTTCCAAATCCCAAATAGAATTCATGTTTCAGCGAGCAGAAGCAAAGGAATGGAAAATTTTAGTATTTTGATCACCAAGATTAATCCACAAAGCCCTACTCTTCAAACGCCATTCCATTTCCTCCTGAATAAGGATCTCCTCTTTTTTCTTCTCAAATTGCTTAACCACTTCAAATTCCTCCTCATTCAAAAAACCATCAATATTGACAGAATGGTACTTCTGAATTTCAGCCTCCAGGAGAGCGAAATCCTTCTTATCATTCTCTTTTTGATCTTTGATCCAGCTCACAACCTCTTTCTTAAGTAATCTCATTTTAATACAAAACAAGTCAATGGGATTATTGGCCACAACATTCACACCTTGCTAGAAATCTTTAACCAATCTGCAAAAATCCTCTTGCAACAGCCAAGATGAATTAAACTTAAAAGGGACATTCTTCTTTAAACCATAATCATCGAACTGAAAAACAATGGGCCAGTGATCAGAGAACTTTGACTCATGCACCCACGATCTGAATCTCTAGAATAATTCCAATAATGGCACTTTCACCAAAAAACTGTCCAGTCTTTTGTGAATGCCTTCCCCCCCTCGTCTACGATTTGTCCAGGTTGGTAGCATTTTAGTGGGAGAAACGTCAACCAGCTCATAATCCATCAGGATCTTTGAGAAATAATCAGACAATGGATCCAATCTAGCTTTATGCCCCCATAATTCTGAAGGTGACTTTGTGAAATTTAAGTCACTTGCAAATATAAGATTATCTGCATTTAATATCCTAGAACTAGCAAGAGAATCCCAAAAATTCTGTCTGTTTGAATAGGGGGCATAGCAGTTAAACACAGATAATTTAAAATTAAGGCCAATACAAAAACCCACCAATAAGTTCCCCCAATCAGTTCTAAAAGATTTAAAAGAGAACAACTGAGGGTTCCAGGCCACCGCCAGACCACCAGAAAGCCCCGAAGAATTTGTGGCCGATACCTCCCAATTTAGCAACAAATCCCCAATTTTCGAAATAGCATCAGAACAGGAGCACATGGTCTCCTGTAAAAGAACAATACCCGAGCAAGTAGACTGGAACAGGTTGGTGAGGGCCCTTGCCCAAGAAACCCCACCCAACCCACGCACATTCAAGGAAAGTAGGGACATTAAGAAATATCAACCACAGGCATCTTCGCTCTAAGGCCCGACACAGAATCATCCACCCCCACCACCTCAACAGCTGAAAACCAATCCACCAGTAAACCGGGGTCTGGAGCAATTTTCTTTTTTTTCCCTTTACGAATAGTCACATTTTGAAATTTTGGGACTTGAATAGGCAAAACCGCCGAATCCAAAGATGGATTTTTTGAATAAATAGGGAGGGGCGAAAACCCAGTAGAAACATGAGGCTCAATCTCACCCATACTGACAGAAACATCAGTCTCCTTTCCAGGAAACACCAAGGCAATGTCCCCATCCCAGGAACCCTCAACCATAAAAGGAGGAGAACTCTCCACAATAATAGGAGCAGAGGGAAAATTAGGCTCAAAAACATTTGAAACCCCAACACTAGAAGCATATACAACATCCTTCTCAGGACAAACGATGGGCGGGCAACTATCTAAATTAACAACATCTATATATGTATATGTATAATTTAGTCATTATATGTTTATTATTATTAATTTATTATGGATAGGTTATCTATATATTTGTTCTACTTGTTTTACTTTAGAGTGGATTTTGGTTGGAATAATGCTTTTTGGTAAAATCTAAATTTAAAAATGGTTAAATTGAGTTTTTGAATCCATAAATACACCTATAGCATTAATAGATGTGATTATAATATTTTTTTAATATTTCCAACTGCACTCCTAAAAATATGCTCAATATGGTAAAAAAAGGTTGAAAACATAAAATATTTAGACTACACCTCTCTCTCTCTATATGGTTTTCTATAATGATGATGGATTATATATATGGCTTATTATGATCACAATGGTTTAATGGTTTCATTATAATTAATGATGAACATAATTATAATTAATGTTAGTTGTGATTAACCAATACTTTAATCGGCATGGCCATAGTTCATCAACTATGATTATTCTCACCAACATCATCTAAGTATTCTCATTAACATAGTCCTATTCCATTTTACTAATTAATACGATTTCTACTTTATTCTCCATCCTAGAAACATAGTCCTATTCCATCTCTCTCTCACACACTCTATCTAAAACCCTAACACTTGATCTCTCTCTCTCTCTCTCTCTCTCTCTCTCTCTCTCTCTAAACCCCCAACCCCTAATCTCTCTCTCTATATATATCTACTTCCCCAAACCTCCACTTTTCACCCTCATACCCCCACCCCCCTCTCTCTCTCTCTCCCCTACCATTAACTATCTCTCCATCCCCCTCACTCTCTTTATAGCCCTCTTCCCGTACTCCCCCCATACCCTTAACCACCCACTCTCTCTCTTTCTATTGGTCTCTCACCTACTCCTACCACTAACCACCTCCTCTCTCTCTCTCTCTCTCTCTCTCTCTCTCTCTCTCTCTGTATATATATATATACATATATATATGTATATATATATGCCTCTCCCCTTACTCCCCCTACTCTTAGCCACCCACTCATGGTATCTCTTCTAATCTCTCTCTCTCTCTCTCTCTCTCTCTCTCTCTCTCTTTATGTTGAAATTTGGTTGTCATTGATGTCAAAGTATCCATGTGTCAGTTTGATGAAGTACATAAAACTATGTGCACATGTCCCTAATCCCATCTAGTCATGGTACTTCAAGTTGATGTCAAAGACGTGGTTGGATATGATAATATTTGGTGAATTTGAAGAAGTATATCAAAATATGTATGTAAGTCTAGAAAGTGCACAAGACCCACCAAGCAATGGTACTTCAAGGGGAAAAGACCCAACACATAGTGTTTCCCAAGTGCTAAGTCCCACTA
Organism: Larix kaempferi; assembly: GCA_027924585.1. Lineage (NCBI taxonomy): Eukaryota > Viridiplantae > Streptophyta > Pinopsida > Pinales > Pinaceae > Larix > Larix kaempferi. Next base: position 8,609,325 of record BSBM01000526.1, read on the forward strand.
TGCTAAGAAACTAGTATGTGCATGAACCACAAGTCATGATACCTCATTTGCGTAGATCAAGACAAGTGATAGATGCTTGATTAAGCTTTTAACTGTGAAGAAAGGAAGAAGGGATGTTATCGTCCAACTTGTGGACACATTGTCTAAACAAGTTGATTATAAATAAGAAGAAAAGTTGATGAGTGAAATGTAAGCTTGAAGATGAACAAGAGATAGTATTCTGAATTTGCAAGCTTTGAATATTGAGGTATCAATGGCTTATTGATCCGGAATAGCATGATCTAGTAGAGAGACAAGTGCGCATGAACAAAAGAGCACTATAAAAATGATGCACGGGGTGATATAGTAAATGATACAAATGCGCAAGAATATAAGAGCGGTACAACAGATGATGCACGAGATGATATAGTATATGAGACAAATGCAAAAGAACAGACACTAGTACAAAATGAGAGATAAATGACCAGGTGACCAAAAAATTTGGTCACCATAGTTTTTTCAAGGGAAAAATGAAAAAACTTGAGTGAGCCAACTAAAAAAAACCAAGATAAATTACCGATTTGGTCAAAGGCTAAAATATATGACCAGACAACAAGTAACTAAACTAAAAATGACCACATAACAATAAGATTAAGAATATGAATTGGTCATTTTTAATTGTGTCACTCTGACAATGGAAAATTACAATTTTGACAATGAAGTTGTACAATTTACTAAATTTTAACACTCAGATGGATTCAAAGACCCTTTTCTATAGGGTCTCTAAAACCATCTGCAGTGTTAAAATTTAGTAAATTGTAGACCCCCTCACCGATTCAGTGGGTTATTCTCTCATATATATTACCATCTAATATTACAAAACATACCATATATTAAACTAACCCAACATATATATTTGCACACAAATATTAACAAAAAATATATATATAAAAACCAATACACATATAAACAAAACATATGATAACGTAATGTTAACATTTCATAACTATTTTGGATGATGATTGACATTTTAATTGTATTTGGATGATGATTGTTATTCCTAGTTAGGTGTGTACACACAAAATGTTGACACTAGAACTTGGCACACGAACACTGTAGCTAGATGCACATGGTGTTGTCTATGCCAAAGGATGTCGAACTTTTGAGATGCTGCATGTTGGAAATACTGGCCTTGATGTTGTGGATTAGACCTCATCTAGGACGTTTCCCCTTAACCATAGTTGGACGTATTATTGGAGAATTGAGTGTATACACGCAATTGATGTGTTTTGAGAATGTGAAAACGTGGTCATCTAATTTTACACTCTAATCATATGTAAACGTGTTAAACATACTTCGAGCATAAATAAGTTTTTTGTTTTATTAAGACATGGATGATAGGTGAGCATACTTGAACCTGGGCATGTGCAAGCTAATGAGGGTCACTTTTGGCGCGTTAGATGCAATAAAAAAATGAAAAATCAGGCATCCATCAACTTACTTGGTTTTTTTGACATTCTTACAGAAGATATCTTGCATCAAGTTAAAAAGCTGAAACGTAGGAAATTGAGTCATGTTTCCGCAATATAAGTTTTAAGTATTGAAAATTTACATAACTATGTCAAATTTCATGTTTTCTAATAGTCACTTTTTATTTTTTTGGAAAATGGTAAGGTATATGTTTTTGTGGGTGCAGCCTTTCAATGCCTAAATAACAGTTTCAGGATACAAAAATTGGTAGACATGTATAGAACCCGTATCACTAGTGCAGCTCTATTTTTCCAAAATTAAATGTTTAATTTTAATTTTTTTTGAATTATGTAAGTGATCAAACCTCAAGAGCGACACATCAAATGTGGGTGCAGTCTTTGAAGGTATTAATGCAGTTATTTCGACTTGGATTTTTTATAGCATGTAGAGGTCAGTGTCTTCTAGTGCAACATGCAATTTTTTTTTAAAATGGTTGTGAAATGAAAACGTTATGAAATAAACACTAACAATATGTTTTTTTACCAACGGAGTGATGAAACAAGAAAATTAGGAAAAAAAATAGAAAATCTCAACAATTTTTTTTTAAATTACATTTTTGGAATCTGCATAAAAAATTCTATCTATGCTTAAAATTTCGTCAATAATGGTCATTTATGTCATCCTGTAGAGAGCGGTGAAAAACATGCATATTTAGGTGCATAATTGCACCTAAAGGGTCCCTCAACTTTGTGCACAAACGCACCTAAATTATTTTATTTTATTTTATGAGACATGGATGATACAAGAGTTGTAGATAGGAACATTGAAATTAATTACTATCATCCAATATAATGTTTAAATTTCACGTGCCTTAACTATTCTTTACTTTAAGTTAAGAAAATTCAGTGAAAATGCACCTCTATGTTTTTATGCTTTTACATCTTTGTCAAGAAGTTTATGCTTAGCACAACTTGTTTTGGTTAGCGATCCATATCTATAGGTAGTTGGTTTCAAGTTTAATTACTTTATTAGACTTGTGCATCACTGCAGTGTCACATTTAGCCATGAATTGAATATCTACAAATGATGTGGGCATCTTGTGGAATGTCCAATTTGGAGTTTTGATTAAAGGCCCATATCGACAAATGGTTTTGAGTTAGATATCCGGTTGTTTCTCTCTTCTATATGTTGTTCAATAGGTGTAGGCATATGTGGGAACTGAGCAGAGAAATTTTTGGGTGTTTTGTCGATTTTGGGTTCATTGGATCCAAGGGGCACATGGCACATGGCATAAGTTGGTTCACATGAAACATGGCACATGGCATAAGCTTTGATATTTTTTCTAGAAATGCCACATACTATAAACATTTCCATATGAACACTAAACCACATAAAAAGAACATATTTACAGATTATAATCATTTTATTGCTTTGGAAATCTATTTCTAATTGAACCTATAGTTTCCTCCCATGAAGATTTTCCGTTAAATACATTGTTGTATAGTGCGAATCTTATTATGTATAGTTGTTTCAATATCATCTACTATGATTATAGTATTAAATAGTAATAATGCATAATTAACAACATAATAAGAATTTTTTGAAATTTAAATGGATTTCAAATATTGCATTAAGAAATTCATATTATCTTCAATTATACCAGACTTTGTAACTTAATTTAATTGATTAGTGATTAAAATTTGACATATACATTTGGAATTGAAGATTTAATAAATACTTTGATTGATTCTTACTATTATTATCTTTATTATGGATAATCATGATAAATTTATTTTTATTTCAAATTTATTAAACAAAAACAATAATATAGAAATTGAAATGTAATTTTTTTAGTTATATTGAATCAACTTATGCCATGTTCCCCTTAAGTACATACACAACACGTTTTCGTTATATATATTTGGGGCAATTTGGGATCGAGTGGTATTTTCTTTTGTTGGAAGCAAAAGTCAGTGATTTTTATATAGCCGGTTGAGGGCTTCAGTCAGTCAAAAGATAGAGAAATGGGTTTTATATATATCAAGATTTGAGACCAAGGTTTGATTCTCAGGCCAAAAAGAAGGATAATTTTAGGGTTTGTTGCAGCTTCTGTGTGAAATCCAATGTAAAAAGGAAATATGTGTTATAAACAGGGGAATTAGGGTTTGCAGCGAGCAGGGAAAGGGTTCGAGACTCGTGAAAGAGTATGCCATTGGTTTTATTTGTTGAGGTTAGTCATGTTTTTGTTTGTGAATCTGTTATGATCATGATGGGTCAGAAAAAAGTGAGCTCTGTTTATGCGTATGAATGGGGGAGAACTATTGATTGTTTATCCTTCCATTCTTTGTACATATTAATGTGGAAAACCTATATGTAGTGGTAATTATTTAAATAAAGGTTTGTTGAATGATAATAAAAAAATCAAATTTAATCATAATAATGTATGCCCTAACCCCACAACAGATAGAAACCCAAGCTCTTGATTACACTGCATGCGTCCTACCTCCCTACCGCTACCTCTATCTAAACTGGTCGTGGCCATGGGTGGGTGAAACCATACACCTACTGGCCTCGTATCTTTTAAATTTTTATTTCAAAGACATATTTTATATAAAACATATTGCATGTAATTGATTTTTAGTTGTATAACTCTTTTCTTCCAATCATTTATGGAAAATTTCCTCCATAAGTCTACCCTGCCGAAAGGAATACGCATTGTGTTCAACTAATATAGCATGATTCGCAAGGACAACTCACTTTCTATAGTTTTTTGGTGGATAAAAGGTCCTCATACTATTCATGTGCCACTAGTGATGCAACCCCTCCTAGACAAGTACACAGAGATTTTTAAACCCCCAACAGATCTCCCTCCTAAGAATCAAGAGTGTGCAAAGAATACAACCTACGCTACTTGTGCTAAATTCCAAGAGATGTGGCAGGAAAAATCCTGACTACATCCCAATGAAGGTGACAGGAAAAAGCGTTGAAAACTAAGATCAGCATATGGCGACATTGAAGGGACAAATCTCCTGTTCTAACAATCGATAATTAACAAACAGAACGGGGATTCCCATGTGCATGCGATAAGGATCTCTCAAACGGTTCCATTCTTTTGCGAAGTTTTCCATTTAAATCCAATCAAAAGTCCTACGAAAACCATAATTCCAACAGAACTCTGTGTAAGAGTTCTATCCAACGATTTCACAAATTGCGCCAAGCAGTTTTGGAATGTGCATGGGAAAGGTTATAAGTTAGGGTTTACGGGTTTTGGATTTTATGGAATTGCTTGTTATTTATACATCAGCTATCAATTATCTATATATTATCTATCTGCAGTTTGGACAATACACTTGTATTATCCTCTTGCAATCTAAGAAAAATATATTTATGCTTCTCCAATCTAGAAAAATATACTTGCTAATCCCCTCCAAATTCTAAAATATAAACGGATATGCATATAATTATTAAATATTAAATATTTATATTAAATTCTACTAAATACAACCACATTTACACTCATAGATGTTTATATTTTAGAATTTTCCATGAACTAGAGCCTATGCTTTTCCTAGATTGCATGAGGATGAGACAAGTGTACTGCCCAGATTGATTTGGCACACGTTACAAATTCTAAATAGTCAATTATATATATATATATATATATTGCATGAGGATGAGACAAGTGTACTGCCTAGATTGATTTGGCACTCGTTACAAATTCTAAATAATCAATTTTTTATATATATTTTGGTAGCTATGCATGGATAACTCATAGCTAGCTCATGGACCCTAATGAGAAAAATGGCGTTGGTTGAGCTTTGCACACTTGGAGTCCAGCTGCTATGTAAGATTTGCCTAGTACCAACCAAGAGAAAAAAGTGGGAAGAATTTTTTCTGCGGTCTTCTTTCCATTTAGTTAGCAACGAAGGTTTTCAGTTATAATTTTTATATCCTTTTAACCTGGCTTCAGTTTTCCACTGTGGTGGTTTGAGAACTTGGTTAGCCTTTTTTTGGTAGTATTGGTGGGACGATTTTTATCCTTGGTTTGTTGGGTGGCCATATTTGTCTTTTCATTACAAAAAAGAAAAAAGCACCTTGGGACACCTATCTTTGTATGGGAGTGCTTTTCTAAACCTTTTACCGATGAAATTGGTTTCCTTTGGAGGGGTATCACTGTCACAAAACCCTTCCTGCGGCCTAAAATGTATTTCGGGTTTGTTGTCTAGTTTGGAGGGAGATCCCATTTTTCTTGCTCTAGAATCGGGAACTAGGGTTAATACCAAAAAGTGTTTTGGTGAACAAGCGAGACTCCGCAGACATATCAAAATCATTAAGGTGCGCGAAGGGTTAGAATGCTTTTTCCTCGATGCAGACATTAACCTTGGAAATGTTGTCAAAGAGGGCTCTGGTGGGTAGACTGGACTTTGTGAGAGGGAATAAGGTGGAGCTAAACAAATGGGTTAATAAATTATGGGTTCCTATCTATGGATATGCTCCCAGGATCAATTTATTGCTCAGAGGGTGGATAATCTTCATTTTTCTGGATGAATAACATATTGAGAATATCTTAAACAGAGTGTGGATTTACAAGGAAGGGTCTCTATTTTTGAAGCGTTGGCATCTAGGGTTTAATCCAGAGAAGGAGCAATGGACTATGAGACATATTTGGATGTTGATTCCCAGTCTCCCCTTGGAATTATGGTCTCATAATGTGTTGGAAGGCTTAGCTAACACTGTCAGCAAATACATTAGGGTTGATAAAAATTCGTTGTCTGGTGTGGAGAAAAAAGTGGCGAGGGTAATAGTTGAAATGGATTTGGCACGCAGTTTACCTGCAGATGTGGAAATTCTTTGGGGTGACAGGTTATTGAGACAACGGTTAGATTACTTCAAAATCCCCTTTAGATGCTACTTGTGCCATCAAGTTGGACATACCAAAGCACATTGTCCTTCTTTATGTGTTGGTTCTTCCCTCTCTTCAGATAATTCGGGTTTTGATCCTGTTTTGGCTTCAATATCGAAAAACGACACGGCAAAGTGTACATCTTCAAACCCTAAGGTTGTACTTTTGATGGGTAAGGATTCTCCTACTTCTAATGATTCCCCCACTCTGTATATTGATGTGAGTAAAAAAGAATTGGGCTTCTATCTTTCTATAGAAAAATACTTAGATAGAAGGATTTCTTTGGGGGAAGTGGATTTATTCTCTGCTAAAAATGATTTTCTAGGGTTTGAGAATATATGTTGTGGGACAATTCTAGTTGTTTATCCAAATTTAGATAGCTGAGGGAAAAGTTTTATTGGAAAAAACTCAGTTTTATAGGCTCCCTTGGATGATTGTATGACTGATTTGGGTGGGGATTTGAAGCAGGGTATATTATATAAAAACCATTTTCCCAATCACCCCTCTTCTGATGGAATTGAGAAACCTCATACTTTTTCTCCTCCTCGGGACTCTACCCTTGATACACATATCCTGAAAGATAGTGGGTATTTGTCTCTGTAGGTTCAAACTTTTACCTCTCCCTTACAAATTTACTCAAAAAATCCTTCTTCCAACCCTCTGGTTAACTCAATACATTTTCGAAATGTTACTATTCGGAGAGAAAAAAAACAAAACAAAACAAAACAAAAAACAAAAAACAAAACAAAAAACAAAAAACAAAACAAAACAAAACAAAAAACAAAAAAAACAAAACCTGGAAAAGGTGAATCTGGGGGCGTCATCTCTTGAGTATATACCTGTTTTTACTAGGCTGAAGGATGTTGACGTAGGTAAAAAAGGACAAAAGGTATTTCTTTCTTCTGGGGAACTTAGAGCACATTCCCCAATCAACTCAGTGCATTAATGTATGTCATGTCTCTAAATGTTCGAGGGTTGGGTAAAGCTACAAGGGTTAGGGCTTTATCAAAACTCATAAAAGATACTAACCCATACATTAGTTTACTCCGGAAAACTATGTGTGTTGATTTTGATGTTGTAGAAACAATAGCAAAGATTCTCCCTAATCGGGAAATATCAGTTATTAGTGCCAGGGGTTTATCAGGTGGGCTAGTTTCTTGTTGGAACCATAAAGATTTGACTTTCAGGAGCTATAAGACTCCTTGGGGGATTTTAATGAATGGAAAAATTTGCAATTTTGACCTTGATGTCTCTATCTTAAACATCTATGGGCCTTATAAATACAAAGAAACCTTTTGGGACTCTTTGACACATTCTGGACTGTTGAATATGAGGAATATTATTCTGGCGGGTGATTTAAATTTTACTATTTCTCCTGTAGAAATCTGGGGTTCCTCTGCTAAGATGGATGGTTTAGCTAGTTACTTTACAAATTTTCTTGAAAATTTCAAGTTGGTCAACATTGTACCCATTAGTTTGGAGATGACTAGGACAAATGGGCGTAGTGGAGATGAGGGGATACATAGGAGACTTGACAGGTTTCTTACTAAATCAGTTTTTTTACAAACTTTTCAGAGATACAAAACTTGGGCTACTAAAAAAAAATCTCAGATCACTGGCCAATTTTATTCCAATTTGATGGGGACTTTCCAAACTTAAATTCCCCTTTCAAATTTAACTCCTTGTAGCTTACAAATCAATATTTTTATGACTTTGTTAGAAGCTCTGGGTTAAGTTGGGTAGATTTTGAAGGTTTAAATTCGATGGAGCTTTCGGTCTATAAATTGAAAAATATTAAAGGTGCGGTTATTCATTGGATTAAGGATAACAAAGCAAAGGATGAGGCTGAGATGAATTGCTAGAAGAACTTATCAGAAGGATCAGAACTAGATTTGAAAACAGGTTCCTTACTGAGGAAGATATTGTTATGAATAAAATAATAATAAAATAAACATCAACATATATATATATATATATAAGAATAACAACAAACAAGAATAATATAATAATATAATTAATTAGTGAAATGGTGTAACTCTTTATGAAGAGTTGCATTAGACACCCTTTAAACAATTATAAATACGGGAAAGTCTATCTTGTAAAAGACCATATCTATTTTATCAACTTTTATATATTTTCATGGATTATTTGTATTTTCAAAAGTGGAAGTTCGAGAAGTTCCAGTAAACGGATTCTTACCGTTATAGTGGTATCAGAGCCTCGTTGGCTAATCCGGCCTTTGGCCATATATTTTTTTTGGCTTGTAGCCATCATTAGGGTTTCCCTAAAATCTAGGACATCGTCCAAAAATGTAAAAAAACTAAAAAGAAAACAAAAAGAAGAAAAGTAAAAACAAAGAAGTAAAAAGAAAAGAAGAAGTAAAACCGCACATGGTTTTAAAGTGCACATGGTTTTGTGAGAAGTGGGTTTGGTTTTATTCCCTAACAACAAACCAAAAGTGAGATTTGAACTTGGGTGCGGAAGGTTACAACCATTCCTCCCAACCAACCATTCTACACCATTTTACAAAAATTAAGGGGAAATTAAATTAGAAGAGTATCAACACAAATAATTTTTACAAGAATAATCATATTGAACATTGTTATTAAAATATATATATATATATATATATATATATTTCAAGGAGGATTCTTTCCAAAATTCGAAAGGGAAGAAGACAAAATCAAGGAAGACCCCCTTATCAAAGAATACCAAGTCAAAGAAGAACTTGAAGCAAAGACAAAGTCACAAATTATGGCGAATTCAAAATCGGAAATGACATTGCAGTCACAAGCAACATTGAACGAATTAAAGAAATCTAAAACCAATTTATCGATTTTCAATTCGAAATTATAAAGTTAGAAATGCGAAATCGTTTAGCAGAACAGGAGAATCAAAGATTAACAAATAAAAAACGAGATCTCCAGAATAGGTTATTAGATAAGGATAAGGAAATTTCACATCTAAGAAGCCACAATCAAAACCTGGAAGATAAAATCAGAAACTTCAAAAATGTCGAAGAATCTTCGTATGGAAGTAATAACGATTTAGAAGATGACATAAAGCACTTAAACAAGCTTGTCATGGATAAAAATATGGAATTAATGCAAACCCATAGAAAGCTAGAAAATCAAGAATCAGAGAGATGTCAACATCAACAACAGAGAAAAAAACTTCAGCGAGAGTATGACGACATTAAGAAGACACATAAGTCGGAAATTAAGAAAATTAAGGACATATTAGAAAGCAATACCAAAGAACTATTTCGACTAAGAAGTCATAACAAGACATTACTTATGAAAATCAAGAAGTTGAAACATAGTCGGAAGACGAAGCATTCAAATGAAGACCTTGAAGGAAGAAGACTAGAAAAGAAAGAAGAAAACCAACACCTCAGAAATTTTAAACAAGAACTAGAGGAACAAGTCAAGAAGTTAAAAGAGGACAAAAATTCGCTTGAGACGAAAGGTTCGAGAAAATTCAGAGTAATAACAATCTACTAGAGAACAAAGTAGCACAAATCCAGAAGGAAGCATCTAGACTCTCCAGAAAACAAAATCAAGTTGAGGAAGAAGAAATAAATTCAAATTCAGTCTTCGCCGCAATTCAAAAAGAATTCAAACCAACAAAAAAACAAACAACAATAACTTCCTATCGACACCCCAACCATATAAAACAGTATCCTAAAAAGTGGGAATTGTCGAAAGATAATGGTACTAATGTGCTCAAAGCTCCTGACGACAGATCAATAGAGAATCGCAACAGTCATCAACAAATCAATTGTGGATTGATTGATCCGTCAACATATTGAAAGTTATATTCTACACTTAAAATTTTGTACCGACATGTTTTGTCAGCTACGACATCACAAGGAAGGGTGCGACAACATTATAAGGCTTTGAGGACAAAGCCTTTCTAAGAGAGAGGCAATGTTATGAATAAAATAATAATAAAATAAACATCAACATATATATATATATATATATATAGAAATAATAATAATAATAACAACAAACAAGAATAATATAATAATATAATTAATTAGTGAAATGGTGTAACTCTTTATGAAGAGTTGCATTAGACACCCTTTAAACAATTATAAATACGGGAAAGTCTATCTTGTAAAAGACCATATCTATTTTATCAACTTTTATATATTTTCATGGATTATTTGTATTTTCGAAAGTGGAAGTTCGAGAAGTTCCAGTAAACGGATTCTTACCATTACAGATATCAAGGTGATAAAAGACTACGAAAGGAAAAATGATCAATTGTTAAAACAAAAAGAGATGGAATGGAGATTAAAAATCATATCGTTATGGATTGAGCTTGGAGACAATAATACCTATTTTTTCACTCTTATGCATCTCACAGAAGGAACTTAAATTCGATTTGGGAGCTAAATGATGAAGATGTCAATGTTGTTAAAGGACAAAGTGAATTACAAAAGATGGCAAAATAATACTTTTTTGAAGTATATAGAGATTCGGGACTTTGTTCTTTGGAGGCACAACTCTCCACTATTAAATACTTTCCAAAATTCTTTAATGATGAGGAAGGTGTTAAGATGGGTTCACATGCCACTTTGGAGGATATTGAGAAAACTTTGAAGTCCTTTGCAAGAGAGAAAAGTCCTGGCCCTGATGGTTGGACTGTGGAACTGTTCACTAATTTTTTTGATATTATGGTTATTGATTTGCTGAATATGGTGGAGTTTTATAGATCTGAAGGTTATGTTTCTGGCACAATTAATTCTACCTTTATAACTTTGATCCCAAAATGCAATAAGCCAAACAATTTCTCTGAGTTTAGGATGATTGCTCTGTGTGATTTGGTGTATAAAATTATCACCAAGATTATTGCAAATCGGATCAAGCCCTACGTATCCAAATAGATGTCCTCCATGCAATTTGGGTTTCTGAATGACAGACAAATTCTGGACTCTATCCAGATTACACAAGAAACTATACATTCCATAAAGCAGAAAAATTTAAAAGCATTGCTATTAAAGATAGATTTGGAAAAGGCATATGACCGAGTAGATTGGAACTATTTAAGACTGATTCTTATACAGATTGGTCTTCCACTTCTAGTAATCAATTGGATTCTTGCTTGTGTTTCTATGACACATTTCGCAGTTTTGGTGAATGGGGCTCCCTATGGTTTTTTTAGAAGCTCCAAGGGTATTAGGTAGGGATGTCATTTATCTCCCCTGTTCTTTTTGTTAATGATTGAGGCTTAAGCAGATTTACCATACATGCAAAATCCGAAGGTAAAATTAAAGGAGTAAAAATTTATTCTGACATTTACATCACACATTTAATATTTGTTGACGATGTTTTAATTTTTGGTACTAATTCTGTGGAGGAATGGAAGCATTATCTGGAAATTATCAATGTTTTTTGCAATGATTCGGGTATGAAAGTAAGCATAAAGATGTCTTTTTTTTTCAGCATAAGATGGAGGAAGGCAGGTTGGATAGCATTACTTCTTTCTTCCCTTATAAAGTATGCTCATTGGTGAATGGTATTAAATATTTAGGCTACCTCCTAAATCCTAACAGTTATAGATCCCAGGACTAGGTATGGTTGGTCGAAAAATTCAAAAGGAAATTTAAACATTTGACACATTGAATGCTTTATGTTGGAGGCAGACTTATGTTGGTTCAAGCAGTTCTTAGTGGCATACCAATGTATTGGTTTTCTTTGCTTCAAGTACCCATCTCAGTTATTAACTCTATGAGGAAGATTATATTTAATTTTCTATGGACCGGAGGAAATGGAAAAGGAAAAATCATCATGGTTGGATAGGAGAATTTATCCTTACCCAAGATATCGGGAGGATGGGGGATGAAAAATATTTTCTCGTTCAACACAACATTAAGGCTCAAGATTTTCTAGAGGAATATCTTTGGTAAAAATTTATGGACTTATGTTATAAGAAGTAAATATATAAAACATATTATCATTTTGTGGATCTGAAGCCCAAGGAAAAGATATAAAAATGCTTCGCCAGTGTGGAAAGGTTTCATCAAAATATACCAGCGGTTTGGGAAATATGTTTCGTGGAAAGTTGGAAATGGGAAAGAAGTGCTAGTGGGTATCGATCCTATCCTTGATTTAGAGGGATACTTTCAACTGTCACCATTAATTGTTGAATATCTTGCAGATATTGGATATAATACTCTTAACAAGATCAGGAAACCTTTTGGCATCAATGTGGATACTTACTACTTGTACAATGCAAAATATTTGGGTTTAAGCGAAGACTTCAAGGTCATAGAATGGGAGAACTATATCACTAGACTAAACTATTCAGGATGCATACTGAATGAGGAGGAGGACTCTATTATTTGGCTTTCAAATTCTGAATCCGGCACTATTACTGCAAAGACAACCTATCTAGCTCTTATTCAGGATAATTGTTCATTTGTGGAAAAATGGTGGTTTAATGTATTTTGGAAATGGAAAATCCCTGTAAAAATGAAATGTTTCATGTGGTTTTCCTTGCATAATTGTTTAAAAACCTGGGACAATCTGGTCAAAAGGGGTTGGAATGGGCCTAGCATATGTTACTTATGCGAACATGAGTCGGAGACTAGTGATCACATACTGGTGAGATGTAATTACACTGTTTCTATTTGGGACAAGGTTCTTTCAGCCTTAAATATTGCACAGAAGTGGGATTCCACAACTTTTGATCGGAACTGTTACTAGTGGCACAAAAGTTGCAAAAAATTAAATTGTGTTCTAGCTATTATCTCTGGGAAAATTTGGTATGTTCGAAATTTGAGTATTTTTCAAAACCATCTGCATATTCATGATATTGTTTGTCATCGTATTTTAAAGATGATCAAAGAATTAAGTATTGCATAGAAGTTATTGAAAAGAATCCAAGGACTCCTAAGATAATACTACAGTTGAGTGCAGCTATAGGCTTTTCTGATGGAGCTGCCAAAGGTGGTCTTGGTGCAGTCGGAGTCGTTTTACATTTGAATAGCTTGCACAAGTTTACTTTTAAATTAAATTGGAATGAAGTCCTACACCCCATCAATGAAGTTTTCTGAAACTTTGGAATGAAGTAAAGTAACATCGGTCATAGCATTTATCACAGTCGATAATTGTTCATGGGGAAGCAAGTAAATTAACAACGACAAGCTGCTTGGGTAAAATGCACGTCTTTTCACTGGGAGACTTGCAAAATTTGTTGCGATACTACAACCAGGGTGATGAGTGTTTTTCACGCTTCTGCGATGAGAAATCATTAACAGTAGCCGCTGAATTCGAACTTAAAATTATCTATATTTTTTCTTAGATCCTTCAATCAATACGAGCAGTTTCATGAAACAAATTTCCTCTTTTCAAAATCATGGTAGGCTAATCCATGGCATCAAGGTCATATTCAACATCTGGTCTAAACTGTAAGATTTGAATTATCAAAGGCGTGAATGGTTTCCTTTGTTTATTTATTTTTAGGATTTGTAACGCATTTTTTTCAGGTTAGGACTATATTTGGTTTGCACACAATCTTCAGTATGCCAGAGTTTTATTCTTAGGTTCGTTTCTCTCACCTCACAGATTACAACAATGTAAAAATTAATCACCATCCATCTCTCCCCATCATGATGGCGTGGGTACCAAGAATATAGCCAATTCTCTTTGAACCTAATCACCATCCGACCCTCCTCATCATGATGGTGATAGTGGGAGTATAAGAATATAGCTAAATTTCTTAGAACCACCAAAGTGGGAGTTGAAAATTTATAAATATGATAATTCTCTTCAGAACTAGGATGTAGGTATGCAACATGAACATGATTGCATCCAACTTCTCGATTTGTGCCATGAAGCATGATCATAATATTGAAGCTTTCATCATAACAGAAAGAAATGTCTCTTTACAATACTTTGTTATCAAATCACAATTCACTATGATTTTACAATTTTCAAGTTTAAATGTTTCTAAAAAATTCGATGTATATTTGTCCTTTTAATGTATATGAAAAATAATCATTTTTAATGTATATTTGATATATCAACAGAATAAAAAGTGCATAACTAAGACTTTTATTATAGCTTCCTCTTAAATGTAGTATTTTGTTGTAGCACTACTATCCCTCTTGGACTACATATAATTTCCTCCCTATTTGAAGATGCAAGTACCCCCACTTGCAAAACAAGAAGGGGGGAATGAGTAGCAAATTTATCTTGTACAAACCATTTAGCTTAGGTATGCAGTTAACCCCATGGGGTCTTCACTCAGGGAAACTATACCTTAGATGTGCATTATTGGGATATAAAAGAATACCCCTAATTTCACTATCTATTGATAGATACCTACAAAAATCATTTTTTCGATGGCCCCTCCCAATACACCTTTTCAATTTTAAAAAAAAAACGTATTTTTACTAGATACGCTTTTTTATACCCCCCCATACCTATAAAATCCCAATACCCTACATCCACCCCTCCCCCCATACCTACAATATATTGATCTTATTTTTCACAATTAAAAAACCCCCTTTTTATGAATAAATGTGATAAGATATTGGTCAATAAGGTGAAGCCTCGGTTATTTACTCTTACTTCCCATGATGTATGTAGGGATAATATCACAATTAGTGGATTTATAGTGCACCTCGAAAAAGGTATCATCCCCTAGTGATGGTTCCAAATTTGGAACATTGTCTACTGGATGAGAGATGGGAATGTCTTCATCCATCTAGGAAGGCTCATATAGATCGAGTTGGGAGACTATGGTGGAAGCTCTAGTTTGAATGAACTTTCATTAACCTACTACAAAATATGACCGAGGACATAATAGAGTGCATGAAGCTTATGATATTTAACCCCCTAAAAATAGTTGTTTCTTAAGGTATAACCGTACCTTATCACCAACTTGGAAGTATGAAGGGATACTATAGTGATCACGAATAATCTTGATGTGTTCTTGGGTACTCGGAAGGGTTTTGTATACCTAGAGATGAATATGGGATAGATCTTGCACAAATGTAGTAGCATGCTTCTAGGCATTGATCTATTGTTGCGAAGTAGGATCCAATAAGGTGGTTGGGAACTCGAAAGGGGTGGTTGGTTGGCACCCATAATACATTTCAAAAGGAGAATAACCCATGACAGAAATCAATGCTTTGTTATAGTTGTGTTGCACTATGTGTAATGCCTTATCCCAATACCTAGTTTTTGAATACGCTGCCTAGACGGTAGTTGGACCAATGTGTGGTTGACCACCTTTGGTTTGGCCATCGATTTAGGGGTGGAAAGTAATAGAGTATTGTAGCTTTCATTCCAACATTTTCCAAAGTGCCTTAAAAAACTGGCATCCTTATCTAAAGTATTATTGTGAGGAAGGCCAAAAGATGTTCAAAAATGGTAGAAAAACAAGTTTGATAGATGTTGTGCAGTAATTTTCTTCTTACAGAGCATGGATAAGGCCATCCTTAAAAAATGACATACTACAACAAAAAATAATCATGTTTTTGGAAGTCCAAAGCAAATCCTAAAATAAAATCCATAGAAACATCCTCCCAAGGATACATATGAGGTGGAAGTGGTTGTTACAATCCAAGCTTGTGTTTAACAAGCTTATTATGGTTTCAAAAGGTGCAATGCCACACAAAATCACTAACGTATTGGGACATATAGGGACAATATACTTTTTGTATATGCAAGACAGTCTTTCGATGCCAAAGTGTCCCCCATAGAGTGAAGTATGTGCCTCCTTGTCCAATAGAAAATCAGCCTTAAAAGTTGGCACATAAAGTTATTACAAGTGATATAACCAACCCTCTCAGAGTGTGTAATCCAAAAATGGTGCATAGTTCATTATGGTAGGGTGTTGTAGGGAATATACAATTAGACCAGACATTGGATCAATAGAATATTTTTGTTTCCATTCATAAAAAAATGGCACTCTCACCTACAAAAATTTCAACATTGGGATAGGTGGATGACTCAACAGATCAACTACTTTATTATGTGACCCCTTCTTGTATTTAAGCACTAGATGAAACTATTGGATATAGGAAGGCCATTTGAGGTGACGCTCTTCCTTAAGCTTAGATTGTGGATTCAAAAAGATCAATGGATGATGATTTGTGTGGAACACAATTTCTTTACCCAACAAATAATGCTGGCAATGTTTTAAGCTATGCACCAATGTTTTAAACTATGCACCAATGCATAAAATTCCTGGAGAGATGCGTATTGTATGATTGTTGGAGCTATGTGGAGTCGAGATCTTTGCCTTTGATTCATTCTGGAGCTGCGAGTTGTTGAGTGCTACGACCAACCTTTGAAGAGATGTGCCCTTGAGGAGAGCTACGTTGAAAGGATACCATATCGTGTTGCATAAGCATGAAGAGATTCGACCAAATGTAATTCAAGTGAAGAAACCCTAATTTGCTAAGTAAAGGATTATGATAAAAAATCTGGCTGCGAACCTTAGTTTTTTGCATGAAGGTAAACGTGTTATTACAATTCTACATTTTTTACTAGGTCAAGACCTTTTTTGAAGATTGGTGGAATCACTATTTTGTATTGTACAAGCCAAAGAATCAATTGTGTTATGCTGGTATAAGAACCATTGAGAGAAAGAAATATTCATTGTACTTATGAAAATTATTATATTTGAGAGTGAGGACTATTGTAATATCTTATTAAGTGTGGAAGAAATTTTATATGCAATTCTACTGTAAATGAGAGCACTGTAGAATTGAATAGAGAGTTGCTACATTAAAATTGTATTTTGTAAACAAAGGAGAAGGAACTTAAAACAGCATCCTATATCTTTCAAGCATTGTATAAGTTGCAGGTTCAATATGCATTCCATAGCATCAGTTGTTGGTGCTACACTCACAAGAAAAGATACATTTCCAGAATGGTGGAGGAAGCTCAAGGTTGTGTATGTCTACAATGACTTGTGGGACGAAATTTGAAAAGGAAAAACCACCATCACCGACGAAGGCACTGTCATCTGTTAACCTTCAAATCCCTCATCATCAGAGAAAGAACTTGCTATTTGGAAGTCCAGAGACAAGAAAGCATTGGCCATGATTTCTGCCACAATCAGTGAAGAGGTGAGCCAGCATATTCTTCCTGAGAAGACATGTTATGAAGCCTTAAAAAATCTAAAATATCTGTATGATTCACACTCTGAAATGGAAGTCATTCAATTAATGTTAAAGTTATTCAGTCTTGAAGTAAAAGATAATGAACCCATGTTGGTCGCATCTGAAATAAAATCCATCATGTACAAGATTCAAGCCTTTGGTATGAAACCAGATCTTCCACTTGCAGCATTTGTAAAATCTCTTTATCCCACTCATTCAAACTACCTTCAATCCTTGCAAGCAAGCGACAAGTTCAAAGACCTCACCTTTGAAGTTCTGGTAGAAAATATTGTAGACAGAGAGAAAGCTTTTGGAAAGAAGACAAGTGAAAGTACTACAGAATCTCTTTGCTTTGCTCAGAGATAAAAGAAGAATCCTAAAGACCCTTTCAAGGGAGATAGCAGCAAAAGAGGCAGACGAAGAAGAAATTTCAGAGGAAGAGGAGGAAGAAACAACTCTAGCAAAAGATCAGATGTGAAGTGCACACGTTGCGAAAAGAATGGACATGAAGCAGATCAGTGTTGGGCATATTGGAACTCCATCAAAGGTAGACAGAATAAAGAAGATAAGAATAAAAATCAAGAGGGTAGTAAAAGCCTTGATTCTGCTCATTGTATTGTTGCACATTGTAGTATTGGAATTAATGAAATGACTTCTCTTTCACCTTGAAAAGATGGTTGGTTGCTTGAGACTAGTGCAACATTTCATATGACTTTTAGAAAAGATTGATTTGTAGAACTGAATGACATTGTGAGTGGCATAGTACACTTTGCAGATAAATCTAGCCTCAAACCACAGGGAATTGGCTCAATTGAGATAAATTTGCATGGATTCCCTGATTTCATATTAAAGAATGTTCTCTATCTTCATGAGTTGCAAAGAAGATTGATGCCCTTGGTGCAGATTCGACACCAAGGCCATTCCATCCACATGTTTGATGGGATTGTGGAGATAAGAAAATCTTCTAACAACAAGGTCGTCATGACTGGTTATGAAGATGGACAGCTATTAAAGTTGAGAGGCTCTTCTGCAAGAGTTCAGAACTTTGCCTATATCTCTCAGCATGACGAAGGTAATATGTCATCCAGTTTATTATGGCATGCTATATTTGTTCATCTTAATTATAACAATATTAGATTGTTAAGAAAGAATGGTGTATTTGGTTTTCCCACCATTCATAAGCAAAGGAACAAACGTGATACATGCATACTAGGAAAACATAGTAAAAAGCCATTTCCGGAGTCTAAATTTAGAGCATGTAGAAAGTTAGAACTGGTTCATTATGACTTATGTGGCCCCATGCCTATTCCTTCTACAAATGGTAATAGGTACATTATGACATTTGTTGATGATTATAGTAGAATGTGTTGGGTGTATTTGTTGAAGACAAAATCTGAAGCATTTCAAACTTTCAATAAGTTTCATGCATTGATAGAAAATAAAGCACAAGTATGTATTTGTACATTCAGATATGATAATGGTAAAGAATATACATCTAAGGCATTTGAATACTATCTTTGCAAACATGGAATTACACATCAAACTACAGCTCCCTACAATCCCCAACCAAATGGTGTAGCAGAAACGATGAATAGAACCTTAATGAATACAACACGATCAATGATGTTTTTCAAGAATGTGAAGCTAATGTTTTGGGGTGATGCAATCCTATGCGCGGGATATTTGAGAAATAGAAGTCCTTCTCATGTTCTAGAAGACAAGACTCCACATGAAATGTGGTTTGGCCACCTTCCTTCGGTTAGGAATCTCATAATTTTTTGCTCCACCTGTTATGCCTTAATACCAAAGGAGAAAAGAAACAACCTTGGTGCTAGAAGCTGAAGATGTACTTTCTTGGGGTACTCAGAAATGTCCAAGGAGAGTTCACACATAAAACTCAAAAGATGTGAGAAATTGTTGTTGATACATCCATCAGCTGTAAGATGGAAAAAATATGGCAATACAATAGAATGAATTTGATACCCCTAGGAGAGTTCAAATTCTCCTCAAGTCATGGCTTAGTTTGCATTGGAACCATCTCCCAATAAGGTCTAGTGGCCACCGATGGTTAATGATAAGTCAACCGGAGTAGAATTGAGCATAACTGAACCATGTGGGCACCAAAATAGGGAAGGAGACTCCAAGGATGGCACATACTAGCTATCAGTGGTCAAGGAGGGTGCTCCCACACTCAGTAGCAGTCAATCTAAGAGCTACAATCAGTTAACTGGACAATCAAGAGGACAAGGTTCCCTAAATCATGGAATTGACTGATAGATCTCCTAAATATGTGCAGGAGGGCACACTTGTAACTCCAATGATGGAAACAAGGGTGCATGAGTGGCTAGGAGGGCTAATAATGACCAAAAAGAAGCTCCAGGGGGGCAGAATAGGGACTAAGTGCTAGGAGACTCCATTGATGATGCATGGATGCATGCAATGTTGCATGGAATGCATGCATGCGTGCAAAGCTTGCAAATGCAAGATATGACAGTGAGAATATTCCAACACCCGACCTTAAGATGGACTATGAGGAAAAAAATAACTGAAAAAATAGGGCCCTGATTATTGAGACCAAAGGTCACCCCATACACCAATCTATGCAAAATGTGAGAAAAGAGGGGAAAACCAGTGGGAACAAAACCCCCCCTCAAGATATATTGAAACACACAAAAAATTGATGCTCAAGACTCAAGTAGATGTGATGCTTCATTCAATTTCTATAGGTATCTTCCTCTTGGGAAGAAGTGGATCATGCTCCAAAAACATGTTCTTGAGTTCGACTTCAGTGGATGCAAGCGAACTTGGAGGCTTCCAGAATTTTCTCTTCGGACCAAACATGGTGAGAACAAATCCAAAAATATGAAGATCATTTTGGAGCCTATAATTCGAACCAACTAAGGTAGGATCAAATCTAATTTCTCTTGAAACTTGAACTTCTTATCAGTGGAAGTTAAATCAGCTCCAATAATTGATAGATGGTTTCTTGTGATCTCCTTTGAACCTGCAGGGGTGAGATCAAAACCAAAATGACAAAAATGTGCCTGATACTTGAACCCAAGAGAATGGTAGTGTCCTCCATGTTTAGTGAAACTCTGAGAACATGTGCCAATGATCAAATAGAAGTACATAGGAAGCATGTGATCAAGGAGGGCGAATGCATCACCTCCAAACTCTGATTTAATCTACAAAACATTTAGTAGATCATTATTATGCACATCAGCATACTCATGGGAAGTAGATAATTCAAAACTCTCTTCAACCTCTAGAGTAGTAACTGACATATCTTGCTCAGAATTTGAAATGGACTATATTGAGAACATGAGTGAGAAATGGATAATATCTCCAAAAGGATCAACTTCATTAGTTGTGTAAGTTTCATCAACATCAACTACATGGGAAGGGGACAATTTGAAATTGTCTTCAATTTCTAGAGCAACAGAGGAAGGAATGTCTTCAACATGAATTTTTTGTGTTGAATCTGCAGCTTCTCCTTCATATTGAACAAATTCATCATGAGATATACTCAAGGTCGACACATAATCAGAGAGAACACTTAAGGATGTATCACTGAGCTTGTTCTCCAAATAATTTGCACTAATCTCTTCATTCTTCTTACCAAATTCTCTATCCAATTTGGTCCAAAGATCACTTGGATGTTCATCAATATTAATGAGGTAGTGCATACTAGGAGACGTAGAAATATTTCTCATAAGGCTCTATCACAATCATTCTCCTCTTCATAAAAAGAAAAATCTCTCATAAAACCAATACACATATCAAAGAGAACGTGTCTCTTCAAATATGCTATCATCTTTGGTTTCCACTCATCATAGTTGAATGGAGAGAGGGAAGGAATTGCTTTCATATTCATGGAAGTTGTTGTAGAATACTTGTGAAAACAATGGAAAATATCTATTGTTGCTACTGCAGAAAACTGCTATTGCACTCAAAAAACTTCGAATAACCTGCAAAAATAATGAAATTTATCTGGAGAATTGTTACAGAATCTATTGAACGCTGCTTTAGGATAGTAGGAAATTTTATCCGAATCCTTCACACCTCGCTATACCTCAAAGGATTTCTCCAATGAATTCAAGGAAATAGCACGAAGATTTTTTGTGGAAATCCAAAGGCTTCTGCTGCTCTACTGAAAAACAACTATTCAATAAACTGCTGCTACTGCTACAACTTCAAAATATCTCACAAGATATGATACCATGTGAAATTACATAGGGGTATATCACTAAGCTTGAACAAACCTCACAATTTCACTGTGTTAATTACAGAGAAGAATTAGCAAGAAGTATGAATAAATTCACACATAAAACTCAAAAGATGTGAGAAACTATTGTTTTACATTCATCATCTGTAATATGGAAAAAATATACCGATACAATAGAATGAATTTGATACCCCTAGGAGAGTTTTAATTCTCCTCAAGACAACGCTTAGTTTGCATTGAAACCATCTCCCGATAAGGTATAGTGGCCATTGATGGTTAATGATCAGTCAACCGGAGTAGAATTGAGCATAATTGAACCATGTGGGCACCAAAATAGGGAAGGAGACTCCAAGGAGAGTGCATACTAGCTATCAGTGGTTAAGGAGGGTGCTCCCACACTCAGTAGCAGACAATCTAAGAGCTATAGTTAGTTAATTGAACAATCAAGGGGACAAGATTCCCTAAATCATGGAACTAACTGATAGATCTCCTAAATATGTGCAATAGGGCGCACTTGTAACAACAATGATGGAAACAAGGGCCCGTGAGTGGCTAGGAGGGCTAATAATGACTAGAAACAAGCTCTAGGGGGGGCATAATAGGGACTAGGTGCTAAGAGACTCCACTTATGATGCACGGATGCATGCAGTGCTACATGGAATGCATGCATGCAGAAAAGCATGCAAACCCAAGATATGATGGTGAGAATATTCCAACAACTACCACTAGACCATATATTCCTTATGCTATTAGCATTCTTTCATGGTTTATGCACAAACCTTATGAAAGACATTGGTCTGTAGCACAGAGAGTTCTAAGATACTTGAAAGGGACTCAATATTTTGGAATCAAGTATTCTAAGGTGGAAGAATTAAAACTTATTGGGTACTCTGATTCAGACTTCAATGGTGACAAAGAAACAGGAGTGTCCACTTCTGGATACACGATGAGTCTTGGATCAAGAGTTGTCTCCTGGAGATCACGCAAACAATCAGTTCCACCAGATTCAACAACAGAGTCTGAATATGTAGCTGCTACAGAAGCAACCAAATAGATTGTGTGGCTCGGGAAGATACTTGAATATTTGTAGGAGAAACAAGAGAATTCCACTCCACTTTTGATTAACAACACTTCTGCAATCAAGTTGACCAAGAATCCTAGATTCCATGATCAAACCAAACATATCAACACAAAGTATCATCTGATTCGACCATCATGTAGAGGCCAAGATAGTTCATTTACGTCATTGTTCTACTAATGATCAAACTGCATATATCTTCACCAAAGCACTTGGATGAGAAAAGCTGAAAGATTTAGAACCATGCTCGGTATTACAAATTCTCCTTCAAATTAAGGGGGGCAATGTTGGAAGCTTAATCCTCGGATTATAGCTCCACATACCTTGTGAATATGTAAATAAATAAAATTAATTCGAATAGTTGTAGGAAGAAAAAGAGTCTTGAATGGACCATTTGGAAGTTGAATACCAAAGGTCAGAAAACCGTGTATATATTCAATGCTTGGTGAATGAAATAATTATCCAAGATTAATAACATGTCATCCATAAAAAATTTAAAAACATCTACAATGTGAGGTAACCACCTATCTTATAGGGACTTGAAATTACCAAGGTTTGGAGGAATACCTTATTTAGAAATTAAAATTTCCAAATAAGAAACTAAACACATATTTTTTGAGTTATGCTTGCAACTATTTGGCATGTAGAATATCCAACACTGTGACAATATGGAGGATGTATTCATCCCAAGTCTTGTTGGAGATCAAGATATCAACCAAATAAATAATGATAAAATGTTCAAGGTGGGGATGAAATAGCTCATTAATGAGTCTCATAAAAGTGGTAAGGGAATTGGTTAGACAAAAGGGCATAACCAACCACTCATAAAGCTCAAATTTGGTCTTGAATATTGTCTTACATGCATCAGTTACCTTCATTTTGACTTAATGGTATCTTGAAGTTACATATAGATTTGAATATTAACAACCCCTTATAAATGGTCCAACAAATCCTTAATACAAAGCAGGGTATTTGTTCTTGATGGTCACTTTATCGATATCTCTATAATCATATGACTAGCAACCATTCTTGGGTTTCCTTCTTAGGGATAATAAAGGTAGGTGAACCACTAGGTGAGGGTCTAGGGTGCATATATCTTGCTTACAACAATGTCTAAATATGTTTTTCAAACTTAGTTGTATCAATAGGGTTTAGATGATAGGGATGGGTATTTGGAAGGGGGACACCAGGAACAAGTTCAATGGTATGTTCGATATGTTGTAGAGGTGGAAAAGTGGTAGGTTAAAAAAAATCCTGTTGATGCCTCGGATATCGTAGCATCAATCAGAAAGAGATTCTCCCCGATAGATTATCCCAATTAGAATATCTACCGTTTGGTATGGGGAATCCATCCGGCTAGCGGTTCCGGCAACCGTGGGTTTGGAGTTTTATTCCAATTATACCGGTTATGGCCCGATCCACCTTTCTTTTGAATTTTATGTTTTATAATGATATGCAAGTGCCTAGTCTAAATTTAATCTAAATGCAAGACTGGAAAACAAATCTAAGTTTAAGACTGAAATAAATCTAACTATCCCTGCAAGGAGCGAATTTAAAGCATGAGCAATGAGCTGTAGGAGTTATCTTAAAGAGAGAACAGATAGCCATTAAATCTGAAAGAGAAAGCTACAGCAAAATAAAAGATATCAGAAGATAGCTTCTAATTACACATAACACATTTCATTACTCATGAAAGAGAATTCATTTGCAAAGAGAGAAGCAAGATCATCTAATACAATGAAATAATTCAATACAGTAATAAAGATCTCACAACAGAGTATAGCAGACACAGGAATAATCCACAATGCATCCAATCTTCATTCTCATGCAAAACGTCTTCTCCAGCTTTTATTAGAAGATTTTATTTTCTTAGAACATATACAAGATAGCTCGTACAAGTCTAAGAATAATTCCCTGCAAAAAGTCCTTGTACATTCCTTCCTACTTTCTATTTATAATGTTACAAAATGCCCTTTGGGCTGCCACCTGGCCTTTTACACCTATCATCTACAGGATTTTCCCCAAAAAATAGACAAAAAAGTGACCTCCCCTTTTACAGAAAATTATTTAAAAGGAAAAGGACAGCTATCCTCTAATTCTACGTTTCATACATATAACAGCCATAATACAAAAAATAGAATTAATGCTCTGAGATCAGCGCCTTCACTCCTGGGCATGTGCTTTAGGTGGAAGAGAGGCACTCGGACCCACTGTTGCTGCTGCTGCTGCTTGGGAAGAAGGAATCGATCCAGCTGGAATTTCTACTACTGTTGGGAGGGAGGAAATCAAGCTAGCTACCACAGCTACTGCTTATGCTTTCTTCTCCTCTTCTGCTATGTAACTATACCACACACCAGTGTCCCTTATGACTACATTTACTGAGGCGGGGAATAAGATTTTCTGGGACGTTACATGTTTACCAAGTTCTGTCCCAATACTTTGAATTTCTGTGACTGCAGCTTGATGCATTTCTTTGAGCAGATGACCGTGTATTGATGACATTCCAATATAATGTTGGAGGTCATAAATGGCTAGGACATCAATCTTCTTCACATACTCAGTTTGGATGTCCAACTCTTCCTTCATCTCAGACAAACATTGTTCTTTGCCTGGGAAATCATCAAGGGACTGAGGGAAACTCAGCTTGCACTTGTCATGCACCTCATGGATTCTTTGGTACAGACTGCTACACTTATCCATTGTCCCTCGGTTCTTGGCTATTAGCTTAATGCTACAGTTTCTGCAAAATTCCAAAAGGGCCAAGTCTTCATTGAAGCCATCCACGGGTTTGAATGGGATATGCTTGGGGAAATCCGCTTTTCCCACTCTCCATTCTATTTGGCTTAGGATGTTTGCCTTAACCCGAGTATACTTAGCTTTAAGCCTATTGGCCTCCACATTAATTTCCCTCATTCTGATCACCATGTCCTTGAGCTTGCATATTTCTTCAGTAATTAGCTCCTGCGTGCCATGAACTTGCATCAGGATGCTACAGGACAACTCATGGAAAGGAGATATGTCTATTGCTCTGCTCTCCGCCTACTCTAATTGTTCAACCAAAGCCATCTTGTCTACCTCTAGATGGGATGCTTTATCTTCAGCATCGTTCTTCTCTGCTTCCACAATCATCATCTGGAGTGTCAGTTGGTCCTTTTCTTCCTCCAGCTGGTTATACTTGTCCGACAATTCTTTATGTTCAACAGCTAGGCGATTATACTTATTCACCACGAGATCCCTGTAGGCCTGCTAATTGGCCACAGTATGTTGTAGCATGCAGGCTCTCCTCTTAGTCGACTCAAATTCTTTAACTATATCAGCCACGTTGTCTAGCATTGCTCTTGCTGTCTCTACAGAGGCGGATGCCATAGCTAAAGGATCCTTGTTTGTGTTCTGCATTACTGTGGTTTCCCAGTGAGTAACAATATCTTCCTGGAAGAGTCTCTTTATCCTCTCTTCCGATTTGAGGACCATGGCCTTCCTCTTCTTATCGTAGACAAACTCATTCCATCGGGACACAGTATGGTCTTCTGATGGAGTATATGGGATGATTGGAAGATCTATAATATCTATTTCTGCTTCCGCGGGCGGGTTCTGGACTACCTGAGCTGGATTCGCCTCCACATTTTGAGTGCCAGAGACACCTACTTGTGGAACGTCAATTTCCATGTCCTGTGCACCGGAGCCACCTGCCTGGGCATCTTCGACTGCCTTGAGGTCTTCTTCCGCTTTCTGCTGTACTTCAACTTCCTGCCTTCCCTCTTCTCCTTCAGCTTGCGGCTGATCTTCATTTTCCTTCTGTTGTCTTTCATCTTCAGCCTCTTTCCGCTGCTGGGCTTACTCAACCTCTTTCTGCAATCTCTCACTTTCTGCTTCTTGCTGCACTCTCGCCACCTCAGCTTCCTGCTGCAATCTGGCAACTTCAGCCTCTTGCAGTAACCTTGCTTCCTCAGCCTCTTGTTGTACCCTTGCTTCCTCTCTTAACCTATGTTCTTCTTGGGCTCGGGCATCATCAGCTTCTTTCTCCTTCTGCTAGCTGGTTTTCTGGGCCTTGGTAGAGCTAGAGCTTGCTCCACTGCCTTGGCGACAGATCTGCAGCTTAGCCATGTTGATGATGCCTCTGAATGCTTCTTCCTTGGCATCATGATAGTGAGCGTACTCAAAATGAGCATAAATTTCTTTACAATGCTCGGCCACTTTTCCCTTCCTGTCATTCTTATGGAAGATCACCTCGCCGAAGTGGAAGGCTTTCAGCTCCTGAACAAACTCCTCGGCTGAGGCAACCCCTGAGAATTTGTATGCTCCTATGCAGAAGGGCAAAGGCGGGAAAGAAGCCTTATGCTGTTTGTTAAGAACTGCCTCGATTCCGTCCAGGAAAATTTGTCTTACTGCCTCCTTAAGGACCACATAATCTGTAGCATACTTTGGCAAGATATATGGAGCTTTAGTTCCTCCATACATTCTGAGGTAGGTGCCTTGCTCTGAAAAATAAAAATCTCCATAGTTTTCAAGGACTTCCATAGCATTTTTCGACAGGCAGTTGGGCTCTTCTTTGAATATCTGCTCATATAGGGGCATGATGAACCCCTCACAGATGAGCTTATAGCTGGGTTTGTAATTTTGAGCCCACAACATCCTAAAAGCGGTATAAACCGGGGTGTTGGCCTTATCCCATGTGCAGCCTAAGTTCGGAAAAGATAACTTGGCCAAAGCACAATCAATAAGATATGAGGACATGTAGAATTCTGCCTTCTTTAAGGCCAGTCCTTCCCTTGTAGCAACTACCATTGAGGCCAGACTGTCTGACAGGAGAGTGGCCCAGTCAAACACATTTCCTTTGAACGCCACGAAGTGGATGATGGGAACCCACTGAATCTTGTACATGGTGCCATCGGGCATGCCGAAGATTCTGCACAACATCAGGGCAATTAATCTGAACGGAGGTCTCAGATTCTAGACGTCATATTCGTCATTCCCTTTCTTTCTCAAATGCTTGCCTGCGACTAGTAATTTTTTGGCCATTTCAATGTTGTTCATCTAGCCCATCCATTCATCAGTCAGAGCTTGCTAGGGATGGGGAAATTTATAGGCTGCGGCAAGATATGCGGGGTGGAATGAGGCGATGGTTATTTTCCCGCTGTCATTTATTACTCTTGTCTCCGCATCAGTATGTTGGAGTATCCATCCGATTACTTCAGAACATGGGAACAGTTCAGGGTGGGTAGAAGCCCTGGCTATGCCTGAAGTTCTGATATTGAGATAAATCTGCTCCTCTTCTAGCAACATATCTGGGATATTTTGGTCTCGGATCATCCTGTAGATGTCACCCCAGCGGATTTCTGGAGGAATACCGGTGGTGCATCTAGTATCTTGGAATGTAGTCTCAGTCCTAAGTGGTGCTGGCTGTGGTTCTGTCATTTTAGCCTTCTTCCTACCACCTTTTGGCATTTTGACTTATTTTTGCTGGAAACCAAATACAAGTCATTATAAAAAATGTGCAACATGCTGTGAGATTTTAACAAAGAGTAGCACCAATTTAACATGCTAATGAGGTATATAAATAAATTGTGAAGCTGCATGTTGGGAAGCAAAATACACCATTCCAAACAAGAAATCTAGTTATAGAGACTTGATTCTTTTTAAAGGGACAAGGTTTGGAATGCTCCCGAAAGGATAGGTATGTCGAGGGAACAACCTACTCTCGGTCTAGCTCTAGGAGAGATGGTAACCTTCGTCATTGTGCTTTTAATGGTTAGTGGCGGGTGAGTCTAGGAGTGAAACAACCTTATTACGAAATAAGGGGCCGCTTTTCCCACATTTTTGAACAGGCGAGGGCTTCAGTCGACTGTCATGTCTATTTATAGCACTTGACACGACGCTCTACGGTAGGCTTGAACAGGGGCGATGGCGCCTGGAATATGGCTGACGAAAAGGCTCGGGCGGTTATAGTTTTTTGGCTTGATTTTCAGTAGAATGAGAAACCCATGGGACCTCATTGGCTTAAAAAATGAAATAACGATATACTCGACCAGTGCCTATCGGCCACGTCTTAGACGAAAATAAAAACGCAAAGACAATCTGACGTGTAGATGAGACAAAATTAACGGTTAAAAATCCTACCTGGCACCGTGAAGATGGCTAGACGAGGTGGACACGGACGTGGACGAGCGAGCTGAGCTGGAGTAGTTTGGGCGAGGTGTCCAACGGCGTTTGTTAATCGTCAAAACAATGTGATCGGTTCAAACCCCAATCGTTTATTTAAATGATTTGGGCACGTGCAGCGCTTTAATACGGTGGGTGGCGCATTTAAAACGGGGCTTTAATATAACGTACGTCGCGGTCTTTTCAATTAGTCTCGATATGCACGTGCGACCGCCACCTGCGGGACGGGCTCGTGAATTCCCCCCGCCATTGTGGAAGGTTATAGTGAAAGCTTCCGCCGTTTCGAAGGGAAATGGCGAACGGCCCCCGCAAACAAACTTTAAATCTTTTGGAAGGTGTTCCGCGGGATTTCGGGAGGAATATCGCAAACGTTTCCGCAATAACGAAACATTTCCGCGAAAGACTCAAGCCGTTTCGGAAGGAAAAGCTGAACGGCTCCGCAAAAGTTAAGACTTTCGGCGGGCTCCATACTTGTTTCCGTAATTGCAGAGGGTTTTCGCAAAAGACTTCCGCAATCGTGGAACGGATTAGTGAATGGTTCCGCAATAAGTCTTTCGGCGGGCTTCGGAAAGATAACGCAACTTTCGAAAAGTTTCTAAGTCTTCGCGGGGTTTCGGAAAAATATGGTGAAGGCTTCCACAAAAGATTTACACAATCGCGAAAGGAAAACCCGAATGGTTCCGCAAGATTCTCTCGGTGGGGTTTCGGAAAGATAACGCGAAGGCTTCCGCAGTTGCAGAAGGCTTTGGCGAATAGCTTCCACAACTTTGAGACTTAAAATATTTTCCAAAAGAGACTAAGTCACTCGGCGGCCCCGGGGAAAGCTGGAGAATGGCTCCCGCATTTCGGGAGGATAAGCTGAATGGTTCCGCCGTTTCGAAGGGAAATTCGTTAATAGCTTCTGCAGCTTTTCAATAATTTTTCTAATTCTTTTCGGGAGACTTGTGCGAGTGGCTTCCGCAACTGCGGGAGGATAGCCCGAAAGACTCCGCAATTTCGGGAGACTTTCCCAAATAATTTCCACAACTGCGAGAGAAAAATCTAAGTCTTTTCGGGATGCTTATGCTAAAGGTTCCCGCCGTTTCGGGAAGAAAAGTTGAGTACTTCCGCAATTCGAGAGGCTTTCTCAAATGCTTCCGTGACTCCAGGGAGAGTTCACAAATTTTGTCCTTAGAAGAAAACTTGGAGTTCTCAAAGCGGGATTTTCTGTTGAAAAACAAAGTAACGAAGGAGAAGTGGCCTCCTACAGCAGTCTTTCCAGAAAAATAAAGGAGGGGCCCCAATTGCACAAAAATTTGGGGGGGATGTTGCTGCAACAACAAATCCATATGGTATAAGATGAGGGGTTCAGGCGATGCTTAGGGTAGAGGTTTGATCAAGCCTAGCTTTCCAAATAATGCATAGATGTAAACATTTAGGAAGGGATACTTGATGTAGAACATCATTACCAAATAGAGTTTCTAGAGAGGCATAAACGTATGAGTGGAAGAAAAAATTTCAACCATCCTTAGTGAGAGTATATCTCTTCGTGTGAGACGCATATGTGGAAGAGAACTCGTGGTGGTAATGTAACCCTAGTAATAAGTTGACACAATCTAGTTGAGTAATATCAAGCAATAGTATGTCTAAAAATGAGGGCCAATGCCAAAGGTGATATTACAATGTAAGGTCACAAACAAGGAATAAGTGTATTCATTTACCCACATAAGATAGTATGGACGAAGATGGGGAGTTACTAGAAAATCTAATGATTTTACAAGGGCCACGAAAACCTTTTTTTCTACCATTTCCCATGAATCATAAGCTTATCGTCATGATCTTTAATCTTGAAATTATGAGTAAAGACAGTGGGATAGGTGAGTGTCTGGAAATGTGATCAAAGTAAGGTTGTGATTAGGTTTAGTAGGATTTTACACATATATGGCATCATATGGAGGGGTAGAGGGTGTGTTAGGATCACAAAATAAGGCCTTGGAAGAGTGAGAACAATGTAAATCATAACACTATGTTGTGTTGTCAGATGATGTTTTATAGAATGTGCAATATTGCCTAAATCAAGGTGGTTTATTGGAATCCATACAAGAAGGTTTACCCATGGTAGAGTTGTTTGTGGAAGGGGGAAACTGAGATTGAGAGCGAAAGGGTACTATGAATTTCACTAGATTCTTTTTAGAAGCTAGAATAGGTTGAAAAATCGATGAAAGAGAAGAGCTATACACCAAAGAAACTTCACGATTGAGAGTAGGAACTAGACCAAATTAAAGATTAATTATTAGTAGTTATTTTTCATCTAAAATGGAGAAACACACCTAGAGTTTGCAAAAGATTTCAATGTATTATTGAAATATTTGAGTGGAAATTTGATGGAGTTGAAGCTAACACACCCGAATGTTTTCAACATAGCTTTCTAGATAGAAATGCTCTTGAATTGGAATGTAGAATTGGTCCCAAGTATTGATGCCAAAAGAGGGTCGATTAACCATCTCCTCATTGATTTCTATGCAAAGCGAGTTTTTAGTTCCCCCTTTTTTGCCTAATCCCACCATTGCAAATATAATCATTTTATATGATAGGTTGCCAAGGTGAATTTGTCTCTTTATGATAATGTGGTTTGCTGTTGGAAATTAAAGAGAAGGCTTGTGTCCAAGCCTTTTCCTCATCACCATCAAAAACACCATAAAACTATGATAGGGTCAATTTAGGGTCCTAGTGTAGTTGAGAGGATGGCTGGGATGTGGTCTTGTTGAGATTCAAATCTTGTAGTTCTATAGGTAGATCATATATCACCTAGTTTTGCTCCTAGAGAAGTTGATTTTGATGTTGAATAATTTGTTGTTGTTGTTTGAGAAATTGCGTCTCTACTTATATAAGGGAAGAATTTTTTATTAGAAATATTAGGAGGGGCCATGAAGTTTTTGTTGAAGTCATGAAGTAATCTGAGAAGTGTTTCTTTGAAGAAGCAAAAAAAAAATTGAAGGTTGTTGAGAGCAAATCCTTTTCAAGGCGAGACTTGATGAAGAAGGGAGCATATCCCTTTTACATGGCTATGAAAGTCAACTTTGATACCAAATTGATATATCAATAGAAAAAGGAGTGCAAAACTTAGAATTCTATAAGCATAGTTAGTGCCTTCTTTTATTGGTAGATTCAAAATAACTCTGTCATCCCCTTTATTTTAATTATTAAACCTAATTACATTTTAAATGCACTAATGTGTTGTAGCACTAATGTCCAACAACATCTCTCCTGGAATATGTATAAGTTATCCCTTTTCACTTCATTAAGCAATATAAATGATAAGTAGTATTTTTTTCATGAAAAGGCACACTCTACAACTTAGTGTGGGGAAGATTCTCATAAATCATTGATTGTAACCCTAACATTATCATGTAGAGGCTAAATACTATAATAAAAAATTGCCTCGTAATAATAACAATAACAAAAATTGAACTATGTTTCAAAACTTATATATGTCCCAAAGTTCATCTTAAATATGGATGTATCAAGAACTCATAAATATCAAATCTCTTTGACTACCAATTTTTTTTAGTTTTTACAAAATTGAGGTAAACTTTGCACCTTGAGAATTTGATCTTCTTAACATTTAATAGAACCAAAATTAAGATGAATATTGATTGGTTTAGTTACAATAATGTCGACATAAAAATCTACATTTATCACCACTAAAATGATTTCATTACTATAGTGTTATTTATATAAATATTGGTTGGTTTAGTTACAATCATGTCAACATAAACATCTACATTTATCACCACTAAAATAATTTAATTACTATAGTGTTATTTATATAGAGAGAGATCTATGTAAAATATTATAATCATGTCTATATATGTTTGTGTGGAAAAATGAGATGGGCATTAGAATCTATTTAATATTGTATTGTGAAATGCACCTTGTTTCTTTAATGCAAACATAATCACCAACATATTTATGACCACTATAGTGTTATTTATATAAAGAGAGATTTGTATAGAATATTATGATGATGATGATGATGATGATGATTAACGTCCACTGAGACCAACTTTGGTCTATCGGACCATAAGAAGGTTATTACTTGGTTTGCTTTACACTTTTGTTCCTATGTTCGCAATTTTTAGAAAGAAGCTTTCCAAGATCACTATAGTTTTGGCAAGTCGGGAGGTTAGAAATGTTTGTCTTGTAGCAAATACTATGAAACTCATATATAATGTGGGTGTAAGCAGGATATTCTAAGAGAAAAAGATTTTCATCATCAACGCTCATAGACTCACAAAGATGGCAAACCCTTTCCTCCCAGGGAGTTTTGGGAATAGACCAATGCCTTGTTTCGCTATGGAGCTCATGAGAGTTCATTATAATCTTGTCTATATTCATTTTCTTCTTTGAACTAGTTACTATCAAGAGACAATATGATCTTCCAGATTAGGGTTAATGACCTCCTTATAGTATCTTAGTTTTCTCTTAATCGCTAAATTTTCCTCACACCACAATTTCTCTTTAAACTTAGAAGAAATAATATTTTTGACATTATCGCTATTCTACAAAGTGTCATTTTCATCAATGTCCCAATGGTATAACCAAGCCATCGTATCTTTACACCAACTCCGCTTGAGGCGTAATTGGTTTTGAATTGAATTTAAAGCAATTTTAGGAAGTCTCTCGTTTTCCATGTTATTTATCTTGTGCTTGTACATCAGGTACCTAGTCATAGCCATGCTCTTGATGGGGGAAAGACCTACTTCTAAGAGGAGAATAGGATAAGGTGTGTTGCTTTTAATTTTGAGGTTATAAGTTATAAACCGCTTATGGATTTGCTCAATATTTCTCCAAGATTCTCTAGAAATGCTACACCCCCATACTTCACAACCATATAAGATATATATATATATATATATATAGAGAGAGAGAGAGAGAGAGAGAGAGAGAGATAGATAGATATAGATATATATATATTCAATTCTATATATTTTTGTGTGGAAAAAAATGAGATGAGCATTAGAATCTATTTAATATTGCACTTTTTTTTAATGTAAAAAAAATAATCACAACAACATGATTAGAGTTATATATATATATATTAGAAAATATATAATTTATTATAAATATAATTCATTGGATTAACATTATTTTGATTGGTTAGTATATTTGTTACTAGGTTTCCCTCTCTCTTTACAAAAGAAATTAAAAATATCTTCTTCTCTTTTTCTATTATGGAATCGCAACTGGGTACCCCATACGACCAGTAAGCATGGATCACGAGTACGCTGGAGTGCCTTATGAGTACATTCTATCACTACTCTGTTTACACCTCGGGGAAAAATTAAAAATATCTTATTCACAATAATTTATAATAAATTTTTTTACATGTTTTTTGTCAAAATATTTGCTATTATAATATGTCTACATATATGTAGTATGTGTAGCCAAGGCACTTTTGTTTTGACTAGAGTGTGAAGTAATCCTAGGAAGCTTTTTGTCTCTCAAGTTGTTTATCTTGTTTCATAGCCATAGAGAGAGTGTTCTATAAGAATGATAGAATAAGGTATATTACCTTTAATTTTGAGATTATATGTTATAAATCCCATCTCGCACCTCTAAACTAAACACAATGACAGAGTGGATTGGACCTTTCTCTGCTTTGTCCTTCTGCAGTCCGGGTTACCAATGGAGGCTACTAGTTGGATTATGGGTTGTCTATCAAGTGCAAATTATGCGGTCCTGGTAAATGGTCATCCATTGGATTTCTTCAAAGGAGAAAGGGGATTGCATCATGGTTGCCCCTTGTCCCCTCTGTTGTTTCTTATGGTGATTGAGGGCTTGAGCCTTATGAACAATTTTGCTAGGAAGGAAAAGAGGTTCCTGGGGGATCAGATTTCTCCTGCTCTGTTTATTTCACACTTACTATTCGTTGATGACGTGCTTATATTTGGTAGAGGTTCTCTCCAAGATTGGTGCATCCTTTCGGTCATTTTGAATGTGTTTTGTATGGCATCTGGTATGAAGGTTAGCTCTAAGAAATCAACTTTTTTCTTCAGCGAGGGGGTGGAGTTGGACCCTGTTTTGCATTCGAATATTCAATCCTTATTTCCTTATAAGTGGAAATCTTTTCAAGATGGCATGAAGTACTTAGGATTTTTTCTGAAACCAAATTGTTATGTTATTGAAGATTGGAGGTGGCTTATCAGGAGTGTCAAGAAAAGAATTAATGATTGGGCATATCATTTCTTGTCATTAGGAGGTAGATTTGTACTTATTAACTCTGTGTTGCAGGGAATTCCGGTGTTTTGGATGTCTTTGTCCGAGGTCCCCCAATCGGTGTTGGATGGGCTAAGAAAGAGGATGTTTAAATTTCTGTGGGCCGGCAATTTAGAACTGTCAAACTTTCATCTAGTTGCCTAGAATAGGTTGGCCCTGCCGAAGAGTTATGGTGGATGGGGGATGAAGAATCTCTTCTAGTTCGATGATGCTTTGGGAGCAAAATCTCTATGGCGAGCTCTATTTGGTGAGAATTTGTGGAGTGAGGTGATCAAAAAGAAATATTTGAAATCTCTTCTCCCATTTATTTGGATCATGGATACTCCTCCCATTTGCTTGCATTAAAAATTCATTTGGAAAGGATTTTACAATAAATTACACATTCTGAAGAGTTGTCTCAGTTGGAGCATTGGTAGAGGTATATGGGCTTATATAGGCATTGATCCTATCATTGGATTGCATGATGACTACAAGCTTTCTCCTGATCTGATCGCAGCCCTCCATGCCAGGAATATTGAAGTTATTGCTCAGGTTCATTCTATTGAGTTGGTTGGTGGATCTTCTCATTATTGGATGCAAGCTGGTGATTTGGGGCTTTCAGGAAGGCTGGCGGATGAATGGAAACGTTATATCCTCAAGTTGAATTCTACGGGAATTAGATTATCCAGCAATCTTGATGCTTTAGTTTGGGATTGGCATGATTCTAAAGGCTCTATTTTTGCTAAGAAGGCGTATGATTTTCTGGTATCAGAATAGGTCCCAAAGCCTACCAAATGGTGGTTTGTCAAGATTTGGCATTGGAAAATCCCACTGAAGGTTCAGTGTTTCATCTGGTTCTGCCTGGAAAACAAAGTCTTGACGTGGGATAACCTCCTTAAACAGGGATTTGTGGGTCCTGGTTTGTGTTCCTTATGCTTTCAACAATCAGAATCAGTGTCCCATCTTTTTGTAACCTGCTCCTTCTTTTCTAAGGTTTGGGATGTTTATCAGTAACTTATGAACTATAAGTTAAACTGGATAAGGTCTTATTATCAACAAAGCATGGAACATTGGTTCCTTTGTAGATCTTCTTGTGCAGAGCTTCCGCTTTTGGTCTCATGGGACGTTTGGAAGAACCGGAATCGAGCCATCTTTCAGATTCAGAAGCTAAGTTACGTGAAGGTGGGATACAAAGCGATAGCTTTGTTTAAGGAGTTTTGTTGTGTGAATGTAAAGACCAAGCAACGAATTCTTATCCCTCCCTATTTTGACTTATCCTATTCCATCGGGTTCTTTGATTGTGCTCAACAAGGAGGCTGTTGCAGTGCCAGTATGGTGCTTTATGTTAGTCCAAGCCACCATTACTACCTCAAGATGTGTGCGAGTAAGGGGACTAACACGCAAGTTGAATTACTGGATCTATGGGGTCTTCTGATTTTCTTGAGGAGAAAATGGATCGACAGGTTACAGGTGGCAGGCGACTCCAAGGTTGTTATTAGTTGGGGTGCGAGTAAAGCTTTGTTAAATGTTTTACATCTCAGGCATTGGTTGGAGCGTATTCTGGTTTTAATAGCTGCCTTCATAAAAGTCGACTTCATTCACATTTATTGTGAATTCAACTCGAAGGCGTTGAACTATTCGTGGCATCGATAATTGAAAGGTCATATTCACATAAGATGAGGGATTGGATATTGGGTTGATTGAACAGATTACTCTAGCATGATTTGTTTGACAATAATTCAAGAATAACAACGGCAAAAGCGAAATTGATTTAGGCTCTGTCATATATCCATTATTAATGAGGAAAACTTGACCGGAATTTTCAATGATTTGGAGTTCAACTGCCTACCTAAAGCTGTGGGCTTGAGAGAGGACGTTGCTTCTTTAAGCACAACGATGGAAACGCTTGCTTTTTACTCAAACAGATTGGTTGTCATTGTTTATTTACTTTTTTCTGCATCTCAATGAACAACTGCCCACTCATCAATTCCATCATTGATATAAATTCCAGAAAACTCCACGCAACTTTATGTAAGTTGGATGTTCATGGCTTCACGCAATTGAATTATTGTCCTTATGAAATGTGAGCGAATCGATCACTTTAGGCTGCTGTGGCATCTCATAATTCACACAGTCAATATATCACGGTGCAATGTCGGGATCAGCAGCGCCATATTAGTCTGTAACTGGTGGGGAGTAGCATTCCACGGTCGCTATCTGGAAATCCCCGTGTCTGTTCGACGTTCGTTATGGAATCTCAGTACATCAAATCTGTCCCCCTTGTTATTCATTTGCACGGCAAACGGTGGGCTCATAAGGACTAAATTTCGTCAGGGTTTAAAGCTTCTGAAGATTCTTAGCATCTTGCAATCTTATCCCGTTTGGACAGTGATTGTTTGACAAAAATACAATGCTCAGACTTTGAAGACCATTTCTTATAAACAATTCTTGTGAAACCCTCTGATTGCAGGCGACAAACTCCAATCAAACTCTGTTATGGCAGCCGACATATCCGTTTGAAGTAGTGTTTCCAGATGTGAGGATATCGCTACCAAAAACACGTAACGATGAGGTGGTAATCGATGACCATTTGGTAGAGACAAAACAAAGGACTTCTTATACATGCACACTTCTCCATGTCAATGATAACAAAGATAATTAATGATTATACATAATTTGAAGGGTACAGGTCAGTATTGTCAATCCATGCTTTTAACGTCCATAATAACTAAGAAGAAATTATACAATTTCATAAAGGAAAGGATTCAGGTACGTGATAAAGGTATTTGTCATGGGCTAGACTTGTTTTCTCTCTCGGGCATCCCCTACCGTTTGAAAGTCTAGTCACCGCTCGGCACCGATGTGACCTTGTTAGTTGGGCTTGGCCATCAACCACAAGTATCACCCGAACTACGCTTGACTAAAACCAACCTAACTAAACCTAAGTCAAGCACCTTAGAGTATGCAGAATTCCAAGTGCTCATTTCACTATAAGCGATGCAACCTACTGCTTTGCCACCCAAACTTGGACAATGCAACACGTTCTATTGCCTCCCCCGAGCCAACACTTGAACGACTGACTGCCCAACACATGACGATGCACTTGCCCATCTAGTCTCAATCCTCAGTGGTGCCTGAAGGTCCTGTCCTGGATGCACCTGGACACATCCCTTCAGTGCAACCATCGACGCTATTGTCCTAGCATGGTAGATACATCGCATATCACATTGCTAATCGCATCATCCTCCATCAAGCCTACTATGCAGTGTCTTTCCGGTTTGTCTCATCATACTTGACTCAACATTATCCTTGGTCCTCCTAGCAAGCCTACTCGCTAATACACCATCCTATCTATCTCATGGCCAATAACCATGAGCTGACCACCAAGGCTACCAAAGTCATGGACTCACCGTGCACCCTTAAGAAATACATCTTGGCGCGCCCTCCATCATGGTCTTGCTGTGCATCCTTAAGTAATGCATCATGATAAGCCCTCTATCATGCCACTGCCAATGGCGCTTAACGTAGGGTCGTTAAGTATTGCTCTTCAACCTCGTCAACATGTTATGGTTTTTTTTTTCAACGGAATGATGTGGTGAATTTAAAATTTATGTTTCTAAAAATTAATTTATGGTGAATTTAAAATTTATGTCTGCAAAAATTAATTTTATGTTTGCAAAAATTAATTTTATGTATCGATAGTTTATGTGGTGGCCTTCTCCTCTATTTTTTAATAGTTTAGTCAAGACTTAGCATATTTGTGAAAATCAAAAGCAATACAACTTCTTTAGAAAGACTTAAAGATGGACAAACTATTTTTCCTCCGATGCAGAAACTAAATAGATTCATTGCACCTATTTTGACCATGTCAATTGGCTAACCACTATTTGACTTGTCAACAACTAACACTTAATGGCGGGAGTAATTACTATCCTTCAACACTTCCACTTAATTATGACCACTAAACAAACAATCAAACTGTTGCTAAATCATACTATCTTACTACCTTTAAAGCTTACATAAAAAATAAGAAATGTGAGTGCCTACTAGTATATGTCTCAGCTAGGCCTATAACTTTATTCAAACATCTTCGGTTTCACCTTCTTTGATGCGATGTGCTAATGCAGCTTCTTCCTATACTTTCTGCTCCAAAATTCGATGCTTTCAATTCTTTCCTTATTATTCGTGCTCCACACTTTAAACTTTGCAAATTTCTCTTCTTATTCGACTTCATCTTTAATTTGATCTTGTTCTTCAGTGTTTCCTCAAATTCATCAAACTTGCTATCATCAAATCCAACTGCAAAATTTTGTGTCATCTATTGTTCATCATTCTCATATTGAATGCCCTTCACATTGTGAGCTGTAATCTCAATCTTCAAATGTTGTAATGTGGGCATTCTTGAAACCCGCTTATTGTTCTCATCATGTGACATACTGTCATCCACATTTCTTCAACACAACTAAGCAATGGTTGATAGAACCAGTTCTCTTCAAGACTCCACCTCATAAGGATCTTATCAATAGGATCTAATGCTCTCAAATTTCTCCATGATGTAATAAAAACCTGTTCTAAACATTTTCTCATGTTAGACAGACTGATAATGCCAAGTTTCAGTTCACATTGTGTGTAAATTTATCTTCTTTTCAAGCTATTTTGCTGGTTATTGCAAATTATTCGATTTTGTGAGGTTCTCCATAGCTCCAGGATCTACTGTGAATCAAAATAATCACATGGTATCAGAGCCTTGTGGAGTTAGTGAGTGGTAGATCATTACTTAATCATTTGAACTACATTCTAGTGAGGATTTCCAGATAAGAATCGAGTGTTTTTTGCAGGTGTTTCAGCAGTTTTCTCACCAACGCAGCAGTCATGGAAGCCAACCAAATGTTGCTCACTCCCTTCAATTTTTTCGATTGGAAGGCTGAGATGGTTATCAAATTGAGATCGAAAGGTCTCTACGGAGTAACCATGGGCACAGAGGTAGAACCAAACTCAGCTGTAGAGAAAACCAAGTATTACAATCGACTTGATGAAGCATATGGTATGTTGTGCCTGAGCATTTCAAGGGAACTCTTGTTTCACACTGACAGTCTAACAACTCCCAATGAAGTATGGGTGAAGCTTGAGTCACTCTTTGGGAAGACTGATGAACTAAGAGGTCACCAACTTGAGAACGAGCTCATCAGCTTGAGCCCAGCTCACTTTGAAACAATCCAAGAATTCTTCACCAAATTCAAGTCATTGGTAATTCAGCTGCAGCAATGTGGTATTGTTAAGAAGGAAGAACAACTGATTCTGTCAATACTATCAAAGCTAGGGCCAGAGTTTTTTGTATTTGTTAGCACATTCCACTCAACCAAGATGACCATTCGAAATTGGCAAATGCCATCTCTAGCAACCTTCATGGAGCGTCTTACTCAGGAGCAGGATAAACTAGTTCAGATGGGCACCATAAAATCGAAGGACCAAGCACTGGCAATGGGTGTTTCGAATGCTACCAAAGGCAAGTAGAAAGCAAAGGGTTTGAAGCAGCCAGAGAAGAGGAAGTTTGATAAAACCAAGCCTACAGATGGAGGTTTGAATCCTTCCAAGGAGAAGGACAAGAAGGGAAAGGAAAATACCAAATGCACCTATTGTCACAAGGGATGGCATCCAGAGAGCTCATGTATGAAGAAAACCATTAACTCAATGGCGTAGCTGCTGGAGAAGAACAACATCCCAGTCCCTGAGGGCGCAAGGAAGAAAGAAGGCACCTCAAATCCTAACAATAAGGAGAAGTGTCATGCTTTGGTAGCAGGTATTTCGAATTCCTCATCCTTTATCATTGATTCAGGAGCTTCTAGGCATATGGTTTCATCCAGAGAGCTCTTATCCTCTATGCATTCGAATGGTGGCCCAACAGTTCAAATGGGAGATGACTCTGAGATCCAAACCAAAGGGATTGGTAGGATTGACTTGGAGCATGGCTATCTCAGTGATGTGCTCTATGTACCTTCATTGGCTGCAAATTTGCTATCAGTTTATCAAATGACCCATATAGGAGAAGCCAAAAGAGTAACATTTACTCTAGATTTGGTAGAAATCTCATAAATTTCTTCAAATCAAGTTGTGGCAGTGGGGTTTGCTAATCATCAAGAGAGAATGTACAATTTCTCCAATTTCATTCCAAATTCTAGTGACCATGCTCTTATCTCTCATGCCAACGAGACCTCCAAGCTATGGCATCAAAGGTTTGGCCACATGAACTACAAATATCTCCAGACATTACACAAGGATGAGATGGTAGAAGGGCTTCCTGAAATCAAATCTTCAAATGGTGCATGCATTGGTTGTGTAGTTGGAAAGCATCCAAAGCGCAGCTATGAGAAGGGAATGGCAAGGAGAGCCACTCAACCACTTGGATTGGTACATTCAGACCTCATTGGTCCTCTTCCCACTCCATCATATGGTGGATCAAGGTATGTACTTACATTCATAAATGACTACTCTCAATTCTGCTGGGTATGCTTCCTTAAATTGAAATCAGAAGTGTTTGAGAAATTGAAGATTTGGAAGGCCTTAGTGGAGAATCATAGTGGTCATAAGATGAAAATCCTTAGGATTGATAATGGAAAGGAATATGTGAATAACAACATTCAGCATCTTTGTGAGGAATGTAGCATCCAAATGCAACATTCAATCCCCTACACAACTCAGCAAAATGGTGTGGCAAAGAGGAAAAATAGATCTCTCAAAGAGATGGCCACTTGCATGATTGAAGCTAGGGATCTAAGCCCTAAGCTTTGGGAATTGTGCTTCTCATATTCATAACAGAGCCTTTCACAAATCATTCAAAGGTAAAACCCCCTATGAGGCATGGTTTGGCCAAAAGCCAAATGTGTCAAATTTCAGGATTTTTGGATCTAGAGCATGGGCTCAAATTCAATCAGAAAAAAGGAAGGCTTTAGAGCCACAGACCAGAGAATGTATCATGGTTGGATATGGTGAATACACAAAGGGTTACAAGCTCTTTGACACATCCACACTCAAAAATTTCATTGAGAGAAGTGTGCAATTCGAATTCCTGATTTTAAGCTTGCATCGGGGGAATGCTCTTCTCCTCCACACCTTAATGAAATAAGTGATGATTCAAGTTCTGATTTTTCTGATATTTCTGAAAATGACATGACTGAAGATGACATTGTTGTACATGAGTCACCATCAAGGCCCAAGTGGGATGAAAAAATCATACAAGCTGCAGGTGAATTGGCAAGCAATCCCCAAGAGCCTAGGAAGACTAGATCTCAAACAGTCAATGCTTCCTTTACAAATGAAAGTGAACTTGCTGATCACTGTTATATGTTGATTGGATCTGATCCAAAATCATATCAAGAAACTCATAATGATCCAAGGTGGAGAACAACAATGCAAGAAGAATTCCAATCTCTCCAAGAGAACAAAACATGGGATTTGGTGACTCTTCCTCCCAAAAGAAAACTTGTGCAATGTAAGTCGATTTTTTGAACCAAACCTATTGCTAATGGTTCTGATCTGAAGTATAAGGCTAGGTTAGTGGCTAAGGGATACTCACAAATCCATGGTGTGGATTATACAGATACCTTTGCATCGGTTGCAAAGATGGACTCAATTAGACTAGCTCTAGCCATGGAAACTAGTAAGGGTTGGCAAGTTCACCATATGGATGTTAAAAGTGCATTCTTACATGGTGATCTATAGGAAGATATCTTTATGTAGCAACTTGAAGGTTTCCAATAGGATCCCTCACTTGTTTGCAGGTTGAAGAAGTAACTCTATGGACTCAAGCAAGCCCCCAAGGCTTGGTATGCCAAAATGGATGCCTTTTTGCTCTCAATTGGTTTCATTCGATGCAAGTCTAATCCAAATGTTTATTTGCAGCAATGTGAT
The DNA here is from genome assembly GCA_027924585.1 of Larix kaempferi. NCBI lineage: Eukaryota > Viridiplantae > Streptophyta > Pinopsida > Pinales > Pinaceae > Larix > Larix kaempferi. The sequence continues at coordinate 8,652,412 of BSBM01000526.1, forward strand.
GATATTTTTCAGTTCATTGTAATATATGTTGATGATATTTTAATTACAGGGAGCTGCAACAAACAAATTGGCTCAATCAAAGCATCTTTGCACAGTGAATTTGCCATGAGAGACCTAGGATTGCTAAGGCAATTTTGGGTTTGGAAATTGAACAAACTGAAAGAGGTATATTGCTGAGTCAACCTAAATATGCTTCAGACCTGTTATTGAAGTTTAAAATGGCTAAATGTAAGTCATCCAAGTGCCCATTCCTTTCAGGCATAAAACCAGGTGAATTTGAAGACTCTCCATTGGTGGATTGCACACTCTACAGGCAGCTAGTTGGAAGTTTGTTGTACCTTACACATACAAGAGTTGATTTGTCTTATGCTATAAGTGTTGTAGCAAGGTATATCCAGCATCCACATGAGATCCATTGGAAGGCATCCAAAAGGATCCTTCAATATGTCCAAGGAACAAAGAGCCTTGGGGTACACTATGCAGCTGGTTCTTCACTACAACTAGTTGGATTTTCTGATTTCGATTGGGATGGAGATCCCATTGATAGAAAGTCCACTTTAGGTTTTGTTTTCATGTTTGTTGAAGGTCCTATTTGCTGGTCAAGTAAGAAACAACACACTATTTCACTTTCATCAGCAGAGGCCGAGTACAGGGCAGCAGTGAATGCAGCCACAAAATGTGTTTGGTTGCAAGATATTCTTCGGGAGTTTGGTGTTGCTATTGATTCTCCAACCAACATTTGGGTAAATAATCAAAGTTCCATCAAGATATCTACTGATCCAGTACAAAGGCATAGAACAAAGCACATTGAAACCCATATGCCCTACATTCAGGCCTTGGTGCATGACAGAGTGATTTCCTTGCAATATTGCTCATCCACAGAGCAAACTACTGATATTTTCACCAAGTGTTTTACTGAGAAGAACTTCACTCACTTGAGAGATTTGCTTGGAGTGAGTGATGGATGGTGATTGCTGCAATTTTATTCCAAGTTCAGCCCCATGTCCATTTTAGAGGAAAGTTTTTATCCCATGTGGTTTTACTTCTTGTCCTCAATTTACATGGACAAATAAAATTTATGTTTGTAATGAGGTGACTTGAGCCTTTGTTTCCAATGCCTCCCACTTTAATTTCATGAGATGTACTAAGTTCTGGTTAAGGGGGGGGTGTTAGAACAGTAATCCATACTTAGTACCATAGTTCATAACCTTAGTCAATTTTATTGCCACATGTGCATTATTACACCATAGTTTAGACTAGGTAACTTTAGTTGGTCAAATATCCACTTTTGGGAGTGTTCACACCTGTTTCTAAGCAACCCAGCTCACCCACACTCCATTTTTGTCCACAAGTGCGCCCTCATTAAATTCTTGAGCGCTCTCCTTCCTTGAAATGGGGAAACGCCATTGACTTTGAGCGCTTGAGTGGATTTAGCTCATTTTTGCCTAGATTTGGAGCATTTAATGACTCCTTGGACCCCCCCACACTCCTCTACTTGCTCACCCATGCACGCCTTTGCCTCATTTGTGACCCAGCATACTTCAGCCACCTTCACACCAGAATTCGTGACTATTTGGGATGATTAGGACTGAGTTGGACCCACCTAGGGGGGATCGAGGCCATTTTGGCAATTTTAGCTTGTACACTCATCTTGAGATATCTAATTCTCTTGAATTTCTCCATGATGTAATAAAAACCTGTTCTAAACATTTTCACATGTTAGACAGACTGATAATGCCAAGTTTCAGTTCACATTGTGTGTAAATTTATCTTCTTTTCAAGCTATTTTGCTGGTTATTGCAAATTATTCAATTTTGTGAGGTTCTCCATAGCTCCAAGATCTACTGTGAATCAAAATACTCACAGCACATCCTCCATAGCCTCCTCTTTTTGTTCATCTAGTTCTTCTTCTTTTTCATCTTCTTCTATACCTTCATATGATTCATGTGTAACTTCTATGATTTCTTTCACTTTAGCTATATCAACCTCTGCTTCATTAACATCATTATCATCTTTGTGTCCATCATCCCCATGTACATCAGGATTTACTTCATCATCTTCTCAATTCACTACATAAAGGTATACTACTTCATTGAAAATTTCTTCATAAGCAATAAACATCGTTGGATCTGCCAAAGCACTAGCTACTTCATAATCTACATCATCACAATTTGTAACATGGGTAGCTTCAACTACAACTTCTATGTCTTCATATTTTTCATCCACCTATGCATCTACACAATGGGATTCACAGTCTATTTCATCACCATCACAGGATGCTACATTGTGTAAAATACCAAGCCAATCTGGACTAATTTTTTTCCCAACAGTCTATTAGTTTGGCTAAGGATTATGTAAAACTCCTTTGAAATGTTGTGGATTGCAAGTCTGGTCCAAACTTCTACTATGATGAGCTTTCATCAAACACTTTGCACTTGCACAGTTGTAGCTTATAATTAGGAAAATCTGACTTGAATTTTCATTAACACTTTGGTTGTTTACTATTGTAGGTTGAGTTCTTTACTTAAGATCTAATTTTGGATACCTCTGCTATTGGATTTGGTTGATGACTTCTAACAAATAGTTCAAATGTTTTCTGTTGTAGCTAAATACCAAGTACCATACTTCTTTGGAAACTTTGTTTTGTACCTTAAGTTGATTGTTGTTGTTTTATCAAGTGGGAGTGTGTGGTATTCATTATGCATAAGATTGTTACAAAATAGTAACTAATTACAAATAAAATCAAACTTGAGAGAGCATATTCATATTTGCATATTTCATTAAAACAGAAAATTTGATTTTCCTGGAAATGATGGATAGAGAAATTTCGGTCATGCAACCCCCAATCTACATGAGATCTACTTCTATAATGTCTGACAGTTCTCCACAAGAGGAATGCAACTTTCCTTATTCAAACTTAGTGCACAAATCACAAATGTAGACTATTGTAGCAAACTCAAACTCCAATTTTGATGTGCTACTACGGGAAATCGCCCCCACAATAATATCTTATCTTCTAATGATTAACCCACTATAAATGCAAGCCCGCGATAGAGGTAAATTCGTACTTATTCTTAAAAATGGTAGAGGATTTAATGAAATAGTCGACTATCCATGCAACAATGTGATCCTCATTCTAAGGAAGACCCCCTTCACTATGGAAAATAGTTTCTCTAATAGATGTGCAACAATATTTGAACCCAGGACATGAACAATGATAGTGAACATGAACACTGTGAAGAACCTGCAATGAAAACACATGAGATGGTAGAAATAGCAGAACTCAGAATCACTTTTATATTGATCGCAGGCCACTTCGAGGGGGCAACCTTTTGAACAAGCTCAATACAAATAACTTCATGGTACCTTCCTTGGTCTCAACACAAACTTATATACTAAGTCTAGGCACCAATACCATGTGTCAATACAAACCATGGGCCAATACAAAATATGGATTAACAATTACTACGAGACGACTTACAAAGCATATGCATCCAACAACAATAATACAAACTATGGATCAACAAAGACTACGGGACGACTTACAAAGCATATGCGTCCAACAACAATATACTAACAAAGTAAATAGAAGGGTTGACATGGGTTCCTAACATCCCCTCTCCCTTAGAAAAAGCTTTGTCCTCAAAGATTTAGATGTGGAAATTGATGCAGAATCTGAAGGTGTGGTTCCCCTGTAGCATCCTCGGGTTGCATTCCGGCCCACTTACGCCTTTTGAGTTTCAGGGAGGATTGCTTGGAAGGCTGTAGACGAAGAAGGACCATATCAACTACGTGAAAAGTGCGCTCAGAACAGTGTTGATCAGCTTGTTGTTTTAGTCAAATTCTTGCCATGTGAAGATTGTCCTGCAGAATGAGAAGAATCTGATCGTGGTTTCAAAGAACCGAGTCAATTTCCTAAATTGGGGAGCTGCTGAGCGTGTATGGAAGAAGAACTAGCGGTGCCTGTCCATAAACTGCTTCATATGGTGTCCTTTTAAGTGTGGTATTGTACCACTGGAGTGCTTCTAGGAAATCCATAGAAATAGCTATCCACATCTGTGTAGAGATGGGAAAGGGTTCAAGCAGTCCTGAAAGGAGTGTCGTTTCACCCTTGTTGACTTGGCAAGTATCACACTCAACCACCATCTGGTGAATTTTCATTTTCAGTCCCTGCCAAAAGAAGTTACATTGTTCCTGGTCATAGGTTTTGAGGAACCCAGAGTGCCCTGTCGATGAAGAAGCAAGGAGTTCATAGAAGAGATAGCCCTGTTGAACAGATTGCAACCAATTTGGAACAAGCAGAGAAATAGCTGTAAGAGAAAATGGGTCATCAAATTTGCAAGAAGGAGCATCTGCCACCATATTATCCTTACCCTTCTTGTAAGTGGTCGCATAGTCATAACCCATGAGTTGGATAACCCATTTCCAGTGTGTTGGGGAGGATACCCGTTGTTCCAGAAAATGTTCCAGATGTTGGAGATCAGTCTTGATGCAGAAATAATTCCCTAAGAGGGATGGCTTCCACTTCTGTAATGCATGAAAAATAGCCATCATTTCCTGCTGATATGTAGATGCAGCTAAATGCTTACCAGAAAGGTCTCTTGAAGGTAGCAAACCCACTGGTGCAACAAAGACACCTTCATATCTATCCAAGGAAGAAGTGGAGACTGTTGGTGGGTGCATCTAAATGGAATGGAGCGGAGAGATGACACCATGTGAATTCTTCTTAAGGATCTTTTCCAGGCGATGTGAACTGATGATGCGGAGAGACCCTGGTTGTAAGCCCATAAATTTGTATTGTGTCCCATTGACTGAAAACTGCATCCAAAGTTCAGCAAAATCCCATAAGATGGGGCCAAGTGTGCGTAACCATTGAACTCCCAAAACCACATCACATCCGCTTAAGGACAATGCAAACATGTCAGAGCGCAGGTTATAATCTTCCAGAGAGATACGCACATTGTGACACTTTCCCTTACAAGGTAAGGTGCCCCCATTGGCAACCATGACTTCAAATTTGGAGCAAGGATGGAAAAAACAATCAGCTTGTTTGGCGATCTGAGGGTCAATTTCAAAATTATGAGGGCTACCAGAATCGATGAGTATTGTAAGGGGAAGCTTCTTGAAGTAACCCCTGACTCGCATTGTTTGAGGGGTGGTGACGATGGATAAAGCATGGAGAGATATCTCTAGGTGGTCTTCCTGAGATGGGAAGTCAATAGGAGGTTCCTAAATGTCGACCTGATCATCCGGTGTATCTGGGGCTTCTTCACCAACTTCAGAGGCAGGCGGATAATCCACATCCAGGAGATAGAGCTTTTGTTGAACACATCTATGTCCCCGAGTGAATTTTTCATCACAATTATAACAAAGCCCTTTTTCTCTGCGTGCCTGCATCTCTATTTTGGACAAATGCTTGATAGGAGTTGGTCGAGGAGCTGGCAGGATGGGAGGTCATTGAGAACCCATATTTTGAAAGGGAACAACAGTGGATTTGGAGCGCTGTTGGGCGGCAATATTGTCTTCGGCCAACTTAGCCAACCCCAGGGCTTCCATCATTGTGTTGGGACAAAACATTTTGACCTCTAGGCAAATTTCATCCTTAATACCACTGATAAAACAACTCCTGTAGAAGTCTTCAGACAATCCTTCTGTGTGGTTGGTTAGTTTCTCAAATTCTATCTGATACTCTCTCACAGTGCCAATTTGACGAAGTTTAGTGAGTGCTCTGGTGAAGTCATAAAAAGCACTAGGACCAAATCGTTGCAAAAGGAGTTGGCAAAAATTTGTCCATTTGGGCTCGTCATGAACCTTGATGTACCAACAGTACCATTGAAGGGCTTCCTGTTCCAAATGAAAGGATGCAAGTGGAACTTTTCGGACATCAAAAGTGTTATGCAAACTGAAATACTGTTCTACACGATAGATCCATCCAGTTGGATCAGTGCCATTGAAGTGAGGAAAATCAAGCTTCGGACCACGAAAATTGTTGGAAGAAGAGAACCCATTCTCTGATGAAGACTCAGACTGTCATTTGTTGTTCATGGCTGAATGCTGAAGATGGAGGCTGAGAAATTTTTCATCTAGATCCTGGAGTTTAGTTTGGATGGCTGCAAGTGCTTCCTCCATGGTTTTTGCTCCTGCGCGGGTGACAACCATAGCCAGGAGTTTTTTTTTTTTTTTTGGGGGGGGGGGGGATGGATAGAAAAACACAAACAAAAGCTTATTTAGTAAAGGGAAATTTGGATTTGGGAAAAACTCAAATGGGTAATTGGGGTTCAACTAGGTTGTGGACACTTTGGAATGGATAGGGAAGCATAAAATGAGGATTTCAGAAGCGGGGTGAAAAAATGGGAAAATTTGTCAGAGAGGGACAAAAAAGCAGAAATAGGGAATGGACACGGTGGCAAAATTTGAGGGCGATTGGGTGAAAATCGAAGGAGTTATGGGAAACCTAAAAATAGACAAATGTATAGATTTGGGAAGTGGAATGTGGGATAGGGTCCTCATGAATGAAATATGTAGAATGATATTGTAGGGGTGTCAGAGAAATTTCAAGGGAAACGGAGTTAAAGCAAGGGAGATATGGCAAAAAAAATAGAATTTTATACTTTTTTTTTAGGAATGGATCTACAACGGAGCAAAAGGGATCGGAAACAAATATATTTGCAATGACACAGAAGGGATCGACAACATATGGATATGAAATGACGTCGAATGGATAAAAAATGGCTGGATCTTAAACGAATTTCAGAATAGATCTGAAACGGTTGGATCTAGAAAGAATGTCAGAATGGATTTGAAACAGCTGGATCTAAAATGGCTCGGAATGGATCTAAAACGACTGGATCTGAAATGGCTCGGAATGGATCTGAAACGGCGCAGAAGTGATCGACAATAGTTTAGCTGAAAATAGATATGGACCCCAGGTATGTGCGGCTTCCTATCAGTTCAGGGGATTCACTCGGCCACCAATGTTGTCTGACGGGTTGCGTATTGGGGCAGTACCCCTCACTTCACTACTCAAGTAAAATTGATAACCGCTTTGCCACAAACGACAACTCTTGGTTTACCTCACGGGTGGGAACTAGTCAATCAAGTAGGGGTCGTTGCCCTTTTCGCTAGCAGGTCCTCTAAATGGGCTAGCTACTTCAGGGTTCCTGTGGTACTCCTCACAATGATTTTTAGGGCTTATGCCCAAGTACTTCCCACAGTTAAGCGGATAGGGATTATTCCCAGATCTGAAGCTGCGACAGATGCGAAAAAAAAAATTGGCAGAAATTTCACCCAACGAGCCCAAGAAAGTGCTCTGATACCAAATGTGAAGAACCTACAATGAAAACACACGAGATAGCAAAAATAACAGAACTCAGAAACACTTTTATATTGATCGCAGGCCACTTTGAGGGGGCAACCTCCTTTGAGCGAGCTCAATACAAATAACTTCACGGTACCTTCATTGGTCTCAACACAAACTTATATACTAAGTCTAGACGCCAATACCATGTGTCAATACAAACCATGGGCACAAAATATGGATCAACAATTACTACAAGACGACTTACAAAGCATATGCATCCAACAACAATAATACAAACTATGGATCAACAAATACTATGGGACAACTTACAAACCATATGCATCCAACAACAATATACTAATAAAGTAAATAGAAGGGTTGACATGGGTTCCTAACAAACCGTTATACACTCATAATTTGAGGCAGATGTGAGTGGTATTTTTCTTCAATGATGAGCCCTCCAACAATGAAGAGTGAAATCCCAAGTGCGTCATGCCTTTAGAAGATAAATCTCTAAGAATGAATGCCTCTTTAGAATCCAATGAAAACCATTTCTATTTCTTAGATATGAAAGTAGGGTAATTTTTAAGGGCGAAATTTCACCAATTAGCTATTTTTTTGGCATTTTTTCAAAAAATAAATTCGCTATTTGATCATTTTTACTCTCTAATATCGCCTATATTTACATAATATTTTTTTTTTAGTGTAATGTTCGCCAAAATTTACAAATTTTAGTAGTAAATTGTATGTTTCATGTTTGACATTCGCTTACCTATCTATATATATGATTTTTTCAACCCAAAATAATCGCCTAGAATACTATACTTTGGTATACTATTATAATCCTTAAAAAATACCCTGTATGAAAGTGAAGAAGAAATATTGAGTTCATGGCGTTGAAGCACAAATGAGAAATCTGAGCAATTTATCCTTCCAATAACCAGGGTGGATTTCTCTCACCACCGAAACTATTCTCCTTCTCTTAGGGTTTTCGTCCTAAGAGAGACAAAGCTAAAAGGCTCTCAAATTTTGGAATGCAAATATCATGAATATCATGAGAATGGGCTCTCATTTCCTTTTATAATTCTCAAGTAACTTTTGTGACTCTTCAACTTCCTAGATCCATTCTTTTTATTTAATGAGCCTAAAGTGACTTTGCATACCTTTTTATCCTTTTTATTATTAAATGTCACTTTATAGGTTTTTCTTGCTCAACTTTAATTTAAGTGACTTTATAGAGTTAAAGTCACTTTTAAAACCTCATTAAACAATTATAAAGTTACTTTTATGTACTCATATAATTTTTACCCAAGTCACTTCATAATCCACTTTTTATAAATTAATTACTCAACATCCTTTATAGTGTTGTGATTCTCCCACTAACATTGAATAATTAATTTGATCCCTCTAATTAGGTAGACACACTCCAAGTCACCTCCACTTGTCACGCCATAGAAAACAAAGGAATTGGAGACATTACGGTCCTCCCTTCCCAAAGATTGCTTGTCATCAAGTGATACCATCCCAAATCCTCGATCAATGAAGGGAATCAATTGAAACTAAGAGTGATCTCGGGGTCCCAAACCAATCTAAAAGATGTGGATCACCTACTGAATACAATTACCATGCAAGGTACTAACACAAAATACCTCTCGAAGTCCACAAATCACCATAGAAAATAGATATTGTAGACACTCAATCCACCTCTCATAAAATTGCCCTCCAAGGAAGCCAATCGACTACATTATAGGAGTGATCTCTTGTAGAAAAATATGACTCTACCACATGTACTATTTTCCAAGCTATCCAACCATCAAGTCCCAAGGTTTCCTTATATTTCCAGAAAGGACCCACCATGATGACGTTGTGCCATTCTGATCATAAATATTTGGCCCTCATGCATAAACTGAACCCTCTACTCCTAGAAACTCAAACTGTAGTGCCCCAAAACTCCATCCCCACTATCAGGGATCACCTCCTGTAATTGTATCTCAGTGAAGTCAAGGTATGCAAATACCTTACCGAACTCGATCTTGAGTATCGAGAAAAAATCTGTCCTTCCATATGGTATGTACCCCATTATCGCCTCTCATGATGTCCCAAAAATGACATGGATTGATCGTATGAGCTTCCATAACCCACATCCTAACTAGGAATCCACCATACCTCATGCCAACCAACTCCAATTGAACTCCACTAATCAACCAAATTCCAGGTAATCCACTCGGCTCTAGCCAAAACGCACCCAAAGATCTATTGTCCCTATCACTAATCAAGTACATAGGCATCCCATGGACACTAAGCATCTCTCTGAAAAACAATTCTTCCATTTTTGGTGCCTCATATTGTAGTGAAATCATCGGGAAGCATGTGAACTTTGAGAACTGGTCAATCCTTGCACACATGAACCCTGCTGGAGGAGTGTGTTGTGGCCTTCCCTATTGACAAACAATATGCTAGCCCATATGTCCCAACATAATGTTCTCAAAGTATCTCCATGCGAACCTCTCACGGACCTTCTTGTAAATGGTAAAATCACTAGGGTCCCAAACTAGCTTGTTAGATGTGAAGTACTCTTTGCTCCTACCACTGCTCTACAAGGTGATAACCCAAGCCTATCCTCCTGATTTCCTTTTATCTAGCAGGCAATCATAAGTTGCACAAACTCAAGAAAATCCTCAGAGGATTACTCCTCCAAGCAACCAATCTTGGCTATCTCATCTGTATCAGTTGTTGATACATCCAACACTGTAATCCTATGGTCCCACTATCGACTTTGCACCCCTTTGATCATCATCGTCCTTTGAAGTAATATATCACTCTGAGGAATTCCAATATCCGACCACCAAAATGGAACTATACCACTCCCAATGCTTATAAAAATATCTGTGAACCAACCCAACATAGTCTGGATCTCCTCCTTTGCACTTGGCACATTGATCACATGGTCAAAATAAAAGACCCATGGCATGGCCACAATGCCCTCTGTCTCATCTGACATGCTCTAGTGTTCCTCTCTAGTCCCGTTGTACACAGTCATAACCTCTTGTTCCAATTGATATCGAGTATGTTCTACTACACCCAACACTCTACTAATGTAAGTTGAACATGTATCCCAATGTGACTCCATATATTTCATATACCTATCCACCCAATCCATGGATTCATACACTTTCTTGATGGTTGGTCCATAAGGAATGTGCTCAGTGATGACACCTGTGGATTTGACTTGAGCCTTAATGGGATCTCCAAAAGAGGCAGCTCATGATCCCTATAATGAAAAATATGTGCAAAATAAAAACCTCGGGGTCATAACACCTGTGGATTTGACTTGAGCCTTAATGGGATCTCCAAAAGAGGCAACTCATGATCCCTATAATGAAAAATATGTGCAAAATAAAAACCTCGGGGTCATATCTCTCCACAAATTCCTGCAAGTTTGAATTCTCCTCATGTTCAACCTTCACATGAGGTTCCTCCATGAAATAATCAATTCCACCAACCTTTTCCTACATCAAGGTTTCCATATACAACTAATTTTCTGATGTGTGGGATGAACAATGTAACCAACTCAACTCCACATGAAGTTGCTCAACCTGCATCTCTGATTCTTGAAGGGACTTGTGCAAAATCAAAACCTCGAGGTCATATCTCTCCACAAATTCCTGCAAGTTTGAATTCTCCTCATGTTCAACCTTCACACGAGGTTCCTCCATGAAATAATCAATTCCACCAACCTTTTCCTACATCAAGGTTTCCATATACAACTAATTCTTTGATGTGTGGGATAAACAATGTAACCAACTCAACTCCACATGAAGTTACTCAATCTCCATCTCTGATTCTTGAAGGGACTTGTGCGTCTCTTCAAGGAATATTTTTGTAATATCTGTCTCATGAGTAAGCCTTTCAAATTCCTCTTCTTTCCCTTGTAGTACACCATGGTACATCTCATCAATCATGAGAATATAATCTCTATTGGAAAGCAAGTGTAGGTAGTTAGCTTTCATTACTATCACTACTTCTCTAAGTGGCTAAAAATATGCAAGGGAAGGTTCTCCTCCCCAACTATCATATGTCCCTAGAGCTCTCCAACAAAAAACTATCATGAATGCATGTGTATCATCAAAATGTTTATGGCTTCCATAATCTAGTATTCACTTACCTTTAATTTCCCTGTTAGATGATGTGGTTTCAGGGAACAATATTCCACCAATTTTTTTTTTCATCCTCTCACTTTCCAAAATCAGCTTCAAAAGGTGACTCATCTAATAGACTAACACTAAATCCTCATCATACTTAGGTGCACCCACACCCAAATCCTTATAAACATCATAGCAAGGATAAGATGTTGACTCCTCAACATTAGAAGATGCATGCACCTACAACAGGTCATCCTAGGGATCTATAAAGTTTCCCTCATGGGGTGAGCCATACATTTCACACACCACTTCAGCTCTGGACCCTTCTTTCTCCTTCCCAATTGAAACGTGAGGCTCCAATGACTTTGGATCCTCTAACATTGGTGTTAGATTCTTCTAATATCTACGTAAGACTTGCAAAATTTCATCCATGAGTTCTGGATTGGACTTCATCTTTCCTGATGAACAACTGCTGAGACTGAGATTAATGAGTGTTGGTCACTCAAAAGGAAATCTAAAATCACCTATCACTAATAGCCCACTCAAGTTGGCAGGATGCACAACTCTGATACCACTGTAAAATACCTAACCAATATGGACTAAATTTTTTCCCAACAGTCTATGAGTTTGGCTAAGGATTATGTAAAACACCTTTCAACTATTGTAGATTGCAAGTCTAGTCCAAAGTACTGTTATGATGAGCTTTCATCAAACAGCTTGCACTTGTACAACTATTTCTTATAGTTAGGCAAATATGACTTGAAGTTTCATCAACACTTTGGTTGTTTATTGCTGTAGCTTAACTTCTTTACTTGATATCTGATTTTGGATACCTTTTCTATTGGATTTGGTTCAAGACTTATAACAAACAGTTCAAATGTTTTCTATTGTAGCTAACTGCCAAGTACCATAATTCTTTGGAAACTTTGTTTTGTACCTTAAGTTGATTGTTGTTGTTTTATCGAGTGGAAGTGTGTGGTATTAATTATGCATAATATTGTTACAAAATAGTAACTAATTACACATAAAATCAAACTTGAGAGGGAATATGCAAATTTGCATATTTCATTAAAAGAGAAAACGTTACATGCTTGGAAATTATGGACACATAATTTTTGTTCATGCAACCCCAATCTACAAGAGATCTGTTGCTATAATTTCTGACTATTCTCCATAGGAGGAATGCGACTTTCCTTATTCAAACTTAGTGCATAAATGACCAATGTATAGTATTGTACCAAACTCGACCTCCAATTTTGAAGTGTTGCTATAGGAAATTGCCCCTACAATAATATATTATATTCCAATGATTTACCCACCGAAAATGCAAGCCCATGATAGAGGCAAAGTGATCCTTTTTCTTAACAATGGTAGAGGATTTAAAGAAATAGTGGACTGCCCATACAACAATGCAACCCTCTTTCTAAGGTATCCCACATTCACTATGGAAAATCACTACTCTCAGAGCTGTGCAACAATATGTAAACCCAGGACTTGAACAATGATAGTGAACATGACCCCTTATACACTCAAAATTTGAGGCAGATGTGAGAACTATTTTTCTTCAACGATGTGCCTTCCAACAATGAAGAGTGAAAGCCCAAGTGCACCCTGCATTTAGAAGCTGAATCTCCAAGAATGAATGCACCCATTTTAGAATCCGCTAAAAACCATTTCTATTTCTCAGATATGGAAGTGAAGAAGGAATCTTGATTCCACGGTGTTGAAGCACAAATGAGAAATCTAAGTGATTTCTCCTTCCAGTAGATAGGGTGGATTTGTCTCACCACCAAAACTATTCTTTCTCTCTTAGGGTTTTTGTCCCAAGAGAGACAGAGCTCAATAGCTCTGAAAATTTTGAAACACAAATATCATGAATAGCATGAGTGTGGACTCTCGTTCCCTTTTATAATTCTCAAGTCACTTTTGTGACTCGTCAACTTCCTCAACCCATTTTTTTATTTAATGTCATTTCTCCTTCCAATAGCTAGGGTGTATTTGTCTCATCATCGAAACTATTCTCCTTCTCTTAGGGTTTTCATCCCAAGAGTGACAAAGCTCAAGAGCTCTCAAATTTTCGAAATGCAAATATCATGAATAGCATGAGAATGGGCTCTTGTTCCCTTTTATAATTCTCAAGTCACTTTTGTGACTCTTCAACTTCCTCAACCCTTCTTTTATAAATTAATTGATCAACGTCCTTTATAGTGTTGCTATTTTCACACTGAAATTGATTAATTTATTTGATCCCTCTAATAAGGAGGACACACTCCAAGTCACATCCACTTATTGTGATAGAGAACAAAAGGGAATTGGGTACATTACAATCAGAAACTTCATCTTTTTCATTATGGTTGTCATCCACATGTGACGCAGCACAATAGGATTCACCAACATCTATATGCTCTTGCTCTATTGCATACATAGATTCTTCTTCTAGTGTCGCAACATGTTGTTCTCCCTTTCATTGTACTTTTTTCCCGGAATATTTGAAGCTTCCTTGGGTCATGTTGCTTTCTTCAAATCTTGGTAAAATGCTCTCATCCAAGCCTTGTCGAATGAGAGAAATTGCCATCGCATCATTCTTCTTATGATCTTGAGATATTACCTCATAGGTAGGTTCATCAAACCCCTTCAACATAGTGTCCCATAGGTCTTCTACACATAATATAGTCTTCTGCATTTTAATAACTCACATATCATAGTTTTTACTAGTGAAAACTAGTGGTGGGAAATAAAAATTGGTCTGTGCTACCCCATATGCCATCTATGCTTATATTCTTCGACAAGTATATCTTTGAGAAGTATCCCATGAGTTATTGTTCATTTTCCACTACAACTTCCACTTCTACTCTTTTGTTCTCTCTCCTGAGCTGTTCAAATCTTTTTTTCTGACACATGACAATTTTTGCTGGCAACTCATCCACCTTTTGTCACGGCTGACTTCGGCCTTCAACATCCTTCGATTCTCTCTTTCTCAAGCATTCATCCTTCCTTTCTTATCGACGCCCCCCCAAAAAAACAAATAAATGAGTTTATTGGAGTAATGCAGCAACTCTGTAATGAAAATGCTCTCTTTTGAACTCGAGGATATCTACTTTTCCTTTCAATGTGCGCTATGAACCTTCTATTACATGTGGGGGTTTCGAAATCTACCCTTATCGACATTCTCTACAACAAACACACAACTTAACTTACATATGTCACAACCAATTTCCTTTCGAACCGAAAGGGTTATTCTTCCCCTTACTCATTATTTGACAAACTCTTGTTTTTTTTTTTCCAAATTACCTTGAAAAATATGCTAACCTCGTTTTTATTACATCTTACAAAGTAAATACCATTTATTAAAACCCTTTTTAATCACTTACAAAGTACCATGAATGAAGCCTTTTTAAACTTATCCTATTACCATATAAATGGAGATTTAAACATACGTGATTTCAATACCCTACCACATTTTGGCTTCTCTTCACGTGGACGTCTTCTCCTCATGGATTATCATTGCCTCAGTCTTCACCCGACAACCTTATATTCATGATTTTTTTTGGACTATTGCTCCCATACAACGTATGCACCCATGACGGAATCGTATTTCGAAAAATGTAAGTTTTCCCTTCTTTATCGTGCCTTGTCAAGGTAAGTTTTCCCTTCTTTATCGTGCCTTGTCAAGGTAAGTTTTCCCTTCTTTATCGTGCCTTCTCCATCAAGAGAGAGATACTCTCAATGCTATCGTTGTTGTTGCTAGGAGAGGGAGATACTTTCAATGCTATCGTTGATGTGGCGAGGAGAGAGAGAGCGATGGCCCTTTTTCTTTCTTTGTTTTTTTCGTTTAAGTGGCGTTCAACAATGGCTTTTTCTTTTGCCAACAAGATTCTCTTTGGAGATCTCAACACACACCCTCTTCTTCTGGAGTGGGGGATCTTTTCTCTTTTCTCTCTGGTTTCTGAAAGGGCTTATCATACTTACTGTATTTCGGAAGAGGCTTGTCTTGCTCTTCATATTTTTGAAGAGGCTTGTCTTGTTCTTTATATTTCTGAAGAGGCTTGTTTTGCTCTTCGTATTTCTGAAGAGACTTGTCATCCTCTATACTATGTGAAAATCAAAAGTAAAAGTACATAATACATTTCATCATTTTTCCTTTACTTCATGAACTCTTTAAATACATGGACAAAGACTTCTCTAGAAACACTTAACAATCGACAAACTGTTTAGATTCATTGCACCTATTTTGACTATGTCAAACGACTAACCACTAACCACTATTTGACTTGTCAATAGCTAACAACTAATGGTGAGAGTAATTACTATCCTTCAACAATATTTATATTATTCTAATCATTACTATCCTTCAAAGATATGATCATTCTTGCTAAAGTAGTGTCACCACAACATACTTATTCTAATCAAACTTCTAATTGCTGGACCATTTTTAAGGTCGCAACCTTAACAACAATCAATCAATCATTTTAAGGTCACAATTTAGCTAGGAAACTCATTCTTGCAATTACACTTCTTTATGGAAGTGTACATACTCTACCTTCCTCCAAATTTGAAGCTATGATCTTCATATAGGAAACACATATTCTTACTCATTAGACCACTCAAACTATACATTATTGTCAACTAGCCAACTATAATCAATTATAAAATTTATAATTTATAATTTATAATAAACTTCCATTAAAACTTTTTATTTAATTGTTTAGTTCGCTATGCTTTGTTTACTATTGTATCTAATAATCAACTATAATTGTATACTATATTAAGAAACTTACCCATGTTGAGATATAGAGACACTATGACAAAAATGATGGCCTCAAAAGATAATGGGTATTTTCAAGAAAATTCTCAATTGTAGGTTTAAGCCCATTATTTAAAACATGATTTTTTAATTTTAAAATGGATTTTAAAATAATATAATTTCTATGTAGGTTTAAGCACATTATTTAAAACATGATTTTTTTTAATTTTAAAATGGATTTTAAAATAATGTAATTTCTATGTAGTAATTTCTACATAAATTAAAAGAATATATGATATGTATAAATAATTTATATGTTATTTTACTAAAATTAATACATCTTAACAATACTCTCATATCATATTGTATTTCTTAATGCACAAATTTGCATAAATTCATAATGTAAATGTTCATTTAAAGACATAGAACAATAAATCATAGATATCCCTTAGTGTAATTAAATAACTTAGGATTTCAACTATACTAACTTTGGAAATTGGATCAAATTAGGGTTTCGACTATTAAGTGAATATATCATACAAAGTGGCCAAAGCTAAATGATATCATATAAAACACCTTTAATTTGCTTTAAAAATAATGATATCATATAAAACACCTTTAATTTGCTTTAAAAATAATGATATCATATAAAATGTAATATCATTGAAATCAATTCATCTAACAATACTATTAAAGAATCTTGAATTTCTCAATGCATAGATTTCAAATTAAAAGGATATTACATTTAATGTATATGTACAATCAAGATATCTACAATTAAAGTTGTAGATACATGTAACATTTTAATAATTTTTATGATTTTGTTGAGATATAAAATGTATATGAATTTTATTTGGATAGCAATAGTTATGTTAAATTAAAGAAATTCAATAATTAACATATATATGAAGAAAGAGTATAGTATATTCTTTAGATGCATTCTATAAATAAATAAATAAAAACCAACAACCTCAAAAATCCCTATTATTATATATATAAATTTCAAATTGGAACTTTCAATAATATTTGAATGGTTGTGAAAACCTTTTTATTTCATATGAATGTTGATTAGGAAATCTTGGGAAGTGAGAGTGTTATTATAGCATGTTTGAATGTTTAATATCACTAGTCAATTATCCCCTAAAACATTTTAGAAAATATTAAATATGAGCATTCATTATAAAAGTGAATGAAAAGTTTTTTATTTAAATTGGAAATTTACATACTAAATTTATATTTTTTTTTATTATGTAAATGTCAATGCACCTATAACAAGTCATTAAACTTTAATGGTTGTATCTTATCTTTGGTTTAAGAGATATTGACATTCAATTCAATTAAAGTTTGAAATATTTACTTTTGGATATAGAAAATAGAATAATTACTTATTATTAGCTAACATTGGAAGCTTATCATGTATTTTTAAATATGGATATGTATTTTTAACATAATTGTACATATACATATTTAAAAATACTAACCTTCAACAATGAAGGAATCATTAAGTATTAGAAGATACCCAAATAGGTAAAACATAAAATTTCTCAGGTTTAAATTCAATAAAATGCAATGAGATATATGAAAAAGATAATACTACTACAACTAACAAAATAGATATGAAATTAAGATAAATCTACAATAGTTAATAATTATTACATTTAAATTGTATTAATAAGATAGTTTAATGAAAGAAAATTTTTATATATAATTTTTAGATCACAAATTAACATCTCAATAAAATGTTAGGTTTTATGTATAATTTTTATAACATCTTTATTTAGGAAATATTATCTATCAAATCAATTTCATTTTTTTAACCAAAAAAAACTACAAAATTGCTACGACTTGTAATTAGCTAAATTTCTTAAAATATATAACTAATAATATAGAAAATAAAAATAAAAAAATTTTTATTCTTCTTTATTTTCATTTCTCACTATTACGCATAAAATTATATATAAAAAAAAACTTACCATATAACTCAACAAGACTCAACAAGACTTGGTCCTTTTTTATAAGACTTAGTCCTTTTTTATAAGCTAAATAATGGCTAAGCTAAATTAACGTTTCAAGCTTTATACCAACATTCAACATCATATTAAATGAAGTGGAAACGTGCAAGCCAAATGCATATTGTTTAGTGATGTTCATTTGTTTGACGTGCAATAAAATTGAAAATAACAACTGCAATCAAAGAACACATATGGGTCTTCATACCATTGTTATATAAAATTTTGTTAAATAATACACTAAATTAAATTGCAAAATAAATGTTTGAGTTTTAGAATTCTAGAGAACATCATTTTCATGGTTGAGGTTGGCCAAACATTGTGTTAAGGAGGTGTATTCTCTTGCGTTCAATGACTCTTGCAAATATGGTGTGTACATAAGAAACATTGTATAGGATTTACCCTTTATTAGACATAAATATATGAGTGATGTTGTAATGCAATGTTTATTTGAGGTGACTTTTTATAAACTTGCATCCTCTGCACGGAGTCTTATAATCTTTTAAGGCTCTCTATATAAGCAAGGTTTCTACTCTAATAGAGTAGATTTTTTTTCTAGAATTTACTTAGCAAAATTATGTGTTAAGTTGGTTAAAATTTATAAAAAAAATTAATAAAAAGATCATATTATTGAAGGTTACCCTAATTACATGGAAATAGAGGAATGGTGTTTCAAGCCAATATTCATTTAAAGTGTTCTTGATAAACTGTCTACCTTTTATATAAGTAATAAAAATCGTCAATACTTTAATTAAATATTTTTTCTTAAATGCCTCCACCATTCCATTAGCTTGGGATGATAGGGGTTGTCTCATCGTATTTTTTTTTAAACCCCATTCTGTAAGCCATTCTCCAATAATTTGTTGAATGCCTCCATTCTCATTAGCTATGGATATGATGGGGGGTTATTTGTGTTTAGATTTTTTTTTATGTTCGTAATTGTTTGTTTTTTTAAGAAGTGTGTAAAGCATTATTTTGTTTTAACGTGGTTTTAAATTGTTTTTTTTAATTAGTGAAGAGAGTTTGTTTTTTAAGATTTTAAAAGATGGTTCAAGTGAATTGAATTTAGGTGAATGGAATAAAATCCATCTAACCAAGAGACTACTATATCTTTGATCCAAAATTTTACTCTTTAGTATCACTTATTAACTCCATTTAGATACTTTGCTAAAATCCAAAAATTTTATAGCCAAAACTTTATTATAATTATAACTAAACGTGAAAAACAAACAATTTGATACCATTTAGTTAAATATAATAGGTTGAAGTATTTAGTTATTTTCATATAAATTATTAATGAATTGAAATCAGATATTATTAAATAAATTAGTTAGATAGTACATTATCATAATTATCTAATAAAAAGGGTCCATCTAAAGTGACTTCAATGTAATATAAACATATATTTTACACTCAACCCTTTTTCTAATTGTGTATGGAATTAAAAGTTTAGTTTCTAATTATTATTTTTCAAAATGTCTTTATAATTGTAGAAAGTGATTCTTTTTATTAGGATTTTTATTAGGGTGTAGTCTAAATATTTTACATTTTCAACTTTTTTTTGTTTAATTCTAGTTTATTTGAAAATTGTATAATCTGGATGTTATAAGGATATTTGAAGGTGCTAAATCTATCTATAGATTCAAAAACAATTTAAACACTTTCAAATTTAAATTTTATTAAAAAAAAAACTTAACCAAAACTCACTGAAAAATCCAAAATCTTGAATAAATAAACTACTCATTTTATTATACAAACTTTATACTATATATTATAATAAATATTTAATGTGAAAAAAATTATGATACTTATAATTATTTTATATTTTTTTTATTTTTCAATCATAAAATGCACCTTCTTCTTCTTAATAATAATAACCATGCACCTTCTTGATTTGTACTTAAATTACTTTCAAAAGACTTTATTGTCACAATTTCTACATGAACACAATCTAAAATACCCATACCATACGTGGATATAATAACTATACAAAAATTTATTTGATCACATCATGTAATTTGACTTTAATTTTCTTTATAGTTTAATCTAATCTAATATAAGAAGGCACACTTACGATTTTAATTTTGTTTATATGACTTTAATCTTTTTTAATGGTTTATTTTAATATCCCATCTAAGGTAACACCACTAAGGTTAAGTAACTTGTTTGTAAGTATCTTTAAAATTAACTTTTTAATATGCAAGATTTCTAAAAAGCTATGATGACTTTCTTAATTAGACTCCAAATTAATTACCATCTAGTACTACAAATTACTTTATCTTCATTGGGAAACCTTTGAAATGTGATGACATGATAATATAATTTAGTTATCAAAAACAACAGTAATAATCCATATTAATGAAATATATAAGCTATAAGCCTATTTTTTTTATCATTTCACATACTTTTAAATATTATTAATAACATGTTTGTAAATACTTTATTATGAAGTTCTAAGTAAAATGGTGTTTCTCTTTTTTACAATTTAACACCTTCATGTGAATAAGAAAGATTAGTTTAGGGACGAGCTTTGCACATATATTTTATATTTATGAATTTAAAAAATAAATAAATATTTATATAAAAATGTGAGTTTTTAATAGTTATTATATATATTTTTATATGAGTGAGTTAAATTTTAAATGATTTGCATTTAAAATTCGGTAATAATTCTGGTCAAAATCTGGTTTAAATTGTTGAAATGACAATTTGGGGTTGTTGGAATTGCATAATCATGGTGCCTTGGGGTAGTGGAAGGTGTTGAATCCATCCCTGCAATCAAAATTGCAATTCTAGCAACTGAAATTGTTGATTGGCGTCGCCAAATGTGGAAATCCTCTAGAGATTAGGTAGCTCCTTTTTTATATCATATATGTAAGTATAAAATGGAGTGATTTAAATGTTATAGGATTTGGATTTTTTTGGATATCATCATCATCAAAAAAAATTTATAAATTTTTTTGTTAAATTTAATTTTTCATTATTGAGTTGCATTTTTCAATACATAAATGAAGTCAACACCATAGAAAACCTCTTCTTCATTTTGATTGTGCAATTTCAACTATTCATATATACAACTCCTACAACTCTTCTAAATTTTTAGTTAGTTTTTTGGATGAAAATAATTTTAAAAATATATAAAAATAAATAAAAAATCATAGCATATTTAGATTAGTGCGATGTTTTCTAAAATCACGTCTATTTTTAAGTTTTGAAGAAAAACATGGTACAATTTACCAAAACAATAAATAAAAATTTGACTGCAGTGTTGTAGCTAGTTAGACCGAGGCCAACTATGTTGATTTGGGGTGGTTCTCACATAAATCCCGGAAGAATCCAAGAGTGTACCAAGAATAAAATTCTAAGCTACTTGTGGTAAATTATTGTTATTTGGGGTGGTTCTCATAAAAAGCCCGGAAGATTCTAAGAGTGTACAAAGATTAAAAATCTAAGCTACTTGTGGTAATTTCCAAGCGATGTGGCAGAAAAAGCCTAACCACATCCAAACGAAGGTGACATGTAAAAGCGTTGAATAAATTAAGTGGGTCTGAAAAGTAGCAATTCAAGCTGAAATTACGGAAAAAGCGATCCAATATAGTCTTATCATATCAACATTTGCAGAGCAATTGAATAAGGAATTTTCATGTGCGTGCGAATAAGGTAAAAATCTATGTTTAGGCCGGACTGTGTGGTGTAAATCGCACTGGATAGAAAGGGGAGCATAAACAAGAAACAAAGACTGATATCAAGGACCAATCATTCACACGGCTACAACTGATTCAATATTGAGCAATAGGAGCATTCAAGTTCTTCTTCGTTAATACAGAAGAACACTTTGTTCTCAAACTACATCCAACTGAAATCAGATTTCATACATATAAGAAAATTCTAAACTAGTTTGGGAAGTTTCCCACATTAACTTATTTATCTAACTCTATTTAATACTATCATATCTAGTGTCAAAATGTACATAAGGTGGCTTATTTCTATCAGTGATAAATTGACTAACTAGTTTACCTATGTTAGAGAGAGAAATTACTCCTTCTTACACTCTCCCTTAATTTCTACCTTATAAATTTGATGATTTCCTATACCCAGACTATTTATTTGAAATGCAAATTTGTCTCTTGCCAATGTCTTAGTTCTCCATTGCTTACAAGCTCTCTGATAAAACGATATATGGTATCAATGTGTTTTCTTCTTTCATGGAATACATGATTTTTGGATAATGTTATGGCTGAGTTGTTGTCACAAAATATATGTGTTGCTTCGTTTTCTTTATGGTGAAGATCTTGCAGTATCCTTCTCAACCATACAGCGTGACATGTTGCTGATGTTGCTGCCACATACGCTGCTCTCGCTCAAGATATTGTCACAATGGGATGCTTTTTGGATGCCCAAGAAATCAGACTTGATCCAAGATGAAATGCATAACCTGAAGTGTTATTTATGTCATCAATGCTTCCTACAAAATCACTATCAATGTACCTAACTAGAGAACTAGAATTTGTGGTTGAGTACACGATGCCAAAATTGATTATACTTGTAATATACCTTAAAATTATTTTACCTACTTGCCAATGGGAACTTTTTGGAATTTGCATGAAACTGGAAATTAAACTTACTGCATACATAATGTATGGTCTTGTAGTTGTTAAATACATCAATTTTCCAACAATTCTTTTATATAAAGTGGAATCTACAGTTGTTTCTTTATCATGCTTGCTTAATTTTGTGCCTGTTACTACTAAAGTGTCTATTGGCTTGCAATTTGTCATCCTAAATTTGTTCAAAGAATTTTTAGCATACTTTTGTTGACACGTAAATATTCTATTATCAAATTTCTCAACTTCAATGCCAAATATTTCGTTAACCCGAGATCTCTCATTTCAAACTCTATTTTCATGACTGATTTGAAATTATCCATCATTAAATTTCCTATGTAGATCATGTCATCCACATAGAAACATACAATCAAAATTCGGTTTTGTTGATCTATTTTGGTGTATAATGTGGCTTCACATTTTCTTTTGCAGAACCCATTACTAATTAAATATGAGACAATTATTCCATATTAAGCTCTTGGCGCTTGTTTCAATCCATATAGTGCTTTCTTCAGCTTGTAGACTTTATGCTCTTGATTATTGACTTCATACCTATGTGGCTGATCAATGTACACTTCTTCTTCCAAAATCCCATTTAGGAATGTTGATTTGACATCTAACTGATATACTTGCAATTTTTTTTGAGCTACTAATGCCAACAATGTTCTAATAGTGTCCAACCTTGCCACTAGAGCAAATGTTTCTCCATAATCAATACATGATTGTTGCACAAATCCTTTTGCAACAAGCCTTTCCTTATGCTTCTCCACTTCTACTTTTTCATTGAGTTTTATTTTATAAATCCATTTAACTCCTATATTGTCCTTTCCTTCTAGAAGATCCACAAGACCCCAAGTGTCATTCTTTTCAATTGCATCAATTTCTTCATTCATTGTTTGAATCCATTTTTATTCTTTAATAGCTTCTTCAAAATGTATAATCTTGCATGAGAATAATGCAAAATGTGCTTGCATATCTATTTCATCATATTGATTATAAATTTCTCTTAATATTCTAGCCTTTTTATTTGTCATTGAGGTTAAATATTGTAGGATCTAACTCACTACTATAGTGTGGATTGTTACCTTGATGTTCTCCATGTTTTGAAATTTGATCCTTGAATCTGCAATCTTGGTAATCTGGATGGAGATCCTTGTTGTCTTGTTGATTCCTCTTGATCTGCTGCTAGTAATAAGGGTGTTGAATTTCTGTTGTAGTTGACTGTTCACCTTCATTATTCCAAGCTTCTGCTTCTTTGAATTCCACATCTCTACTTACTATAAACTTCTTGGTGACTAGATTGTGCAGTCTATAGGATTTTGAGTGTTCACTATACCCTGTAAAAATGCATTTTTCACTTATATCATCGAAATCCCTTCTCGGTTGTTCAGGAACATGTGCATAGGATACACAACCAAATACTCTGAAATGTGAAACACTTGACTTTGTTCTACTCCATTCTTCCCGGGGAACTTTGCTTTTAACACTCTTTGTAGGTGATCTGTTCAAAATAGAATCTAAGCATGCAACTGCTTCACCCCAAAATTAATTTTGAAGTTGTTTTTGTTTGAGCATACTTCTAGCCATATTCGTTATTGTTCTATATTTCCTTTTTGTTATCCCATTTTGCTGAGGAGTATATTTGGCTATAAATTGTCTTTTAATTCCATGATATATACAATAAATTTCAAATTCTTTGGAATCATACTCACCTCCTCTATCAGACCTCAAAACTTTGATGGATAGATCACTCTATTTTTTGCTAAGGCCTTAAACTCCCTGAACTTGTCAAAATTTTCAGATTTATGTTTTAGGAAATACATCCAAGTATTACGACTAAAATCATCAATAAAAGTTAGAAAATAGAAGTGTCCTCCCAAAGGAGTGTGTTTGCATGGGACCACATAAATCAGTATGCTCCATACCCAATGGTGCTCTTGCTATGTAGGTTTCACTACCTGGAAAACTATCCCTGTGTTATTTTCCCAATATGCAACTCTCACTGGAACTTGTTGGTTCATGTATTACTGGAAATCCTTTAACCATTTTCTTCTGCTGCAATAAATTCAACCCACCAAAGTGCAAATGACCAAATCTCAAATGCCATAACCAAGACTCATCTAGAGTGGTGACATTGTGTACACATGAAGTTAACTGGTTCACATTCTTTAGGGTTAAAGGAAACATCATATTATTGGTCATTCTTATCTCAAGAATGAGTTTCCTACTTAGGAATTTGTCTAGGATTGTACAAGCATTATCAGTGAAGATGACTTTATAACTATTCCTAGTGAGTTGACCAACACTTATTAAGTTCTGCTTTAGACCAGGGACTAAATAGACATCAGACATATTCTTCTTCTCATTTTGCTTCATGGATAATTTTAGGGGCTAAATTTTTCCCATGGGATAAATTAAGGGGGTTACAAAAATTTAGTGGGCTATTTTCTAATATGGAAAGGGATTTTTCAACTAAAATATATTCTTCTAATATTTAATAGAAAAAAAAAATCCAAAACGAATAGCCCCCCGTATATTAATGAGTAAAATGAAAAAACTATTTTCGCCCTAGCAAAATCTCCCCCCAATCTATATTTCACCCCAAATTTCTAGATAAATTTTAATGAAATCATTCATTTGCTCTTGATTTTCAGTAATGAAGGCTCTAAGGGGTTATTTCGCCCTCCATTTTCCCTATAATTTAGGCATATGGTTTCATTTAGCTGAATTTTTAGTCAGTTTCATGTTGATACTTTTTTTGAGCCCTCAATTTCCAGTATTAGAGGGCAAATCAGGGGAAATTTTGTCCTATATAAAGGTTGTAGTGATTCATGGTTCACCCACATCAGATTGCACTTGCAGGGTGAAGGTTTTGATTTATGCGATTCCACTTTTCATTCTTGGTTTTCTCAATATTTTAATCTTCGTGCAACATCTCCATTGCTGAAATCTCAGGTCTCGGGGGGGCACACAACACATGCAATTTATTAGAAAGTATCAAATTGCATCATGTTTTTTATCCAATAATTAATGCGGTATACTTTTTATCATGTTTTTATGATTTTTATCCAAAGCTATAAGAGATTATTATACTGTAAATTTTCCTTTTATCATGCTTCTTATCATGGATGTTTTTAAGGCCTATTGAATTCTAGGGCACTTTTTATTCTTAGGGCTCATTAGGTGTTGTTAGGGTTTTAATCTATCCTATGAGTATTATTTTCGTGAAAGCGTTATAGAGCTCATAATATATGATTTATTTTATGTCTTGTTGTGTTTAAAACATCGAGTAACATTTATATGTTGCTAGTGGCCGATACTCTTGACGGAGAGACGCCACATGGCTTTTATATATTCAAACTAAATTTGACGCAGTTGTTTAAAATGTGTTATTATTAGGATCTTGCTCTACAATTATTATTGGATCTGAGGCATTCATGAGAGTGTGTATGTTCATAAATATGTTTTTTTATTGTTGATGTTTGGGATGTTTGTAATATAAATGAATGCATATTGATTATAATGGCGGGGATACAGTGGAATCGTCATTATTTTGGCACTGTCTTCCTATATATTTGTCCAGAGTTTGGTAGATTATTTTATTTGTATTGAGAAGTTCGTGTTTGGTAGATTTTTTTTTCATATTGCCAAGTTCGTCAATTTTATCTGTAACCTAAAATTGTTGTGTTCAGTATTTGTTTTATGGTATTTTGTTTTTTGTAAGGGTCATTCAGAAGTAAAATATTTTTTGGTGATTTGTTTTGATGTGTAATTGTTATCACCATCCAGAAATGGATCTAGTTATGTATGATGAATATATGATTTAGTTGGAACATGAAACTTCATTTCCATCACGATTATATATAATATGTACAGGTCATGTTTGACCTGAGATGTAGACATTCTGCTATTTGATATCTTGTCTTTTACATCAATGAGGGTGTGAAAACAATTTTACCACATTTTTCATGCTTTCAAAAATTTTAAGGACATGGATAGAGACATTACCTCAGTTTATATGAGAAAAAGTAGTCTGTAATGGAGTAGTTCTAATGATATGTATGATGCATTAATGTGCTTTCTATTCCTATTAGTGTATGTTCTTATTTCTAATAACCATTGCAATTTTCTAACTAACTCTAAAAATTCTAAACCAAATGACATAATTCAAATTTTGATTGTCAACAAAAGAAAGAAAAAAATAGCATTTGTATCTATAAACATATAAGTAGCTTTTTTTTTCTAACAAGGTAGCTTAAAAATGGAAAATTTCAAAAATAAGCTAATTGGAAATTCATACACTATATTATGGTTTTCGGTCTCAATAAGACTCCATGTTGTAATAATGGTTCATGGGTTCCATAATCGCTCCACAATGTAAAGTGTTCAATTCTATCAGTTTGTTGGTCTGTCAAGATTTGGGTCCCCGCATGTCTGTTGGACCATTAAGAGACGAGATAGCAAGCGGAGTCCCCACTTTCCCTTAATCTAGTTAGTGTTGTTGTGTTTCACCGAAACCTTTAGTTGTGAGTAACCGAATACTACTTGTGACATGTATAAATAAATCCCTCCTCTCCTTATTCATGCATGTTTTCATTCAAGGGTCTAGGAATCAAGATATTCTAGAGTTGAGCTCTGGTATATGCTTTTCTATTGCACCACCTTAGTAATTTGTAGAATCAAAAGTTGACTCTTTTTGGCAAAAGATTCACCAAAACGTTACAAGGTTTTATATTTCAATGAAAGATTCACCAAAATTTTACAATATTTTATAATTTAGTGAAATATTTGTCAATATTTTAGTATATCTTATCATTTAGTAAAAGATTCACCAATATTTTACAAGATTCTATAATAGAATCAACATATTATACTATTGATAAAATAGCCTTCAAATTTTCATATATATTAGGGAGATTCACCCATTTATTATACATATAAATTTTGGGGGGTTTCTTAAGTTATCTTTGTTATGCTTGGTTATAAAACTGACTGTTCCATTTCAAACTACATTGACAACTTTATCATCTCCTAATATGACATCAAACTTGACTAATTTGTCTACATTTACAAACATGCTTTTATCTCCTATCATATGATTACTACAACCATTGTTTAACAACCAAAGGGTTTTATTTCGTTCTTGAGCTTCATGATAGCTTAAGAACATGGCCTCTGAGGTACTTTTAGATCTATTAGAAACATTAGCTCTATTTCTATTTAGGTCTGCTTGTTTTTTCCTACATTCATTTGCTAAATGAACAAATCTTTTACAATAATAACACTGAGTTTTTGACTTGTCATACTTCATGTTTTGTTGATAGCCTCTACCTCTCCCCCTTGAGATTAGAGGGTGTTGTTTTGGCCTGTATTCTTCTTCCATACTTTGCTTTCTTTCTCTCTTTGAGATGTTGTAGTTAGATCTACCCCTGCCTCTGTTATATCTTCCTCTGCCTCTGCTGACAGAATCTTGTGTCTTGAATACATGTTCAAGTGATTCTTCTTCCTTATTAATTCTTGATTCATAAGACAATAATGATCATGTGAGCTCATACAAAGTATGTTAAGAAATCCTTAGATTCTTCAATGACAACTACTACCATACCAAATTTCTTAGTAAGACTCCTTAGAACCTTTTGCATAACTATCTCATCTTTTATGTATTCTCCATGAATTCTTAGTTGATTGACCACTTCCATTACCTTAGTCATAAATTAGTCTATTATCTCTTATTCTTTTATCCTCAAAATTTCAAATTCTCTTATGAGATTTTGCAATTTCACATTTTTCACTTTATCTAACATCCAAGTTATAAAATTAAAAATCTCTTGTAACTCTAATAATCGATAATTAACAAACAAAAAGGGATTCCCATGTGCATCAAATATGTAACTCTTAAACGGTTCCATTTTTTTTTGCAAACTTTTCCATTGAGATATTTATATCAAATTCTACGAAGAACAACAATATTAAATAAATAGCTATCCAATATATGTTCGTCGAGCACTATAACTGTTGATCGTTTTGGCCCTACCATTATCTGGTCCAAACCTACCATGATCTCAATGGCAAGAGTACATTAATTGTCGACGAGACGGAATTTTTAATATTCCAGTTGCGTGGAGTTCTAAACTTCTGACTACATGATAAATTCAGATGCCTTATCAGTTACGTTTTCTGACAATTTGGAATGAAGGAAAGCAACATCGGTCATAGCATTTATCACAGTCCATAATTGTTCATGGGGAAACAAGTAGATTAACAAGGCCAAGCTCCTAGGGTAAAAGGCAAGTATTTTCACGATGCTTGGAAATTTTTTGGCATGATCATATTATTCAAACTTTCATGGCTTTCATCAAAAAATAAAATAAATATGTGTGTCTTTACCGTACTTCATGATCAATTATAGTTTTACAATTTCTATTATCTTTAAGTTCAAATGGTGCCAAAGAAACAAACCAGCAATCAAAAATTTGAGGAAAATAACTTTTCAGCATATTTATGGGTGATATTGGGATTCTATTTTGGGAGGAATTTCAAAGCTCTCATATTCTAAATCAAGGAGTTTTGAACTTTTTTGAGTAATTTTGTTGTTTGTTAATTATAATGAACATTATGTCTTTGTGAAAAATTAAGAATTTTGATGTTCAGAGATTTGGCTGACTTCCTTCGTAATGATCAGCAAATCCTTTTTGTAAAGTTATGGCTTGAAGACTTTTGGGTAGCGATGTCTATATAAAGTCCTTTGAACATAAGCATAATTTCATGTACCTTTTGATTCGGCTGAATAACATTGGTACGCTTTTTTTCTGCTAGAAAAAAAAATTCTTTAAGTTCAAATGTTTCACGGTATTAGAAGACTTAGAAGACTTTAGAGATAAGTTGATAACAATATCTAAATTAGAGTTCAAATTGACACCAAAATAATTTATTTTTGAGTGGCTTACACATTTGTAATTGCATCGAAGAGGCACATTTTACAGTTGAGTAGGGAATGTGTAACTCCTTCCGTGCTCATCTTAGAGATGGCGGGTATCATTTTTTAAAATAATTAAATATTATTAAATATTAAAATGCTTCCTCAACATTTTCACTCTAAAAAGGGGTTTGGACATTGAGAGATTTGATCCCTCTCGGTGCTTAGTAGATCCCCTTTTAAGATGGATCTATGTTGTTTTACACCAAGATAATTTATCTTTGAATGGTTTACACATTTGCACTTTTGTTGTACAAATATCAACTATATACACATGAGAAATGAATGGTTTACACATTTGTAATTTACATCAAAATAAAAAAATTTCACATGGAAATATGCCAACACTTGCTATTCCGAAGAATCAAGTATGGTCAGATTACATAATCCACTCAATCATTACATTGGGGCTCAATAAAAGCATCATGTCACTTAAAAGAATTTTTTTTCCAGAAGAAAAAATATCTAACTTAGTTATTATAAGAAATAAAACTTGGTTACATCCGGAGTAACAACAATCCGATAGATTTCAGGTATAACTTAAACTATTTTCAAAGCCACTCAAAATAGTAAGACCGTAAAGCCAACTTTTACAAAACTATAATGTCGAGATATCGATGTTCGAGATAGAAGACTGACAGAAATCCAAAACTCTAAATAACAAGAACTCCAACAGAACCTTCAGAATGTGAGGATGTTCCCTTGATCGACAATGTCCTCGTCCATACTTTCACTGAAGTGCAAATAACCGGCCATCAGCCCCAGCTCCATCTTGGATAGGTGATCTACTGCCATATTAGCTTCACGATAAATGTGTTGGCACCGCAACATGTCAAAAGAAGCTCTGAGACGTGTCACCTCCTCCATCCAGGGCTCAAGGAGCATGGCTTTGATCGAATGTCTACCGTTGAACCAGTTGACCACCACCTGTGAGTCTCTATAGATGGTCAAGGAAGAGTAGCCCCTCCTAAGAGCAAACCACAGCAGACATCGTAATGCCAAAAGTTCATCCTTAAGACCATCTCTACCTCCAATGCCAACCTGTAAATAGATGAGATGATTTTGACGGACATGTAGCACGATCCTAGCTCCACATACACCCCTCTGGGAGGCCCCATCAAAGAAGCCATGAACAAAGCCTTCGTCTAGCACTGGGAAAGTGATCCAACGAACCTTAAGCTTGTTGATCAATTCTGGATACCCTTTCCATTGATAGATAATTCTTAAAGTCGTGGCTTGCGCCGTCGACAGAGAATCATCAAAGATTCTGGCATTACATGATTTCCAGATGCCTTCAAGCAGAAAAAGAGGGAGGGTGCTTTTGTTCCCAAAGAGTACAAACTAGCAATGAATGCATTCGACCAAGTTGGGCCCCTTCCACTCAGTAGGAAGTGAGAACCAGCCATGAAGTGCCTTCCAGATTTCTTTGACATAATGACAGTGCATGAAAGTGTGTTGAAGTCCCTCATCCGCTGATCTGCACAAGTGGCATAAGCCCGGTCCATAGAATCCCCTTTTCTGAATGTTAGGCCAAAGAAGAATTTTGTCCTGGAAGCATAGCCATAGAAAGAAGCACAGTTTAAGAGGGATTTTCTATCCCCATAGATGTTTATGCCACCAATGAGAAAGCGGGGGTTCTGTGCATTCTCAACCAACATATTATAAACATTTGCCACAGTCATTACACCCTTCGACCCAGGTCCATCCTAAGTCAGAAGATCAGGCTTATGATTGAGCATGATCCCCACACATGCAAGGTTGGATATATAAGACTCCCAAATAGAGTGCCACTATGGAGGTAGGTTAAGTTCCTCACTTGTCATCCAACACTCTCGAGGGATATTGCTTCGACTAATGAAGAACTGTGATAGCACCACCATTTTTCGATCCTAGAGTTCCTTAATGAGATCAGGTGGAAGCCGAAACACCTCCTCATGCCAATAAAGGGATCCACCCCCACAAAGAGCTCGGAACCATTCCCAATATTCCATTTAATCCACGGACCTATGTAGCAGAAGGTTTTGCTGATGTTATTCCAATTAGCCGAGGCCTGTGTAGGACCAATCTGATAATTCTGCAGCCAATGAGTAGTGTTGTAGGTTTTTAGGTACTTAGTGTGGATTACCTTTCTCCATAATCCACCATCATTTAGATCCCTCCATAGAATTTTTTCCAGCATAGACAAATTAAACCAGTCCAAATTCTTTAAACCCCATCCCCCGCGATCCTTGGGCCAATAGAGACTGTGCCAAGAGCACAAATGCCACTTTCTTACCGTAGGTTTTCCCAACCAAATGAAATGAAATAATCTGCTCTGCATACTGTTGAGGATAGTTGTGGGAAGCCTCATTAACCCAAACCAGTAAATGGGGATGCTATGTAACACGGATTGAGCTAAAACCAGCCTCCCCCCAATCGAGAGCCATCTAACAGCCCAACTATTAATCCGATGGTTGACCTTCTGGAGAAGCCACTCCCAATCTTCCTTTCCGTAGCAGTTAGGTTTGAGAAGGAATCCCAAGTAATTAATTCCGGTGTCAATGTGAGAAAAAGCATAGGGAAATAAATCCTGCATTTCGTCGATGACATGCTCCTCAACCTTATTAAATAGGAAAGAAGTTTTTCCCAAACTAATGGCCATCCCTGAAGCCGAGCAGAAGATATCAAAAGTGTCCTTTTATATTCTCCATTCTTCGATAGAAGCAATACCGAAGATCATAATATCATCAGCGAAAAGCAAGTGCGTAATTGACAAAGCACGTGAAACTCTTACCCCTTTGATGATGTAGTCGTCCTTATCATCCTGAATCAATCTGCTTAACCCGTGGATAGCCAAGATGAAGAGCAGAGGAGATAGCGGGCAACCCTGACGTATTCCTTTGCTGCATGAGAACACGTCCGTAGGATCTCCATTGACAAGAACCCCATAAGTGGTAGAAGTGATGCAGGCCATAATCCATTGGACCAAATTGAGAGGAATACCAATCTGTAAAAGAATAAGACATATATAGGACCAGTCCAGCCGGTCATAGGCTTTCATCAAATCTAGTTTAAGGATAAAGGCGCTGAGATTCTTGATCTTTACAGCGTGCAGACATTCTTGGGTTGTTCCCACAGCGTCGAGAATCATACAATTGAATAGAAAGCCGAATTGTTCAAGCGTGATGAATTTGGCCAGATAAGGTTTAATGAGATTTCCAATGATTTTTGACACCAACTTATACAAAGTGTTACACAAATATATCGGTCGATAGTCTGAGAACCCTTCTAGTCTGTCTGACTTCGGGATCAAATCTATATGTCACTTACAAGAATTAAACATGGGTGGGGAGGGTAATAATCATTCTACCCAACCACCCAAGCTACAATTTATCTTTGAATGGTATACACATTTGCAATTTTCTTGTACAAATATCAACTATATAAACATGATAAATGAGATAGATCTTAATTACTTTGAAAGGTGTTGTGTACCTAGAGATGTATATGAGATAGATCTTGCACAAATGTTGTAGCATGTTTCTAGGCATGGATCTATTGTTGTGAAGTAGGACTTGATAAGGTGGTTGGGAACTCAAAAGGGGTAGTTGGTTGGTACCCATTACACATTTCAAAAGGATAATAACCCATGAATGAATGCAATTCTCTTTTATAGCTATGTTGCACTATGTGTAATTCCTTATCCCACTACCTATTTTTCGAATAAGCTACCCAAAGAGTAGTTGGACCAATGTGTGATTGACCACCTTGGTTTGGCCACTGATTTGGGGATGGAAAGTAGTAGAATATTCTAGATTTCATTCCAACATTTTCCAAAGTACCTTAAAAAACTTGCATCATTATCTAAAGTGATATTGTGAGGAAGGAAAAAAGATGTTCAAACATGGTAGAAAACAATTTTGATGTCTGTTGTGTAGTAATTTTCTCGTTACAATGCATGGATAATGACATCATTAAAAAATTACATACTGCAACAAAAAAATATAAATCATGTTTTAGGAAGCCCAATGGAAATCATAAAATAAAATCCATATACACATCCTCCCAAGGATGCGTATGAAGTGGAAGTGGTTCGTACAATCCAAACTTGTGTTTGACAAGATTATTTTGGTTGCACAAGGCACAATTCCACACAAGATCATTAACCTGTTGGGACATATGGGGCCAATATTCTTTTAGTAGATGCAAGAGACTCTCCTTGATGCTAAAATGTCCCCCACATAGTGAAGTATGTGCTTCCTTGTTCAGTAGCATATGAGCCTTAAAAGTAAGTGCACAAAGCATAGGGGATTCACCTTGTTGACCAATATCTTATCACGTTCATTCATAAAGGGGGGTTTTTAAATTGTGAAAATAAGGCCAATATATTGTAGGTATTGGGGGGGAGGAGTAGGGTATGGGGGGTTTATAAGTATTGGGGGGGTATAAAAAGGGGTTTCTGGTAAAAATAGGGTTTTTTAATTGGAAATATGTATTGAGAGGGGGGATTAACAAAAGGATATTTGTAGGTATTTATCAATATCTGGTGAAATTAGGGGTATTCTTTAATATCGCATGAACGAAGGCTCTATGACATGGTTTCATTTAGTGAATACCCCGTGGCACAAAGTCATTACAAGTGATACAACCAACCCTCTCAGAGTGTGTAATATAGAAATGGTGTATGGTTCACTGTAGTAAGGCATTGTCACAGGTGTTTTCGGGCATATAGGTACCCGCACGAAGTTGGTACCCAAAAAGGCCACAATGGAAGTGCGCGAGTGGAAATAAAAAAAGGGCGTGCACACACATTCAAACACACGTGTGTGCCCCTGCTTCGGCAATGTCGATCGTCCACGTTGGTGGGTTGGCGTGGACAAAATGTGCACGCACGTGTTATTAACGCGTACGCAAATATATGCGTGCACGCGTGTTTACATGCGCGCACGCGTGTTTGTAGCGCGTACACGACATTAGCACGTACGCACTAAAACACGTGCATGCGCCCATGCATAACGTTTACACCATTAATTAACTAACATTTACGACATTTAATGCCAAACGTTCAATACTTCAAAAATATTGGATCCTTGAAATTTGATGCGTTATGATTCATGAGGTTATAATGACCGATGTTTTAGTGTACGTGTGTGTGTATCAGTATTGGTTACTTAAACCCTGATAGTCCTGGTTATTATGCATAACTATGTTAGACATGGAGACCTATATGGTTGCTTAGGATATTCATTAATGATGATCATTGATAATTGATTATAATGTTAATAGACCTCAAATATGATATTTATTGATTGTGTTTATTATGGTGTTGGTATCCCATAACAAAAATTTCTTTTGAGGGCGTTGCCCCCAAACCCTAGGTTGCGCGTGTTGGGATCATAACCAAACCTGGGGTACAAACACAGTTGAAACAACATCATCTATGAAACTGGAAGATCAGGCTCCACAACCAACAAAGAGATCATGGGGTTAAGGGGGGAGCAGTAGCATCCCACGTCATACCTACAAGGGTCGTGCCCGGTGCAATGCCACACAAGATTTGAAATGTAAACATGCTTAGAGGGTGAAAGAAGAGGATTGACACCTAAATGAACGTTTCATAACTCAGGAGCTACGATATGTGGATGATATGATTTGGGCCCTAGGCCCTAAATCATTTGGATATGAGTTTTTTTCACACCAAAGACGACCCATAGGGCCTCAAACATGTCCGAGTAAGGAAATAATACAAAAAAAAACCCTCTCGTAAGTCCAACTTTAAAAAAAAAAATGTAAGGGGCCCCTGGATTTTCCTTTGGGGCTTGTTGTGGTCACAATAGTGGGATACATGAGCCATGAGTAGGTTTTTAAATTGAAACAAGGTATTTAATCCCTAAATGACCCTCTCAACCTCAAGTGCCATGAACAAAATCTAAAAGCCACAATGTGAGCCATCTATAAGGTGTCTTTGGAATCAAAGTTGAATGCGAGTGTCATTACAATGTATTGGGAATCATGTGCGAGTATTAAACAAGATCCTTTGTCAATAATAGTTTCTTCTTGGGAATATGAACACCATTAGTTGTCCAATATAGATTATCCATAACATGCTTTATGCACTGTGGATGGTTCTTGGGCCCTTAACCCTAGTCTTGGTAGAAAAAAAATAGCCTCAAGCCCTTGGCCATGGTTTATGGAGGGAATAACAATCTTAGACCCGAAACATATTTTGTCAAGATCAAATGCAATGAATGCATCCTCAGACTACCATGAAAGACCATGGATATGTTGCAAGGCCTTGAACAACGTCAAAGAATGAAAATAGGTTCCTTCAGATCTTATTGAAGCATAATGAGCTCAATTGAATTCCACTTGAGCCTTAATTGAAACTTCCTGACCTCAAGCGTCGTCAATAACACATAGAATCCATGACACTAGCCCTTTGCAAGGAGTCTTTTGCATATGAATTGAATATGGATGCCATTATGATGTCTTGGGGTTCAAGGATTTATCTTGGCTCCTTAACCATGGCTAGTGGAGGGAAACAAGATCCTCCAATACTAACTCTTGCTTCTTACGAACAAACACCATGAAAGAGTCCCTGGACCACCACATATGAAATGTATAGGGTATTAGTCAACTTCAAGTGTGTTATGTGTGCCATGACTAGGTTAGTTGTGAACCAAAAATGGGTGTCAAGGTCTGACCAAGGTATAGGGACAACAAGAAGCTCCTCATGCCTTAAATGAAGCTTCTCAGGCTCAAGCACCATGAACAACACCTACAACTAAAGAATCTTCTTAGGATATAATGTTGATTGCTTCTTCAAACTACCACAAATAACCCTTGTGGGGTATCTCTAGAAAATTCAGAGGGATACATATACCATGATTAGGCTACATCGAATGCCTTAAACAATATTATTTCATCATCATCATATTCATAATCATCATCATCATCATCATCATCATCATCATCCTCATCTTCATCATCATCATCATCATCATCATCATCATCATCATCATCGTCGTCGTCATCTTCATCATCATCATCATCATCATCACCATCTTCATCATCATCATCATCATCATCATCGTTGTCGTCGTCATCACCACCACCACCACCACCATCATCATCATCATAATCATCATCGTCGTCATCGTCATCATCATCCTCATCATCATCATCATCATCTTAATCATCTTAATCATCATCATCATCATCATCATCGTCATCATCACCATCATCATCTTCATCATCTTCATCACCATCATCTTCATCTTCATCATCCTCATCGTCATCTTCATCATCATCTTCATCATCATCATCGTCATCATCATCATCGTCATCATCATCTCCCTCTTCCTCATCAACATCTTCATCATCATCATCTTCATCATCATCATCATCAGCAGCAGCAGCATTAGCATCATCATCATCACCATCATCATCATCGTTGTCGTCGCCATCACCATCATCTTCATCGTATTCATCATCATCATCATCATCAGCGTAATCATCATCATCATCATTGTCGTCGCCATCACCATCATCTTCATTGTATTCATCATCATCATCATCATCATCGTCATCATCATCATCATCATCATCATTGTCATCTTCATCATCATCATCATCATCAACATCTTCATCATCTTCATCATCATCATCATCACCATCATCATCATCATCATCATCAACATCTTCATCATCTTCATCATCATCACCATCATCATCATCATCATCATCATCAACATCTTCATGATGATCATCATCATCATCATCATCATCAACACGATCATCGTCATCGTCATCATGGTATTCACCATCATCATCATCATCATCAACATCTTCATCATCTTCATCATCATCACCATCATCATCATCATCATCATCATCAACATCTTCATGATGATGATCATCATCATCATCATCATCAACACGATCATCGTCATCGTCATCATGGTATTCACCATCATCTTCATGGTATTCGCTGTCATCTTCATGGTATTCACCGTCATCTTCATCATCATCATCATCATCATGGTCTTCACCGTCATCTTCATGGTCATCACCATCATCTTCATGGTCTCCACCATCATCATCATGGCCTTAATAATCATCATCATCTTCATCATCATCAGCAGCATCCTCATCATCATCATCATCCTCATCTTCATCTTCATCATCATTGTCATCGTCCTCATCTTCATCATCATTGTCATCTCCCTCTTCCTCATCAACATCTTCATCTTCATCATCATCGTTGTCGTCGTCATCACCATCATCTTCATCGTCTCCATCATCTTCATCACCATCATCTTCATATTCATCATCATCATCGTCATCATCATCATCATCATCATCATCATCATCTTCATGAAGATGATGATGATGATAATGATGAAGATGATGATGATGATGATGATGATGATGATGATGGCGACGATGATGATGAATATGGTGATGAGGATGATGATGATGATGAATATGAATGTGAGATGAACCTGCAATAATTAATTAATGCAAATACACGAGATATCAGAAATAATAGAACTCAAAATCACTTTTATATTGATCACGGGCCACTTCGAGGGGGTAACCTCCTTTGAGAAAGCTCAATACAATTAACTTCACGGTGCCTTCATAGGCCTCAACACACACTTATATACTAAGTCTAGGTGCCAATACCATGGGTCAATATTATGTGTCAATACAAACCATGGGCTAAGTCTAGGCGCCAATACTATGAGTCAAAACCATGGGACATATAATACTATGGGACGACTTACAAAGCATATGCGTCCAATACTATGGGTCAATACTATGGGATAATATAAACTATGGATCAACAAATACTACAGGACGACTTACAAAGCATATGCGTCCAACAACAATATACTAACAAAGTAAAGACATGGGTTCCTAACATCCCCTCTCCCTCAGAAAAAGCTTTGTCCTCAAAGCTTTAGATGTGGAAATTGTTGCAGAATCTGAAGGAGTGGGTCCCCTGTAGCATCCTCGGGTTGCATTCCGAGCCACTGGTGCCTTTGGAGTTTTAGGGAGGATTGCATGGAAGGCTGTAGATGAAGAAGAACCATATCAGTGATGTGAAAAGTGCGCTCAGAACGGTGCTGGTCAGCTTGTTGTTTCAGTCGAATTCTTGCCATGTGAAAATTGTCCTGCAGAATGAGAAGAAGCTGATCACAGTTTCGAAGAATTGAGTCAATTGCCTAAACTGGGGAGCTGCTGAAGGTGTATGGAAGAAGAACTGGTGGTGCCTATCCAGAGACTGCTTCATATGGTGTCCTTTGAGATGTGGTACTATACCACTGGAGCGCTTCTAGGAAATCCATAGAAATAGTTGTCCAAATCTGTGGAGGGATGGGCAAGTGTTCGAGCAATCCCGAAAGGAGGGTCGTTTCACCCTTGTTGACCTGGAAAGTATCACAGTCAACCACCATCCGTTGAATTGTCCTTTTGAGTCCCTGCCAAAAGAAGTTACATTGTTCCTGGTCATATGTTTTGAGGAACCCAGAGTGCCCTACTGATGAAGAAGCATGGAGTTCATAGAAGAGATAGCCCCGTTGAACAGATTGCAACCAATTTGGAACAAGCAGAGAAATCGCTGTAATAGAAACTGCATCATCAAATGTGCGAGGAGGAGCATCTTCCACCATATTGTCCTTACCCTTTTGGTAAGTGGTCGCATAGTCATAACCCATGAGTTGGATAACCCTTTTCAGGTGTGTTGGGGAGGAGACCCGTTGTTCTGGGAAAGTTTCCAGACTCTGGAGATCAATCTTGATGCAAAAATAATTCCCAAATAGGGATGGCTACCACTTCTGTACTGTATGCAAAATAGTCATCATTTCCTGCTGAGAGGTAGATGCAGCTAAATTCTTACCAGAAAGGTCTCTTGAAGGCAACAAGCTCATTGGTTCAGCAAAGACACCTGCATATCTATCCAAGGAAGTAGTGGACACTGTTGATGGGTGCATCTGAATGGAATGGAGCTGAGCGATGACACCATGTGAATTCTTCTTAAGTATTTTTTCCAGGCAATGTGAACTGATGATGCAGAGAGACCCTGGTTGTAACCCCATAAATTTGTGTTGTTCCCCACTGACTGAAAACTGCATCCAAAGTTCAGCAAAATCCCATAAGATGGGGCCAAGTGTGTGTAACCATTGAACGCCCAAAACCACATCACATCCGCCTAAGGACAAGGAAAACATGTGAGAGCGTAGGTTATAATCTTCCATAGAGATACGCACATTGTGACACTTCCCCTTGCAAGGTAAGGTGCCCCCATTGGCAACCATGACTTCAAAGTTGGAGCCAGGATGGACAAAACAATCAGCCTGTTTGGTAATCCGAGGATCAATGAAGTTATGAGTGCTACCAGAATCAATGAGTATGGTAAGAGGGAGCTTCTTGAAGTATCCCCTAACTCGCATTGTTTGTGGGGTGGGGACGCCGGTTACAGCATGGAGAGAGATCTCGGGTGGGTCGTCCTGAGATGGGGTGTCAACAGGCGGGTGTTGAATGTCGACCTGATCATCTACTGTATCTGGAGCTTCTTCATCAAGTTCTGAGGCAGGCGAATCCACATCCAAGAGATAGAGCTTTTGTTGAACACATCTATGTCCCTCAGTGAATTTTTCATCACAATTATAACAAAGCCCTTTTTCTCAGCGTACCTGCATCTCTGTTTTAGACAAATGCTTGATAGGAGTTGGTTGAGGAGAAGGCGGGTTGGGAGGTCGTTGAGAACCCATATTTTGTAAGGGAACAAAAGTGGGTTTGGAGCACTGTTGGGCTACAAGCTTGTCTTCTGCCAACTTAGCCAAACCTAGGACTTCCATCATTGTGTTGGGACAGAACATTTTAACATCTGACCGAATTTCATCCTTAAGACCACTGATAAAACAACTCCTGTAAAATTCATCAGACAATCCTTCTGTGTGATTGGCGAGTTTCTCAAATTCTGTTTGATACTCTCTCACTGTGCCAGTTTGGTGAAGTTTAGTGAGTGCTCCTGTGAAGTCGTCAAAAGCACTAGGACCAAATCGTGGCAAAAGGAG
This sequence comes from Larix kaempferi, assembly GCA_027924585.1. NCBI lineage: Eukaryota > Viridiplantae > Streptophyta > Pinopsida > Pinales > Pinaceae > Larix > Larix kaempferi. The sequence goes on from BSBM01000526.1 coordinate 8,693,250, forward strand.
TTGGCAAAAATCTGTCCAGTTTGGCTCGGGATGAGCTTTGATGTACCAACGGTACCATTGAAGGGCTTCCTGTTCCAAATGAAAGGATGCAAGTGGAACTTTCTGGACATCAAAAGTATTATGCAGGCTGAAATATTGTTCTGCATGGTATATCCATCCAGTCGGATCAGTACCATTGAAGCGAGGAAAATCAAGCTTTGGCCCACGAAAATTGTTGGAAGAAGAGAACCCAGTGGCTGCAAAAGATTCTGGCTGTCGGTTATTGTTCATCGCTGAATGCTGAAGATGGAGGCTGAGAAATTTTTCATCCAGATCTTGGAGTTTGGTTTGGATGGCTGCAAGTGCTTCCTCCATGGTTTTTGCTCCTGCACGGGTGACAACCATAACCAAGAGTTTTTTTGTTTTTTGTTTTTTGGGAATGGATATAAAAACACAAACAAAAGCTTATTTAGTAAAGGGAAATTTGGATTTGGAAAAAACTCGAAGGGGTAATTGGGGTGTGACTAGGTTTTGGACACTTTCTAATGGACAGGGAAGCAAAAAATGGGGATTTCAGAAGCGGGGTGAAGGAATGAGAAAATTTGGCAGAGAGGGACACAGAAGCAGAATTAGGAAAGGAACTCTATGGTAAAATTTGAAGGTGATTGGGTGAAAATTGAAGGAGTTATAGAAAACCCTAAAAATAGACAAATGTGGGATTTCTGGTCTTCAGAAGTGGAATTTGGGATTGGGTCTTCAGGAATGAAATATGAAGAATGGGATTGCAGGGATGTCAGTGAAGTTTCAGGGAAAACAGTGTTGAAACAAGGGAGATATGGCCGAAAAATAGTTTTTTTGTTTTCCTAGAAATGGATCGGCAACAGCGGCACGGAAGGGATCCGCAACAGATGGATCTGCAATGGCACAAAAGGGATTGAAAATGGCTGGATCTGGAACGACTTTCAGAATAGATCTGAAACGGCTGGATCTGGAGCGAAAGTGATCGGAAACAGTTCAGCTGAAAATAGATATGGACCCCAGGTATGTGCGGCTTCCTATCAGTTTAGTGGATTCACTCGACCACGAATGCTGTCTGACGGCTTGCATATTGGGGCAGTACCCCTCACTCCACGACTCAGGTAAAACGGATAACCGCTTTGCCACAAATGACAGCTCTTGGTTTACCTCACGGGTGGGAACTAGTCAATCGGGTAGGGGTCGTTGCCCTTTTTGCTAGCAGGTCCTCTCAATGGGCCAGCTACTTTGGGGTTCCTATGGTACTCCTCACAATGAGTTTTAGGGCATATGCCAATTACTTCCCACAGTTAAGCGGATAGAGATTATTCTCAGATCCGAACTTGCAACAGATGCGAAAAAAAATTGGGCAGAAATTCCACCCAACAAGCCCAAGAAAGTGCTCTGATATCAGATGAGATGAACCTGCAATAATTAATTAATGCAAATACACGAGATATCAGAAATAATAGAACTCAGAATCACTTTTATTTTGATCACGGGCCACTTTGAGGGGACAACCTTCTTTGAGCAAGCTCAATACAATTAACTTCACGGTGCCTTCAAAGGCCTCAACACACACTTATATACTAAGTCTAGGCGCCAATACCATGGGTCAATACTATGTGTCAATACAAACCATGGGCTAAGTCTAGGCGCCAATACTATGAGTCAAAACCATGGGACATATAATACTATGGGACGACTTACAAAGCATATGCGTCCAATACTATGGGTCAATACTATGGGCTAATATAAACTATGGATCAACAAATACTATGAGACGACTTACAAAGCATATGCGTCCAACAACAATATACTAACAAAGTAAAGACATGGGTTCCTAGCAGAATGATGAAGATGACAATGATGATGATGAAGATGAAGATGCTGGTGATGAAAATGATGATGAGGATAATGATCATGATGATGGAGATGACGATGATGATGATGAAGATGAAGATGATGGTGATGAATATGATGACAATGATGATGAGGATGAGGATGATGATAAAGAAGAGGATGATGATGATGATTATGATGATGTTTATGATGATGATGATCATCATCATCATCATAATCCTCATCCTCATCTTCAGCATCCTCATCCTCATCCTCATCCTCATCGATGATGAGGATGAGGATGAGGATGAGGAAGATGATGATGATGATGATGATGAAGATGATGAGGATGATGAGGATTATGATGATGATGATGATGAAGATGATGAAGATGAAGATGATGGTGATGAAGATGTTGTTGATGATGATGATGACGATGATGATGATGATGATGATGATGATGATGGCTAATATGATGATGACGATGATCATGATCATTATGATGAAGATGATGATGATGATGAAGATGATGAATATGATGGTGATGAAGAACACACCGATTATGATGAAGATGATGATGATGAAGATGGAGATGATGATGATGATGATGATGATGATAAAGGTGGTGATGAGGATGATGATGACGATGAAGATGATGATGAATATGACGATGACGATGATGAAGATGAAGATGATGGTGATGAAGATGATGATGATGATGATAAATATGATGAATATGATGATGATGATGATGATGATGGCGATGATCATCATCATCATCATCCTCATCATCATCATTGTCCTCATATTCATCATCATCATAATCCTCATCATCCTCATCTTCATCATCATCATCATCATCATCATCATCATCATCATCATCACCATCATCATCCTCATCTTCATCATCATCCTCCTCCTCCTCCTCCTCCTCCTCATCATCATCGTCATCACCCTAGCTCTAACCAGACCTCCCATCTCTCTTTCTCACTCCCTAAAACTAACACCCTCTCCTCTCTCTCTCTCCCTCCCTCCTCTCCTCCCCCTAACCATTACTAACCCCCTCTCTCAATCTCTCTCTCTCTCTCTCCCCCTCGCTAACCCCCCTCATAGCCCCTTACCCCTAACTAACCCCCCTCTCTCACTCTTTATTCACGGCTTCTACGCCTATCTCTCTCTCTCTCTCTAAACCCCCTATCCATCTACTCTTTCTATCTCTCTCCTACTCCCCCTATCCCTAAACCCCCTCCTCTCTATCTCTCTCCCCTCCTCTCCCTAGACCTTACTAACCCAAGCTCTCTCAGTATCTCTCTCTTCCCTACACATCCACTTCCCTACGCTTCTCAGTAAATCCTCCAGCATTAGTTTGGACAGAGTATAAAAGGCTAATTTGCGGGAAAACTCGGCTACAAGGTATTTCCCTTTTATTGAGAGAGAGATAGAAAGATTAATGAGAGGGAGGGACATAGGGGGGAGAAGAGCAGAGGGGGGTTACATAGAGAGAGAGGGAGAGAGAGAGAGAGAGAGAGAGAACGATTATAGATAGAGAGTGAGAGGATGAGGGTTAGGGGGAGAGGGGAGCATGGTTAAGGAGATAGTGAGAGAGGCGGGAGGGGCAAGAGGGGGCTTAGGAAGAGATGGGAGGAGTTAGAGGGAGAGTGTTGGTTGTGGAGCCTGATCTTCCAGTCTCATAGATGATGTTGTTTCAATTGTGTTTGTACCCTAGGTTTGGTTATGATATTGGCACACGCAACGGGGGGTCCAGGGGATGGTAAACTAAACTACATTTCAGATTAGTAAACAAATGCATGCACATGTTATTAGCATTTCAGTGCATATTTAAAACAATGCGTACATGCCATTGCAATTTCTAAATTTTGGCGGGCAATTTCTTTCCCACCAACGTGGTGGATGACTTGGCCGCTTTGGTTTTAGGTTCAGGTTTCCAAAGCAGGTGGCTTGGACTATGTTATAACAAAATAAATCTAATTCTATAACTTCTTCTATTTTGAGCATGATTCTGCGTATGCTACACTTGTCCACTGCTAATGAAATCGCACACACTTGTAGAACTATGTGCTCAAATTCCGAATATGTAATTTTTAATTAAATCTATCATTTTTTTTCTATTTTTTATTTAATTTCAATTGGACTAACATCAATCTTACACAAAAAGTAGGTTATTTCTTCTAGCTATAACTTTTGATTGGCTCACCTATTTTGAAAACGGAAAAGAACCCGCACAAGTACACACAAATACCTACATCCTAAAAAAAACAAATTTCATTGATTATGTTAAGACCATGATGTCGAGGCCCAACGCTCGACCTAGTCATTTTAGGGCTTCGATGACTTCTTAATTTTAAAAAAATTAAAATTAGCATAAATAAATATGGAAAAATAGCGCTGCACTAGACCGACCTGTTATCTACGACTCTGTATAATTGTTTTCTCAAATTCCCACCATTTTCATACCAAACCCAGGGCCCAACGCAAACATATTCGTTATGTTTTCTTAAAAAAATAACATACCAACCTTAGGACAACCCCATTTTTTGGGAGTTATAATTAATTTCTATAAATAAAATTTAAATATTCCGGAAGGTAATCCGATTGTCTACGTTTCATCTTCTTGCGCCGTATTCCAAAAGCTGTGTAGGTAGCTCTAATATTGCTTTTTGACATTCAGATTTTTGGTTTTCCATAAATCCATTGCGATTAACATGTCATGAGTGACCAACATTAGCTTGCACCAGCCCATATATAATTGGAAAAAACATTGTATCAATTGAATATTGTTGTTTCCATTCATAAAAACATGGAATTCTAACCTCCAAAAATTTCAACATTGGGACAGGTGGATGTCTCAACAAATCAACTCCTTGATTGTGAGACCCCTTCTTATATTTAGCACTAGATGAAACAGATGGATATGCAAATCCCATTTGAGGTGACAATCTTCCTAAAGCTTAGATTTTGGATTCAAAAAGATCAATGGATAGTGACTTTTTTGGAGCACGGTTTATTTACCCAACAAATAAGGATGGCAATGTTTTAAAGTATGAACAACCCATAAAATTCCTTGTCATATATGATGCAATTCAATTTGGTTGTTGATAATACTTTTGAATGATATGTTACGTAATGACCTACATGTTTGAGGATAGACCTAATAGCATAATTTGAAGCACCATCCTCTATCTCAAAGGGTTGTTGGAAGTCATGTAGTTTAAGGATGGGGGAAGAACACAAGATATGTATACAATGTTGAAAGGTGGATTTCATGTCGAGGGTTTAATAAAAAAATTGATTAGATAATACGTGGAGAGCATGTTCTATATTGAAAATATAGAAAATGATCTTTCGATAAAAATTAACACCACCCATAAAAAAATTAAATACATCTACAATGTGTGGTAAGTGCCAGTCTTGTAGGGACCTGAAATTACCAAGGTTCGATTGAATACCTTCTATAGAAATTAAAAATATCAAATAATAAACCAATCACATATTTTTTGAGTTTTACCTACAACTAATTGGCTGCCACGCGGAATATCTAACACTTCAAGAATATGGAGGATGTGTTCATTGCAAGTCTTTTTGGAGATCAAGATATCATCCAAATAAATAATGATAAAACGTTCAAGGTGGGGATGAAATAGGTTTTTAATGAGTCTCATAAAAGTGGTAAGGAAATTGGTGAGACAAAAGGGAATAACTAACCACTCGTAAATCCCAAATTTGATCTTGAATATTGTCTTACATGCATCAGTTACTTTTTCTGACTTGATGGTATCTTGAAGTTACACCTAACTTTGAAAATTAACAAGCACCTTGTAAATGGTCTGGTCCACAACAAATCCTTGATATGAGGCAATGGGTATTTGTTCTTTATTTTCACCTTATTGAAATGTCTATAGTCAATGACTAGCTACCATTCCTAGGTTTCCTTCTAAGGGATAATAAAGGTAGGTGAACAACTAGGTTAGGATTTCAGTTGTTTATTGATTTCTTTCAACAATGTCTAAATATGTTTGTCAATCTTAGTTGTCTCAATAGGGGTTAGATTAGAGGGTTGGATATTTTGAAAGGGGACACTGTGCACAAGTACAATGGTATGTTGGGTGTAGCAAAGTGGTAGGTTAAAAAAAATGTATGGTAGAAGAGGAGGGGATCTAGTGATGCTTAGGGGAAAAGATTGATTAGGCCTAGATTTCAGAATCATGCATAGATGTGAACATTTATGAAGGGATACTTGTTGTATAAGTCATTACCAAATAGAATTTCTAGTCAGAGGAAGCAACATATGATAGATGAAAAAGTGTCAACCATCCTTATTGAGAGTATATATGTTGTTGTGAGAAGAATATGTGGAAGAGCACTCATGGTGGTACCATATCCCTAGTAATAAGTTGGCACAATCTAGTTGAGTAGCATCACACAATACTATGTTTCAAAAATGAGGGCCAATGAAAAAGGTGATATTACATTGTAAGGTAAAAAACAAGGACTAAGTGTTTTCATTTACCCACTTGAGAAAGTATGGATGAGTGTGGGGAGTTACTTGAAAATCTATTGATTTGATAAGGGCCACACAAACCTTTTTTTTGCTGCTATTGTCCATGATAAGCTTAGTAACCATAATGATCTTTAATCTAAAAATTATGAGTAAAGATAGTGGGATAAGGGAGAGAGTGGAAATTTCATCAAAACAAGCCTTTTCACTTAGATGTAATAAGATTTTCCACATCAATGACATCATCTCAAGGGGTAGGTGGTGTGTTGGGATCCCATAATAAGGCCTTGGAAGAGTGAGACAAATGTAAAGATTGACACTATGTTGTGTTTTGAGATGATGATTTACGAAATGTGCAATATCTCCCAAAGGAAGGTGGGTCTATGGAAACCATACAAGAAGGTTTACCCATGTTAGAGCTCTTTGTGGAAGGGGGAAACTAAGACAGAGAGCGAAAGGGTACTATGAATTTTGCTAGCTTCTTTCTAGTTGCTAGATCATGTTGAAAATTCGATGAAAGAGAAGAGCTATGCACCAAAGAAACTTCATCATAGAGAGCAAGAAGTAAACAAGATTAAAATTTAATTACTAGTAGCTTTTCTGGATCTAAAATGGAGAAACACACCTAGAGTTTGAAAAATATTTCAATGTATTGTTGAACTATTTGAGTGAAAATTTGACGGAGTTAAAGACAACACACCCAAATGCTTTCAACATAGCTTTCTAGATAGAAACGCTCTTGAAGTGAAATGTAGAATTAGTCCTAGGTATTGATGCCACAAGATGATTGATTAACCATATCCTTATTGAGTTCTATGCAAAGAGATTTTGTAGCACCCCCCATTTTTGGCATAATCCCACCATTGCACATCTAATGCTTTTAGATGACAGGTTTCCAAGGTGACTTTGTCTCTTTTTGATAGTGTGGTCTGATGTTGGAAATTATATAAAGAGAAGGCTTATGTTCAAGCCTTGTATTGATCACCATCAAAAGCACCATAAAAATTTGCAAGCACGGTCAATTTAGGGTCCAAGTGTTGTCGAGAGGATGGTTGGGATGTTGTCTTGTTGAGCTTCAAATCTTGTAGTTATGTAGGTATATCATTTATCACCTAGTTGTGGTCCTAGAGAAGTTGATTTTGATGTTAAATAATTTGTTGTTGTTGCTTAAAAAATTGCATCTTTGCTTATATAAGGGAATCATCCTTTTGATTGGAGTTCTTAGGAGGAGCCATGCAGTTTTTGTTGAGGTCATGGAGTAATGTTCAAGAAGTGTTCTTTTGAGGAAACAAAAATAATGTTGAAGGTTGTTGGGAGCAAATCTTTGTCAAGGCAATGGAGGCTTGATGCATAAAGGATCATATCCATATTACTTGGATACCAAAGTCAATTTTGATACCAAATTGATATATCAATAGAATAAAGAGTGCAAAACAAAGATTTCTATTAACTCCAAAACATATTTCTTACATAATTAGTGACTTCTTTTACATGAGATTCAAAATAAACCTGTTTGTCTTACTCTTTATTTTAATAATAAAACCCAATTATTTTAAATATACTAGTGTGTTGCAACACTACCATCTAACAAAATCTCTCTTGGAATAAGTAGTGAACAATGTATCGAGGACTCGAAGACAATAGGGTACCCGCATGAAGCTGGCACCCAAAAAGCCCACAATAGGAGTGCATGAGTAGAAAAAAAATAGGGACGCGCATGCACGTCCAAACCCGCGCAAGAATCCCTCCTTCGCCAATGCTGAATGTCCACTTAGTTGAGTCGACGTGGACAAAAGGTGCACGCATGCGTTATTAACACGTACGCAAAAAAGTGTGCGCACGCATGGGTTTGTCATTGTTCAACAAACCCGCAAGTGCACAGCGGCCAAACAAGCACCCCGCAAGTGCGTTGTGGAGCACCTAAAGGCCTCCTCAACGCCATCAACTCGAACCTCCACCATCTTTCTGACATTTCCTCCATGTAGGTGCTCAACCAACCATCTATTTGTTGTTTTTTTTGTTTTTTTTTGTTTTCCATTTCAATTTTATTTTTAAAAAAATTACAATCCATTAAAAAACCAAAAAAAAAATCATTGCAGATTAACTACACCTAAAAAGATGACAAACACACCTGAACCATCAGAAGACAACATTGGAATGGACAATGAACCGAATGAAAACCCCGAAGATCAATTACACCAAGATTTAAATGAATTAAGCATATTAAGCGATGGATTGAAGAGAACCAAGGAATCCTCTCGAGTTTCCTTGGCTTCATCATTGTAAAACATCATTGAATCCATCAACATTGCCCATAGTGAGATCACAAATCTGAGCCAATACAAGGCTCAAATCTGGGAACACTACTCCACTGGGATGTCCAAAGAACATATTAAATACCTCAACATCACCAAATCCCAGTTGTACAACAAATTCATAGATCACGGGACAAGACAGCCTCCAGATGTGAGGAAGAAACGGTTTGCATGGACTAGTGTATTTACCAACCATGGAGAGATCACTGGAGAAAGAGATGGTTTATGGTGTTTGAAAGGCCCCCATGCAATAATTTGGAGGTCCTATAGTATTTCCTTCGGAAATTGTGGGCTGAGTTTGAGCTAGGATACCATGTCAACTATTTTGACATCACTAAGTTTCAGGGTGTTGGTCTTGGCTCCACCCAAGATCGACCTCAAGTCCGCCGCAACCCACATAGAGGACCTCCTGCACCCAGGAGAGAGCCAAACCCCCCTCCTCAACCACCCAGGTTTGGTAGCAACCTAGATGAGATTGATGACTTAGTTAGACATGCCACACGTCATTTTATTAGACATACCAAATTTGTGGCTATGTCTTCATAGATCTGGGAGCACATCGATGAGACACACACAGCTGCACGGTCTATGGGTGGTGGTAGGGACATGCCAAGTATAGGTGGAACCCAGGCGGGGCCATCTAGTTCTACTGGCACAACGACACATCATTGTTCTCATTGTGGTCATTCTTTCCATGGTCCTACGCAGCAGCATGCCATAGAGATCTATATGGAGCAGGTTAGCTATTGTTTTATTTAATGTTCAAGTATTTGTTGTATTTTATTTGATATCGTATTATTTAATATATTTAACTTTGAATTACACATTGTTGACTTTATTTGTTTTAATGTACATTTATTCAGGGCCGAGTCTCCATCCTCCAGGTGGGAGGACATCGGTTCCTTTGACCTAGACCGAGCCATGGCAACAGCAGAGGATATTGCGAAACCATACACACAAGTAACTTCTTTACTTTGAATAATTAAATCCAATTACGATTAATTTTTGTTCAGTAATTACAAATTAATTAGCACTGAGTAATTACCATATTATCATCGGATTTTACAGTTGTGTTTATCATATTGTCTAAATTATTTGATAGCTATAAATTCATATAATCCAACCAAACAAAAATGAAACCTTATAAAACATGAAAACCTAAGAAAACTAGAAACATGTGTTCATGTTCACTTTAGGCATCCTAGACCTCTAATGATATAGAAATGGGAGAGAAATTTCCAAAATATGTCATTCTTACTTGACCAATGATGAGAAAAATTTCCATCATCAATTTTTTGTAGGTGACATTGTCATCATCCTGTCCATCAGCAATCTGTCCATAAGTTGATCATCTTCATTATGTTTAATACAATGTCCTCATTTTGTCCCCAAACATATCTTCATTTGTCCATGGTCATGTTGTCATTAATCTACCACTGTTGCTGCCTTAGTGAATCCCAAAAGATTAGAGATAAAAATTAGTTTACTGTTGCACCATTACTCTTGCTGCTGCTACTACTTCACCAAACCTTCTTCAGTCATCCTGAACCCCGAAATCAGATCTCTCCTCAATCTTTCGAAATCTTCACACATTTCTTCCTTAAAAATGAAACTTGTCTTCTATTTATACTCTTGTCTTCTATTTATAGTTTTATCATTAAGATGATTAAATAAATCAAATATGATTTATTTAATTCTGGCCATGCCTTGTCACCTTCTATGACATGTCACCTTATTTAATTTTAATTTCATGCCATGTCACCTTCTATCCTTTCAGAATATTAAATGTGAGACACACATATGCCCTTAAGATGTCCGCAATGCACTCTTAAAAATTCCCACAGTGGGATCCACTTTGATTCCCTAAAGGGCCATCAACACATGCATGTATTGGTCTTGGATTATTCATGCAATGGTCTCATGTAAATGCCCGCAGGACCTTATCAATATGCCCACAGTGGGTGCTTCAAAGAATTCCCGTAGTGCCCTTTTGATTATGCCCACAATGGTGCTTTGAAATTCCTGCAAGGGGCCTTCCAAATGCCCGCACATCTTCCTTGTCCACCTCATCATCTTGTCTTTGTCCTCTAATATTATGTTTTCCAATTCATCGTCCTCCATGTCACCAAGTTATCAATCCTTCTTGTCATCAATCATGTCCTCCTTGTCATGTTCCATGTCATCAAACACCATGCTTGACAAGTCATCAAGCTTGCTTGCTTGTCACTTGTCTTTGTCTTGTCCTTAGCTTGCCATGTCCTTCTTCCATGCTTGTCATAAACACTTGTCGTGCTTGTCATGTTTGTCATACTTCTCACCTTTTCCATTCCTCAAGCCATGTCACCATCTCCATTGTGCTTGCCATAATGTGTATGCTCCATGTTATTAACTCTTCCAATGTCTTTGTCATTAATTCATTGTCATCAATGTCATTATCAAGTCCTTGTCATCAATCATTTGTCATGTCTCCACTTTGTCAAGTCTTCTACACTTGTCATGCTTGCTTTCCACTTGTCAATTCATCAAAGCTTGTCATGTTTACCATTTTTCCAATCAAGTCTTTTCCATGTCATGACTTTGACCTTTGTCATTAACGTGTTGTCATCAATGACAACTTTGGCCATCAAACACTTCAAGCATAAATTGTCAACCTTCTTTGCCACATTATCTTCAATGAATGACCACAGAATGGTTCATTTGTTCCTATCATGGGCCCAATCCATTATGGGTTAAAGGACACAATCCCCACAACCATGTTCTTTACCAAGTCTTGAACAAATGGACTGCACCAATACAATAAAAACTTTATATAATATCCAAAGCCCATCAAACCACTATCATCTAACTTGAATCTAAATTAATTCCAGTCATGTTTTTTAAGTACTATCATTGTCATTCTCATTGGCATTATGTTTAATATTGTTAATATTGTTTTTAGAAATTCAATCTAAAAATTGTAGTGTTCGCGCAGGTGTCCGCAGGCTCCAGCGACCAGCCATCACCCCCAGGGATCAGCAGATCTCCACGTGTACAGGTATCGCGTGTATTAAAGCATAAATTTAATTTCAAATTTTATGACGTGTCTATGTATATTTATATTTTTCTATATTAAACTATGAGGTTATAAATGTGTATGCAGGTGCGAGCACCTCCGCCTAGCAGTGTCGTTTTCACTCCCTCCCCGGCCTTTTGGCCACTGTATATGCTATTTGTATCCCCTTGCATACATTCCCCATTCCATGCATCCCTCCCCACCCCCTTCCATCAATCCCCCCCCTCCTATCCAACACCATAGTTCCATCCAGCTCCCCCTTCCGTTTCATATCCTGCATCCCATCACCCCATCCCAACATTTTCACCACCTACGTATCAGTTTCCCATGTTCCCACCTTCCCCCATCCGACCACAACACACCACCCATCCATAGTCACCCATCCCTCCACCGCAACACAGACCTCGCCCCCCCACATTCCCCCACCACACTCGCTTCCCATTCCACGGTGCCCACATCCATACTACATCTAATTGGGGTTTATCGTCCTAGACATGCATCTCCACTTCACCCACCCCAGTCCATTCCATGCCTCCTTCTTCCACCTCTCCTTCTTCCAGTGTGCCCCCAGGGGTGTACCCACCGTCAATGTGTCTACATCCTCCACTATACCATCCTTCCTAGCATTGAAGCAGGTTGTCTAGCTGACTGCTCCATCTGCCAGCCGGTTGTGTTCACGGTGAGATTGACTAGTTTATGAAAATCTCATTCAATTTTAACGAAAATTACTATATGCATCTAATTTCATCATTTATCTGATTGTTCTAAATGTTGCAGGGTGGCATTGCTAAGATACTAGGAGCACGGAGGAGGGAGACCCCCTCACGACTTACAGTCTTGCATGCGATGAGTTTTCTAAGATTTGAAAACTATTTTTATTTTTGAATTATGTTTTATATTTGTATAATTTCCAGGAAAAGTTGACATAGTATTTTTTTCGTTTCAGGGCTTAGGGGGATGTGGTCCAAGTCGCCCGAAGGACCCATCTTCCTCTAGCACGAAGAAGAGGAAGATCAATTTTGGAGATGCACCTGGGAGCTCCAAGGGTGGGAAGGAGGATTGAGAGACCCTCCTATGTACTCTAGCCACGATGTGGCATTTTGGGCATGAGTTGCCATATTTTGTATAGGGCACAAGTTGCCATATTTTGTACAGGGAACGAGTTGCCATTATATAGACGTTGGGAATGATGTTCCATTTTTCCAAAAAGTGTACACGATTGGATCATTATTTCATATTAATAGATGGATCTGCACTTGTCTATATGACTTTGTCTTTGATTACATTTTTGCATACATGATTTTGTCTTCAATAACAATGTTATGGAAAAGTTCACATACATATAGATGTTATTTCTAGACACCAAGTGACCTCAATATGAGTCCCTTGTATTTGAATGGGTCTTGCATCTTACACTTTTTGACACATCAAGCACATGGATGTACATGTGAGTATGCATTAAAAGTAAACTCAAACTATACATAACCAAAGGTGATAACATGTACATTTGAGTATGCATTAACATGAATGTCTTCCAAATGTTTTCATAAATGAGCATAGAAACAACAATGGTCTTAACAAAGAATTAAATAACAAAATTTTGAAATCTGAAATAATAAATGAAAAAGAAGCTTATGAAGAGAAGACATCCTCAAAGAATTGCTCAAAATGAAAGACATACAACTTTAGTCCAACAACAATATGTCCTGGTAATAGTTAGTATGGGTGCAAGGTTTTTCTTTTACAACTATTCACTAGGTTTGTAGAAACCTTGCTTGCACTTGTCTCGTCTCATGCTCAATTTAAGTTTTTATTTACAGCGTATCTCAGAAAACAAATTGGAACCAACCTCTTTTGGAAGCTCACCCCTTATGGCCTTGATGGAGGCTCACAACTCCACACTATATGTTTCGATACAGTTAATGCTCAGTCCTTCAAGTTGCATAGTTAGAAAGAGTATGCATTGCATTTTCCTCTCAATTTGTTTGATTGAATAGACATTTGTTTTGTAATGGGATCATTACATAGCTAATCTGGATTGTTTATGTGGATGGAGACACCAAGAAACCATTGATGTCTAGAGCTCTACACACAAGTTAAAGAAAAAAAAACAAAAACTCCTAACTTTGGGAACAAATAGCCAAAAGCAATGCAACTAGAACAAAATGACCAAGGGAGCTTCAAAATGAAACACCACTCCACAAAAGAAGTTGCTTTAGACCTACCTCATTTGGTATGAAAGAAGCTGCTTTAGATACCTAGATACCTACCTACCACTTCTCTCATTTGGCATGAGAGAAGTTTCTTTAGACCCACCTCACTCATGTCAATGCTTGAGTTTTTGGATGCTGACCTCCCACCCCACATGTCCTCTTCAAAAAAATTTGTTCTCTTGGTTTTGTGCCCACCCAAACTTTTTTCATGCTTTTGGTACCTTGAGGTATATCCCCAACCCAAAAAACTCTTATATTATGTTGGTTATTGGCTTCACCCAACAAAATTATATTTAACAATACACATATTCATAGATTTGGTTCCCCATGCTCAATGCTCACTATATTTAACAATACACTTATCTTAAATTTAATTCATGTCTTGTTAAATATTTCATAATGAAATAGTTGTTTGAGAGCACCACCTTAGAACAATCCATACCATTAATATAAAATGTACATTAGAGAAATGACCTAATTCAATTTTCTTCTATAAATCTAACCCTAAACCTCACCCAAACCCTAGCACTAAACCCTCTGTACCCTTTAGATACTTCCTACAATATGTCCTAATCTCCCTACAAGTAACACTACCTCTTCACCCTCTCCACAATGGTGCCACTATCATGAAACTCAAAAGCTTGATAAATTTTTTGAGCAAAACCCTTCATCATCATTGTCATCTCTAGGTTCATCATCAACATCTCCATCATCATCATCATCATCATCATCTTCATCACCATCACCATCATCATCAACATCTTCATCATCATCACCACCATCATCATCATCAACATCTTCATCATCATTGTCATCTCTAGGTTCCTCATCAACATCTCCATCATCCTCATTTTCTGCATCATCATCATCTTCATCACCATCACCATCACCATTATCATCAACCTCTTCATCATCATCACCATCATTAGCAGCAACAACATCTGTATCATCATTGTCATCTCTAGGTTCCTCATCAACATCTCCATCATCATCATCTTCTTCATCATCATCATCTTCATCACCATCACCATCATCATCAACATATTCATCATCATCACCATCATCATCATCATCATCATCATCGACATCTTCATCATCATTGTCATCTCTAGGTTCCTCATCAACATCTCCATCATCATCATCTTCTTCATCATCATCAACATCTTCATTATCATTGTCATCTCTAGGTTCCTCATCAACATCTCCATCATCATCATCTTCTTCATCATCATCATCATCTTCATCACCATCACCATCACCATCAACATCTTCATCATCATCGCCATCATCATCAACAACAACATCTTCATCATCATTGTCATCTCTAGGTTCCTCATCAACATCTCCATCATCATCATCTTCTTCTTCTTAATCATCATCTTCATCACCATCACCATCACCATCACCATCAACATCAATATCTTCATCATCATCACCATCATCATCATCATCATCAACATCTTCATCATCATTGTCATCTCTAGGTTCCTCATCAACATCTCCATCATCATCATCTTCATCATCATCATCATCATCTCCATCACCATCAACATCAACATCTTCATCATCATCACCATCATCATCATCATGAATATCTTCATCATCATTGTCATCTCTAGGTTCCTCATCAACATCTCCATCATCATCATCTTCTTCATCATCATCATCTTCACCACCATCACCATCAACATCTTCATCATCATCACCATCATCATCGTCATCAACATCTTCATCATCATTGTCATCTCTAGGTTCCTCATCAACATCTCCATCATCATCATCTTCATCTTCATCACCATCACCATCACCATCACCATCAACATCTTCATCATCATCACCATCATCATCATCATCAATATCTTCATCATCATTTTCATCTCTAGGTTCCTCATGAACATCTCCATCATCATCATATTCTTCGTCATCACCATCACCATCACCATCAACGTCTTCATCATCATCACCATCATCATCATTGTAACATCCCCATTTTGACCCCATGATATTAAAATGTAAATGATGTAATATTGTTATAAAATTGTGGTGAGGAGCTCAAGGCCAAGGCCCCGCCATCGATTTATTGATGCATATGGTTTATGTTCTAGCCATGCACAATGGAATTTCGAATATCATGTAAATATGCATTTGAATAAAAATACCCACAACTAGCTATGCAATGCAACAAGAGATGGGGGCATGATTTTACAAGGAATTGGCAGGTAAATATTCAAACCCTTGGAGCTAATCAAGTCAAGCCAAGTGTCAATGAGATAACCCATCAAACCCTCAACTACCCATGTTGACTTTTGTACCCAATCATTCATTTTCTCCCAAGAGTTGGTTGAGGTAGTTAATGCCTTGGGAATGGAGAGGTATGGATGTCCAAAGTCGAGTATGGGCAAGCCACCCTTCATAGAAAAATTGTGTTTTGCTTCTTGAGCAAGAAAACAGCCATGAATTGCTTCCCAAGCCACTACCCATGAACCAGTTTTGCCTCTCTCACGTTTTTGGAGCTTCCTGGGCGTTTTTCCTCCATGTTTTCCTGGGTTTTCCTTGCTTTTCAGTTGGGAAGAGGGCGTTTTTGTGTTGAAGAGCCACTGGAAGAAGAGGGAGCTCAATTGGGGTTTCAATGAGGCCGTTTTGGGAAATTTGAAATGCTCATAACCTGTGGGAGAAATCGGGTTTGCTCCCTGTGGTTGAATCCCCCTTTTCACAGTCCATTTTGGTGTGCTCACGATTTGGGAAAAACCCATGGCCATCCTGTTTGTAAATCCAATTGCTAGAAATGTGTATCCATGCCTAGTTTTGAGTTTGTTGTGTGTAAGTGAGTGTTGGGATTGAGATGGGTATCTCTTGCTTTGGCTGTGCATGAGCTTGAATGTCCCATTTTCCTTGTAAGAATCATGCCCAGCTCGGGGGTGGCAGTTATGTTAAGAGAATTGATGAACACAACTGGCCTATGGTTGGGCGGAACATTGCAGCGACATAGATAGTTGTTTGGGACAACATTACATCAAGATGAGTATTTTCTTATGTATAATTACTTCTGCAAATGTATTAATTTATTGACTGTGTTAAATTGAATGACATCATGTAATGTGTGTGGATGATGTTATTCTGCTGTGCATGTTTGCTTTAAATTGCATCTACACACATTTGATTTTTAATTGCTGTGAATTTAATGAATGGGCTGAGTTTATGTAGAAGCCCCAGATTAGCATCATGTTCCCTCCCTGGAATTGGATGGATGGGAGGGTACGTTACAGAATGGTATCAAAGCATTGATTGCAGCATTGGGCCTTCATGGGCTACCTATCACAGTTGCAGAGGTAAGTATGCCTCCTGTCCAGCACTGAACATCAGAAAAGAAGAAAATATTCAGAAAATATTTCTAACTGTTTTTGAAAATTTTGAAAATTTTCCAAGTGTTTTGAAATTTTTCCTAAGTCTCTGAAACGGTCGTGGAGAAAAGACTTTGTCGACAAAAGATAAGCTAGAAAACGCCGAAACAGGCGGCGATTTTAAGCTTAAAAATTGCGACGCGGCGACGATTTTAAGCTTAAAAGTTGCGACGTGGCGGCGATTTTAAGCTTAAAAGTTGCAACGCCCACGGCAAAGTTAAGGTTAATTTTGCGACGCCTGCGGCGAAGTTAAGGTTAATTTTGCAATGCTCACGGCGAAGTTAAGGTTGATTTTGAGATGCACGCGGCGAAGTTAAGGTTAATTTTGTGACGCCCGCAGCGAAGTTAAGATAAATTTTGCGACGCCCGCGGCGAAGTTAAGGTTGATTTTGCGATGCCCACAGCGAAGTTAAGGTTAATTTTACGATGCCCACGGTGAATTTAAGGTTAATTTTGCGATGTGCACGGCGAAATTAACATTAAATCTGTGACGCGCATGGCGAAAATAAAGTTAAAATCCGTGACACCGGCGACAATTTTTAGCCTAAACTTCCGCGACACAGGCGGGATTTTTAGTCTTAATTTTTGCACTACGGTCGCAGTGGAAAAATTTATTCGCCAACCAGAGAGCAACAGTCGGTGATCTTAGCATAAATTTTTGCGACACTGTCAGAGGAGAATTCGATAAGTCTGCCAAACGGGGAAGATACAACAGCTTTTCACTGAAATTTTCAGGTGCCGAAAATGGAAAATCGCCATGAAAGTTATGCGCCATGTTGCACGAAATCAAAAGAATTACAAAAAAAAAAAAACCGAGGGCGCTGCCCTCGACCCGCCCTGCAGTGGCCACAAGGGGGCAAGCCCCCTTGAGCCCCGTCGTCCCCCGGAGATAGTCGTTGAAAGTGTGAAATGTATTCTCTATGCTTGGAATGAGAAGCAGGAATTGCATAAAAGGGGTTGTGGAATCTCAGTAAGAGTAATGGATTGTAATACCTATTATGGAGGATGAAAGGGAAATTCCTCACCTTAAACTATTTCTGTTTACAGCATAAGAATTGCATATTTGGAAAATATCAAGAATGAATGATTACACGTATGTGATATGTTGAATTGCTAATTCATGAGAAGATCATAGCTAATGGTTGCTTGTATGCTTGGTAGGAAATCCAAGAAAGGGATCAACCATGATGTGGAGGAGGAACTCCATGTTATGATGTTGAATTGGAAAGGGAGAATTCATTAACTCCTCCATTGTTATTATATTTATATTTCCTAAGTTTTATATACTGAAAATTATGGCATAGGGATGCTGGAAATGCAAGAGAATAATGCATATGAATTAGTGGGCATGATTAGAGAGTCATTGCATAATGTATGTGAATTGCTTATGCATGAGCATGATGTTGCATATGGGTAAAAGTAGTGAAGTTACACATGCAATAGTCCACTAATGGTATTGCCTATGGTTGATTACAACTAATGTTGTAGGAATCAGACCATAGAAGCATGATTGAAAATGCAAGGGATTATATAGATAAGATGAATATGCACTAGATGACATATTAATAAACATTGCACAGTGCATGTGAAAATGTTTTTGAATGTATATGATATTGCATATTGGTAAAATAGTGAGGTTTTTCATATGCAATGAGCCACTTAAGATAATGATTGTGGCTGCTAATAATTAGTTGTGTTTGCATTGGTTGTAGAACCAAAGAAAACCAAAGCATGGCTAAAGATGTGAATAATGTTGTTGCACACGACCAACAGCCTTATGAAGAAAGGTTGAGGGCAACAAATCCGTGATCATGATGTTGGAAGAAGGATTGAGTAGCCTTGGTAAGAGGTCAACTGATCAGGTAACATCAAGCGATGTTAATAACAACTATGCAGGTAATGGTTATTTGTGCTTAATTGCATGAATGTTGGAAGAGGATTTGGCGAGATCCCTTTAACTATGTTTAAACTATGTTGATTTGGTTTGCATATGATATTGAGTGCCTGAATGTGAATATAATCCTACCAAGTATGGTCAGGAGTGGGTAAGTGAAGGCAAGGAGCCTTGCACCCTATAGTTTCTTAGAAACCTCAATGCATTCATATGAAATTATATCATGCCATTTGCGATGTTGGTTGTGAGTTTAACAACCAAAGCAAGTGATGACTTATGGTCATGTTGTAGTGTATGCCACATGAGATAGGCATGGTTAGGCCATAATATGTTGGAATGCATAGTATTCATGGATTAATTCAAGGTTGTATTGAGGGGTTATGCATTGAGTGAATGCACATTAAAATATTATGTAAATGTTGTGAATGTGCATGCATATGTGTGGGTGCACATGTTGTGATGCATTGTGTGAATGCATGGGTGTGACATATATATGTTTCATAATAGATGAAATGGTGGACTATTGTTAATCCTGAGACCATTTCATAAGCTGCTATGAATGCAGGAGAATGATTATATGAAGAAGGTAGACATGTTGATGGGCTTCCAGAGTACTCTTTTGGAAGCACAGGGTTGCATAAAAAGAAAATGGATGTGAAGCAATGAGTATTTACAGTTTATTTAAATAACATGAACAATGTACCTGTGTCTTGCAATTCTATTATGATATATATATATATATATATATATATATATATCATTACATTTCAAATGTTAATAGCTAAAGGTGTTTGAATTATTGAGTGTTATAATTCAGAGATCACTTCAGTGACTATTGTAGCAATGAAAGGATTATATGCATAAGATACTCACAACGTGTTCGTGTTACCGGACAATCCAGTCGGGCGGAGACAAGCAGGATCTCCCTAGCTCAATGCGATTCTAGAACAAATAGAACAGACTACAAACACATTTCCTAGATATACTTAAGGATCAAGTACTAGATGCCTTACCTCTTTGATTCGCTATCCTTTCTCCCGAATGTTGTTCCACATCCCACGGTCGTCAGATCCAAGCTGCAAGACTTGTCAAGACACAGAAAAGAGAAATGAGTAAAGAGCATCTATACAATAAGAGATCTATGTAAACAGTTAAGCCGGTAAACAACACAACATCATTACACATAAGAACGATATTGGTGGAAAGCATTTGTATTACTGCAAATAGAGGAGTACATGATAGAGATATAGGACTACAACCAGAGACTTAACGTAGTAGCCCTTCTCCTAACAATCCAATTGCCATATCCTTCCAAGGAAACATGAGTTCTTCAAGAGGTGAATGAAGGTCTTGGGAGAGATTTCACCAGCATGTAGATACTATAGCCTTCCTCCAAGGTAGATTTCACCAGTGTATGGACACCTTAGTCTTCCTCCCTTTGGTATGGGAATGAGCCTCACTTATATAGGACTAAATGGATAGGGTGTGGATAGGATAGGTTGAGGAAGGGTAGGAGAGAGATAGGGGATCTTCCCAATGAGTTAGGAGTCGAGTACCAGCTCTCCAAGAGATCAGGGATAAGCCCCCAAATGTGAAAGTTTCGAGAAGGATCTCGAATAGACTATTTTTACCCATTAACAAACCTCATCGCACTCTGTAGTGATGCAACCTGCGACGTCGCATGTTGCTAGTGTGCAACCTGCGATGACCCTTCAGAACCTAGCAAAAATGGGTACAAACCCTCCCAAGATGATTATTAGTCCAAGTGCCTTCAGAGGTGTATACACTGAATCTGGTGATGAGTAGATTTTAGGTGTAACAGAATGCCCCCCAAAGCATGAAGCTGTACAGGTGAAGTGCTTTGATAGAAGTAATGGCAAAAGACTCGTCGAATGAAGGACACTGCTGCAGTACAACTGACTCTGAACTAACAATCTCATATGAAGTACAACATGGTTGCTGACCAATACATTGCAGATCCATGGTAGTAATGACCGACTGAACACAATCATGGCTACTAGACACAAGCGTAGATCCATGATGAGATGATAACACAGCCACGACCAATACAAAAGTGGATCCGTGTAATATGACTCAATACAAACTCCATCGTAACCTGGTTAAAAACATGACTCCCCGGGGTCTTCAAGCTGAACCCGCAATGATACGAATTTATCCACGTGATTACAAATGTCTTGACGTTGAACATGGTAGAAACCACTTGATTACCGGTCATTGATGTAAACCGTTAGCAAGTGCGAGGGAGATCACCATTAATGTCAATGATTCCCAAGGTATCACAGTACATATCATCAAGCGTGAATAAATGAGTTGACGTCGAACGCAAGATGAAATATTTTAATCAAGAGTCAGTGATGTAAACTCATGATGAAAGTGAGGTAACCTACCATTGAGGCATGCAGGGCCAAGGTACTTGACTGGTTTCTTGATTCAATCCTTGGATGATGTGTTGAAGTCGACAAGGATGAATCCGTCGAAGGGGGGCAATAATGAATCCCCCATCGATCGACATGAAACACAACAAAAGATGTGTAGAGTGGATCGGATGGTACAACAATATGTGAGACTGACTCAAAGTAACAACGGCATGACGACGTGTGTACTGACTGCAGATGATAAATAGTGGACGTGTTCTTGAACATGGGCATGGCATGACTTGGCAGTATTGACATGAGAATAACGCAAACTTCTAATGCAACTGATGGTGGAAGATTTCTCCGAATGATTCCGAGGAGTAAGAAGACTCAGAAAGTAAGCAGGGACTCATAGACAAACAGATGACCCAAGTATTGTATGCAAATGCAAATGAGTGCCATGTTCAAGAACGACTGTATACTGCCACTAAGGTATGTAATACAAACACTTTCCTTTTTCCCCATCATGAACAATGAGTGCCTCATGTGTTTTTTACGAGCTTGATGAGGGTAACCAGATGCTCGGTATAGCTCATCTCATAGATGATTCCAATCCCAAATATTTTCTGAACCTAGGATAGGAGGGGTTTGTCCCATGACGGGCCCTTCAATGTGAAAATTTAACGAGTCCATAGAAGGTAAACTCAGTTGTCATTTCATATTTAGAGAGTCTGAAAAGAACTAAAAAAGACTCCAATGGTCCTTTTTCATAAAGTTAGCCTCATCGCCCGAAAAAGGGTAAAACAACGCAGGAGAGGACTCTTCCAGTCATGATTGGCTGGAGTATTCCTTTTTTGTAATTAGTACCCCCTGGTCCGAAAAAGGGGTAAACTATCACCAGGAAGACGACCATTCAAATACTTTAACAAGCATGAACGTGACAAGTTCACTTGGCGATCTTTTCAATTTTAGGGAGTCTGAAAAGAGCTTAACTATGGACTCCAGGGGGTGTCATTTTCCATGGAAGTTTAACGAGCCCAGAAAAGTGATAAATCATAACTCGGTACTTGTTCTAATGGTTGGGTGAGTACGAGAACAAACGAAGAGTGAACTCGTCCTCATCTAATAATTACGACTAACCAAAAATAATAATGACAAAACATTGAAAGGGGTGTTCATACCTGTAGTTACCGTTGGTAACGAGAGAAACGACACAAAAAGACCACTTTACGACTCCTGTACACTAGAGAAAGTGTCAAATAGTCCCAAATATAATGACGAATGGTCGAAACTATAGTAAATGGCCCAAAAGAATCAAAATATTTGAAAAGGAATATTCCATTTCTATTTATAAATAGAAATATAGGCCAAAAATAGAAACATTATTCAAATTGCCAATTTGGGTGGAGAAGTGCCAATTTGGAGCCAAAACTTCCTTTGTCGATTTCGGGAGCTACGATCCGCCATTTCACCAGCCGTCCGGACCAGGTAGGCCTAAATATCCTCCAGCAACTTTGTAGTGGTTTACTTTTTCATTTATTGTTCATTTTTTGAGTTTTTGGGTGGTTTGTGGATGGGCCATTGCACCCTTGGCTCGTCGCAAGTGGCCCTTTCGGGACTTGCGACGAGCCCTTTCGGTACTTGCGATGAGTCCGGGTTGTCGCAAGACTCGAAAACGAGACCTGCAACGACGTCGCGCTGTACCTGAAGGTACACTACAACAGTGGAAACCCAAATTCCAAACAAAAAAACTAAACCAAAAAATGAGCTTGTGGATGTTGAGGAAGGACCTAACAGGGTTTAATTTCTCCTTTTGGCAAGTTACCAACAAGAAAAAATGGTATTAGAGTGGCGAGAGAGAGAAAATGAAGTGGAAGATGAGAAAGCCGCAAACGATCCACAATGTGTGGCTGCTTTGAGAAACTGTGGGTTGCTCAAATTCTTCGAGATACAGGGGATGAGAGCCTAGATCTCGTTCCTAACACACATGCTCCAGAGTTGGGATGCAGCCCAACAATACTTCGTGATAGGTGAGAATATCCTCACAATTGGCATTGAGGATATCTACTTTCTGACCGATTTGTCCCGAAGAGGGGACACTGTACATCTCACTCGGACTCAGGCTAGTGACCGTACAGTTGAGGACATGGTGTCTCAGCACTGTATAGCTACTTCTCATCCTTCCAGCGGGAAGATACTCATCAGAGATGTGGTGAGTTGTCCACTGAGGACCATACTGTTCACTATTACCAAGGTGGCAGGTATCCAAGCTCCACATACGCTACTCGGACTCAGATGTTGTACGCGGAAAACTGTATGTCTCCCATGGTCTTCAACTGGTGCGAGGGTCTCCTCGCCAATATCCGAGCTCATCTTACCAAGTGTCGGCGTGGGAGCTCAAGCAGTTTGGATACGGATCGATCATAGTATCGTTCCTCTTAGAGCGGGTTCCTCTTCTGCGCCCGTAGGTGGTACTGGATGACAGGGATCTGAGAGATCCACACATGCTCAAGTGGGTAGAGGTGATGACCCGCCATGGTGTGTGTCCCATCATCAGTTTTGGTCCCGAGTTCTTTAGCTGGATGGAAGTCCAGTTACTTATGGTCGAGGACATTCCATACGGTGGCACGGACTTTTGGGAGGATCCCGACTTGGCGCTGCCAGAGGGTGCAACATGGGGTGATATCGGTAAGAACAAAACACTTGTATTTTTAGTTTTGTATATTATATCATTTTTTGATGTAGTACTGACAAGTGTGCAATGTGTGTGCAGATGTGGGCCCCGTGCGACCAGTAGGTCTCTCCCTTCTGGCGAGGAGAGACAGAGGTGGGGAGGCAGTCATTCCTGCAGGTGCTCATCATGCCATCAAGGAGATGGAGGAGGTGTACAGGAACCTATCCGAGCTAACTGTGGAGGTACCAGAGCCAGCCATCGATGACCTACCGAGGCCCATGTAGAGATTTGGGGTTGGAGCATCTGTGCGTTTCAACTCCTTACTTCGCAAGGTGGCTCGTACTGTAGACTGCTTTCTCACCCAGCGTCAGAGAGCTGTTACAGGAAGGGGTGGTGTACGGGTCAGGCGTCTAGCCTGATTGAACTTTTATACTTGTACTGAGAGCTTAGAGGCCTCAGATTTTGTACTTACTGAAAG
Source organism: Larix kaempferi (assembly GCA_027924585.1). Taxonomy (NCBI): domain Eukaryota; kingdom Viridiplantae; phylum Streptophyta; class Pinopsida; order Pinales; family Pinaceae; genus Larix; species Larix kaempferi. Next base: position 8,718,004 of record BSBM01000526.1, read on the forward strand.
CTATGATGCTTCAAATTTTTGTAGAGACTCATTGAAATCCATCGTGCTTCAGATTTTGTACCAGCACTACTTTTGAGCGATTTATATATATATATACAGACATTAACGACGATTTATACATTATGTGTCTTTAGAATGATTAGTGATGTGATCTTGTTTATATGTTTGCTTCTGTACATTATATTTACATGTCGTGAATGCTTTTACATATTATGGGTATTATGTGTGTGCAATGTACCAATCCAAAATGAAATTGGCCATCGAGTCAGCAACTATGTTTAACTCTCGTGGAATGTGCAGGTATTGAATGGATTCAAATGACCTTTCTAGGAGACGTACTCATCTGAAGAGACGGAGTAAGATGGGATCACGGATGGCGTAGACCCGGTTAAGATGAGAAACCACCAATTGAGAATCCATGTCGATGACAATGTGGTTCATACCCAAGGAAATAGCATTAGCTAGGGTTCCGATTACTGCCTGATACTCTGCAGCATTGTTGGTTGCAAACCCTAGGCAACTTCCTCCTGGGCTAATGAGCTCACCTGTTGGGGAATATAGTACCCAGGCTGTCGCCAGCTGGCGCCATTCGCGAATCCATAGCACGTTGCCATCTGCACACGCAGACAGAACATGGTATAAGAAGCGGAAACAAGATCAAAAAGACACTTGAAAAGAAATGCGTCACACCACACAAAAACACGCCATGTACAGTATATACAAGCAATTCTATGCATGAGAGATCAAGCGTAGTATCTCTTTAGGTAAATCCCATTGCGGGGTTCACCCAAAGAGATTCCGTCATAATCTTCAAGCTCGTAGGCACCTTTTTCCAACACACGTTTTATAACGTAGGGTCCATGCCACATGGACTCGAACTTCCCAGCTCCTAGCTTATCGTGCTTCTGGTCATAAGTGAGGACCAGGTCACCCTCATTGAAGATACGAGGTTCTACTGACTTATCGTACTGGGCTTTGATGCATTTCTTATGCGCTTCATTAGCAAGAGAGGCATCTCGGCAGGACTCATCAAGCTTTGCTAAGTGTAAGAGACATTCTTCCTCGGCAGTAGTGTTAGGAAGAAGTTCTACAGCGAGTTGAAGAGACGAGATTTCGCACTCTATCGGTAAGACAACCTCCAATCCATATACCAATTGGAAGGGAGTGAAGCCTGTAGTGGTTTTAATGGTAGTTCGGTAGGCCCATAATGCTGAAAAGAGCATGTTATGCCAATTGAACTTATGTGTCCTTACCATCCTTTGGATCATAGTTTTCAAGACCTTGTTAATTGCCTCGACCTGTCCATTGGATTGCGGGTAGTAGGGTGTTGATTTTTCATGACGAAAACCCAACCTGTTGCTCAATTCATCAACCATATGGTTCTGAAAGTAAGAACCATGATCGGTAACTATGGCCTACGGAACTCCAAACCGTGCTATTACGTGATTAAACATGAAGAGTGCGGCGGTTTTGCCGTCGTTTTGGTATGTAGGCATAGCCTCGGCCCACTTTGTGAAGTAATCCACAGCTACGATAATGTAACTATGCCCCCCGGCCGAAGTAGGCTTACAGTGCATAAAATCAATGCCCCATTTTGCAAATGGGCCAACGGCAATAACCGGATGTAGTGGGGCAGGATGAGTGCGCTTCTTCGTATGGAAGTGTTGGCAAGGAGGACATTTTTTTATGGCCTCAATACAATCTTTGAATATAGTAGGCCAGTAATATCCTGCGCGCAAAATATTCTGGGCTATAGCCATCCCAGAGAGATGACCGCCACATGCCCCAGCGTGACAGTCATTCAAAACGCGTTCAGCCTCCTCGTGAGTGAGACAACATCAAAGAATTGAATCGACACCACGACGGTACAAAGTATCATTGATGATTAAATAATACTTTGCATGGTGACGAATCTTACGACAGTCATTGCGAGAAAGTTGGAGGTTAAAGCATTGGGTTTGAAGGTATAACAGGATATCTCCATACCACAAATCAGTTGTACTAATGAGAAACAATGATTCATCCGGAAAGGAGTCATTGTGCTCAACTTCTGCATCAGGACGGGGAAGGTCGCAAATGAGCTCGAAAAACACCAAAGATTTCTTAGACTTGGCTTTCTCAAAAAGAAGATCAAATTCTTGCAGTATCACAATCCAGCGTGAATACTTTCCCCCAAGCACCTGACGTGTCAGTACATGGTACATGGGGTTCAAGTCGGTGATGATGGTGGTGGTGCGGAGCAAGATGTAGTGACGGAACTTTTGGATGGCAATGACTGCCGCGAAAGCAAGTTTTTCGACATGTGAATATCTAGTTTTAGCGTCAGCCAGACCCTTACTCGCATAGTATACCACATGTTCCTAGGCGTTTTGATCCTCCTGTACCAAGACCATGGCGATAGTCGTAGCAAAAGCGGTGAGATATAAGATGTAATCTCGATAATAATTAGGCGGTTGAAGCACAGGGGCATGTGTGATGGCTTGTTTGATACTGTCAAAAGATTTTTGAGCTTGATAGTCCCAAATGAATGGGACGTCCTTCTTAAGCAGTCTCATATAGCCCTGAGTATTCTCTGTGAAATTACAAACAAAACATCGTAAATAAGTCACCTTCCCTTGGAGACTTTGAAGTTCCGTAACATCAGTCGGAGGTGGTAGGTTGATGATGGCCTCCACCTTTAAGGGATCAATGTGGATCCCATCCTTCGAAACGATAAATCCTAAGAGGCATCCGGACTCAACGCAAAATATACACTTATGAGGATTCAGACGGATATTATACCGTCTGCATCTGAGGAAAATGGCCATCAGATGATCAATGTGGAACTCGCACTACTTTGAATGAGCAGGGAGATCGTCCAAGTAGGGTTCCACAAAGTCCTTAATATCGTGGAAGGCGTACGACATATCCCGCTGAAACGTGGTGCCAGCATTTTTAAGGCCAAATGGGAGCTTGCGATATGCAAATGTACCCCATGGCAAGATGAAATCTGTCTTATGTTGGTTGGCTGGGTTGATCTCAATTTGGTTGTAACCAGAAAATCCATCCATGAATGAGAAGATGACGCGTCTGGCACAATTGTCAATGATCTGGTCGATGAAGGGGGTTGGGTAGTTGTCTTTTGGAAAAGCCTGATTCAGATCCCGATAGTCAACACAGATGCGAATGGTGCCCTGGCTTTTTTTCACAGGAACGACGTTTGAGACCCAATCTGTCAATGGGACGGGATACATAAAACCAACCTTTAAGAGATTTTCAATTTCTACCTTTATTGCCGCAGTCTTCCGAGGGTGTACCGGTCGCAATTTTTGGCGTACAGGTTTTATGTCGAGATAGGTTTTTATTTCGTGAGAAAAAATCGCGGGGTCTATCCCAGGCATCTCCTCATAAGACCAAGCAAATACGCCTCGAAATTGCTTGAACAAGGCCATGCTAACAACGATTTCTTTAGGGGGACACTTCTGGCCTATGCAAATGTGTTTCACTATACCAGGTTTCACCGAGATGTCTACCGGGGTAGTTGGCTCAATGTTGGCCAAGTTTCCCTCCGTGTCTGTAAGACATGTAAGGATGGGGGACTGAGGGGATGGGAGATATCTGGTGAAAAGAGGGTATGGATGTTGTTCTCTATGTACTCCAACGGAGGAAGAAAACATGACCTATGATGGAGATCATCCCACAAACTGTCGTCAACATTCATTACTTCCATGATGGACTGGTCTGAATGAAAAGTTCGAAGTAAGAGATCAGGTAGAGAGGATGTCCGTCGTAGAGAACAAGAGGGGGAGGCCATGGTTAGATGGTCCTCCGACGCTGATTGGATAGCCTCATAAATACATTCAGCGGGTGAGAGAGGCATTATGTCTCCAAACAGGTGTGTTGTGACTTCATCCGGTACAAGCCAAGCATCATTTGAGTGAGATAAAATCTCAGTGGAGATCATGTTCACCGTAGAAACATGATTAGGGGGGTCCGTGGCTGGAAAAACGCCCATGAGAGATGAATCTTTCAAAATGCCAACCCCTACACTCTCATACTGTTTTGACATCTGTCCAATGGAAGGAACATGGTCACCAGGATGAGTAGTGGTGTCCGGTGTACAAAAATCTAACTGGTCGATAGTAACAATTCGTCCTTGGTGGGAAAATTGTACCGCGCGGAAGACTGAAGAGGCTACCGCCTGCATGGTATAAAACCAATTGCGACCGAGCAGGAGATTATAATCTAACGGGGCCGATACCACTTCCACGTTAATGGTTACGGTCTTTCTGCCTAACTCAACTGCAAGAGCTTGTAAGAGCCCATGAGGTTGAAAGCCACACCCGTCGAATGCTTTCAACATGGTAGGAGAATGATTCAACTCGGGGGAGCCAATAGCTCTCCAATAGGCGATTGACATGACACAAGTGGAGGCACCTTCGTCTAGAAGGGTACGATGAACAATCTTCCCAGCAATGTTCACAGAAACTTGGAATGCGAGCTGGTGTGAGAGATTCAACTTAAATTTGTCAAGTCGGAACATGATGGTGTTTGAGGAATCCGGGTCAACTGCACCAATGGAGGCTAGGAGAGTTTTGCATTTATTAGGACAATTCTGCAAAACTTCCAGGGTAGACATGGCACAAGGAGCTTGTGCCAAGTCCTCTACGATATTGTAATTTTGTGTCGCTCGAGCATTAAGATTGAAAACTACTTTTCGAATCGTACTCTTGGGAGGACGCAATATCAAATCTAAAGATGGTCTCTCTATGGTGAGGGAGGTAGATGGTACAGTGACATCAGTCAGAGAGTCGGAAGCTTTTTCAGTATTACTTTCGGCGAGTTCCTTCGAGGGGACCGCGTCGTAAGATCGCAAGCGAGTATTCAAATTGAACGTCTCGTTACGCAACATGAGAATATGCGTGGTATTGGATGGTTCCCCTGGGATGAGGGGGTTTGAGCAATCATCTGCTGGTTCTGAGTGGGAAACGGATTGTTGAGGACTAGAGGAGTCAGTTTACACCTAAGAAACTTTTTAACTTCGTCTCTATGGGGACACTACTTGGAGAAATGGTCTTCTCCGCACAGTAAATAAGGATATTTCAGTTTCCGTTTCTGCTTGGTATCTTCGGGAGTGCTCTTGGGTTCCTGCTGGGAAGAAGACTTTTTGGGTTTCCCCTGGTTCTTCTTCTTACCATTAAACTTCTAAGATGAAGCTGATTGAACAGAATTCACCTCTTCAATTACAGCAGGAGTAGTGGACTTGGCGGTGTTGTGGCCAGCCGAAGTCGGATTGGATGATCCAACAGTGCTAGCAGCAGGCTGGGTGTTAAGGGAACCAATGATCCCATCAACTTGGGGTCCCTTATGTGGTTTCGTGGGATCATTAACATCCCGGGGTGCGTCAGGAAAAATATTGAACGAAGTGCCGGACTGGGTGTAGACCAAGTCTAACAGATGGGCACTCGCGATGGCTTGTTCTTCGATGATAGCACCTCGCATGGCAACATCTTTTTCTATGACGGGAAGGAGTGACTTAGTAAACCAGTCTGCTAGGAGATGATCTAGAATGGGACCTTTAATGAGACGTCGTCTCCTTCACCACTCATGGATATGATCCGAAATGTGAGTGGTGGTATTCTGATGGAGCGAGGTTAAAAGCTCAGTGCTAGTCTCATACCATATAGGCAGCTTGAAATGCGTCAAAAATTTCATAGCAAGAGAGCCAAAATCAGGAAAAGAGTGTGGTGGCAACTCGATGTACCACTTGGCAGCCAAACCGGTGAGAGTCCTTTGGAACAATTTAAGACGAATTGAATCATCCATTAAAGAATTAGATGAACACCATAAGTGGTATGTCATCACATGGTTCTTGGGGTCTTCACCCAGCTTGTCGTCAAACTTGGGGATATCAGACGGAAGTTTCACCGGAATCGGTGGCCAATTAGATCCATGGTAAATAGGATCGTTGGTTAGATGGGAAAGGTCACGCAGGTCCAAAGTAGCCAGAAAGGGTAGCTGTGGATTAGGCTGAGGCATGTAAGGACCAAACTAACCATAAGGTGTACCAGGATGAAACTGACCGGAGGGGGGTGTTCCGCCCAGACCGTAAGGAGGTCTGCCACGATAAGGTGGTCCATTCCAATAAGGTGGGGGTCCACCTCCACCACCGGGAGGGGGTGGAGGTCTGCCACCACCACCAGGAGGAGGTGGGGTTCCATAACCATAATAAGGTGGCCCACCATCGCCTCCGCCTAGAGGGGGTGGTGGACCACTTCCGCCGCCAGAAGGATGGGGGCATCCACCGCCTCCGCTGTCGGAAGGATGGGGGTCTCCACCACCACTGCCACCACCATAGTAATTAGGTCCGCCACTGCCTCCGCTTGGAGGGGGTGGTGGACCGCCTCCTCCACCCGAAGGGAAATGTCCTCCTCCACCATGATAGGGTGGTCCCCCACCACCCCCCCCTGGAGGGGGTGGTGGACCATTCCTGCCACTCCCCGGGGGGTGGGGGATGTTGTAGGTAAAATGAGGTGGACCTCCACCAACGTTAGGTGGGGGCATGCCACCTCCAAAAGGAGGTGGGGGAGGACCGATCGAGGGTGGTGGTACTTGAGGGATAGTCAGTTGGGGTCCGTGTTGCAACACAGGTTGTTGCCCCCATAGAGTGTATGGATTCCCAGGATAAGGTATCCCGTATGGTGCATTTACGGGATTAGGTTGGCTCGGCACAGGGTTAACGAAACCTGGATGCACTTGACTCCATGAGGGTTGAGTTACATTTGATGGCCCTCCAACATGAGATAATCCCGTGGTGGACTGTCTAGCGGGTTGGGACGGTCCAACGGAAGTCCCGTTGGGGTTCCCACTGCCTATGTTCTGGTTAGGAAACGGGGGTTCCCCCTAGCCACGATAGGTTGACCACTATTCAAAGATTGAACCAATGTAGGTTGGTGACTAGATACCGTAGTAATAACATTACCAATAAGGTAACCCAGGGGAATGGAGTACCCTCCCCTCAAATTTTGAGGTGGGGGAGGAACTGGCAAAGTAACTGTGGTAGTGACAGGTGTGTGGGATTGTTGTCCTTCCATCGGTTGGTTCACTTGAGGTGCAAGACTGGACTCTTGCGAGGGTTGACCAGTCTCATTAGTGGTCACGTGGTGGGGTGATCCAAAAGATATCGGACGAACGGGGATGGGTTGGTAAGGGGGGTAACGATGGGTCCTGAACCCGTCGTTGGAGACTTGACTACCGACACTCTTTAGCCATGGAATGAAAGTGAGCCAATTGGTCACGAAAGTAGGCTAAAGTATCTTCCAGAGTAGTCTCACTGAGTGAGGATGAGATGGAAAAATGAGCCGCTAGGTGGTTTGTAGAAGATGTCCAATAAGCTGTTGAAGGACCAACAGCTACTGTAGGGTCGTCCTGGGGTCGGTTTATCCATTCCAATGATCCAGGTTCTCCCAGGATGACGGGAGAAAGGTCTTGTGAAGTGGGGGTTTGTGCTCCTTCATCCTACGTGGGATGAGAAGCAGGTGAATCTGGAGGAGTTTGTGGAAACAAAAGTCCTCCAACATTCAAAGTGGGGTTCCCTACTTCAGTAACTACGACCGTGTTACGCTGATCCATTCTTACCCTCGAAATAACCTCCATATTAAGGGGATATTCGGGTGGCAAGTTCAATATCCTATGGGATCTTCTCCAGGGAAAATCTGCCAGAGTATTAGGAAAACCAGCCAAAAAGGCCGAAACAACGTCTCTCTCTCCTAAGGGTATGCTACAAGAAAAGAAGTCCAAGAAAAAACTACTCAAACTAAGGCAACAAGCAAACTTATGTGACAGAGTGGATTCAAAAGTCTGGAACCTCACGGGATTATCAAGGCATCGCAAACCGCAATATACTGCAGGGTCCAACAATATGACGTGACAAGGAGGATTGGGACCGTACCCTTTCCTGCATACCCGATTACCTGGACAGTACGTGCGTGCTAATCTCCCCAAGTGCTATTCTCGGTGTATTGCTTTTCCAAGATGGCCAAATGGTTAACTCGGTTGGTTTCAGGAATCCTAATGGTGTCTCCCGATATACGCAAGGTACATGGGAGCTCAAATCCGTAGTGGTGCTGTCTAATGCACAGTCGTTGGCACGAGAACTTCCGATATACATGTCGAGTACGTGATACACCCTTCGATATATGTCGAGTATGGATTATGGTATTTGGTGGGTACGTGAAGGAGCTCTATATACCGATGTACGTGGAAGACTACAATACCCCCAGACTACAGTGCTGGAAAATAATGATAGCTGCCACGCTTAAAGATGCCAGAACACATCTCTAACTTACACACAAGTTGCTAAAAATTTTACCTAGTTCTACCGTTAATTTTATCTTGGACGGTTAGGTGAATGCATGAGGTGAGTACATAATCGGAATCATAATGCAAGCCCTAGCTACATGCATGAAATATTCTTTTCTTTCAATGAATTCTACCTATGGTAAGGAGAAAGTTTTTTCCAATGGTATTGCCAAAACAAACTCAATGCAACACAATCTCAATTCAAACAAATTTGACAATGAAAGTACTCTTTTCCTTTTCAACGAAACACAAAAGTACACAACACTACTATCCAAATCAAAGCATTTTTTCTTTTATTTTCTTTTTCTTTTCAAATCAAAATGACACTAAGTACTGAAATGAGAGGATTCTGAAATAGAATATACAAGCTTTTCACTTTTTCTTTCAATGATCTAAAGGCAACAAAAATAAAAAAAAAATGCATCTATCTTTCCTTAGCATGGAAATAATTTTGCAAAAAATCGAAGCGTTCTTTGAGTTCTTCAAGAAAATGACCGATTCATAATTCGAGAAAAACACAATAGATCATACATTCACTCAACGTTTCCAAAATATAAACAAGAATTTTCCAATGCACAACAATCTTTCTTCAATATTTTTTTTTTTTTTGAGAAACAACGGGAAAGAAGCACTTTTAAATCTTTCAATGGATGCATCAAATAATAAACTTGATAACAACTTTGCTTTCAGATCTAAATGACTGAAAAGAAAATGCTACTCGCAGCATTCATAGACTTAGAAAACTCAAGAAAATCCAAGCACTCAACCAAGCTGAAAGACACACTCAACTCAAAATCAAGCAGCAGCAAGCACACTAAGCAAGCAAAGCTCGAAACAAAAGTAGATGAGGTTTGGGAACTAATCCAATGTACTAATTAGATCAGGGATGGAAGGAAGGGAATGCAAGAGAGAATGGATGAAGGTGGGGGAGACAAAAGTATCCACCACTACTGATTTCAAACTTGTCCAAAGTGGAACCCAAAGTCAATCCAAATGAAACCAAACTCTCAACACACAAATCATCAAAGAGGTCTCTGGCTGGATCTTGCAGCACAGAGAGAGTTCAAACATCAGACCGAGCCTCAAACTGTCAAATGAGAGGATGGATGCCTGTATGTCAAGTCTCGACAGATCGGCGCACTCTGTCTTTGCAGACAGTGCAACGTCACAGGTTACTTACATGAGAGGTGCGACGGTGTCGCAGTTCACCAATGCACAGACTACGACGAGTAAGCAACAGACAAAGGACAGAGACTCAGAAAAACACACTGTCGCTCTATTTCCACTGCCCAGGTGTGACAGGCGAGTTCTAGATTCAAAAATGAATCAGATCTCTCAATAATGAACCACAAACAGACTTGGAACTGAGTTGTATAGACTTAGAGGAATAAGATCAGAACCTTCAATGTGAAGATCTGAAAGTGAATGGAAAAAATGTAAATAGGCTTGTGTGAAGTAATCTACTGAAAATGACTTCCAGATTTAATGACTACTAAACAAAACAGACACTACTCCCCAATATGGTGACTAGATTTGTTACCGGACAATCCACTCGGGCAGACACGAGCATGATCTCCCTAGCTCAAAGCAAGTCTAGAACAAATAGAACAGACTACAAACACGTTTCCTAGATCTACTTAAGGATCAAGTATTAGATGCCTTACCTCTTTGATTCGCTATCCTTTCTCTGGAATGTTGCTCCACATCCCACGGTCGTCAGATCCAAGTTGCAAGACCTGTCAAGACACAGAAAAGAGAAACGAGTAAAGAGCATCTATACAATAAGAGATCTATGTAAACAGTTAAGCAAGTAAACAACACAACATCATTACACATAAGAACGATATTTGTGGAAAGCATTTGTATTACTGCAAATAGAGGAGTACATGATAGAGATGTAGGACTACAACCAGAGACTTAACATAGCAGCTCTTCTCCAAACAAGCCAATTTCCATATCCTTCCAAGGAAGCATGAGTTCTTCAAGAGGTGAATGAAGGTCTTGGGAGAGATTTCACCGGCATGTAGATACTATAGCCTTCCTCCAAGGTAGATTTCACCAGCGTATGGATACCTTAGTCTTCCTCCCTTTCGTATGGGAATGAGCCTCACTTATATAGGACTAAATGGATAGGGTGTGGATAGGATAGGTTGAGGAAAGGTAGGAGAGAGATAGGGGATCTTCCCAATGAGTTAGGAGTCGAGTACCAGCTCTCCAATAGATTAGGGATAAGCCCCCAAATGGGCAAGTTTCGAGAAGGATCTCGAATAGACTATTTTTACCCATTAACAGACATCGTCGCACTCTGTAGTGGTGCAACCTGCGACATCGCATGTTGCTAGTGTGCAACCTACGACGACCCTTCAGAACCTAGCAAAAATGGGTACAAACCCTCCCAGGATGATTATTAGTCCAAGTGCGTTCAGGGGTGTATACACTGAATCTAGTGATGAGTAGATTTTAGGTGTAACAGTTTGGCTGATTGAAGTTTCAGATTTCAGGTAGAAAAGTCATGCATATGGCAATGAGGATGAGTCCATAGTAAAGACCGGGATCTACCATGTATAGAGGTCAAAGGTTATGAGAAGGTTTTCATGGTTGTGGAATTTAACTAATGCATGATACAGATTTATGAATTTCAAATTCAAAATTTTGCTAATAATTGCTAATAACCGTTTGGATTATATAAGATTGTGTCAAGAGGACATGTTGTAGATGGATGTTCATGTATGGTAGCAAGGGTGAAACCATAATGGAAAAAGTGATGCCACTTACGAGAGCCAAACAATATGGGGATAGCCTCATTACTAAGCAAATCAATTTCTGTAGTAGACAGAATTGCAAATTCATATTGAATTTAATTATTAATGACATTGACTGGTTATGAAACAATCAGATTTGAAGCTTATTGTTAAATGTTGCTGATTGTTTTGCTATTTGATAAGTGTGCCAGGATGACACATTGCAGGAAGACCATGTGTGATGGCCTGCAGAAGCCAAACTAGATGGGAAGGATCCCATGCTTTGGAAATGGGTTTCGGGTGAAATGCCATATTGATAATATCTCAACCAAACTACATGTTAGTAAAGCATGTGAGTGAGACAGTAAAGTTATGCCAAGAAGGCATGTGTGAGTTATGGAACGTGAAAAGATTGGGGTGGAAACCCGAAGGACTGTTGACTCAGAGAAGGGATCCCCCATTCTTCGCCAATGAAGAAAAGATACATCCATGAAACGAATGAGTATTTTGTAACCCTAACTGAGGATATACATGTCTGGTTATTAAATTTAATATGCAGAGCATGTTTTATTATTTCATTATTATTTCAGACTTCTTGAGTGTGACTAAGGCCTACATGGCTCACACCGGAAAGGGATGCATACCTTTTGGGTGATGGGTTATGTTAGGGTTGTCAATATTGACTACACCCTAAGGGAATGGACGCATTCCTGGTGTTTCAATACTTGATAGTGAATGTTATGAAATATGATTACAATTTTAGAGCAGCAATACTCATGAGCCTGCTTATCCTTCTTGTGATATCAACTTACATAGATGCAATCTGATGTTGCACGTAAGAGGCAAAGTTAAGAAAGGGTGCTCGAGAGGACTGTATGGGTAGTGGTAACCTTTCTACACTCACACTAAAGGACACTAGAAGAGATGGATAGGCCCGAGGAGCTGTGTAACAGAAAAGGGGCATCATCCTTGTGTAGTGTGAGTGGGTATTGTGGGGCCATGCTAGCCTGCAGTCAAGTAAGTAACCTATGGAGTTCCTGGAGGGAACCACTGGTTTGCATAAGAGAAGGATCCACGTAATCATATTATGTTGTTCTTATTGCCTGATAAACCCAATCTGTGTACAGGCTTAGCATTGGTTGTGTGGATATTGTGGTGAATGGATGTTATTTCCTGACAAACCCAGTCGAAAAACTGGCTTGGAATTGGTCATTGTATGCTTGATAAACCCAGTCGACGTACTGGCTTAGCATACTGATTTTGAAATGCTTGATAAACCCAGTCGGCGTACTGGCTTAGCATACTGATTTTTGGGATGCCTGGTAAACCCAGTCGGCGTACTGGCTTAGCATACTGATTTTGAAATGATTGATAAACTCAGTCGGCGTACTGGCTTAGCATAATGATTTTTGGGATGCCTGATAAACCCAGTCGGCGTACTGGCTTGGAACTGCCTATTCGGATGATGTTGTGGAAGCAGCATGTGTGCTGGCCAAGCATCCACCCCACAGGTGATCCAAGGCTTGTAAAGCAGAGAAGGAAACCTGTGGAGTAGCAAGGAAATGCACAATACAGATAAGTATTTAATTTCATTTAATTCTTGCTTGGAATAATGAAGATTTTAGGTACAAGTTTTCTAACAGCTAAGTTGATACACTGTTGTTTCTTTGTTGGAAACTTTGGTCATTGTAGGAAGCAAGGACCCTGAAAGAACTATAAATGCTTGGTAAATCCAGAGAGTAACTGGTTGGGCACTATAAATTCTTGGTAAATCCAGAGAGTAACTAGTTGGATCTATAAATGCTTGGTAAATCCAGAGAGTAACTGGTTGGGCATTAACTACATGATGTAGTGGAGTATCCTGTGTGCTGGCCCAACATTCGTTATTGTTTCCATGGGAAATCCAATGCTTCAAGAAGCCTATGGAATAAAGTGAAGACACTCGATATAGATAAGTATGTGGTTATCTTGTAGCTTCTTGCTTATGAATATACATGTGTATATGAATTGTTTATGATTTCTTAAACTCTTGTTTATAAATCAACCCTATGAGAATAAATTGAACATGTGAATTGATTCAATGTTTGAATATAGGTATTGCTGGAAGCAAGGACTATGAGGGCATCATAGGGATGCATGTGGACATGTGACCGTCCTAAAGAGCTCAGTATGAGCAGTAATGAAAGATGGTTCTAGTGGACATGTGTGGGTCCTAGCAGCCAAAGGTTATGTAGGAAACAATGGGGAAGGGTTCCTCAGTTGAAATTCCTCAAACAGACCTTAGAAACTATGTGCCATAGCCAAGAAAGGGCAAGTCAAGCATTCACATTGAAGTGAAAGAGGCTAAGGAGCATGAACCTAGAATTGTGGTGTGCCTCCGGATTGGAAAATACTAAGAGGGGGAAACTCTTACTCTTCTCTTTCCTTTTGATTGATGCATTTCGGAAACAAAGGATTGTTGAATGCATGTTGTGACTAAAAGATGATTGTGTTAATTGCTTGAAATGAATTGTGAATGCTGAAATAGTAAATTTCATGTGAAAGGATGAACATGAATGAGTTCATGTGTATGTTGGGGAAAGCATGAAAGGGTGGAAGTCTCATGAGTGAAAAATGGACTTTCCATGTCAATTGGGAAAATAATTGACTAATTCTAATATTGTGTTATGCTTGTTCTAATAGGAATTGCCATGATGAATCTCACAGGTGAGAAATTGAAAGCCATTGTTTGCAGCTGTTACTAGCCAAGTGTTGCTAGTGATCAAAGTGTGGGCCAGTTGTGCACATTGATTATGGCAGAAAACCAAAACACTATTTGCTTTGGCTGAGAATCTTCCTCAAATAGTTGTCATGACAACAAGGAAGATGGAATCCATGAAATTCCAGACTTGTAGATCAGATGGAAGGTAAATAAAAGGAAGGGATTACTGTGGAGCAATGCCCACCTGCAGAGCTAGAAGATCGAAGCCAACAAGAGCATCTTGTGGAAGCCAAAGGACTTCGTCCTGAAAGTTCAAAGTAAAAAAAAAAAAAGATGACACGCAGGACAAACCTGCCACATTGTGTGAACTTTGGACATGTGTAAAGTGGGTATTTATTCCTAAGTATTGGAACACCGAGGACGTTGTTATTCCAAGGGGGAGGGAAATGTAACATCCCCATTTTGACCCCATTATATTAAAATGTAACTGATGTAATATTGTTATAAAATTGTGGTGAGGAGCTCAAGGCCAAAGCCCCGCCATCGATTTATTGATGCATATGGTTTATGTGCTAGCCATGCACAATGGAATTTCGAATATCATGCAAATATGCATTTTAATAAAAATACCCACAACTAGCTATGCAATGCAACAAGAGATGGGGGCATGATTTTACAAGGAATTGGGAGGGAAATATTCAAACCCTTGGAGCCAATCAAGTCAATCCAAGTGTCAATGAGATAACCCATCAAACCCTCAACTACCCATGTCGACTTTTGTACCCAATCATTCATTTTCTCCCAAGAGTTGGTTGAGGTAGTTAATGCCCTGGGAATGGAGAGGTATGGCTATCCAAATTTGAGTATGGGCAAGCCACCCTTCATAAAAAAATCGTGTTTTGCTTCTTGGGCAAGAAAAGAGCCATGAATTGCTTCCCAAGCCACTATCCATGAACCAGTTTTTCCTCTCTCACGTTTTTGGAGCTTCTTGGGCATTTTTCCTCCATGTTTTCCTGGGTTTTCCTTGCTTTTCAGTTGGGAAGAGGGATTTTTTGTGTTGCAGAGCCACTGGAAGAAGAGGGAGCTCGATTGGGGTTTCAAATAGGCCATTTTGGGCAATTTGAAATGCTCATAACCTGTGGGAGAAATCGGGTTTTCTCCCTGTGGTTGAATCCCCCTTTTCACAGTCCATTTTGGTGTGCCCACGATTTGGGAAAAACCCATGGCCATCCTATTTGTAAATCCAATTGCTAGAAATGTGTATCCATGCCCAATTTTGAGTTTGTTGTGTGTAAGTGAGTGTTGGGATTGGGATGGGTATCTCTTGCTTTGGCTGTGCATGAGCTTGAATGTCCCATTTTCCTTATAAGAATCATTCCCAGCTCGGGGGTGGCAGTTGTGTTGAGAGAATTGATGAACACAACTGGCCTATGGTTGAGTGGAACATTGCAGCGACATAGATAGTTGTTTGGGACAACATTACATCAAGATGAGTATTTTCTTATGTATAATTACTTCTGCAAATGTATTAATTTATTGACTGTGTTAAATTGAATGGCATCATGTAATGTGTGTGGATGATGTTATTCCGATGTGCATGTTTGCTTTAAATTGCATCTGCACACATTTGATTTTTAATTGCTGTGAATTTAAGAATAGGATGAGGTTATGTAGAAGCCCCAGATTAGCATCATGTTCCCTTCCTGGAATTGGATGGCTGGGAGGGTACGTTATAATCATCATCAACATATTCTTATCATTGTCATATCTAGGTTCCTAATCAACATATCCATCATCATCATATTCATCACCATCACCATCACCATCATCATCAACGTCTTCATCATCATCACCACCATCATCATCATCACCATAAGTTCCTGGTCGATGATTTTGCAAATTTGACCCCAATGTGCAAAAATTGCACACTCCCTTACTGAGCAAAACCCTAGTTTCCAAAATGGACCTACAAGATTACACCTAGGCCATGGGACCAGAGGAAAGGGGCACCCCTAGCACTATCCCAACATCCTCAATCCAACAGAGTTGACGGTTTTTCGATCCGAGCCACGATCGTCATTCTATGGCTCGTTCCGTCTCGCATCCAAAAGGCCTCCAGGGACACCCACTGGATACCTACCGGGGGCATAGAATTCCAACCGTGCAACAAAACCGAGTTCTGGGGAATCCTACAAGTGTTTTTAGGAAGGTTCTAGCTGGGAACGCTAGCCATAACTACCCGGTAGACGATTTTGCAAATTTGACCCCAATGTGCAAAAATTGCACACTCCCTTACTAAGCAAAACCCTAGTTTCCAAAATGGACCTACAAGATGACACTTGGGCCATGGGACCAGAGGCAATGGGTACCCCTAGCACTATCCCGACATCTTGAATCCAATGGAGTCGACAGTTTGTCGACCCGAGCCATGGTCGTCATTCCATGGCTCATTCTGTGTCGCATCCAAAAGGCCTTCAGGGACACCTGTTGGATACCTACCGGGGACATAGAATTCCAACTGTGCAACAAAAATGGGTTCTGGGGAGTCCTGCAAGTGTGTCTAGGAAGGTTCCAGCTGGGAATGTTATCCATAAGTGCTCGATCGAGAATTTTTCAAATTTGACCCCAATGTGCAAAAATTACACACTCCCGTACTGAGCAAAACCCTAGTTTCCAAAATGGACCTATAAGATGACACCTGGGCCATGGGATCGGATGAGAGGTGCACCCCTAGTACTATCCCGATGTACTGAATCCAACGGAGTCGACGGTTTGTCGATCTGAGCCACGGTCGTCATTCTATGGCTCGTTTCATCTCGCATCCAAAAGGCCTTCAAGGACACCTGCTGGATACCTACCGATGGCATAGAATTCCAACCGTGCAACAAAAATGGGTTCCAGGGAGTCCTGCAAGTGTGTCTAGGAAGGTTCCAGCTGGGAACACTAGCTATAAGTGCTCGATCAACAATTTTGTAAATTTGACCCCAATGTGCAAAAATTGCACACTCCCTTACTGAGCAAAACCCTAGTTTCCAAGATGGACCTACAAGATGACACCTGGGCCATTGGACTGGAGGAGAGGGGCACCCCTAGGACTATCCCGACGTCCTGAATCCAATGAATTTGACGGTTTGTCCATCCAAGCCACGGTCATCATTCTATGGCTCATTTTGTCTCACATCCAAAAGGCCTTCAAGGACACCTGTTGGATACCTACCGAGGGCATAGAATTCCAACCGTGCAACAAAACTGGGTTCCGAGGATTCCTGCAAGTGTTTTCTAGGAAGGTTCCAACTGGGAACACTCACCATAAGTGCTCAGTCGATGATTTTGCAAATTTGACCCCAATGTGCAAAAATTGCACACTCCCTTACTGAGCAAAACCCTAGTTTCCAAAATGGACCTACAAGATGACACCCGGGCCATGGGACCGAAGGATAGGGGCACCCCTAGCACTATCCTGATGTCTTGAATCCAATGGAATCAATGATTTGTCGATCCGATCCATGGTCATCATTCTATGGCTCATTCTGTCTCGCATCCAAAAGGCCTTCAGGGACACCTACTGGATACCTACCAGGGGCATAGAATTCCAACCGTGCATCAAAACTGGGTTCCAGGGAGTCCTGCAAGTGTATCTAGGAAGGTTCCGGCTGGGAACGCTAGCCATAAGTGCCCGGTCTACGATTTTGCAAATTTGACCCCAATGTGCAAAAATTGCACACTCCCTTACTGAGCAAAACCCTAGTTTCCAAAATGGACCTACAAGATGACACTTGGGCCATTGGACCAAAGGAGAGGGGCACCCCTAGCACTATCCTGACATCCTGAATCCAACGGAGTCGACGGTTTGTCGATCCGATCCACGGTGGTCATTCTATGGATCGTTCCGTTCCTAAGATCAACCAAGCAAGACAAGCATTGGGTGATGGACCCATGGGAGAGAAGTTCCTCTTAATGGGAGTAATTGGGAAGCCCATGATAAAATTATGGTAAGAAGGACATGAGATGCATGAGGTTCTTGAATTTTTGGAAGCTTTTCCACTATGTTTCTATTTTTCCTCAAAGTTTTTCACAATGTAGTGACAATTCCTAGATATAAATGGTGTTCCTATTGGTCTAGGTGGAGGAAAAAGAAACACATACAACATCTCATTGAACTAAAGAACTAATGTATTGGTGTTGTAATTGATGCAACCAAATTAGCATAAGCATGGAAGTGGTTTGACCACCTTAACCACTAAAATAATGTATTAGTCAAAGATGGGGGGAAGTGATAATCACATGTCAATGAGCACTTATATTCCTCCATATGATTATAAATGTACCACTTTACACTAGTTATGGGATCAATAATGTATTCTTCCACTATGTTTTAAGATTAATATGGTATAGTAAATATTCTTGCACTAAGGTGTCTTAATGTGTTTTTTTTCTTTCAACTCATAAATTCAAGACCACTACAATTGATTCTTGTCTCAATTCATGATTGTAAGAAAATATCAAACATGAAATCTTTGTTGCAAACAACTTTATATGGCCATGCATGCATTATTATTTCAAGCTTCTCGTTGCAAATATCAACATGTTCTTATCTAGACCTATGTTTTATGAACTAGGGTTTTCACCATTAGATTTGGCCGACAACATTAGCTATAGTTCCTATCACACGATAACTATCTAGGTCAACTACAATATACTAGTAGCTATTAACAAGGAAAACCAATACTATTATTATGGGGTGGCTATATGAAAGTTGAGAAAAATACATATATGAATGTGCATTTTCTTAATATTGAATGTTAATAATTTGAAACCTTATGAGCCATTCACAATTGGCAATTCAAATGTGGGGAAAGTCTTGTCAAAGAGGACTTACCACTGTAATATTAGGTAGGCATGTAAGTTAATTGACTTACCATTCCAATTTCGCTCAAGGCGGTCATTTCTCGTCCGAAGACGCTCATGCATGCATGGACACGTCCACAATGGACATACACACCTGTGGGAGCTGACGGAATCCAAGTTCGCTTACCGGTTTGGGTTTCGTGCTCTCGGAGAAAATACTCAAAGTGTCCCCGAATGGCCCCGGGATGCCCAACCAAAATGCTCGCAACACCCAAACCGTGGATCGGATCGTGAATAAATATGACATAATAATATAAATATTGGGGGTTATTTTATTTGGGTGTGCTAAGGAATAGCCTCCAAATCATGGGATGGATTCATACCTCCAAATCATGGGCTCAATTCATACCCACCTAAAACTTAAGGATCCTCCATTTTTATTTGATATTGCTTATGATCCTAAGTTTTGCATAAATATTATATAGTGTACCAATGACAATATCTTGGAAGTATCTTTGAATTATTGGAATTGAGAAATCCTCATTTAATAGCTTCTTTAGGCTTGGTTTGAATTGATGTTATATTGTTTTTCATCTTTAAGTTAAGAGATGTAGATAATCGGGAGTTTCGTACTTGAACAATTGTATTGTATTTTTTGTAGGCATTCAAGTAAAAGATTTAACTCTTCATTTTTTAGGTTGGGGTTTAGGTGGGCATTGATATTCAATTAAACCTTTCTCCACGGAAACCAAGAAAAGTTAGATCAATCTTTCTTGGCTCACTGGAACGAACAAAAGTTAGATCAATGTTTCGTGACTAATTATTTCTTTCAACTTTTTGTATTCTTCTTTAATATTTTCACATTGCCAGTTAGGAACAATTGTTAGACTGAGTTATATTTGGCACATTCATAATTTTAATTTCAATTCTTATATGCAAGGCATCCGTCTTAAAATTGTATTGGAACTGACATGATCATAGGTGAAAATATAAATCCTTATATACATACCCTATGTGTTATCGTTACCATGAAATGGTATCATATAAGTTTTACCTTCTGTGCATATTTATAACTATTGCATGCTTGAAATATAACAATGGAGATTTTTCCCACTACTATAAAGATAAAAAAACTAGGTATAACCCAAGAAAAGGTAACTACATGTTGTTAATTCCCTTGATTGCAAGAATAAATGTAGAGGAAGTGGAGGCAATTCATTGGATCTTGTGAATGACCCAAATCCAAGCTATGCACATGATCATATGGTGTTATTTAAAAGTAAAATGAATTTTTCTATGTCCATTTGGGTTCAAACATCAATGATGTTTGTTTTGATAGGAAGATATGGGATTCCATCCACAAAAGGGTTTCAATTTTGCATTTTTATGGAGTTTAATTTAATAATCTTATAGAAAAAATGAGCTCTCTATGGCTATATTTGTATTTGCATATATAAAATTGGTAGATTGGCAGGCTATGGTGTGAAACATATGCCACGTTCTCATTTTTTCTAAGCATTTCACTAACAATTGGACTATCACTCATTTACATTCTTTGTTATGTTGATCTCTTGAATAGGTTTCATTTTACCTATTTTGTCTTCCCTAGTACTATTTCGTAGGGTCTTCCACTATCCAATGATACAAATTGATCAGTTGTTGCTGCAATCCTAGTTGGATCATTATTAGCATTATACTATTATTTTAATTAGCATCTTGTTTTCTTATAGTAAGATGTGTTAGGGATCCTGTTTGTTACAAGTTTATAATATGATATAAAGGGAGTGTTAAAAATGGGTTGATAAAAATGGATACCTACAATATCTGGTGAAACTAGGGGTTTTCTTAATTGGAAAGGAATATTGAGAAGGGGGGTTCAACAATACAATTTTAGGATGCATATTATTTAATGTCATGTGAATGATCTTGATATGTAACAAGTTCACTAAGTGAACCCCCCGTGATAGTGTCATCTTCGGAGCTAGGGTTTTTCTCAATGAAGGCCATGCCAATCTTGCTCAAGGGGGCCATTTCTCGTCCGAAGTCTCCCGGACGTGTGTGGCCACCATGGACACGTCCACAATGGCCATACGCACATGTGGGAGCCAACGGAACCCAAGTCCGCTTTTCGGTTTGGGGTCCATGCCCCTCGAGCAATTCCTCAAAGTGTCCCTAAATGGCCCCGAGGTGCCAGACCAAGATGTCCGCAGCACCCAAATCATGGCTCCGGTCTCGAGTCTGTCGATTCCGGTGGATCCGGGACGTCATGTTTTAGCTAGGGGAGCCCCCACGGCATGCCGCCAACCCCCGGAAACGATGCCAATGTGCCATCTTCGGAGCTAGCGTTTTTCTTAGTGAAGGCCATGTCAATCTTGCTCGAGGGGGCCATTTCTCGTCCGAAGGCTCCCAGGCATGCATGGCCACAATAGACAGATCCCCAATGGCCATAATCACCTGTGGGAGCTAATGGAACCCAAGTCTGCTCGCTGGTTTGGGTTTCGTGGCCCCGGAGAAAATCCTCAAAGTGTCCCCGAATGGCCCTGGGGTGTCGGACCAAGATGCTCGCAGCACCCAAACCGTGGCTCCGATCGTGAATTCGGAGATTCCGATGGATCTGGGACATCAGGTTTCAACTAGGAGACCTAGAAATGGTGCTAACGTGACATCTTCGGAGCCAGGGTTTTTCTCAGTGAAGGCCATGCCAATCTTTCTCAAGGGGTCCATTTCTCGTCCGAAGGCTCCTGGGCATGCGTGGCCACCGTGGACATGTCCACAATGGCCATACGCACGTGTGGGACTGGATGAAACCCTATTTTTCTCCCCAGTTTGGGTTTCGTGCCCTCGGAACAAATCCTCAAAGTGTCCCTGAATGGCCCCAGGCTGCCGGACCAAGATGCCCGCAGCACCCAAACCGTGGCTCGGATCGTGAATCCGTCGATTCCACTAGATCCAGACGCTTTCTTTCATCTAGGGGACCCTCCACAGCGTGCCGCAAACCCCCGGAAATGGTGTTATTGTGCCATCTCTGGAGCTAGGGTTTTGGTCAATGAAGGAGCTAAGGTTCACTGAGCAAAACCCTAGCTCCGGAGATGGCACAATAACACTGTTTCCGGGGGTTGGAGACACGCTTAGAGGGGACCCCTAACTGAAACCCGATGTCCCGAATCCAACGGAATCGACAGATTCATGATCCGAGCCACGGTTTGGGTGCTGCGGGCATCTTGGTCTGGCACCCCCGGGGCCATTCGGGGACACTTTAAGGATTTGCTACGGGGGCACGGAACCTAAACCAGTGAGCGGAACGGGGTTCCATCAACTCCCACACATGCGTATGGCCATTGTGGATGTGTCCACGGTGGACATGCATGCCCGGGAGCCTTCGGACGAGAAATGGCCCCCTTGAGTAAGATTGGCATGGCCTTCAGTGAGCAAAACCCTAGCTCCGAAGATGGCACATTGGCACCATTTCCAAGACTTTGAGGCATGCTGTAGGGGGGGCCCTAGCTGAAAACCGGTGTCCCAGATCCAACGGAATCTACGGATTCGTGATCCGAGCCACGGTTTGCGTGCTGCAGGAATCTTGGTCCGGCACTCTGGGGCCATTCGGGGACACTTTAAGGAATTGCTTTGGGGGCACAAAACCCAAACTGGCGAGAGAACTTGGGTTACGTCTGCTCCCACATGTGCATATGGCCATTGCGGACGTATACACGGTGGCCATGCACACCTGAGAGCCTTCAGACGATTAATGGCCCCCTTGAGCAAGATTGGCATGGCCATCATTGAGCAAAACCCTAGCTCTGAAGATGCGCATTAGCACTATTTCTGGGGATTTTGCGGCATGCTATGGGGGGTCCCCTAGCTGAAACCTAGCATCCTAGATCCACAAGAATTGACGGATTCATGACCGGAGCCACGGTTTGGGTGCTGCAAGCATCTTGGTCCGTCACCTCGGGGCCATTCGGGGACACTTTGAGGATTTGATCCGGGGCACAAAACCCAAATCGACACATTTGTTAGACAAACCTTCGTAGTGAACTCTAAGTTTTCCATATTGCAGCCGAAGGGAAATGTAATACCATGAATCATCACCGTTTCCAGGATGAAACTCAAGACCGCTAGCAACACTCCTCGGACAGCGGGCATGGGTCATACTGAATTGAGAAACTAATTGAGGGAAAAGATAGTGAGAATCTGAGACGACTGCATAGTGAAATGCATGCAGAATGAATGAAGAGTGGGTGGCGAGAGAAATGGCTGTGGGACGTCGTATGAGAGGAAATGGCGATGGGAATTGATTGATAAGGTCAAATTAAATTTGCACGGTGGTAATAAACTACACTTGTGTCTTCCATTGCCAGTTACACTTCAAGCTTGAAGGTGGTAGCCTTGGGACTAGACATAGGTCGTAGGTTCAAAGCTTGTATTTTTCCTCCTCCTCCTCCTCATCATCCTCATCATCATCAACATCATCGTCATCCTCATCATTGTCATCACCATCATCATCATCATTATCATATTTGTCATCATCATCATCATCAACATCATCATCATCATCATCCTCATCCTCATCATCATCATCTTCTTCATCATTGTCATCATCATCAACATATTCGTCATCATCTTCACCATCAACATCGTCATCATCTTCATCATCATCAATGATGATGACGACAAAGATGATGATGATGATGATGATGATGATGATGATGAAGATGATGGATGAGGATGAAGATGAGTACGAAGATGATGATGATGATGATGATGATGATGATGATGAATATGATCATCATCATCATCATCCTCATCCTCATCATCTTCATCATCATCATCATCCTCATCATCCTCCTCATCATCATCATCTTCATCATCATCATCATCATTATCACCCACTTCCTCATCATCATCCTCATCCTCATCCTCATCATCATCATCATCTTGGTCATCATCTTCATCATCATTGTCATCATCATCATCATCAAGAAGGGGGAATCAAGGTTTGACCTAGAGTTACCCCTTTTAATCATTCCTAGAGTTATGTTGTTGATGAACCAAAATTAAGCACTCCAACTAACTATGGTCCAAATCACAAGGTTGGATTCTAAGACAAAACCTAATAAGTAGGAGGGTTCCCCAAAGGGTCTAGTAGATTCAAAGTAATGATTTAAGTTATAATATTGAAGAGGAGGCAATATCAAACCCTACTTAAGCACTAGACATCACAAGGAATTCATGCATATAGGGTAAGGTAAAGTGACTCAATAGATATTTATCTAGCACATAACAATCTTTGTATGAAGAGAAAAAAATATCAATGTTAATAATGGGTAGGTCATGTATATCAAGGAAATGGTAGGAAACACCCTAGTACCTCTAAGTAGGTAGGTGTATGTGAATACTAATAAATGTACACACTACAATCACTCTTATGCCTATGTTTTGATTCATTCAATAAGATTTTTGTATGGATGCGTATGTGCAATTGAGCTATGGTTTGGTCTGATTTTACTAACTAGCATGTACGCACTAAATAGCGCGTGCACATTGTTTAGTGCGTACACGCTATTTATGCGTACACATATTTAAAATAACGTGCACGCACTATTTAAATTTCTAAGTTTTGGCGGACAATTCCTTTCCCACCAACGTGGTGGATGACTTGGCCGCTATGGTTTTAGGTTCGGGTTGCCAAACCAAGTGGCTTGGACTGTGTTATAACAAAATACATCTTATTCTATAACTTCTTCTTTAGTTTCGAGCATGATTCTGCATATACTACACTTGTCCACTGCTAATGAAATTGCACACACTTGTAGAACTATGTGTGTAGATTCCGAATATGTAATTCTTTATTAAATCTATTATTTCTTTCTATTGTTTAATCCTAGACAAAAAGTAGGTTATTTCTTTCGTCTATAACTTTTGATTGGCTCACCTATTTTGAAAACGGAAAAGAACCCGCACAAGTACACACAAAGACCTACATCCTAAAAAAAAAACAAAGTTCATTGATTATGTTAAGACCATGATGTCCAGGACTAACGTTGGACCTAATCATTTTAGGGCTTGGCCGACTTCCTTAATCAAAAATAAAAATAAAATTAACATAAATAAATATGGAAAAATAGCGCTGCACTAGAATGCCGTGTTATTTACTACTGTATATAATTGTTTTCTCAAATTCCCACCATTTGCATACCAAACGAGGGGAGTAATGGAAACATATTCATTATGTTTTCTTAAAAAAATAACATACCAACCTTAGGAGAACCCCATTTTTCGGGAGTTATACTTAATTTCCATAAATAATATTATTCCAAAAAGTTGTGTAGGTAGCTCTAATATTGTTTTTTGACATTTCTGTTTTTCCAGAGTCCATTGCCACTAACGCGTCATGAGTGGCCAGCGTTATCTTGCACCAGCCCAACAATAATAATAGATCGTTACGAAAAAAATAAAATATTAGAAGCCTTGGAGATTCTGGCAAACCCTAATAATTTAAAGAGGGATGAAGGTTGGAAAATTAGGGGAAACTGTTTTGCATAACCTTAGTCAATGCTGATGGTCCGCCATTGAAGGTAGGTCGGCACTATGAGATTTATCATGCATGGAGTATTATTAATGCGGCTGGTTGGGCGCTCCCCAGCTTTACTGGAGTGAAACGTAGAGTTTCCAAAAACTCTACACAGTATTCATTCTTCTCCATAGGTATATAAGTTATCCCATAGATGAAATTCCGAGGCTATGTTCATATATACAAATATGTTAATTGGTTGAGTTGATATGGCCATTCTCATTCTTTATAGCAAAGAAATAAGAGTATTTCAAAGTAAGGGCAGATTAATCTATACCATCAAGATTAAATGCAAGTCTATTTTCATTAAAGGCGTGAATGGGAGCATCTAAAATTTTGACGGTATGGACTATATCTGATTTGTTCTGAGTTATCTTGCATTGTTCAAATTGAAGAAATCTCGCAATATTCAGTCTGCATAATGATCTTGCACTTTTATGCTTGGAAGCCGTCTCAATACTTGCTATATCGTCTCATAAATGACTACATCACCCGAATGAATATATAACCTGTGTGTACAGTGAGAAAAACTATCCAATAAATGTTTACGTTGCAAACTTGTTGTAGAGATTTTGAATGAATATAGAACCTATGTGTACAGTGGAAAAAACTATCCATTAAATGTTTACATTGCAAACTTGTTGTAGAGATTTTGTGTGTGTGGGAAAGTGTAAAGTTTTAAATGTTAGAGCAAAACGCTCCATGAATTTACAACGTCAGTAAATAAGTATTGCATATTATTTTATTATGTTTTTATAAGTATGATTTATAATTTCCAGAAATATTGCATATTATTTTATTTTATTATGTTATATTATTTTATTATGTTTTTATAATTATTTTGATTTTAATAATATGTAATAATTTTTATATTTTTTAGATTTATCTGCCTTAAAATATTATAAAATTCTTTCATATATTTTAGGCTTATATGCCTTTAAATATTACAAAATTTTAAAAAAGTTATTTATCAAAATTATAATAAAAATAGTATTTTAATTTTTAATTTTTTTTCAATGAATAATATAGATAATTGGTATTTTTTTCCTAAAAACATACTGTACACCTTAGTATGTGGAAGGTTCATAAATAATTGATTGTAACAGTAATATTATCATGATACTAATATAACATAATCATGGAGAAACTAAATACTGTAATAACAAAATTGCTTCATGTTACTATAAATTGCCTCGGGCATCTCACTTACACTGTAAATATATCACGCTGCAATGTCGGGATCAGCAGCGCAATTCGTCGGTAACTGGTTGGAAGTAGCATTCAACGGTCACCATATGGAAATCGTCGTATTCTGTTCGTTCATTATTCGTTTGCACAGCAAACACTGGGCGGATAAGGACTAAATATCGTTAGGAGGAAATTGACTGAGGACTGATACCATTCGGAAAAAAAAAAGATCTTAATCAATGTTATCAGGTCATCAGTAGATAAAAGAGGGCCATGGGAACAAGGATCAACTTACATGCATTACATGTGGGCCATATTTCATAGTGCATGCACAAAAGCACATTAATCAAGTTGCATGCATACAGGAAGCACTGCATGTAAACTCAACTAAAGATTAGAAGAGAAAAGCGACTAAGGGCATGCAAAAGTTACAACATGCAATGTCAAAGTGATAAAAGAAGGAAAAAGCGAGTTGCTAGGTCTGCTAAAGTTTATTATTGATCAATGACATTCGAGTTGAGAGCTCTATGAGCCAAATTAGGGTTGAGGGCGCATCCCTTAGCCAACAGATGTATTTCGGCAATGAAATCTATCTGCCTTAGTCACTTCTAGGGTTGGATCATACAAGTCCAGCATTACTATCCATCAGTACATCAATATTCATCATTCTGTAGTAGGATTTGAGTATACCATCGAGCAATTAATAAGATAGAGGGGGTGCATCCATTGGAGCACTGAGGGAGCAATTCTCTGAGCACTACAAGCCTCATCCTTCTCATTATCCACAGGTATCTTGTTGATGATCTATACTACTGCTAATGGATTCAATTTCATCCATTCAGAAGGTTAAATTATACATATTGGATCAAGGAGAACTCGCCCTTTATGCATGGGCGAATTGGACAAGTAAGAGATCTTCATATCTTACCAACAATTGTTATTTGGTCTACATGTCTCTTCCATTCCTCTTGGAGAGCCATTATTAGCCTTGCTATTGAATACATGCTTCTACATCATCTTCTGGAGAGAGTTATCATTGAATTACATATCAAGAGGGTGCCTTTCCTTGCATGGGCGACTTTCATTGAGGAAGCAACACGATTTATGACCTAGACCTAGTGCATGGCTTGCATACAGCTTCCATCTTGATCAAAGGGCCATTATAAGCCTAGTACACACTTCTTGGAGACATCTCATATCTCTGGAGTGTTAAAGTTAATGCAGTTGCGAGACCCATTCTCAGGGAGGATGGTACCCTAGTCAATTAACTAGAGTTCCTAGGTAGTTAACCAGGTAGAGTAAGTCCCTAGAAGGTACCCTAGGACCCCCAGCAGTCTCCTAGGGTTCTTGGTCGGGGAACAAGCAAGTTGGTGCCATGGAAAAGTCCCTAGCATGTGGCTAGGGCCCCTATCTATCTATAGGGTATTCTTGTCTGGGGCCAGACAGTTTCTTCGTCACAAGGACCAAGCAGATTGTTAGAGTTTGCACTTTAATTCAATTTAGTTATATCTTTAAACTGAAAGATAGACAAGCACAGCAAAACACTAAGACACAAGAATTTTCCTCGGGGAAACCATA
Source organism: Larix kaempferi (assembly GCA_027924585.1). Classification (NCBI taxonomy): domain Eukaryota; kingdom Viridiplantae; phylum Streptophyta; class Pinopsida; order Pinales; family Pinaceae; genus Larix; species Larix kaempferi. The sequence continues at coordinate 8,745,974 of BSBM01000526.1, forward strand.
AAGGAGAAAACCCCGCAATTTCCTCAAAAATAGATTCATCAGTAGTACAATATCAAGCAAGATGGAAAACACAAAATATAAGATGTCTTCTATAGCTCTCTCTCTTTCTCCTCCTGCGAACTTGTCTTCTCTCTCACCTTATGCGAACTTGCTTGAGTGAGTGTGTGTGTCAAATGAGAGAGTGATCCTCTCTATTTATACTTTAAGTGTGGGTGACCTTTTTCCTAATGGGGTCGGCCTCTCTAACTTGACTGGGCCGACCTGTCCTAGGGAGACTCAACAATACAATTTACATTTATCTTTTGGGGAGTTATTGCCCCGACTTACAATGGAGGTTTTACCTCAATAATGGCATGACCAAATACAATAATGGCATCCCCGAACGGAGGAAAAACATCTCTGGTGGAGGTACAATAAAAATACAATAATAATATAATAATAATAAATAGAAGAATATCTTCTGAATTTACATTTACAACAACACTCCCTTTTAACTAGGAAGGTATTATCTCGCCACAGTCATCATCACAGTTGGACACGTACTCTGGATCATCATCGTTGGAACATCATCAACACTGGATCATCATCCTCGTTGTTGCAGCAATCCTCATCTCGTTGATCATTGACTAGTGACATCACTCGAATCTATCTGTCATGAGAAGTTCTACAGAGTCAGTCCTTTTTCATGCTAGATGTAGGCCTAGCTCTCATCCAAGTCTTCATCATCTCTACAAGCAAGCCATCATGTAGGTACATCCCAGGACCACACATTACATTGCCACAGAAATCACCTACGTCTCCTACTATCATCTCATCATATCCATATCATCTCATCATCACACATGGAGAGCATCCTAGGTGCATACATCATGTCCATCAAACCACCTGCGTCTCCCACCAAGTGGGTACATCCCAGGAGCACCCCAAGTGCATTACGTCTCTCTCTCTATCCACTTGCATCTCCCACCCAGTGGGCATAGCCAGGAGCACCCCAGGTGCATTACAACTCTCTTGATCAACCTGCTTCTTCAAACATGTGGATACAACCCAGGAGCACCCCAGTTGCATTACGTCCCTATGGTCCACCTGCGTCTTCCACCATGTAAGATATAGCCCAGGCACACCCCAGGTGTCTTTATGACCCGTGGACCTACCAGTGTCTCCAAACATGTGGATACAGCCCAGGAGCACCCCATGTGAATTACGTCCCTATGGACCACCTGTATCTTCCACCATGTGAGATACAGCCCCAGTGCACCTAGGTCTTCCAGTCTCATCACTCCCTCTTACGAGGAGCCTCAATCTGGATAACACCAAGCTTCTCTCTAAAGTACTCGAACTTCACGCTCACTAACGGCTTGGTCAACACATCGGATATCTGCTCGTCTATCACCACATACTAGAGCTTCACTGCTCCTCTCTGCACCATATCCCAGATATATAGTGGTACTTGATCAAAATATGCTTCAACTTGTCATGGAACACTGGGTTCTCAAACAACTTCACACAAGTCTGGTTGTCATAGAAGATACAAGTCGCCTCTAACTCTAGATCAAACAAATCTGACCGTAGCTTCTGAAGCCATACTGCATCACAACTGGCCGAACAGGCTGCAACATACTCTGCTTCGGTTGTACTCAGTGCCACACATGACTACTTCCTGCTAATCCAAGAGATCATACCGGATCTCAAACTGCTCTTCCTATCTGTGGCACTTCCTGCCCAATCCAAATCAACATAACCATGTAGGTTAATCTTCTGATTCATCTCATACTTGAGCCCATACTCAATTGTACCCTTCAGGTACCTCAATATATGCTTTGCAGCAATTAGGTGAACAGGTCTCGGATCCGTCAGGAACTAGCTCGGGGTGTTCACAGCAAAGCATATGTCTTGTCTCTTGTTCGTCAAGCACATCAACGAACCAATCATCTGCCTGTACATCGTGGCATCAACTGTCTCTGATGAAGCATCACATAGTAGCTTCAAGTTCGATGCCATAGGTGTGGCCATTGCCTGCAGTCCATCATTCTGAACCTCTTCAGAATCTCTACTGCATATTTTCCTTGACCAAGGAAAATCCCATCTGCACTCTGCCACACCTCCATGCCTAAGAAGTAGTGCATCATCCTCAAATCCTTCATCTCAAACTCTACGACAAGCTTTCTCTTTGTATCTGAATGAGCTCATCCTCTCTTGTTACAAACAGGTCATCTACATAAAGTAGTAGTATCATTGGTCTTTTGTCCTCAACCTTGAAGTAAAGGTTGGAGTCTGCTTTACTCTTGATAAAGCCTAAGCTCATCAGAAAGTTATCCATCATGTCGTACCATGTCCTAGGTGCCTTCTTTAAACCATAAAAGGCTTTCTTCAACTTGCACACATGAATCTTGCTATCACATCCATGGTAGCTAGGCTACCATGGTTACAGAGCAGATATTTGTACTTTTTTGAGCTTTCCCTTTCCACATATTCAGTGAGATCAACTATGATGAGCAGTATTATTTGTTACCACTCACACATCAGAGCATCCTTATATCAGACATTCAGTAGACCTTATGCCAACGTTGATCCTTAAGACCTCAGATTTGATGACCGAGATGACCTTTTATTCCATACAGATACAGGGCAGTGTTCAGAGTTTTAGTAGCAGTGTTCTCAGTGGGTATAGTGGCCCGAATTACAGATACAGATATATGACTCAGTATATATATGATGTGCATTGGTAGTATTATCTTGTTGTTTAGGTCATTCTGATAGCTTGACTTGGCATATAGTAATTATGATATGGCAGTATATACATGTTAAAATGGAATTTGGTTATCATGGATTATATGCATGATTGTATTAATGACATTTGGAAACTCTTGTTTTATACTCATTGGTATTTACCTTCTTAGGAATGTGGACATGATCACTATTGTCTTTTTGACTTGCTAACTTAGGCACCATTTTCAATTGTCTCCATCCATCCATTTATCTTTCCCCATTATTGATCTTCATCCTGACATACACCTTGACTTGTGATATGGAGGACCTCCCCGCTTTTGCCTCTGTGCTGGACAACATCCATGTTTATTTTGTGTCTCGGCTCTGAGTTGGAAACAAAACTTGCCTTTGGTGAGTTGGATTTTATACGTTGATCTCCCTAGTCAGTTACCCCGATACTTGATCTTGATTGTGGAAGTCCCCATAGTTGCTTGAGTTGTGTTGGCTAAAACCTGAAGCAAATTGTACTACCTTTGGAAATTATTGATATATATCTTTTGTAAAGCCCAATGAAAAGGGTTGTGAAATGAAATAAAATGAAATGTAAATGCACCCAAGATGAAAGCTGCGATTAGTTGTGCTTTTAAGCACATGCAAAATCCCAAAGGGGTCCTAAATGCCTAAAAAAGCAATGGATAAATGTATGTTAAATCTAAAGATTGTTGGCCAAGTAAATGATATGAAATGAAATGAAAGGTCCAAATAAAGCAGTGGTTAAGTATATGCCAAATCTAAAGACTGTTGACCTTACGTGAAATTTTACTCATTGAGCCTGTGGGTTATGAGCCTACGGGTTATGATATGAGATGGAGCAAGGGACAACTAATTCTAAGTGTCCCCTAGAACCTCAGGTTACGGTTAGCCGGGAACTTAGTTCACGGCAGTTCTAGTAGTAGACATTTTTCCAAGGTTGAATACGCACTTCTCTAAACAACTTACCCATTTGTGAGACACCGCCATTCCTTGTGTATTCTTTGTCCAACGCATGCTTGAGTGTGTAACGCCATTTTCCTTATCCAAAGTATCACAGTGTCAAGTCAGTCAAGTCATCCCCTTTTGGCCTAGCCTTGCATCCTTAGCCTTCACCCTTTGCCAGCAAATTGATCATGTCTACAAATGAGCATATTCTTGGGGTTCTCTTTGAAAGTAAATTATTAACAAACCTACTATTATCTATTAACTGCCAGTGAAATTATGCTTAATGTTTTAAAGTCTTGCTATGAAAATGATTTAACGAGCATGTCTTAACCATTTCCACTTGCAGCAGCATGGCTTCTTTGGCCAAGGTCATATTTTGATCAGTTTGACTAGTCAAACCTAGTTTGACCAAGGTCAACCTTGGGATCCATGATGAGATGCACCACTTATATTGTATGATGTTGATCTATGGTCCTTTATATACCTTTTGATGATTCCATATGATGGGAATAGGTTTCAGATGATGATTGATGCAGTTTTTATTAATTATTATTATTTCCAGATCATCGTATTTTTACTTGTTCGGGTATGGTGGATGCTACATATGATCTTACAGGTACCACGAGGTGTATGAGTACTCATCTCTAGTGGATTTGGATCTTTTGGATTCATTGAGACACTTTATCTTTCAGTTTCAGGCACTCCCAAACATGATTTGAGCAGTTTTTCACTTGTTGACCAGTTTGGCCATGTAGATGTGGTCGGTCCAGCTGGTGCATTGGAGGCAAGTCATTTCCTAGGGCGCTACAGAGGAAGGCGGTCATCCAGCCACTTGTTATTACCATATTACCGCCCTTCCAGACATGATGCTACAGTCAGATTTTGTGCCCAGGCACCAAACAGTGAGTTGTGGGCAGTTTGGTGGTTTTTCAAGTGGAATAAAAATGGAATAAAAAGGTCATTTAGGAATTCGATTTGGGCAATTGAGGCGAGGTTTGGGCATGAGGTCTTCTCCGAAGTCATCTATGGTGTATCCCACTCCTTCCAGATTAGTTTGCAGCATTCAGTGGGGTCCACACAGTCATCAGGATGTGTTTTGATGTATTCTTCTCTCAGTTGAGGGGGTCAGGATTTGATCATTTGTACACTTGGACATGTCTTTGAGTCTTATATTATATTATTGTGCCATGGGGTGATGCTAGTGAAGGAAAGTAATGCCTCCTAGCCCCACCATGTGCTCCTAGTCACTTGTCCTAGTCATCTTTTATGGCACACTTGTATTATTGCCACTTTTATGTGGTGTGCACCCCCCTAGGGCATCTTTAGACTAGTGAGCACCACCCTCATGTGAGTGATCCATGTTATATTGTACCGGCTCATCTTAGTCGTTGATTGTATTATTTTATCTTTTGATATCAACCACTCATTTCAAAAGTGGTTTAGCGTTTTGGTCTCCCTCATCTTATTTAAGGAAGAGACCCCCTTATTGTAAAGGCACCTTTTGGGCTCTGGAAAACTTGGAATAAAATACTATTTATGTGGATCTTCTTCTTGTGATTTGATGGGTTTCTCTTGTACATGATTATACATCTCTTGCTTTAGACATCTTTGCTTCTTACAGGTGATTTTGACAGCTACAGAGGGAGGCCGAATTGACTTGTGCAAGGAGTGTGAATTGCTTGAAGGGAAGATTGTTGGGGTTTCTCACATCCCCCTTGGGCAAGACGTTTTCATCTTGAAGGGATTTTTTCAATTGTGCTTTGTCCATTGATTTACTTCTTTTGATATGCCATGCTTAGATCTTATTCATATGTGGATCAAATCTAACTGATTGTAGTTTGTTTTACAGGTTGAGTAGGACGTTTTTCCTCCTAAGGCTTGGATGTTTTTGCTTGGAATCACTTGTATCTAGCTTGGAATTGTAACTAAATGCAAGGATCATCTATGTGCAAGGTATCCGCAAGCATTTGAGGTAAGAGCTACAACGTACGTATCCATTTTCTTGTCTTTCATCCTATTATTGGTCATTAAAACCCTTAAAATCAAAACCCTTGTATTTTTTATTTTTCAAATCTATGGAGATCTAGCAATTGTTGGGGCTTAATAATTAAAACCAACCTCTACATTAGTCACAACTCTCCCGATCTAAAGTTTGGTGGACATCCGACTCCATTTGCCCCCCGATCTAAGGCACTAGACCTCTCCAAGGGAGGTTGCACTAGTCGAGTTAGTGGTCTTTTGCTAGATCCCATTCGTGGGTATTCACATTTCTTCCTCAAAGTCATAGATCCATTGTGTAGCATACCACCTAATGCCATTTCATTTTGATTTTGACCTTATGGGCCCCATTTGGACCATTTTCCATATTTTAAGGGTGGGCTCCACTTGGGTACTTTTTCTTGGCATTAGATCTATCTAGATCTACTACTCCTAATCCATAAGTGACCTTATCCCACACTTGGTTGAACATTTGTCCTTGTATTAAGCCTCTTCAACCAAGCCCTAACCTCTTAGGTCCATTTATCATTCTAGATCTAGATCTAATCTCATCATGGTCTCCTACTTTATCATCATCACATTTCCCTAGGAGGTCTAGATTGGGTTCACTAGCCTTCATTGGCTAAGCTAGGGTCTCCCCCTTGGTCTTGCTTAGGATTGATCTAAAGTGAAGGGTGCCTCGGTTAACGTGACACCCAATTGCATTGGGAACCGTGGCATCTCTTGGGTCACCTCATTAGTTTCCCAACACCTCTACCATCCTGGATAGAATAACCTTTAGGGACAACTACAAGTTGTGTGATAACAAGTTTGTCTGTCATGTGTCTCGAATCCCAGTGGTTGCTCCACATACACTTCCTCTTCGACTACACCATTTAAGAATGTTTTCTTGATGTCCATCTGGTGTACCTTCCATTTCATTATTGTAGCCAATGCAAGTATAGATCTAATGGAAGTGTATCTTGCTATGGGTGCAAATGTCTCCTTGTAGTCTATGCCTTCTTTCTAGGAGAAGCCACGTGCCACAAATCTTGCCTTGTGTTTTTCAATGCTACCATCTGCAACATGCTTGATCTTGTAAGGGCTGGAACCATTCGAGCATGGTTGAAGTGTGTCTTCCCATGGATGCGATATAAGTGTTGTGCCATTCCTAGCATGGTTGAAGTGTGTCTTCCCATGGCTATGGATGTAAGTGCGATGCCATTCTCTCATGGTGGAAGTGTGTCTTCCCATGGCGTAGATATAAGTGTTGAGCCTTTCACGGATGGTTGAAGTGTGTCTTCCTATGCCAATGAATGTAAGTGATGTGTGATGTGCATCTCGGTTGTGCTTCGTGAACGATGTTATGATCAGTATGATCATGAGTATCAGGATGATACTCTATGGCCATGGATAGGTTGTGCAGTGGCATGTAAAAGGTTCTAGGAGATCCGATAGGTTGAGTTGTGTGCTCGTAATCAGTCCTGGGATGCTTTTGCGAGGTTTTGTTGACACACGTAATAAGTCCTGAGGATTCCACAATATGGCCAGTGATGATGAAGACCTACAGGTGGTGGGCCTACATCCAACATGAAAAGGGGTTGGCTCTGTAGAACTTCCTATGACGAGTAGTTTAGATATTGATTGAGATAGCAGCAACAGTGACGATGACGATGATCCAGTGACGATGATCCAGAGAAGAAGACTTGTGCTAGCAGATATGTGTCGAGAAATACCTTCCTAGTTAAGAGGGAGTGTTGATGTAATTGTAACTTCGGAATGTATTTCACACATGTATATTGTATTCCTATAGAGATGTTATTATTCCTCTATACGGAAGTGTCGTCATTTATATTGTAAGTGTCGTAACTTATACTTGATGGGTTATTAGACCACCTTGATGGGGTCGGCCATGTATAAGTCATGTGGGTTAAAGGGTTATTAGACCACCCTATTGGGGGTCGGCCCTGTCAGCATTATGTTAAGTGGTTAAGTTGAGGCCAACCTATTAAAGGTTATTAGGCAAGTCAAGTCAAGTATAAATAGAGTGCGGGAAGCACTCTATTTGATCATTCACTTTCTCACTCATACACTCATTAGAGAGTGGCGCACTAGTGGAGGAGGAGAAGTTGCTGCTAGGAGACTATCTCCTATGCTTGGGTTTTGTATCATTGCTCTATCTATCTCTGAGGAAGTTATTGGGGTTTTTCACCTTATTGGTTTTCCCCAAGGAAACTCTATGTGTCTATTGTCTCGTGTGATTGCTTCTTGTGATTGATATGTTGTACATGTTATTCTCTCAGTAAAGATCCTAGAGTATATTGAATTGATGGTCAAAAAATCAACACTACATCTTCAAATAGTTTACTATTTCTATTGTTCCAAATGACCCAAATAGTGATCAATGGTAACATCGGATATTTCATCTTCTTTAGGTCCCAACTATGCAGACATTTATCTAGAGACTGCCCATACCAGTCAATCCTAATACCTAGTAATACTTGCAATTCATTCCAGATATACCTAAAATAGGGACAGTAAATAAAAAGATGCGGGATGTGTTCCCCATCCTTCCTACACAAAATACAAACATTCGGTCCCTGATAACCTCTTTTTTGAAGATTAGGCGAGATTAATATTTTGTTGTGCAAACATAACCATATGAAACATTTAATCTTCGTTGGTACATTCCAATGCCATAATTTGTGGTGCCACCACAACGGAATCGGCTTCTCCTATGTCTCAAGAATGGAATCATATACCATTTTGACAGAGAGTATCCCATTCTCATGAGGATGATCCCAAACCAAAATATCCAGATCATTACTCGGAGTCCATCCTGATAAAGTTAGTCTTCTAAGATAACATCTCCATTCATGTGCTTCTTTGTCAACAAGTTCCAGCTCATTTGTCGATCTCCATATTGGAAAGCAATGACAATCCCTCACATAATAGGCATGTACCAAGACTCATAATCTTATTTGAATTTAACTTGTTTACTAAGGACTAAGACAACACATAGTCCTCACCCAAGAAACCCATCGGATCCCCCCACATGTATTTGATCACCACCTACCTTCCAACTTAAATATTTGTTGATAAATGGAAACATAGAAGCAATGCTTCTCGAGATAATCGAGGCATTCCTTAGACAGATCGTTGGCTTTCTGATCCATTGAATATCATAGTAGGATTTTAAATATTTATTCTTGATCACCGAACTACACAATCCATCAACTGTTAGAGCCCGCCACAGGCTCTTAGTCCTTAATTCCTGACTGAACTAACTCAGGTTGATTAGACCGCATCCTCCAAGTTTCTTAGGCCAAGAAATAGCATCCCAACTTGCGAGATGCATCTTCCCGGAAAGTTGGTTTCCTGCCCAAATAAAGTGAAAAACCTTGCTTCGAATGGCCCTTGAAATATTATCTGGAGGCTTCATTAATCCCAACCATTAAGTAGGTATGCTCAAAAGAACCGTTTGGTCTAAAATGAATCTCCCACCCAGCGAGAGCCACCTATAATCCCAACAATTTATCCTACGATCAATTTTTTTTAGCAACCATGCCCAGTCTACCAATCTATAATTATTTGGCGTAAGGAAATACCCGAGGTAATTCAAACCCTGATCCAAAGACTCCATTTTGAATGGCAGAAGTGAACCAATTGTATTAATGCAATCCTCGTCTGAATAGTGATGAAGGAAACAAGATTTCCGTGTGCTAATAGCCATCCAGAGTATTTACAAAATAAATCAAATATGTCTCTATAGGCCCTCCACTCAATCACAGATGCTGCACCAAAAATCAATACATCGTCAACAAAGAGAAAATGCGTTAAAGTCAGAGACCTGGAGATATTTATACCTTTAATCTTGTTTTCCTTTTTCGCTTCTCCTATCAATATTCTAAGCCCTTCAATAGCCAGGATGAAGAGTAGAGGAGATAATAGGAAGCCTTGTCGAATTCGTATGCTTCCAACAAAATGACTGGTCGGAGTGCCATTAACCAAAACTACAACAGAATTCGACGAGATACACTCCATGATCCAATTTGTCACAGCAACAGGGATACCAATTTGAATGAGGATCAACTGTAGATATGACCAATCAATCCGGTTGTATGCTTTAATCAGGTCCATTTTCATAATCAAGGCTTGAATATTTTTTACTTTTATGGAGTGTAAACCCTACTGTGCAGTTCTAGTAGCATCTAAAATATGGCGATTGTACGGGAAACCAAATTGCTCTATAGAAATAAAACTAGCAAGGACTGACTTCATTCTGTTAGATAGAATCTTGGTGATCACTTTGTAAAGCAGGTTACACATGGAGATAGGCCGAAAATCATTGAAATATATCGGCTTATATTTCTTAGGAACAAGGGTAATGAAAGTGGAATTTATCGAACTGTGCAGATAAGCCTTTTTTCTAGATTCCTCCATAGCAGCAAGAATATATTCCCCAACAAGTAAAAAAAATGCAAGAAGAATTCCACAGTCCATCCATCTGGATCGAGGCTCTTCTCCTTCACAAATACCTTCAAGATGTCCTTAATTTCCTCCAATGAAATCCTTTTTCCAAGCCTGTAGCCTTCTTCCTCAGAGAAGAATTTGGGAAAGAGCTTGATAATATTTAGTTGCTCAACCAGATTCTGAGACTGATCCTTCTTGTAAATGTTCGAGAAATATGTAACCACCATCCTCATAATAATTGCATGGTCTTTCTGAAGATTTCCATCGTCATCCCTTATCTCCCAAATAGAGTTGTTATTCCTACGATGTGATGCGAAACGATGGAAGAATTTTGTATTTTTATCACCATGAGCGAACCATAACGCCCGACTCTTCAATCACCAAGAGTTCTCATGTTGATTCAGAATATCTCCTTTCCTCTTCTCCAAATTTAACAGCTCCAGCTTCTGCAACGAAGAGAACATATCATCCCCCACAAACTTTTTGATGTCCTAAATTTTCTCTTCAATACTACAAAGCTCTTTATCCAACGATTTCCTTTTAGCCTTGTCTCATTTAATAACTCCACTCCTCAACTTATTGAGCCTAAAAATCAATTGTTGAAAGGAGGAAGGATGATCAATAATGTGCAGTTCAATCCATTGTTCCGTAACAAAATCGTTGAAGGAGGTATCCTCCAACCACATACAAATAAACTTAAAGTGGTAATGATGAATCTCACAGCCAAAATCGACCTGAAGTACCACAACCTTGTGATCTGATAACCTGAATAGATGCTCCAAGAAAGAAATATACTGAAGCTATTTTCCAAAGTCTCGTGGATCAAGAATCTATCTAGTCTTTTCGCTACACCTACACACCCAGTCCTCCCATTGGACCAAGTAGGTACCATTGCATCCAGAACTACGTCAATGAGACCAGCCTTGTGAAAAATTTCCTTGACGTAGCGAGCCATCAGGTCTCTAATATTTTTGGAACCCCAAATATCCTGCTCATAAATGGTTAAGTTGAAATCCCCACCAATTATTAGGGATTGATCATTGAGGATACCCTGATCTGCTATACCATCCCAAAATGTCATCTTGTTATTGTAGGGGCGGTAAAGATTAATAATATTGATGACCTTATTGAAACCCCTCATCGATCCAGTCATCTTGATACCTGCGGGAGAGTTCAAAGTAACAAAATTAGCAGACAAAGCATTCCATGCTACCAAGAGACCCCCCGAGTGCCCATTGGAATCCACACCACTACACAACCAATTTGGTCTCAATCTGAGGAAAAAATCGTAGGCAACAACGCTAGAGCACATCGTATCCTGAAGGAGGATGATGTCAGGGCAAGTGTTATCTAACAACCTTCTAAACGCCGTCCTTTTTGGAAAACTACTGAGCCCTCTTATATTAAGAGACAAAATATTCATTGGAAACGCTTATCATAGCCCAATTTTTCTCTAAGAGCCCAGGATGGTGATATAGAGCCAAGCATAGCTGAGATAGATGAAATATCAGTAGTTTTAGAAACTAAAAAACTATTATTACAAACCTATTATTGCCACTAACTAAACCAACTAAAAAAATTTAGAAAACCAACAATGACTACATCTAAGGGGGGCATGTGGAGGCGATATTTTGATATAAATCAAAGGAAGGCTGGAAAATGGCAGACAACTGGTTTTGTGAGATTAGGTTGTTTTAGCTGGTTGGAGAGCTAGGCATCTACTGTAGATTTGGAATCTTCCATTCGACTAGAATGGATTAGTACCAACTAGGCCAAAAAGTGGGAAGCTTCATTTTTATTTTTATTTTGCATTTGATGCTCAAGTTACTTCCAAACCCTAACTGCCTAGTCTTTGGTTCGGGATTGTGTTGTCACTATGTCCGGTTAATTGTTGGGAGAATATATGCTATGTATGGATTGGTTTCCCCTTTTTTAGCATTCTAGTAATGGCGTGGACCGAGACCACATTCTCATCCCGACAGTTGTCGGGTAGGGGGGAGATGTCAAACCTTTCTCCTAAATCTGTGCCCACTAGAGTTAGGGTTAATCCTCTTTGTGAGGTTGTTTACTGCTCACCGCTTTCTAAGGTAAACGACAACGAGAGGTTATCACATGTCTCTCATGTTCAGGGTTTTGAAAACCTGCAAGAGGGGTACCTCGTATCTGTTCGTAAACCACAGGGGGTTGTGGCTAAGCGTCGCCAGAAACTAAGTCTGAAAAGGCTAAAAAAGAGAGGGCCTTATGCATGCTGGGGAAACGATATAACTATGGATATGGTCCAGAACCTCTCTTATCGAGATCTCGTTTTTGAATTTGAATACACCAGGATGTAGAGAGCGGAGATCATTGAATGGATTACCAGGGTTTGGAAACCTTATATTCACTATGTTCCTTGTGCCATTAAGTTGGTTAATGGATGGGTCTTCTTCCATTTTCTCATGGAAGACTCTTTGCAGGCTAAATTGTCCAGGTTCTGGGTATGTGGCTCGGGTTCACTTATTTTGAGTCGATGGCATTTGAATTTTGATCCCTGGCGTGAGAAACTAAAGAAACAACACTTATGGGTGAAACTCCCAGGTTTTCCTTTATTCTGTTGGTCGCTCCCTGCTTTCATGGCATTAGAAAACTCTATAGGTAATTTTATTCTTATAGAGGAATCTACTTTAATGTCAAACAACCGACGTTGTATGAAGGTTTTGGTGGAGGTGGATACCACTAATGGACTCCCATCAGAGGTTGAGGTCAGATGGTCTGAAGGCATTTTTGTCCAACAATTGGACTATTTGGGTGTGCCTTTCAAATGCTTTAAGTGTCATTCCACGGATCATATTCGTCAGGATTGTGAAAATGTGCATTCTCACGAACAGGGGAAGGAGGAGGACGCATTTGTTGGAGGGGTCTCGAATGATGCAGAGTATATGGATTAGAATATTACTTTCCCTCTTTTGTTGGATGAATTATTAACTCGAGATTTCATGGGTAAGTTTAGCACTTTTCTTCCTTTGATTCTAAAATCTTTGTCGGTTGATGATATTTTGGAATCCATGAAGCTGGCCATCACATCCCCTAGGGTATCTTCTCCTAGTGTTTCTCCGTCTTTGGACAACTCTTCCCAAAGGTGCCTTTTCCCATATATCCCTTAGGCGGTAAACCCCACTCCAAAGGAGGATGTCTTGGTTGATTCCACACGTCTTGTTGTTGATAATTTTCAGGCTGGGGTCAATCTTTTATCGAGAGGTTTCTCAAATGACCTAGGTTTCAATATTTCCTCATCGCCACTCGAAGATACTTTGGATCCTTGGAGCACTAGAACCTCTGGTGACCCTCCCTCTTTTCAGGTTGGCGACATTAGGGTCCCCGAGGGGCTAACTGAGGAATTTTTTTGTCTACGAATGATTCCTCAAAGGATCCCCAGGTCCAGACAAACTCCTTGCTGATTTTTGGGAATGATGGAGGTAATTTTTCTGGTTCAGTTTTTCCCATTAATTCCATTCGACAAAACATAACTATCAAATAAAAGAAGAGTAAACTTATTAGTTACAATATATAAGTGAGAAATATCTTGAGGTTTTGCTTGCACCATGTCGAGGTCAATATACTATGCCTCTTATTCTTACCTATCTTGTTTTATCATAGTTGGTCAAGTGAATCCGGAAAAAGGTACCAAACAACAAAACATATATACAAAACATGACTTAAGATTGATTTAAATATGAGCATACTTGCTTATGGCTTCATCATGGGCTTGGTTCAAAGGCAATGAGTCTTGCTTGTTGATATCCATGTCGTCTTGGAGTTGATGAATAGTTTCTTCTTCTTTGCACTCATTAGTTGTTCAAATTGGATATCAAAGAAGAGGAATCCTTATTGAGTGAGAGGACCATTTCCTTGATATTCTCATGCACATTCCAATTCATGAAGTTGTCTTTTTTGTTTTACCATTATATCCATCATTATGGCTTGTTGGGAATTTTGTTGATGCCTTAATTTATATGTCTTTGTGGTGGCTATAAATATTGAAGTTTTGTTCTTATTTATTAAGTCCTCGTACCTCCCGAGGAATCATCTAATCTCTTGAATGTATGTTTGACTATGAATATTGGCCTCTGGTTGATTCAATTTTTTTTAGTGCAACTTCTCATTACAAAGTTGATAGCCTTATGGGAGTCGCTTAAACTTCCATGGTGCGCTAATATGAAAGAACTCATGAATGGGTTGACGTCAACCTTCTTCCAAATACAAGGGGAAGGATAAATTGTTTATCCATACCTATATCTTGGCATAACTAAAATGAAATCAAACTCATGTGGGATTACGACGAATTTCCTATTCACAAGGTCACAAAGACAATTATGAGTGTGATTGCTTGGGATTTTAAGAGTCCCACAATTATTTCCCAAAATGTAGTCTATAAAAAAACATTTAAAATATGCACAAGTTGGATCTTCAAATCTTCAAATAAAAATATTACATAGATTTCAACATTTCTATAAGGATGCCAACATACCTTGTGTTGTGTTGCACATTCTCCCATTTCGAAGCTGAGCTAAGGCTGGGAAAGGTCGCGACCACCCCAAGTTGAGACAAATATGAATGACAAGACCAACATGAAAGTGAAGAATAGTCCTTAAGAGCTACCATGAATCATACTTGGATGCTAGAGATGGCAATACCATATGAAAATACCCTCTTCAATCTTATCTCTTCATTACCTTGATGTTTCGAATGTGATAAAGTGTGGTAAGTCTAATTAGGATTGAATGCTTTGCCCCATTAGTTGATGTAATGAAATAATGCAAAGTTATGTGACCCTCCAACCATAATCATGGTAAATGAATTTGAAACTTTAGGGAATGTGATGAAAGTTCATTAATGCCCCGTATTTTAATAAACATCCTTATTCCAACCTTGTGGCCTTATTTGCAAGATGATTTGCATCTTCATTCAAGGATCTTATAATGTGGTAGAATTACACCTCTTGAAAAGCTTGGATTTCTCTCTGAATTCTTACAAGGATGCTGGTGAGAGCTTCGTCATCCGAAGAAGAGTTTTTCTTGAGATGTTGTAATATAATCATTGAATCTTGAAGCATTGACAAGGTATCTAATTTGGTGTCAATTTCCATCTGAACACCTTGGAGGAAAGAGTAGGATTCCACTTGATTACATTTCATTGTTCGTAGACCCAAGGAAAAGCTACTCACTTGAGTTCCTCTGCGATAAAAAATGAATCCCCCCCTTGCACATGCCACCCATGTACACCCTAAGAATCTTATCGTTAACATATAATAACAATTCAATATATTTCATAAAAATAACTAGGACATTCAATTGATGAAATTAATTATAACACATTTATGCATTGAGAGATTTAGTGCCTATGCCTCAATGATTGGTTTCCTCTTACCTATCTCTCTTGCTTTTGTCTCAACATAAATTACATCTCGATGGCATTCTTTTGACCCATCTATCCATTTTACATAAATCATTGAAGTTAGGATCTATAACTAAAACACAAGTATGATGTATCAAGTGTTAGTTTCAACGATCAACATCCATTTCTAATTGTGAAATGAGTTTATTGTATTCCTATAACCCAACCCTCTACAATCCTACAATGTTTCAATAATTGCAAACATAGAATATACCATAATTTAACTTATACAACGTAACAATTGCATGCTATTTATTTTCCCCTTGTGCTCATGCTCTGCTCATGCAACTTTAGTTCAAATCCTAGCTCTAGCACTTTTCTTTTCTTGGACCACTGGACATGGAGCCATGGGGGTCAACTCCTAATCCACCCATCATTTATGAGGAAGCTCCCAATGCTCAATATCTCATATATATGAAAGTCCTTGTCTCTTCTTCGAGCTCTTCACTTTTTGTTAAGTTTGCAGTGATCCCAAAAGGGAGTTGCCTTACTTCCATTGCTTCAAAATGCAAGGCAACAACTCACTCAGAACAATCCCTTATTAGGAATTTCACTAGTTTATGGCCATCCCCAGGAGCCACTGAATTTTGGTTAACTAAGAAACGGTGGCCCCTAATGAAAGGAAATATCATCCATTATTTATGTGGAAGGGGGTATTATACATTCCATTTCAAAATCAAGGAAGATCGAGACCTTATATTCAATAATGGACCTTACTTTATGGGTCCAATGGTATGTATATGAATAGATGGATTGCAAATCTTGACCCTAGAAGAGATATTCCTTCAACTATTCGAGTTTGGGTTTATTTGCCAAACCTCCCATTGCATTGTTGGAGTGACAAAGACCTAAAAGCTAATGGTAGTACACTTGGAAAGTATATACATAGATATGAACCAAAGGGTGGAATGTATGCTTGTTCACGGATTTCTGTTGAAGTGGATCTAGAAAAGGGTCTCCCCAAATATATAAAATTGGCAATGGATGGGTGGAATCACACTAGAAAATTTAGACTACAAGTAGTTACCATTCAAGTGTAAGGAGTTCCATGAATATGGGAACTTTGCTAGGAATTGAAAACAAGCAAAACCCACCCCACAACCTAGGGAAATAGAAAATGAATGGAAATAGGTGGAGAGAGGAGATAAAAAAACAAGAGCCCCCAGAAGAACTTTGAGTAAAAACTTAGGTTGTTATCAACAACCCAATCAATCCAATTAGTTCAAGTCCTCTCACAATTATATGAAGAAGTTCCATTGGTAGCACCAATCATGGAAGAGGGAGAAATACAAGAGACGGCGAAGGAAGTTAAAAATCAACCTATTTTGGAATAGATAAACTCTAGGCATAAAATAAATGCTTGGATTCCAAAAGAGTTTGTGAAGGAAATCCCAAGTGGCATCATTATAAGAAGAAAGGCAAGACAACAACAGGGAGAGGAAACATAAGATTAAGAAGAAGAGAGGCTTTTCATGAAGAAACAATGCTGCATGGCAGTGGATACCTACCGAGATTAGAAAAGTTGAGTTAGCGTATATCTTGAACCATCTTGAACCCAATGTTACAAAGATCAAGATTACAGTTTAAAACAAAGCTTTAAATAGGCTCCCACTTTAGTTTTAAGTTAATGCATTAACTATTTAAATTAATGCATTACCTATAAATATAATTAAAAAGAGGTTAATATTAAATTGAAATAATTGCAAATTTGCATTTGGAAAGGCTAATTTGTTCCATTTGCAAAGGCGTGGTTGTGTCTGGACTTGTACATCGAATCTGGTTATCTAAACTCAATTGAATGTAATATTTTAAACAACTTCAACCACAATTCTTCTTTGGTATCATTCATCTTTAGGCTAGTGTAATAAATGTTATTTAAAGACCAAATGTCTACGACCGAGCGGTGAAACTTAGTTTAATCTATCAAGAGACAAGATCCAACGGTTATGATATTTAATGATGGAGAGAAATTAGTTTCAAGTAATCCATATTTAATTTGCTAAAACATTAATTTGTAAGGAATAAAAGTTTAAAGAACAATATAGATAGAAGCAGAGCTTCAAGTCCCTGCCTTTGTATCCTTGAAAATAATATCAATTTTTATTTGTTTCGTGTCTAATTGTTATTTGGAAATAAAGAGTTTTATATTGTAATAATCATAAGAAAATATTTGCATTGTGCTTAAAATTAGCAACACTCAATATAGTAGTTGATATGTATATATTATTGTTATTAAATTAAGTGAGTATATATATATATAAGCTACATGCAAAATTATAACAAAAGCACTCAAAGGATGCTAGTTCATAATGAATAATAATTCAAACGATATACACAATTTTTTTATTTAAGTTTGTTGTTCATTACAAGTTTTTCCTTGTTAAATTTTGTTAAAAAAATTATTTCTCATGTATGTTATCTATATTTTAATGAGCATAGCAAGAAGTCCATGAGAAATAAGTTATTTCTCATACATGAGCTTCCTTTATTGGTTACTTTAGAAAGGAAGCTCATCTAAAGTAACCAACCTCTCTTTATTGCATCCGTGGGAAATCTAATATTCAATAAGTTATTCCTTCAATCCAGATAAAAAAGAAAACAAGTCATCAAGCAATTGTGTTTTTGAAACATAAGAACCTTCCTTTTCACCCACCTTTATTATTTACTGGCCATAATTCCACTAAGATCCCAGGATAGATATTAATCACCGCGACACCGTCCAAATCGTGCCCTATATTATCTACATAGGACTTATGTCATCTCTCTATTCTAAGTGTTCCCATCATTGGCGCAAATCTACCTGATTTTGGACTCCAAATATTTTGATTTGGAAGTATTTTCATTATGATGTATTAGAATTATAATTACAATATAACTACATTGAAACATACACATTGGTAAAATATACACACGTAAAATTGGCTATAAGTGGCAAGGGAGGACATAAGTAATATTGCCTCATTCTTCCAATGCCCGTCAACACCAGCATTTTGTTCCCGCAGATAGAGGTAGTGAGGGCATGAAGGGAGAAAATAGATGGCAAAGGTAGGGGTTCAAGTCCAAGAAATACTCAATGGGGCCAAAGGCAAAGATAAAACACCGGCGAGCAAGTTAGAAGGAAGGAGAGGGCTGACGATAAATTAAAAAAGGCATGAAGTGAGAATTCATGCGCTAGGAAAATGAACGAACCCATGCACAAACTTGCTCCGTTTGTAAATGAAAACACCCCAGCTAAAAATATCTAACTCCAACCAACCATCTAACAGAGGAAAATGTGGCATGGATTTAGACGTCTTGAAAGAAGAATATGCAATAAAAGATTGAAAAAACACCGAGTCATCAAGAAGGCAACTTGCCACATGAAGGAGCAAGATTGGAGTACTCATCAAGCACAGACTAACCCGCCAAATCTAGTCGTCCAACAGAGGGGTAAATCCACCAAAACCTAGCAACCACTGGTACACCAACGAGTAGGCTTTAAAAAATGGGCAAGCACAAACTGCACAACTTAGGTGAGTGCATCACGACAGGTGATGTTCAACAAGGAGGAAAGTAGGAAGCCTAGCTCACACAACAAAAAACACAGGATATACACAGAATATAGTCATGTGGAATAAACTATACAAATGTGAATTGTTTGAAGGCCAAGCAACCTCTCAAAGAATTGTTTGAAGGCAAGGAAACCTCTCAGAGTAAGAGCGGCTGATACACCTTATCACATGGAGATTGTGCTTAAGGACTTCCAATCCTAACGCGCCCTCAAGGTAATACACAATTATTCTCTTCACATGCACAAATTATATTGAGTAAGTCATTTTTCAGATACTATAATTACTATAGTTCAAGTGTTGGATTGATAGGCTTTCTAGAGAATAGTAATCAAAAAAATTGAGCCCTTCCTGAGATACCAAGTTAGCATTGTAAACATAAATAACCCAAAAAGAAGCATTGTGAAAAATTGAAACTTCATGTGATCAAATTTCATTAGATAAAAAATGTTAGCACTGTAGAAGAACTCCAAAATGAAGCATATTGTGGAATCCATGGACCTGAAATAAGAGATTCTATAAGTCAGATTTGCACTGAAACATTGCAAAACATAGGAACACAGAAAGAGAGAATTGTGGATAATTGTGAGATTACGCATAGATGAATTATGTTGATGCGTCGGGCTCAAGAACATAATTAACCTTGCAGAGGGAAGGCCTTAGATTCACCGAAGACGCGCTTCCGCCATTCATTAATGTTGTGCTAATCATGGTGACTAAAATTGGGCAAAATTTATATGACAGAGGATCGACCAACAAAGTAAAGTTTCAAAACAACTTCGATTCAACTATTGAGGTCAATGCATATCATATTAGAAGGAGATATATAAATCTCACCGACAACACCTATTTTAGGCGTGGAATGTTGAGTTCATCGTGAAGGTGAATTCCTTGCCAACAATCGATGATGGTAATAATTACATACTTATGAGTAGCAACTCCTTAATAGTATTAGTTCTGATAGTTAAAAAGCAGTTAACTAGTTATGGTAAATTCTATGCAATGCTAGACCACCTGACCACTTCAGTAATTATCAAATATACACAGACATATGTTTTATGAGAAATATCGTATAGTTGTTCCCCCACCTACCATGGATTTCAACAATCAAACTTTCTTCTTCCTGAGTGGTCTTGCTGCGTTTGAAATCAAGACGGAGTTAATTAATCCACCTTAAGCCACAACTCTTGCCAGTTCTCTTTAGGCCTGAACAGTACATCCATATTAGATTTTGATTTTCACAAAAATTGTTAAAAACTTGGAGGCATGCAAGTCGTGGTTAGTCGTGTCAAGTGCAACACATGCAAGTGCAGGAGCTAGTGGTCATGGCAAGAATAGGTGGTGACGTGGAGGTGGTGGTAAGGGCAGGTGGTGTGCAATGCGCCATCCCATAATGGAGACTGTCATCGACCTTAAATATCCTTATTGTGACTAGATATGAGGCCAAATAAGGCCTCAAAGTTTCTCATTGCTCGAAACATAAAAGAATCTATAAACGTTTGGTTAAACTACATTGCAAACCGTGCAGAACTAATAGTTTTTTCACGAAGCGATTTCAATAATCCCTACTGCTAGGAAGGTAGGGACTAATAAGGATTGCCATTTTTTCACATAGCTATAGTATTGTAATGATTATATTTATTGTCCAAATCCGTGAGAAATTTTGGTTTTGTTTACAAAGCGAAGATGTTTCATATTCTTTAAATTTCATTGAGAAGGAGCTTATGGAGCTTATGGAGCTTATAATGGAGGTCATTTACACATATAAAGTAAATTTGATTAATCCAGAGTTGTGCACATTTTTTTTACCAACTATTTTGCCTTGGAATTTGGCTATATTTTTTATCATATCTACTCATCATTGACTATTCCATTAACAAGTTGCAATTCATCAAGAAGACCTGAATGGATAGCGATTTGCACCGAAATCAAAGCTAGGATACAAATGCCCACTGAATAAAATATTTTGCAATACTTTTCAATACTTTTACAGCTTGGTGCGTAGTGGCCATAGGTTGATCTGAAAATGATGATGGATGGTATACATCAAGGACCATGGGATCCAAGCATTGATGGTTGGTTTCATACACCATTGGTGTTTTGGAGGGTGCAGCTGAGGCAATGGAATCCATGCATTCCTTGGCATGATGGATTGTCTTGGATTTCATTGATGTTGTTGGAGTGCAGTGGTGGTTGTCATAGTCACATTGCATTCATCATATTCACTTGGGATCCTAGCATTCTTCCCAATTGTTTCAATTGGGAGGAACATGCATTCTTAGTTGCAAAGATAGTGGAGTCACTCAATGGGGAGGTGGTTATGTTCAGAGTGGCACATAGGAAGCATGATGGACCAATTGAATTCTAATGCTATGTCACTTCAATAACAAAATCTCAATGGTGAGAAGTCATTGATTGGTTTCATGTTTTCTATGGAGTTGATGTCTTTGCTTGAGGGAAAGCAAACTTGGGAGGGGAGGACTGTAATGTCCCCTCCCTAAGGGATCCATGGTCATCCTACTAACTTTTCAACACCTATAGGTTATGGAAAAAATTTAATAAGTGAAGGGGTTAATTTTGAATGCATTAATTGTCAAGTTTTATTAATTTTGAAACTTAGGATAGTGTGTAATGTATTAAATGTAAATATTTTATTATTATTTAATTTTGTAATGAGTGGATATGCTTAGGTAGCCCAAGAGGGAACATAAGAGATCTTGTGGACCCTATGAGTTTTCATCCACAATGGAAACTAGAAGAAAATCCAAGAAAATCAATAAATCCACTAAAACGATGGAACGCAGCATAAAAGCAGGAAAAAACTCAGAAAATCAGAAAGCAACAGGAAAGAAGGAAAGCTCATAAAAACATAAAGAAGAAGAAAAGCATGAAATATCATAAAAGCAGAAAGAAAGCAGAGCAAATCCAAGAAAAGCAAGACGTTTCCAAAAGCAGGAAAAGCAGACAAAGCAGAAAGGCAATAAAGCAAGGAAAAAGAAAGGTAAAAGTTGCAAGTTCTAAATCAGTCAATGAGGGCACATTGGTTGAGGTTGATGACCACATTCATTGTATCTTAAAGTAAATTCAGCCTATAAAAGAAGGAAGGGTGCACCCACTCACATATTTTGTCCATTTTTTATTTGCATTGCGAGCTCTGAAGCTTCTCAGGACTTGGGAGATGTGCCCTTGCTGATATTCATTCTACCAGTGGATTCAATATAATCATTGTCACGTCCCCTCCCATACTACCAGCTAGATGGAGAGGATCGTGAGGTTAAATCGGGCATCCAGTCCCATACATTATAAACAAATATTCAAATTAAAAGAAGATGAACATATGCAAATGCATAACCATTTGAAAACATAGCGGAAGTAAATTCATTTAACACATCCACATACATTCATAATATTCATCAAATGATAATTGCAAATTTAACACAAGAGAATACTCATCTTATGCGAAAGTAGTCCCACGCAACTGGCTATGCAACTGCAACGTTCCACCCAACCGTAGGCCAGTGTGCTCCTCAATTTCTCAGCACCACTGCCACCCCCGAGCTGGGCATGATCTCTACAAGGAACTAGGGAAAAGCAGACTCACACATAGCCAAGCATACACCAAGATGAGCCAAGCCAATCTACAATTGGGTTTATCAGGCTGCTAGGAGATGGAAAGGAAGAGTTGCTAAGCTAGTGAGCTCCAGCACAGAGCCAGGGATCACCTTGCAAGATCTATCTAGCTTGGCACCCACAATACCTACACACCTAGCACCAGGAAGTATTCTTTTCACTGCTATACAGTCCCTCAAGCCATACCTTCCCTATCTAGTGCTCTCAAGGTATGCATAGAAGAGTAACCAAAGCCCTCTTGATCTTCTTGAGAGGTTGTCTCCCCCACTAGGTTTATCAAGCCACTTCTGTCCACTACCACTCCCAAAACTTCAGCTCACAGGTTCAAACCAAAAACGAGGATGTACATAACAGCAGAACATAGTTATGGGGCAGGATAAAACGTTTTACAGTGAGGTGCATGAGATGGGGTTTCAGCTAACTCAGAAAATTGTGGGAACCCACAAAACGAAATGGGAAGTTGGGGAACAACCCAGGGAAGCCAATTCCGTTTTTAGAAAAACGTCCTTGGACATTCGGGGGCAAAAACGACCTCCATACAGTCCCCAAATCGTGGCCCTTCTCTCCCAAGCTACTGTGTATGCAAAAACGAACTCCCAGGCATGGAAAAATGCAGGATTTGGATGAAAAACGTGTAGGGAAAGACCCAGCTAGCTCCAACTGTGTGAATGAGTGAAGACTGACTGTTCAGAATGGATTTGGGCACCATTTCGTGGGTGTTTTCTTTCCCAAGGAGACAAAACACGAATTTCCAAGTTGATGGCTTGCCCATGCACGAAAATGGCTGCCATACTTCTCCAATCCCAAGACATTAACTGCCCCAACCAATCTTTGGAAGAATTAAATGATTGGGTGAATGAGACAAAAATGGATAGTTAAGAGTTCATGGGTTTTCTCATTGACACATGGGCTGACCCTAGTGGATCAAGGGTTTGGTTATTTCCCCTCCCTATTCCTTGGAGGATCATGCCCCATCTCTTTGTTTCGTTGCATAGCTAGTTGTGGGTATTTTTCATTAAAATTCGTATTTACATGATGTCTTATTTACATCGTGCCCATCTAGCACAAGAACCATAGGCATCTATTTCTTTAATTGCCGATACATAAAACGCTAAATCAATGGTGGGGCCTTGGCCTTGAGCTCCTCACCATGATTGAATTACAATATTTACATCATTTACGATTTAATGTGAAGGGGGGTCAAAATGGGGACGTGACAATCATGAGGAGTAAAGCATACAACCCTACTTAATGAATCTAATTGTAGATCCTTTCCAGTGTCATCCAAGATCTCTCTTGTCCAGTGTTGCAGATTCATCCATTGGAGCAATTTCTTCATGTATTTGATCTTGCCTTTGTTATTGGAGGTTGATAGCGACGCTATGGGTATGGATGATATATATGATGATTTGTAATTTAATGAGTACTCTCCAAAAATCAATATTCTTATGTGATTAACAACTCTTCGAATTATCTTTTTACATGTTGGAAGTATTTTTGTGCCTATGCTCATTATAGCATTAAAATTGACTAGTTGTTATACCTCAAAGTTACACATTGAGCCCTAGTGTCGCATCTTTGTACCATGTGACCTAGCGACGCTTCTCCCTAATGACCATCATACATTATTAGCTCCCTCCTTGGTCGCATCTGGACACCTAGGAGCAAAATCCATTGACTGAATGCCGAAGACATGACCTTATCTGCCACGTGTCACAACAGCTGACCCTATCTGCATATATTTTCACGCTCTGCACATCAACTGGGTAGCGAAAATTAGGGTTTTCGCGCTATGCTCAGTCCCTGGGGCGCGATAATCTAGATTATTTCCACGTTATTCTCAGACCTAGGGGCACAAAAATGCCTTTTTGGCCTTTTTCCATTAATCATGGATCTCATCCTTCGAGAGATTTTCTTGGGATTATTAGCCCTGATTCGATCCCAACCCCCTCTCCCTGTTTAGTTTGGATGATCCACTAAGCACTCATTAGATCCACCTTACTCTCCTTATGGTTAACCCTTCCAAACACTATAAAGGAGAGGCCTTCCATGAGCCAAGGGGGGGACTTTTGGGGCATCCAACCTATGATCTTGAGACTTTTGCAGAGATAGCTAGAGGAGGAACTTGGAGCTGAAAGTTGGCTTGGACATCAAGCAATCATTGTAAGCATTATCAAGTTTCCAATAAAGATAACTTGTCTTGTTTCCAAATTTGTGTATGTTGATTATGATTCAATTATATGATTTGTATCTAGCTAGATATAGATTCTAACTTGTAATTCAAGGTACTTGGAGAATTATATATGCTTGTATCTTGTATGATCTTAACAGGCTCATCGCGAGGACTTCGAGATCTGGACTACAAGCGGGACAAACATCAGAGTGAAAGGTCAGTCATCTTTTCTCACATTCTTCAATACTGAAATCTTGAAATACTTGTTTGATCTAGGATTTAAGATAGCATTTGTTTCATTTTTGTCTTAGATTAGAGTTAGTTTACCCTGCTTTAACCTAAGAGGGCTTCTTTCTATCCATAGGAAGAAACATCTACAACAAAAACTGGCAACTCCGCTGGTTTGAACCCCTTTGTTTTGAGTTTTTTTACTTTCATCCATTTTTTATTGTGAATTTGCTCTCCTTTCAAAATAGTCGTGAAAGTTGGTCTTTTAGACCCTCATTCACTCCCCTCCTCTCTGCATCAGACCTCTGTCAGTGAACAGTGAGTCCTCTGGGTTGGAAAACCATGGAAAAGTCAAAATATTTTCTTAAACTCCCACCTTCATCCTCCTTTTGAACATTTCCGCGCCCCTTACACTTCTTACAGAGCGAAAATTATCAGATTTTCGCCACCCAGCCACTTTCCAGAACGCGATAATTCCCAATTATCGCGCCTGGGCTGCTTGCAGCTACGCGAAAATCTCTGTAGAAAGGAATTTTTTTAAGTTTGCTTGGTTACCTTCATTCAAGTTTTGGTTTCTCTGTTTCTGATTGATGTTCTTATATTTATCAGACACCTATAACCTGCCCAGCTGCAACATATCACTTGCATTTAATTTCTATTTGAAGTTTTCCAGTCTTTGCTTAGTCTCAATAACTCTTTCGTAGAAACATTGGACATTTTAGGTTTTTAGGTCACTGTTCCAACCATCCCTATTTACTCATTACCTTTTACATCTTGTCTTCACATTTCTTTTGTCACCTTTCAGCAAAGTTGCAAGTGTCTTTTGGTTTGTTTTGTTTATTTTCGAGCTTGGATTTTTGGAATTTTGAGACATTGTACCCAGTTTGACCACCTCCTTACCATTTTTTGCAATTGATTGGTCATTTCAAGACAGTCAAGCTTATTTGTTGTCTGTCAAATTCCTTGATTGCATTATAGCAGAGATTATATTGTTCTTACAGAAGTAGCTTTCCATTCCTGTTATGAAAAATCACTATTGGAAGACTTTTTGGAACATGTTCTCTTTTTGTTGAAAAGATCAAGTTTGAAATCTTGCATTTAGGAAGTGAATCAGTTTTCATTACTTGTCACACACTTTGCATCAGTTGTAGATCGGTTTTATCTTGAAAGTAGTTACATTAGTTTGGCTTATTCAAAAAAAGAAAACAATTTTTTTGGAGTGGTTTTTACATTTCGTTGAAAACGTTCGTGCTTACATTTGATCGAAGAACTCTCTCTTTTCTTAGCTAGAATTCATCGAAAAGAAAGGCTTGTTTTGATTCATGTTCATTTGCATGGTTTGAGTCATCATAACACCATCAAGTTGCACTCCCATCACCCGATTGAGTAATACAACCATTAAAATTTACACTCCCTAACTCAACACACTTTAACCTCACTTGAGGAGAAAAAGAATTTGGTAGTTAGGTAGGACACCGGGGATAGGCATCCAAATAATTCCCCCTTGTGATTTTTCATCTGAGACATAGTTTTTATCCTCTAGGGTGCTAAAATCCTCTTGTACTTGTTGACACGGTCATCGACCAGTTTGTGGAGGGGCCTCCTATTTTTTTGGGGGTTAAGCCACAAGGATTGATTCCGGATGGACTTTGTGGAATGCCGCACTCCACTTAGCGCCTAAGGCTATCGATCCATTGTATTCCTTGTACTCTACCATATTGGTGATACAAGGGCGATAAGATAGAAGTGTTGAATAACCTTCTCCGACGTGCCATGAACGAGGTAGCCTAGTGACTTTTCTTCTAGGGCCCATTTACCCAGGATCCCTTTCGGTAGAGGGATATCCTTCCATTATTGGTCTCTCATTTCGCATTGTTCGACATGGATTTCATCACCTTGCGAAGGATACGATTTGTCGAAGTCTCCAACTCTTAGTTAGGGAGTTTTCTTGCTATTTCACCTTTTTTAGAGGGTCTTTTTCTTTTTAGTGCTACTTGTTGGCATTCTGGCCATTTTTTGTTTCAGCTCGCTTACTGTGACGCCGATCCCAGTACAGTTTTTTGATCTTGCTTTTTTGGCTTGTAAGACTTGTCTTTTTCTAACTCCCCTTTTGCACACTCGGCTGCTTTAGGGTTTTTGAGTTCTTTTTTACGAGACTGTCCCCAAAACTTGTAATCTCATCATCATGGCTGATCAAAGGAGATCATGGAGACAACAGGGACGAAGCCCTGACCCACCACCATGGGCTTTTGGTCTGCCTGCGTCACGTATTCCTGCCCCTACCGGCCACAGTGCTGGTTGGGGGATCATTCCACCACTTGTCAGTAGTACATCTCTAGTTGCTTCTGTACCCATAGACCATGGCACCATCTCAGAACCTCTTACAGTCACTAAAACTAGTAGTCCACCTGAGATTCATGCTATACCACAACCCATTGTCGTTCCATAAATTCCCACCACAGTGGACACTACATTAGCTGCTGAAGTCAATACTTCACATGATGTTACATCGGAGGACCTTATCCTCCCAGAGACTAGCACTACACCACACTCGACCGCATTATATGATGTCTGAAGGGTACATTGAGACTATTGAAGGATCTGATGAGGACACGACAGATTTTATTTGAGTCCCGAGAGGATACGTTGAAATCATTGAAGAAACTGAACTACCTCCTACACCATTTCATTCTGATTTTGAATTTCCTACCGCAGAGGTGGAACTTCCACCTGCCACCACTACACCATCAGGTATCCATACTTACGAAATGGGCTCTTCTAGTAATATACCGTTCACGGTGTCCTTCCCTAATCTCCCTTCAGGACATGAGATCATGGCATCAATCCAATCCAGTATGGTTAGCCTAGCTAATTCACCCCTAGCATTGGAACAATTTAGACGTGATACAACTCAAATGCTCATATCGACTTCCCAATACCCCCCTGCACGTACCTCTCCAACGACACATCCTCCTGGTTACCGAGCTCCCCTTCATCCATCTAGCACATAGTATCACGAATCCTACGTCGATGGATCCGGACCCTCAGACTAGACTATACCTGAACTCCTTCTGGACCCCAATAGGACAACTCACATTTTTTATCCAGCCTCCGCTTTATGGGATACAAATTCGGGCCAAGCCTTCGATGATCTTCGCACCTTTCCAATTCCTATGGATGTGACACCTGACAGTCCTCGGTTATACTCCCCACACTTATTGTCGCACAATATGTTCGGCTTAAATTCAGGGGACGCACCCCTCATGAGGGATAACCCAATCTTTTCACCGTCACCATCCGGAACTCATGAAAGATCCCCTTCACAATTTGGCACCTTTGGTGCAGTTGGCCAATCTGCACTACCTCACTCGTCTAGTGTTAGTATTGGAAGAACATCTATCCATACTGTTGGATCACCTATTCTGACTAGAGGCACACCTTCGGCCACCATATATACCATTTCCAGAGGACAACCATCTATTGGAACCGTTGGTCCCAATAACCAACCTCCTCCGGCCGGATCATCGATCACACCTGTTGGAGGACAACCAATTGGTGCCACCCCAACCGGGGCTACTCAACAAACACCTCCATCTTTTCCATCGGCTCAGCAAGGCCCACATACACACCTTCTGGAGGTATCCCACTTGTTAACGCCCAAATGGAACCATTCAACAACCCCCTCCATCAACATCATCTACTCAGTTGGGTACATATAATTCACCTGGCAGTGGACAACCTCATGTTGGTATCCCAACCAGAACCAATTTCCAACATCCCTCGTCAGGTACAATTCCTTCTTGGGGACCTCAAATCCCACAGAGTGGGGGGTACTCTTTATTCGGAAACTGGAATCAAGCTGGGGGGGGAACCCAATCAACCTTTCTTTCCCCCTAACTTGAACCCCGGAATTCCTTATCCTAACACCGCGAATACTCCATGGAACCCACCTCTTAATCAAGGTGGAACCAACATTCCATGGATTCCATTCTTTCAGGCATCCCCTAACACAGGTATGGGCAATCCACCACCTAATCAAGGAGTTGGAATTATTCCTGGGACACAACTATCCCAGGGAACTATACCCAATCAAGGAACTGGAAACATTCCTGGGACACAACAATCCCAGGGATCTATACCTGCTATCCCCACCCAGCAGAATATCCAACAACCGGTCACTACTATGATTCTGAATCAGACAATAAATCCTATGATTCTGAATACACCATCAGTTAACTAGATGGTCTACTACCCTCAGAATTTTCAGCAGTATCCTGCGGGAAACATGTATGGGTACAATATGTAGCAATATGCCATGCAGGGTCCCATAGGTATCCCTACATCCTACAATTATTACTCATACCCACAACCTAATTGGTAGCTTCCATTTTTTGCCACACTCAACCTACCTGACTTGTCTAGACTTATTAACGATTTGATATGGCACGAACCACATTGGCCACCCATCCCGACCAAACTACCATCAGACATTCCAAAGTTTGATGCCAAGTCCGAGGAAGACCCCAAGAACCACGTTATGACTTTCCATCTTTGGTGTTCATCTAACTCATTGATGGGTGACTCCATTCGGTTACGGCTCTTCCAGCGCACGCTTACCAGCACGGTATCAAAATGGTATATCGAGCTGCCACAGTACTCTTTTCGAGATTTCAATACCCTAGCTATGCATTTTTTGACACATTTCCAACTCCCCATCCGATACAAGACTGGAACAGACCTGTTGACTTCATTGCGTCAAACCACTTCCACGCATATATCTGACCATATCCATGAGTGGTGCCAACGCCTAAGGTTAATCAAGGCACCCATCCTGGACCAATTACTCATTGATTGGTCCACTAAGTCATTTTTTCCTCCCATCGCCAGGGCTATTGCCATGGGCAGACCTGTCACAGAGGAACAAGCGATTTCTCGCGCTTAGTATAAGGATTTGGTGTATACCCAATCTAGAAC
This sequence comes from Larix kaempferi, assembly GCA_027924585.1. NCBI lineage: Eukaryota > Viridiplantae > Streptophyta > Pinopsida > Pinales > Pinaceae > Larix > Larix kaempferi. The sequence goes on from BSBM01000526.1 coordinate 8,776,097, forward strand.
CTTATATGAGCTTATTCATCACACCTCCCACACTGCCACTGATCCAACCAAGCCCACCACTGAACCACCCATTGATGGTATCGTCGGTTCAGTAAAGGCCCAGCCTACGAACAAATCGAGTGGGCAGCCCCATAATGATGCCCCACCACCGAACCAGGCTAATCCTAAAACCTCCACCCCTCCTATTGCTTCCTCTGAAATGAACACGGTCCAATATTCGTCACAATAATCCGGAGGAAAGAAGAAGAATAATCAAGGAAAATCTAAGAAACCTCCCAACCAGCAGGAAAACCCCAAGCCACAACAAACCAACAATGATCAAAAACCACGTCGGAAAGCGAATTTTCCCTGCCTTATTTTTCAGGAAGACCACTATACATGTGACTGTCCTTACAAGGAGGAAGTCAATAAATTTGTCAAAGGGTCTTCCCGCCCGGCAGTGCTAACTGATCCTTTCCCCCATCAGTAGCAACAAATGGTTACTCACAATCCCCCATAAGGGGGCACTCCGAACAACCCACCCCGTGGAGAAACATCTGCAAACCGTGATATTTTGATGATGAGTAATGAGGAGATCCATATATCCACTCGAGCAAGGATGTACGATACCCCTCCAAGTTCAAACAAAGTGCGGACAGCCCATGGCAAGTCTCCTCCTGAAGATCCTCCTCTCACACCTCCCCCCAATGGTCATCTCCATATTGAGAGGCCTGTCACTGATACGGTGCTATGCCCACCCACGGGCACCATCCGAAAGGCGACATTTAACCCTAACGCCTGAGCGGGACAAAATTACAATATTATTGAGGACCTAGCTCAAGCACCATGTGCGATGTCGACTCTCGAGGTTCTACAACATTGTCCCACACAGCGTAGGACCTTACTTTCAGCACTAGGGGCAGTGGACCCAGATACTTCTAACACGATCATGTTTAACTTGGATTATTTTAAGCCTAAGCTTTCCCAACAGTTAGCCTTCCAGATCTAGACGAAGATCCGTGGGAACAACATTCATCGCACTGTCCTAGACGAGGGTGCTTCCACGTCGATCATGTCCTTGACTTATTGGAGAGCCATAGGCTCACCCAAGGTTACACCTTCTCCTACCACTCTTGAAGCATTTGAAGGACACGGTTTTCAGCCATACAGACTCATCCCTGCACTTTCCATTGAACTAGGGGGAAAGACCATTTCTATCCACGTCGAAGTCGTAGATGCGCCATTATACTATAATCTTCTACTCGGTTGGAACTGGTTCTATGCCATGACCACCGTCGCATCCTTCGTCGTCTTCCAACTAGTATAGTTTCCTCATCAAGGGAAAATTGTCACTATAGATCAGTTGGATTTTTGTACTCTGGACATTCATCAGAATTCCGCCCACAATGTCCCGTTGCTAGGTCAATCCCAGCACTGTTTTGAACATATTGTTGGTCTTATGAAGGAATCCTCCCTCATAGGGGTATTTCCGAAACTTAGAACCCCTGTCTTTTCCATAAACATGATATCGTCGAGTGTTATTCCATCCAATGAACCTACTAATTCACGGGTGATACCAAGTCCTACAAAGCTTGAAACCTATGGCAGTTCCATGCCATTGAACAGGAACCTCGCGACTTACCAGGCGATCCAGTCAGCCACAGATTGGGTCGATTCTGTTACACATCACGCAGTGGCACATCTATCGTCTGAGGCTGGTCCATCGTCGCCATTTATTGATCCTCTCACATAGATTTTTCCTTCCGACAAATCTATTATGGAGGTCATGTGCATCAATGAACCACCTTGGGAAGATTACCACCATCGGTCTTCTTTCCCAACTATCCAGGCGATCGAACAAGATGACAAATCTAGTAGTTCACTTGAAGTTGTCAAACCCAAGTTTCCCACTTCATTCGACGATATTTTCTCTGAGGGAAACTTGGCCAACATCATGGAAACCACTCCTATTGACATTTCGGTTAAACCTGGTGTCGTGGAGAATATTCACATAGGCAAGACATGCACTCCCACTGAGGTGGAGTTTTATACTGCCTTATTCAAAGAATTATGCGACGTGTTTGCTTGGAGTTATGAAGAGATGCCAGGAATAGACCCATCAATCGTGGTCCAAAAAATCCAAACTTTTCCTTGTGCTCGACCTGTTCGACAGAAACTTCGTCCCGTTCATCCCCTCAAAGCAGCGGCTATCAAGGCAGAAGTTGAAAAACTTATGCATGCTGGTCATATCTATCCTGTCTCGTTGACAAACTGGGTGTCTAACATCGTTCCCGTAGCAAAGAAACAGGGTACGACTAGAGTCTGCGTTGATTAATGAGACTTGAATAAACCTTGTCCAAAATACAACTACCCAACTCCGTTTATCGAACAGATTATTGATAACTGTGCTGGAAGTGTCATCTTTTCATTCATGGATGGCTTCTCTGGCTATAATCAGATAGAGATACTCCCTGCAGACCAACATAAGACAACCTTCATTTGTCCATGGGGGACCTTTGTGTACCTAAAGCTACCCTTTGGCCTTAAGAATGTTGGGGCAACTTTCCAACGGGCAATGTTGTACGCATTTCATGACATTAAGCATATTGTGGAACCATATCTCGATGACCTCCCCGCCCATTCTCAAACTCGGAATGATCATCCGTATCATTTGAGCGCCATCTTTTCAAGGTGTCGCCACTACAATATTCACTTAAATCCACTCAAATGCATCTTTTGTGTTGAAGCCGGAAGACTTTTGGGATTCATTATCTCCAAGGATGGCATACGCCTAGACCCAACAAAGGTAGAATCCATTCTAGCCCTGCCTTCACCCACCGACATTCCAACACTCCAAAGTTTGCAAGGGCATGCAAACTTTCTACGCCGTTTCGTTTGCAATTTTTCCGAGATAACAAGGGGCTACATGAGGCTTCTGAAAAAGGAGATCCCTTTCATCTGGGATGACAAAGCCCAACAATCCTTTGACAATTTGAAGGCAGCCCTCACTAAGGATCCCGTAATTCAACCCCCCAACTATACATAGGATTACATCTTGTATCTCGCAGCTTCCACTTCCACCATTGGCATGGTGTTAGCCCAGGGAGACGCTAATGTCATAGAACATGTGGTTTATTATCTCAGTAAGAGTCTTCTCGACACCGAAACCCGCTACTCGCATGTTGAAAAGCTAGCTCTGGCCACAATTTTTGTTGTCCAAAGGTTCGGCCATTACATTCTAATCCTCAAGACCACTGTCATAGCAGATTTCAATCCAATGTACTACATCCTCACACGCCAAGTGCTTGGGGGCAAATATTCTTGTTGGATTGCTGTCCTTCAAGAGTTTGACTTGGAATTTGCCAAGGAAAAATCCAAGAAATCTTTGGTCTTCGCAGAGCTGATTTGTACTTTGCCCCATGTCACTGAGCAATCGGAGCCCATCGATTCTCTCCCAGACGAATCGTTGTTTCTCATTGGCACGTCTGATCCTTGGTATGGGGATATCATTCTGTATCTCCAAACCCAACGCTTTCGGCCCGAACTCAATTGGGATGAACGTCGCCGTATCAGACACCATGCTAAGTATTACCTTTTTATTAGCGATACTCTGTATCGTCGTGGTGTTGACACCGTTCTATGATGTTGTCTAACTTTGGACAAGGCTGAACACATTCTCAATGACTGTCACTCTAGAGCATGTGGCGATAACCTCTCTGGGATGGCTATGGCCAAGAAGATTTTATGCGCGGGATATTTTTGGCCCTTGATTTTCAAAGATTGCATTGAAATGGTCAAGAATTGTCCTCCCTGCCAATTTTTCCATAGTAAGAAGCGCTCACACCCTGCTCCACTTCATCATGTTGTTGCCGTCGGCCCCTTTTCCAAATGGGGCATTGATTTCATGCATTGTAAGCCCATTTCAGCTAGGGGGCATGGCTATGTCATAGTAGCCGTAGATTATTTCAAAAAATGGGCTAAAGCGATGCCTACTTTTGCAGAAGATGGAAAAACAACAGCACAGTTCATATTCAACCATGTTATAGCTAGGTTCGGATTTCCACAATCTATTGTGACCGATCACGGTTTCCATTTTAGGAACTAGATGACTGAAGAATTGACTGCCAAGTTGGGTTTTTGTCACAAAAACTCAACCCCGTATTACCCGCAAGCGAACCGCCAAGTAGAGGCCATAAACAAGGTCTTGAAGCGCATGATTCAATGCATTGTAGGTACCCAGAAGACAAATTGGCACTTGGCTCTTTTTTCAGCCCTGTGGGCCTACCGAACCTCAGTAAAAAATGCAACCGGGTTCACACCATTTCAACTGGTGTATGGCCTGGAAGCTATTTTACCGATTGAATGTGAAATTCCATCACTGAAGGTAGCCGTTGAGCTACTTCCCAATACAACCTCTAAGGAGGAACGGTTTCTGTATCTAGCCAAGTTAGATGAGATTCACCGCGATGTCGCTCTAGCTAATGAAGCCCACAAGAAACACGTCAAAGCACAATACGATAAGTCCGTTCAACCCCAGATCTTTAACGAGGGAGACCTAGTCCTTACATACGGCCAAATGCATGACAAGTTAGGAAAAGGCAAGCTAGAGTCGATGTGGTACGGTCCCTTTATCGTGAAATGCGTATTGGAAAAAGGAGCTTACGAGCTCATCGACTGTGATGGCACACCTTTGGCATGGCCCCGCAACAAGATGTACCTAAAATGATTCTACGCGTAGGTTTACCCTGCATGAGACATCTTCTACAAAGTGTACTTAGCTTATTTTCAGTTATTTCTTTTTTTGTGTGTGTGTGCATGGATTTTATTTCATGTACCTTTATTTACCTTGACTTGTGCTTCTATGCGCAGATGTCAGCTTACCACAGATTCGCAGATGGCACTAGCCGACATACCCGGAACCTTGCTTCCGCAGCATGGGTTATCTATTCTCCTACTAGCGAGTTGCTATCCTCAGGTGGCACTTGCTTGGGCCCCGCAACCAACAACATTGTAGAGTACCATGCAGTCATCAGACTCTTAACTAAATTTGCTTCCCTTGGAATCCGCACCTTTTCAGTCTACTTGGATTCCCAACTCATGGTATCCCATCTGAACCGTGTCTACACTATCCGTGATCCTATGTTACTTCGTTTATTTAGAAGGGTACGCCTCTTGGAACGATCATTTGATTATATTTCATATCAACATGTACCGAGAAAATTCAATATTGTAGCTGACTCATTAGCTAACTACATATTGGATTGGCATCTAGCTCATACATAAAATACATCATAAACAAACACACAAGCCATTGTAAATAAACAAGTCATAGAAATAGGTCCACATGTATATAATCACATATAAAATGTTTGTTCTGAATGCATATAATAAGATGTGTCCAAAGACAAAATTTGGGATCTCATCCCATATAAAAATTGGCCCTCTGGCCTACATATCGTGTACATGCCGCTAAAAATAAATACTGCTATCTAAAAAGACTAACCATCATCCTCGCGTTGCTAGTGGTAGCATACTAGTGCTCTGGCTACCTGACGGAGCAGTTGGCCGATACACCTTGGCACACCTACGGTATGCCTCTCGAGATGGAGAGGGATGTCATCCATCCTCATAACAGGGACTCCCAAAGTCAGATCCTGAAGGCTCCATTCTACATCGCGAATACCTCTTGCTTCCTCCTCGTCCTCCTCCTCCTCCTCATCAGCAACATGATGCTGGACTCCTCCTTGGTGTAGCGGCGAGTAGCATGCTGGCCTCCTTGGTCCACGATCTACGGTATGCACATGTACATACGTTAGATCTTTCTGCACATCGAAAAATCACTAAAAAATCATATATTAAAAAATATTATAAAACACAACAGTGAAGGTCACCTGAATTGTCCCAATCCTCATCCTCAGGCAGTGCTAAGTCAATGTCCTCATGAAATTCCACCGCTTCATAGGGGAAGTCCTCAATCATAATGATTCGCTCCTCGAGCCATGAGAAGAAATCTTCGCCAAATGCTAAGACTTGTGGCTTGTTGAGCCGTCCTGCATAATCACTCCATCTCCCCATCCGAGGCTCGGTCGCAGGGCGAATAGGCATGGATACCCGAGGACACAACAATGGCACCCTCTCCAGGAAGAAGGTGACCAGGATACTCCCGTACCCAAACTAGCGAGTGTCCCCATTTCTACACTTGGCGACTTGTTCCTTGAGGTTGGTTAGGACCCCTTCGCACCAGTTGAATAGTGTCGGTGCCATGCACTCTACAACAAGAGTCATTTTCCCCCATGTTGCATGGTGAGGACCCACACTACCCACTGCTCATGTAATGGCAAACAATATGGTTCTCATCGGAAGCTCCATCACGTCTTTGATGGGCACTTTCCCACTTTTCTTCTGGGAACCTTGTATGCAGTAACGACCAATCAAATCACTTGTACTCTCTTCCGAGGCCCTGTGCCCAGATAAGTTAACCCTTGCCCCTCTCTTAGAGAGGTCAGTGAGGAAGTAGATGTCTTCGAGCTCAATCTCGAGAGTGTGTTCCCCGATCTGGAAAGCCTGAGTATTACTATCCCACAATTGTATTATGTGATTTAGAAGCCTTCCTTGCTTCCGAATACCCCTGGCCTTGAAGAACTTGAGTAACCCGCATTCACGCAAGGCGGTCAGTGTCATTTGATCATTTGCATCCAATCGATCATCCTCTTCATGTTCCCTCTCTTTCCAATCAACCATCTTTACTCAGACAAGTTGTAAAACACTAAGAAAAGCCAAACAAAGCATCTATTAGAAGATGGCAACCTGATTTCATCTTCAGCAACTGAAAACACTTAGACATTTTTCTTCTCTGTCGATTTTCGCGTTGCACGGGTCTGGCACTGCGCGGTAACTGGTAATTATCGCGCTTCAGCTCGACCTTACCATGCGATAATCGAGAGTTTATCGTGCTTCATGATATGGGAACAACGCGAAAATTCTTGAGGGCGAAAATGATGCCCTAGGCTCTTTCCTAGAAAAAAGAAAAATGCCCTGAAACTGATAAATGCTGATATGAAATGAAAGAGAAGAGCAAGAGCAATTACCTGGTTTAGACAGCGGTCGAAACAGTGCCCTGGATCTCTGGATATCTCTGCTGGAAGATTTTCCCTCTCCAAGGTAATTTTCCTCTTTGGATGAAATAGCCAAGATAAAATGAATCATTTCCTGTTTTACCCTTCTTTTATACATCTAAAGAGTCATTTTTTATTATTATTTTATTATAAAAACCCTTTTTGAGTCAAATTTTCCATATTACTAATGTCTTGTTTTCCAAGGTGGTTGACCAATTTTTGGCAGGATCTTTTACGTTGTTCACACCGGTTTTGAGACATTTTTGACCTTCATTTTGAGCTTACTTTTTACTTTTTCATGCTTTGGATCCAAACATGAAAAAGATTCCAAGCGTTTTTTTACACATTAGTCGTGCTTGTTAAACCGTAGAAAAATGGTGTCGAGCTTAGTCAACTTTACTCGTGCTCATAAAACAATGAGGAAAGTATCATTTTGGTCTTTTTTCGGGCCAAAGTGATTAAAAATTATGAAAAAGACCATTGGAGTTCTCTTTAAGCTCTTTTCGGACTCCCTCGTTGCGAAAAGATTGCCAAGTGCACTTGTCTCTTTCACACTTGTAAAAGTATTTGAAAGGATGTCTATTCGGTGATAGGTTACCCCTTTTTTAGCCCGTCTAGACTATTTATGAGAAAGGAATACCTCAGTCAACTTTTTGACTGGGAGAGTTCTCTCAGGAGTTGTTTTACACTTTTTCGGGACTTGGGGACTAAATTTTTGAAAAAGTGCATTTTGGAGCCTTCTTTAAGTTTTTCAGACTCTCTAAATATGAAAAACTACCGAGTTTTCCTTCCTTGGATTCGTTAAAATTCAACATCAAAGGGCCCACTTTGGGACGAACCCCTCCTTTCTCAGGTTCGTAAAACATATGAGATTGGACTCATCCGTCAGATGATCTATACCGAGCATCTGTTATCCTCTTCAAGCTCGTACAACAACAAAGAGGTGCTCGTCCATCATGGCGGGGAAAAATGGGAAATGAGTCAAGTTTACCTTGTTGGCAGCTTGTCAGCCGTCACCTTTGAACATGGCATGCATCCTCATCTTGTCTTCTTTGGGTATTGATCTTTTCCTGCCGAGTTATGATCATATTCCCGAGTCGTCTCTTTGGCCATGAGTCCACTCGTCTTGTGGTTGTTCTTTGTTGTCTATAATCCCTACTACCAAGTTCTACTTCGTGTCATTACATGTTCAAAGGGTCTGCGTTGCTTCGAGTCATCCATTATGTCAAATATTCCATTGTGTCAGTACATGTCCTTTTGTTCCATTATTACACACCTCTCTCATACCGATTTCGTGTCAATGATGTTGGATTCATCACGGCCCACCTTTGACGAGTCTATTCAGGTCGACGCCAAATCACTATCTAGGAATTAGACTTAGGAATCAACCATCAGTACCTTGGTGCCTGCATGCCTTAATGGCAAGTTTCCTCATGTTCGACAGTGGGTTTTAATCATTGACCTCTGATCGAATGATCTCACGGATGTTCGACGTCAACTCATCTATTCGCATTTGGTTGAGATGTACTAGGGATACCTTGGGTATCATTGTCATCATTGGTGATTTCCCTCGCACTTGTTAATGGTTCACATCATTGACCGGTAATCAAGTGGTTTCTACCATGTTCAACTTCAACACCTTGTAATCACATGGCTCGATTCGTATCATTTTGGAATCGGGTAGAAGACCCTGGACACATTTTGATGTTGTTTACATCCAAGTTACGATGGCGATTATTGAGCAAGTTTCCATATAGTCATTATGTGGGTAACCTCCTTGTTATATTATCACACAGATCCACTTATGCATTGGTCGTGGCTATGTCATTATTGTCTCATGGATCTACGATTGTTCATGGTAGCCATGACTCGTTTACAGTCTATATCATCTCAGTACTCATGGATCTGCAATGTATTGGTCGACAACCATGCTTTGAGTCAGTTGTTCCGAGTATGGGTATGCCTGCCTCGGTGGTATTTTTGACATATTGTTTCTGTTTCAACTCCTCGTTGCTTCCCTCGATGCTATCTCCACGAAATTTATTGGTAAAATCTTTTGGCCATCAATCTCTTCTGACCTCACACTTTAGGGGGCATTTTTTATACCCCAAAGTTACACATTGAGCCCTAGTGTTGCATCTTTGTACCATGTGACCTAGCGATGCTTCTCCCTAATGACCATCATACATTATTGGCTCCCTCCTTGGTCTCATCTGGACACCTAGGAGAAAAATCCATTGACTGAATGCCGAAGACATGACCTTATCTGCCACGTGTCACAACAACTTACCCTATCTGCATAGGTTTTCGCGCTCTGCACATCTGCTAGGTAGCGAAAATTAGGGTTTTCCCGCTACGCTCAGACCCTGGGGCGCGATAATCTAGATTATTGTCGCGTTATGCTCAGACCTAGTGGCGCGAAAATCCCTTTTTATCCTTTTTCCATGGATCATGGATCTCATCCTTCGAGATATTTTCTTGGGATTATCGACCCTGATTCGATCCCAACCCCCTCTCCCTGTTTAGTTTGGATGACCCACTAAACACTCATTAGATCCACCTTACTCTCCTTATGGTTAACCCTTCCAAAAACTATAAGGGAGAGGCATTCCATGAGCCAAGGGGGGGGATTTTGGGGCATCCAACCTATGATATTGAGACTTTTACAGAGATAGCTAGAGGAAGAACTTGGAGTTGAAAGTCGGCTTGGACATTAAGCAATCATTGTAAGCATTATCAAGTTTCCAATAAAGATAACTTGTCTTGTTTCCCAATTTGTGTATGTTGATTATGATTCAATTATATGATTTGTATCTAGGTATATATAGATTCTAACTTGTAATTCAAGGTACTTGGAGAATTGTATATGCTTGTATCTTCTCTAATCTTAACAGGTTCATTGCGAGGACTTCGAGATCTGGACTACAAGCGGGACAAACATCAGAGTGAAAGGTCAGTCATCTTATCTCATATTCTTCAATACTGAAATCTTGAAATACTTGTTTGATCTAGGATTCAAGATAGAATTTTTTTCATTTTTGTCTTAGATTAGAGTTAGTTTACCCTGCTTTAACCTAAGAGGGATTCTTTCTATCTGTAGGAAGAAATCTCTACAACACTAGTCTTTCCAGAATTTGCATTTGATTGAATTTTGTGAGTCCAATTGTCAGTATGTCAGTTGATGTTGTTAGGAGATGCACTAATGAACACATATCAATCCTCATATTAGATTTTCAAACCCCTTAGAGGCCATTCAAGCTGAGTTCAAAAGTTCCTAGTTGAGTAGTCCAATTAACCAACCTTCTTTTCCTGTCTTCCCAAATTGAGTTCATTTGTTCCAAATTGTCTTTTTGAGGGTGGTTATAGCTGTTTTGGGTAGTGTGAAGGCCAACCACTTCCAGACTGCACCAGAAGCAGTGGAGTTTCCACATAAGTGCTTAGGGAATGTGCATTGATAGCTTTAGCTCTGCTAAAGAAATATTCCCTAGCATGATAGACTCCCGAAAGTGCAGTTGTCGAAGTTGGGAGCTTTCTTAGGATGTCGTAGGTTGTATTAAGCTTTATGTAGGTCCTGTAACTCATCTTTAGAGAATTTGGGAGAGTCTGGGGGTGTTTGGGGTTTTAAATTTGAATTTCTAGTTAAACTAGCTGGTCATTTTGTCTCAAGTTATCCACCATTGTGTTTAATTTTGCAAATATTGAGTTAATGTGCATGTGATCAGATTGGGTACATTACACTAACACATATGTGCCTTTGGGGAGAAATCATTTGACGATGTATGGGCCTTTCCAAAAGGGGACAAACTTATTGAGTCCTAGTTTGGTATCCGTCTTATCGTAAAAAATGAGGAAAAGATCACCTTCACTAAAGATGTGAGCTTGAACTTGACATTCATAATGATCTTTGGAACATTTCTTCATGGCCTCATTTTGTTGTAATGAGACACAATGTTACTTGTCGAGATGTTCCAAAGTAAGAAGGCATTTCTCAAGCACAAGGGTGCCATGGAGTAGTTTAATTGCTTCGACACCATAAACAAGATGGAAGGGAGTAAACATCGTGGCAATTTTAACAAAGGCTCTGTACACTGACAACGCAGTAAACAACACGTGATTACAATTGGTATTGTTCATGTTGACTATCTCCTGAAGTATGGTCTTAAGGACTTTGTTGATGACCTTAGCTTGTTCATTTGCTTGTGGATTGTAAGGGGTATAAAACTCATGGGTGAATACCAATAAGAAATATAACTCTTGCAAAATCTCATTTTGAGAATAAGTACCCTTGTCGAAAACCACCTACTTAGGTACGCCAAAGTGTGTAATGATTTGATTTAAAAAGAACTTACTGTTGATGGCACTAGTATTATTAAATGTGGGGATTGTCTCGACCAACTTGGTAGATCAATCTAAATCATTGAAAATATACTTATGACCATTGGAAAATGCGTGATCTAACATTTCATAAAGTCAATCCCCCATTTGCAAAATGGATCGACCGTGATGATAGGGTGCAAAGGATCCGGAGGTGCTTTGGTTTTGCTAGAGAAAATCTGTCAATTTTCACATCTTTTAATGACATGAATATAGTCATTGAAGAGAGATGGCCAAAAGTAGCCATCACACAGTATTTTTTTGGCGTTGGCCAACCTAGATAAGTGGCATTTTCATACACCACCATGGCAATCATTGTGGACATGCTCGACATTGCCATGAGATAAATATTGTTGAATGATGGTTTCAAAACCTCATTGATAGAGAACATCTTTGGTGATGAGATAATGGGGGGCTTGGTAATGGATATGACGATGATTTTCAAGTGAGAGATGAGAAGTGAATTTATATGTGTGGAGATATGTTAGGATACTATCGTAGCAGGTGAACAATTGTTCATCCAACAACTGATCATTTACAGGGGGTCCCGCTACGAGAGTTGGAAGATCGGTAATAAAATCGGTGAGAGCCAAGGCATTAAAAAATATTATGATATTGGTTCAACTAACAATTCTATTGTATCCCAAATAATTATCTAGATGCTTACTCACACCAATTCTATCGTATTCATGGTAGCTACTGACTCCAATGAAAACAATTCCTAGTGTTGAAGCATCAATGGTAGAAGCTCTCTCCAATCGATCCATAAGCCATCTTAATAAATAAATCTTAACTAACTAAGAGACGATCATGTTCACAAATCTCCCTCAAGGAAGCCCTTTCCAATCCAAATTTATTTACAAGAAACCTATTACAGGACAACAGTAGAAAATTGAGTTAGAAAATTAAGAATTTTGGAGTTAGATAAGGAACCAAGATTAATTTACAATATTCTTTGATGGAGTCTTCAAAGAAAATCCAAGGGTGGTAGGTGTAGGAGGGGTCAATCTTGACCCTATAGGAAGGGAATAAATTAATTTTGTATGGGGACTTGGGAAAATGACGAATAAATAGGCAAAGATTCATGCCCTCTACCTTGGATACTCTCTCTATAAATATAAATTATATCCTTGTATTTGAAGTCCCTTCTGTTATAATAGGACTTGTAAAGAGATGGCAACGAGATGATGATGTGAATCTTAGGTGAATGAAATCGAAAATTTAGAACATGCTCAATTCCCTTGATTAATTTCAATTGCTTCATATTCATCGGAACAACAATGGTAGAGTGGATATATTCACTAATAAAGTCAAGTCCTGCGAGCACGGTTGGTTTTGACGGGCCTCGTTCTGCTTGGTGACCTGAGTTTGAACCCTGCAAGGCAGCCAAGAGGAGACACTTAAAAATCTAGCCATGTTAAGGGTTGGTGTGGCCCAAGATAGAAGTGATCCTTGCCTAATTTTGAAGGCTTAGATGCTCATGGATTGTGGTTTCTTAGACCACATGTTTGTGCCACGAGTCATGGACAAACTAACAAAAAAAACGTCACAAGATTAGTTAAAGGCCAGATAGTGGGAAATGAGGAAGCTTCTAAAGCGTTTTTATTACCATAATATTTCGCATGAGCCAAACAACACTTAAGCAAGGGAAGAAAATCACTATGAAATTGCTTGGAAGTCACATCATAGGTATGGACATGTGTACTTGAACAAGACTTAATGTAGGCATAATCTTATCCAACTATGATGGTCATCGACTCCCTATTAAACACAGTGTTCAATTTCATACTGATTGAATTCAGGATATTTGCAGCATAGGTCTGCATTGTTATTGTTATGGAGCTTGGCTTTGAGAGACTTCTAGAGGAGATCGGGTTTGATCCAGGGCATACTTGTTGGTGTGTAGTGGCCATAATGGGGTATTCAATCATTTATTGGGTAATTTCTCCATTCCATAGTTTATATATATTGAAAAACCCTTAAAATTGTAGGCGACCTTCATTCGTCAAAACCCATGGGTTTGCATTGTGGTCCATAGTTGAATCATGGTAGGATTTTTAGTTTGTGCATTTTCTAGAAATCACAGTAGGCGTTCTCTATTTTTCAGTGATAGTTTCTCCTTAGATTTCTTGCTCTATTTCATAGACAAATATCAACAGTAGGCGTTCTCTATTTTTCAGTGATAGTTTCTCCTTAGATTTCTTGCTCTATTTCATGGTAGGATTTTTAGTTTGTGCATTTTCTAGAAATCACAGTAGGCGTTCTCTATTTTTCAGTGATAGTTTCTCCTTAGATTTCTTGCTCTATTTCATAGACAAATATCAACCCATTGAGATGGCTACTGATAGTGATCTCAAAATTATCCAGGATCTTTATAACCAATATTTGCATGTGAATGTTTAAATGATAAAATCCATTAAAAGGCTTAAATGACCAATTTAAAGAGCAAATTTGAAGCACATAAACACATAAAAGAGAGATGCAAACCAGCAAAATGAAGACAAGAGCTCATAATGGAGTTCACCCTCCTTGGGCTACGTCTCCGGGCCGTTTCCAATGGCAAGGCCAATCTTATTAAGTCTTCAAAGGTTACAAAATGAGTGTTCTGGAAACACTTCTGAGTTCTGACTGCCAAACACAGAAACAGACTGTACCACTGCATCCGTCTCAGAATTCTGAGAAAAACGAGTATAAACTCGAATACCTTTGGCTGAAAACTCCTATGGGACACAAATCGAGACAATAATTTTGAACAAAAGACAAACTGTACGAACTATGTACGGATTCTGCCTCGGCATCCGTGCCCATTAATGGCCTCTGCGCCTTGGGAACTGTGCCTATATTCTGCCTTGTTTACTGTGCAAAATTCCGAAATCTTAACATGGCCGTGGCTTGGAATTCGCGTCATTTTATAACCTCGGGGCGCATCAACTTCTGAAGCAAATCATGCCGCTTACAACCAAACGGTGGGGCGGTGCTCCAATGGTAAAGCGTAGCATTATCGGTGGAGAGATTCCCGGCTCAAATCCGCAGGCCTCTCATCCTTGTTCGTCGTTTTGGAATGTTGGCGCATATGTTATTTTCCACGTTGCAATGGTTTATCATATGGTTAAAACTATGCGATATTATGGTTTTAACCTATGGCATTCGAAATATAGTTTATCATAAGGTTTCGACATATAGTATGTGCTTGGTATCCACCGTTTTAATATGGTTTGATATTTTTCATAGAAAAATATAACTTACTATTAATATGCGAAATAGTAAAATATGTCCAACTGTCAAGTCACTGATCAAATACAAACAAATCTGCCAATATGGAGTCCCCGGAACAAACCGGTTATATCAACAAAATGAAAATCAAGTGGTCTGTCTAAAACAGTCATCAAAAGCTGCCATAACCCATAGTCAGTCTGCTATGTGTCCAATAATATCAGATAAGCAAATGCCACAACATCATAAGTATAGGCATCCCAAAAAAAGTCCAAAATATAGCTATCCATAAAAACATAACTATCGAAATCACCCCTGCAGGGAATGGAGTGTAATACTAATATTACACCCAAACTGAGTCAGCATCTGCATGAGGATGAGATAAGGCCGCAAAAATATATGAGAGATAATAAAGATTAGCCCAACAAGATATTGGGCGTATCAAGTATCTGCACAAGTAAACTACAAAACATATAAGTATCCAGCCGCATAAAAACCTATGGAAAGATAAATATAACAGTAATATAAGACAGACGCCCTCAAGACCAATGTAATATGTAGGAACCATGAGCAAAAAGCAAATCATCCCGCCATTCCTGCCACATGATGACCCCAGGCTGAGAGTTGAGGGCTCGTTTCGAGAGCATATCCGCCTCCAGATTGACCTCCCGGAAGATATGTTCAAAGTGAATGTGCTCAAATTCTAGCATGAGCTTTCTAGCCTCCTCCAACCAGTGTTTGAGCAGGAGAACATTCAGAGAGGCAATACCTTTAGCCCAGGCGATAATGGCCTGCGAGTCACCAAAAATAACCAGGGAGGAAATCAACCGTTTCCGGGCACAAAATAATAAGAGCCATAGGGCGCAAATCTCACTTCGTGTGTTTGAACCATTACCCAGGTTCAGCCAATAATGAACAGAGGTAGTATTGGTGATGTGAATAGTTGCTCCGGCACCCCCAGTGCCATTCAAACGAACAGCAACCCCGTCGAAAAAACCACAAGGAAAGACAAGAATAGGAGGAGTCTTACGATTCCTCAAAGTCCGCGTACTCGTGCCAACACCCACACCAAAGGCAGATATGTATTCCTTGTGAGCAGCAATAATCTTATTGCATAATGATGCACAATGTGGTTTCAGATCATCAAAAATGTATGCATTGCGAGCACGCCACACCTCCCAGATCATGAAGAAAGGAAGTTCGACACCTTCAGATTGAAGGCTCGTCCAAGCCTCCAACCATTCAACAAAGGATTGCACCCCCCAACAGAACTGTACGCCGGATCTGTGAGCCACCAGCTCCCATAGCTCCTGAACGAAAGAACAAGCCGAGAACAGATGATCCACTGTCTCCACCGCACAGCGGCATAGTGGACACCATCCCGGACCACAGAAACCACGACGACATAAATTATCCCATGTGAGTATGCGGTTTGATAACGCAAGCCAAATAAAACACTTAACTTTGAGAGGAATGATCAGTTTCCAAATATATGGTTCCCACCAACTGATGTCAACGCAGGAATCGGCAAACAGAGCATCATAGACCAATTTTGCAGAAGGCACCCCTGTAGCCACATCCCAAGACCAAGCCAATCTATCGGCCTTATCAGATAATTGTGTATTAGATTGGTAAAGTGGCCCAATATATGCGTCCCACTCCAAAGCCATAGCGCCATATAAACCCAGCTGAGTGGCCGATAACCAATGGGGCCGTCCCCCCCTGTACTGACCCATCGCATGAGCCAGAGTGTGATAGCCATTTGAGCTGAGATGGGCCCTCAATGCGGAAGACAGTCTATGCTCGGTAGGACCACCCAGGATCAGGTCAAGACCCAGTTTTATGTCGCGTCCATTGCCTGGTAGCCAAGCAATCCATTGGGAAATGATTTTAAATGATCCAAGCAACCCGCTCCAGATATTGGATACCCCCACCGTGACCGGCCGATTCCCCCGGAGCCAAACCTCAACAGGAGTGTTCTTCATATGGTATAGTTGCTCTACGTTATGTTATAACATGTGGTATGGGTTTGTTATAACATGGTTTATGATATATTCCCCTTTTTAAAATATTTAAACTTTAATAAAGTTTGAATCATATTTTAATATAACCCTTTGAACCATGTTTGTTTCATGGAGCTTGTAGCGGCCTTACAAAGGTCTTGGGATAACTTTAAATATTTAAACTTTAATAAAGTTTGAATCATATTTTAACATAACCCTTTGAACCATGTTTGTTTCATGCAGCTTGTGGTGGCCTTACAAAGGTCTTGGGATAACTTTAATAAAGTTTGAATCATATTTTAATATAACCCTTTGAATCATGTTTGTTTCATGGAGCTTGTGGTGGCCTTACCAAGGTCTTGGGTTTGATTCTCAAAGCTTCAAAACCACAACTTTTTAAATTATTTTTAACTACTTTATATCATTTTTAACCATCCTTGTTGAAACTTCAAATGTTGACAACTTCTTTATCTGGAGGCCGTTTTGCACGAAACAAGCGTTGACGGAAAGCTGATGAAGAGCTCTTTACCACGGTAACTTTTGAACTGATGTTTGAAGACTTTAAATCTGATCAACGATGAAATGATCCTCCTAGATCAGATAGTGACCAAAAAATCAATAAAATCTTAAGACAAATGGCATGCCAATTTGAGGCCATCAAATAGACAATAGAGTACCTCAATGTACATATGGAAAAATAAGATACCAAGTAAGAAAATATGGAAAACAAGTTGTAGGAATTGAATATTAATTATGATAAACTTGATTTAGATTTAAAGATTCACTACAACATCATCACGGGCTTTGCTAGAGTTTCACAATGAAATGTAGGTTTTCCAATTGTTTTAGTTGGCTTGGAGAAGGAGTATTTTATTGATGAAGATATAATACAACAAACAACCATGGCTTTTAACAAGCACAACAGAGATTAGGAGGAACAAGGACAAGTTAAAGAAGAGTTAATGTAAGAAGCCCATAGTGGCAATGAAATTGGTTTTTAATCTCTTTAATATATGTAGTTTAAATGTATTTTTATACTAGGACAATATGTAGAGCAATATAGCACTAGGTATGGCATGCTTATAGTAGGCTCTACAAGGAAGCATAAACTTAATGGAGAATCAATATATTTGTTGAAAATCTCTATAGAGGAATATCATTGTAATTTTGAATTTTTGTACTCTTACGTTGTTTGGTTTTCCAACTATTTTTTTATAAATATATAACTATTAGTTCTTGTGGCAAAAAACATAATAATTGAAATCAAGGCAAGAATAAGACATCATACTATCACATCTGGTTTATCATTGTGGGATGTTTTTTTGGTACAACAGGTGATGCTAGTTCATCCCACCTTTGGATCTTATAAAGACAAACACTTAGTAGTTGATAGTCGACTAGTTGGTTGATTAATGGGCCAACCGAGGCTCTTGAATAGTCGAACCGAGGGAAGATTTAGCCTAATCATGAACACATCTATTGTGAATGTAATCAAAGGGAAAACACCTTGTCAAAAGAGGGCTTACAACTTCTACTAGGTGTTGTGGATTATGGAGGAAGACTTAAATGGGATCTACTCTGTCTATTCTCACTTTTATATGAGGATTATAATACTCGTATGCTTAGAATAAATTGGTGTTGGATTTTGTACTTTCTTGAACAATCCTTATGGATGATTGATTGTATAAGTGGACTTAACTCCTTTTTGGAGAGGATCTCGGTATAAAGATTTGGATTTTGGACCACACTTTTTTGGGTTTTAAAGCTAAATATGTAATTGCAGATCTTTTTGTTGTATGGTGTCTACAAGGACATATATATGTCTCTCTTTGGATTTGAGAAAGGATTTGGGAATGTTGTATAAGAATATGATATATGTAAATTTTAATTTTATATTATCGACTTAAAAAATTCTCATAGAAAGTTGTTGAATTTGTAGATTAGAGCAATTTCTTTCTTAAATATCACATTTACCATCGAAAGTTCAAAGTCCAAATTTATAGCTACAATTCTCCAACTATGCAATTGAAAATTTTCACGAGGAAAATTGGGTTGAAGAGAGGGTTGACATTAATTACCTCACATAGTCACAAGATTTCAAATGTAGGTTGATACCTTTTTCTATAATGATCATGGTCTATAAGTCAACCTTGAAAAACCTAAAATGGAAGCAACCACTACTATTTTCACATACAAAGTACAGTTGGTGGAAGTATAATGTATTAGAATTGGGTCTCATTTTCACAAGATCATGTTTTATTGTAGTCCCAACAACAAAAATAATACTAAGGGTTGCACAAATGATCATAGGAAAAACAAGACACAATGAAAGCTTGAAAGAACAGATCTATTTATAGTGCACTATATTTCTCTTATTCTCTATTTCTTTGTCACACCACATTTTATCTTTAAATTTAGTTGTTATCACGTTGTTATAGTGTTTTTATAAGCATATATATTTCGTAGAATGGACTCCTAGTTTATCCTCCAATGACATAATGAAGAATCAACATATTTATGACACCCTCTCTTAAATATCAAAGCAATTTTATTTGAATTTGAAGAAATGCATGTTAATTATTTTATGCTTGTATATGACATACCTAATCACAACCTGTATTAACATGCAACTGGTAGACGTCATGACACAACATGGGGAGCACGACTCATGTAACCATCCCGCAACTCTAGTTTTCAGAGGATACATATTGGGAAATACCTCCACCCCTCCTAATGGAAATAAGGTTAGCACCCTATTGGTGATGTCACTGTGCTGCTATTGTGGTTCTTAGAGTTGCTTCATCGAATGACCAGTTTGGAAACCTGATTTTTTGCATAAACTTGCACTAGCCCACACAATGCAACAAGTATTTGGATATCACTTAGCCCCTCTAACCTATGGATTAGTCTCATCGAAAACATAAGTTCATACATATTCTTTTGATTGTTTCCAAGTCAATTACCAATTTATCAACCATCAATGAACATAAACAAGTTAGTATTTCTACCATTTTGATGGCATCCATTCATTCATTTAATCGTAGCATACATTGGTATCCACATACCCTATTATTTATTAACTTTTGCATACTGAAAGTAAATCACATACTTGTCCACATTAGTAAGATAATTGATAACTTAAAACATAATTGACGCATATAAGTAGGTTCATAAATCCATGCACATAATTTACACACTCAAGCTGAGTTCAACATATAATAAGCAATGAAATGCAATATAGGCCTAAATGTTGTTAGTGGTTTCATCAAAATGTGTGTTGTTACACATTGTCTCTAGTTTTCACCAAGAGATGTGGTAGTTCAAATACCAAGTTTTAGTGATCAACATATTAGATAGTGTATGGTCATACACATATACATATCATATTATAAGCCTAAAGTATTATTGTTGTTGGTTTTACACCAAGGTTTGTGTACTATGTATATGTTAGCAACAACTAGCTTACTATATGAAAATTACTTGCATTGTAGAAGATTAAAGCCAACTAGACATAAATTTTGGGAGTGCTCGTATGATAATTAGTGTTGGTATTTTGTAGGTTAAATTTAAATCAACTCCAACAAATAGTCATTCATTGGCATTCCACCTTTCTCAATGGTTGCAAATCAATTATGTCAGTGTCATTGTGGCCTTTAACATGCATTGAGTCCTTGGTTTTGTACTTACTCCAAGGATTTGTTGTAAGAATGTTTTTGATGATTTGTTGGATTCTACCAAGTCCTCTAAGAAAATAACATTTGATGAGTTGTCTATTCAAACTAGATCTTAAAAGTTGAGCTTAAGAGTTTTGAGAGTTTTTATTGATAAAAGATATTAAGAATATATATATTAGAACTTATTTTGACTTTATTGTTATTTTGACTACAATAAGTTAAATAATCCCTGCAAGTTTCTTTTGCATAATATAAGAAGTATTATTTATCAAAAAAAATGTAATGTACTAGAGTAGATTAATGTATTATTTCTTTAAAAAATGTAATGTATTGATGCATTAACGTTTTAAAAGAACCAAATACATCTAAATTGGTGTCTCAAATCCCAACTTGAAATATCATTAATCTAGTCATCCTTCCTGCCTAACCTAATTCCAACTTCCACTTCGAATACGTTCGTCCGTTAGAATATCCTGGAGTGCCAACTATAATTAACCTAACCCTTGATATAACTTGTAAGCGGGAGTGTTGTCCAAATTGACCTAACTTCCCCAACAAACAATCGATATTCGGCATCAGACAACTTGGAAATTGTGACTCGCACAACCCTCCCAAGACTCTAGGTTTCAAAGGATACATGGTGGGAAACACCTCCACCCCTCTTAATGGAACTATGATCAACACCCTATCAATAATCTCACTCCAGTTCTATTATGGTTCATAGAGTTGCGCCATCGAATGACCAATTTAATTAACCTGATTTCATGCATAAACTTGCACTAGCCCACACATCACAACAAGTATATAGCTATCGCTTAGCCCCTCTAACCCGTGGGTTAGTATAATCCAAAACATAAGATCATACATATTCTTTCATCGTTTCCAATTTAATTACCAATTTATCAACCATCGGTGGATTTTTATAAACAAGTTAATATATCTATCATGTGCATGACATCCATTCTTTCATTTATTCGTAATGTACATTGGTATCCACATACCCTATCATTTATTAACTTTTTCACACTGGAATAAAATCACATCATTATCCACATTAATGAGATAATTGATAACTTAAAACATAATTAACTCATACAAGTAGGTTCATAAATCCATACACATAGTTTACTTAGCAAAGCTGAGTTCAACATATAATGAGAAAAGAAATATAATATAGGCCTAAATATTGTGTAGTGGTCCCATCAAAATGTGGGGCATTACATATTGTCTCTAGTTTTGACCAAGAGATGGGGTAGTTCAAATACCAAGTTTTAGTGATCAACATATTCAATAGTGTATGGTCATACATATATACATATCATATTATAAGCCTAAAGTATTATTGTTCTTGGTTTTACACCAAGGTTTGCGTACTAAGTATATGTTAGCAATAATTTGCTTAATATATGACAATTACTTGCATTGTAGAAGATTAGAGACAAATAAACATAACTTTTGGGAGTGCCCGTATGATAAGTAGTGTGTATTTTGTAGGTGAAATTCAAATCAACTCCAATAAATCATTCACTACCATGCCACATTTCTCAATGGTTGTGGATCAATTATGTTATAGTGATTGTGGCCTTTAGCATGCATTGGCCCTTGGTTTTGTAGTTACTCCAAGGATTTGTTGTAAGGATGTTTTTGAAGATTTGTTCGATTCTACCAAGCCCTTTAAGAATATAACATTTGATGAGTTATCTATTCAAAATAGAGCTTAGTATTTTTTATGGATAAAATATATTAAGGATATATATGTTAGAACTTATTTCGACTTTATTGTTATTTTGACTACAATAAGTTAAATAATCCCTGCAAGTTTTTTGCATGGTATAAGAAGTATTATATATTAAAAAAGGTAATGTATTAATAGATTAGTGTATTGTATCTTAAAAAATGTAGTTTATTAGTGTATTAATGTTTTAAAAGAACCAAATACAACTAGTTGGTGTCTCAAATCCCAACATAAAATATTACTAATCTAATTATCCTTCCTCCTTAACCTAATTCCAACTTCCACGTCCTATATGTTCCTCTGTTGGAATATCTTGGTGCATCAACTATAATTAACTTAACCCCAGATATAACCTATAAGCGGGAGTGTTGTCGAAATCGACCTAACTTCCCTCGCAGGCAACCGGTAGTCGTCATCACACAACTTGGGGAGAGTGACTCATAAAAGCCTCCCACGACCTCAGGTTTCAGAGGATACATGATGGGAAATACCTTCACCCCTCCTAATGGAACTAGGGTCAACACCCTATCAATAATCTCACTGTGCTACTATTGTGGTTCTTAGAGTTGTGTCATTGAATGATTAGTTTGGACAAATTGTTTTCCTGCATAAACCTACACTAGCCCACGCATCACAACAAGTATTTGGCTATTTCTTAGCCCCTCTAACTTGTGGGTTAGTCTCATTAAAAACATAAGATCATACATATTCTTTTATTGTTTCCAAGTCAATTACCAATTTATCAACCATCAGTGAATATAAACGAGTTAATATATCTATCATGTTCATGCCATTGATTCATTCATCTAATTGTAATATACATTGGTATCCAATACCCTATCATTTATTAACTTAGCATAATGGAAGGAAATCACATAAACTATCCACATTAATAAGACAATTGATAACTTAAAACATAACTGACGAATATAAGTAGTGTTAGTTGTGGAGCCTGATCTCCAGATTCAGAGATATTATTATTCAGCCGTGTTTGTACCCCAACTTTATATGATATGTAAAAAGGACTATACACTCACCCCGACGGGGGGGGGGAGGTCCCGGGGCCAGTGCCCCGGGTCCAGGGTCCGGGGGTGGGGTTGTTTTTCGAGCCCATGGTTTTGGGTAACCCGTGGTATTTTCCCATTGTATCTCCCTTATAAAAGAAAGACATTGTAACACGACTAGGGTTGATGTATTAGGTTTTATGCATTGTAAAGATCTCTGAGATCAAGAAGAGAGACTGTGAGACAGTGAAGAGGAAGTGCAGCGGTTGTGCTGCAGGTTGTATCCCTTCACTTTGCTGGACGGTATAATAATAAGGACTGGCAACTTCAGTGTGGACGTAGCCCATATTGGGGTGAACCGCGATATATCTGTGTCTCTCTTGTAATGTGTGTGTGATTACATTTGCATTTCTGTTTATTGTTATTGCTCCACGATCCTGTTTTTCTAACAAGTAGGTTCATAAATTCACACACACAGTTTCCTCAGTCAAACTGAGTTCAACAGATAATAAGCAAAGAAATACAATATAGGCCTAAATGTTGTTTAGTGGACCCATCAAAATGTGGGGCATTACTCATTGTCTCTAGTTTTGAGCAAGAGAGGGGGTAGTTCAAATATCAAGTTTTAGTGATCAACATATTCGATAATGTACAATCATACATATTTTTTTTTTGTAAGCTAGTACCCATGGGGATTTGAACTTGTGACCTTCCATTTACAACTTGTCATCTCATTTACTCATTACCAATTACTCTACCCCACAATGGGTTATATATATATATATATATATATATATATATATATATATATATCATAAGCCTAAATTATTATTATTGCCAGTTTTACACCAAGGTTTGCATACTAAGTATATGCTAGCAACAACTAGCTTAATATATGACAATTACTTGCATTATGGAGTATTCTTTTAGCAAATAGAAATTCTTTTGGACTATAATTTTGCAGATATTTGAGGTATGACTAGAGTTCCATCATGATCCAAGTTTGTGTGTGGTGGAACAATGCCATATTTATTTTTCCCAATTCTAAATTTAAGTAGATTAATAATTAGAGTTTTACACCAATGAGACCTCCAAATTCTTATATAGTTGCATTTCAACAACTAAAAATGATTTTTCTACAAGATTAAATGGCTTTATATTATAAACTAGTGGACATTAGAGATTCAAACTCATATGTAGACATTATAAATAAGGTGTTTCTTCATTGAATAATTTTTTATTTAAGAACATCTATTTCCTCTGAGTAGGTCACATGTTTAAATCAGAAGTGGGGTAGGGTATGTACAGAGACTTTCGTAGTCACATAGCTTCCCAATCCCTTGTCCACCAACCCAAGGGGTCTCATACACAACTTCAGTGTCTAACTTGGCAGCGACCTTAAAACTAAATTATTATTATTGATAATTTAAAAGCTTTGAGTTATTAACTATTTAATTTTTGAACATCTTTTAAAATTTTATAACTTTCGATGAAAATATCAAATCAATAAACTTTAGAAGTTACATCGGGTTTCTTTTCATTAACTTATAATAAAAATAAATATCTATATTTTATGTATAATAACAATAGTTATATAATAACTATATATATATAACTATAATTGTGATTATAAATAGAACACGAATGAATCAGATTTGAGAATGTGTGAGATGAGATTTATGTGGGACGTCTGGCCTCCTCCAGAGTGAAGGCTTCATCCATCCCTCCATCAACACACGCAGCAGCTATCTATAATTATAAGGAAGGCGAGAGATTCATGTGGGACGTCTGGCCTCCTCCAGAGTGAAGGCTTCATCCATCCCTCCATCAACACACCCAGCAGCTATCTATAATTGTAAGGAAGGCGAGAGATTTATGTGGGACGTCTATGTTGACTGCGGATTGTCCTTATTCCAAGTAAATCTGCAATCTTTCTTTTAGAGCTTTCAATTGCCAGGGTAGGTTGGTCGGTCGGTCTGGATTGGTTTTCATGAAATTTAACTCATGGAATCATTTAATGAGATACACAGTGCTGTCAAATTCATGGTGATTCTGGCGTATAGCTGTTTCGGAAGCATTTTCATATGCCTTTGCCTACTGTGAAGTAAACTATTGGAAAAGAATAAATGATAACTATTTTCTGTGCCATCTTTTTTTTTCCCTTTTCTTACGGAAATCAAGAAATTAGGAGTTTCGACTCAGTCATGTTAATGTGTTTGAAATATGCGTGTCATATTTGAGAAGCGACTTTAATTTTTACGTCCCCAATGCTAAGGTTGAATATAACAAAATATAATTAAATTATATTCTAGAATAAACAGAAGCTACATTAATATAGAGCCATGCACATAGCAATCCACACGAGCAAGCATGCCGGATTTCAATCTGGTTCTGGGATCCTACCGCTGCTCTTTAAAAAACACAACATTGTCATGTCCAGCATGTCAAAGACGAACATAAAAAACAGAACAAGCAAAACTTATCATCAGATCTACTGTCTCCATGAGATTTAATAATTGAATCCCTTTGCCAGTCTATTTCTCCACAGATATTTTTATAAATATAACTAAGTCCTCACTGTTTGCTCTACTACATAGTGCTGAAATGCTTAAAACAAGTTTGTCCATCACACCCGAATCTGCAGCAAAAGATAACATCCAAAAAACGAAGTTCTTAAACATAGGTAAGAGTTACTCAGGTGGGATTCAAGTTCCCATATTTCGGTTTTCCATCTGAGTTCAGCAGAGTCCTCCACATCTTGGCGTCCCGTTTCCAAAGAACAATTGACACCCACTTTGGTTAAGATATACCAGGTATTATTCTGGTATCCTACGTGATGAGCATAATAAACCTGAGCCTGTTCTGAAACCTCCCCTGAGCTGCCTGGTCTTAGGTCCCCTCTCCTAGTCTATTGGCTCTGCTGTTCTGCTGCATGGCAGCCTTTATGTCAATCATCATTACTCATAACCAGGTCCCGTTTCCTACTATCTTCCTCGAGCTTCTGCTGGAGGATCTGACTATGATGGATACTTTCTCGCTGATCTCATCTATCCTTTCAATGTTCCTTAACCATCCCAGCCAGAAGTCCCTTGTTGCCCATTCTGTGTCAAACGGATCAGGATGGAGAAAAGATTGAAAGACCCAATAAGTTCTCCTCTCCTTGCTTGGCATTTTCCTCTTCCACACTATGTCTAGGTTCCTCCATTTTGTTTTGGATTAGCAAGGGGTGACAGACAAAAAAAGGCTGCTTTATGGTCCTTGGTATGTTAAGAATAGGGTAATTTACTTGGGCTTGCATGAAAAGCATGCTTGATCCTAATCTTCTTCTCGACACCAACTGATCCCAACAACTCTGACACCAGGAATATTTTCTTTTTATCCACCACAATAAACCACATTTGCAGAGAACCACTCACAGACAACAGGAAGCAACAACAACGGTGTAGTAAGTGACTGCAGAAGGGAAGGGAGAGGAAATCTCGGAAACCTTGCCAGAAGTGTTCCTTTTGTACTGGTGTGGATCTTCATGCAACCACATCCACACACCAAAGGATTCCTTCATTCACAGTTACCTACAACTAGCACAACCACATTTGAAACCTCCCGCCTCCCTTGCTCTCCATGTGTTTTCCCTGTCTGATGGGCCTCTCTCCTTTTTTGTTCTGGCAGCTCTCAGCTCTGTCTTCTTAGTTGGTTTCCTTCCTCCTCCAAATTCCTCACCCTTCCTCCCTTCCCTCTCTTGCCTTGCCTGGTCATTGAGTTTCTAGGATGTTCTTTTCAGCCCCTCCCCTAACTCCTTATCCATGTCCCAAACCACCTGATACCCCCAAACTTCCACAAATGTGAGATCTGGATTCATCTATGGATACACAGTTGAAGAGCTTCTCTCGTATGAAAGTAACTGAGCCTTCCTTCTCCATCTATATGCCATGCAAAATCTTCCCTTTATATCAATTCAAGCCAGCTATGCTGCTTTTTTGCCATTCCTGTCCATGATTGCATTTCCTCTTCACCGTAACTCAATAGAGTTCCCTTCTGCACTGGGTCTGTTAGAGATAGTGGTATCTCGGGATGTCCTCCATGATTCAGATGCCTTGCATGGAGGTACATCAGCAGTATAGGCATCGGGATGGAGTAGAGGGTGAGATGCACTCTACTCAGTGGCATGAATCCAGCAGTGGATGCATGCGGACCTTCCGGGGTGTTTTGCCTCATGCATGCATGAGTTTTGCATGTACAACTGTTAATTAAAAATGCATGCAAAAGTGACTTTTTGCATGCACTTATATTAGGTTTTTGGTAAACCTAATTGATAAGTGAGATGATATAAGGAGGCAAAAGGTCACTAGTAAAGGTTATTCAGTAGACTTATTAGAGAGAGATCAGTCAAAGTGAGGAGGGCACAGAGTGCATGTAGAGGGCAACTTTCTGAGAGAGAGAGAGGAGCTTCTGCAGTAGGGAGAGTGAGGTGATATGAGTTGGATCAAACCTCACTTGATCAGAGGCACTTCGCTGCCAGATACTGTGGGCTGAGAGAGCTCAACAGTGAGGTTACATTTTGTTCAGAGAGAGGGTGAGTTGCAGCTGTGGAGGGGCGCACTTTTAGAGGTGAGGAGCTCGTTGTGCATCCGGTTGATCGATTGAGCAGCTGAGACTTTCAGAGTATCTCTTCCTCAGTGTTTGAGGAAGGACTGTGACGATCAAAGCTCAGATCTGTTGATATTTGATTCAGTACGAGTTTCCGGTAGTTGGAGAGAGGGCGCACTTCTGCATGCAGAATTGCAGGGGCGCAACAGACTTTGAGCAGAGCAGGCTACTATTCCAAACAGAGCAGATCAGGGAAGTGGAGTACAGGGGGAGATAGTACATCCTGAGACAGGTAGTGTCAGATCTTCAAATAGTGCAGATCCAAACTGACAGCAGGGGAGCGAATTACTCAAGAGTAGCAGTTGCAGCTACTGCAGATCTTGGGCTATTCTACCCCGTCAGGTTTGGTCATTTGTTTCTGAAGAACTCTATGTACCAAATTCATTCTTACTTTGCTCTGGGCTTTAGAAAGAAGAAAGCCTCACAGAAAGCTGGTTTTCCCCGTTTGGGGTTTCCAGGGTATATCCTGAGTCGTGTGATTGTTGTGGTTTATTGTAGAAGTGTTAAGAGAACTGCTGTGTTTGTATCTTAAGTCATCATTGCATTTTTTATTTATAGAGACTTAAACCGCTTGAGTTCTCAGGGCATCCAGACGGAGTAGTGATCTCTGGATAAATTAACAGGGTCTTCATGCCGCCAATCTTTTCCATTAAGATCCATGGAGGTTTTTGGCAGTACCTCCTACACCTACCTCTCAGGTTGCCTATCGACTCCTTTTCTCCTAATCATCACGCCTTGTCAGATAGTTATGGCATTTATGTCATCATGATGATGTGTTAACTCCTGCCAATTCAAGTCAAGGCTGTCCAGACTAGTGTACAAGGTGGCTGCTGACTGTGATTTGGCGCCTTCATTTGTTACGGACCGATGCTGAAGGATAATCAGCTTCAACATTAGCATATTGTTATTGACTTATTAAGTTATTAAGTTATTTGCCTCCATTTGTTATGAACCGATGCTCAAGGATAATCAGCTTCAACATTAGCATATTGTTAAGTAACAATATGCTAATGTTGAAGCTAATTATCCTTGAGCATCGATTTGTGGCAGACAAAACAATATGCTAAGTTGAAGCTGATTATCCTTGAGCATTGGTTCATAACAAATGGAGGCACCAAATCACAGTCATTAGTGGACAACAAACCAGTAATAAGTTAATAACCACCTGGGACCAATTTGTGACTACATTCTATCATAATTTTGAGGCTTATACCCAGAAATATTATTTCTTAGCCCTGAGGAACATGAAACAACCAGGCACAATGGCATATTACTCAAGGAAATTGCACCAAGCTAGATTGTTGGTGAAAAATATTTCTATCAGGTGTGTGGTTGCTATGTACATTGATGGTTTGAAGGAGTCCATTAGTGGGTATGTCCAGGATATGAGGCCAACTACTCTCGAGGTTTCCATTCAGCAAACATAAGCATATTCTGAGGCTGTTGGAATTCTCCTTACAGGAAGACCACCCTCCAAAACTAATCCAACAACAAAGGGAGAACAAAAGGGTATTGAAAAGCAGTCCTCATCCATTACCTCTGTTGTTGGATAGTTCAAAGTAAGATTAGTACTTGCTACAATTGCTGGTTTGCACTGAAAGGGACTTTGTTTTAGTTGTAAAAAGGTCTGGTCCATGGACACAAATGTAAGACCCCTGGGAGGATTCACATGATTGAGTTAGTAGAAGAATATCATGAAAAGATAGTTGGAGGTGCCCATGAAGAAGCAACAAAATAGAGAACAAAAACACCCATGCACATTGCAGAGGACCAAGAATGACGAGAAATCCCAACCATCTCCCTTTTGGCTCTGCTTGGAATCACTCAATATTAGACCTTGAGGATAAAGAGCAGAGTGAAGGGAAGAACATTGGTGGTCCTCATTGTTTCCGACAACATTCATTACTTTATAGACTCAAAGTTGATGAAATTTGTGGGCCTAAGTATTACTCCATTACAAGATTTACAAGTGTTAGTACCCAATGATACCGTGATGGATTTTAAGGGAATTATCAAAGGGCTAAAATTGCAGTAATATACCTATGAATTAGGTTCTGATTTCTATGCTGTAGTCCTAGCAGGGGCATATTTAGTAATGGGGGCATAGTTGTTGGAGACCTTTGGTGAATTTCGGATGAATCTTGGTTGGCTATACATGAAATTCGAGAAGGGACAACAGGTGAATTCTGTATGAATCTTGATCAACTGTACATGAAATTTGAGAAGGGACAACAACTTATTACAAGAAGGGTCTACAAACAAGTGCAAGTAAACTCATTTCAGCTCACAAAATGGGTAAACATCTTGCAAGTGGTGAAATTACAGATCCCAACGAGAGAGGATGAAGTACAATGACTGATTGACGAATATGCAGATGTTTTCTAGGACCTACCGCACAGGCTTCCACCTGACAGAGGGCAAGAACACATCATTGAGTTGGAACTAGGGTCCAAACCAATCATTATCCCCCATAATAGGTGTCCTGAGATGAAAGATGAAATTGAATTTGTTTTTTGAGAGTTATTGGATATGGGGCATACAGTACCTAGCAAAAGGCCTTTTGCATATCTAGTGGTACTGGTAAGGAAGAAGGATCATTCCTTTCATATGTAAAATGACTACAAAGAATTAAACAAGAGGACCATGAAAAATAGTTTATCTATCCTGCATATAGCTGAATTGTTAGTAGAGTTACATGGGGCAGTTGTATTTACAAAGATTGATTTGAATTATGGATTTCACCATATAAGGGTGAGGGTGGCTGGTTAAAACAACCTTTAGAACTTATCATGCTTACTGTTAGAATATAAAGGTCATCTAAAGTATAGACTATGGACTTATACTCTCACCCCAGCCCCACTCCCTCCCCACCAGTGCTGAAATTTGATGTTCACCCTTACCCATCAAGTAAAACATTCATGACGTTTCAATATTTTTATTGCTTGTCAATTTATGTTCACATAAATTATTAACATGTCAATTTTACTTTCACAAAAATGTCCTATAAATACCTTTCTTGAAACATTCCTACCTACCACCATTAATTGGCTTCATCATGGACCCTGGGCTATCATTAATTGCGAGTTCAATACACTCCTTGGCACAACGTCCTTCGACATCCTTTCCGCCTCCAATTCCCATGCTCTCACAATATAGGTCTCTTAGCTCCCAAACGCTCCTCCTTAACCACAACATCTTTCCTTTGCTGCCTTCCCTCAAACTATCCTATCCACTTAAATGGAATGACCTTCTCTCTTCCCCGTCCTCATAAATCCATCCCCTTGCATGCTGCGACTTTATTTACTCTACCTGCCGCCAGATGGATGTGTATCCTCCGACACATCTTCTCCGTCTCGATGCACCACGTCTTCAATTGCATGTGGCCCTCGAACTACTTGTCCACCCCCATCCCAGAAATTTTATTATTATTGTTAAGAAAATATGCATTTTTAGTATTAATTAATAAATAAGCGATTCACATTTCTAAATATATAAAAGAATTATGATACTTTGATGTTAAAATTTTCATAAATTCTAAATATAAATTTTAAATTGATATAAATTTACCTTCATTATAAATATTATGGTTATTAAATAGTTACTTTGACTTGGAGGGAGATTAGGTTTGAAATATAATCTATGTTTAAAGGAATGCGACCAACTTGATGGAATGGTTGAACCAAAACTTAGTCACCTACACTATTTAAAAGTCGTAGAATACGCAATCCGAACACAACCTTTTTGGAAAAATCAAAACTTTATAAATTTGGTAGAATGTCATGGATTTGATGGGTTTCCTATTAGGAATATTAAAAATGGATTAGAAGAGAGAAAAGTTGAAATCAGTGCTTTGATTTGTACTCTACTTTCCAATTAATTTAGACATCCATCCAAGGTTGACAAGGACGCACAAAACACTTCATTTCTATTTGAAGTCTTATTTGGAGGAAAAGTCAAGTCAAAGAGACGTGGGCCTTTTGTCTCCTGCTACCAATCATAACTATAACTAGAACCAGAACCAGAACCATATAAATAGAATATCTCCCAACGCAACGCTATTTATTATTGACTTTTGATGATGATCGGGTTCTATTTATTAAAACGGGGGAATTTCACCTCCCCATAAAGTGACATATAAAAGGACAAACGGAACCGAATATGATATTATTTATGATTATAAATTGTGACATGAAAAGAGAATGAAAGCCAATTCAATATGATAATCGTGGTTATAAATAGAACGAAGGAATGAGATTTGAGAATGTGTGAGATGAGATGGATGAGTGAACAAACTGGAAGGATCCAGAGTGAAGGCTTCATCCATCCCTCCATCTATAATTATAAGGAAGGCGAGGACGTCTGGCATCTATGTTGACTGCGGATTGTCCTTATTCCAGGTAAATCTGCAATCTTTCTTTTAGAGCTTTCAATTGCCAGGGTCGGTTGGTCGGTCGGTCTGGATTGGTTTTCATGAAATTTAACTCATGGAATCATTTAATGAGATACACAATGCTGTCAAATTCATGGTGATTCTGGCGTATAGCTGTTTCGGAAGCATTTTCATATGCCTTTGCCTACTGTGAAGTAAAATATTGGAAAAGAATAAATGATAACTATTTTCTGTGCCATCTTTTTTTTCCCTTTTCTTACGGAAATCAAGAAATTAGGAGTTTCGACTCAGTCATGTTAATGTGTTTGAAATATGCGTGTCATATTTGAGAAGCGACTTTAATTTTTACGTCCCCAATGCTAAGGTTGAATATAACAAAATATAATTAAATTATATTCTAGAATAAACAGAAGCTACATTAATATAGAGCCATGCACATAGCAATCCACACGAGCAAGCATGCCGGATTTCAATCTGGTTCTGGGATCCTACCGCTGCTCGTTAAAAAACACAACATTGTCATGTCCAGCATGTCAAAGACGAACATAAAAAACAGAACAAGCAAAACTTCTCAGCAGATTTACTGTCTCCATGAGATTTAATAATTGAATCCCTTTGCCAGTCTATTTCTCCACAGATATTTTTATAAATATAACTAAGTCCTCACTGTTTGCTCTACTACATAGTGCTGAAATGCTTAAAACAAGTTTGTCCATCACACCCGAATCTGCAGCAAAAGATAACATCCAAAACACGAAGTTCTTAAACATAGGTAAGAGTTACTCAGGTGGGATTCAAGTTCCCATATTTCGGTTTTCCATCTGAGTTCAGCAGAGTCCTCCACATCTTGGCGTCCCGTTTCCAAAGAACAATTGACACCCACTTTGGTTAAGATATACCAGGTATTATTCTGGTATCCTACGTGATGAGCATAATAAACCTGAGCCTGTTCTGAAACCTCCCCTGAGCTGCCTGGTATTAGGTCCCCTCTCCTAGTCTATTGGCTTTGCTGTTCTGCTGCATGGCAGCCTTTATGTCAGTCATCATTACTCATAACCAGGTCCCGTTTCCTACTATCTTCCTCGAGCTTCTGCTGGAGGATCTGACTATGATGGATACTTTCTCACTGATCTCATCTATCCTTTCAATGTTCCTTAACCATCCCAGCCAGAAGTCCCTTGTTGCCCATTCTGTGTCAAACGGATCAGGATGGGGAAAAGATTGAAAGACCCAATAAGTTCTCCTCTCCTTGCTTGGCATTTTCCTCTTCCACACTGTGTCTAAGTTCCTCCATTCTGTTTTGGATTAGCAAGGGGTGAGAGACAAAAAAGGCTGCTTTATGGTCCTTGGTATGTTCAGAATAGGGTAATTCACTTGGGCTTGCATGAAAAGCATGCTTGATCCTAATCTTCTTCTGGACACCAACTGATCCCAACAACTCTGACACCAGGAACATTTTCTTTTTATGCACCACAATAAACCACATTTGCAGAGAACCACTCACAAACAACAGGAAGCAACAACGGTGTAGTAAGTGACTGCAGAAGGGAAGGGAGAGGAAATCTCGGAAACCTTGCCAGAAGTGTTCCTTTTGTACTGGTGTGGATCTTCATGCAACCACATCCACACACCAAAGGATTCCTTCATTCACGGTTACCTACAACTAGCACAACCACATCCGAAACCTCCCGCCTCCCTTGCTTTCCATGTGTTCTCCCTGTCTGATGGGCCTCTCTCCTTTTTTGTTCTGGCAGCTCTCAGCTCTGTCTTCTTAGTTGGTTTCCTTCCTCTTCCAAATTCCTCACCCTTCCTCCCTTCCCTCTCTTGCCTTGCCTGGCCATTGAGTTTCTAGGATGTTCTTTTCAGCCCCTCCCCTAACTCCTTATCCATGTCTCAAACCACTTGATACCCCCAAACTTCCACAAATGTGAGATGTGGATTCATCTATGGATACACAGTTGAAGAGCTTCTCTCATCTGAAAGTAACTGAGCCTTCCTTCTCCATCTATATGCCATGCAAAATCTTCCCTTTATATCAATTCAAGCCAGCTATGCTGCTTTCTTGCCATTCCTGTCCATGATTGCATTTCCTCTTCACCGTAACTCAATAGAGTTCCCTTCTGCCCTGGGTCTGTGAGAGATAGTGGTATCTCGGGATGTCCTCCATGATTCAGATGCCTTGCATGGAGGTACATCAGCAGTATAGGCATCGGGATGGAGTAGAGGGTGAGATGCACTCTACTCAGTGGCATGAATCCAGCAGTGGATGCATGCGGACCTTCCGGGGTGTTTTGCCTCATGCATGCATGAGTTTTGCATGTAAAACTGTTAATTAAAAATGCATGCAAAAGTGACTTTTTGCATGCATTGATATTAGGTTTTTGGTAAACCTAATTGATAAGTGAGATGATATAAGGAGGCAAAAGGTTACTAGTAAAGGTTATTCAGTAGGCTTATCAGAGAGAGATCAGTCAAAGTGAGGAGGGCGCATAGTGCATGTAGAGGGCAACTTTCTGAGAGAGAGAGGAGCTTCTGCAGTAGGGAGAGTGAGGTGATCTGAGTTGGATCAGACCTCACTTGATCAGAGGCACTTGGCTGCCAGATACTGTGGGCTGAGAGAGCGCAACAGTGAGATTACATACTGTTCAGAGAGAGGGTGAGTTGCAGCTGTGGAGGGGCGCACTTTCAGAGGTGAGGAGCTTGTTGTGCATCCGTTTGATCGATTGAGCAGCTGAGACTTTTAGAGTATCTCTTCCTCAGTGTTTGAGGAAGGACTGTGACGATCAAAGCTCAGATCTGTTGATATTTGATTCAGTATGAGTTTCCGGCAGTTGGAGAGAGGGCGCACTTCTGCATGCAGAATTGCAGGGGTGCATCAGACTTTGAGCAGAGCAGGCTACTATTCCAGACAGAGCAGATCAGGGAAGTGGAGTACAGGGGGAGATAGTACATCCTTAGATGGGTAGTGTCAGATCTTCAAATAGTGCAGATCCAAACTAACAGCAGGGGAGCGAATTACTCAAGAGTAGCAGTTGCAGCTGCTGCAGATCTTGGGCTATTCTACCCCGTCAGGTTTGGTCATTTGTTTCTGAAGAACTCTATGTACCAAATTCATTCTTACTTTGCTCTGGGCTTTAGAAAGAAGAAAGCCTCACAGAAAGCTGGTTTTCCCCGTTTGGGGTTTCCAGGGTATATCCTGAGTCGTGTGATTGTTGTGGTTTATTGTAGAAGTGTTAAGAGAACTGCTGTTTTTGTATCTTAAGTCATCATTGCATTTTTTATTTATAGAGACTCAAACCGCTTGAGTTCTCAGGGCATCTAGAGGGAGTAGTGATCTCTGGATAAATTAACAGGGTCTTCATGCCGCCAATCTTTTCCATTAAGATCCATGGAGGTTTTTGGCAGTACCTCCTACACCTACCTCTCAGGTTGCCTATCGACTCCTTTTCTCCTAATCGTCACGCCTTGCAGATAGTTATGGCATTTATGTCATCATGATGATGTGTTAACTCCCGCCAATTCAAGTCAAGGCTGTCCAGACTAGTGTACAAGGTGGCTGTTGACTGTGATTTGGCGCCTTCATTTGTTACGGACCGATGCTGAAGGATAATCAGCTTCAACATTAGCATATTGTTATTAACTTATTAACTTTTTAAGTTATTTGCCTCCATTTGTTATGAACCGATGCTCAAGGATAATCAGCTTCAACATTAGCATATTGTTAAGTAACAATATGCTAATGTTCAAGCTGATTATCCTTGAGCATCAGTTTGTAGCAAAACAATATGCTAAGTTGAAGCTGATTATCCTTGAGCATTGGTTCATAACAAATGGAGGCACCAAATCACAGTCATTAGTGGACAACAAACCAGTAATAAGTCAATAACCTCCTGGGACCAATTTGTGACTGCATTCTATCATAATTTTGAGGCTTATACCCAGAAATATTACTTCTTAGCCCTGAGGAACATGAAACAATCAGGCACAATGGCATATTACTCAAGGAAATTGCACCAAGCTATATTGTTGGTGAAAAATATTTCTATCAGGTGTGTGGTTGCTATGTACATTGATGGTTTGAAGGAGTCCATTAGTGGGTATGTCCAGGATATGAGGCCAACTACTCTCGAGGTTGCCATTCAGCAAACATAAGCATATTCTGAGGCTGTTGGAATTCTCCTTATAGGAAGACCACCCTCCAAAACTAATCGAACAACAAAGGGAGAACAAAAGGGTATTGAAAAGCAGTCCTCATCCATTACCTCTGTTGTTGGATAGTTCAAAGTAAGATTAGTACTTGCTACAATTGCTGGTTTGCACTGAAAGGGACTTTGTTTTAGCTGTAAAACGGTTTGGTCCATGGACACAAATGTAAGACCCCTGGGAGGATTCACATGATTGAGTTAGTAGAAGAATATCATGAAAAGATAGTTGGAGGTGCCCATGAAGAAGCAACAAAATAAAGAACAAAAACACCCATGCACATTGCAGAGGACCAAGAATGACGAGAAATCCCAACCATCTCCCTTTTGGCTCTGCTTGGAATCACTCAATATTAGACCTTGAGGATAAAGAGCAGAGTGAAGGGAAGAACAGTGGTGGTCCTCATTGTTTCCGACAACATTCATTACTTTATAGACTCAAAGTTGATGAAATTTGTGGGCCTAAGTATTACTCCATTACAAGATTTACAAGTGTTAGTACCCAATGATACTGTGATGGATTTTAAGGGAATGGTCAAAGGGCTAAAATTGCAATAATATACCCATGAATTAGGTTCTGATTTCTATGCTGTAGTCCTAGCAGGGGCATATTTAGTAATGGGGGCATAGTTGTTGGAGACCTTTGGTGAATTTCGGATGAATCTTGGTTGGCTATACATGAAATTCGAGAAGGGACAACAGGTGAATTCTGTATGAATCTTGATCAACTGTACATGAAATTTGAGAAGGGACAACAACTTATTACAAGAAGGGTCTACAAATAAGTGCAAGTAAACTCATTTCAGCTCACAAAATGGGTAAACATCTTGCAAGTGGTGAAATTAAATATCCCAACAAGAGAGGATGAAGTACAATGACTGATTGATGAATATGCAGATGTTTTCTAGGACCTACGGCACGGGCTTCCACCTGACAGAGGGCAAGAACACATCATTGAGTTGGAACTAGGGTCCAAACCAATCATTATCCCCCATAATAGGTATCCTGAGATGAAAGATGAAATTGAATTTTTTTTTTGAGAGTTATTGGATATGGGGCATACAGTACCTGGCAAAAGCCCTTTTGCATATCTAGTGGTACTGGTAGGGAAGAAGGATCATTCCTTTCATATGCACAATGACTACAAAGAATTAAACAAGAGGACCATGAAAAATAGTTTCTCTATCCTGCATATAGCTGAATTGTTAGTAGAGTTACATGGGGCAGTTGTATTTACAAAGATTGATTTGAATAATGGATTTCACCATATAAGGGTGAGGGTGGGTGGTTAAAATAACCTTAAGAACTTATCATGCTTACTATTAGAATATAAAGGTCATCTAAACTATAGACTATGGACTTATACTCTCACCCCAGCCCCACTCCCTCCCCACCAGTGCTTAAATTTGATGTTCACCCTTACCCATCAAGTAAAACATTCATGACGTTTCAATATTTTTATTGCTTGTCAATTTATGTTCACATAAATTATTAACATGTCAATTTTACTTTCACAAAAATGTCCTATAAATACCTTTCTTGAAACATTCCTGCCAGTACCACCATTAATTGGCTTCATCATGGACCCTGGGCTATCATTAATTGCGAGTTCAATACACTCCTTGGCACAACGTCCTTCGACATCCTTTCCGCCTCCAATTCCCATGCTCTCACAATATAGGTCTCTTAGCTCCCAAACGCTCCTCCTTAACCACAACATCTTTCCTTTGCTGCCTTCCCTGAAACTGTCCTATCCACTTAAATGGAATGACCTTCTCTCTTGCCCGTCCTCATAAATCCATCCCCTTGCATGCTGCGACTTTATTTACTCTACCTGCCGCTAGATGGATGTGTATCCTCCGACACATCTTCTCCGTCTCGATGCGCCACGTCTTCAATTGCATGTGGTCCTCGAACTACTAGTCCACCCGCATCCTAGAAATTTTATTATTATTGTTAAGAAAATATGCATTTTTAGTATTAATTAATAAATAAGCGATTCACATTTCTAAATAAATAAAAGAATTATGATACTTGGATGTTAAAATTTTCATAAATTCTAAATATAAATTTTAAATTGATATAAATTTACCTTCATTATAAATATTATGGTTATTAAATAGTTACTTTGACTTGGAGGGAGATTAGGTTTGAAATATAATCTATGTTTAAAGGAATGCGACCAACTTGATGGAATGGTTGAACCAAAACTTAGTCACCTACACTATTTAAAAGTCATTGCGTAGAATATGCAATCCGAACACAACCTTTTTGGAAAAATCAAAACTTTATAAATTTGGTAGAATGTCATGGATTTGATGGGTTTCCCATTAGGAATATTAAAAATGGATTAGAAGAGAGAAAAGTTGAAATCAGGAGTGCTTTGATTTGTACTCTACTTTCCAATTAATTTAGACATCCATCCAAGGTTGACAAGGACGCACAAAACACTTCATTTCTATTTGAAGTCTTATTTGGAGGAAAAGTCAAGTCAAAGAGACGTGGGCCTTTTGTCTCCTGCTACCAATCATAACTATAACCAGAACCAGAACCAGAACCATATAAATGGAATATCTCCCAACGCAACGCTATTTATTATTCACTTTTGATGATGATCGGGTTCTATTTATTAAAACGGGGGAATTTCACCTCCCCATAAAGTGACATATAAAAAGACAAACGGAACCGAATATGATATTATTTATGATTATAAATTGTGACATGAAAAGAGAATGAAAGCCAATTGAATATGATAATTGTGGTTATAAATAGAATGAATGAATGAGATTTGAGAATGTGTGAGATGAGATGGATGAGTGAACAAACTGGAAGGATCCAGAGTGAAGGCTTCATCCATCCCTCCATCTATAATTATAAGGAAGGCGAGAGATTTATGTTGGACGTCTGGACTCTATGTTGACTGCGGATTGTCCTTATTCCAGGTAAATCTGCAATTGTAGAAGTCCCCAAGTGAATTCGATTTGCTCAATCCCACCAACTCGCCCTTCTTGCCTACCAAAACAAATGGACATGAATCAAATTTGTATGACAAGTAAGTTAAATCTATAGCAATACAAATAATAATGAGAAGAAATGCTTGGCTTGAAAAACAAAAACACTTCCCTTTGAAGATCGATCCCGTAGAGTGGAGCAACAATGGAAGCCAAGTGGTGCGCCCTCCTCCAAGAGTTTGTGCTTGCTGCAAAGAATGGTAAGAAATAATATGCTAAAAAAACATCCACAATCTATTCTAGTGCATCAAGATAGCATGGCAATCAACAATCTCAAAGAACATCACACAAGAACACAAGGAATGAGCTCCAAGTCGTTTTCTCTTCTATTCCAAGTCCAAAAATGCCAAGAGAGGCAATACAATGGGTGAGTGTCTTCTCTTATAGAGAAAGACCACTCTCAAACCCTATTCCCTCCAAAACCAAGGGCTGAGATTGACTCTCTCCTTGCCCAAATCGATGGATGGGATCATCTCTAGAGGGGGGGCGAGTTACCCTAAAAAATGCCCAAGTGGATAGAGGGGCCCTTTGTGGGGCCCATACAATACAAATAAGATGTGGTTGGGGGGTGCCTATGGGCTGTTTTAGCCCCCCATACCACTACACCAAGGTCCAAATACAATAAACCATCAAAAATCGAATTGGCCAAGTGAGGAAAAACGCCCCCATGGGCAAATTCGACCCCACATAGTGAGCTGGCCAAAAGAGGGCCCCACCTCACAAATATAATGTCCAAATACCATGAAATTACCTTAGAAGTCACCCTTATATTAGCCAACCTTTGATTTTTGCCATTTGCCATAGTTGCCTTTGCCATATTTTGATTTTCCATTTAATTAACTGTTGGTTTTTATTGCTGAAGGTGTAAATTGGGCTTTTGACCCACTTATAGTGCCTGGATTGTCGAACCGTTTGTTGTAATGCGATTGTGGACCCCAAAAATAGTAGACATGGTCACTTGAACGACCACGATCCATCACTTAGGCACTGTTTGCCCAAAATCCAAGATTTTTAATTAAAACAGGTCAATAATGGCCCATAATAATTAAAAATCTCATCGCTGCCTCAACTTTTTAAAATTTTGATGCTTGGAGGCTCATATGGGACCCCAAGAGATAACAAATGACCAAAATCGAAATCTTGATCGCAATATTTTTTCGGGCCCATTTTTGGCCTAGTCAACCTGATTTGACCAAGTCAAATCTGGTCAAAATGGTGCTGGTTGAATACCTGTATGCAATATGAAGCGATAGGCTTCCTTATACATGTTAGTACATTGTATGCAATATGAAGCGATAGGCTTCCTTATACATGTTAGTACATTACTAAACCTGTATGCAATATGAAGCGATAGGCTTCCTTATACATGTTAGTACATTACTAAACAATATGATGCCAACATGGTGATCAAAAATACATAATATCTCAAAAATACGAGGCCCCTGGTGAGGTGCGCCCACCACATCCAACAAACTCAAACTGCTATGCACAACCTATACACTTGACCACCTAGCTGACTTTGGGTGATGTGGAAAACAAGGTGAAGGGTAAGGGAAGACAAGGACTAAGATAGTGCGACCTTTTGGATGAATCGGGAAAGCGGGGCCCACTGAGATAAGCATACCATGATAATACACAGGGACGGGCGGTGCCTCACAAATGGGTATAGTGCAGGGAAAACCGCCACTGGTCATCTAACCAATACTTCACAACTCACATCCGTGCCTTAAGAAGACTCCGTGAGGATCTTTTCTAGAGCCGCCAAACTGGGTGTTCGGCAAACCGTAACTCGAGACTCTAGGGGACAATCTTGAGCTTGTCCCTTGCTCCCTCTCACCTCCTTGCCCCACGGGACTAGGTGAGGAGATAACCACTACAGTGCTGACAGGTATGGATGACTTGTGTCCATGTGTGTTCAAAAACACATTGCATGAACCTTTACAATGACTTTTACTTAGCCTTTTTGGCTTGATTTTACATTTACAATAGCCTTTTTGGCTTGCTTTACATTTCTTCATTTCTTTTTACATCAAGGCCCTTCTGGACTACATACATATCTCAATAGATATAATCAAGGTGCTCATACTGCAAAGTGATGGGGGTGAGTGTACATGCTTCGATGACCAATGGGGAACACCAGGTGGGGCTACACAATCCTATACTGCATTGCAAGATCGGCGGCAACCGACAGGAGCAAATCCCAGGTTTCAGAGTGCATCTCACACACTAAAGAGCCGAGGCACAAAAGACAGGGAATCATGGCATACTCAGAGGTCAGTGGGGAAGGGGATCCTCAAGGTCACAAATCAAAGTCCAAGTCGGGAAAGACCAACATGAATGTGTCGGATGGGTGGAGCAAGTGAAGGTGGATCCAAAGTCAGCTGCCAAGGGGGACTAAGTGACCAAGTCTATACCAATAGTGGGGATATGATCCAGTGTGCATAGACAAGAGCCTACTGGAAGGGGTGGACTGACATCACCAAGGGCCAAACACATCATAATGACAACTAGATCACCACATCAACATCATATGTAAAGTCAGTGTACTATCATATATAAACAAGTCTAATCAACAACATGAGCAATAGAACATCAAATGCTATACCTGCCACACCATATACCTGTTGCTAAAGCTGACTCTGAAATTGGATCTCTATTGAATCCGGGCAATAAGTGGCCAACCATCAATACTTTGTACTCTCAATAAAAAATATGGCTAGGCAACTGTGTCAATGGGCTTATGCAAAGCCTGACAAGGAAGGGTGCCTCTGTAGGCAATGATGTATACATGTTTGGACTCATGAATAAACCATCTGTCCCCACTGATATCTCTGCTCGGGGCAATCTGAACAAAATGCATGCCCCCTCTGAAGGCATCTGATCTCTGATCTGGGAAAAAAAATGTAGTATGGTCCCCGACCACACAATTTGCAGCATGGTAGCTCCAGCTAACATGGATGTGATAACAGATACCTCTAGGGAAGAAACCCATTGGCTGGAAATAGGTGTATAAAGTCAAGTGCAAAGTAGATGGGACACTTGACAAACATAAGGAAAGCCTAGTTGCAAGGGGTTTTGCATAGAAAGAAGGAATAAATTATGAAGACACCTTTGCTTCCACAACACAGATGAGCACGATCTGTTTAGTTTTAGCCATGGTAGTGCAGTTTGTTCGAAAACTATACTAGATGGATGTGAGGAGTGCCTTCCTCCAGGGAGATTTGGAGGAAGAAGCATAAATGTACTAGTCGAAAGCTTTCTATGGCTTGAAGCAGGAACCTAGAGAATGGTACATCAAAATTGTTAAGTATTTGGTTGAACAAGGCTTCCAACTGAGTTCTTCAGATCTCAATCTTTATGTCAAAAGCATAGGAGATGATGTAATTATTTTGGTGATATATGTAGATGACATCATCATCACATGTAGTGAGGAAGGGGCGATATCACAAGTAAAATCCAAATTTGTGCAACTTTGACATAATTGACTTAGGCCTCCTACATTATTGCTTAGGTATAGAAGTTTGGCAGATAAACATATTTTTGTTTCACAAATAAAGTATACCAAAAGTTTGTTAGACAAGTTTAGGATGGTAGATTTCAAAACATCATCTACACCTATGGAGAAAGGGCTAAAACTTTTAGCCAAGATTGATTATAAGGTAGTTAGTGAATTAGTCTATAGGAAACTGTGGAGAGCTTGATCTATCTTATGGCCACTAGACTAGACTTGAGATTTGCAATCAACTACATCTTTCGATTCATAACCAATCCAAAGGTATAACATTGGATAGTAGCAAAAATAGTGCTACGAGAAGTGATAGGAACAATAGATTTTGACATTCTATATTGCAGACACAAATAATCTCGATTGTGTGGTTATACAAATTTAGATTGGGTAGGATCAGTGGATAAAAGGAAATCCACATCAGGCTTTGGAGCAGTTACATGGACCAATAAGAAACAACATGTTGTCCCCCTTTCTTCAATCGAAGCAGAATATCAACAATGAAAGGAGCATGTGAAGTATTTTGGTTTAGATGGATGCTTGTAGATATGAAGATCCAACAAAATGATCCTACCCTATTGTACTGTGATAATTAGGGAGTACCTAAGTCACTTGACAGGAGGACACGGGACACGAAGGACACAGGAATACGAGTGTCCGACACGGACACGACGACCCCTGAAATTAGGACACGAAGGACACATTATATATATATATATATATATATATATACGTAAAAAATATAGACATGTAGATCCAAATTTTTGTATAAACTAGAACATTTATAAATATTCAATAGAAATTACAATCAATACACATTACACAATCACAAATCACAATGCATATGTCTCACTCCACTATTGAAACAAGGGAAAAAGGCTAGTGATTGGCTTCCCCTTTCCCCACTATCGGATGCCCGCGAGAGGCATAAGAAAGCCAACCAAAATAGGACTATTTCTATTTGTTTGGATTACATGAATGGGGGCCACACCCTATTATTATCTTTTCCTATTACTAAACATCCTCTATATTTTAGATTATGCCACTTACAATGATGACGCCACTTAGATTGAATGTCATGGGTAGGAATAGAAATAAGGGGTAACCTCCCCTATGTGAAATGAATCCTCTTGTGATGTTGTTTGTGGAATATGCCCCCACATAATACTTATTGGTGTGCTCCCTGACTTGATTTGAGAGACTAAGAGCCAAACATTGTAATATGTAAATGTACATGGAAGAATAATAAAAATACATCACAACTAAGAGCCAAACAATGTAATATGTAAATATATATGGAAGAATAATAAAAATACATCACAAACTGCAGACAGAGAAGGATGACAAACATGGGGGGCTATAATTCCATCGGTGTAGTGGGTTCTCACAGACTCATAAAATTTCTCATTAAGTCATCAAAATAAAAAATTACATAGATGTTGGAATCGTATTTCTCATTAAGTCATCAAAATCACAATGTAATATGTAAATGTATATGGAAGAATAATAAAAATAC
Organism: Larix kaempferi; assembly: GCA_027924585.1. NCBI lineage: Eukaryota > Viridiplantae > Streptophyta > Pinopsida > Pinales > Pinaceae > Larix > Larix kaempferi. The sequence continues at coordinate 8,820,465 of BSBM01000526.1, forward strand.
ATCACAACTAAGAGCCAAACAATGTAATATGTAAATGTATATGGAAGAATAATAAAAATACATCACAAACTGCAGACAAAGAAGGATGACAAACATGGGGGGCTATAATTCCATCAGTGTAGTGGTTTCTCACAGACTCATAAAATTTCTCATTAAGTCATCAAAATAAAAGATTACATAGATGTTGGAATCATATTTCTCAGTAAGTCATCAAAATCAAAATGTATTACATAGATGTCGGAATGCCACTGGAAAATACAAAAAGGGGTAGATCAAGATGGAAAACCTTCTAATGCTCTTCACCTGCAAAAAAAACCCTTTTAGAGCTCAAGCCTCACTAAAAAATGTGAATGAATGAGGGTAAAATTGTTTTTTATAGTTTTTTTGGGTTAGAAGTGTCCTGTTTTAGAGACATGGTGTCCTGTTTTTGGGACACTATGTCCTGTTTTTGGGACACGGTGTCCTGTTTTTAGGACACGTCCAAAAAACGTGTCTGACACCGTGTCAATACGTGTCCGTGTCCGACACGATGACACGGGACAAGATGGCCTATATGGACGTGTCTGGTATCATAGGGGAGTACTTAAGCTGGTAAAGAATCCAATCTTCCACGAGTGTACCAAATATATTGACGTTCATTATCACTTCAACGAACAAATTGTAGAAGATGGAAGAATTGAGCTGCAATATTGGCTTACAAAGGATCACACTGTAGACATTCTCACCAAGTCTTTGGGTCTAGAAAAAATTGTAAAATTTAGGGACAAACTTGGTGTATTTTTTGGATTGACCATTAAGGGAGGGTGTTTGAATATAAAGGTGATCTAGACTATAGACTTAAGCATATTAATAAAGTTACTTGGTGACTTTAGGTCACTTTATGTTTAATTATTTTATTAAAGTACACATGTCATTTTACGGGTTGTAAAATTAGGATTTGAGTAGTCAAGGTTTTTGTCATCTCATTATTATAAAGAGAATGTTGTTCTCTTCATTTGTAAATACATAAGAACCATTTTCTCTCTTTCAATTCTCTTGGTTTTTTTGTGTGTTTGGTACTTGTAATACCTAGGGAAAATTTTAGGGGCAAAATTTATCCCATAGGCTAATTTTTGACCTTTTTTTTTTCCAAAAAAAGATTCACCATTTTTTTTTTCTAAATTGATTCGTCCAAACTCCATGTGATAAAAAAATTTTTACTCTAAAATTGTCAAAATTATCCAAAACCTATATAAAACCCTTAGAAATTTGAATATTTTTAGAAAGATATCAGCTAACGTTTTATGGTTGGAAATTTAAGAATCAGTAAGATTTGCCAAGGTTTCTACACTATGTGTTTCGACTCTTGAGTGATGCCTTTTGGGCTAACCAATTCCCCAACCACATTTCAAGATATAGTGAACTCAATCTTCAAGCCATATTTGTGGAAGTTTGTTTTGTTTTTCTTTGACGATATTCTTGTTTATAGCAAAACCATGGAAGATCATTTGAAGCACTTGAGAATTATTTTAGAAATCTTGTGGGTGAATTCTCTTTTTGCAAAGGATTCAAAGTGTGACTTTACAAGGAATAAACTTGTTCACATAGGACATATAATTACCAAGGAAAGGAGTCAAACCTGATCCAGCTAAGATTCAAGCCATCCTTGACTGCCTCACTCCCATTGATTTGACTCAGTTGAGAAAATTGAATAGGATATCTAGTTTCTATAGGAAAATTTTCAAGGGTTCTATAGGTCCAAGGAAAACCTTGTAAATAAATCCAATGGATGCTTCCCCAAGTTCATGGATGACATTCCTAGTAAACCCGTTAGCGTAGACTAGTGCACCTTACCCAAGGGGGATTTAAATTGGGCACCTACTGGCATGGAACTAGCCAAATGCCTAGCAACATTGGCAATAACTGATTGAGCTAGTGCCTTGGGCTTGGACACAAATATAGATATGTGTATATCCGCGCGCATATGTACGTTTGTGTGTGTAATTTAAAAAATATAAAATATTAAAATTATAGAAATAAAATATAGACATAAAGATGCTAATATTTTAACAATTAGAAAATGGAAATACAATGCATCAAGCCTACAAGAATACACCATCGATCATACATAGAACAATTAATTGTAGTTTTCTCATTAGATGCCTTCAAAACATATTACATAGATAAGACGATGGATGGGAACACTGATTGCAAATACAAAATAGGGTAGAAGAATCTCATAGCTCATCCTCTTGGATCTCATAATCAAAATCATTAGCATCGCCACCAGACACTGCCACTGCCACTGTGCTCTCTGCCTCCTGCAATGCATCCAATCCAAGTGCTGCATCTGTGGGTGTGGAAGATGACCCCCCAAGATGTGACGGTCATCAAAAGTGACCAGCTCTAGGATTAGTGCATTAAGATCCAAGTATTGAAACTTTGAAAATATTTGCCCAATACCAACGTACAGGACATTAGCCATTTGCCAATGTTGAGACATGCATAAACTGAGTGTCAGACACTCATGGGACATGTGTCCTAATCAGGGAAAGTGTCTTGTGAAAGATGGACACTTAAAAATTGAGCGTCCTGATGTCTGACATGGGACATGTGGCTAAAAGGAGTGCCTTTTTTTAGGTCTGCCCAATCAATAGAGGTTGTAATATGATATTGAGTATACAAATTACTGGGAAATAATAAGCTGAAAATCAAACATGTATTGAATAGCCCTAAAAATCAGATTCGGATAGTTGATTCTATGGTGATTTCTGATTTTTTCCCAAACTTTGTATGATGTACATCCACACACTTGTACAGATTCTACAGAATGCTTCTCTACCTGTATGTCATGCTTCTGAACTATGCAGACCAGATCCTCCTCCAGCTCCTTTTCCAGACAGGCTTCAATCCAGAGTTTCCTCCATTTGGCCTCAGATGTTAGGGGAGACAGCCCTAGTGGGCCCCAATATGTTCACAGTGCACATTATATGTTTCCCAAATCTTGGTTCCTTTCTCCTTGTACATTTTCTCCTGAATTGGATTTCTCTTATCGGTATGGTGTCCATATTCTGTCTTAACTTAGACCAGTACTTTCATTACTTTCTGCATCTTACTTTCTTTAGGAGTTGTTTTCGCGCTCCCACTTTGTGTTGACACTATTGTGCTCAGCAGTCCCATTGACTTAATTTTGTGGTCATTCATTGGACATTAATAAAATTATCTTATCTTATCGTATCTACTTATGGAATACTTCTCTGCCTGTATGGAAGGGTCAGATGTGAACTTATGAGACCCCACTTTGATTTTATTTGGCTGGGAAAGCAAAAGCTACAAAAATATAGATTTGAAGGGGTACTATTTCACATTATAAAGTAGATGTCTAATTACTTTTCTATTAATTTTTTTTTTCACGTTATGAATTGTTGAGCCCACTTATGGTTTAAAAGATAAAAATTGAATAAAACAGTATTTCTGTCAGGAAATTGTTGGGAAACAGCTTGGAAACATTTCCTCTATGCCTCCATAGAGGTAACAGCCAGGAAATGTTTTCCAGGTATTCACTTTCATTTCTGTACCATTTTCACAATGTGAACATTTCAGTATTTTGGTTACAAAGTCCTAGAATCAAGGTGGCAAAGAAAAAACTCCTGACTGTTACAACTAATTACATCTTTAGTTCCAGGCCCACCTTGTAGTAGAACTTTAGGATATACCTCCTTTATATATTTTGATGCCATGGTCATATCCACTGCTTTAATATGATTGATCCAAGATTAAGGCTCTAAGCTGTCCCCTAGAGGATTGAATGCCCTCTGTCGAAACAGTGATTAGATTTTCAACATAGGCATGGAAAGGCCAAGAATAAACTTATCGAAAATAAGTTTAGACCTACAATAAGCCCTAGGTTCACTTCTACATATCTTTAATAATGATCCCCAAAGCAACCCAGACCTTGACATATCTTGACATTGGAATAAGTAAGCAGCTAATTTTCTAAAATCATAACTTTTGTTGGCTTGCTCAGGGCCTTGTGCATGACAGCTTTGCTGATGCATTAGGAGGAGATCTGCTAAGTAACAATATGTCTCTGATTTTGTTATTCTATGCTAAAGTATAATTTTAATTGTTCAACTTTATGAACTCATCTTTTACAATACCAGATGAGATTTGTTTGCATGCTAAAAAGGTGGAATAATCCTCTCTGAATTGAAGTATCTAAGATAGGATATTATTGATATTTCATGTGGTGATCACCTATTGGGCTCTCTTTGACGTTTCTGTTTGTTTTGAGTTTTTATTTTTTTGCTATCTGTTTTGAAGACCAATTCTCACACATTAAAAGGTTAATAAGATACAATCCAGTTAATTCCTATGTTTTGTGTCAGGGATTTTAGTGACTACATATGTGCAAGTTCGTAGGCTTCAATTTCTAGTGTTGGGTGTCAGGTTTTCTATGGACCCATTGAATTCATTAAATTGATTTGCCTTGTGTCCAGTCACAGGTATAAACTATAGGCAAAAGGAAGTGAATTTCTGAAAACAAATATTTATAGTAAGCAGTGGCAATAAGTGACATATTTGAGGGTGTAATAAGATCTGCCCTCATATCTCTAAGTGTTAAGATGGGATGGAGCTGCAGTCTTATCTCATTGCCATCAAAAGTTTCAAATGGTTGGTATAGGAATTTGCCATTGGAAGCCTGGCAATCATCTGCTATGAATACTCATTGTGGAATGGTATCTTATAACAAATCCGAACATACGTCATTGGCAAATGTCTCAAGCTTCCGTAGTCAAACTACTGTTGCTAGTACGGGCAAAGTGTCTGCATCTTTAATACTTAGCGAAAGTCTGGATTCAGAATTGAGTGACTGCCATACAAGAAAGGAAAAGGAATTGAACTTTAAGCAAGTGAGAACATTGCTGATTGACAACTATGACAGCTATACTTACAATATTTTTCAATTATTAGCAGTGGTGAATGGAGGTAAGGCATCTTGGATTTTAAAAATTCATTTTTGATATACTATGGAATACGCTTTATAATTGATTATTGTTTTGTTGTACCTTTTCCCATATCATTAGATACCATTTTGTTAATATATGCATACTAAAATCTGGAAACATGATTTTGTAATTAAGTTATCAAAAGAGAATATATAGTCATTAGTCGTCAAGATATTGAGAAAGTAGGTAGATAGTTTGCATTCATATTATGTACTTTACCAAGGACTGTAATGACAATTGATTAGAAAATATTGGTGAACATGGAAATTGCTTGAGGATGGTATGTGTCTGTATTTACTATTGCTGTACAGTGTAAACTGGTATTATAGTACCAGCATAGATCCATCTTATCCCTGAATCCAATAAGCACCTAGAGGGATAAAAAAGAAATGGAAGCACAAACTTATTGGTGCTTAAATGAATCGGGGGATATGATAAATTTATGGTGGTTTATTTTAAGATTATATACTTTATTAGTATTATAGTTGGCTCTTTTTAATTTTTATGGACTTCAAATTTTCTTCATTTTAGTTTATTAGCAATAGCATTACAGTTGTGACACATCTACCTGGGCTGTATATGCACCTCATTACTCTCAGTGCAAAAACTTCTTGTATATTTAAAATAGGATAGCATTCTTGGCCCATATGTTTCGAGGAGATGAGTAATGGCTTTTCTCTATCTGGTTTGTATGGCATTGATATTGTAATCACCTGGAAATTCCTTTCCTACGATGATGAAAGGAGTCCAGATAACTAGTAGGTAAAGAGCCAATGTTACCTCACTTTGGAGTCTGAACCTGTCTGACTTAGGGTTGTTGGATGCCTACCAAGGAGGTCTTCCTTGAAAAGTACAAGGGGTAAGTATGACCTCAAAATGATAAAATAAGCTGCTGTGCTCAATAAAATCAGATATATATCTGCAAATAAATAAGCAGGCAGCAAGCATGCAAACCTAGGAATTGAATATAAATGCAAAAACCTCTAAGTTTGAGCCTAAATGGGTGATAATCTACTGCTATTCTGTGCTGAAAGTGCAAAAACAGCAAGCAAAAGTCAATAAAAACACCAGAAAACACATTGAAAAGATAAGAACTAAGTAGTAAGTACTACATGCAAGTACACATGCAAATTGATGCATATTGAGTCTTGACTACAATAACTTCTATTTCTTCATGAAAAGTCAAAAACCAGGAAGCATTCTTTATTTATTTTTAATATTTTTTTTCATTTATTTATTTTGGACAGAAGATACTAAATAAAATGCAAATAAATGATTCTAAGTACTCCTAAATGCACAAAAATCAGTAAAAAACTATAGTATCTTCCCAAATCTGTACAAAAACATGCATACCAGCAAGGTATTGAGGGCAAAAAAGCACATAAAACACCTAGGAACAACCTTGAAAGTTTGAAGTCTTTGAACCCAAGTACTCTCTGTTGACCACCAAACCAACTAGGTGGACAACCATGTACCATGCACATGTTCAATGTGCCTTGAAGATGAGAAAGAAGTATCTAATGAATTTTTCAAGTGAGGCAACTCTTCGTCTTATCTTCTCTCCATGAAATTTCCGCACCCATGCGGGGGATTTTGTAAGGATATGTCAGCATGAGGGTCAATGTTTGTGTAACTTAGTTGCCTAGGACTTTATCATTAGGGAAGTCCTTTCATCAAGTGTTTTTTCACTTGGATAATTAAAATTTCATTTTAGTGATTTTAATTATTTGAGTTTTTCACTCAAAAATACCTCCAAAGTGGTGAAAGGAGTTCTAGTGATCGAGTCCATGGGGCGATTGGGGCCTAGGAATGTTCTATATTACCATGCTAGATATTATCCAGAGTCTTGCGGAATTTCATTAGGTTTTACATAGGATTTTTTAATTTTTGGTCATTAAAAAATGTCCCTCAGCATAAAATATTGTAATGTAAAAGAGGGATACTTGGTCCTTTATGATGTTGTATAGGGGTATGGGTACTCAAGATAAATGACATGAAACCCCATACACCCTTGGACCAAGTTTGAAGTCATTCAGACAAGTCTTGCTAAGGTTTTGGACACTTTTTCCTAGGTCAGTCATGGAAATCAGGAAATTGAGCAATTAATTAGTAAGACACATTTTTGTAAAGTGACTATAGTCACTTGGGGAGGGGAAAAAAAGTTTCCTAAGGTAATATTATGAACCTAAGATGAAATTAAAAGTTAAAGAACCCCCCCCAAGCAAGTTGTTAGAGTGTGGTGAAGTGCCCACTCTAGGGAGTGCGCCCTCCTCTCATGGATGGTGTGGTTTGAAGGGAAGTCCATGGGAGGGGTCCCACCTTGGTGGTTTCCCCCCCATTTGGCATAGCATTGAGGTTTAAAAACCTTAGAGGGGGGTTTCTCCCCCTTATTATTTGGTTCCATCTTTGGAAACTCACTCTCCTTGAGCAAATGTGCGCCCCTCTCTTGGGCCCTCATCTCTTCCTCTTGACACATGGAAAACATGCAAGGAAGGTCTCTCCCTTTCTGTTGCTACTTAAGGAGGCTCTTCCTCCTCATTTTGGTTACAATCACTCACTCTCTTGCTCTCTTTCATTTTTTGCTCTTTCTTACTCTCTTTCTCTCTTGCTTCCATTCTTGTCCAAGAAGAGAGCCATTGTAATTTCCAGCTTTGTGAAGTTAATGAAGAAAATCTTTGGAGGAAATATTATCGTTGTCATTGTGTGTGAGGTAATATTGTTTCATTCTTAGTTTCTTCTTGCATTGTGGATCTGAATCAAAGTGTTTTGCTTGAGAATAACATTGTGATAGTTTGGTTACATGTTATGTGGGTTATCTTCTTAGTATTTGAGTTATTAATTGATTTCTAGTTTGAATATATGATTTCTCAAGTCTTTGTTTGATCTCTCACCCCATTTGCATGTTGAAGCTAGCTTGTTACAGGTTGCTCAAGCTTGGAGAGTGGGATTCCCGGGTGGGATACGCCATTGTTCAACCACTTTTAAAGGACTTTGCATCTTCAAACGAACATTTCTATTTTTGCAGATTTTTATTTGCTTATTTTGCACTTATAAATCATCTTTGCAAGTTATTTTTACATGCTACATTGCACTTACAATTTTCTGAAATTTATATGCAATATTTTCAAGTTGATTCAAAACTCATTTTCATCATATTTGCACAATATTAGCTTGCCGTTTTGTGCAGGTTTTTGGTGTTACAGGGGGAGGGAATGCCCAAATTTGGTCACTAGCAAGCTCAAAGGTCATCCAAGAGTGGCCACTTCAAGTCCATCACCAAAAAAAAGGGTCAAATTCTCATTTTTGACCTCATTTTCTTGTATATAATAAGGATGATATTTTCCTTTGTTGTAACAAGCCCAAGAGAGTCTTTTGGGCTGGGTTCTTTACTTCCTTGTTTCTAGCAATAACTCTTTAAATTTTCAGCTATCCCTTGCATGCATTAGAAGTTGGGCTTGCCCACTTTTGCATTGCAAGTGTAGAGGGGCTAGGTTTAGTTTATGCTTTAATTTGCATTTGTTATTATTATTTGCCCACACCTTGCATGAGAAGAGGCTCTGCCCATCCATGCAAAATCGTTGAGGCTTGTCATTTATTTCCTTAAGTTTTGTTTCAAGTTATTTTGCCCGCACCTCACAAGTGAGAAGGCTCTGCCTCCCTTGTGAAATCGCGTTGGCTTGCACTCTTTTATTTTTTGCCCACACCTTGCATGAGAAGAGGCTTTGCCCATCCATGCAAAATCGTTGAGGCTTGTAATTTGTTTCCTTAAGTTTTGTTTTAAGTTATTTTGCCCTCACCTCACAAGTGAGAAGGCTTTGCCTCCCTTGTGAAATCGCGTTGGCTTGTTTTTCTTTTTGCTTAAAGGTTAAAAATTAAATTAAGCCTTGATTCTTGCCCCGTATTCTCTCCCCTTGCCGGTTCGACCGATCTTGGGTGATAAGAAAGGGCAAGGATTTGAGTTGACTAGAGCGATAAGCACTCAGAAATGTGTCTTTATTAGAACTGAGAAAAAGAGACCTGCGGAGCTAGTGGGGTAGAGGCTGTTGGGAGCCTCATGGCACTTTGTGTCCTCTAGTTGAGCATTCAGCAAGTTTTGGGATTGACTCGTGGAGCTAGTTGAGAACCTTGTGTTCTCAGGTTGAATACCCGACAATCTCTCTCAAATCGAAGGAGATAGTCTCTCGGGGTAGACACATAGAGTAGCTTAGCTGTTTTTTTTGGCAAAACCTTAATCCCCTAAGCTGAAGAGAGACCTAAAATACATTAAAATATACAAGACCATTTGCACCACATTGTTACAATCATTTACAATTCTTTACTTTGCAAGCATTTCACATTTGAGCTTAATCTTGTATACATGTCTTTGGTTAATTAATTTGTTTATTTACTACAAGTAAGCGTTTAATGTGATGTTTTGTTAAATGAATGATTTGTTGCTATTGGAAAAGTATTTGACGAATTGATTAATGTGACTCCATAACCCGAGTGGAGAAGGCACTGGTCTTGTTGTTTAATGATTTATTTCTCTCTTGCATCCATTGTTGGTTTATTGTAAAAGGTTTGCCTATCATTAAAATTGTTGCATTACTGCACGTTTGACTGTCATTTCAATTTTTAGTAATTTACAACTCCCAAAAATAAACTCTAAAAAAGAAACTTAGTAAGTAGGGACAACCCCCCTTGACCTTTAGGAGTTGTGGTCTAAACGAAGGAGTTTAGGACCGAGGTGACATTGGGTTCTTAACTCACAGTTGCCCTCAAGAACACACATAGCGGTTGGGAGACTTACCCGCGATCAAGTGTGTTTAGGCGGCAACATTTTTGGTGCCGTTGCCGGGGACAAGTCTCTTGTCCTTGGTTAATTGACTTTTGTTTTCTCTTTTTTTTGTTTTTGCTTTGTTTGATGAATGCTTAGAATATATCTTTAATTTTTCATCTGGCGACTCCACTTAACCTTTTTTTTTTAAATTAACGAAGAAAAGCAAAAAAGAATTTTTTGTGAGTATTTTAAATGCATATTTTTATTCTCACTTGGCGACTCCATTGAAGGGATAAAACCCTGTTACTCATAAAAATTTGTTGAGTTTTGTTGTGTGTAGACATGAGCCCATGCAATACAATAAATCTTTAAAGCTCTTTATAAAAAGGATCACCTAATTCAACACAAGGCATATTTCATGGTTTTATCAAATGCATGCTGACTGAATTATGATATGGGCGAGTTAAGGGAACTGTTGGGTGCTCAGATTGCTAGACAATTTCATCCTATTGACTTTTCAAGCATCCTTGGTTTTCCTAATGTTGGTGATGGCACTGGGGATGCGTATAAATGGCTTCTTGTCTTTCATGCAAATGGTGACTCAACCATCTGGCACATCAAGTCTTTTCTCCAGTTTTTGGCTGGCTTCAACATTAGTTATGAAGATAATATGATGCATATGTTTGCCAGTACTCTTCAGGAAGATGCTTGTTGTTCATCATTAATCCACAGTTCAACAATTTAGAATGAGAGGAGATCTGTGGTAGAAATTTTCAATTCGACAGTTTCGAACCTTTTAAGCAGGTTCATCTTCAGGAGAAAGCAAATCCCAAAAGATGAACCTGCTTAAAAGGTTCGAAATTGTCGAATTGAAAAATTCTACCATAGATCTCCTCTCATTCTAAAGATGCTTGTTACTGGTTTTTTCTGTACCCTCCCTAGCAAATGTATTTCCTCCTTTTCAAGTTTGCTTCACATATTTTTGAAGCAATGGCATAATGATGGGGGTAGTATGAAAGATATGGAAAGGCTACTTAAAACAATGTTTACCCACTACTTGCTAGAGACAGAGTATCATGAGTATCCTTTTCATATTCCCATGGTTAAAAATATTGAAGATTTGAAGCTACCTCTAGAATACGTCGGTAAATATTGTGACATGTGCACCCCTGCTATGCATTATAAAGAAGTACGTGAGGAGCCCTTGATTGAAGATACTATTGAAGACCCTCCTTATGTTGAAATTAATGGAGATTTGAGTGAGCCTCAAGGTTATTTCATTAAAATTGATGACATTTGTAGGCCAAATCTCCCTCAAGAAGAAACCATTGCAAAAGCTTATAATGAAACTTATGATGTAATCTGCAATGTGCACGATGACATTCCTGACTGTTCTCCATATAATGATGATAGTTTGGAAGGTTTACTGCCTTGTGACCTTTTTTCCGAAGAAGATGATAGTGATTAGGATGAGGACAAGTATAGCCTGGGGCATAATGCAAGTGATACAGACTCACTTATATTTGACAAGGTTATTGATGAGGATTCTTGGACATTCATGGAGCATCCAATCTATGACTTGTCTGAGGAGGAGAATAATGAACCAGAAGCTTTGGAAGGTTTTATTACCAATCTCATCTATGACATTTTGAAGGAGGGAGTATTGAGTCTCTTGTTGGTTTTATTGAAGATCCCATCTATGAGGTTTTTAGAGAATAGAGCATGGATCTTGAGGCCTTGGGAAATATTTGTATGAAGGAAGAGTATGCAGTTTATCTTTGTGATCAGTCTGAGCCATATATCAGTATCAATAATGAAGAATAAGATTGGGTACAGTTAAATGAAGGTCTGTCTCAGTCATCACCTTCGCTTACAGAGATTCCTTATGATTTGGAGCATCTAGGTTCTTCTATAGAAAGTTATGATCATAAGAACCCTTTGGAACAATATGTTGAAGTGGTTGATCTGCCTCTTCACGCAAATGTGTATATTAATCCTACCCAAGCTTGGATAGAAGAATCCTGTGCGAGCACTTATCAGTTTGGGAAGTAGTTGGATGACATTATTCATGCCTATGATTCCCCATCCAGCTCGCCCATTCTAGATCATCACGCAAGTTTGCATTTCTTAAACAACACGTCCTTGCTTTGGCTGGTAACCAAAGACAAGTCAAAAAACTTTAAAGTTGATAAAATGCTTAAGTGGCTGCATTGGATATTTGATTTTACCTAAGATGTTCATTTTGTCATGCTTAGAGTAGGAAAATAAGCTCCATAGAGTGAGCATTTACTTTCTGCATTTTTTTATGTACTTAGGAATGATAACATTTTTGTTAGCTAAAGCAACTTATGGTTCATTGGATTTTTTTTATGAAACATCTGCTACTAAGGTTTTCTTGTCAAGTTGAGATGTTTTTACAGATTATAAGAACCAAAGATTTTGAATTTCTCGTATCCACTCCTTGCCTGAAGACCAGATCGAGCACACGTCCCATAGTTGGAGCCAGAATGTTGACCACCAACCCAACTAGTTGGACAACCACGTACCATGCACGTGTTCAATGTGCCTTGAAGATGAGAAATAAGTACCTAATGAATTTTTCAAGCGAGGTAGCTCTTCGTCTTATCTTCTCTCCATGAAATTTCTGCACCCCTACCAGGGATTTTGTAAGGAAATGTCAGCATGAGGGTCAGTTTTTGTGTAACTTAGCTGCCTAAGACTTTATCATTAGAGAAGTCCTTTCATCGAGTGTTTTTTCACTTGGATAATTAAAATTCCTTTTTAGTGATTTTAATTATTTGAGTTTTTCACTCAAAAATACATCCAAAGTGGTGAAAGGCGTTCTAGTGATCGAGTCCATGGGGTGATGGGACTAGGAGTTGCTATATGTGCCCCTTTTTAGGTACCGAAGAGGGAAGAAAAATCCTTTCATGCTTAAGGACTTAGAGACAACACCAATCTAGTGACTAGCCAACCTTAGCTCATGGCCCAACATTAGTAGTTATCTCTGACTGGAAGTGCACATGGGGTCAGGAGGCGATAGTCCTAGGATCAAAATACAATATAGGTAGTTCACGTCGACTAGAAGTGCTAAGGCTTCAATAGAACCAACTCTCCTAGAAGAGCTTTGTCGCACACATCAGAGTCGAGACACTAGGGGAAGAGATGGAGGCCATCCTAACAAAGAGGTCACAGAGGGGGGAATATCCTTGAGTTACTTAGCCGTATTTGGATCAATGGGATTTCCATTTACAAGATGAATGGGTGGAATATGGATAAGGCAAATGTGTAGAACCAAGGGACAGTTAATGGTCAATGCAATACTTTGAAGACCCTGCCAAAGAAAGACATGTATATAACACAAAAACTAACACTAGATGTAATGCTATGCAGTTTTCCTACTCATCATACTCATAAGATAATCACAAGGGTAAAATAAGTCCTAATACTAGTCAGTTTACCAATACAAGGCATAAAATCCATATAATGTCCCATAGGCACACATCTAGCACACAACTAAAACTGTAGATTGAACATCACAGGAACATCTGAAGTACTGAATACTAAGATCCAAACTCTGTATCTCAAAGCATGACAACCAAATGTACATAAGTTCAAAATTATAGCAGGGGATCCATAGAGAAAACTTAGCAAAGACCTGGGTCCCTACTATGAGGCCCTTCCCTTAAAATCTGATCTAGCTGTGATCATATAGTGATCTCAATCCATTAACCATACATGACATATCTTTGCTGCTCACTATAAAGGGACTGATCAAAACTTTGGTCTGCTTCGGCAAAAATGAGGAACAATACCCCATACAAAATGTTTGATGACATAAGGTAACACAAGAAAACCCTAGTTCCGCACTATAACAAAGATGCCACTAGCCAATAGTTTTTGGTTTGGCAAAAAGAATTGAAGGTAAGGTTCACACCCACTTTGATACCATGTTCAGATTCACAAATGAACGTGAGGAAATGAATGGAACCAAAACAAACCCAAATTCTGTAGTTTTACCCCTCATATTGTATGGGTCCCTATTTTTGTGATTTTCATTACATACACATTAGTGATTTTTAGGTTGATGGGGTATTGATGGACATAGGGGGCATTGTTTGTTTTATATTGTTAGATGATGTGTATGTTCTTCATGGCTTGTGACTTTCCTAGATGAGTACTTTATACATATGTTCATTTTCATGGTGGTGTAGTCCCTTGGTGATTATGGTATTATATTATTTGTCTAGTAGGGGAGCACCAATGATGACTTTGTATTGATGATGAGGTTGGTGTGTGATTCCTTGAGAAGATATGAGTATTTTGATGATCATCTATCATTCTACTAGTGACAGACTTCTTGATCATGAGGAGTCCTCTCTTTCTTTGGCATCCGTTCACATTTATGGAGGCATGGAGTATTACATTGTATATACTATATTATGCTCATTTACTTATATTGTGCTCATTTACTTCACCTTGGCACATTTGATGGTACTTGGTTTCATTAGAGGAGTGCCTTGAGTATATGATATTATTACTCTCATGTTGGGATCACTATGGTTTATTTTTATTATCATGGAGTATTTCTCTTTGGCACGTATCTCTAAGGTGATCTAACATATTTTACTTGATGGTGTGAACCTTTGAGGATATTGAAAATTTGGTGGTGATGTGGCGTTTTTTTTTGGCTAATTACTAGATGAGGTGGAGCGCTCCTTTTGTATAGCATTTTTGGCACGGGGACCTCTATGCATAGTTATCTAGGCCGTCCCATGTGATTGTCCATGGTTTTGATGGCTAATGGTGGTATCGACACATGTTTTCATATGGTTTCACATTGGTGACATATGCTTTTGAAGGCTTTCATCTCCTTGCATGGGAAGTCATCCTATCTTCATGCTACATGCTCCTAGGACACATTGGTTATGGTATATCTTAGAGGAGATGTAGTATTGGGACATTGGCCTTTAAGCAGAAAGTGCATGCCCATGAGAAGTAGAGTTGATTTTGTGCTTCTTCATTGCTTCCATCTTCTTGAAACACTTAGATTCCACATGACCATCTTTCCCGGAAAATTGCAACGGCGCTCAGTCTTCTTACCTTACGATTTGGTTCCCCTTGTCACTATTGGAAAGACGAGTTAGTTGAGAGGGTTTGGGACACTTGTTTTGCTTATTTTTGTGAGGATGTTTCTTCTTGGGATGCTTCGACTTATCTTTTTGTTGTGCCACTAAGGCTTTGCTACATACATTGGCGATGCTGATCACTCCAAGATGTAAGAGCTTATCTTGCTCTCGAATCAAAGAATCACAAAAGGCTTTAAGAGTGGGTTCTTTATAAGTAGACCCCATAGCTTCTTTGATGGAGTAAAAAGTAGATACACAAACAGAGTAAGCATGACGAAGCTTAGAAAGAATATGATAAATACATTGCTTTTCTTTCTTTTTATGTTGCATTCTTCAACTAAGAGTCTAAGTTTTTTTAACTTAGATAGGTAGTCTTGTATGCAAGAGAAATCACTTGGATTTAAAGTAACCAATTGAGTTTCAAGTTGGTGACCTCAAAACTCATTATGTTTACCAAATACGGTTTCTAACTTTTCCCAAGCTGCATCAATTCCTAGTTATCTCGATTAATCCATGGCTTTGTCACTTTTATTATCCTATTTTATTTTCTTATCGACATCAGTGGGGGCTATTTCTTTTCCCAAGGTAATTTAGTAGAGTCCCCTACTTCGTAGGACATCCTCCACACGAGCTCTCCATGAGAAGTAGTTGGTACTAGCAAGCAAAATATCACTTGTATTGGCCATATTGTTATATGCAGGTAATATGGCTTCAAAAGCAGAAACTAATAGTTTAGATGCAAAGAGCTCAACAAAATAGGTAGTTTAAAAAAATGGCATTGAAAATGGATTCCAGATGTTGAGGTTATGCCTTTTTGAAGAAAGACATAAAATGGAATTAGGGAGTCACGTGGCATGTAGAAGTTGAACAAGTGGTGATGGGTGAAAAAAATGCAGTAAAGAATTCCTACCCTTACTAACTTTGCCTATAGCTCACTTTTACAAATAAGTTGCTTTAAAATAAGTGATCCACTTTTATAAAAAAAGTGGGAAGCACTTTTACAATGTAGTTACTTTATAAATTAATGTTACATGAACTTTTGCAAAAAGTAACAACAAGGACTTCAATCCAAGATCTATTACTTTTTAAAGTAACTTTCAACCAAGTGAGTTAAACAAAAGATTTTGTGATTTATAGAGAAGAATGAGGGTGTTGTTGTTATTGTGGGAGAGCGTGCCTACCCAAAAACAAGTTTTTGGCCTATAAGATACTTTACATCAGTGTGGAAGACATCGCCGATATATCGCGATGTCCAACCTCAAACGATATATCGCTGACAAAAAATTGCGATTTTTGCAAAAATCACGATATTTGCCCAATTTTTGAGGAAACATCGCGAGTCGATGGAAAATATCATCAAGGCCACGGACAGTCCGACATAAAATCCGATTTTTTACTTTTTTTTGTCATTTTGCTTGCTTGTTGAGGGGTTTGGAGAGCAAAGGAGCTTGCTATCATTTTGATTGGAGCCAAGGTGTAGATTCATTGTGTTTCCATCAACAATCACCGAGTTATTGTGGATTGGGGATTGATTCCCATTAGTGGTTTCTTAATTTGCAGGTACGTATATCATTGTGTAACCATTTGCTCATCTTTTTTTGTTTTTTTTGGTAAATTTTTAATAGGTTTAGGGTTTTGATCAATGTTCCCTCTTCTTGCCAAATTTTAAAGAGAGATCTATTACGTCAGAGTGTAGCTTCTCCTTCTGTTCGAGCACATCAGAGTTCGCTGCCACCCGTAGGGCCTTCTTCAGCTACAGGAATAGCCACTATCAGAGCCATCACCTTTGCTCGTAAAAGGGGCAGAGGGAATTGCTAGTTTATTTTATTTGATTTCATTGTACTATGTAGTATGTAGATCTTAGTTGATAGTTGACTCGTGATGATGACATACATTTATTATATTTTTGATGATATTTTGAGGCTCTAGAGTCAGTACACTCATTACTACTTAGGAGTTAGGACTCAGGACATGATTTAGTAATGCATGATATATCATTAGACATCTTATACATCATATATATATATATGTCTATTTTCTTTTCATATTTATGTGGAAATGTGTTTATTTGATGTTGTTGTTGCTTTAAATGTTAAATATTTGAAACAAAATGAATATTTTTGTATTTTTTTGAAGTGTGCCGATATTTGCCGATATTTTCCTTGATGTTGCCGATACGTTGTGTTCTGGACCCTCGGCGATATTTTCGCCGACACGATGTCTTCCACATTGCTTTACACAACCACACGAAAACAAAAAATGAAATTCTAAAACTGAAATAGGTTATTCCTTGGTTAGCTTACTCAAAAATGTAAGTTTTCTCACTATTTCTGGTTTATCGAGCTTGCACAAGGCACACGGGAAAGAGTGCACACAGTCAAGAAGACCCTTTCCGCTCTGTTTTTTATTTGCCGAGTTCGCACATAATGCATGACAAAGAGCATATGTAGACCAAAAAGGTAAGAAACCGAGAATAAAATAGAAAACCATGCTAAAATATGAAAGAATATGAGAAAGATTTAAAAAAAAATTGTAATTGTAAACAATATACATTTGGATCTGGTAAAATGGCTGTATCTTGGGAAAACGGAAACCTTTTTGAGTGAAACAAAAATAGTTTCCAACTGAAAGCACCACTCTAGACGCAATGGAACATCTCTCTTACCCCAAAAATACACAGAAATAGCAGATTCTAGAAATGCTTTGATGCACACGGCTACACCGGTTTAAGATCTCGATCAACAATGGAAGCGAGACTTCATAGGCTCTCTGATACCATGTTCAACTAACATAGGGTATTTCCATAAGATTGAACACCTTATGCAACAGCTCGCACAAACAGATCACAAATCAACACACCGATGTTTTACATGGTCAAAATCCTCAGAGAGGGAAACAATCCACGACCCCAATCAAATAGTTACTTGAGGCAATATATTAATGCAAAGGAAAAAATATTTTACATTTGAGTTTCAATCATCAAGCAAATGACCTTGCATGCTCTTCAAATAGAGATCATGGACCAATCGAGTGTTAAACCATGGATTAATAGCTGTTAAGATTGAGGTGAAGATGAATCGTCAGATAAGTCTATGTTTATATCATATCGTGACCGTTAGATTATATAAATACAAATGCATACTAAAGAAACACACTTCACTTAAAGACACATTATACCAAGTTGATCTTAAGTAACTCCTAAGTGTCTAAATATCGTAACACTTCTAACCCCTCCACATTGTTCCGATAAGCTCATGGGATCTTACAACCTTAGTAGGGAGGACTAACAATACCACCCAGTCTTTCATATCATCATCATGCTTTGGACAAGGATCAAGTTCAGTCCTTGTTGCCATGTGTTGTCTCTCAAAACTGGCATGCGTTTGTTGAAGCCTAAAATGTAACACACCAGCTGGATGACAACTCTCAGGAGAGAGGTCAATGTCACCACACTCCTCTCCTCTTCGCTTCAGGTTGGCTCTTCTCCAACTCAAGGGGGGTATCCCTAAGATAGGATCGCTAAGGCAGGTGCAATGAAGGGCAAGGTGAAATGAAGAGGCTGCCTTAGAGAAACAGATGTAACAAAATATTGAGTTTTGAATACATGATGGAAAAGACGGGAGGATCAGTCCTCAAGGAAAGGCCAGTGCCAGTACCAGAAGGGAGCATGGAGTCAAAAAGAGGACTCAAGGAGGACTTGCGCTTCATATAAGTGAGATTAGTCTAGTACGTTCCATAATCAAAGACGAGGAGAATATAAGTATAACCGACTACATTCTATTACTCCTATAATCTTCTGAAAACATAATGTCAACAAACAACTTGACAACCGCAAATGCTTGCCCAATGGATTAGAATATAGCCTTCTATGCTATATTTAGTCTACAACTTACAATAAAAACACGCAGCCATGCAAAGAGAAGCCCAATCTGTCCACAAACCCAGCATGATATTTTCATTAAGCTCAAATGGGAAAAGAAGGTCCCAGAAAATTTTCCATCTTTTACAATGCAGGAGGCTCTCCTCTTTATATGCCCAAAAAAAGGCTCTCTTCAAACAAAAAAGGAGAATAAAAAATAATAATAAGATAGAGGAAAAAGTGGGTGAATATCCAATTTCCTCTCCAACGAATACCTGACCACCCACTTGACTTAATTTATTGTTTTTTCAACATAAAGTATACTTGGCTCAAATAGCCACGCGTTATCAATTACCAGCCATAACCTTTTAGAAAACTCCACGCAATAATGTCAGCTGAAAGAAATCGTGTTGTAGCTTGGCGTTTAAACATGGTGGACAAGGTGTAAACTTGGGTGTGTGCCAACATCTTATTGAACCCCGAGCTAACTGGTCATATGAACTGCCAGATTGCTTTCTCTGTAACTGGATGTCAAAAGAAAACGATCCCTGAAATGCTCCAACAACTCCACGAGATCGTGAAGCCAGCCCTCGACCAGCAAATGCCCATTGGCTCATCTAAGGCATGAAACCCGCGTGATCGGTTGCCGAAAGATCCCCGAGGAATAAGCAAATCAACAGATAGATGGATCGCCATCCCCACGCCAATAAATTTAACTCACGGGCTGACTGCACAGGCTCCATAAATCTCGACGTAATGGTCAGGTTTTCGGCTCGAGGCTCCAATAATTTGACATGTTCGGGAACATCCCTGTACCGACTTCACGCTCCAAAATAATGATTCACTTCAGCTTGCAGATACCTGTGAAAGGTGTCAGGAAATGGCCTTTATCCTGTTCGAGTAAAGACAGATCATTCACGATCCCCAATGGTTCTGATAGTGCATCTGCAGTCACGGCACAAAAAATCTTTACATTTATCAGTCGGCTGCCAATGATAGCGGATTTGAGCTTGCGATGGTGGATCAAAACTTTTATTTGCTGTTGAAAAGAACCCACTCCCCGTAGATCTGCTTCTTGTTAAAAATATTTTCTGATTTGTATTTTGAATGATAACCGGTGCATGGTACGGGGATCAAGAGGAAACTGCTCCGGAAAATCCATGTTACTGCGAAGATACGGCCAAACGGCTGCCAGTGATAGGAATAACCCCTGATTTCCATGCAGACAGCTCCATAAAAAGCTTCATCGATCCTCTTAACCGCAGATTTCCATGACCTCGAAGTTAGCTATGAATGAGGATACATAATATCAACTATGTATACTGCAAATCTTTCTTGATTCTAATTCTTTCAACAAATGGTGTAAAATAGAGATCATGCTGCATCATTCGTTTTAGTTACAAACAAAACAGGAAGCTGGAAGTGTTAGTATAGTGTCTAATTTCTCAAGAATTTGCAATGCAAGGCAAATGCACTCTGATGTTCTCTTGATCAATCAAACGCTGAGAGGTCTTTAAACCGAGACAAAAGTTGAAACTGAAAGAGAAAATCGACCGAATGTTGGATTGTCTGATACGAGCCAGAACCTGTTCCTTGAAGGACTGTCATACTCCGACTCAGGAAAATATCTTTCTCCTGTCAAGCTCATTATTCCGAAATCTGGCAGATGAAGTAAACTAACAAGAATTGTACTGCTGCATTTTGTAAAATTGCCGGCCCATGGGCCGACCTCAGTCAACCAGACAATACAGAGGAAGGCACCACCTCTATCATTCTTTCTTTGTAAGTTTCTAGTTCACTGAAAAATATAGCATTCCTGTAGCTGAAAAAATATCCCAGTGAATACTGCCACAATGCTTCCTCAAATTCTGCTTTGTTTTGCTGCTACAATCTGAAGATGGCAGTATTTACGTTGCCCTTTAAAACAGTCTCTCTATAGCAACCTTTTGTCAAAACAAGCAGACCAGCAGATGTTTTAAAATAACAACATTAGGAGAATATATGCTGAGATGAATCGGTACAGGAGAAATCATTTTGAACCCTGTCACTGGAAAAAGAAGCCTTGGATACTCAAATTGCAGATGCATTTTTGAGGGGTAACACCATGCATTACAAATATGAAGCAGAATGCATTATGTCAGTTTGTGCACTACACTGCTTGTGTAGTTCCTCTTGTTCCTCATACATTATTGCCCCTTCTTCTTGGTTTTCAGCATGTTTCTCTCAGGTAGGGAGGATCTCCATCAACATTCTTTCATGAACCTCTTCTCTTTGACAGAGCATTCTGACACTAGTTGAAGCACTCTCTCTTTAGCAGGGACATGAGTCTGTTTAAAGATCTCAACTACACCAAACCCAAGGATTATTTCATCCTTCATTGGAACGGTTGTACCCCAACTACAACAGAAATTGTTGATGATTTCTTATTGGCAAGGAGGAATTGATGAGACATAGTCCAAGTGAACATGTATTATGTTTGTACTTTTCTATTTTATACTTTATGCTTATCTCTTTTGCATGACTTATTCTAAATTGATTACTCACCCACTTTATTGTATTATATTGGAGACAGTCAAACTTGATCATTCTCTTACAGTTTTGTACTCTATATATTTCTCAATAGTAAATGCAAATGAGTGTACAGATATGCAAACATAGTTCAGCAATCTTCTCTCATACTTGCATACTAGCTCTTTTGTGTTTCTAGTGTGTGACTATCTTTGCTCTATTGCTGGTATAGTGCCCATATCATGCAAAGTCCCTGCTTATAAGGCATGGACAATAAACATTGATTCTGTTTGCAGTTTGTTAGACTCGGTGTTCATTGTAACAGAAGCTATAAATTGATCCGCTTAGAAACAGTTAGAGAAATAATCTCAACATTGCTAAATTTATCTTCCCTTGGGAGGTGGCCTCAAGTTTCATTGGTTACTGCCAACTTTTCCTTTTCCTTTTTTCTTTTTAGATGGTCTGGACTCTGGGCTGCAAACCCTGAAAAGAGAAAGTTTTGAAAATTTGATATGCTCTGTTTAATTGGGATAAGTGAGCCTCAACATATGTAGCTGTGTTATTTTGTTTCATGTTTGTTTGGCTTTCACATTGAGTGATTGGTACAGAAGCCTATGTAAAGTGTTTAAAAGGTTCTTTATATGTACACTAACATAGGCATTCATATCTGTTGTTGAGAACTTTTCAGTGGCTCCGACTGTTGTGAAGAATGATCAGTTAACATGGGAGTATCTTCACCATATTCTGTATGAAGAGCATGCTTTTGATAACATTGTCATCTCGCCGGGCCCTGGATCACCAACATGTGCTGCAGACATAGGTACTTGTACTGACATTTTGGGGCTGAATTTATGGAATAATTGTTCAGATTTTTATTTTTATATTACTATTTGGTTTTAGTTTTACATGCATATGTCCTAATGAATGCAATTATGCAACAGTATCGCCTGTTGCTTTTGTGTTTCTTGGCAGGCAACTTTTGTTTTGTTGGATTTAGGTGGCTAATGAAATTTTATTTGAAGCCTCTTATTCCATTGATGCATTTGCAAGATATAAATATTTGTTAAGCATGTTAATCTTTCCTAGCTTAATTGTGTTAAGACATTCAATTTCTGATGGGAGAACGAACATTTCTTGACAGGAATTTGCATGAGGATATTGTATGAATGCAAGGACATTCCCATCTTGGGGGTTTGTCTGGGTCATCAGGTTCTTATTCTCCATGCTTACCATTATTCTGTTTTTAGTTTTGATGTCCATGTTCTTTTCATCTGAATTTATTTTAACTGCCCAAAATCAAGTCAATATACTACTCAAGGAAGTTGCAAATGTTAGGTCACCAAAGTATATAGCAAACCAAAGATGCAGAATTTTGGTTTGCTCTGTTCACACTTGCAAAGAATGTGCCTTCCATGCTTTCCATGGAGAGCTATTCTGGCAAAGAGCCAACTCTGCAGACTGCAGGATTGAACTCTAATACCTTATCTGGGTAAGTGCTTCATATACCTCATACAGAAGGAAAGAGCAAAGAAGGAATTTATATTAATATCCACAAACTACCAGAAGTGGTCAAGGGGACTGCTGCGTAATGATTATTAACATGTGGAAATGTGTACAAAATTCATCAAGTACATTCAAAAAGTAATTGCCTGATATATTCTCTAATCTGGTGTTTGATAACCAAATTTATGAAGAAAAAAATGATATTGATGTCTCCAAGTGAACCAAGTCTGTCATTTTAATTTTAACTAGTAATGCAAACATCTGTTAAATCATGAATATTTGTGCCACTAACATGTCTTTGATAAATAGTAGCATCAACTACTGTCAATTTCATATAATATTTAATGCCTTGGTGGGCATGCCTAATTCATCTTCAGTATAGTAGTAAATCAACAATCATATGGGGAACAAAGTGCAACAAAAACTTAGTTTGGATAACATAAAAAGCCAGAAACTTCTAGGAGACATCTTGTCTATCTTCTCACTCACATTTTTGATATACCAGCATACTCATATGTGCCGTGCAGTAAATAGTAAATCCCGTCTTGCAGGTAAGGGTTCAAGGCCTGTCAATCTTATTGTTGTCACAGAGTTTAGAGGTCTTTGAATATGGTAGAGAACAATGACCACTACACCCGTGATATCTCAGGGCCTTGCCCCAATGTGTCATGCCGAGCAAAGACCTCTCTCTTTAGGCTTCCCAGATTCGTTTAGGACAGATCTAGACTGGCCACGGGAGGTGTCCCTAGTCATGTTTTCCCAAGTACTGACCGAGAAAGATCTTGGCTTTCCTAACTTATTCACAGAACCGATTTTGGATTCAACTATGGGGTACTCTTAGAGTCTTAGGGTTTAAGCAAAAAGGATAAATAGTACTCTGTGGGGAATCTCACTTTAAGTATAGGAAGAGATGTGATCAACAGACAAAAGGGCCCTAAAATGAAATAAACAAGCAGAAAACAAGTAAGGAAATGATGCATGGGCTACTTGAAATATGTAGATGTCCACTTGACATCTAAAAGGTAGCTAGAATCAAGTTTAGTGAAGGCTATCCTAAGTATTTATCATGCAAATCAGAAAGACCAGCGCTTTAAATACATCTAGCTATCTGATTTATAACATTCAAATGGACTATATGCACTAGAGACAAATGAACAAATCCCAATCAGCCCACTTTCTTCATAATAGCATTCCCAATCATTTGGTACATCGATTACTAGCACATCCATGGTCAAGTGGATATTGGGGTTTTTGGCCAATTTTACGGGTAGATTTAGAATTATGCCAATTGTGTCAACTTCTCTTGAGTCCATAGCACACACATTATGACATGGTCTGGTTATCTTGAGGCCAAGCTGTTCCATGATCTTTTTGGTCATGACATTGGAAGAAGCGCCAGAATCCAACATGCAATTGTGTAAAAGAAGATTGTTAACTAGCAAAGATATGTAGAGTGGCGGATGATCTTCCTTTTTGGAATTCATACTGTGTAAAATAACCAGAGCATCTTCAATGATATCTGTATTCTGAAGTTGAACTTCTTCTCTTGGTTTATCAAGAATTGCTTCCTTAGGGATAGTTGCATTTTTTATTAACTTTTGCTTAGGGGGATCTATCACCTTCATCAAATCTTCTTTTAGGCTTGGAATTTTAATGAGGTCAGTTACATGAACAGGTATTTTAGCATTAGACCAACCATGTGCTCAAGTCAACATTTGAGTCATCTATGGCATGGGGAATTATTACCTTTGGAACAGTCTGATTGGTCTTTGAAGATCCATCATTATCCTTCCTCTGAGAGGTTATCCCTATGAACCTTGACATTTCCAATATCTGATTTGGCATAGGCTTCTCACCAAACAACTTAGTCACTTATCTTTTTCTTGGCTATATTGCACACAGCTTTTTGGTATCTCAATAAACAATGGTACACACAACTTTCAATGAGAGTACACTCAATAAACAATGGTGACCCTGCAACATTGAATGAGATGAAGTTGAGGTAGAAAAAGAATGCAATGGTAAGGTCCACCTCTTCTCGCGCCTCTTGTTGGAAAATCCACTTGGAGATGGCCTCTTTCTTGTTTGATGAGTATCCCCACCCCCATATCTACTAGGTGGAAATGGAGGCTTAGTGCTAGAGGATTTCCTCAAGAATGGAAGAGGATCCTCATCTTTATTCTTGCTTGCTGCTGCCACCTTCCCTAAGCCAACATGATCCTCTCTTTCCATATCCCTCCTTTGGGTAACACTCACCGCTTTACATGAAGAAATCCCACAAGAAGGAAGGGCCAACAAATGGCCCTTAAACCGGTAATATGTGCTCTTGAACTCATTCTTGCAAAAATTGCAACTCCAAGACACATTGCCTCCTCCACCAACTTTGCCCCAGGCCCATCTTTCCTTGTCACATACTTCCATAAAGGGTGTTTTTTTTCTTGGGCTTGTTGTCTTGCTAAAACAGGGTTAAATGGAGCATGAGCTCCACTAGCAACAGATGGATCACTTGAAGGAGGAGTAGCAGAGCTTGTGCTTGGAGGAATAGGAGGGGAGGCACTAGATGGGACATTTCTCCCTTTCCTTTGCCCTTTAGCTCCTGCCGTGGCTGATTGAGACATTCTCTTTCTTGTTTGATGGTTAAGCTTGCAATCCTCTCCACAAATCCACCCCCAATGCACTTGGAATCCCTTGGAAAGCCTTCAAATCTTCTTCACCTGCACATAAAACTCACTCTCAAGCTTCTCCACACTTGCAAATGACAAAAAATAAGTGAAAATTTGTTTTTAAAGTCACCTCGAGTGGCCTTTTCCGTGGATTTCGTGTCCTGGAATCGGGACATGAGTTGCACAGTCGTGGACATGATGGGAAATCGTGTCCAACACGACTTTTGATCATGTCCCGATTTCAGACACGATCAAAAGTTGTGTCGGACACGATTTCCCATTGTATCCATGTCCGACACGACCCCACGGGACACGATGGGCATTTTGGACGTGTCCGGTTTCTGAGCTACAATATTAATGTCATCTGGCTCGGACTCAGGCTTGCTTGAAAATCTAGCACTATTATTGGTCTCTGGAAAACCTTGCTCATTGATTTGACAAAAAATGGCGCAAGTGGACTCATCATGAAAGTTTGTGCATGCTCTACAATAAGGGGGAACCTCTTCTAGGACAGCATTTTCCCTTTCCAAAGGGTTTGGGGGCCTTTGGCCTTGGGGAGGTGCCTTCCTTTTCCATTGGGGCTTAGGAGCAAACTCTCTTGTAGCTTGGGTTGCTTGTGCTCTTTCCATAGAAATCAAATGATTTTGCATGGCGTTCATTTGAGAGGCTTGATTGGAAACTAAAGTTTTCAACAATTCGGTCATCTCTTTCATGGGGTCTTTTGCAGGGTCTTTGATCTCAGCATCAATGGCCTTGCCTTTATTTTCATGCTGCTTATGCACTGAAACATTTCCTCTTGTGAAACCTGGAAGATTAGACTTGCCATAAGTTTGCATATTTCTATCTATTTTCTCAGCTATCTCCATGGATTTCTTAAGGGATGCAGACTCCTTATTTCTTAATTGGTATTTCATTTCACCATCAAAAGTCTCCATATAATATATGAGTATGGAATTATCTAGGGGTTTGATGTCGGTATGGAGTCTTGCAACCATTTCATTAAATTTCTTATTGAACTCTTCCATGGTTTCATTTTCATTCTTTCTTGTATTAGTAAGGGAAGTTAATAAGTAACGATCTTCCTTCCTATCACCCCATCTTGTATTGAAGGCAATATCAAGCTCTTTGTAAGTTTTGCAGCTGTCATCATCCAAGGTGGTGAACCATTCAAACGCATCTCCTTCCAAAGACAAAGCAAAGAGCTTCATCATGATGTCTTCAAGCTTGGCATTAAAACACCACTTGTTAAAACACTGAGAAAAGGCCAACATGTGATATTTTGCACTAACAACATTATTACCCTGAAAGGAGGGCAGTTTTTCAATTACCTTTTCAGGAACTTGGTGAGGGTAACCAGCTATGGCAGTAAAATCCAAGGGTTTGAAAAAATCATCCATTTCAACAGGTAGATTATTCACTTGCAAATTATTATCAAATAGAAAATGAATATTCAAAATTGACTGAGATCTAAGATCGTCAAGGATTCTACGAGAAGCTAGCTTGCTTTTCCTCTTGTGATAAACCTTTTCAGGTTTAGGAGTGAACTGAAGCAAACCCTTTGAGTTCCTTCTTGTAGAATGCCTTGGTAAAATAAAGGATAGTGGAGTCGCCAGATGATCTTAGTCAATTTCACAAATTCACTACATACATCAAACAAAGAAAAACCAAAAAGGAAAACTCAAAAGTCGTATTTCGGGAATAAAAATATTTATCCCAGGCAACGACGCCAAAATGTTGCTGCCTGGACGTGCACTTGGGGTAACACGACATAAATCTTCAACCCGCTTAGTGTGCCCTTGGGGGCAAGTTAGGGTCAAGTGTTGTCTCGACTCCTTCGTCTAGGCTTACTCTTAGCGAAGCCAAGGAGGGTGGTCCCCAATAAAAGAAAAAAAACTAAGGCTGCTAATCTAAGAAAAACAAAATTATTCTAGGAGTTAAAATGATATGGATATTGAAACAAAAGACTTCTGCAGAAAATTAAATCAACAACATGTAAATTTAAATAAACATTCATGACATTGTAGATTGACTTAAACAAATGATATAAAATGTGTTAATTTATCCGAAGATCACTACTCCCTCTGGATGCCCTGAGAACTCAAGCGGTTTGAGTCTCTATAAATAAAAATGCAATAATGACTTAAGATACAAACACAACAGTTCTTTTAACACTTCAACAATAAAGCACAACAATCACACAACTCAGGATGTACCCTGGAAACCCCTAACGGGGAAAATCATCTATATGTGGGGTTTTCTTCTATCTCGAGCCCAGAGCAAAGTAAGTAGAATACAAGTACATAAAAGATACCTCAGAAGGAACAACTGAACTTGACAGGGTCAAAACCCTAGATCTGCATGCAACAAGCTGATGCATGCACAGAGGAAATGTGCCCTAAATGTCAACTGGATTTGGATCTGTCTGGAGGTAACTCTCTTCCGGTACTGTCTCTCTCATAACACTGCTCTGATCTGCTCATCCAATGAAGAAGGTCAACTGCTAGATCTGAAGAATGCGTCCCTGTCTCTACATGGAAAAGTGTGCCCTCCCTCCAAGTGTCAGATGCTCGTACGGAATCTGTTCTTAAGAGATCTGAGCTCTGATTGTCACAGTCCTTCCTCAAACATTGGGGCAAGGATACCCTCCGAAAGTCTCAGTTGCTCAATCAGTCAATCGGATGCAAAACAAGTTCCTCTCTCTTCTGGAACTATGCCCCTCTCTCCTTTGAAAGTTTCCCTCAATCTCTGAAGAAACCACACTAATGAACTATCTCTGTCCTTAGTAACTGGGAACCAAGTGCCTCTGATCAAGCGAGGTCTGATCCAGCTTAGATCACCTCACTCTCCCTGCTGCAGAAGCTCCTCTCTCTCTCAAAAAGTCGCCCTCTGCAAGCACTATACGCCCTCCTCACTTTGACTGATCTCTCTTTGATAAGTCTACTTAGTAACCTTTACCGGGGATTTCCTGCCTCCTTATATCATCTCACTGATCAATTAGGTTTAGCAAAAACCTAATATTAGTGCATGCAAAATGTCACTTTTGCATGCATTTTTTAATTAACAGCTGTACATGCAAGACTCATGCCTGCATGAGGAAAAACACCCCGAAAGGTCCGCATGCATCCATTGCTGGATTCATGCCACTGAGTAGAGTGCATCTCACCCTCTACTCCATCATGATGCCTATATTGCTGATGTACCTCCATGCAAGGCATCTGAATCATGGATGACATCCTGAGATACCAATATCTCTAACACTCCCTCTTATTGAGGGAAGTCCATCCATTGATGCCTGGATCCAACAAGTCCCCTGCTGCTGACACTGGCCCAACTACCCTGCTTGTCACTACTGCCCTCTGACCTGTAGTACCCTGATCAAACTCCAACAATGTGGATCCGGGAGAAGCCCCCTGATCAAGCACTGACTATGTCACTGAACTCTGATTCAGACTCCCTCTGAATCTCTGCTATAACCAATCACCCAATCTGCCATCAAGCGGATCTACTGCCCTATAGGTGATCTCCCTTTGTCTCTGAGATGACTTAGCTCTCTCTTGAGCTAAGTCCATCTTAGTCATCTCATACCAACTTAGTCTCCGACTGGTACCTGTATGAGCATCGTGCTCATCCATCTGATTTGAGTCCAAAGACTCACTCCCCTGTGTGTCTCATCAACAACATGACCATCCCGCTCATCCATCGGATAACAAGAATCACTCTGATCCTCACCATCATGGTGAGCATCTCGCTCACCCATTTGCTGAAAGGACTCACTCCTCTGAGCACCATCCCTATTGTGAGCATCTCGCTCTCTATCCCCCTCTGACTCTGAAGAAGATGCACTTAGCCAACCTGATGTGTCAGATGTGGGCTGTCCCCGAACCAAGTACTCACCGTCGATCATGTGGCCTTTTAAGACTAGGTCAAATCCCTCTAGATAAGTGAATATCAGATCCCTTTGGAACACCACTGAGTAACCGGCAACACCCAATGCTACCACTGAGAGTATACTCCCTCTCAGTCCTGGAATGAACAGTACTCCTGATACCTCCAGGAGTTCTTTAAGGTCAAGTAGAAAACAAACTCTACCCACTCCCGTGACTAAGTGATCAGTCCCCTGCACATCTCGAATCAGCTGCATAGGTGTGTGCTCAAGAATGAGGAATGCATCTCGCATCTCGGTCATGTGACTGCACTGCATGTAGTCAACCCTCCATCTCTTATCAACCTAGATCTCTGGCTGACTACTATCATGCCCTTACACAAATGAGGCTAATGAAAACTCCCTCAAACCTAGAGGTAAACTCATCCACCTCCTTCGCTGCTGCCAACTGCTCATCCTTTGCCTGCTTATTCTTCTACTTAAGCGGGCACTGTCCCGCATAGTGTCCATACTCATTGCAGGAAAAGCACTTGATCTTGCTTAGATCCTTCTTTTGTTTGAACCATTGTTTCCCTTTTGCTGCAAGTGCCACATCCTCCTCCTCAGGAATGGCAGAAGCTGATCCCTGAATATAACCCCTCCGGATCTCTTCTTGGGTTAAATTGTCCCACAGACGATCCCACTTGGGAAGGTTCTCTCTGGCAATGATAGATTGGACAAATACTGCCCATGGCATGGTCACGCCATTTAGGGCTTGTCGAACCATCTCACTATCCTCATCCTTCCCACACACAGCTCCCAACTCATCTCTTACCTGAGTGATCTTGGTAAGATATATAGACATGCTCTCATCCTTTCCCATCTTTATGCTTCTTAGTTTCTCTCTGAGTACCATCTTTCTGTTTGCATTAGAACTTTGGTACAAATTGTTTAAGGCATCCCACATCTCATATACAGTCTTTTGCTGAGACATGTGGGATAACATGGTCCTTGATTGCATCAAGGAGGATCCTCTGGTCTCTTATGTTCTTTTTCTCATAAACTGCTTTGGCAGTTGCATCTGATGGAACTGTGATTGGATTTGTGGCTGTGCTCTCCACAACATCCCACAGTTCGCTCTCTTTCAACAAAATCACAATCCGTGCCTTCCATGCACTGAAGGTAGAGGCCCCATCTGTTGTTGTAAATGTAACTTCGGAAGATATTCATTTGTATTTTATATTTATATTTATATTTATATTATTATTGTATTTTACTTGTACCTCCGACGGAGATGTTTTTCCTCCGTTCGGGGATGTCATTATTATGTTTGGTCATGCTAGGTCATTGAGGTAAAACCTCCATTGTAAGTTGGGGCAATATCACCCCAAAGATTAAATGTAAAAGGTATTATTGAGTCTCCCTAGGACAGGTCGGCCCAATCAAAGATAGTGAGGTCGGCCCCATTAGGGAAAAAGGTCACCCACATATAAAGTATAAATAGAGAGCTTGCTCTCTCATTTGGACACTGTTGCCGCCCGGTTCCACACCTAGGAAAACGCAGCAGAAGTCTTCAAGCTGCTGGTGTGGCCTTGGGGGCAAGTCAGAGTCAAGTGCTGTCACCTGAAAACTCGACTCCTTCGTCTAGGCTTTCCTAGTGAAGCCAAGGGGGGTGGACCCTAAAATGAAAACAAAACTATGGTGTCTAATCTAGGAGTTAGAAATATTTTTTTTGAAACCAAGATAATGCAACATACATTTATATAAAGCAAAACATCATTCATCAATACATCATTTGCCAATATTCATTATTATCATCATCATTTGCAACACTCATCAATAATATGAAATATAACAATATAAACCAGTGCCTTATAATGGAGTCGAAATAGATGCATGAACTGAAAAAGTAAATGTTCTGCAAGTGTTCTTGGTTTATTTTAATTTTAATGTGGTAGTGATTTTTTTATTATGGCTGGTGGGTTACCAATATACGCAAAGGTACGGGGAACATGTCTGGAATTTTGATGTGTGGCTTCCCACTCAGACTTGGGCTGGATTGGAGTCTCAAGGAGGTGTTCAGATGCTGTACCAACGAGAGCAAGCCTAACGGTTTCCAAGAGGTCACTACCCAGTTTTGTCCCAAGTCCTCTGAAAAATTTGCCCATGACAACAAAATACTCGCGTTGTGCCCGATTTTCACAAAAAGGTTTGTTTATTGGGGTGGTGTTAGATCCTATTACTAGTCATCTTCCCCTTTTTGATGCGTACCAACATGATTAGACTGAGCTGCAAGTTGGCCACAGAGCATACGGGAGAAGACCTTGGAAATTTTTAAAGTTTTTTATGAACCAAACTTTTATCTTTTAAAACCCCAAGAGTCTCTTTTCAGGCCAGTACTTGGGCAAGCCCTTGTTCTGAAACCCTACTTCGGAAAAGCAAGGGGGCGTTTGAGTTTGTAAAAAAAATGATAAAAATCTATGTCCTGAGTGAACTTGTGGCCCGCCAGTGGAACGGACCAACAAGGTAAATTTTAACCCTAGTTAGTTTTATTAAATGCCGAAAATAAAATCTAAACTAAAAAATTTGCAAACCACGAAAATTGAGTCGACACGGTTCTCCCCCCCGGGGGGGATGGGGTGTGGGCGATTGGTTAGCCCACTTGTTCTCGTTTGATATGCTTTTACAATACAATAGAAGTGCCCCAGTCTTTTTATGACTTGGTGGCTTACAAAAAATAGAGAGAAAAGATATCCGGTTTTGAAAAAATTTAGCTTTGGGTGCTTCGGATGGCCCAGATCTTCAACTTTGGGCCAACATCTTCCCTTGTATGATCATCATCTGCTGCAAACTAGCAAACAATTATTAGTAGAAGATGGCCCAAAACATTTTAAGAGTGTGTTTGGGTCACCTACTAAAAACCCAAAAAATTTCTAAGTGAAAAACTAAGTAAAAATGCAAAAAATTAACTAAGTGAGACAAGTTGTGAGGCTTGTTTCCTTAGGATCTTTGCAAACTTAGTGAGCTGCAAATTATTAGTTCTTATAACAGCCAAATGAACTTTAAATCAGATCTAACACTACTCTTCAAAACTTTTAAAGATTTGACAATTTTTTACAAGTTGAGAAAAGTAAAATGCTAGATAAATGAAAAGATCTAATCTATTAAAGATGAACACTTTGTAAATGGAATAGATCAGACATTTAGAGTAATAAATCAGAATGTAAAGTTCAGATTGCAAACCACTATTACTCTTTGAAAATGTAACCAGTAACCAACGTGAAAGTATGAAATAGAAGAGAAGGAGATATGGAGAGTTTTTATCAATTTATCAATTTTTTCCTTGAAGAAGCCTTGGAGCCTTCTTGGTGGAGAACTGAGGGGCTACGTCTGCAAAAAGATGTTAGAAAAGTAAAGGAAACAAGCAAGCTCCTCCACTCATCCACTTAAAATAACCTGCAAATCACATCAACTTGAAACCAAATGATCAAATCTAGAAATATACATATGAGAAATCAAAAGGAAATGTTCATAAACAAATGACACATTTAAATAAGATCTCTACACTTGCATAGATAAAAGACTAAATAATAAACAAATTATCTAATCCTCCTTATAAATCAATACCGATCCTTTCCAAAGCTAGATTTAGATGCAAAAGAAAACAAGTAGCTCAAATACATGTTACCTCAATGAAAACCATGACATTCACCCACTCATCAAAAGTAGTACACCAAGCTTGACTTCCAAAGTCTCTTTATTCATTAAGCAAAATGACAAGTACAAAATCGAATTACAAGTGCTAGCTCTAACTCCCAAACTCCAACTAGAGAAAATGGAGTGGGCAACCATGCTTAAATAGCCAAAGATGGAGAGAAATGGGTGGAATGAGTGGATAACTCGTGGAGAAAATGGGGCTGCCCACTCCCATGTAATGAGCTGCCAAAATCAGCTAAAAATCAGCCTGTGACAGCCCATAAACATAGCTGCAAATTCTATGATTGAAGGGGCCCAATTTTGGGAAATATGCCCCCCTCAAGTGGGGAAGTAATCCCACTAATATAGCTGCCCGGAATCTTTCCAAAATCAGTTCTTACAACTCCTAAAACATAGCTGAAATAATTCTGACTTCTAATTCCATAAAATTTAAAAGTTAATTTTTTATGATTTTTTACTTTTTTCAAATTTTTCTCCACTTTTTCGCTTTTATTTTTATTTTTTTAGCATAAGTGAAAAATAAATGACTCCAAGACTATAGAAAGTGAGTTTTGGGGTATGGTGGGTGCTCTGAGTTAGAAAACGAGCACCCCCAAGGCAAAAAAGACTCCTAGACCACACTTTTATGCCAATCGAAAAAAAATTTAATTAAACCATTAAAAAATGGCTCAATCACGGAAAAAAAAAATTTTGCCGGAAATTTAAAAAACAACCCAGGGGGACTTAGCACATGTCCATATGACTCAAAAATAATGTCTAGCATGTTCATATACATTGAGCCATGGACTTTAACAATTTCCTAAGGCCCGTTAATCTCCCCAGGCATTCTAACTTTGGAGGAGCAGGAGAAAAACCCCAAAATTATGTTATGCACTAATGCAAGACATAATTAATAGGTGAAAAAACTCCTTGGAATACCTGACTTAGCCAAAAAGTCCTAGGAAACCAAGTCCTTTACAAAACACCATGCTAGTACATTTTATTACAAACCCCACAGGGCCATGGACATGTGGAAAAAATTAAAAAAAAGGGGGCCTTAAAAAGGCCTGCTGGACATCAAATCATCGAAAACGAACATGTAACATGTTCAACTTTGCCCGCTCACTTGATAGTCCAACTAAGTACAACTTAGCTGGTAACAGACACATCACTCACTCACTCAAGTTCGCATAAGCAAGAGAGAGAAGACAAGTTCGCTGAAGGAGAAAGAGAGAGAGCTGCAGAAGACAATCTTATTTCTGGGTTTTCCATTTTGTGATATTGTATTAGTGACAAATTTATCTTTGAGGAAGTTGCGGGGTTTTTTCCTTTATGGTTTCCTCGAGGAAAATTATTTTGTCTATTGTGTTTTGCTGTGCTTGTCTTTCTTTCAGTTAAAGATCCTAGTTGAATTGAATTAAAGTACAAACTCTAACACCATCCAACCTGTCCTCTACTCTCAAGCTAGTGGCCATAACCTCTGAATTGAAAATACACAAAATGATACAAGAACCTCTCTTGATCACTGATCTGGCCTCCCCTTGCACAAATCTGATAGATCAATCTCATATCTATTCACCTAGGTCATAGATCCAATAGACCTGACCTCTAAAACAACAGATCAAGTCACCCTCTCCACAGATTTGACCTCCTACTAAGTTTACCACACAAATCTGGTGTACAACTCACAGATCTGAGTGATTGTTCTCCCTGATCCTTACCGGGGCTCTAATACCATCTTAATTTATCCTGAGATCATTGCTCTCTCTAGATGCCCTGAGAACTCAAGCAGTTTGAGTCTCTATAAATAAAAAATGCAATAATGACTTGAGATACAAACACAATAGTTCTTACCGGGGCTCTAATACCA
This sequence comes from Larix kaempferi, assembly GCA_027924585.1. Taxonomy (NCBI): domain Eukaryota; kingdom Viridiplantae; phylum Streptophyta; class Pinopsida; order Pinales; family Pinaceae; genus Larix; species Larix kaempferi. The sequence goes on from BSBM01000526.1 coordinate 8,855,302, forward strand.
TCTTAATTTATCCTGAGATCATTGCTCTCTCTAGATGCCCTGAGAACTCAAGCAGTTTGAGTCTCTATAAATAAAAAATGCAATAATGACTTGAGATACAAACACAATAGTTCTCTTAACACTTCAACAATAAAGCACAACAATCACACAACTTAGGATGTACCCTAGAAACCCCAAACGGGGAAAACCAACTATTTGTGGGGCTTTCTTTTATCTCGAGCCGAGAGCAAAGTAAGTAGAATACAAGTACATACAAGATACCTCAGAAGGAACAACCGAACCTGATAGGGTCAAAACCCTAGATCTACATGCAACAAGCTGATGCATGCACAGAGGAAATGTGCCCTAATTGTCAACTGGATCTGGATCTGTCTGCAGGTAACTCTCTGTCGGTACTGTCTCTCTTACAACACTGCTCTGATCTGCTCAGCCAAAGAAGAAGGCCAACTGCTAGATCTGAAGAATGTGCCCCTCTCTGCATGGAAAAGTGCGCCCTCCCTCCAAGTGTCAGATGCTCGTACAGAATCAGATCTCAACAGATCTAAGCTCTGATAGCCAGATTCCTTCCTCAAACATTGAGGCAAGGATACCCTCTGAAAGTCTCAGCTGCTCAATCGGTCAACTGGATGCAGAACGAGCTCCTCTCTCTTTTGGAAGTGCGCCCCTCTCTCCTCTTAAAGTCACCCTCAACCTCTGAAGAAACCACACTGATGAACTATCTCTGTCCTCAGTAATTGGGAACCAAGTGCCATGATCAAGTGAGGTTTGATCCAACTCAGATCAGCTCACTCTCCCTACTGCAAAAGCTCCTCTCTCTCTCTCAGAAAGTTGCCCTCTGCATGGACTATGCGCCCTCCTCACTCTGACTGTTTTCTCTTTGATAAGTCTATTGAGTAACATTTACCTAGGATCTCCTGCCTCCTTATATCACTGACATCCCGAGATACCACTATCTCTAACATACTGGGCATCTCCTGCCTCCTTATATCATCTCACTAATCAATTAGGTTTACCAAAAACCTAATATCAATGCATGCAAAAAGTCACTTTTGCATGTGTTGTCCGCTGAGATGCACACCGGCAACATAAATCTTTCGAAAGCTGTCTCCTCACTACAAGTGGGAGAGGTGTGGCCTTGGGAGCAAGCAATGAGCCAGGTACTGTCACCTGAATCCCAGCTCCTCCGTTTAGGCTAACTCCTAACGAATCCAAGGGGGGTTGTCCCTAACAAAGAGTTTTCTATGGCTCTTGTTTTTTAATGTTTTTAAGTGATGAAATGATGCGGATGGGTGTTGTTTAGGAGTTTTTGTGATGAGAACACTGTAAAATACGCAATCCACGTTACAATTACAAGACACAATTGCAAGATGAACAATACATGATGACTTAGAATTTAAAAGAGTATCCACAAGATAAATTTAAACAAATGACAAGGACATATGGTCCAGTTTAAGGTGATACATATAAGTTTCAAAGACCAGTGCCTTATGGAGTCAAAAATAGTGCTTGGATCCTGAAAAGTGTAAGTCAAAATGTAATGTTCATGAGATCGTTTTGAAATTGTTCTTGGTAAATTTTGAAGTATTATAGGCGTTCTTGATTATTAAGGCTAAAAAAGGCAAGGTATGAGTCCAACCGAAAAAGTATACCTTCAGTGGCTCTCCTTGGTGACCTGACGGGCCGTCCAGTATTCAAGGCTAGGTGTCCAAGGGACTTAACCAACAAGCTTGAACTCTATGACAACGGTTGGTTCCGGTGCCACTAGTAAGAATTTCCCCACTCCCTGAGTATTTCTCGAAACAACGCCGGTTCGTTGGTTTATGGGGGTGAAGATTTTATTATGGTTATCACTTGTAAGATTAACAAATCCAATCACCGTTCTGAGTACGAATCCAACTTTTTAGGGTCGGCAGAGCATACTTGGTCATGGAAAGCAACGAAATAAATTTTAAGAGGGGAATGTGAGTTTGAAATTTTTATTAAGAGCACACAGTGAACCTCTCCGACAGAGAGTGCTCTTGACTTCATCTTATGACAGAAGTTCAAGAGACTTATGATGCACGGAAATAAAAAGCTATATTAGAAATAAACTCTAATCTACCCACGAATCTCTTTCAGGTCAAATACCGTATTCGGGAGAGCATGGGGGTAAGTAAAATCGAAGTAAAAAACAACTCTCCGACAGAGAGCACTCTTGATCCAGTATTGGTGAGATTCAAGAGATTTCTACTTTAACAGTTGTATTACTTTGAAAGATAAAACTTTTTAAATAAAAAAGGTAAACAACTAGCAATTAAGATATGAAAAGAAAACTACTCTAGCAATTAGTTTCTAAGCAAAAGGAAACTAACTAACAACTCAAACAAGCAAAGAAGGCTACAAGGCTTCCCCAAATGGGAGAAGTGAATGTGGGGGCTTAAAAAACCCCACTTGCAAGCTTTATTATATGAGTACAAATGCCTTTGGGATTAACACCCTTGAAAGGACTTTGAGAGAATTCAACTTAGAAAATATTTGAAACAAGCTCTTAAGAGCTATTACAAAACCCCGCGGGGCATGAACATGTGAAAAAACAGAAAAAAATGGCCATAAAAGGCCCCATGGACTTCAGAACTACGATGATGAACATATAACATGTTCAAACTTATCTCGTTCACTTGAAAGTCCTATTAAGTACAACTTAGCTGGTAACAAGCAATACTATTTGTGTAGTGAATTTGGCTTTGAAATCTCCTATAGATAGTGTTACCCCTCATATTGTATGATGATCACAATAAAGGGGCAAGTTCATGAAGAGTTGGGGAAATTAGGGCTGTTATCACATTCTACAAATAAATCTCAACATGTTGAAGAATGAAAAGTAAAAATCACTAGGAGACTGTAATAAACAAAATATATATAGTATATAAATATAAATAAATATTAACAATAAATCAATAATTGATATTCAATAAGCTAATATGTAATGAAGAGACACATTCCTGATGAAAGGTCATGTCTCTTTATGAAAGGGAACCCCTGCGTGCATATATATATACGAGCCCTCAGTTGTAATCATATATCTCATATCATTATAATATTCTATTATATTCCTATTCTATGGATTATTTATCTTATCTACATTGGAAGTTTTCTTAGTAACGGATCTTGTTTGTCTCAAAGACCCCATTTAGTGCTAACTCAAAACATTGCAACTAGGGTGTGACTTATGTGATGAGGTATTTGAACGCAACACTCTTAAAGATGACAAAATGTTATAACAATACAATCATGCATAAATTGACAAAGGATTGGAGGAGATTTCCTCTCACAATCCTTCCAATGAGACAATTTTTTCTTTCTTTCTTTGGTCCTAATCAACAAGTCTAGTTATTCTACAAAGCATTAACAACATCGAAAATTGGGAACAAAGATACCACACTTAGAATGCAAAAGGAAACCTTATAATTTGATTTGCTCCATGAAAGATATGTCTATCAGGCTCTAAATTCTAATAGAGAGGGAACTCTCAAAATCCAACCATAGCAAATGAGGTAGAGAGCAAAGTCTTATATAGCTTTTAGCTCAACTTCCTTCTACAATAAAATATGAATATATCCTAGATCTAGCCTAGGGTGGAGTAAACATTGAATAGTTCTCCACTACCATCTAACCAATTCTAACAAACACCATGATATGGGGTGGTAAATGCCACATGTATGTGTTTCCAATAAAGCATAAGAGGTGCACTTCCATAGATGAATGAATAGACAAGTCAAGATACAATGAAGTGGCCTCCAAAGGCTCCAAGTGTAGCACTTCAATAGAAATGGTCAAAACAACAATAAGCAACCTTGGATCTAGGGTTTGGAACCTCCTAGATTCACTCAAATATCCAACAACCTCCAGTAAATGAGCATCTAACCTCTCTAAAGTGGAGGATAACATTATAAATGAAAGATAGCCTCTCTCCAATCTGAATGCTCCTCAAGAAATACATGAATAAATGTGGAAGTTGGTTGAACAAGTAGGGCGCTATCCTCCATTTTGACCCCATCAATGGTAAAATCCATAACAAATGCAACCGACCAAATCATAACCTCCATGACAATTCATCAATCCATGTGCTAGATCTAAGGAGATCATCCATCCATGAGAAAATCATCAATACCAAGACTAAGTGTCACAATAGACAATCAATCCCATGTAGAAGGGGATAGCCCCATCCACAAAAAGCCACCTTTGTCGAGAGAAAAGAGGGAAACGTTCATTTGTTTTGGATACCCTTTTGGACAAATATGCCATCTAGACCATGAAAGGTTTCAACGCTTAAAGAGAAAAGGTGGGGTCATTACATGAGCGAGCATGCAGGAAAATAACTCCAAAAAGGTGAAAAATGCCCTAAAAGATGACCTAATTTCTCTTGAGACCCTCTACACCCTTGGACCAAGTTTGAAGTCATTCAGACAAGTCTTGCTAAGGCTTTGGACACATTTACCTAAGTCGGTCATAGAAATCAGGAAAATTGACAAATAATTAGTAAGGCAAATTTTGGAAAAGTGTCTGAAGTCACTTGGGGTGGCCAAGTTATGTTTCCAAAGGTTATGTTATGACCCTAAGGTAAAATTACAGGCCAAAAGGCCCCCCCAAGTAAGTGTTTTTCAAGTTTGAAGTTTCTCCCTAAGGGGGAAACCCTCTCACCAAGAGAAATGAGATAAATTGAAATAATCCAAAAGTGGGGGCCCCACCTTCATGATTCCTTCCCCTTGGCCTAGCAATGAAATATAAAACATGAGTGGAGGGGTTTTTCCCCCCCATTGTTTGTTATTTTTAACCCATGGAAGTGCACCCCCCTTCATGGGCCCCCTTTCTCTCCAAGTGATAAATGTCATTCATGCAAAAGAACTCTCCTCTCTCTCTTTTCATATTTAAGGAGGCTCCTTCTCCTCATTTGGGTTACAATCTTTCATGCTCTTGCATTCTTTCATTTTTTCACTCTCTTGCTTCCATTTTTTTCCTATTTGGGCCATTGTAATTTTCAGCCATTTGGCTTGATTAATATAATTCTTTGGAGGAGATCTTGTGTTGGTGTTGCTCTATGGTGGTTTGTTTCTACACTTCATAGCTACTCAAGTTTGGGGAGGCCAAACAAGCAAATTTCTTTGCTTTCGTAAGATTTGTGGTATTTTTGCCATAAGTTTTATGAGTTTTCAGTTTTGTAGTTAAGAACCTCATACGTTTCTCGGTTGAAGTTTATGATTTCTTAGCTCATTATTTGGATCTCATTTTCTTTTTAGTTGTGTAGCAAATATCTCATAAGTTGCAGGTTATTTGGGTTGAAGAGTGGACTTCCTTGGTTGGATACCCCACTACTTCAAGCATTTGAAGAGCAAAGAGCACAAACTCTTCCCTTCTCTTCAAAATTTCTCCATTTTATTTTTGCATACTATTTCCATATTGAAATCTGATTTTAAACTTCTTTTTAAAGCTCTTATCTTATGCAAATTTACTCAAAAAAATTTCAGAGTTTTCTGTACTATTTTGTATCATATAACTAACATTGCCCAAGAGTGATCTTGGGCATTTTCTGTGATTTATTGCTTGCTGGTTTTTAGTAAGTTTGTACAGTTTAAGGTGTTATTTTACACAAATTTGGCTATCATCAAGCATAAAGGGCACCTACAAGCTACCATCTTCAAGCCACTTGCAAAAAGCGGTCAAAATAACTCTCTTTCTTCTCATATTCTCTATAATATTAAGTGCTGGAATCCATATTGTTGTAACAAGTCCAAGAGAGTCTCTTGGGCTTGATTTCTTGTTTTATTTTCAAGTAAAAGTTCCTCATTCTCCTTTTTGCCATCCATTGCATGCAAGTGAGCAGACATTGACACCCTTGCATAGCAGTTGCTGAGTGGCTTGGGTTTAGTGTAGTTGTTTATTTCTTTTTTCAAATTTATTTTGCCCGCACCTTACAAGTGAGAAGGCTTTGCCACCCTTGTAATATTGCGTTGGCTTGTATTTTTGTTTGCCCACACCTTGCATGAGAAGAGGCTCTGCCATCCATGCAATATCGTGCCGACTTTTTATTTTGTATTTGTTTTAATTGTTTTCCCACACCTTGCATGAGAAGAGGCACTGCCCATCCATGCAAAATCGTGTTGGCTAGTAGATTTGCTTACTAATCATTTTTGCTTTAATTTATTTTGCCCGCACCTTACAAGTGAGTAGACTTTGCCTCCATTGTAAAATCGCGTTGGCTAGCATTGTTTTTTGGTTTTTGTTTATTTATTAAAGGTTAAAATAAACTGTGCCCTGATTTTTGCCCTGTATTCACTCCCCTTGCCGGTTCGATCAATCCTGGGTGACAAGAAAGGACAAGGATTTGCGTTGGCTAGAATACTAGGCACTCAGAAGTCGATCTTAACTAGATACTGAGAAAAAGAAGCTTGATCTGTGGAGCTAGAGGGGTAGAGGCTGTTGGGAGCCTCGTGGCACTTAGTGTCCTCCTGTTGAGCACCCAACAAGTTTTGGGGTTGACCTGTGGAGCTAGTTGAGAACCTTGTGTTCTCTTGTTGAGCACCCGACAATCTCTCTCAAATCGAAAGAGATAACTTCTTGGGGTAGACACATAGAGTAGCATTAGTTTTCTTGCACAAACCTTAATTCCCCTAAGCTAAAGAGAGACTTAAAATCAATTAAAATTTACAGGACCATTTGCAAAACACAACAATTGTGTTATTTCATTTCCAAGTACTTTACTTTGAAAGCATTTTAATTTTGGTTCAATCTTGTTACAAGCATCTTTCATTCATTAAATTGTTCATTTACTACAAGTATCAAGTTAATGTTAAATGTGATGTTTTGATTATTGTGATTAGTGAATGATTTAATGCAACTATAGTATCTTTGGTAATCTTGTTTATTTATATTTGTGACTCCATGACCCAAGTAAAGTAGGCACTGGTCTTGTTAATGATTTAATATTTCTCTCTTACAATTGTATTCGTTTCATTAAGGTTTGCTTGTCATTTGAATAATTGCATCCCTGCATGATTGCTTATCATTTGGACGTTGAATAATTTCAAATTTGTTCAAGACATAGTCCCAAATCCTTGGTAGAGACGTCCATTCTGAAGGAGATGCCCAAGTACCTAATAATTTGCCTTGGTTGGAGAATCTTCCATTCTTGTTTAGCCTATTGGGACAATCATCATGTCCTATAATGAGGGTCCATGCTTTTTACTCCCTGACCAAGTCCTCGCAAAAATGTCCAAAAGCCATAACATGCCTTCCATAGAGGGTTGGGTAAGTTTTGGATAAAGAACTGAGTCATTGGGAAAAATTAAATTAAGAACATCATCACCCCTTGGAAGGGAAATGCCTTGAATTTGTCCTTGGATCTAGATTGCCTCAAGGAGATGACCCATTGCATCTTCCAAAATAACATACATGACAGTAGCTAAGGGACACCCTTGACGGACAAATCACTGTAGAGTAATTGCATTAGGCTCTGCCATTGTAAGCTTTCCAGATAATTTATTGATAGTCTCATTTTGAAATTCTATAGATTGTAGGGTTAATGAATGCATGTTTTTGAATTGATATCTGTCATTGTCCATGTTTAAATTTATTTTTACCTACTGTAATAGGCTCTGGGATATGCGAATGGTGCTCAAGTTGTACATGCTCCTGAGCCTATTCATGGTCGCCTTAGGTATGTTGCTCTATATGTTTGATATATGCTTTATTTAGATGATGTTCAGGATGTTTCTGTTGGAATTGCTTATTTTGGTTTTCTAGCATTGACAGCTATTAGAGCTTTTAATGTTCTGCTACATGATTTCTAGCATGCATGCTTCATTTCATGGTCTGCAGTGTAGGCAGCTTTGAATAGGATGTTTGTCAGTCTTTTGACTATTGCTACATTAATGCTTTGGATTCATCAAAATAATGGCCTTTCTTTTTGTTTGCTGGTATACTAAGGTAAACAATATCATTGTTGCAGGAATTCATTGCAAGACCTTGATGAAATTTTATCTTTGTTTAAATACACTTATGCTTTGCTGAATTTGTACTCATTGAGAATTTTCTTTTGTTCCTGCAGCGAGATTGAGCATACAGGGTGCCAACTTTTTAACGGCATTCCTTCTGGAGCAGGATCTGGATTCAAGGTAAGTTTGTTGCTAGAGGTGCAAGGGTGTTTGATTTGTTATATAAACACTGTAATTTTTATGTTGCTATTACATGGCTTGTACTCTCTGATGTGCTATTAGATAGGTTCTTAGAAGAGATTAGCTGGTTTTGTTTGTTGACATAACTCTCCAATTTTACTGTAGTGGTTTCCAGTGGCTAAATGGCTAATACAATCTGGTCTGGCAGGTTGTAAGATACCACTCATTGGTACTTGATGCAAGAACTCTTCCCAGTGATCTTATTCCAATTGCCTGGACATCATGTTCAGATGTATTGAATGTGAATCCTGATTCGCATAGCAGTCAGGCAAACAATGAAACGACAATCTCTTCAAACAAGAAATATCCCAAATTTATTGATGAGGTGGGGATACCAGCAAGTAAAAGTGCAAGTTTTGATGAGTCAAAATGTATTAATGCCACAAGATACACAAAAGTGCTTATGGGTGTAATGCATTGCAGCAGGCCCCATTATGGGGTACAGGTAAGAGGTGTATTGTTTCATAGTATTGCATTGTCACCATAGTTTGCATTTCAAAGTCTGCGAGATCCGTGTTTATATTTTGACCTTTCCTGGATGTTTGCAATGCTTTGCTACTGTAGTTCCATCCAGAAAGCATTGCCACTTGTCATGGGAGGAAAATATTTGAAAACTTTCGAAATATAACGACACGTCATTGGCTCAATTTGTCAACAAGGATGGAAAAAAGGGTACGTTTGATTTGTTTCCCTGTCTGGAAGGAATGATTAGGATAAAAATTACCTTTATTGACATATAAGAACTCCCAAGATGGCATGGTTTATGTTAGTCCATTCTTTCCTTGAATTTAAGTGGCCATTTGCCTTTTAGCAAACAATGACACTTTAGCAGACTTGCCTATGTGGGTCTTACTAAATATACAGTGACATTTTAGCAGACTTGCCTATGTGGGTCTTACTAAATATACAGTTAGACCACCTTAATATATCAAATACTGGCTTGTGATGGACTCTTGCTTTTCTGGTTTGGTGTATCTGACTTTATATTGGTCCTTCTATCTCATAATACGAGACTGATTTCATGTGAGGTTCAAAGATAGTATTTAAATGCTTAAATTCAGTTACTAACCAATGTACATAGACTTGCTGCAGGTATCAATTCAATTTCCTTCACAAAAACAATTTGAAGGGCCTGAGTCAAAAATTTTCATGGACTTGAAGTCTGGGTCCGGGAAAGGATTGGATACACCCAACAAGCCAGATCACATTTTGGATCTTAGTGATACAAATAAAGAGAGAACACCGACAACTTTGAGGCTGCGGTGGAAAAAGTTGGAAGGCATTGCTTCAAAAGTTGGAGGATCAGCAGACATTTTTTGTGCTTTATTTGGCAATGGTTTGGCAGAAGATACATTTTGGTTAGACAGCTCTATTAAAGATCATGTGAGTATTTTACAAGTCTATTGTTTTTAATTTAAAATAAATTATACGATTGGAACATTTCAAACTCATTTATTTCAAATTGGTTTAACAGTTTGACTGAAAACATGAGAGGCTCTATAATTTGATATGTAGAATATATATCTTTGCTAAAAAGAGAGGCTCTATAATTTGATATGTAGAATATATATCTTTGCTAAAAATAGTGGCTTATGCTTCTGGGTCTCTCGCTGAATAAAGGTCTCTTATCTCTTTTGATGGTTTTCCAGGAGAGTTTTGCATCCATTTAGATGTTTTGTATATATTGTTTGTGTAATACCTAAGCTGCATGAAATGTGTAAAAGGGTACACTGTGGAAACATGACCCCCCAAAATTCTGGAAACAAGGGAACACAGTATCTAAAGAATATAGAAGAGATAAATAATTTCAAAAACACTTTTTTTCTTTTTTTTGTATATAGCACATTATCATGAACATGTGACTAAAATGATCAAGAAAATTAGAATGATTTCAGACTTAATTCGTCATTGTTTGCTTGTCAGTAGCAATTTGTGTGCTTGTTGCAGGTCTCATACACCATTGAAGTGCTTTTCTAGGCCCATAACATGCCTTATTTGGGCTGAAACGTGACCTGTTTGGGCTGAAACATTTCAGAAACTCAGTTTGCCATTTTGGGGCATATTTCCAAATATGGAAAATTTTCTGAAACATTTCCATATGTTTCAAAACAGGTTTCTGGCATAGAAACGTGGGGGGTGACTTTTCCTGCAACCTAGTGTAATAAATATGTAAAGGCATTACTTGCACCCCACAAAAGTATGACCATTTAACTTTCCTAAAAGGAAAGAAATTTGTTGACAATGTTTATATTGGTAGTTCAAACTTCAAATAAATATTACAAACATTGTGTTGGCGAACATATAACCAACAGTCCAAAAAGAAACTTAATGGAAACATCAAGGAAAATATTTAAACATCTAAATCAACAATAACATCACATAAATGCATTGCCATTTGCATAATCTTCCCAAGGAAGCAATTGCCCAAAATTATTTCCATTTAATGTTGATACATCTCTCTTTTTATGCTCCTAAAGGTATCATGACTATTGGCTCTTTCTCATGGCCAACGTTTCAGAAACCCTAACTAAGCAACCAAAAATTGGATAAAGGAACGTTTCTGCAATTGAATAAGGAATTCCGCAACTACAAACTATTACATAACAACAAATAACACATAACAGAGAAAAATCTAACTCAGATTTGCTTTATTCATGAAATAAAAGATTGATTACATAAGCCTCCTGTTACCGTTCAAACTAGTAGGCTAGGCTTGCAAGTGAAAGGAAATCACATAAGAAACTTGGACTGCCGTCACCTTTGTCCAATCTCCTAACTTCTTCGGGATCCAATGTTGTCCCAAGGGGAGAGCCCTTTAATGTACCTGTCAAGTAGATGCCAAATTCCTTCCAAACACCTTAAAGCATAGATCGGTGCCTCTAATGGAGTCAAACACAAAGTAATAGAGAGAGTTAGGATGGTGCTTGTATAGTAGTTTTGGCAGTTTTGCAGGTCTGTTTAGGGTTAAAAAAGATAGGCCGGGGATTTCATGTCTAAAATTTTAGGGTCGGGAGAATTTATGACCAAAATTTTGGAGTTGTGAGAATTTAGGGCCACAATACTTTAGGGTCGATATTTTAGGGCCGTGAAAATTTAGGGCCGAAATTTTGGGGTCGCGAGAATTTAGGGCTGCGATAATTTAGGGCTGAGATTTTAGGGCTGGAGAATTTAGGGCCGAAATTTTGGGGTTGCGAGAATTTAGGGGCGAGATTTTAGGGCGACGAGAATTTATGACTGAAATTTTGGGGGTCGCGAGAATTTAGGGCCGCAAGAATTTAGGGGCGATATTTTAGGGCCAAAATTTTAGGAAGGCTAAAAAATGAAGATTTTTTTTATTTTTATTTTTAGGGTTTTTGTTATAAAATTGCAGACCTAATTCTAACCCTAATTCTACCATGAAAATGCAAAATTACACATGAAAATGCAAGTTCAACCTAGCAATAATATTTACAAAAATTCAAACTAGGGTTTGATGTAGAGAAAATGGACAAACTTAGTGTTTTAATGGATGTTACCCCAAACCTTAGCCTTAGAGGAAGGTGACAAGCCTTCCTCTTAGAGGTAATTCTCCTTTCTACTAGGTTAGGGCTTCTTGAAACAACCTCTAGGGTTGGTTTCAAGAGTCTAAACTAAGGCAAAGTTGGACCTCCAAGGCCAAACTTTGTAAAAACCTCCTCTTGGGAGCGTTTTTAGTATGCAATGACGATAGAATAGTATGCAATGAGGATAGAATAGCATACAAAAACTTTGCATTGGAAGAAAGCAGAAATGACTTGATACAATCCCCTCCTGATTGGTTGTTTGCGAAGATGATAATGCACTCAGAGATAACAACATGAATGAGGGATACAAGTTGCCCTGCTGCCAATTGAAAGTACCTACTGTATGCTTTAAAAAATACACAAGGAAGATGAAATTCATAAGACTTTAATGAAACCCTTGCAGTGAATGTAACTTTATTTTAGTGGAGATGACATGATGTAGACAAAGAGGGTGGAGAAAGGACTTAATAGAATCTTTCAATTCAACTTCAAATAATTTATATCATTGTAGAAATTTGCCATCAAATCGGGACTCACCTCTATAACTGGTCCATTTGGTTTTGGATGGCATAGTGTACATTGATCATGGTCATGGTCAGATAGGACAAGGATCTAGGACAGATATTGTAAATTCTATCGATAATAAGTTCAAATATATAAACATTAATGCATTGAAAATTTGAAATCCATGACCTCATTTACTCTGGAAATCACCTATCTAACTTCATAAAAAACCAACTTGCAAACTTAAAACACAATTTCGGGCAATGTTTTGGCAATTTCAGTCAGCAATCCGATATTTTCTAATTTATCGCGATATATTCCCAATTTATCGCAATATATTCAATGTATCCCGACACATTGAAAATATCAGAAATATCGCGATATTTAAGATCCGATATATCGGATGGGGGTTTAACTCGACGATATATCCTATATATTCGATATATCGTTGATATGTGCAACACTATTCTCCGCAACTTGGCAGATATGTATCCTTTCGTAGCAGTTCATGTACAGATCGGGTTAATCTAGAAATATTCATCGACGATGAGAGATGCTTCTGTACTTTTCCACGTCCTTCAGGGCATCCTTTCGTAACATTCATATCGCAACACTTCCACGAATATTTAAGGGCGAACTGACAACCACATTAAGAGATGGGTAATTGTCGAATGTTTGGATCGTGGAGATATTGCAATTCCTCCAACATCGATAGGGCCTTTGAATGGAAAAAGAGATCACAATTACAATCACACTTATCATTTAAGGGCAATGCCTACATTGCCATTGTCTTGTCCTCTGGTGATGGACATTTGCCTACATTATCTATTATACTCCATGGCCGAAACAATACAAAAAAAATACAGGCATCCATAATCCTCTTTCCTCCACCAATAATTTCCATCTCTTTATCTTTCTCTCTTGCAGCTAATTGAACCCATGACATCCTTTCAGGGCTTCACATTAATAACCATCAAACTAGCGAGGAATAATTGTAGATCGTGATGGTTCAGATCCCCAATTATTGTGAATGGTTTGTACATAGATTTCACAACTTCCATTGAACCCTAGGATATGTGACTCGTGGGTAGCAATAAAGATGCCCAAGGCTTGATTCAATCCATGGCACCTAGAGCAGTCATTGCATAATAAAGCAGATCCAAGATAAACCACTGAAATCCTCAGTTCACGGAAACAAATCTAGATGATGCAGTGAAGAAATCACTCGGTCATCCATAGTAATGTGGCCATCATCCCCATAGATAACGAAATAATTGCTTAATTCCAGGTGATCCTTTTCCCTTGCCACTACTACCACTCGGCCAAGGAAGGGAAGAACGTAGATCGCGTTCTTGACTGGTGCAAATTGTTGGCTCTTTCTCATGTCCAACATTTTATTAGATGTAAACCTTGACTAAAGCAACCATAAATTGCATAAAGGAACATTTCCGCAACTGAATAAGGCATTCCGTAACAACAAATAACACATAGCAGAGATAAATCTTACTCAGATCTTCTTTATTTATGAAAAAAGACTGATTACATAAGCCTGATTACATAAGCCTGAGTTGTGGAACTCACCCCCTTGATCTTTCTTATGAGCAGTAGGTGGTGCAACCATAGATCCAGACATGCCAGGCACTAGCCATCGACGACATAGTCATGCTTCTACTACTTCTCTTGTAGTTGTTCCTGAGCAGTCCAACGAGGGGGAGGAGTCTAGGGACTCCGAGGAGTCCGAGCTAGATGTTGATGCTGGGCATGGCATTTCCACTTCTAGTAGTTGTGATGAGTTTGATCACTTTGATATTTGATGATTGATCATGTTGATCACTTGATCTTGTAGCCTTGGAATAACATGTTTTTGGACTCTATGGGCCATTTAGAACCTCATTTATTATGTATTTTGATTCAGATATGTATTTTGCTTTGTGCCATGTTGATATATTTACCTTTACATGGTATTTACATGAATATACTTTGGATATTTTGTCTCTAAAGTTTTGGAATCTTTAAAATAAAATTTCCCTTGAAAATTTGATGTATTTTTAAAAAACCAAGTCATTAAAATCAAACCAGTTTGAGTCTAAGCCGAGTTGACCCTCGACCGGTTTCGAGTTTTAAAACATTGATCTTATTATAGTCAACCTGAATGAGAGACCATGCTGCCCCTTTAGGATGGATAGAGACAACATAGTCACCATACAAATCATGGCTTTTAGATGGTAGTTTCCTTCATAATTTATTTGGCATACTATTAGGAATTAATAAACACATAAAGCACAAGCACACATACAATTAAGAAGGTTATTACCCTGGAAAACCCAAAGCTGAGAAAACCAACAATAATAGATCTTTTAGTCTTTGATCAATCTGGCCAAGACATGGCCAATCGGGCCATCAGTGGCCACTCAAAGGCCAATCTACAACGGAGTTACTTAATCCCTTAAGTAGGCTTCATCACATACAAATTTACAATACTATGGGAAAATACCACGGGACACCCAACAGCATGGGATTGTAAACCACCAACTGTAAAACCATCTTTGATTCTTTAACCAAGTCAATATTAACCTAACATTCCCCTTGTTGCCGTTCAAACTAGCAGGCTAGGCTTGCAAGTGAAAGGAAATCACATAAGAAACTTGGACTGCTGTCACCTTTGTCCAATCTCCTAACTTCTTCGGGATCCAATGTTGTTCCAAGGGGAGAGCCCTTTAATGTACTTGCCAAGTAGATGCCAAATTCTTTCCAAACACCTTAAAGCATAGATCAATGCCTCTAATGGAGTCAAACACAGAGTAATATAGAGAGTTAGGATGGTGCTTGTATAGTAGTTTTGGCAGTTTTGCAGGTCTGTTTCGGGTTAAAAAGATAGTTTGAGGATTTCATGCCCGCAATTTTGGGGTCGTGAGAATTTAGGGTTGCGATAATTTAGGGTCGAGATTTTAGGGCTGTGAAAATTTAGGGTCGAAATTTTGGGGTCGCGAGAATTTATGGCCGTGATAATTTAGGGCTGAGATTTTAGGGCCGCAAGAATTTAGGGCCGAAATTTTGGGTTCTCGAGAATTTAGGGGCGAGATTTTAGGGCCACAGGAATTTAAGGCTGAAATTTTGGGGTCACGAGAATTTAGGGGCGATATTTTAGGGCCGAAATTTTAGGAAGGCCAAAAAATGAAGATTTTTTAAATTTTTTTTATGGTTTTTGTTATAAAATTGCAGACCTAATTTTACTATGAAAATACAAAATTACACATGAAAATGCAAGTTTAACCTAGCAATAATATTTACAAAAATTCAAACTAGGGTTTGATGTAGAGAAAATGGATGAACTTAAGGTTTTAATGGATGTTACCCCAAACCTTAGCGTTAGAGGAAGGTGACAAGCCTTCCTCTTGGAGGTAATTCTCCTTGCTACTAGGTTAGGGCTTCTTGAAACAACCTCTAGGTTGATTTCTAAACTAGGGCAAAGTTGGATCTCCAAGGCCAAACTTTGTAAAAACTTCATTTTGGGAGCATTTTTAGTATGCAATGATGATAGAATAGCAGGCAAAATCCCTATTCAAAGAGAATGTAGCCCTAGGGCTACCATCCAATCATTCAAGATGCAAAATTGACCTACTATTCATCAAGCAAACCTTAAAAATGTAAAACACTTACTTGAGCATGAGTTATTCCAACCATTCTAGCATCCACAAAACATTAGCAAGAAAAAGAAAGCATCCAACTTCATCCAAGAGCAAGGAGAATAATCCTCCAAGAGGTGCACATCACTTCATAAGGCCCTTTTAGGGTAAAAGACTAGCATAATGAATTTTATCCCATAAGTTGTTAGTAAAAATGAAGTGAGGAGATTGTATTTATATGATCTCACACTCACTTTTTACAAAATAACCTAGCCTACATGCTTTAAAATGTCAATTTAAAATTAAAACATGTCAACTTAAAATTATAATAGAAAATAATATAAAATAATCAAATCTGTGGGTAACTTGGGGGCATTTTCTCCAGAGTTTACCCAAAAATGAGAAAATCACTCCAAATTGAAGGATGGAGTAGCGAGGGGGGGGAGCGTCATGCCCCATCTAACCCCAACAGTGGTGAAAATCCCTCAATGCCCCCCTATATCAAGCAATGTAGGCCTGGTACAAGGATGACATCACCATGACTAGGAGCCCAAGGAGAGAGGGCGCTGCAATGCAGAGGGACCAGGAGGGTGTGGACGGTGACTTGGAAGAGAGACATAAGCCTCAGTGTTGAGAGAAATGCCACCGTAATGATAAAAGAGGTGGGGGGTCATGTGACCCAGTGACCCACCCTTGGGAGCCCCGGGCATCAACCTCATGGCTTCAAGCCCTTTCATGAGGTAGTCAGCAATGCCACTAAGCCATAGTACTCCTAGGAGAGGAACCAAAAGGGCCACTCAGAAAATGCTAGAAGACACCCTTCCTAGTAAAAAAAATGACCCTCTCTCCTTGGGGCACAACTGAATGTGTGCTGGTACTGGTACCATGTAACACCCCCCTTTAAACTTGACTAGGGGTAATGACCAATGTTCCACCAAGTTTTCGGGACACGGGGATGTGGGAGCAGGGAAACACAAGAGTGGCTTATATAGAAGTTTCCCTCCAATTTTAGGAAACATCAAAGGGGACATTGGGGTTTGTTGTCCGCTGAGATGCACACCAGCAGCAGAAATCTTTTGAAAGCTGTCTCCCTCACTGGAAGTGGGGAGAAGTGTGTCCTTGGGGGCAAGCAATGAGCTAGGTACTGTCACCTAAATCCTAGCTCCTCCGTTTAGGCTAACTCCTAACGAAGCCAAGGGGGGTAGTCCCTACAAAGAGTTAACTATGTCTCAATGTTTTTAAGTGTTTTTTGATGAAGTGATGCGGATGGGTGTTGTTTAGGAGTTTTGTGATGAGATCAAATTATAAATAAGATAAACAAGATAAGATGCAATCCACGTTGCTAAATAAGATATCGAAAATGACAGTACTTTTCAAGAACTGAAGTTTAAACAATGCATCTACAAGATAAAGTAAAACCACAAGGACAAATGGTCTTGATCAAGATATAATATTTAAATAACCAGTGCCTTATGGAGTCAAAGAATAACAAGTATGTGATGCTGAATGTGTGGGTTTTGAAAGGTAGTTGTTCGTGAGATCGCTGTGCAAATTATCTTGGTAAATTCTAAGTTTTTAGTGGTCTTGATTATTAGGCTAAGAACAAGGATATCAAAAGTCCGGAAATAGTACTGGTAACCTTTTAAATGATAGGTCAAATCCACCCAGATTTCAAGAGGGTAAGTGTTCAATTGGCTTGACCACCCTCGAGTTTGATAGCGGGATTTCGGCACCACCTGTTTCAGGAAACTACCTCAGTAAATCTTGAAAGCAACGCCGGTTCGTTGGTTGGGGTAAAGTTTTATTAAGTTATCACTTGTGAGATTATCAAATCCAACACCTTTCTGAGTACTAGCCCAACCCTTTCAGGTTGGCAGAGCATACGGGTGTTGGATAATCGACCAAGATAAATTAATTATGAAGGGGTGTGAGTTGGAATATTTTGTTATTAAAGCACAGTTCAACTCTCCGATAGAGAGCGCTCTTGACTTAGTCTTAAGACCAAAGTTCAAGAGACTTTAATTAATCTAAATTCCTAATGCAAGGGAAATGAAACAACTAAATGCTCTTCGACAGAGAGTGCTCTTGACTTGGATTTAGCCAAGTTCAAGAGACTTTAGTTCTTTTTATGAAATAGAAGCAGTTGTACCTTGAAGAACAAATATGAAGCTTTAAAATGACTGAAAATAAAACGATGATAATGAGATGTAACAAGATGCTTGAAACAAACTGAAAATAAACTTAGTGTTTTACCAAACAATATTAATCTAAAAGTGGGATCTACCTCCGAACAAGGTTGATCACTAGAACCACTAGTCCTTGAGACTTTCCAGCTAGCTGAAAGTTTGGCAAGGAGGCTAATGGGGAACGCGAAACTACCACAAAGCTATGTTGCCTTTGGGATGCAATTCCAAAGTTTGCTTACTCTAGTAAAAACTTGGAAATGGAGTATAATGAAAATAAAAAAAAGTTAATCTAAAGCATGAAACAAGAGAAATCTAAACTAGCAAAGCACAACACTCTTCCCCAAATGGGGAAGAAAACCCAAAAAGTGGAGGACTCCTCCACTTAACCTTTTATTTATTTATTACAAGTGCCTTAGGAATGAGATCCTTGCAAGGTCTTTCGAGAAAAATGAAATAACTAATAAGAACTTTAAACTTAGAAACCCTTAAGGGTTTTTTTACAAAGGATAGTGCTTGTAGTATTTGTCTTTCTTGGTTTAAGTCTTCTCTTGGGTTTGATCTTCTTGAGTTTTGCTTTCCAAAAGCACCTCCTCTTCTTCAAAGTAACCTACACAAGTTCAAAAGAGATCTCAACAAGCACCCATTAAATGTTAATGAAAATCAAAAGAGAACTTGAAACTATCTAGATCTATAATCTATAAAAAGACTTTAAAAACTAAATGTATGAGATTTAACTTTGAAACATGCACAAATGTAAAAACGGACCAGCAAACAACATATGCCTAAAAGATGATGGGAAAGAGATCTAAAAGATAAGCATTTTGAAATATTTTTGTATGTAAATTCTATCTTTTGAATGAGAAAAGAAAATGCAAAAAAAATATAAGCTAAATGCAACCTACAACAAGTAAAAAACTAGCTACTACTAACAATCTAACTTGTTTTGTTTCTTATTGTGTTTTTAGGGCTCTTTTGGAGAGGGACGAGAGGAGAGAGGGAGCGAAAGGTAGAGGAACTAGGAGGAGGAAATAGAGATGGCAAGAAGAGGTTGGACGAATGGAGAAGGGGAAGAAGGCTTGGAGGGATAAGTTGGACGAATGGAGAGATGGGCAAAAACGAAAAGTGAAGAGAAAAATGAGATCTAGGGTGGAAGACCGAATGAGGAAGGCTAAAGATGGAGAGGGGCTTGAGGAGATAAGCCTTAGGGCCAAGTAACCAAGATTTAAAAAACGTTTTTGTTGCTTGATGGAGGAAGAGGGAAGACTCTTCTACTATGTTCCTTCTCTTGAAATAAAAAGAATCCCTTGGGAACTTGCAAGAAAGATTTGATTAGGTGCTAATAGCCATTGATGGGCAAAGAGTAACTTGATCTCCAAGTCATTCTCCACCTTGTGTGAATCCTGCAAAACCCTTACACATTAAACAAGCCAAACCGAATAGTACATTTCTAAGAATTATAGAACATATACTAAATAATGAAAAGCTTGAAATAAGGAATAAGGTGAGAAAGATGTCACCAAGCGATGTGAAAGACAACCCCAAAGCTCTTGTATGGACCTCCAAAGTCACTATTTTATTCAAGAATCAAACAAATATTACAACGATTTTTGTGCAGAGTGTTCATGCTCAAAATCTCCATGAGGAATGAGAAAAAAGAGCCTCATTATATAGCACAAAAAGAGTACCTAAACCATAAGTCGAATTGGCATCTAAGGGAGCCAATGGCACTAGTCTCAAAATCGAACTCTATGTCAAAATCCCAATCATATCCAAGTTAAGCCAAGTCTTGGAGTTAAACTCCACCAAAAAGTCGAGTTGTATTGGTTGAGATGAGGAGGTGGCCTCCACCTTGGCAAGGCGCCCCTCATCTCCACTCTTGGAATAATCACCCATCAAATAGGCATGTGCCATGTGGTAAACTCACTCTCCAACCAAATATCAACGTGAGCAAGAGGATATGTGTGAGCTTCTGTGATGGATAGCTTGGAGTGTAACTCGCCTTTGATTGAGAGCTTTGGTGGTTGAGAGTGGGAGGTGGCCTCCACCTAGGCAAGGCGCCCCCACTCCCATTCAATATAACTCAAAACCAACTCCAATTCCCATTAATTAACATGCCACATAACCAAATCGAGCTCTGCATGCAAGGTGGGCTAATTAGCTTGGAGTTGATCACTGCTGGTGACTGTATACTTAACTGAATGATGACTGAGATGATTGGAATCTTCATTAATGCCCAGTGCCATGTCAATTAGCCTTTTATTTTAATCTTTTTGGATTATTTTGGAGAGATTTGGATTATCTCCAAAATATTCAATTTTATTATTTTAATTAATAATTTCTCTGTAACTGGGTTTTTTGAGAAATTATTAATTATGAGGCCTAATTGACATCCGAAACTTAAGATAAACTGGTCCGGGGATCATGAATGATTTTTGGTTTAAGTCTGAAGCCTTCAAACACTGAATTCGGATCCCGGATGACTGACATATTACAAAATGAAATTTCTCTATTTAAACTATAGAGAAATTTATTTAAAAATTTAAAAAATTATTAAAAACCCCAAACCGGAGGACACGGTAAAATTTTTTCGAAATTTTTTCTGGGGGTCCTAGAGATTTAGGACATGACCAAAACCTATTCTAATAGTGTCTAGTAGGCTTATATACATTAGTTGGACTCTAATAACCCCCCATGGCTCAGATTTTCAAAATCGGGCACTCCAGCTTTGGAGGAAGCGGGAGAAAACCTCATCAATTATAGCTCGGCTATAGGCAAAGTATAATTGACAAGGGAGAAAACTCCTTGGAATACCTTAGTTGCTTAATCAAGGGGCCATGGTTTATGGTCATGTCAACTGAAAAACATAACTGACTAGCCAAAATTGGCTAGGCACAAACGCTGGATCATCTGATACATTGGAGTATGTTATCAACTGATTTGTACAAATAGTTGAAACCTTATTGAGCCGCCAGTGTTGGAACACATCAGTGTTCACTTCCAGAGTATCTGGGTTTCATTGTTTTTGGGTCTAGCTAGTTTTGGCTAGCCAGTTTTGTTTTTTGAGTCGACATGACCATGGCCCCATGGGGGTTTGTATCAAAGTGTGCTAGTAGGGTCTGAGTGGCTCGGTTCCCCATGACTGGATTAAACAACTAAGGTATTCCAGGGAGTTTTTTCACCGTCAGATTATACTTTGCTTCAGGCGAAATATAATCTCTTAGTTTTTCTCTTGCTTCCTCCAAAGCTGGAATGCCCGATTTTGGAAATTTGGCCATGGGGGTTATTAGGGTCCAACTATAATGTATAAACCTACTAGACACTATTAGAATAGGTTCTGGTCATGTCCTAGGTCTCTAGGACCCCCAGAAAAAATTTCGAAATTTTTTTACTGGACGCGTCGAAATTGGGGTTTTTAATTTTTAATTATTTTTAAATTTTAATTAAATTTCTCTATAGTTTAAATAGAGAAATTTGAGTCTGTAATTATGTCAGTCATCCGGGGTCCGAATTTAGTGTTTGATGGCTTGATTCATAAGCCAAAAATCACACATGACCCGTGGAGCAGCTAAACCCAACTTTCGGATGTCAATTCAGCCTCATAATTAATATTTTCTCTGAAAAGTCATTTACAGAGAAATTATTAATTAAAATAATAAAATTGAATATTTTGGAGATAATCCAAATCTCTCCAAAATTAATCAATTTGATTAAAATAAAAGGCTAAATGACATGGCAATGGACATTATGAGGATTCCAATCAACTCCCAGTCACTCCAATCAATTATCCAGTCACCAAAAGGTTATCCACTTGAGCAAACTCGCCCTCCTCATGCAAAACTCGAGTTTGATGTGTTGTAAGTTGATGATTGGGTGGTAGTTTGCATTAAAGCCTAAGGTAGGCGCCCTCATGACTCACCAATCAATCCAAAGCTTGGCTCCTTGTTGAGACTCGAGTTACACCTACCATCACCACGTGTTCCACACAAGCAACTCGCATATCCCTTTAATTCCTCATGTCAACCTCATTTAAGCTCGAGTTTTGCCTTGTTGTAACTCGTTTATTGGATTGTGATCACTCATACCTACCACTAGAGTCGAGCTATGCCACCCATGCGAATTTAACCTACCACATTACACTTGTCTCTCCATCCTCCAACTCGCACCTTCCCTCATCCTCACGTCAACCTACCATACCTCACGTGGATCCTTTTTGGAGGATGTTTATTGGTTGTTGATATGTCTAAACTTACCACCCAAGTCGAGTTTGCCACATATCCAGTCACACCTACCACACAAACTCGACTTTGTCTATTGTCTTTTGCTCCAAGCCTTCTCATGATTGGAATTTGATCTACTTGTCAATTTGCCAATTCGACCTAGGGTTTTAGCCTAGGATTTAGTATAAAGAGAGGCCCATTAGGGGCTATTATCTCATGGATTTTTGGATGCAAGAAAACTCTGCTGAGAATTGTAATATTTTTATGCTCATATTGGAATAAAGATCAAGACTTTGGGGGTCCATGTGTTTTCAAATTTTGTGGTGAATGTGTCCAATGCATTGAGGTGATATCTTCATATAACCTTCCTCTTATTTATGCAAGTGTTTCTTTCAATATTGCTAGCTCTAGAAGGCTATTTTTAGTCCATGAGAATAGTCATTTGTTATATTCAAGTTGATTATGTGTGTGATGTTTTCCAAAGATTTAAATGAGCAAGAAGTATTCGGTTATACCAATGTTGATTTAGTCTTGGTTATCTAACATACTAGCATTTGATTTCACTTGTATGTTTGAGTGTGTTGGGGTTTTACAGGTATTGTCAAAGGTGAAGACAAGTGTGAGCTAGGTTGCATCTAGCTTGACTTCACAAGCAAGGATTTTTCCCACTAATATCTTTTGTTTTGCAGGATCTTCAAGTTCCTTTGTCTTTTCTCCAAAACCAAGCTACAAGGAGCTCTCTTCCTCACGCATCAAAGTTTCAAAAAATCTACTTTTAAAACTTGGTTACCTTAGAGTCGAGCTTCCTTCCTCTAGCTCTCCTCTCACCTTCACTTTGAAGTCTCCACCTTAGTCTCTTTCCATTCGTCTAACCCCTTTAGCCCCACTTTCTTGATCTCGTCCCCTCTCCTCATTGGTTTCCTCCCTCATTCGTTTTTGTCTTCTTTTTGCCTTCTCATCCATCCTAGAAAGTTCACCCTCCTCCTCTCGTCTTAGCCATTTAGTGCTTCCTTCCTCTTCTTTTAGGTCTCTACCTTTCATCCCATTCGTCCTACCTATCTCCACCTAGTTCTCGTCTCATTCCTAGTCCAACCCCTAGTCCCCATTCTTCACTCTCTTTTGCCCTATTCCTTAACCCTACAACCTTCCTCTCGTCCTCTCTCTTCTACCCACTCTTTACTCTCGCACTACCTCACTTAGATCCCTTCTTCCTTGTCCTTATCTCTTTAGTATAGCCCTTTTTCCTTCCCTCTCGTCCACCTTACTTGCCCTTCACCTTCTCTCCTCGTCCACTCCCTTTTAAGCCCTAAATCACATCAAAACAACAAAACAAAGGAGTTGGTAGTATTTAGTATTAGATCTCATTACTTGGTTATTTGGTAGTTGTTTTTGCATAGTTAGATCTCATAAAAATAAATATCTTGCATTTGTCTTTTGAAGTACTTAGTCATTTTCATATCCATAATATCATAGATTGCATGTAGCTAGTATTTTGTTTACAAACTTTTACATTTTCCAAAAGATAGAAAATTTTGCACAAAAAATATTTCAAAATTTTTATACTTTAGACCTCATTTCTAGGACATTTCGAGAGTTTGTTGTTCGCTGGTCCGTTTCGCCGTAGTTAATATTTTATGATAAAATTTCATGCATTCCACATTTTAGAACCTATTTTTCAAATCTAGACTTAGTTTAGTTTCATTTTTTGTTTGATTTGACTAACGCTAAAGGGTGCTTGTAGTTTCACTTTCACTTGTGTTGTAGGTGTGATAAGATCAAGCTCAAGAAGAAAATTTGAAATTTAAAAAGAGGAGAAGTTAACCAAAGTGAAGAGAAGGTCAAATTGCAAAAGCCAAGAAGAACAATGAAAGCAAGAAGATGATCTTAAACCAAACAAATCAAAACCATTATCCTTTGTAAAAGCTTTTAAGAGCTTCTTAGCTTTCCTCTATTTTATTTTTCAAAGTCTTTCAAAGGGTTAGAAACCCAAGGCATTTGTAACCGCTTAATAAAGAGTTTCAAGTGGAGGGGGTCTCCACTTTTTGGGTCTTCTTCCCCATTTGGGGAAGAGTGTTGGGTCTTGTGATTTGATTTAGCTTAGATTTGTGATCTCATATTCTTAGATTAGTATTTTGCTTAATAAGTCATTCAAAGTTATCTTCCATATCTACTTACCCCCATGCTCTCCCGAGTAGGGTCTTTGACCTGAAAGAGATTCTTGGGTAGTTTAGTTTTATATTTTCGCATTTTATCTTGCTTCTCTTCCAAAGCCCTCAGCCGGAAGTTGTATCCTTGAGATTTCGTCTCAAGGGCAGGACCACATAATTTGTGGTTACTCTTCCATCCCCGTCGGTTTCCTTGGCAGAGCTTTCAGCTAGCAGGAAGTTCTCAAGTGCAGGCGGTTCTAGTGGTTGATCCTGTTTCGGGGATCAATCTCACCTAGTAGATTAAATTTTGTGTGGTAGAACACTAGATTTGCTTATCTTGCAAGCATTATTGTTAGTGGCAATTCATATCTTGTGATCAATACTATTGCTTAAAATCTGTTTCAAGTTAAAGTATCTTGCTACTACTTTTTTCTTAAAATAAACCAAAGTCTCTTGAACTTGGCCAAATCCAAGTCAAGAGCACCCTCTATCGGAGGGCATTTTAGTTTCTTGCATTTCCCTGCATTAGGCATTGTTAATCTAGCAAGTCTCTTGAACTGTGGTCATAAGACCAAGTCAAGAGCGCTCTTTGTCGGAGAGTTGAACGAGGCTTTCTAATAATAAAAATTTTCCACTCACACACCCCTTAATTAATTTATCTTGGTTTCGTCCTACACCCGTATGCTCTGCCAACCGGAAACGGTTGGGCTAGTACTCAGAAAGGTGGAAGACTTGATAATTTACGATCGATAATTTTTACCCAAAACCTCAACCAAGGCAAATTACTGTTCTTCCCCCCGAGAGGTGGTGCCGGGAATCCACTGTCAGACTCAAGGGCGGTTCAAACATTGGACACCTATCCTTTATGAATCTGGGTGCTTCCGACAGATCACTTAGGGTTGCCAGTACTTTCCTTGGGTAAGGTTCCACCATCTTTTGAAACCTTTGGTCTTATCCTAATAATCAAGACAACTAAAACTTTGAATTTACCAAGATAAGCTGCATAACGTTCTCTCAAACTTTCAATTCAAGCACTTGTATCAAGTTTTCACAATTCATATTTAATTCTTGACTCCATAAGGCAATGGTCCTTTATCTCATATTTTGCTTGCTTAAATATCTACATTGGAGTTATCTGTTATATTTTGTGAAAAGTGATTTACTTATTGCCCAAGTGTATATTTCATCTTGTATTTGCAACGTGGATTGCGTTATCTTGTCTTATATTAAAGTTTTATAATTATTTTTCATCTCAAAAAACTCCTAAAAAACACCCATCCGCATCATTACATCAAAAACACTTAAATACACAAAGAGCCTTAGACAACTCTTTTTTAGGCACTACCCCCCTTGGCTTCGTTAGGAGTTTTGCCTAAACGGAGGAGCTGGGATTCAGGTGACAGTACCTGGCTCATTGCTTGCCCCCAAGGCCGCACCTCTCTCACTTGTAGTGAAGAGACAACTTTCGAAAGATTTTCGCTGCTGGTGTGCATATTGGCGGACAACAGAGTACAAACATTCATCATGTTTGTCAAATGGCGGCTCTTCAGATAATCCAACTATGGTACAAATAAGTTGGTAACAGGGTCTTCAACATAGGGAACCCCACCGGAAATATTACAAAATTTATATTAGAATACATAAAAATTGGAAGTTGGAGCATAAGTCATTAAAGTCTTTAATTTTATAATCTAAGGATTAGTACAAGTTTACAACATACATTAAGTGAAATAAAATGAAATACAACCATACATAAACTATAATTGATAAAACAAATAAAAAATACAACCATATTGAACAATAAAATGAAATCGAGGCTACCGAGAAGGAAAAAAATGGACGGTGTTGCCCTTTATCATTTAATTTTTTATTTTTTGGTCAAAAATTGTCAAAGGAAACGTGGGGACACCATTTTTAGGAGGGAAACATTTCCCTTCTGCGTTTCCTTGAGTTTCCTTCCAACAGTGATGTTCGGGGGACGTTTCCAATGGAGTTTACAAGTTTTTGAAACACATAGGTACGTTGAAGCGTGTTTCCTACCCTTGGGGACGCGTACCCATGTAACACTAGTAATGACCACCCCCCTCAAAGTTTTGACCTAGTATCCGATAATATAAGATGCCCCCCCTTCTTTAGTCCTCCTAATTCTACATCCAGACTTTTCATAGTGACCCAATAAACTTGGGTTACGCATGCCTAAACAAATCTTACAACAACATGCTCATTTGCATTGTGGTTAAAGCTTAAAATCAAATGCCATAAAAAATGCTTCCATTGAACTGATCACATCTTCATCCTCTTCTTCTGTGTGCTTCTTTTGCCAATACTTCACTTGGATCTAGCTCTCTCACCACGCTTTGATGTGATGCTCTACTTGGATCATATCTATATGCCTTTCCACCAGTCTCCAACTTGCTTCCATTGTTAGACACTTGAGCCTCTCCACTTGTAGCCATGGCTTCACCTCATGGGCCATAAGGGCACTCTTTCCACCATTTGAACATTCATACTACCATTGTACGTACTATGGCTACACAACATCAACATGTTAATGTTGCCTTTAACAAGAACCCCATGCCCATATCCATTATGGTGATTGATGTCAAATAACATCTCCACAGCGACTGACTTCCTTGGTCATCATTCATGATTGTCTTTCCTTCATAGGATCTGTTGCCACTTGATACACACCTCGGGTAGTGTGGCATAGATCTTCAAGCCACTAGGTGCGTCCTTGGGGTCAAGTCATGAGTCAAGCTTGCTGTCACTTAACACTTGACTCCTCCATCTAGGCCAACTCCTAGTGAAGCCAAGGGGTGTGGTCCCTAATAAAAATAAACTATGGCTTTTAAGCTATGTTACAGAAAAGTAGAGGTGAGTCTAGGAGTTTGAAACATGAATAAGGAAACAACCACAACAATTTTAAAGATAGCAGCATATGAGACAATTTAATCCAAGACACATAATTGATTTAAGCAAATATGATTGTGAAGTAGATCAGTGCCTAAGTAATTTGAGTAATTGTTGTTGAAAGGAAAATGTTTTATTGTGCCATTTGGTAAGTTTTAATTATTATGGATGAGTGGATTAGAATGGTTTTATTCTGGTTTGGCCCACTCGAGAAGTTATCCTCTAGAATGAGTGCATTGCAACACTACAAGGTGTCCAATAGGGCGAGACATATAAAGTTTGCTTAGAGTAACCCCCTAACTCCGTAGTATGTTCAATACAACTGCTCAATTTTGAGAATAAATTTCTAATGGATTTCCCTATTATTACTAGCCACTCTAATCCCTTTCTGATTGTTGGCCACCGACTCAGGAAAATCCCGTAGTGGTTACAAGAGCATATGGGAATAAGAGCCAAGATTCGTTACTCTTATGCAAAAATGAAATAACAAAAAAAAACTACTTTAGTGATACATGTGCAATGATGTTATTAATTATTCTAAAAAAAAGGAATTGGATCCCGTGACCGGTTAGATCTAACGAGATGTCAGATCATCTAGTGGGAATTGTTTCTCCCTGAGTAATAGGCTGTCCCCACCACTTGTTATACAAGCTCGTTTACGTGATTGTATGACTGAGGCCATCTTATGGCCGAAGTCTAGCCGTAGGAAACCAAGTTCCGAAGACTTTCCCATACTCATGATCTGGAGCAACATCTTATTAATTGGCCGCAACTGCAACATCGATGAACTCCACAACGTTAGCATCGGAAACTATGGTCACCAAACCTTGTAAACTGTTCAAGACCTACTACGCTTCAAATCAACAACAACATCGATGGTAATCAGACCAGGTGTACCTCGATATTGGTGGCAGGATCGTTAATACCGTCCGATCCTGTCCCCATCCCATAGTGTAAGTACTCAACAATAACAATCAGACCTAGAATAACAATAAATATAAATAAAAAATAAGAAGGAAATATAATAAGGTAAAAGATAATAGCATACTAATGATTTTCCTGGGTTTTACTAAGAAACTAACTGGAATTATTAACTAAAAACAGAAAGCAAAAAGACTCACGCCACGAAAAGGACGCAGGTCCCCGGGGGGGGTGGGTGTGGGTGTTGGGTAGCCCACTTGCTTTTCTTTTATTACGGTTATTACAATGAATGGATGCTTGCGATCCTTATAGATCAGGATTGACAAGCTTACAAGTTTGACAGTATTAACAATTTGAGATAGGTAGAAGAGGAGAAAAGGTCTTGGATGGACTGGATCTTCAAAATTTCAGTAGCATTTCTCTTTACCTGTTGGTCAGAAAGTAAAAACCAGCCACTTGAAAGCACTTAAAAAATGCTAATTAAAGAGTTAAAAATATAAAAAATTCTAGCTTCTATACTAAGAAAAATAACCGTTTCATGCAACTAAAAGCTAGATTTTTAGCTAGATCTACTTCAACAAAGATAGAAACCTTTAATAACTTAGATCTAACCTTAAAATTGTAAACTAGAAGATTAGTTTTAGATCTGAAATTAAGTACTATTCCAAAACTAGTAAGCATGAAAGTAACCGGTAACCAAAAGAAATTTTAAATTTAAAGTGACAGAAAGAGAGAAGAAAGGAGCTGAAAGCTCGAGAACTTTGGGCCATGGAGTCTACTGGTGGAGAGTGGAGGGATTATGTTCTTTCGAAAGAGCTTGAAGATATGGAAGAGTCAAGCAAGATCGACCATTCCTTCAAGCGAGATCATCTGCATGGCTTAAACAATACTGCAACCAAGACATCAAATCTGGTATTGCCTACACCAAGGATTAGAATAGCATGAATATAAACAAATAGAACATGCAAATTCTAAATCACTATGTGTAGAAGAATAAAAGAGTAAATTAAGTAAGCAAACTTGTTTTACTCTCTCCTACTGATTAGTAATAATATTTCAAAGGCCAGACTTAGTGATAAAAGAAGCAACATGAAACTAATACAGGTTTACCTCATAAGAGAAATAATTATCATCCACACACATTGATGCAATACACCATAGATTTGCCTCCAAAGCCTTTATTCCAAATGAGTAATACAATACAAGATCAAAGCTTAAGCATCCTTTCGATCCTCTGACCATGAGAAAAATAGAAGAGAGAGCCTGCTTAAATAGCCCAAGGAAGCCCAGGGGGCGCATTTCCCAAGAGAGAGTTAACTTAGAGAGGTGGTGGGTGCATTAGGAATTTAGGAGAGATTTGGGGAGTTTGGTGCTGATTGGCACCATCTCATACTTCAAGAAGTGCGCCCTCACTCAAAAGATGACACCTCACAAGAAGGAATGCGCCCTCCTTCATGAGATGCTCAACCACTAAATCAATCATGGGATTTGGCTCTTAGCTCACTTAGATTTGATTGCCAATCGCCTTTCCACCAATCTGGTTGAGTGAAACATGTTCTAGACAAACTTCCTTGATTAATGGGATTTTGATTTTCCCATTATTTTGTCATTTATTTGACCTTTTTAACGACTTTTCAAGAGAAAATGAAATCAAGTGATTAATAATCACTAATTTCACTCTCAAAGTAGGTACATCAGAAAAGTGGGTGCTCTGAGTTAGAAAACGAGCACCCCCATGGCAAATTTGACCCCCAAGTACAACTTTTATCACTTTTTTAATTTTTACAATTAAAATACCTCGTTTTTAACGGGAATTTTTTTTATTTTTATGGGAAATTAAAAACACCTAGGGGGGACTTAGTACATGTTCACATGACTCAAAAATAGTGACTAGCATGGTAATATACATTGACACCTGGACTTTAATAACATCATAAGACCTAACCAGCAAGACGACCACCAACCAGCAAGATGACCACCCCAGCTTTGGAGGATTGAGTGAAAAATTCGAAAATTATAAGTTGCTAAAAAGAAACATATAATTAACGAGGAAAAAACACTTTAGAGTAGTTGGATTGATGTCTAAGTCCTAGGAAATCCAAGTCTTTAACATAAGTTCATCATGCTACGACACTTATTACAATTCTCCCAAGGGGGTATGAACATGTGAAAATTGAAAAAAGGGCCAAAAAATGTTTTGGTAGACTTCTGAACACTGATGATGAACAATTGACTTGTTCAATCTCGGTAGCTCACTGCAAGTCCAACTAAGTGCAACTTAGGTGGTAACAGGATCAACGAACCAAACATGCACCAAATCTAGTGTCATGGCATCATTCAAAGTCCTATGAGTGATAGATATGCACACATGTACTAGATTTTCTTGGAAAGCGATTCATTTTTTTTATATCACTCAAGCTATTCAAGTTGGTTTTGGAAAACTTTCTTTGGTGGACCTCTTTTAGCTTCATCATCCTAAAATTCTTCCAAACCCTTGGGTCGACTGAGAAATGGAAAGAAATCCTAATGAATTGCAATGCTTGCTTTTTTTTTCACTGACCTTTTTAAGGCTGAACAAGAGATGTTTTGAGGGAGAGGACTGCTGGTGCATTGAATATTTTGCTGGTTTCCGCTTGTGCCCTTTCGTTTCACTTCACAATGTAATTTTAGGATCTGCCCTCTCCATTGATGGAATTAATCCCTCCTTACCAATTAATAACAATGAGCTTGACAGGAAGGAAGTAGAGCTAGGGAGAGGGCCTCTCTATTCCCTCTTGTATTATTCCAGACCTTGGGCTTCCAGGCAGGGAAAAATCTCCATCCTGCTATCCGCAGAAGCAGCATTCTTGCAAACCAGCTGGAAACCATCCAAGGAACATAACTCTGGTTTTGTAAACCCTACTTGGGTGTGGGGTCAGAAAAACTTCTCTTCCCTTGAGCTGGAGAACTAAAGCAGTTCAGATTGAGATCGACCAACTACGGATCCATGTGTATGCTCTCGCCACTACAGATTTGCACTTGAAGGGAATCAATCCTGTTGCTTCCAGCTCTCTGAGCCACACATTTCCTTGCAAATCCACATTCAGATCTGACATATTCATCAGATCTGTACTTGATCTCAACAGATCAAAGAGTTAAATTGCTAGATCTGCCCATTTACTAACATATCTATCAGACCTATATTCAACATCAGCAGATCCAATCATTTAAGTAGTCAATCTGTAGATCCAAGTTTTTTTTTCATGCCCTTTCGTCATGGCTTTGCTTTCAACGCAGCTGCAAACTTATCAACATTGCGATCCATCATGCAATCCAACGATCTAGAGTTTGTTGTGGGCATCAGACCACTCTTTCTATAGAGTCCAGGTCTGCCCAGCTCTGATACCATTGTTAGGAGTTAATAAACAAAGAGTACAAGCACACACACAATAAATATTTTTACCATGAAAACCCTAAACCCGGAAAACCAGCAATAATAGATCTATCAGTCTTTGACCAATCTAGCCAAGACATGGCCAATCCGGCCATCACTGGCCATTCAGAGGCCGATCTATAACGGAGTTACTTAAGCCCTTAAGTAGGCTCCATCACATGCAATACCATGGGACACCCAAAACCATGTGCCCGTAAACCATCAACTGTAAACCCAGCTTTGATTCTTTAACCAAGTCAAGATTAACCTAACACATACAATATTAAGATTCCTGTTAACCTCACACGTGAAGGTGGCTTAGCATGCAAGATGGTGTATTCTGACATTGGATTTGTCTCCCCTGTTGTACTAATATGCCCTTTCTTCCAGCTTCTGCCACCAGACAGTGGACACCCTTGAAGACTCAGCCTGCTACAGGCAACAGCAAATCACCCTCCTTTTTCTCACCTTTCCCAACAAGAGGTCTCCTTTACGGCCTTCACTTTTGACAGATTTGACATTGGGATCAGCTAACAACTAATAAGGTCGAACCATGCCTTTCATACTGAATAGGAACATTAGGACAATATACAGGCTGAAGATATTGGTATGCAACTGTATGTAAGTTCCTTTTTGCCAACAAGGTCATACCCAACCTTTGCTGCTGGTTCTTTCCATCCAATTTCTGATTTCAAGCCTGTTGGTATTGGAGCCTTTGGTTTGCTGACTGCTGGCCTATAATCCTTCTCTCTATCAAACAGCAAATATGCCCAGTATTTCATGATACTATAGTCACAAGGGTGTGAGGAACCAAGCATTTAATTTACAGTGAGTCCAATTCACTAACTCTGCCATGTATTACAAATACAGATGATAAAAGAAAGTGTTTAGCAAAGGAAATATGGCTACCTAAATCCAGCAGTTTGAATAACTACTCCCCTCAACAAATCTAGCATGAGTAACTTGCCCTCGGATGTTTCCTTTGCCCATTATACTTTGTGACATCAACTTCCTTTGCATATAGCTCCAAGATAAAGCGCTTTGTCAAAGCCTTTTTCAGTTTAATAAACACAGCTTACCAACTTTGCTTTATGGCCTGATATATTTAGCAAGTCGACTTGGCTAGGGCTGTCGCTTGACTTCATAACCTTAGCTCTAGCTAATTATTAAAAGGAACTAAGTGTGGACGAGTAAATAAATTAACTTTTAAGCCTTTCTTTTTAACCAAAATGATAAGCTAGTTAAGAACTTGAAAAGTCACATATCTAGAGCTAGGGTTTTCTGACTAGGTTAGTAGACCACATGAAAACTCATACCCATGAAACGTTCCACCAACTGCCACATGTCACTCTGTAGTCTGCTCAAACACTGCACTTAACTGAACATTCTCTCACCACCGAGGCCTTGAACTACTCTGTCATTTCTTGCTCAGAACCATGATGACCTGTACCTGCCATACATAAAAACTGCTAATTATAGACGTGCCCAAAAAAATTCTTCTCTGAAAAAACAAAAATAAAAAAGTGGGAAAGACCAATGTTTGAAAAATCGAAATCGGACTTGGAATCGGAATCGGTAATGAATCGGTTGATTTGAATTTAATGAATCGGTTTACTCAAAAATACATAAAATATTTAAATTTTAAAGAAAAAAACAACATTTTTCAAGATTTTAGGACTGTTGTTATGACCCAGACCTGTTGTTTGAAGGACAAAGAGCACCTATACTTGTTGTTTAGGGTTGCTTTCATCCACAGTACTGCCCACAATTTATTTTAAGCCTTTAAGGTGATTTTCATGACTTGTTACTGCTGCAAAGGTCATAACAGGCACATGTTTGCTGCAAAATTGTTGTACGAGGGTTTGAACAGCTTCAACCTAAGTTGCATGAAACGGGGAAACGAGGACAAAACAGGGGAAATGTGACCCCCAAAATTTTGGAAATGAGGAAATGCAATATCTATCTATCTATCTATATATATATATATATATAAAATTAATAAATTAGCAAAGACATTTACGAAAATGAATGTGAAATATAAATCATCAATCATACATGTCAACGAATCATTTGCCTATATTGGGATCCTATTCATCAATAGCACCCCATGCCTCCCTCCTCTAGGCTCTAGCCCTTGCCTCTAACTCGAATTTCAAAGTTGTTCCTCCAAGGACATTAGTCAACGACTCAACACACTACAATTTTGATGAAACTTCCTAATCCAATCGCTAAAATAACGTAGAAAAAGCTTCCCATGCTTGATAAGTGATTTTGCATGAGTGAAGAGTACATTTTTATTAAGGTCATGATAGAGGAATTCAACAATAAACACCACCAACATCAAGGTACATATAGTGGTTGATGTGCTTGATTAAATGCCAATTCCATACCGTCATACATGATAGAATCTGGTGGAAACCTTGCAGTCCTAAAATCCTGAAAACTATTAAGTCTGCTGAATTTTGAATGGGATCTAAAAATCTACTTTTTGCATATGAAGTCCGATGAGATTGGAACCATTCTCAAACATCCTGAAACAATTAATGGTAATTTACCATTAATATCACCAAGTACTACTGCACCATGGGGATATTGCATTGCTTTTTTGAGTCCGTGGACACCCACACAAAATTCCAGACAAATCGACCGATTTTTTACATAACTCGGCCGATTAGACCGGTTCGGTACCGAACCGGCCGATTCAGTGTTCAGATCGGCCGGACCGGTTCGGTCCGAACCGATTTGCAGACTGATTTGATTCGGTTCCCTATCAAATCGGTACATCGGCCAATTCCGAAACCGATTTGACCGATTTTTAAAACATAGGGAAAGACTGATCTTGAAGGGAAAGAGCATCAGCTTTTCTTCTTGTAAAAAATCAAAAATCAAAAAGCATTGTTATTGGACTTGCTTTTTTTTACAAGGAGCATGATTGTATGAATAACATTGTCATGTGGACCCCTATATCTCGGGCTCCTAGAAGAAGGCAAACTGCTAAAAATACCAGCCTCGGAATCTGCTAGCTCTAGAAGGAACTCGGATGAATGTATATGTCTGGATCAGTGTACAATGGACACAGCCTGATGGAATCTCGCTGGATCTTATCCCTCCAGTGGTGCAAGTACAATTGGGGGTTAACAATAGGGCAGTGATTATGCCTAGGGCACAAAAGTA
This sequence comes from Larix kaempferi, assembly GCA_027924585.1. Lineage (NCBI taxonomy): Eukaryota > Viridiplantae > Streptophyta > Pinopsida > Pinales > Pinaceae > Larix > Larix kaempferi. The sequence goes on from BSBM01000526.1 coordinate 8,890,151, forward strand.
AATGGAAATCAGCACAAAAGAATGCTGCAAATAAAAAATCAGAACTACATAAATGGTAAATTTCCCTTTAACAATTTGCAAGAAGAGGGATATCTAAAGGATATTGCAAACCCTATTGTAAATCTCGAAAAACAAACAAAACTGAAATACATGCTTAAATTGTTAAACATACTTGAGAATATGGAAACTGTAAATGGAAATCAATCCTCACTTCTCAGTATGTCCTGGTGATGACAACACTTGATTTACCCTCTGCTCGATGGAAGATGGTGAATTTCTCCTCTGCTCGCAATCAGTTGCCTTTTCTTTTCAAAATGAGTCAAAAAGTTAAAAAATGGATTTCATAGGTAACTTGTCGTGGACGGTGGACCTGACAAATTTTTCCATCTACTCAGGATTTTTTTGCAATATATCATGATGTTTGGAATATACTGCAATATATTTACAGATTGGAAAATATCACGATTTTAAAAGGCAATATCCCCAGGCTGGGAAAATTGTGATGTATCACAATGTTGCCGATATATCGGCAAAATACTTGCGACACTGTTTCAAATTATCAAACAAGTATCTTCCCCACATATATTACATTCTTTGTAGTGCTTCTAATAAAGTGGGTAACAAAAGGTTTGCATTCTTTTGCAAAAGTTTGACTGTGATTCTGTGTTCAAAATTCTGAATAAAATCCTACTTCCTGAATTTACCTATTTCTTCTTGATTCCTTGTGAAGCAGTGTTTAAATTAACTCTAGGACTTCGTTTGAAACTAATGAGTTTGAAACTGACATTTTTCTGTATTCTAGGGCAGGGCACGATTTTCTTTCATGGGTGGAAGAGGGGGATTGTTATGGCAGTGTATCACATTCCGACTATCTGATCAAAGGTGGAGCATTCAATATATAAATAAGAATGATAACAGAGTTAGAGCTGTATACAAATTTATTTTCAAACCTTTTATTCTTCATTGGTTTTGAAGATCAGCTTTGAAATATGTTGTTTCAAACAAGGAAGAGAATCAATGCATTTTTTATTTCTTTCCCAGTGACGAAGCTGCGCAAGCTGGTGGATTTCTATCAGTTGAAGATGAAAAAGGCTCTGTTAAACAGAAATTTCTGAAAAGTGGATTTTTTGACTTTTTAAAGAAGGTAATTCTTAAACGATAATTATTTTATGATTCTTGCAATATTTGCAATGACAAGGAAATTACTCCGTGTTTCATTATTTCCTATGTTAAATATGTGGCTATGTTGTTTGCGAAATTTGAAGAAAAGCATTTCTGATTCTGTTCCATGAAATATTTTGAAGGTTGTTTCATTATTCCAATGAAGAAAAACATTTCTGATTCTGTGTCATGAAATATTTTGAAGGTCATTTCATTATTCCAATGGGGAATCATAGAAAAATTAATACTTAAAGAGACCCAATTATAGTCATATTGATGCTAGCTTTTTAGCTCAAGAGGCACTCCGCATAGTTTTGTCTTGTATGCGGAAGTGACCTTGCATTTACATTGCCTAGGCACTTGACTTTTATAAAGTTGTAATAAAGTGACTTTTGTAAAGTGTCCTTGTTATTTTTATAAAGTGCACATATGACTTAAAGTGAAATAACTTTATTAAAATGTAAGTGATTTATTTCGGAGGGAATGAATCACATCCCTTGATCTTATCAAGACAAGATTAGATCTTGACCGTTGGATTTAGGGGTTGGGAAGGTGAAAAATCATTTTCAAGTTATAAGAGAGAGCCTAGGGTAGTGTGCAAGACACAGTTTTCAAGAGTGAGCATTTTGGTGAGATTTGGAGTTTTGGAGAAGGGAGATTTGTTTTTCAAGGAGAGGGCTCGATTCTCAAGAGAAGGGCATGATTCCAAAAGAACCAATACAAATCCTAATGAAATCTTATCAACCAATAAATTATCAGAAACTAAAAAAACAAAGGTTCCAAAAAAGACAAAAGATACAATGATGGCTTATCCTCATCCTAATTATAAAATTCATCATATTATTCAATGAATTAACCTGTGAACACCCTCATCTACACATTCAGGTGTAGCCGTAGGTCAGCAAAGTGGTGATGGAGATTGTGAGTCCCGAGTCTATTGGGCCAGTTTGAGTCAAGTACTCATTTTAGACTTAGCTAGACTTGGAAGACGAGGAGTCTTTTCTAAGTTTAATAACACTGCCTGGAAGCCTGTCATTTGAAAAATCAATCATAATTTATCCTCTGATAACATATCTTATTGAATGAAATGAGGACTGTTTTCATAATATTATTTTATTTCTCATTCCTTGGTTTATATTAGACTGAGCTAGACTTGGAAGACGAGGAGTCTTTTCTAAGTCGAATTACACTGCCTTAACACTGCCTGCAAGCCTGTCATTTGAAAAATCAATTATAATTTATCCTCTGATAACATATCTTATTGAATGAAATGAGGAATGTTTTCATAAGATTATTTTATTTCTCAGTCCTTGGTCTATATTAAACTATCGAAGATGTTTTTGGTCTCTCCAAGTTTATTTTTTGACTTGACCAAGGTCTTTGGGTAGAGGAAATCTATCTATCTATAATTGGTAGCTAATCCCTTATTCCAACACTCTCCCTCAATCAAATACCTCATTTGGTGGTGGTCCTTGATGATGGTTTTTACACAAAAAGTCCAAAACGTTGGAAAAAATCAAATAAAACACAAGTTTCCAAGATGGGGATTATATTTCTTGTGAAAACGTTAATGATACAACAACTTTTTACCTGGTATGATGTTTCCCTACTCTGCGAAACTTTCATCTGCATATTCAAGTGGAAATGGAGATGGCATACTTACACCAACTACCGTAGTTTTGGGGTGTTGCACCTTACACCATGAGTAGGGAGTCCCATGTTGCAATTTCTTTGGCTTGCTTGGCTCAGTCTCGAAGGTCTGACACACCATTGGCTTAGGGTTAGCCATGCTATTTGCGAATGTTGGGAAAGACGAGACAACTGGTCTCCTTCTCAGCCATACCAGAATAATAAGTTTCTGTGTTTGACACTAGCAATCTCTGAGGCAGAGAAGCCTCCCAAGTCCATGCATATCAACGATGGATGGGAGCCCATCATCACCAATCATGAGCCCACAATTGAAAGTTGGGGGCCTCCCCTGAGACAACGATGGCCCTCCACCCAATACGGAGCTGTGCCTTACTACAGCATAATGTTAAAGATTGTACTCGGCAGTTGGAGATGATTTTAATTTTGACATTTCCAGATTTTTGACACTATGTAGACTTTAATGGAAGGTATTATCTCCTTTGTAACCTATATGGCATTTCTGGACTTTGGCTTTCAACCCTGCTGGTATTTTAGACCTTGTGCTCGTGGTGTCTGCATTACATTGCCTGCTTTTTTTCCTTAAAATAAGCTTGTGCATATCTGTTATATTAATAGTCAAGGTATACTTTTTATTCAGTATGTATGTATTTATATACGTATATGGCAGTAGAGTGTGCAGCATGGTCAAGTAAGAGGAAGTAAATACTAAATAGTGGCTGTTAGCCTAAGAAAGTTTTGTCCACCGGCCAAGGGAATGTTTTATTCTTCATTTTTTATGTTTTATGGGAATGCAAACTTTTTTACCTGTATGTTGCAGCCTAGCTATGATCTCATATTGTTCTTGTCCTATATCCTTTGCCAAAAACAGTAGGCAAGTGTTTGTTGTTTCTAGTTTCAGCTCATATGTATTCCATCCCATTTTTTCCAGAAGAGGTTAGCAGTGCAGAACAATAAATACTTTCTATTTGATGCATGAGACAAAAGATCATAGAATTGTTTGTACTTATTGCTTGGATGTCACTTAAAAACTTTAAAAGTGGGAATGGCCTTTCAAACTTTAACCCAGGAAGGTAGTGATCATGATAATGGAACAAAAAATGGATATTCTCATCCTGACATCTAGGCAAATATATTAGGGCTTTACGTACTAGATCTTTCAAATCACTAGTCCATTTGGGATTTTTTATACCAAATTTTGCTCTTTCACATTAGAATATTAATGATTTTGTATTTTGACTTTCATTGTGTTCTGTTTTACCTAATTGATGTTGTAATCTATGTTTTCACTGCCAACGCATATGTTTTGTCCCAACTGATACACGAATTTGTGTATAATTTGTTTATATTACAAGTGAGGTAGGCCAAATGCTTGTGTTTCTACGTTGAATATAGAATGCTAAATATAATAGCCAGGACTCATGTTTACTTGTCTTCTAAGATAATTGCTCGGTATTTGATGTGTTAGGAACTTCAATCTTTTACTTGTCGAAAGGAAGATTATGAGGGGCTACCTTTCGACTTTTGTGGAGGATATGTTGGTTATATTGGGTATGTATGTGAATACATTCTCTCTTGTTCACTTCTAAGACTTTTGCTTAGATTTTATTCTCTTTCGACCATTTAGTTAAGAAAAACAAAAGAAATATCAGCCAAAATTATTGGAGCACGACAGCCAGAGAAGTTAGTTTTAACAGGATGAAGTGAATCATAACAAACGATGAATCTTCTTCATATGGATTAGATCATTTTCTGTTTTGCTCACTATGAAAGTTTGCTGCTACTAATTGAACTTGCTAATACCATGGAATCGATTCCATATAGCTTGGCACTCCTTTCCTTTCTTCCTTCTTCCATGGTTTTCAGCTTCAGAAGCAGTCCTAAACATATTGCCTTGATATTTCTTTGCTGGACAGTTATTTAAAACTAAATGCAGATTCTAAAATCGTGCTATTTTTTGTCTGTAACATAACAGGTATGAACTTAAGATCGAGTGTGGCGCACATTTCAACCGCCATCAGTCACAAGCTCCTGATGCATGTTTCTTCCTTGCAGACCGTCTCATTGCAATTGATCACTCTACCGATGATGTGTATATTCTGTCATTGGTCCCAAGCGTTGAACTACATGATGAAATGGATGTGCAAAATATCCAACAAAAGAAAGCTTCTACAAGAATTAGCTTAAATGGATCCCCAAAGAATAATCAATGTTTTTCTAAGCATAGTGCAATCGAACCTTCTTATAGTCACAACGATATTTCTTCTAGTTCTTCAGAGCATAATTACACCAAGAAGTCTAATAGAGTGGATTCTGAAGCATGGATGGAAGCTGTAGAGATTAAACTTTTACAGTTAACTGAAACAGCTAGTCAGGAAGCAGAGGCAAGAAGAAAATCACCTTTATCTATTACAGAAGGCACTAATAATCAACAAGAAGTATTCAAATTGCAGAAGTCAAAATACCAGTATATGGAAGATGTCAGAAGATGCCTCCAGCACATCAAAGATGGGGAAAGCTATGAGTTATGCCTGACAACACAATTATGGAAGCGAATTGGTGTGATAGACGGCCTTAGCCTTTATCTCAATTTGAGGGAGAAAAACCCTGCACCTTATGCAGCATGGTTTAACTTTGGAAAGGGGGATATATGTATCTGTTCTTCTTCACCAGAGAGGTTCTTACGTTTAGATCAGAATGGCATATTGGAAGCCAAACCTATAAAAGGAACTGTGCCTCGTGGAAATTCGCAGATAGATGATGAGAAATTGCGATCTCAACTGCAACACAGGTTAGGGTATACTTGTTCTCTATTTCTCTCTATTGGATGTTAAATGAATGTTTATTCTCTTTTCCTTGTTTTCTCATACTGATGGGTTATTTCTATGACTTCGCAGTGAGAAGGACCAAGCTGAAAATTTAATGATTGTAGACCTTTTACGAAATGATCTTGGCCGTGTGTGTGAACCTGGAACTGTACATGTACCCAATCTTATGGATGTGGAATCCTATGCAACAGTTCACACATTAGTTAGCACCATTAGAGGGAAGAAAAGGGATAATGTGAGCCCTGTAGAGTGTGTGAGAGCTGCATTTCCAGGAGGTTCAATGACTGGAGCACCGAAACTAAGAGCAATGGAGATTCTTGACTCTATTGAGAATGCTCCAAGGGGAGTTTATTCTGGGACAATAGGTTTTTTCTCCTTTAATCACACATTTGATTTGAATATTGTTATTAGAACAATTTTAGTAAATAGAAAAAAAGCTTCGGTTGGAGCTGGAGGAGCCATCGTTTCTCTTTCAGGTCCAGAATGTGAGTATGATGAAATGATTTTAAAAGCAAGGGCTCCTATTAATGCTGTAGCTGAATTTGAAAACCAGTCAAATTTATGCCATAGTAGAAAAGAAGAGAAATGTGCAGTATTATCAAAATCTTAATGTAGAGTGGTACTATTATCCAGCTTGGGATCCTGGGGCCTCGATTATTATTTTGTGTATGAAATTGTTTATCCAATTTAAATTGATGCTCGAAATAATGCACATTGCATACTTTTATGCTGGCTAAATTTCAAGCCTTCACAACACTTGTTCAGGTATATTGCAAACTTACAGATTAGCAGCCATGTGGTTAAACAAGTAGTTCAAAGAAGGTTTATTCTTGCCCCATGCTGCTAGGCTGTGTAGTTGAAACCAGGTCTGCTGCTGCTAGAATTAGGTATCCTGGCTCTCTCTTATTCTCATATGCTCCTGCATTGTGTTATATCAGTGCATGCAATATAACTGTAGCAACGGGTGAAAAAGAAATAAATTAGCATAGATCCATCTTAACCCAGGATCTATTACAGACTACAGTACCGAAAGGGATAAAAAAATGTGTAAACCTCTCACTGCTTAGAAAATCCAGGGCTAAGATGGATCCATTCTGGTTTTCTTTTGTTCCACATTATGGTAATTACTAATTACTAATTATTGGCATGCTCTTTTTTATTTTAATTTTTTTTACATTTGGGCCTCAACCTTTTTTAAGGGGTTTACAAGTGTTGAACATCTCTGGTTTTAGAGTGCACCTTGCTTCTCTTGGTGCAATCACAAATTCACTTTAAAGGAGCTATATTTTTAATGATATTTATATGTGGCATAGCTGGGTTTTTGGCATGTAATTTACGACTAGTTGGCTTGGTGGGCCAATTATTGCTTGCATGTGTTTTTGACTTTTTGTAAACAGTGATATCAACCTGATAATAGGATTGCTTCAATTGTACATGTTTAACTTAGTTTATTCTCATAACAATTATCATTCGATACTCGAGCACTTTTTCAGTGGTGGAGTAAATTAATTTTGTAGCAAATTGACTGTCTTTCCAGCCACAAATCTGATAAGCATTGGCATAAATTTCAGGCATGAGTTGAGTTTTACCATGATCCAAGGCTTGTGCATGGTGGAACAAATACCCTTATTGGTTTTTGCCCAATTCTGAACAGACCAAGATCATCAGAAATTCAATCAAACTTTTGAATCGATGGAAACTTAAAATTTTGTATTGCCAAATTTTGGGAACTAGAGAGAAGTTTGCTACAAGATTAGCCAACTCTTTTAGTGTTTCCTATTATTATCAGTATCACCTTTTATTTATTTATTTTAGGAGAAGGTGGGGTGGTACATAGGGGGTAAGAAGTGTGTTCCTCGGAGTCACATTAAACTTTTAGTTTTTAAAATGGGTATGGTTTCAGACCTAACATATTTAAAAATTCCTAAACTCTATAAATAAATCATAAATAATTTGAAAAAGAAAGTGATATATATATATATGACATGGTATAAAAAACACATATGATACAAGTGCGTGACCAAAATTTCTCTTCATTTATTATAAATCATACTTCTTTCATTTAATTATAAATTAGACGCATGCTAAAAGTACTCGGGATAGTAGGGCCTTGCCACCTAGGCCATAAGGCATATGATAGAAAAAAGGTCAATGTCATTAAGCTTAACATCTTCATCCTTTTGCAGTGCACATAATAGTAATTAATAATACATAGATGACGCTCCAATTCTAGTTGTTTGAATTATTGTACGAGAAGATGCCCCATTTTTAGTTGTTAGTTGTTGAAGTATAATCTCTCAAGAAATCAAGGTTATCTAAAGTTGTTTTTATGCTAGGATTTAGAGTTACCTAAAGTTGTTTTATGTTAGGATTTAGAGGATCTACCTTTCACTCCATTGAGTTTGTGTTCAATACTCTTTTTTTTTCAGTAGACGAGGGAAAGATTAGAATGAATGAAGATGAGATCTCCATTGCTCTTAAATGCTAACCTGCTACCTTTTATCAAATGGATATAATAATAGGTGCTCTAATTCCTCACATGTTGATGAACTAGCTACTTTTGAAAGGATGCAAACTTGTTTGGAGTTCCTCTACTCTTGCACCAGTAATAGTCCACCATTGTATTAGTGGCATTGTTATTTTTTTATATATTAATGGTCATGATATTGATGAAACTTATGATTACAACAAACTCTACTAACAAGGTTTGAACAAGTGATGCTGGATTTAGGAAATTGCATTGATGACTACCTTCACTCTTGTAGCAATCTCTTTAGGAACTACACCCTATGTGGCTTGTTATCACACATAAACTCTTGCCTACCTACAAAATGGAAATAGTTTGGATAACTTCTAGGATTAGAGCCGATGTCCCCTCACTCTAACCTTGTCTCACTTTGGGTTGGTGCTAGGCTTGCATCCAATGTGTCATGTTATAACCTATAAATTATTAGCTGCAAGATGGAGAGAGTTTGGATAATCTCTTAGAATAGAACCCACACCACCTCACATTAAATCTGTCTTGCTTTGGGTTAGGGTTGAAATTTCATCTCATCGGGCAATTAATGCAAATATGAAAATTCACCTTCTTTTGAGAAGGTTCCTAGGATTAACCCTAGAATTTTCAGCCTTTAGGACTGATATAAATTAATATGTAAAACAACAACAAAACAATCACAATAATTCACTTCCAGTATCTCTAAAATTCATAGCAATTCAATAGAAAAAGATACCAATCATTCCAATGAGTTTCCAAGGCTATAGGTAAACAAGTCACATGCATAAACCATATTCGAAAACTCTTTTTATACAACAAATATAACAACAAACACAAAAACAATAGATGGTTGTACTATTATCTTCAATCTTAGTGTAAAGTCCCTTAACAATCCTCTTCAACATGTCAAATCTGCAAGACAATTAAGAGCTCGAAATAACCATCCCAAGAGCTCGAAATAACCATCCCAAGAAGATAAAATGTTGAAATCAAATCTGCAATATACACAATGTGTGGACAACTTGAAATCTCATATGTATATGTACGCTTAATGAATGAAGTGCATACATACCATAGCCTCCTTTCAAGGCTAGGACAAGATCGAACCACACAAGATGTCCTAGCTAGGGCTAGTCAACAAACCCTAGCTCCTTTGAGTGCAAGAACCCCTCCAATACTATCTCCAAGGTAAATTCTCTTCTTCACAAAATACATCCAAGGGTTTCCAAACCCTAATCTCTACCCTCCAAGGGATGAAACTCTAACCCTAGAATCCAAGATGCTCCAAGAGACCAAGAAACCCTAGTGTCCAAGAGAGAGAGATCAAATGTCCAACTTCTCTTTATATGCTCTACTAAGGTTTCCTCATGAACTCTAGCGCATCACTAAGAGAGCACTCTAAAGAAGAGATACAAATGAATGTGTGGTGTATTTTTGTTTGGAAAGACTCTCCCCTTCCTCTATTTATATGAGAGGTAAGCAAGGAAGCAAGATAATACATGTTGACCTAACCCTTACAGACAAGTATACTAAACATAAGTCATCCATACACAAGTGAAGCATTCCACTTCTACAGTACAAGTGTAAGGTCCAATGATGATGTTGTGCACAATAGTGACCCAAGGTGGTGTAGCTATGCAAGGCAAGTCCACGCCACTTGATCCTAAGCCTCCACAGATTCCATCCATCCTCCAAAACCAAGTACTCCACTGGGGTAGCTACCCCTACAAGGACATTGTCAAAGCCCTAGTTGTCCTCGAGCTATGTTCAATGCTTTGAACATGAAACCAAGCTATCAAATGCCATCTAGGTCTCGCAACCCTCCTCCACAATGCACAACACTCATATATTGTAGGGTGTTCTCCTACCAAGTGAATCCTCTATGTGACCATAATGCAATGTGTTCACCATCTAGGCAAGATATCTCCAATGTACTAGGGAAGAACATTGAGCAAATGATCATCCAAGGTCTAACATCCACTGAGCAAGTTATCATAAGTGTGTATATCCATTAAATAATATCTCTAATGTTAAAATCCATCTTAGACCATCCAGGGGTTGAACATACACCATGTACCCCAAATCTCATGAAGCACCCCAAACATGGTGTAAACACTTTCAAAATAACCAAGAAGTCTAACACTCCCTCTTTATGAGGGATCTATTTACACCAACACCTGTTGACTCCCTTTGCAACTACATCGAATCTGCTATCTACAAATCAATATTGGCTATGGTTTCAAAATCAACCACTGCATCTACAATAAGCTGTCAACCATGCCATCATGGCATTTTGATCATCTAATGGATCATGACCACCTGTGAATATATAGGAATGTCTGCTTGGAGCAACGATCAACCACCACCCTTTGTCATCCTCAATATCATGGGTTGACAACACTATATACCACATCATAAGTTGACTAGGACAACTTGCAAAGATAATCACATCTCCATTCAAGATCAAATTGATCATGGGATGCAAAGCTCACAGTATAGTCATTGAACTATGCAAAGTCATCATCAACATGTCATCATGAGAATCCGTCTCACACCTCAAATCCTTTGGTCACTAAACTATCCTAAACTAGGCCAACTCCCTCATCCTGAGAGAATCTTGAAGTAAGAGTATCATCAAGGGAAACTCCCTTTGTCTGAGAGAATCTAGAATCCCTAGCATTGTACTCTATAATACTCCCATTAGTTGCAACTCTAGAATCAATATCGACAACCTCCTCCATCAAGGCATCACACCTATCCTCCAATGTACAACTAAAAGTCTCATGGATGGAAGAAACCAATGCTACATGACTAGCATATCTCCTAGGTGGTACAACCACCCTCACTAAGGATATGGGTGCTCCAACCTAATCGTTAGTCTCTTGTAATGTCTGAGTAATCCATCTCAATCTCCTATGGATGAGGGTGGAAGGTGAGGGCATGTTTGATCCTATCTCCACCTCATACTCACTTGAATCTATGTCCATGAACCTAGGCCGTGTCTTTGGAACAATGTTCCCATGTTCAATTATTGAAGGAATTTTGTGAGCACTGGAAACTCTCATCAAACTTCACATCTTTACTTACATGATCTGAAAATGAGCATTTAGAACAATTGATTTACTTATTAGTGCTTCATAGATACTTCATTAGTTTTCTCAAATTCCCATATTTAATATGAAATTTGGCAACATTAAACCATATATAACATATCGAGAACTGGAATGAACAATTCAACACATGAAAATATATGCAAACTAGAATTGTTAACAGAGTTCGCCAGACCCCCTAGAAACGTCTCCGAGCCTGCTTTAATCACACAATCGCTCCATTAATATAATGCAAAGCACTCCAAATGCTTAATGACATTACAATGGATCTCCATTCCACAATAGAATGCCCTTGGCCTCACTAGGAAGTTAGCAACAACTATGGGGCAAAGTCCCCATCTCTTCCCACTCTCAAAGGGCTCAAACATGGCTCATTCTCCCAATAAGGGGCTCATTTCCCCAATATGGGGCTTACAAAAGTTCTCCCATAAGAGGTTTACAATCCCAAGCCTCCTTCCTTCTCCAAATGAGAGGCTTATATAGGTTTACATGATTGAAAACCACTTCAACAGATCAAGGAGAAAATATCTCTCAAGATCCCATAATGTAGGATCTAAGCACAACTCAAGGCATAATATGAGAAAAAATCCCAACATCCCCATGAAAATCTCAACTCTGCATAAGACTAGGAAACTAGAAGACCACGTATTAGTTCTCCATTAGTTTCCTTTTACATTTGAGAGGAAAAATATAAAAGCATAGAGTTTAAATATTTATTTATCTCATTTATTTTATTATGTTTCCTTTTTGTCCAAAAAATCAACAAGCAATATCTTACACATTTGAAGTCCATTCGACCCCATTCAACATGCGTTACAAATCTCTCTGTGAGCTCTTTGTTTTGCAGACAACTTCGACAACAATGTATACCTTTTCCATTTTTCGACCGAGGAAATCCTCCTGGATCATTACCACAGTTTTCCTCTAAGTTAGAATATAGATCTTGTAAGGCTTGGAAGTGTCATTGTATCCAACAAAGATACCCTTCATATTGAAGGGGTTCAACTTTTTCCTCTTCTCCTTAGGTACATGAATATAAACTGGACTACCAAACACACGAAGATGAGGAAGATTTGGTTTTGTACCAGTAAATGCCTCCTCTGGTGTCATGTCCTTCAAGATCTTATCATGACACTTGTTCAAAATATACACAACTATATTACAAGCCTTAATCTAGTAACTCATGAGAAAATCCATGTCATGAATTAGGCACTTAGATGTTTTGATGATGGATTGATTCATCCTCTCACTGACCGCATTTTGTTGTGGGTTGTAAGGTACAATCAACTTCCTCGATGCTTGCCGTGGAAATTTCACCCCTTTAACAGAATTTAAGCTAATGCACATATAATCTCAGTTCAATATTTAAATCTCATTCAACTAGCTGCAAATAAAATTTTAAATCATGAACCATCTGAACTTAAAGCACAATAAAAGGGTCTACCATTAAGTTTTGAGTAGAAAAACACATTCATCTCATGAAATTTCAGCCATAATTTTTTTAGCCAAAATGGCCCAGGCAAAACCCCAACATGGGGAAAACTTGTGTGAGAGAGATCTTTTATTTATCTCTTCTTCAATGAAAATTACAACAGTAAGAATACATAGTAATATCTACTTATCTCAACCCAGAAGACCAAGAATTGTGCCTCGAAAATAATGTCGAAGATGCCACGTTTTCTGTGCCCAACTTGTCTAGAATTTTGTGCCTTTCTTAGGCCTGTTTAGACTGCTTCTCACACCCAAACAACTCCTTGATTTTAGTGCTAAACAAGGTCTTCATACTCTGTTTGTGTGCCAACAGTAACAACAAATACCTTTCTCTATTTCTGTGTCCTTCTCGACCTAGAAATGCGTTCCCATTGCTATAGAATTACTGTTGTATGAACACCACATTAATTGTTGTACCTCCTCAAACAGAGTGCCAATGTCTTGGAATGCATGCTACACACTTCTTCCCGAACTGTGTGTATTCCTCCTTGATTTTGTGTTGGTTTCTAGCATCAATAAATGTTGAACTTCACCTTGAAATTCGAGCCAGACATACTCTAGAAAATCGTGCCAGTGGTTTGCTGTTGTATGACCTTGAAAATTGTGCTAATCTCTGCTCCTAGGAATCCATGCTGCTATCTCAACTAGCTTCTCTCTCTCTCTCAAATCTGACTTCTCAATCTCAGATGGTCGACCTCCTCTCCAACTCTCTTGGTTATCATCCTCACCAAAAACTCTCTTTTTCGATGATGCAAATGAAAGAGGGAATGCCTATTTAATTCAAATTTCTTGTCTTTTGGTTTGCCTCTCAAGGGTAGTTGAAAGGTCATCTAGTCCAAGGGCCCACATTAGATTAGATCAATGGATGAGAATAAATGCTCATAATTCTCTCCATAAATTAATTTTATTCACCTACCACTTAAATAAACCAAAAGTCACTTTATAACATTAAAGTGAATTAATTGCTCATCTCAAGGAATTAATACAAGGGTAATGCCACCTTTTCCCTCATTAATTACTTAGGAAAAAATAACTAGGATAAATCTTTGTAGGTACAAATTTCAACACTCCCCCTTACAAAGGAAGGTGTTCTCTCTGACAACCAACTCATCTCTGCATACGATAAAATGCTTCCCCACCAAAGCCAGTAAACTGCTCATGTGCTTCTCGCACAATATTAACGTCTGCTCATGTGCTTCTTGCACAATATCAGAGATTCCCACCCTTTCTAAACTCTGCTCTAGAAAGGTCAAATCAAGTGTCCCTTCACGTTGGACATCATCACATGAAGGACATCATCCTGAGCTGCAAGGATCAGTGCTTCCGCTTTGCGCAGGAAGACCTTCTAGCATATCCTCTGCCAGAATCATACTTCAGTCTCACACTATCAAAAATAGATGCTCCCCTTGTCTATAGAAGTTGTCCTGCATCTTGTAATGATGCCTCATGTCGGGATATCTCATCTCGTTCATCCATCAGTGACAAGTCATACCAGCTGACCCTCTTTCCAACACTGGAGGAAGTAGCTTCTCGCTGACTCCTTTGAATAGATGACGAACTACTTGGTACCACAATAATCTTTGGAGCATCTCGCTCTTTCCTATGAACTCAACGCCACATCAATCCTGGAATCATCTCACTCACCGTTTGTCTCAGAATCAGGACCTGTTATCCACCCAGGTCCTCCTATTGTAGGCTAACCATGCACTACATACTCTCCATCTCTTTGGTGACCTAACAACACAGGGTCAACCGGATCCACTCCCAATACATAAATGAAGATATGTTCACTCTTGAAAAATACTGCATATCTTGCTCCCTCCAAGGGCTGGAATTGGAATCCTATTGTCTTGTAGCCCTAGAATATAACGAACTCCTGAAATCTACAGAATCACTCCAAACTCAAGCTGGAACCGTACTCGTCCCAATCCTCTGATTGCATGCACTATCCCATCTCTGTCTTGTACGAGCTACTCTGGAATAGTCTCAAAAGTGAGGAAGGAATCTCGCCTCCCATTCATGTGACTACAATAGGAACTATCCACAATCCACTTGCCATCATCCATTGGTCCACTACTACCGCAACTCGAAACAGTAGTGGAAAGAGAGAACTCTTTCTCGAACTGTGTAGCATACCTCTCAATCTATGATGTAGCTGCAACCTGCTCCCCCTTCTCCTGCTTGCCCCTCTTCTTCTTAGGACATTGGCCAACATCATGACCAAAATCATTGCATGGGTAGCACCTAACTCTGCTCAGGTCCTTTTTATGCTCACCCCTCTACTACTTAGCCCTTCCCATAGGGCCCTTTTTGGACTTCTTGCTTCTGGTTGATAAAGAAACATTTTCCTCATCCTCCTTATTGTTTGAAGAGCTCACCTGAAAAAATCCTCTCCGTATCTCCTCCCACACATGTCATCCTAGAGACAATCCCAAGAAGGCATGTTCTCTCGTGCAACAACCACCTCCACAAAGATTTCCCACTGCTTGGATGCTCCATTCAGTGTCGTCCTCACTAGGTCACTGCCCTGCACAACCTCGCCAACTGCTGTAAGCTCATCTCTCACCTGGGTGATCTGAGTAAGGTTAGTAGTAACATTCTTAGATTCTTCCATCCGTATGATTTTCAGCTTCTCTCTCAGTACCACCTTTCGACTCTCATTTGAACTTTCATACAGGTTGGTCAAGCAATCCCACATAAGATATGCTTGTGTCTTGGAGGTTAGGTGTGGGATCACATGATTCTTCACTACATCAAGGATGATCCTCTTTGCCTTGATGTGCTTCTTGTTAAAGGCTGCTAATGATGTTACATCAGTGGTTGCGGGAACTTGAACAGGATTCGCTTGAGTGTGGTTCACTACTTCATCCCACAGTTCATTCTCCTGCAAATTAACATTATCCTTGCTTTCCAAGGAGTGAAATTGGCTGCCCCATCCAACCTGTTCTCCAACCTCAACCCAGTGGCCATCTCACTAAAAATGCAAGTCCAAAACTACCTTTGGTGAACAAAATAAATCCACCTCTGATGTCTGAAAATAACTGTCTGTCAATCTGCCCTTAATAGGGCCTTGATACCATGTAGAAATTTCACCTCTTAAATAGACTTTAAGCTAATGCACATATAATCTCAGTTCAATATTTAAATCTCATTCAACTAGCTGCAAATAAGATTTTAACTCATGAACCGTCTGAACTTAAAGCACAATAAAAGGTTCTAGCATTAAATTCTGAGCAGAAAAACACATTCATCTCATGAAATCTCAAACATAAATATTTTAGCCAAAATGGCCCAGGAAAAACCCTAACTTGGGGAAAACCTGTGTGAGAGAGATATTTTATTTATTTCTTCTTCAATGAAAGTTACAGCAGTAAGAATACACAATAATCTCTACTTATCTCAACCCAAAAGACCAAGAATTGTGCCTCGAAAACAATGCTGAAGATGCCACATTTTCAGTGCCCAAACTGTCTAGAATTTCATGCCTTTCTCAGGCCTATTCATACTGCTCCTCACACCCAAACAACTCCTCGATTTTAGTGCTAAACAAGATCTTCATACTCGGTTTGTGTGCCAACAATAACAACACATACCTTTCTTGATTTATGTGTCCTTCTCAACCTAAAAATGTGTGCCCACGACTATAGAATTACTGCTGTAAGAACATATATTAACTGCTGTACCTCCTCCTTAAACAGAGTGCCACTGTCTTGGAATGTGTGCTACATACTTCTCGAACTGTGTGCATTCCTCCTAGCATCAATAAATGTTGAACTTCACCTTGAAATTCGAGCCAGACATACTCTAGAAAATTGTGTCAGTGGTTTGCTGCTGTATGACCTTGAAAATCGTGCTAGTCTATGCTCCTAGGAATCCATGCTTCTATCTCAGCCAACTTCTCTCTCTCTCTCAAACTCAACTTCTCTATCTCAGATGGTCGACCTCCTCTCCAACTCTCTTGGTTATCATCCTCACCCAAAACTCTCTTTTTGGATGATGCAAATGAAAGAGGGAATGCCTATTTAATTCAAATTTCTTGTCTTTTGGTTTGCCTCTCAAGGGTAGTTGAAAGGTCATCTAATCCAAGGGCCCACAATAGATTAGATCAATGGATGAGAATAAATGCTCATAATTCTCTCCATAAATTAATTTTATTCACCTACCACTTAAATAAACCAAAAGTCACTTTATAACATTAAAGTGCATTAATTGCTCATCTCAAGCAATTAATACAAGGGTCATGTGTCACCTACCCAAATTTCTGAAAATTATTATTTTATTTGCAAAATACTTTATGTTAAATTTAATTACAAAGTTTTGTAATTATGATCAGTTTTGATCAAGGATGAATGTAATTACTGATTATTATTATTTAAATAAATTAATTAGGAGACAAACACCCAGGGGGACTGTTAAATGAGTGTTCACTGACCCACTAAGAGGAATGGAAGCTGTTGGAAGGTATGGGACAAATGGCAGCAATTGCATCACACCACTAGATGTTGGTTATGGGACAACTACCCCTAAAAATGTGGCATTATCCCCTAGGTGGAGGGAGTGAGCAGGCAGCTCATTTAATGACCCAGTAACATCTGAAAAGGCCTAGGCATCCTACAAAAGGCAAATTCGAATTGAGCGGGCAGCTCTTACACAATATTTCTGCAGAATATTTTCCTCATGTGCATCAGGTGATCACTGAGAGATTCGAATTAGGAAGGCTAGTTGTGAGTGCAATCTTAAGTCTGCATATTGCTGAGAAGAACCAGAGATGCTGGTGCAGGTCTATTGGATTGCTAGTTCTTGAAGATTCGACAGTTAGTGCTACTGCAAGTGGAGATCCTATTTCCTAAGTTTCTTCCTCCTGGTGGTTCAGTGAACAGGCTCGGGGGTCCTAAGGCAGTACTTGACCGTTTTTAGGAATTGGTTGGGTGGAACAGTCTTCTTGGGCTGTTTGTTACCCTATAGATTTACCCAGGTTCTACAAATTTTCTACTTATTCTCAGTTAGTAATTATGTTCTGTATAGTTAGTATTTTCTGGTTTTCTATTTCGAAAAAGAATTTAATTCTAGATTTGTTTAAAGTCTGAATGTTAAAGTTTAATGATGAATTTGATAAACCAATATCTATATTTTTCCACATGTTGTTTTTGCATCGTACTCTAGTATAGATATGGAAATTAAGAATAGATTACAGGATAGGCAATTTGCCATTGAATTCGATAGATAAAATAGTAATTAAATGTTTATCAGTTTTTGTCCTATAATTATAATAGTAAAAAGTTCTGTATAATATCTAATGTATATTATAGAATGTTTCCTTAGTTTTATGAAAAACAAACATTGTATAGCCCCTGTATAGTAATACTGTGTTTCCTTTATCATTACTTTGTTCATAGAAATAAATAGAATCCAATTTTCTATATATTGATTATTTCTTGTACATCTACATTGCAATATTCTTATCATTACTATGAATATAGGAAATAAATAGAATGCATATTTCTATCTAACATATTATGTTTGCAATATAATACCATAGCTGCAAATAAATAAATATGTGCTCATTTTATCAATGCTATACATAACAGTCATCACATAGTCTTTCACATTGCACATACATATACTGTTTTCATTCTTACTATAATCTTTGCCTATAATTTTATAGCTCAAACAAATATTGAAATTATTATAAACATTTTATTGTCATCAGTCATTTATTTCCATAGATATTTCTAAGCTGTAAGTGTTGATTTTCCAAACTGAGACTCATAACAAAACTTAGTTAGGGTTCGATTTCCATTATTATCATTTTATAAACTCAATCTACACAAGCTTCGGATCGAACGAAAGCTCTTTTAAAAATTCATTTTCACACATTTAATTTCTTTTCAAAAAAATACACAAACTAGGGTATGACCTGTTGTTCCCATTACAAACGAAAATATTACCATTTCAAAACATCATACATTACAGAGTTGTCATTTAAAACAAGTTTCACTAACCCTAGTATAGATCAGAAAACACGATATCAACCAACTATTACATAGTTCCAAGTTAGGTCATGTTATAGAGTCATGCGGATATATAGGATGACCTTTCAAAGTTTATTTATATCAAAAGGTAAGCCTAGTAGTCTTAAAGTTTAACTATATAGTTTTTGTATTAGTTGCAATGATAAATATAGTCACTAGGTTGACATAGTTCTCATCCACATGAGACTCACACATTAAATGATACTGTACATAAGTCTTAAAGACTTATAAGTTATCACATCTAGTTCGACATTGCAAAATTACGATTTAAAGAAGTCCATACATGAGAAAATTACACACTATCCGGGTAACATTGGTGTATTAATATAAATTCTATTATTGTAATTATAGATATACTATATGGTAGACGTTTCATTAAATCCACTGATAAAGATTATCATAATAGCTAACTAAAGGTTAGGTGTATTCTCTCACTGCAAACATTTAATTGATTTTTGCGATACAATTATTATATCAGAATGGGAAGATAATCAATTATCTTAAAGACGACGACAAGCCAGCTACGACAACGACATGAATTACAACGACAAGACTATCAGCATGGTGACATACATAGATGACTCTATTTTAAACATTGTGGAGTTGTAAGACAACATCAGAAAAACAATAATTATAGTTATGAAATCCATACCTGCACACTTATGGTGGGATGCAACAGAATTCTAATAATTTATTTATTTATGATGTTGAATTTGAACTTTACACGTACTTGTTTCTACGTAGCCATGAAACTTCTTACCTGTTGCCTGCACATAGGACATTCATTATGCTTTAGCATTTCAGCTAAGTAAGCTCCAGGGTACCTCGTAGGACACCCTTATGCATCAAAAGTCAAACGGTTAGTATCTTTGCAAAAGAAAAATGTCGCATCACATTTCTGATCGATTAGTACATTTGTTATCATAATCATGTTTACTAATTATGTGTTAAAATCTGTCATTATCTTATTGCTGCTAAAACATAAAATTAAAGTTTAGTACTAACAACTTTTCATTACTGCTGTCATAATCAACAATTATTACTTCCGCAATTATAAATATCATAATTAATGCTGTTATAAATTTTTTTTAAATTTTTATGAAATTATGGGATGTTACATCATGTCACCTTTTCCCTCATTAATTACTTACGGAAAAATAACTAGGAGAACTCTTCCTAGGTACAAATTTCAACACTTGCTTCCTTGCACAAATAATCAAACTTTGTTGAGGTATACTCTCCTACATTATCTGAGAAAAGTACTTTGATCTTTCTTCTTGTTTGGTTTTCAACCAAGGCCTTAGTCTTCAAAAAATAGATCCAGGTCTTGCGAGAAAAATTATCAATAAAAGTGACAAAATAAAAACTACTTGTCAAAGAGGTTGAAGACATAAGTCCACATACATTTGAACGGATTTGATCAAGACTCCCTCTTGATCTATGCTCACCATTGGGAAAAGCAATCTTAATGTGTTTTCCAATAGCACATTCTTTGCAGACACCCTCCTCTATCTCAAAGTATGGTAATCCTTGTACTAGCTTCTTCAAGATGGGCAATGCTCCATAATGCAAATGACCAATACATTTGTGCCATAAATCACACAACTTGGTACTATCATGCACCAATGCACCATGTTTCACTAGATATGCATGCAACCTATAAATATATCCAACACGAACCCCTTTTGTCGGAACATGGGTTCATCTCTTAAATATGACCTCCTAAGCATCAAACTCTACCATACACTAAAGTTCTATCGTAGGATACTGAAAGAAGATTATTCTTCAACATAGGAACATACAAAACATTATTCAACTCAAGAACATGACCTATTGGTGCATGGAAGAAGAGAGAACCCACTCCTCATATGAGATAAATGGAAAAATCATCAAGCTTTACATTCATCCCTCCCTCTTGCTCTTGAATCCCACTAAATAGTGACCTGTCATATGTCATGTCTAGAAGCTCCATTGTTCACATACCAACCAACACTAGACATAGTGTTAGAAGATAAACAAGAAATCAAAGATGTATCCATCCTAGAAAATATGAAGAAGAAGCAACCCTTCCAAGGATGGAGATGCTTATCTCAAGTAACCTAAGGTTTCACACCTAACGACCTTAACTAGGTCAAATACTTGTCCCAACAAATCACTAGCTGAAATACAACTCCCTCTTACAAGAAAGTGATCTTAACTATATCCACTTTGAAACCATTTTGAAATTTCATTTGCATTGATAAATTAATCCAAATTTGAAAATTCACCTTCTTTCGAGAAGGTTTCTCTAATATTAACCCTAGAAAATTCGACCTTGAGGACTATTGTAAATTAATCTATAAAATAATAGTGGAATAATCACAATAATTCACTTCTAGTATGTAATACCCCATGTGTTAATCCCTAGCCATATGTAATTTGTAATTATTTGTTATTGTGGCACTAGGTGTCGGGACATGGGTCCGTAAGGACCAAGAGACATTATTATTATTATTTTGTAAATAATTAATTATTAAAAACAACTGGCACAACGGGGACCACTAAAAGAATATGGGAGGCATAGATCCACAATGTGAGGGGGAATGGGGACATTCCTAGCACTTTATAATTTGTTTGGTTGAGCTTGGTCCATATTTATGCCTTGGTGGCTTTATTAGTTGATGATCACCCAAACATGTACAACAAACCCAACTTTTGATTATTTTAGCCTATGTTGGTACTATTAAGCCTAATTCATGATTTAGTGGGCCTCCCTTGGTGAATGCACCCTCCTTGGTGCTTGGGTGGATTCCACTTGTTGATTGAGCCCCTTTGGTGGTTTTGTAACTCCTTTTTGGAGGTCACACTTGGTTTTGTAACCCCCACTTGCACAAGTGCACCCACATTGTCTATTTTTAGCCTTGGTTTGTGTAACTCCTTGTGTAATCCCTCCTTTGCTATTTTGGAAAGATGATTTGGCTTGTGTAACTGCTAACCTCACTATTTTGAATTCCTCTACATGGATGAGGTGTCCACACATGAATTTGAGTTGGGTGGAGTGACTTGGAGCCACTCTCCTTGAAAGTTGAATTGCTTGAGGTGGATTCGAGTTAGATCCTTGTGGTTGAGTTAACCCCCCTTGGTTTGAATCAAGTTGTCTTACCTTGGTTTGATTTGACCCCCTTGTGTTTGAATTTCCTTCTTTGGTCTATAAATCCATGGTTGATCTCCTTGGTTAAGGTTGTTTATTATTATTGGTTGTTCTTGGTTGTTCATGCCATTGATGTTGAGAGCTTGGTAAGCTTGTGAGCTTGGGATTCCATGTATGCTATGCTATGTGGATGAACCTTGTCCTTGAAGCACTGTGATTTTGTATGGTGTTTTTGGCAATCCTGGACAATTCTTTCATAGTTCCTCCATGTCCACTACTTGTCTCTATCCTGGACCTACACATAAATATTGATGGTGAATGACGATGTCTTGAGGAATGTAGGGGGTGAAGGGATTGCTATTGCACCTGGTAGTGGGGTGGAAGAGAAAGAAGGTGGTGAGGAATTGAGTTATGTCTTCTCAAATCGATACTTGACCTACCCTTGAGTGCACATTTGTTGTGGATCTGTGGCCTCAGCTTCGGGGTGGCCTGTCAAAGTGAGATCTGTTTTGGTAGTCCTTAAGGCTGGGTGGAACGTGGTCTGGTTGATGCCAGTTGCATATTAATGAGACACGTGTTCCTTTTTTATTTCATATGTTTATATGAATCAATTGTTATTTTATTGTAGCCATGGAAGCTGAGTAAATATTTACTTGTGAAAGTGGTTTTTGTGCAAAACGATGGATGCAGATTGATGGATTTTCCTCATGGGATATTGCTTATACTTTCTATCTATCAAATATGATTAAAATATAAGTTTATATTCTATTCTCCATTATGCTATTGCGTCCTAGATGGCTGAGTTTAACTGTGCTTATGCATGTGAATTTCTATCTTGATGATCAGATGCATGTTGTTCAGTTTACTGCATGAGATCTGGTGGACAATCTTAGTTATTGCTTCTTTGATCTTGATAGCAGATATAGTAATTGATTTGCATGTTTATTTGTTGTATATTAACCTTCAAATGCACCCTCTATGGCTGGGTTGATCTGTGTTTGAGTTTTATAGTCGAAATTGCTAAGTTTCGAAGACTAGTTTACGAGTTTCACTACTTAAAATCTTGATTGTTTTGATGGTTTCTCTGTAGATTTGATTATCTGATGTTGCATGGATGTACATGAACATGATAGTGTTCCCAGGGTGGATATAGAGTGCCCTGTATGGCTGTTATGCTTTTTATTTGGGACTCACAGTTGGTTTTCCAGAGAATTCGATGCTTACCGGATGATCTAGTTGTGAAATTGATTGCTATTTGTAGATCTAATTTTCTGTATGAGTTAGTGGATGTAGATGGCTGCTTTGTACCTGTTGTCATTCATTATTGAATGGATGTATATTTTAGCTTCATATCTGATCCGATAAGCAATGCAAAACTGTTAAAGAAAGTGCCATAGATTGGATTTATGTAAGTGTCTTATTTTGCACAGTTTATCTGTTGAAAATAGTGAATTGTGATAGTTTGCAAAGGAATCTGTAAATATGATATACAGGTGTTATTGGGATGATTATGGTCACCCATGAATGTTTTAATAGTGCTAAGGTCTAAGTTTTAATTGTTTATCTTGTATCTAGGAAAGTGTTCCCCTAGTGAAAATTAGCCTAAGTCACAAAAGGGGAAAATAACATGACCCTTGCATTAAATGACTTGAGATGAGCACTTAATTCCACTTTAGAGATTAAAGTGACTTTTTGATAAATTTAAGTAAAGTGAGTGAAATTAATTTTGGAGAGAATTAAATTAGCTTTTAATCTCACCCATCCATCTAAATCAATGTGGGCCCTTGGATTAGATGTCTCTTCACTCACCCTAGCATCCAAACAAAAAGGCAAGGGAAAGGATTTTCACCATTCATTCTTTCATGAGATTTGAGAGAGATGAGAGAGTTGAGAAAGATGAGAACAACTTGAATTCTTGAGAGGAGAAGAAGAAAGTTTGCAGGATGGAGGAGAAGTATAGTCGCACAAATTTCAAAAATTGGTACAACATGTCCGTACAACAATTCTGGGCACAGTTTTCAAGGAGAAAATTAGTGACACGAATTTCCAGGTAGAGAATCGAGTTTCGAGGAAGGTTCATAAAATAAATTACGTACAGTCTGCATAAGTCCGTATAGCCTGTACAATTCCATACAGTGGCACGAAAATTGAGGTTTGTGAAAAACACGATTTTCAAGGCAGGAAATTAATTTTTGGGCACCGATTTCAATATTCGTACAGTCAGTCCGTACACTACTAGTTTGGCACAAATTCCAAGATGAAATTTCTGGGTTTTGCTGTTGATATAAGTTGGAATTCTGCTATTGCAAATTTTTTTATTTTGTTGAAGAAATAAAATAAAGAACTCTCTCTGACAGGTTTTCCCCTTGTGGGTTTTTCCTAGGCATTTGCCAAAAATTTATGAGTATTGAAAATTTCAAGGCAGGAAAAACATTTTATGAGTATTGAGGTTTGTGAAAAACACGATTTTCAAGGCAGGAAATTAATTTTTGGGCACCGATTTCAATATTCGTACAGTCAGTCCGTACACTACTAGTTTGGCACAAATTCCAAGATGAAATTTCTGGGTTTTGCTGTTGATATAAGTTGGAATTCTGCTATTGCAAATTTTTTTATTTTGTTGAAGAAATAAAATAAAGAACTCTCTCTGACAGGTTTTCCCCTTGTGGGTTTTTCCTAGGCATTTGCCAAAAATTTATGAGTATTGAAAATTTCATGGTGTGCATTTATTATTAAATTTTCTGCCTGTAATAGTGATGTTCAATCTGTGTTTCTAAGTCTGAAAATGTGATATGTAATTTCCAGCGTTGATGTAAACGGGGTTGGGCATTAAACCATTAGAGGAAATTTGAGGTCTAAAATGGGCCTTATAAGAAAACGAGCCATCATATAAGAAAACGAGCCAACCATACTTTCTTGATGAGTTGGAATTCAAGAACCAATATAATTTCAATAAAATGAGTCAACCATACTGGTTGACTTGAGATATTTATCATAAAAAAAATATTTTTTTGTTCATATTTTCAACATATGTCCTTGTGTTTTTACTCAAATTTCGAGCAGGAGCACTCGTTGGATGCGGAATTAAATTCCGCATCCAACGAGTACCCACACTGCATACTTTTGACGGACCCAGATGCCCCCAAAACAAGAAATACCTGACCCAACTGACCCAGTTGCCCCTTTTATAGATATTTGACCCAATCTTGAAACCTTCGCCACGACCCAACCATAGTTCCATTTGACGAACCGTTCACACCGCCAGAATATGCACTTCGATATCTCTACAATGGATACACCCACACAATATAATAACTACCCTTCATAGGCACTTTCACACGCACACCACAAGAGCACAATGCTTGTTATTATTTTTGCATCGTCAATACCTTTGGCATGTTCATTATTACACTTGGGTATTTGCATCGTGTGTGCAGGATAATGACCAATATCCACCTACTTCTTGTTTTTCCTTTATAAGAAAAATATTCCACCCCTCAACAATGGCACCATACTTCTAACACAGGTATCATCTTGACACTGGCATATAGGCAATGCCTTCCCTCTGTTTGTATTGCATTTACTAGATATTCCCGCTGATAACCATAGGGTTCTCAACCTTAGTACTGATGTGCTATCAATATCACTACTGCTGGTAGCATCTTTCCCCCATGGGTGTGCACACCATTGCGTCCTAGTCATAAATTGACACCCATGATGTCTACCTCCCACAAGTTTGAGGAATTTGATACACCTTGGAACTATCAACCCATAGTTCATCATTTTATAGATGTGCATTTACTCCCCCACCTTTAGTAGTCGATGCCATTAAAATCCTTGGAACATGTTATGATTAAGAACCAAATTTTACCACTCATACATCCATGAGCAATCTACCATTTGCAATCTTCTTCATTACCCCTGTGAAGGACACAATGGGGCCTCCACCCTCTGTAGAAACCAATTCAATTCAGTTATTCTCGCAGGAGCAATTTGCATGGCATTGATTCATGGGGCACCCATCTTTGCATTTGCAAAACAACCCCCAACTCATCATGGAAAAGGTTCCTCGACTCACTCAAAACTGCAGTAAATTTTCCTATCATCAAATTGATTCCCCAAATCTCCCAAAACAGCGGGAATCCCACCCATCATCAAATCGGTCCCCCGAAACCCCAAAAACCGTGGGGACCCCACTAATTATTCTTTATGTACAAATTGTTTCCCAATCCACTCAAAACCAAGGGAACATCACTATTATTTTGGAAGCAACCCCTAGTTTCCTTTGATCGATGTCGTTGAGCCTCACTATCTTGAACATTATTAGTTTTTTCAGTCACCAACACCCTCCGTGTCGTGTCCCTAGAAAAACCCTTCATCTACAGTTTGTCTCCCTCCTTTACACCCTGTACCTTTCTTTGAAGCATGTTGTTGTTATTTATTCTTGAAATTGACATTGATCAATGGAAGCTATGAGCCTCATGCTTACCAACCAATCTTCTATTAGGTCTATTAGTCTAAAAGTTGGTTACAAAATGATCCCGGTTCTCAAGATAAGACCCTTGTCTTATCAGGTACTTTAGATTTCATTGACACCAAATCCTCATATTCTAAGAGTTGGAGTTCTTGTAGTTGTACCTCGGGGTCCCTTTCAATCAATAGAAGGGATCAACTTGAACTAGGTAGGGAGAGTAATCAGTGCTCCCTAACTTAGTGGTATCTCCCATGTTCGACGTCAAAATATTTATCACATAAGGGAGAGTCATAAGTTTCGAAGGTAGTAGTGTTAAAATTTACAAATCATGGTAGCAACAGTACAATGAGGTCTCCCATTGGCATTCTATCCCCTTACTCCCCTGGGTTTATCACGGTCATCATCAGTTCCCCTTCTTTGGCACACGTACTAGCAGGTCCAGGTTTAGTTACTCTTGTAATGGATAGAAGCCACCTTCATCCATATTACAATAGTTTTGGGGGTTGACCCCTAAATATCCTCTTATTGTAGTCATCTTGACATATTTCACGAGCATGGGTATTCCTACCTTGTTTGTATAAAACACCATTATTTGTTACAGCTTCACTAGTGATTACCAACAATCTTCCCCCAAGGGAACCTTCCATCCAAACTCGCTTCAGAAATTTCTAGTACATGGGAAAACACACAAAAAGAAACGATGATGCATTATCATCTCTACAATACCTTCAGAACCTCATACATCAGGGGGCATCTGTTAATTCCTAAATTTCATACACATGCGACATTTTGGATAATATTGCCGTATGGAATCATCGACATACAACATGAATTCCACCTAAGACTTCCTCATCAGATCCAAAAAGTGGCATGGGTCCAAAAATTCCCAAATATAGTCAAAATCAGAAGCAATGTGTTTACTCCTATGATAGACCGTGCTACAATGTGTATTATCAGTTATGTGCAAGAGCTACCAGCGCAGATTATCCCTCGATATACACACGAATCTCATAAACATCGAGATATCAACTACCAGTTGTGCATTGAAGGCTCACGAATACCCCTCACCAATAAAAATTCCAATTGGTCTCTTCATTGAATAAAACCCTTTGTGTACTTTGGGACTAGTTCATGAGGTGATGTGGTTCACATTTGGATCTAGATATTTCTTGGCCTCCTCTTGGCCTATAAAAGGAATCCATGGGAATGCATCTAGTAAGGAGAAATTGGAGGAATGTTATGCTACTGGAATTGTGTTGGAACTTCTGCCACCTCTTCCCATACCTCCAAGCATTCTTCAAGTTCCCTTGCCACCTTCCTCCAAGGGGCAAGTGTTTCTCCCATTTCTCCCTCTCAAGTTATTTAGAATTTCGTGTGGAAAAAAGGACGTCCCTAAGGGATATTGTTGGATTCCCTTTGAA
This sequence comes from Larix kaempferi, assembly GCA_027924585.1. Taxonomy (NCBI): domain Eukaryota; kingdom Viridiplantae; phylum Streptophyta; class Pinopsida; order Pinales; family Pinaceae; genus Larix; species Larix kaempferi. Next base: position 8,917,942 of record BSBM01000526.1, read on the forward strand.
TCCCACATCTCCTAGGCGACACTTCTTGTAACAAGCTTGACCATTGGGAAATCTAAATTGGTTATTTCATTTTCTCTTTGTTGTGGTTTGCACCCTCTCACCCTTCTTTATTTTGTTTCAAGTTTTTGTTTTTATTTTTCTTTGGATCACTAACAAGGGCTTGTAGGATCAATTTGGGGTCAATCACATTTGCCTTTTGTACTACAACACTAGGCTTGGTTGACAACCTCATAGGATTCCACCAAAGTGGGAAGTGTTGCACTCCTCTTGTGCATATTTTTCCACAACATCCACCTACAGTAAAAACATACCATGTGGTTATCCTCCTATTATCTTTATCACCTGCAATATATGCATCAACATATCCCCGTAGAATAGTGTTCAAGCCTTTATATTATAATGCATGAGTAGTAGTACCTCTCAAATAACTGAGAATCCACTTTATTTCCTTACATTGCTTTTTACTTGAATTGTTCATATACCTGCTCACAACTTGCACCACATGCGCAATATATAGTCTTATGCACACCATCGAATACATGAAGCTACCAATTACTTATGAATAAGGGACCTTGGACATGTATTCATATACTCCTATGTCTTGGGACACATCTCCTTAGTTATTTTGAAATGTCTGGCCAAAGGTGTACTAACTAGTTTTGCATCCTGCATTTTGGACCTCTCCAACACCTTCTCTATGTACTCACCTTGAGACAATGTCAATTTGTGATTTTTCATGTCTCTTGGTATTCTCATACCAAGGATTTTGTTTGTAGCACCCAAATCCTTCATCGAAAATAAATTAGCTAATTTTCTTTTGAGCACATTTATATTTCGCATGTTATACCTTGCAACAAGCATGCATCCACATACAATAACAACATAATATAGCTTCCATTATCTAGCTTCTTAAAATAAACATAGTGGTAAGAATGACATCTATTATAACCTTGTTTTGTCTTAAACCCATCAAATTTCAAATACCACTGCCTCAGATCTTGCTTTAGGCCATACGCAATATTATTCAACCTACACACTAAATTGTCCTTCCCTTTGACCTCATACCCCAGTGGTTGCTACATATAATTCTCTTCCTCCAAATCCCCATGGATAAAAGTTGTTTTTATATCTAACTGTTCAAGATGCAAATACTCTACTTCCACTAGACTAAAAATAATCCTAATTGAATTCATTTTAACAACATGAGAGAATATTTTATCAAAATCTATAACTTTCTTCTGTGCAAACCCCTTTACAACAATTATGGCCTTGTACCACTTTTTTCCTCCATCTTCTTCCTTCAACCTGTAAACTCATTTATTCTACAATGCTCTTTTACCTGTAGGAAACTGAACCAAGTCCCAAGTTTGGTTTCTTACCAAGGAGTCAACTCCTCATTCAATCCTTGCTCCCACTTCTTTCCAGTTTCCACCTACATTGTTTTTGCATAACTTTCTAGTTCACAGGAATCAATCAATAATAAATAATATAGTGAAGGAGAGTATTGTTCAAGGGGTCTATTTAACCTAGTAGACCTTATAGAAACATTGCATGAGTTTGAGGTACTTGCTGCTACTACTATTGTTCATTTTGATTTTTTGACACCATTGGAATTTCATTTTATTTGATTTCATCAAGCATTGTATATTATGTGTTTTCTTTTTCTTGTTTCTTTCCCTACAACTAATCTTTGTACATGAATTTTTCATTGAATACCACATTTGGTCTCCTAATGATTTTTTGATTTTCATAACCCCATAAGTGATAACCAAAATCATCAACTCCGTATCCAATAAAGGTGCACTTCTTGGATTTAGCCTCAAGCTTTGTTCTATTTTCTTTATGGAAAAATGCTTGACAATCGAAAGTATTCGGAAATGAGTAGTTTAACTTTTTACCTTTCCATGACTCCTATGTAATGCGACCATCCAAGGATCTTGAAGGCCCTCTCTTTATTAAGTAAACAACAATATCTAAAAAACTTCCCAAAACCGTAAGGTCAACCTAGCATGCAATCTCATACACCTTGTATGTTCCATGATTGTCCTGTTCATCCTTTCTGACACACCCTTTTCTTGTGGTGTTCCTAGAACTATCTTCTCTCTACTAATCCCATGGTATGAATAGTAACTATTAAACTCCTTGCCACACTATTCACCTCAATTATCCGATCTAAGACACTTCAACATTTTTCCTGTCTCATTCTCAACCAAAGCTTTTCATTTATTTAAAGTAGAAAATACATTAGATTTTTGTCGAATGTAATAAACCCAAGTTTTTCTAGTTACATCATCTAAAAAAGTAACATATAATGAGATCCACCAAGAGATTGTACCTGATCCTGTCCCCATACATCGATATGAAAAAGCTCTAACTTTTCACTCTTCTTTTGCTTTCCAAATTTGAGAAATCTGGCTCTCTTATGTTTTTCATAAACACAACTTTCACAAAAATCCAAATCAACCTGCTTCAAATCTGGCAACAAATTCCTTGAGTGGAGAATCTACATCCCCTTCTCGCTCATGTGGCCAAGCCTATGATGCCACAATGCTGTATCCACTCTTGTAGAAGCTAAATAGATATAAGATTCCATATTACTAGTACATAAATACAATGTACGTACCCTCTCTCCTTTTTCTATTACCAGCTCCTTTAGTGACCTTCCACATCATTTCTGAAAATGTAGATAAACAACCTTCATCTCCCAACTTCCATGTTGAGATTATATTTTTTTTCATAGAAGGAAATTGCCTTACATCTTTTAGCATCGATTGGTTTCCATTCTTTAACTTTAAATGTATCTTGCTCATTCCAACAATTTTACATGGTTGATCATCACCCAATAAAACCTATCCAAAATCACCTTGAACATAATCTTGAAAATATTTCCTATGGGGTCTAGCATGAAATGAAGCCCCTAAATCTACTACCCAGAAATCAGTAATATTATCTAATGAAAGAATCAAAGCATCTCGTAACACATCACCTACCACATCTACTTCCCGATTATTCTCTTGCTATCCATCTCATTTTTTATTTAGATATCTGCAGTCTTTCTTCAAATGTCCTTTCTTCCCATAATTCCACCACTCTATCTTTCCCAGTCTAGATTTGGATCTACCCTTCCTAGAATTCCCATGATTACCTAGGCTCTTTCGTCTCTCCCTTTGTCTTTCCCAGTCTAGATTTGGATCTACCCTTCCTAGAATTCCCATGATAACCTCATCATCGAAGTTTACTCATACAAAACTTAGTTGATTAGTAACCTTATTAAATTCATTTAAATGGTCAGCAACAAACCCACCTTTTGACATCTTCATATTAAATAATTGCTTCATTAGGAATACCTTGTTTGAGGCCGATGGTTTTTCATATGGCTTATCCAATCCCTTCATCAAATCCTTCATTGTATTTTCATTTGAAATGTTGAAAGCCACCGATGATGCCAAGCACAGTCATATCATTCCCAGTACCTTTCTATCAAGAAGCTCCCATTATTTGTCCTTCATATTTGCCGGATTACTTTATTTTTTGACCTATGGTAGGAATAGAAACTTCTGATATAGATAGTCCTCCATTTGCATCTTCCATAACTGGTAGTTTTGGCCATTAAATTCCTTAACCCTAAATTTTCCTTCTTCTACCATTTCTCCCACTCGAACCAATAACTCTTCTTTCTAGTGAGTTTATCAACCAAATAGACCTTTGGATTTGATACCAATTGTTGGAGAAACAAGATTGCGGAGCAATAACATAAAATAAAATGTGGAAACAAAACACAATACAAGAGAGAAACCAATATACGTGGTTCACCTAATATGGGCTATGTCCATAAATAAGAAAATAGTCCTTTTATTATTCTATCTAGGAAATGAAGGGATACAACCCGCAACACATCCGCTACAACTTCCTCTTCAATATCTCACAATCTCTCTCTTATACACACTGATATTTCACAACACACAACTGAAATACAATTCCCTCATACATAAAAGAGGATTTCCTTCTAGGGAAAAAAAACTAACATAACTTCTACCATCAGATCTATGACCTAATAATAACACTGGGAAAATACCATGGGCTATGCAAAACCATGGGACCATAAACCACTTACTAAACCCATTATTGATGTAACATCCCCAATCCCCTCAGTTCCATTTAGAGTGATGGGGGGACAACCTAATCATTTTTTTTTCCAAACTTATTTGCAACTCTAGACTTTTACACAGCCGCAGTAACTTCAGTCCAGAATCTGCAATCCGCAAGCCGCAAGTCGGAAGTCGGATGTCGGAACACAAAAATCACAACATCGAAGAAAAGACACCTCCGAATTCTGCATTTTGTAGTGTGGGAGTCGGAAGGTCGGAACGCAAAATACACGACGTCAAAGAAAAGACGCCTCCGACTTCCGCATTCTGCAGTGCAAGAGTCGGAAGGTCGGAATGCCAAATACATGTCATCGAAGAAAAGACACCTACGACTTCCGCATTCCACAGTGCGGGAGTCGGAAGGTCAGAATGACAATACACGACATTGAAGAAAATATGCCTCCAAATTCCATATTCCGCAGTGCGGGAGTCAGAAGGCCGGAATGCCAATACATGGCATTAAAGAAAAGACGCCTCTGACTTCCGCATTCCACAATGCGGGAGTCGGAAGGTCGGAATTCCAATACACGACGTTGAAGAAAAGTGGCCTCCGAATTCCACATTCCACAGTGGAGAAGTCGGAAGGTTGGAACGTCAAATTCTTGGCTTCTCCGAATCACACCTCTAACTTCCACGATCCGCAATATGCACTGCGGGTTTGGGAAGTCGGAATTCATCCATACCCTTGTTACTTCCAAATTCTTAGGCTGATAACTTCCTCATCCTAATTCCATTTTTGGAAAACTTGGTATTGTTGGATAGCTATCGACGATCAGTATGCAATGGTGTGATCCTCTGCCACACCTGGGAACTTTGACCTTGCCACTCTTCCAACCAAAATGATTCCCCGAAATCCATCAATGCCTCTTTACCCCACTGTCAAGAGATCTGGGATCACCCTGTCATGGCCCCTCCTTCATCTGACCCACAGAGGGGGCATGAACACAACAGGGGGGTGTCTAATTCAACCCCTAATTCCATATGATGAAATACAAAACTTCTAAGGAGGTGTGCACTGCATACTAAACATACATAGTGGAATTAAATTTGGTTAATGCATCTACAACATGCAATACTAACATCATATTAACACAAGCAAAATAATGAACAAACAACAAATGAAACAGCCTCATGTTCATGCTTATACACAGACTTCTTGTTGATTAATTCTATGTGATCATTTCATTCAAATTGAATTGAAATAACAAATAAACACAACACAGGAAGTATCATAATTAGGACCATAGAGAGCACTTATCTTTTAGGATGAAACTGTCCAAGCAACTAGATATGTGAGAGAAATGTTCCACCCAACCATAGGTCTCTGTCCAGCCTATATTCTTTCAGCTGAGAGAACACCCCCGATTTGGGCTGTGTATCCACTAAAGAGGAACTAAACATGCTCACTCACAGCCATGGCTTCACACAAACATACATGCTAAGCCAACACATAGTTGGGTTTATCAAGAATTTAAAAGATAATAGAGGAGGATTCTAATCCAGTGAGCTCAACCCTAGAGCTACATGCCTCTCAATTCTAACTCAAACAGCGTTGGAACCCACAATACCTACCACACCCAACATAAGGAAGGTCCCCTTCTCTACTCCATAGTCCCTCAAGAACCCCTTCCCTCCAGTGATCTTTAGGGTGGGCATAGAAAGGTCCAAGCTGTTGATTCCTTGAGACTCTATCCTTCACTGGGTTTAGAAAGCAATTCTACCTTCTGTTCTATTTATTCTCTGTCATTCTCACTTGGATTTTCTCAATTTCTAGGGCCAAAGTGACTCTGTCCCGCAACTAAATTCTTGGATATCAAGTTAGGTTTTTATCACGGGTTTCTAAGCATATCACATGATGAAAATTCTCCCTAGGGTCCATGCCGATGGATCCCTTGTTGTATTTAACTTCCCACCCGAATTTCTGGGCGAATTCGGCACTCTAAATCGTGGTATTTCTCAGAATCACGATTTTCCTTTTTTTTCCTTCACAGCTGGGCTCGGTCTTGCCTAAAAAATCCCTTTGCTATTAAATCATCCAATGGGGATGAGGGAAGAAAAAATTCTAGGAGGCATAGTGGCTTGTGGATCAAGACAAATAGATCCCCATACCCTTCCATCTGAAATTTCCAGGGCTGACCATAATCCATCGACCTCATGAACAATTTTCTTCAACCACTTTCTTACAACATAATTAAATGTCAGCAAGGAAGGTCAAATGGGTTCTTAGGATGACATTTGGAAGCCTATGGTTCAATCTCACAACCCCCTCACCTCTCCCTCTCCCTAGAGGATACACATGGCCCCCTCTTATTAGTTGCCTCCATAGCCAGTTTTTTTTGGATATTTTTATTGCAATATTAATATTTACATCGTTCACAATGTCCCATGGATTAATAGCACATGGATAACATAATATCAAATACTTTCCTTGTACATAAAATCGAGCATCCATTAGCATGGCCTTGGCCTTGAGCTCCATGCTAGGAAAACATACATCGCATGTATACAATATTTACATTGAAAGCCAATATGTCCTAAGGGTCAAAATGGGGGTATTACATTTCCCTCCCCCTTAGAATACCAACGTCCTCGGTGTTCTCAAAACTGAACAAAAATGGGAATGCCTCTCTCATGGCATCCTCTAGCTCCCATGTAGCCCCATCAGGACTAAGGTGCTCCCATTGCACCTTTACCAGTCCGATGGCTCGGTTCTAGAGCAATGTGACCTTCTTATCGAGGATGCGCATAGGATCCACTTGGAACTCTCCCTAGGGTTCCACCTATATCACATTCCAATCAATTATGTTATTAGGATCATGTACATATTTCTTAAGCAAAGAAACATGGAAAACATTATGAGCTCTCATGTTAACCAGCAATGCAATTCTATATTGGTCCTATCCTATCAAGGACTTCAAATGGCCCACAATATCTTTGTGCCAACTTGGAACAAATCCCCAACTTTAGGGAACTTTTCCTTGGTTTCACTCTCAAATAAACATGATCCCCAATATTAAATTCCTTATGCACTCTTTTCAAATCCGCATAACTTTTTTTCCTGTCCTGAGCTACCTTTAAATTCTGCCCGATTTTAACAATTTCCTGTTCCATTTCCTTGATCATCTCTGGCCCAAGCACTACCCTGCTCACCAAAATATGCCAATTCACTGGAGTCCTGCATCCTTTTCCATAAAATACCTCAAAAGGGCTCATCCCAATGATGCTTGACGTCCATTATTGTATGCAAATTCTACTAAGTGTAGCTAGTCCTCCCACTTGGATGGTTTGTCCATCACATACATCCTCAACATGTCTTTAAGAACCTGATTCATTCTCTCAGTTTGACCATCTGTTTGAGGATGATATGCTGTACTAAAATTCAGATGAGTTCCCAATTCCTGGAATAGTCCCTTCCAAAAATTGGATGTGAACTTTACATCTCGATATGAAGTTATTGTTTTGGGAAATACATGCAATCTGAATATCACTTTCATGAAAATATTTTCTATGTCACTCATCTTATGAGTGGACTTGACTAGAATAAAGTGGGATACCTTTGACAGATTTTACACCACCACCATAATTGAATCATGCTTCCTCATTGTCATTGGAAAACCTGTTATAAAATCCATAGAAATTACTTCCCACTTCCATTCCGAAATGGGAAAAGGATGCAATAATCCCGTTGGATGTTGATGTCCTGCCTTGAATTGTTGGAATTTTTGACACTTAGAAATGTATTCTACTATGTCCTTCTTCATCCAATGCCAAACGTATTGCTTCCTTGCTGCTGTTATTACCTTTTGATATCCTGGATGTCCAGAGTATGGCATTTGATGTATTTCTTCCATCACTAGCTTCTTTAAATATGCACAATTTGGAATATACATTCTAGTACCTTGATAAAGGAGAATATCATCTTCACCAAGCTGATATCCTACACACTTTTCATGTATATTTCCCTGCTGCAATTTTTCTTTAATTTGAAGATAAGTTTCATCACTGGTTTGGGATTCAAGAACTCTTTTCTTCAAAGCTGATTTGCATGTACTTAATGCTGCAACATGAAATTTTCTGCTAAGAGCATATGCAACCTTATTCTCTTTCCCTTTTACATGCTTAATTTCAAAATCAAATTCACAGAGAAATTCCACCCACCTTGCTTGCCTAGCATTCAAGTTTGGCTGGTCAAACAAATACTTCAAGCTCATGTGGTCTATCCTAAGCTCGAAACTTCTTCCCAACAAATAATGTCTCCACATCTTGAGAGCATGTACTATGGATTCTAGTTCTAAATCATGCGTGGAATAATTCCTTTCATTATATTTTAATTTCCTTGACTCATAGAAAATCACAAATCATTCTTGCATGAGCACTCCACCTAGCCCTTCGATGCAAGTATTTGGGCACACTACAAAATCATTCCTTGGATCTACAATTTTCAAAACAAGAGCGTTGGTAAGCAACCTCTTTAGCTGCTGAAAGCTTTTCTCACATTTTTCAGACCATACAAACTTAACATTCTTCCTCTACAATGATGTAACTGGATGAGCTATCTTAGATAATCCTTCAATGAACCTTCTATAATAGCTTGCAAGACCCACAAAATATCCAACATCTGTAACATTCTTTGAAGTAGGCCAATCCATTATGGCTTCAATATTTTCTGGATCCACTGCAATTCCTTCTTCTGAGATGACATGAACCAAATACTGTACCTTCCTTTGATAGAAATCACACTTGCTTATCTTTGCATTCGATTGGTGTTCTCTAAGAACTTGCAACACCATTCTTCGATGTTCATCATGCTTGTTGGGCTCTGATCTATTGGTGTTAATCAAAACTTAAATTTAATATCAATCCGGGTTTGTGAACTTCGAGACACATCCAAGTTTAGGACAGAGAAGCTGGACTTATTCAGAATTTAGCTGTTTGTAATTAAATCTACTGATAGGAACTGAGGTACTGCAGCTCATAGAGACAAAATCCTCTTACAAGGGTGATTTCATTGTTTCATTTTTAAGCCTGCAATGATTGGTTTGTGAAAACATGAAGATTGAAGTAAAAATTAAATAACAATCCTATAAACCCTAAGATTTAAACTGCAAGATTCTATTATCACTGAAAGTCAATTACCAATTAATTTCTTTTACAAGACAGTGCTCATAATTTGTAAATGTCTTTGTATCATTTCAGTATCGAATACCAGCAATGGACAATTCACAGAAATCGTAGTCTGAACCATTCAATATTCGTAACAGTTAATCAGTGAAGAACAGCGTTTATCCAATACTGCAGTGATGTACAGTGACAGAATTTGTAATTCAAACCATAAATAAAAAGAACAGAGCATCAATGGATTCAATTAAAACTTGACTGTACTTGTTCTATGATCTATAAACTGGAAATTATATTCTGATTCATAAACTGGAAATTACATTCAAATGCATACCCAATCGATCAACCAGCAACAGGTAAGTGTGTAGAGTTTAACGATGGGGGCCCTCCAACGCCTTGCTCAACACACATAAAATGACTTCACAGAACTTAAAGCTTCGTATTCATTCACAGAATCGTTTTACAAGAGATACCACGCAGTTTCGGAAGCTCAAATGTAATGCATTCCTCTTCAAAATCGTGATCCCCAATCTCATTGTTTTGCAAATGATTTATACAAATTCTAAATCAAACTGAAATTACTATAACCCTACATCTAATTAATGCTAAGAGCTAGTCGAGATCATCTTCAAAATCGTGGGGTTCCACAAAATCAACATTGCTCCTTCTTTTGTGTTGAACGCAGAACAGGTGGCCACATTTAGCTCTGCTTGACTCGACATCTGCATAGGCCACTTCTCCTGACTGTTGGATGTTCATCCATCTGTGGAAATTAAGGATCCATTCCTGATCTTCTGTTTCCCTCCTAACTGTCCTGCAATTACTCAACTTTGGAAGTAATACGGGAAGTTAGTACATCCCGTAATTTTAGTAAAAATCCTAGTTAAAATGCCTAAAAATCACAAAACTCAATTTATTAATAAGCAAATGACATTATACCTCTTTGACCAAGGTTTATGGGTGATCTTTAAGGCTTTCTACTCAAAATGGAAATTTTATGAAGGAAATGAAGGTTATCTAAGAGGCAAAAAGGGGTCAAAATAGTGCCCAACATCTCCCCCAAGAGAAAACTGCTGCATGTCCTCATGCCAAAAACTTTGACCGTGTGTTGAAACCAAAATTTTGCTGCTGGCCTTCCTGCTTCTGATCTCCTACTGAGACGATGCATCTGTTGATGTTGGAGATGCATAGAGGACCTTTAGCCTCTCATACTTAGCTTTGTAATTCCTCTTCTGCTTATACCATCTGGATGCAGTCTTAGAAATATGTGTCCTCTGAATTCTCAGCTTCTTATTGTCTTTTTTTAACTTCTCATTTTTGAGTTCTAACTCCTTGATTTCAAGTTTCAATTTCCTGATCTCTTTATTCTTCTTAGAAGTCTTCTTCTTCATTGAAGGCTTGACAGAACTGGTGTCTGCTCCTAAACTGTCACTTCCCTGTTCTGAACCCTCTTTCTTTTCTTCTTGCACAATCTGTGGCTCTGAGGAAGGAGAAGCTAAGTCTTTTAATACTCCCTGTCTTGACTGCTTCTCTTTCTCCCTCTCCCTCTCCTGCTGATCTAAGAAAAGATTTATTTTCTTTGTTTGTCTCATTATCTCATCAGTATCTAGGGTTCCCTGCCCTATTTCATCTGCTAAGTCTTCTTCTTGTCTTTCCACAGTTTGTGGGTGTTCTTCATCCTCTGATGCTGGCTGGGTATGAACCTGCTTCTTCCTTGGCTTCCTCTGGTAGGTAGTGAAGATTTGTTCCTGTTTTTGAATTTGTTTATCTTCCTTTACTGCACTCCTAGTTCGTATCCTCCTCTGGGGAGGTTTTGAACTTGTTGCTTCAGGGCTGTCTTCATCATCAAGAATGAGCAATACTTCTTCTTTCTTCTTTTTATCCTGAGGCAGTTTTGAGCTTGTTGCCTCAGGGCATGTTACCATTTGCAATTCCTCCTCTTTTGGAATCTCTTCATGTAATTCCTCCTCTTTTGGAACCTCTTCATGCAATTCCTCCTGTTCCTCAAATTGATTTTGGACTATAAATTCTATCCATGTCAAATTCTGCTTCCTTAACTCATGTTGAATGATAATTTTGATAAGTCCACAGTGGAAAAGACTTATCAATTTGTCTTTTTCACGCTTCTGGACAGCTTTGGCCATTTTGGTTAGACTCTGCAATAGGAAGAAGGGCATATTTATCTCACATTCACCTGTCAAGTGCTGCAACAGTTTGATATGGTAAAGGTAAACGATACTGAATCTCCCCTCACAGGTTATGAATCTTTGTATAATGTATACCATTTCATCCCAAGGATGTACCAACCAGCTCCTTGGTATGCCTTTCTTCCAATTGACTGATCCTGCTCTAGATCTGCACAGAAAGGGCACCCAAGATTTTTCTTTGAATTGCTTGGTTTTGAAGAACCTTTCTCCCTGCTGTGGCAGACCAGTAACTTGTGCCAAAACATCTTCAGACAGCTTGAATTTTAAATTCCCCACTGTAGCCTTTTCTCCATCAAACGAGCCAGCAAAGGCTAAGCTCACATTGTCATTGTGCCCATCGAATTTTTCAAAGAAAGGAATCCATTGATTTCTCTTTAAAATTTCTAGACATTTTTCATGGACATCTGCAGGCTCAAATACCTCGGGTTCCAATCGAGATGACATTTTTTTTAAAACAAAATTGGAAAACAGGAATCTTTTATTTTTCACTGCCTTTGTCTTCCTACCCCCTTAATAATATCCTGAAATTGTAAGTGCTTGCTAGCATAGAACGGAGTATCAGCAATAACAAGGGGTTTAAGCTTACCTCTTCCCTGATGTAACCAATTTTCCTCTTCCTGTACAATTTTCACAGAGATTAGGGTATCCACAGCTTCTTCTTTCACTGGCTGTCTTCTCTCCTGCGCGTAATCTTCAACAAATGGTGTCTCTGTGATTTTACGGCCTCTTTCCACTGACAATTATCTTCAGCAAAACGATATATTCAAACTTCCTGTGGCTCACAATCCTTCCTCCTGTTGATTCGTATTCTCTATAACCCACGGTCCCTTTTCTCTGTCAATTCATTTCTACAGCTATCGACTTCAATTTCCCTGTAGCTTACAACCTTCTCACTAGCAATTACCTTCATACATCAATCGATTTCATATACCAACAAAAAATATGGGCTCGGCCTCCAGAAAACGACCAAATTGTGGCATTACTGAAATCGATTTTCCAAAACAACTGACTCGGCTTCAAGTAGAATGAATGAATCGTGTTTTAGACTTGAATAACACAGGAATCAATTTTTCAAGTGCTGTCGTGGGCATCATTCTATGTCTGTCGTGGGTATCATTCCACGTTTCCCTCCATCATTACATAACATGTCATTTCAAAAACGAGGAAGGTAAGGTTTTTGGGTAAATATTTTAATATTGCCCATCGTTTAATATAAAACATAAAATGCCTTGGTTCTAATGTTTAATTTAAACAGGCTATATATATATTTTTTTCTTTTATGAACCCTCTTTTCCAGAAAAGAAAATGCGCTGAAAATATGACCATTGTTTCCCTCAATTCTGTGTATTATTTTAATGCCTGATGCACTAAATTCATATGCAAGGAAATTTTTGTTTAATTCCTTCATGTCATCATTCACTTTTTGCAAAGAAGGAGACCCTGTTTGTCTTTAAACCAAGAAGAAAAACTCTGTCTGGAGAATGCAGCTTGTATCCTGTAGAGTGCAATTGATGTCCTGTAGGATGCAGTTTTTTTAAAATTTCCCTTGGGCTTGATTCTGACAACCATTCTGACCCCTAAGGTGGAAAATGAAGTATTGACAGAGATAAAAAAAAAATGAAGTGCTGACAAAGACTTAGTGAGGTAATGGCAGAGATGAATGAAAAATAAGAAGCTTGGTAGAGATTTATCAGAATGATGGCAATAATAGACAGTCAAATTGTAAGATGTCATTACTTAAGAACAAAAGAATTTTGAAACTTGTTAAGCATAAAAACCATGAATTCTTACAGACTTGTTTGATGTTCCCTTGATGAGCTTGCTGTCAGTGTGAAAATTGGCTTGTATTCTGATCATCCATCTGATGTTTTCTATCTGCTGCTGTCTCTATTTCCTTCATTTTCACTGAATGTCGGATCTCTTCATATATCTCTTCTATCTTATCACAAGTCAGGTCCCTTCTGCTGATAAAATTGCTAGTAATCAGGTCCCTTCTGCTGATAAAATTGCAATCTTTTGCTTGAAAAAGACTCGGAGGATTCTAAAGAAGAATGACAGTTTATCCCCCTCACAGGCCTAATTTTTGACTTGTCCTCAAGTCAAACAAGATATGCATTATTTGGAAAACAAAAACAGGAAAAATAGAAAAAGAAGATTTTTTTTTGGGAATTTTCCATGGCCAGGCAAGCCTGGTTTTCCACAGAAAATTCCAGTTTATATTGTGCCAGGAACTGGTTTTCACAACTAAACTGCCTTTTTTTTTTTTTTTATACATTTTTTTTTTTTTTTTTTGGATTTTTTTCTTTTGTTTTTATTGGCTAACTGTATCAAAACAGCTAGGGAGCAGGTGAAGGAAAAACACTGAGGTGTTTATCCAGCACTTGTAATTCCTGTTGCTGTGAAATTTGTTGAACAAAATCTGCCATGCTGATAGGTTTGTGGTACAGCTTGAGCCGGTGGCCATTGACCACAAAATTATGTGCTTCATCATCTATAGTTTGAAGTTTTACTGCACCATTATCATAGACATCGACAATCTCATATGGACCAAGCCAATGAGTAGTAAATTTGGCTTTGAAGTCCTTAAACTTGGAGTCAAACAACAGTGCCCAGTCACCAATGTGGAATTGCTTCTTTTTGATAAATTTGTCATGCCATTGAGCTCTCTGCTGTTGTATCAGAATATTGTGTTCGATGGCAGCTTGCCTCATCTCATCCAGCTGATTCAGCTGAAGTATCCTTTCTTGTTGAGCTTCTGAAAGGTCTATGCCCAAATCTGCTGCTAACTTGAAAGTATGAACCTGAAACTCAATGGGAAGGAGGACTTGCTTACCATAAACCAGTTGATAAGGAGAAAACCCAGTACTATTCTTCCAAGTGATCCTATATGCCCATAAAGCTTCAGTAAGCTTTGCTGACCAGTCCTTCCTATGCATCTGAACAGTCTTAGTAATGATGCCTTCTAGGGTTTTATTTGTGGATTCCACTTGGCCATTGGCTTGTGGATGGTAAGGAGTGGACTTCCTGTGCTTGATCTTATATTTTTCTGCTATCTCTTGCACTAATTTGGAAGTAAATTGGGCACCTTGATCAGTCACAATTTCCCGAGGCACCCCAAATCTAACAAAAATCTCTTCAAACAGAAAATTTACCACAGTTTGCTCCGTAGCTCTTGGTAAAGGCTTGGCCTCTACCCATTTAGTAACATAGTCTGTGCAGAACAGAATGTATTTCTGTCCGTGTGATGGTGGATGAATGGGACCAATGAAGTCAAGGGCCCACTTTTCAAAGGGTTCAATGAGAATATGTGGTTGGAGTGGCATTTCATCTGAGCGGACTGGGCGTCCCATTCGTTGACAAGTGTCACAACTTCTGACATACCTTTTTGCATCTTTAAAAATGGAAGGCCAATAATACCCCAAGTTGAGTATTTTATATGCTGTCCTTTTGTCAGCAAAATGGCCACCGCATGGTTCATCATGGCACGCCTTCAAAATATCCAAGATTTCATCCTGGCGGACACATCTTCTGATGATTAAGTCATATCCGGTATAAAAGAGATCACCATTTATCCAGATATGCCTAGCACTTTGTTTGATAATCCTCTTTTTTTCCTTAGAGGTCATTGATGGTGGTAGTTGGCCTGAGGACAAATAATTGGCAATGTCAGCATACCAAGGAGTAATAACAGAAATTGCAAATAGATGCTCATCAGGAAAACTATCTAAAACCGGAACAACCTCACCAGTATTGTGTAAGCGAGATAAGAAATCTGCCACCTGATTTTCTCGTCCTGGCCTATCTAAAACAGTGATGTTGAACTCCTGCAGTAATAACATCCATCTAGTAATCCGGCCATTAGTGATAGATTTATTCATTAAATAGCGTAAAGCTGAATGATCGGTATGAACAAAAACTTCGTAGCCAGTGATATAATGACGGAATTTGTTGACAGCATGGACCACTGCTAACATCTCTTTTTCAGTAACTGTATAATTCAGCTCTGCAGGTGCTAGATTTTTACTAATGAAATAGATAGCATAAGTCAAAGTATGTTCTTTCTGGCCCAATGAGGCTCCTATTGCAGTAGCAGATGCATCAGTGGAAATATGGAAAGGCAATGTCCAATTGGGTCCCCTTAAAATGGGAGCAGTGGAGAGCTTTTCCTTAAGTGTCTGAAATGCAGATTTACAATCAATATCCCAAGTAAAACACACGTCCTTTGAAAGCAATTTAAACAATGGCAGGGCTATCTTACTAAAATTTGCAATGAATCGACGATAATAGCCTGCATACCCTAAAAAGCTTCTGACATCTGTTTGAGTTGTGGGTTCAGACAGATTTTTAAGGACTTGAATTTTGGCAGGATCTACTTTTACTCCAGATGAAGAAACATGGTGTCCTAAAACTATCCCTTCAGTCATCATCATGAAACACTTTTCGTTACTCAGGGAAAGATTGGATTCAACACACCTTTTCAGAATTTTCTCTAAGTTTGCTAAGGAATCTTCAAAGGTACGTCCGTATACAGAAAAGTCATCCATGTAAACCTCAACACACTCATGAATCAGATCTGCAAAAATGGCTAAAACAGCTCGCTGAAAGGTAGCTGGGGCATTACATAAGCCAAAAGGTAAAACTTTGTAGGCATAGGTACCCCAGGGACATGTAAAGGTGGTCTTGTCTTGGTCTTCGTTTGCAATACTAATCTGATTATAACCACTGAAGCCATCTAAAAATGAAAAATATTCCTTTCCAGCTAAAGCATCCAATACTTGATCAATAAAAGGCAGTGGGAAATAATCTTTTAAAGTGGCCTTATTCAATTCCCTGTAATCGATGCATATTCGCCATTTACCATTTTTTTTAGGAACAACAACCAAGGGTGAAACCCATTGGCTGTCGGAAATGGGATAAATAAATCCCACTTTTAACAATTTCTGTAACTCATCTTTGACTATTTCCTTTAGCATAGGATTCATTCTGCGTTGTGGCTGTCTCAAGGGTCTTATTGTATCATCTAGGTAAATATGGTGTGTGCATGTCGCAGGATGAATGCCTGGCATATCAGTATACTCCCAGGCAAATGCATGGGAATATTGCTTCAGCAAAGTGGTCAACTGTTCTTCCTGTAATGTGGTAAGATGTGCACCTATGTTCAAAGTTTTGCCTGGACTGATTTCTACAGTTTTACTGTGAATGTCAGTGATAGAATGAACATTAAAAATGTCATCAAATGCCAATGCTAAGGAATGAACATTGCAATTTTCCTGGAAATTATGACCCATAACTTGTTCTGCTACAGCATATTCCATTTCTCTTAATTCTGTAGAAATATCAGGTTCAGCAATAAAATGATCCATTAGATCTTCGTGGTTGTCTTCTTGGAAATCGAAGTACTGATTTATACTTAAAACAGGCTGAATTATATCTTCTTCTTGTTCCTTGGTTTCACTAATCCATGACAGCTGATCGACTGTGGAAGGTCGTTGGGCAGAAGGGTAGAGGGAAATCTGTTTCCTCTCTGTCCCATGCGAAATAAGCATGCTTCCTGATCGACATCCTATGAAAGCATCTGCTGTTGCCAGCCAGGGCCTGCCAAGGATCAATGGGTGACCTCCTAAGTTGGATTTTGGTTGTAGGACTATAAAATCAACAGGATATTGCCAGGAGTCTAGAGAAACAATAATATCTTCTAAGACTCCTTCAGGTGTAATCTTAGACCTATCAGCCAATTCTAAAACAGTTGTGGTGGGTCTGAGATTTGTCAAGTGAAGGTAATTCATTGTCTCCAGGGTCATGACATTAATGGCAGCACCTAAATCGATCAATGTTTTTGGAATGGAAAAATTATTGATGGTAATTGTAACCATTGGAATTCCAGGATCTACATATTTCTCAATGAAAACGGTGTTGGACATCAACCCTGCTAGATTGCCTACCACATGAATTTTTAATGGGTCTTTTCTTCTTTTGTTAAGACAGAGTTCTTTAACTGCTTTAGTGTAAATCGGGATATCTTTTAGAGCCTGCAGTAAAGGAATTTTAACATATACATTTGTTAACTCATTCAGAATATCGAAGTCAGGTAAGGAAATTGAAGATTTCTCTTTGACTAACCTCTCAGGAAAAGGAGGTGGATAAGATGTTATTATGTTCCCTCGTTGACTGTGATTTTCTGACTGAGATTTTTCTATATTCAATTTTTTTGAAGTTTTGTCTTTTTCTGGTGGTTCTTCTAAGATAACAGGAGACTGTTTTTCTAAGGTTTTTCCAGATCTCAAATTGATATTTTGCAGTGGAAGAATGGAGTAGGGAAGCACTGTCCCATCATCAACATTATACATGGGTCTGTCAGTTTTATTATTTGGATTGGGCATTGGCTGAGCTGGCAGTTGTGTAGGCCGAGGTGGAGGTTGATTAGATGGCAACTGAAGTTGTTGATGTGGTGTACTCAATTGAGGAGCCATATTATTGGGCTGTTGAAAAGATGGAGTTTGAAAAGGTGGATCTTGATAAGGAGTTTGGACTTGTTGCTGCTGGTATTGGGGATAGGCTGAAGGTTGTTGGTATGGCTGCAAATAAGCCTGCTGATATGTTTGATTACCATGGGCATAACCTCTCCAATTTGGAGCAGATTGGGTTAATGGAGGAGACCAAGTTTGCCAAGGCATGGGTGCATTCCATGAATTCTGAACTGGAGTCTGATAATTTGTATTAAATTGCTGCATGGGATCTTGAGACATACCTGAGAATCGTGGCTGCCAAGATCTCCTTTGTCCCATGAAGTAAAGAGACTCCATGTTGTGATTTTCCTCCAGTCGTACTGCATGCAGTTCCTTCAATCTAGGGCAATCATCAGTTTTGTGATTAAAAGTGCATAAGCCACAAATTTCAACAGTATTTAAAGGACACTCTCTCAGTGGGTGTTTCTTTCGACATTTAGGACAAAAAATAGATAATGCCTGATCTTGTTGGTCCTGTTGCTCTTGCCGCTTCTTGGTTTTTGTTGCCTCAACTTGTGTGCCTAAGGTGCTTAACAAATTAGTTTTGAAATCTTCTAGCAGATTCCCAAGCTCAGCCCTCGAAATACCACTGTTTGCAGATTTAGTTGCTTTGGTATTGCTATCTCATTTCCCAGTTCGAGCCTTTCCTCTGGAATACTTCTGGCATAAGTCCTGTATCTCATCAAAAGGAAGGTAAGAAATGTCACCTTTTCCCATAACATTTAAAATGTCCAAATATTCTTCTCTTATTCCTTTCAGAAATATTGTTCTAATCATTTCAGGTGTTAAGGAATTGTATTTAGATTTCTGTAAATTGTATGAGAACCTTTCTAGATATTCCTCCAAACTCTCATCTTCCTGTTGAGTCATGCCAAAAATGTCATCTTTCAACCCTTTTGATCTGCAATATGCTTGATATTTTCGAAGAAAGATTTTCCTCATGTCATCCCAGCTAGTGATAGAGTGTTCTCCTAAACCCATGAACCACTTCAAGGCAGCTGCTTTAAGAGTAGCAGGGAAAAGACGAAGCTTATGGGTATCATCAGTATATCCATAGGTTCGACACAAGATGTCAAATTCGAATAGGAAAGAGTCAGGGTCTTCAGAGGTCATGCCATAAAAGTTTGGTAAGACAGAGGGTGGAATATTCTTCATTTTCACCTCTTCCCCTAGGATAACACTAGTGTCTAAGATGGGGAATTTGAAAGTGGCCTCCTGATCTTCTGTTGTTCCTTCATCCCTCATATGTCTTCTTTCTTCTTCCCTCCTTTCTTCTTCCCTTCTCTCTTGTCTACGTTTATTTTCTATTTCTAACATCCTCTCATATTCCCTTCTCTGTTCTGCAGTTGGAACTTTTGATGTTTCTTCCTCAGACATTTTGAATTTACCAACTGTTGAAATGAACTCCTTTGGAAGAGAATCTCCTGTTATTTCTGTTTTTGGGGGGTTTTTAATAAATCTTCCTTTCTCGTCTCTTAATCTAAACATAAAAGTGAAATCTAATCTGTGTTTTTGTTTGAAAAGTTTTGTTTTTATCAGAAACTAAAGTTCCTAAGTCTACTTCTACAGTGCCTCCCCGGCAACGGCGCCAAAATGTTGGGCTCTGATCTATTGGTGTTAATCAGAACTTAAATTTAATATCAATCCGGGTTTGTGAACTTTGAGACACATCCAAGTTTAGGACAGAGAAGCTGGACTTATTCAGAATTTAGCTGTTTGTAATTAAATCTACTGATAGGAACTGAGGTACTGCAGCTCATAGAGACAAAATCCTCTTACAAGGGTGATTTCATTGTTTCATTTTTAAGCCTGCAATGATTGGTTTGTGAAAACATGAAGATTGAAGTAAAAATTAAATAACAATCCTATAAACCCTAAGATTTAAACTGCAAGATTCTATTATCACTGAAAGTCAATTACCAATTAATTTCTTTTACAAGACAGTGCTCATAATTTGTAAATGTCTTTCTATCATTTCAGTATCGAATACCAGCAATGGACAATTCACAGAAATCGTAGTCTGAACCATTCAATATTCGTAACAGTTAATCAGTGAAGAACAACGTTTATCCAATACTGCAGTGATGTACAATGACAGAATTTGTAATTCAAACCATAAATAAAAAGAACAGAGCATCAATGGATTCAATTAAAACTTGACTGTACTTGTTCTATGATCTATAAACTGGAAATTATATTCTGATTCATAAAATGGAAATTACATTCAAATGCATACCCAATCGATCAACCAACAACAGGTAAGTGTGTAGAGTTTAACGATGGGGGCCCTCCAACGCCTTGCTCAACACACATAAAATGACTTCACAGAACTTAAAGCTTCGTATTCATTCACAGAATCGTTTTACAAGAGATACCACGCAGTTTCGGAAGCTCAAATGTAATGCATTCCTCTTCAAAATCGTGATCCCCAATCTCATTGTTTTGCAAATGATTTATACAAATTCTAAATCAAACTGAAATTACTATAACCCTACATCTAATTAATGCTAAGAGCTAGTCGAGATCATCTTCAAAATCGTGGGGTTCCACAAAATCAGCATTGCTCCTTCTTTTGTGTTGAACGCAGAACAGGTGGCCACATTTAGCTCTGCTTGACTCGACATCTGCATAGGCCACTTCTCCTGACTGTTGGATGTTCATCCATCTGTGGACATTAAGGATCCATTCCTGATCTTCTGTTTCCCTCCTAACTGTCCTGCAATTACTCAACTTTGGAAGTAATACGGGAAGTTAGTACATCCCGTAATTTTAGTAAAAATCCTAGTTAAAATGCCTAAAAATCACAAAACTCAATTTATTAATAAGCAAATGACATTATACCTATTTGACCAAGGTTTATGGGTGATATTTAAGGCTTTCTACTCAAAATGGAAATTTTATGAAGGAAATGAAGGTTATCTAAGAGGCAAAAAGGGGTCAAAATAGTGCCCAACAATGCTCTTCTTCATTCTTTGAATAAACAAGAATGTCATCCAAAAACACTATCACAAACTTATCCAAATACTTGCTGAAGACACTATTCATGAGACATATGAATCTAGCAGGTGCATTGATAAGACCAAATGGTACCATTGTGAACTCATAATGGCCATATCTTGTCTGGAAAGATGTCTTGTGAATGTATTCTTCTTTTATCCTCACTTGATGATAGACAGACCTTAAGTTAATCTTTGAAAACACTTTAGCTTCCTTCATTTGATCAAACAAATCATCAATTCTTGGCAATGGGTACTTATTCTTGACTGTCACTTTATTTAGCTTCCTGTAGTCAATACACAGCCTTAAAGTCCCATCCTTTTTCTTGAAAAATAACACCGGTGCTCCCCAAGGAGATACACTTGGTATGACATACTTCTTGTCCATTAATTCTTGTAGTTTCATCTTTAACTCTATCAATTATGGCATGCTCATTCTATAAGGAGTTTTGGAAATTGGCGTTTCCCTTGGAACAAGATCGATGGTAAAATCAATATCTCTCTTTGGTGGTAGCCCGAGCACTTCATCCAGAAACACATATTTGAACTCTTGCAACGACTGGAAGTCTTCTATCCTTGTTCCTTTGTCCTCTGATGAATCTGATATGTGAACTGCATATAATTGGCAACCCTTCTTATAAAAAATTTTCAACTGTAAGGCTGAAATCTATCTTACTAAGACTTGTTTGTGAAATCCCCTTACCAATATGGGTCTACCCTATTCATCAATGCATTCAAGTACCTTTTCATATAAATATATCTTGGCTCTATTCCCTTCCAACCAATCGATACCAATCATAGCATCATAAGATCCTAATGGTAACATTCAAATTTACTTTCGTGAGGAATCCATTCAACTACATGGGGCACTCCATCACTACTTCACTCACTTTTCTCTTAGTCCCTGTAGCTAACTGAAATAGCCAAGACTTACCGTGTTTCATTTTCCTAAGAGAACAACTTTCAACCACTTTTGAAGAAACATAACTATGAGTAGATCCTGCATCAATCAAAATAGAAATAGATTGCTTAGCAATCTTACCTTAAACTTTCACCACTACTGATTGATGGTCTGCCTGATGATTATCCAACACTGTATAAATTCGAGGCGCTTCCCTTGCCATATCCTCCACTGTAGATTCTCTAAGTTGTGCAAGCTCCAGGAATTCTCCCTCAGCCGCGGACAATCTTTAAGCATGTGGTGTCCTCCACATCCCCAACATTGAAGTGGTCCTTTTAATGCTTTTTCTGCCACAACTGTTGGCTTGTTCCCACTTCATTCTTGCTGGCCTTGTGGAAAATTTCTTGGATGATTGTTGAATGGTGGCTTGAATCCACTTTTCCTTTGATCAAACCTCCCTCTTGGATTTCCTTTCCATGCTGGGTGAACCTCTGATTTGTTAAGTTTAAACCAAATAGACTAGCAAGATCACTGAAAGAAGCATAATCAAAAGATAGACATAGTATTTACCCTGGGAAACCCTCATGGGGTAGAAAACCCAGCAAAGCTTTCCTCAATAAGATGATCAACCAAAATACAAGATGTGCTCCCTCCTTCTTCTCCTCCTTAGTAGATCTCCCAGACTAGTGCACTTCTTTTCTCAAGTGAGAAAGTGTGTCTAATGAGGAGTTCACCTCCTCTATTTATACCGACTCCTTATTGACTAAAATACCTAATGGGGTCGACCTCTCCTGGAGAAGTCTAATAACCCCTAAAATATAACTACAGGGCCGACCCCCACATGGTGGGTCTAATAACCCTAGTTAACACAAACCCTTGGAGGAATAAACATCTCCAGATACATGATAGGGTTACCTCGGAGGAATGAAACATCTCCAGAATAATAAAGTACAAATATAATATTCTTTGAAGTTACAATATTCAACACTCCCCCTTAACGAGAAGGATATTATAACAACATCTGCATGAGCAAGGAGTCATCATACATGATACATCTATAAATCATCGGAAGCTTTTTTCAATTCATCTTCATCAGTAACTCAAATAGTTACTGGTATATCAATGTCAACATCAACATCGTCATCACGATCATCGGCATCGTCATCACACGATCATCGACATCGTTATCATATGATCATCAGCATCGTCATCGGACAATCATCAACATCGTCATCACATGATCATCATCATCGTCATCACACGATCATCAGCATCGTCATCACATGATCATCATCATCGTCATCACACGATCATCGTCATCGTCATCGTCATCGCACGATCATCAGCATCGTCATCACACGATCATCAGCATCGTCATCACACGATCATCATCATCGTCATCACACGATCTTCGTCATCGCACGATCATCAGCATTGTCATCACACGATCATCGTCATCGCACGATCATCAGCATCGTCACCATACGAACATCAGCATCGTCATCACACAATCATGTTCCAGGATGATCAATCCTGCTCACTTTAGGACATAGGTCCATGGATGATACAATCCGATCTTTAGTTCTCGGAGACATCAGTCTACGGATCAATTCTGGGACCTCAGTCTAGGGACGATGCAATCCACTGCCTGTTCATTCAGGACTTCATTATCGGAGACCCAGTCTACGGATCTATTCTGGGACCTCACTCCAGGGACGATGCAATCCCCTACCTGTTCGTTCAGGACTTCATTATCGGAGACCCAGTCTACGGCTCTATTCTAGGACCTCAGTCCGGGGACGATGCAATCCCCTGCCTGTTCATTCAGGACTTCATTATCGAAGACCCAGTCTACGGCTCTATTCTGGGACCTGAGTCCGAGGACGATGCAATCCCCTACCTGTTCATTCAGGATTTCATTATCGGAGACATCATGTCTACGGCTCAATTCTGGGACCTTAGTCCGGGGACGATGCAATCCCCTACCTGTTCATTCAGGATTTCATTGTCGGAGACATCATGTCTACGGCTCAATTCTGGGACCTCAGTCCGGGGACGATGCAATCCCCTACCTTTTCATTCAGGATTTCATTATCGGAGACATCATGTCTACGGCTCAATTCTGGGACCTTAGTCCGGGGACGATGCAATCCCCTACCTGTTCATTCAGGATTTCATTATCGGAGACATACATCTATGGCTCTCTTTAGAACAAATGTTCAAGGATGATACAATCCCTCTTCTTTCTCGGAGACTCCTGTCTACGGCTCACTTTAGAACAAGTGTTCAAGGATGATACAATCCCTCTTCCTTCTCGGAGACTCCTGTCTACGGCTCACTTTAGAACAAGTGTTCAAGGATGATACAATCCCTCTTCTTTCTCGGAGACTCCTGTCTATGGCTCACTTTAGAACAAGTGTTCAAGGATGATACAATCCCTCTTCTTTCTCGGAGACCCTTGTCTACGGCTCACTTTAGAACAAGTGTTCAAGGATGATACATTCCACACATGTATTCTCATCAATACAAGTACAAGTATCCTCATCCATACAAGTACATTAATCAATGCATGTATCATCATCTAGCATCAACAACATGTATACATCATACATCAAAAGCATGTATTCTCACTAATACATCTAACATCAAGAGCATGTATACATCTAACATCAAAAGCATGTATTCTCACTAATACATCTAACATCAAGAGCATGTATACATCTAGCATGTATTCTCACTAATACATCTAACATCAAAAGCATGTATACATCTAGCATCAAAAGCATGTATTCTCACTAACATCAAAAGCATGTATACATCTAGCATGTATTCTCACTAATACATCTAACATCAAAAGCATGTATACATCTAACATCAAAAGCATGTATTCTCACTAATACATCTAACATCAAGAGCATGTATATATCTAGCATGTATTCTCACTAATACATCTAACATCAAAAGCATGTATACATCTAGCATGTATTCTCACTAATAAATCTAACATCAAAAGCATGTCTACATACATCTAACATCACTATTTATCGAAAAAGCAAATATAAGTAAAACTAAGTATTCTAAATATAGTAGTCCTAAATCTAACCAATTCTAAGTGACTAGTTGAAGCCTAATTATTGATGAGACAAGCTTGTCATTAGGGATCATACTACTCCCCCTTTCTAGGAGGGTCCTTTTGAACTACACCAAGCTTGTCTCGAAAGTATTCAACTTTCACATGAGTCATAGGTTTGGTCAGGATATCAACAATTTGATCTTCAGTGCTCACATACTCGAGCTTGATAGCTCCTCTCTACACCATATCTCGAATATAGAAGTATCGGATCTCTATGTGTTTTGACTTATCATGGAACACAGGATTCTCTGTCATCTTGATGTAGCTTTGATTATCACACATAATTACAGTGGGATCCATTTCTAAGTCAAACACTCCAGATAGCAGTTTCTGAAGCCAAACTGCTTCACAGCTGGCAGAGCAGGCAGCTATATATTCTGCCTCAGTAGAGCTGAGGGCCACACTAGATTGTTTCTTGCTGAACCATGAGATCATGGCAGATCCAAGACCATAACATCCACCTGAAGTACTCTTTCTATCTGAGACACTTCCTGCCCAGTCAGAGTCTGAGTAACCATGTAACTTGAGTTCATGACTTCCGTGATAAAGTAGACCAAAATCTAATGTACCTTTTAGGTACCTCATTACATGCTTTGCAGCTATTAGATGAACCTTTCTAGGTTCTACTAGATACTGACTTAGGGTATTTATAGCAAAGCATATATCTGGCCTAGTATTTGTTAAATACATTAGTGACCCAATGATTTGTCTATATAGGGTTAGGTCCACTAATTCTGATGAGTCATTAACTAATATCTTCAAGTTGGAGTCCATGGGAGTGGCCATGGGTTTACACTCCAACATGTCAAATATTTTCAGAATCTCCACAACATATTTACCTTGATTTAGAAAGATTCCTCTTGGTTCTTGCCATACTTCTAAGCCTAAGAAGTAGTGCATTAATCCGAGATCTTTCATCTCAAATTCTGAAGAAAGCTTCTTCTTGCTTTCAATAATTTGATTCTCATTTCCAGTTAGAAATAGATCATCTACATATAACAATAGTATAACTGGTTCATCATCCATCACTTTGAGATAAAGGTTTGGGTCAGCTTTACTCTTGGTAAAGCCCATGCTAGTTAAGAAATTGTCAATCCTTCCGTACCAAGCCTTGGGAGCTTGTTTCAACCCATATAATGCCTTTTTTCAGTTTGCATACATGAGTCCTTCCGTCATTAACCTCAAACCCTTGTGGTTGCTCTATGTATACTTCTTCTTCAATTACACCATTCAGAAAAGCCGTCTTAACATCCATTTGGTGTAATTTCCACTTCATCATGGATGCAAGTGCCATGATAGTTCTGATTGAAGTATACCTAGCAACTGGTGCAAATGTTTCTTCATAGTCAATTCCCTCCTTTTGAGAGAATCCTCTGGCTACAAATATTGCCTTGTATTTTTCAATGCTTCCATCCACAGCATGTTTTATTTTGAAGATCCATTTGGAAGAAACCACACTTTTATCTTTTGGTTTGGGAACTATATCCCAAACATCATTTTTCATTATTGACTGATATTCTTCTGTCATTGCTTCTACCCATTCTTTCTTCTGAGGAGCCTCTTCATAGCTAGTAGGTAGTTGATCCACAAGATCACACATCAAGGCCATATAGTTGGACACTAGTTTTGGTTTCTTTCTTTCTCTAGTGGAGCCTTCGGGAGCTCCATATCTTTCAGCTCCTTGAATAATATCTCTATCCCATGCTGGTCTTCTTTTCCTAGATAAGTCTGTAACAGGGGGTTCTTGTGGTTCCAACATGTCATGATCCTCTGGTGCATCATCTTCAGGGATGTGCACAGTCTCTGAGATTCTGGGAGATGAATATTCTTCATAAACTTCTTCAAGTTGAAACTTTCTGGATTTCTTGAGTGCTGCTTCCTCATCAAAGGTTACATCTCTACTTATTTCTATATGATGAAAACCTGGTATGTAGATTCTGAAGGCTTTGGAAGTTTCACAATAACCAACAAACATTCCCTTCTTACCAGAGGGATCCAACTTGGTTCTCTTTTCTTTTGGAATGTGGATGTACACAGGACACCCAAATATCTTAAGATGACTTACCTCAGGCTTCTTTCCTGTAAACACTTCTTCTAGAGTTTTGAAATCAAGAGCACTATGAGATAGCCTATTTTGTACATATACTGCTGTCTTGGCTGCTTCAGCCCATAGATACATGGGAAGATCTTGGTCATGTATCATAGTCTTTACAGCCTCCATGATAGTTCTATTTTTCCTCTCAGCTACCCCATTTTGTTGGGGATTGTAGGGAGTGGTTAGTTCCCTCTTAATTCTAGCTTCTTTACAAGAGTCTTCAAATTCCTTTGAAGTATATTCTCCGCCATTATCTGTTCTGAGAGTCTTGATTCTCTTATTTGAGAGATTTTCTATTAGAGCCTTGAACTCTTTGAATTTTCCAAAGACTTCATTCTTACCTTTTAGGAAGTATATCCAAGTTTTCCTTGAATAGTCATCAATGAATGAGAGATAGTATTCAAACCCACTTAGAGAAGTGGTGGGCATAGGTCCACATACATCTGAGTGTATTATCTCTAGAGAGTTCTTAGTCTTTGTTTCACTCTTCAGAAAGGGATTCTTGACATTCTTCCCCTTCTTACATCCTTTACATGAGCCATCATGATCAGCCTTCAAATCTGGTAATCCTATAACCACCTTGCTTACATAGGGTAAGGATTTATAGTTGATGTGAGCTAATATTCTATGCCATAGCTCACTGGGACTAGAAACTTCATGATCAAGGGTAGCTTCTGGATGACCCTTGAGTTTATAAAGTCCTCCTTCTTCTTCACCAATGACAATTGCATATTTGATTGATTTTCCTTTGGGCCACATGAGTACTTGTCCATCTATGAAAGCCACTCTAAAACCTTTCTTATCCAGTGCTGAGACAGAGAGTAGATTCTTCTTTAAACCTGGGACATATAAAATGTCTTTCATTTTCAAGGGTGTTCCCGAATCAAGCTTGTAGCTTGCTTCACCAATTCCCTTGATGGGATATTGATAATCATCTCCTAGAGATACCTTTTGGGGTGTAGACTTTTCTTCGATTCTGGAGAGAGTTTCCTTATGACCTATCATGTGCTTTGAAGCACCACTGTCAATGAGCCATGTGCCTTCACCAGGAGACACAGATCCAGAGAGAGCAGAAAATAGTACATATTCTTCTGGATCTTCTTTCTTCACTTTAGATCTTTTCTTTTGAGGCCTTTCCTCTACTTCTTCTTCTTTTTCTTCTTCTTCTTCTTCTTCACTATCATATTCTGCCATATGTGCATGATGTCTTTTGTGGACAAACCTTTTCTTCTTCTTTTCTGGTAGGGTACAGTCTCTAGCATAGTGTCCTAGATTAAGACAATTGAAACATTGGACTGTGGAGGTATCTCCTCCTTTCCTTTTGAATCTATGAGAGGGTTGAGACCTTTTGTAGTTCACTTTCTTGAAGTAGCCTCTCTTTCCTCTTTTGGTGTGGGTGGAAAAAGCTTCGTCATCCTCTTTGAGAAGAGCTTCTCTGTTGGCTACCCTAGCCTCTTCTTGAACACAATCCTCCCATACTACATCAAACTTCATGCTTTCTTTTCTGGCACACATGGTTTGTATGAAAGATTCCCAAGGTCTGGTGAGACCATTTAGGGCAGTCATCACAAGTTCATCTTCATCAAGAGTATCACCAATGGCATCTAATTGCTCCTTGATTAGAGAGACCCTTGAGAAGTAGTCTTGAATGGATTCTCCTTTGTGCATCTTGGTACTCTTCAACTGAGTCCTTAGGTTCATCTTTCTATTGATGTTCTTTCCTTCATACATTCTTCCTAGGGCATCATACATTTCCTTTGGAGTCTTCTTGGAGGCCACTTGGGGAATCAAGTGGTCTTTAATAGAATCGGATATGATTCTCTTTGCCCTAATCAAATCCTTCCTATGCTTTTCTTTGGCTTCATCTCCTTCCGGTTCTGCAACTTCTTCGTTGATATAATGAGCAAGATCATTTTCTTCAAGAATGAGACCAATTCTGTATTTCCATGCCCAAAAATTCTCTATACCTTCCAGCTTGTCTTCAAGCTTAGTGTTTGGAGCCATCTTCTCTTGGGGGAGTCCAAGAGACAGAATAGACTTACCTGGAAATGTTACTTTTCACTTTTCCGGAATCTGGGACAGAATTTTATCGCACTTTTGGTAGAATTAGGGTTTGAATTTCCTGAAGTTCTACTCAACCAAAAAGTTCGATCTAGAGCTCAAAAGAATGGTCTTGAGAAGGGCTATCCAGCCATGTAATCAGAATTTAAAAATGCCAACTTTTTTCTGAAACCAAATTCTGACTTATCGCACTTTTGGTAGAATTAGGGTTTGGATTTCCTGGAGTTCTACCCAACCAAAAAGTTCGATCTAGGGCTTAAAAAATTGGTATTGAAGAGGTCTATCCAGCCATGTAACCAAAATTCAATAATACCAACTTTTTGCTGAAACCCTAACTTTCACCGAAGAGAGAGAGAGAGGTATTCTTACCTTGTGAAAGATGTCCTATTCAGTCTAGCTCTGATACCATGTTAAGTTTAAACCAAATAGACTAGCAAGATCACTGAAAGAAGCATAATCACAAGATAGACACAGTATTTACCCTGGGAAACCCTCATGGGGTAGAAAACCTAGCAAATCTTTCCTCAATAAGATGATCAACCAAAATACAAGATGTGCTCCCTCCTTCTTCTCCTCCTTAACAGATCTCCCAGACTAGTGTGCTACTTTTCTCAAGTGAGCAAGTGTGTCTAATGAGTTCACCTCCTCTATTTATACTGACTCCTTACTGACTAAAATACCTAATGGGGCCGACCTCTCCTAGAGAAGTCTAATAACCCCTAAAATATAACTACAGGGCCGACCCCCACATGGTGGGTCTAATTGTTGAATATTGTAACTTCTAAGAATATTATATTTGTATATTATTTATTCCGGAGATGTTCCATACCTCCGATGTGATTATACTATGAATCCGGAGATGTTTATTCCTCCGAATTGGTTGTTGTAACTAGGGTTATTAGACCCACCATGTGGGGGTTGGCCCAGTCAGTTATAATAGGGTATTTAACCTAATGGTTGAATACGAGCCTACATGTACTTGTGTAAAATACATGTCAGTGTAGTGTATAAATAGAGGAGGTATGTTCCTCATTTGACACACACACTCACTTGAGAGAGGCGCACTTGTGGAGGAGAGGTCTGCTATGGTGGAGGAGGAGATCATGTCTTTGGTTTGCATCTCTGTATATTGCTGGTCATCTATATTGAGGAAGCTTTACTGGGTTTTCTACCCCATGAGGGTTTCCCAGGATAAATCTGTGTCTCTTGTGTTTATGCTATGCTTGTTGTTTCTTCAGTGATCTTGTATATGCTATTATTGCAAAATGGAATGTAATGCTGCTATTTTCTATTTTAGCATATTAAATTTTAACATGGTATCAGAGCTAACCTGAAGGAAGACAAGGTATGGCACTTACGACACTTGCTCTACTTACGACAATTTGAAGGTTAGGGTTTTACATAGCAAAAACCAGTTATCGTGGAACTTTCGCTATAAATCCATTTCTGCGAAGGTTCAAGGTATGAAAAGTTTACAGGTCGAAGATAACATCCCCAGGTACCTTGTGTCCAAAGGGAACCCTCATATTCGTTGTACTTTATGAGTTATGATCAGTACAAGTTAGGGTTTTTGCCTCTTCCAGATCTTAGTCAAAATCAGGTGACCTTGGAAAAAAGGTCATAACTTGGGCTAGGAAGATCCAAATGAAATTTCGTAAAAAGTGACAGGTAGTACACAGACTGTACTATCTCAAAAAACGTTTTCAGATGCTGAAGGTGAACTAGTGACACGTGGCATTCCGTACAAGTTAGCTCTCTTGTTTTATACCATAAACAGGTCACTTTGCGACACTTGGAATAACTCTCTCTCAGAGAGTCCAATTGAGGTCAGACCTATCAAGATGGAAATATAACAGGAAGAGATATCTCAAGAAAAGTTTTCAGAGGCCGAAGTTCAAATAGTGAGACGTGGCATGCCGTACAAGTTCGCTCTCCTCTTTTATCCCATAAACAGGTCATGTTGCGACACTTGGCATAACTCTCTCTCTCAGAAAATCCAATTGAGGTCAGACCTGTTAGGATGGAAAGATGACAGGTCAGGCTACTGTAGAAAAAGTTTTCAGACCCTGTGGAGCAAAAATTTCAGAGTTATAGCAGAAACAATCAGGTGCATATTTCTGTCAAAACAGAATTATTTTTGGAACACCTTTATTCATGGCTTCCGGAATTTAGGGTTTCGGAGAAAGTTGGAACTTTTGAAGTCTGTAACCACGCCTGGAAGCTCCTCAGAAAAATAAGAGTTTAGAGACTTGGATCGAACCTTTTGATTGGACAGAAGGGTGGGCTTCATCAAACCCTAGTTCGGGTTCCTGTCCAGAAGATCCAGAAGTTTCGAAGGCAATTTTGAGGGGTCAAATTTTGGAGATTTCAAAATTGAAGAATGCTAGGTTGATCAGCTCAGCAAGACACATTCTTCCATCCATTCAGAAGTGTGAAAGTCAAAGATTGAATTTTTAGGGTTTTTCTAGAAAACCCTAATCAAGCTCCAGATCAAGTTTCAGGGGGAGTTGAGGCTAAGGCCTTACATAAGAAGACTACAAAAAGTCTCGACAGGTATGACTTAAGGAGGTTCAAGGATGCCTTGAAATCTGATTCTTGATTAAGTTCATAATGTGTTTGTCTTCATGTTATTTATTAGTACAATCTTGATTAATGTTATTAATTGTCTTATCACCTTAGCAACAATATGAATGGATGTGAATGATCGAAGACATTCATTGATTAGGGCTATATGATTGTACTTATGCATTATGGTGTTGTGTGAGGTTGATGATGTCTGCTAACAAGACATAGGTACATCAAAAAAGACAAATCAAGTTCCATGACCATGAAAACATGAAGACAAAGACTCACGAGGTATGTATGACTTTGTTATATTATGTTTAACCTACGAGACATGCAGGTTCTAGCTCAGGATCTCTAAATCATTGAAGAGATTGTTTAGGTATGTTGTACATAACTAAGCAGGTATACTAATCCAGGTATGTTTTCCTATATCATGTTAGAATCTTACCTTGTGTAAGTATACTTGGTATGATTGGTTAGTAATCAAGGGTTTATGCATATTATGTTTCTTATCTTGGTTGATGATTTAACTAACTAGATCAAACAAGAATATGCATGAGTAAAAGAAGACTTCCTTGAAACCCTGAATACTAATGATCATGACTGTACATATTCAAGATTATTTAGAACTAGAATGTTTTGATAATATTGAGAATATACTAATGAATGTATGTTTGTGTATGAGATCATGAGGATGACACTAGTGTACACTTGAGCATGCACAGTAGTACAGAATGAATAGAAGTTCAGAAGACATACAGAAGATCAAGCGGGAGGGAACCACACAAACATAAAATATAAGTATTTGAGTTGTTATTAGAAATAGTAAATGATATTGCTTGTATGCATATTTGTATTCCTAGTGTAAACATTCATAAAGCATTGAACAGTATACTGCTAATATGCATATGATTGGTAAGTTGGACAAACATTCCATTGTTGCTTGTCTAGAATGAAACCTCTTTGCTGACATGCTGAGAGCTGTGCACACTCTCTATAGTATGTTCTGGTAGAGATGGAAGGCATCTAGATAGCCACTGTATGCATACAGGACATGGGAAAGTGTTGTGCCAAAGTATTGGTCAAAATAGTTGCATAACTATGTAAATGATATCTGTATGCATAATAGGTTATCATGTCAATATGATTTGATGATTATGAAGTATTACTAATCATGTACTTAATTTTGATTTGTAGGAAAGATCATGATGAATGATGAACTCTGAACAAGCGATGGATGTTCAACAAAATATTTACAAATCAAACACACTATAGAAAGCTTGTGGTTAAGAGATTCTCTTAGAAAGAGGAAGAGAATCATGATGAGATGTTTTGCTCCAAGGGACTAGATAAGACCATTCTCTTAATAATGTAACCAGGTTCTGTATGGGTACCCAGGATTGGTAGTCAATTGATGAGCTTAATGATCATAATGGGTAATGTGGATCTCAACCTTTGCTACAAGGTTAAATATGGCTTCTATACACATATGACATGGATGCAAGAAGGAACTCACCGCAGAGTTCAAATGATTTTGAGGCTCATATTAGTAGACCCATCTGACGAGAGATGGCACAGATAGATATGCAGAAGATCACTCAATGCAGAGTGTGAATAATGGACAATTGACAGCTTCATGACAAAGCTTGGGCTTTACCAGAATTAAATCTAATCCTAACCTTTACCTTAAGGTTATGGATGATGAACCTATCATACCATTATTGTATGACGATGATCTCTTTCTGATAAGGAATGAGAAATAGATCATGAAAATGGCTGCAGAAATGAAAATGAAAGATCTCGGATTAATGCACTACTTCTTAGGTCTAGAAGTATGGCAAGATCCAAAAGGAATCTTTTAAATCAAGGTAAGTATGCTGTGAAGTTTCTAAAAAGATTTGATATGTTGGAGTATAAAGTCATGACCACTCCCATGGACTCCAACTTGAAGTTATTAGTTAATGACTCATCGGATTTAGTGGACCTAACCCTATATAGACAAATCATTGGGTCATTGATGTATTTAACAAATACTAGGCCAGATATATGCTTTGCTACAAATACCCTAAGTCAGTATCTAGTAGAACCTAGAAAGGTTCACTTAATAGCTACAAAGCATGTAGTGAGGTACCTAAAAGGTACATTAGATTTTGGTCTATATTCCGTTTACATGGTTACTCAGATTCTGATTGGGCAGGAAGTGCCTCAGACAGAAAGAGTACATCAGGTGGTTGTTATAGTCTTGAATCTGCCATGATCTCATGGTTCAGCAAGAAACAATCTAGTGTGGCTCTCAGTACTGCTGAAGCAGAATATATATATAGCTGTCTGCTCTGCCAGCTGTGAAGCAGTGTGGCTTCAGAAGCTATTATATGGAGTGTTTGACTTAGAAATGGATTCCACTATGATTATGTGTGACATTCAAAACTGCATCAAGATAGAAAATCTTGTATTCCACGATAAGTCAAAAACACATAGAGATCCGATACTTCTATATACGAGATATGGTGCAGAGAGGAGCTATCAAGCTTGAGTATATAAGCGCTGAGGATCAGATTGCTGATATCTTGACTAAACCTCTGTCTCGAGAAAAGTTTGAATACTTCCGAGAAAAGCTTGGTATAGTCTAGAAGGACCCTCCTCGAAAGGGGGAGTAGCATAGTATCTGATAACAAGTCTGTCTCATCAATGATGAGGTTACCTATTTACTGCACCTAGTTACTTAGAATTATTTAGATTTAGGAATCGTATATTTTTTCTTTTGATGATAGATGTATACATGCTTTTGATGTTAGATATACATACTTTTGATGATAGATGTATACATGCTTTTGATGATAGATGTATACATGTTTTTGATGATAGATGTATACATGCTTTTGATGATAGATGTATACATGTTTTTGATGATAGATGTATACATGCTTTTGATGTTAGATATACATACTTTTGATGATAGATGTATACATGCTTTTGATGATAGATGTATACATTCTTTTGATGATAGATGTTATGCATGTTTTGATGATGAGGATACATGATTGACACATGTTTTGATGAAGTTCTTGGTGAACATGTGAGGGGATTGGATCATCCCTAGACTTCAGTCTGAAAGAAGAGCCGTAGACGTATGTCTTCGAGAATGAAGTCCTTGGTGGACTTGAGGGGATTGGATCATCCCTGGACTTTAGTCCTAAAGAGAGCCGCAGACGTATATCTTCGAGAATGAAGTCCTTGGTGGACTTGAGGGGATTGGATCATCCCTGGACTTCAGTCCTAAAGAGAGCCGTAGACGTATGTCTTCGAGAATGAAGTCCTTGGTGGACTTGAGGGGATTGGATCATCCTTGGACTTCAGTCCTAAAGAGAGCCGTAGATGTATGTCTTCGAGAATGAAGTTCTTGGTGGACTTGAGGGGATTGGATCATCCCTGGACTTCAGTCCTAAAGAGAGCCGTAGACGTATGTCTTCGAGAATGAAGTCCTTGGTGGACTTGAGGGGATTGGATCATCCCTGGACTTCAGTCCTAAAGAGAGCCGTAGACATGATGTCTCCGAGAACAAAATCCTGAATGAACAGGTAAGGGGATTGGATCATCCTCGGACTTTGGTCTTGTGAATTGATCCGTAGACATGAGGTCTCCGAGAATTGAATAGGACTGGATCGTCCCTGAGCTTCGGTTCAAAAGGTACATGATAGGACTGGATCGTCCCTGGACCTCGGTTCAAAATGTACATGACAAATCCTAGAATTGTTCTAGGTTACATCCAGCATGAAACAGGGCTGGCTCTGTAGATGTGATACATCCAGCATGAAACAGGGCTGGCTCTGTAGACGTGATACATCCAGCATGAAACAGGGCTGGCTCTGTAGATGTGATACATCCAGCATGAAACAGGGCTGGCTCTGTAGATGTGATACATCCAGCATGAAACAGGGTTGGCTCTGTAGATGTGATACATCCAGCATGAAACAGGGCTGGCTCTGTAGACGTGATACATCCAACATGAAATAGGGTTGGCTCTGTAGATGTGATACATCCAGCATGAAACAGGGCTGGCTCTGTAGATGTGATACATCCAGCATGAAACAGGGTTGGCTCTGTAGATGTCACACATCCAATATGAAAGAGGACTGGCTCTGTGGCGGTAAATCCTAGATCTGATCTAGGTCACATCCAGTATGAAAAAGGACTGGCACTGTGGTTGGGATTGGATCGTCCCTAGACATGAGACTTGTCTTAAAGAGATAAGGATTGATCATCCTGGAACTTGATCTGGATTGCATCATCCATGGACCTATGTCCTAAAGAGAGCAAGATTGATCATCCTGTAATATGATCGTGTGATGACGATCCTGATCATATGATGACGATGCTGCTGATCGTGTGATGATGATGCTGATGATCGTGTGATGACGATGCTGTCGATCGTGTGATGACGATGCTGATCGTATGATGACGATGCTGCTGATCGTGTGATGACAATGCTGATGATCATGTGATGACGATGCTGATCGTGTGATGATGATGCTGTCGATCGTGTGATGACGATGCTGATCGTATGATGACGATGCTGCTAATCGTGTGATGACGATGCCGATGATCGTGTGATGACAATGTTGATGATCGTGCGATGACGATGTTGATGATCATGTGATGACGATGCTGATGATCGTGTGATGAAAATGATGATGACGATGCTGATGATCGAGTAATATCAACTCTGATGATGTTGATGTTCCAGTAACTAGTTGAGTTACTGATGATGATGAAC
The DNA here is from genome assembly GCA_027924585.1 of Larix kaempferi. Lineage (NCBI taxonomy): Eukaryota > Viridiplantae > Streptophyta > Pinopsida > Pinales > Pinaceae > Larix > Larix kaempferi. The sequence goes on from BSBM01000526.1 coordinate 8,954,446, forward strand.
TGAAGAAAGCTTCCGATGATATATAGATGTATCATGTATGATGTATGACTCATTGCTCCTGCGGATGTTGTTATAATATCCTTCTCGTTAAGGGGGAGTGTTGAATATTGTCACTTCTAAGAATATTATATTTGTATATTATTTATTCCGGAGATGTTCCATACCTCCGATGTGATTATACTATGAATATGGAGATGTTTATTCCTCCGAATTGGTTGTGGTAACTAGGGTTATTAGACCCACCATGTGGGGGTCGGCCCAGTCAGTTATAATAGGGTATTTAACCTAATGGTTGAATACGAGCCTACATGTACTTGTGTAAAATACATGTCAGTGTAGTGTATAAATAGAGGAGGTATGTTCCTCATTTGACACACACACTCACTTGAGAGAGGCGCACTTGTGGAGGAGAGGTCTGCTATGGTGGAGGAGGACATCATGTCTTTGGTTTGCATCTCTGTATATTGCTGGTCATCTATATTGAGGAAGCTTTACTGGGTTTTCTACCCCATGAGGGTTTCCCAGGATAAATCTGTGTCTCTTGTGTTTATGCTATGCTTGTTGTTTCTTCAGTGATCCTGTATATGCTATTATTGCAAAATGGAATGTAATGCTGCTATTTTCTGTCTTAGCATATTAAATTTTAACACTAATAACCCTAGTTAACACAAACCCCTGGAGGAATAAACATCTCCAGATACATGATAGGGTTACCTCGGAGGAATGAAACATCTCCGAAATAATAAAGTGCAAATATAATATTCTTTGAAGTTATAATATTCAACATGATTTTCATTTTCTCTTCTCATAGCAATGCATTGCCATCCTAATGGCTTCATCAAGACTTGGTGGATTAACAAATTCAATCCTATATTTGAAATTTTGAGATATACTTCCAAGGAAGAATTGGATCTTTACCCTCTCATCTTTGATATAGTCCACATACCTCAACAATTCCAAAAATTTATGAACATGTTCTTCCATAGATTTCTGTTCCAACTTGAGTTCATTGAATTCTTTCCTTTTGCTGTCATAATACCTACCAGAAATGTATTTTTACTTGAAATACTTCTTAAATCGCTCCTAGTTGATTCTCCTTTCACTGATCCTGTTTACTTGTATGAGGCGCTCCCACCAAATTGAAGCTCTGCCATTTAGATTGTAAATGGAAATTATGGCCTTTTCATTTCCTAAATAATCATGAATCCGGAAGTATTTCTTCATCCCAATAAGCCATGCCTCTACTTCTTGGCTAGTCTTACCATCTCTATCAAATGTTGGAGGCCTTTCCTTCCTAAATTATCCTTGTGGAATTCCTTTGGATTTCTTTCTTCCTTCAAATCTGCTAGAAGTATGCCTTGGAATTCTTTGAGGGCCTCTTGAGTCACATGAACTGCTAGAAGAAGATATTGAGGAGGGCGTGTTGTGATTTTTGCTCACATAGCTCTTTCTTGGGTTTGGAGTCCTCTTCCTAGGGTGTACTGTACTAGAGCGACTCTCTGCACCTCTTCCTTCTTTACCTACGTTACTTGGGTTGGACCCAAGGTTTACCCTCTGCTGCATATCAGTGAGGATATGCAAAATAGAAGCATTGAGCTGGTTCTATTTCTCTTGAGCCTTCATAAACCTTTCATTAAAGCTTATCATGGTTTCAACCAAATTATGAGGAGTTATTTGCTCCTTTCTCCCATTGGATTCAGTCAAATTCTGGGCCTCATTCATGGTCACCATTTTCCTTTGGATATTCCTTTCCCTTGCATACTGCTCTCTGCTACAACTATTCAAATTCTATCAGCTGCAAACATTGTGCATTATAGAGTCGTTTATTAGATATCTTAGGAATACATATAAAACATAAAACATCCATATTTAACAGAAATAGACTCATGGAATAATTCACAGTGCTATTATGCCTTCTACTTTGGCCCAAGCAGCCCCAATGCTGCAACCTTGGGATATTATACCATATGTAAAATCCCCGATCCCCTTAGTGCCCTTTAGAGTGATGGGGGAACAACTTGATAATTTTTTTTTCCAAAACTATCCACAACTTTGCACTTTTACACAGCCGAAGTAACTTAAGTCCGCAATCCACAATCTGCAAGCCTCAAGTCAGAATTCGGATGTTAGAACACCAAAATCACAATGTCAAAGAAAAGACACCTTCGACTTCTGCATTTTGCAGTGTGGGAGTCGGAAGGCCGAAACGCCAAATACACAACGTCGGAGAAAATACACCTCTGACTTCTGCATTCCGTAGTCCGGGATTCAGAAGGTTAGAACGCCAAATATACAGTGTCGAAGAAAAGACGCCTTTGACTTCCGCATTCTGCAGTGCAGGAGTCGGAAGGTCGGAACACCAATACATGGCGTTCGAAGAAAAGACACCTCCAAATTCCGCATTCTGCAGTGGAGGAGTCGGATGGTCGGAACGCCAATACAAGACGTCGAAGAACAGACGCCTTCGACTTCTGCATTTCGTAGTGCGGGAGTTGGAAGGTCGGAACGCCAATACACGACGTCGAATAAAATATGCCTCCGACTTCCGCATTCTGCAGTGTGGGAGTCGGAAAGTCGGAACGACAAATTCTTGGCTTCGTTGAATCACACCTCCGCATTCCGCGATCCGCAATCCGCACTGCGGGTTCGGGAAGTCGGAAGTCAACCATACCCCTATTACTGCCAAATTCTCAGGATGATAATGCAGTGAACGTATCCATGCACTAAGTTAATAGTCGAATCCGACTCTCATATTGGATAATAAGTAAGAATAATATATTAGATGATAGCGATAAAATATGATATGTTACAATGATGGCCCTGCCTTAAATATGGCCCGGGCATTTGATGTTGAGGAGATGCCTCATTTCATAACCTAACTTTACTTAACCTAATTATTAATTATTTAATTATTATCTTATTTTATGTTCGTAGCATTGCCACTCTCTTAGAAAGGCTTTGTCCTCAAAGCCTTATAATGTTTCTGCATCATTTTATGTGGTGTCGAAGATGACGAAACATGTCGATACGAATTGCTAAGAGTCGAACATAACTTCTGATATGTCGACGGATCAATCCATCCCAAATTGATTTGTTGTGGATTGATGGGATTCCCTACTGATGTGTCATCAGGAGATTTGATCACATTAGTACCATTATCTTTCGACATTTCCCACTTTTTCAAATATCGGGTTTTATGGTTGGGGTGTCGATAGGGAACTTTCACGATGTCCTTTTCGTTTACGAATGTCTCCTTTAGAGCATTGATCTGAGTTGGAAGTTGTATTTTCGTCTCTTGAGGATTTAAGTTTTTGTTCTGTATCTTTTCCAACTTGTTTTCTAATTGCCTGTTATCATTTTGAAACTTCTGATGTCATAAGTTGTTCCTTAAGATCTTCAGATGTCTTAAGTTGTTCCTTAAGAATCAATTCGACTTGCGATTTTCTGTCATCTTCAGATGTCTTAAGTTGTTCCTTAAGATCTTCATTATGACTCCTGATACAACTATTTTCTTCCTGCTTGTCTAGAAGTTTCCCTTCAATGTCGTCCATAGATTGTTCTATCTTCCGGCTATTTATCCACTTCTTAATTTTTGTGAGTAGTATCTTGTTATAACTTCTTAGTCTAAAAATTTCTTCAGCATTGTTGGATAATGCTTTATTACTCTTCGCGATCTCTGACTTATGTGTCTTTTTGGAGTCGTCATTTTGTTGTTGAAGAACTTTTATCTGTTGTCGACACTGGCTGACCTCTAATTCTTGACTTTCTAATTTATGTCGTAACTGCATTAGTTCTTCATCTTTGTCGCTAACGATTTTGTTCAAGCGTATTATTTATGCTTCGTAATTATTTATTTCCTTCTTTATATCTTGATTTCCTAACCTCTAATTGAATTTATTTTTGGCTTTTAATTCATCAATTTGCGCATACAATTTTTCTATATGCCTTTCCTGGTCAAATATTTTTATTTCATTGTACCTTTCTTGTAATTCAATTCTTATTTCTGAACTGTTATTTATGTCGCGCAATTCTTCATTGTCTTTTCGATAACGTTTTAATGTGGCTTCTAATTTTTCTCGCAAATCCTCTTCCATGGTTTCTGTCTTCTTCGAAGGTGGAATGATCTTCTTGACGAGCCTTCTTTGGCTTGAATTTGCTTTGTTTCTCCAAACAATTCTTATTTAAAAGAATTGTTTTTTTTTTTTTTATAATAATAATTATTATTAAAATTTAATAATAATATTAATAATATTTTTGTTTTGTTTTGAGATGGTATAGTATAATATTATTATTATATATTTTTTTAATAATAATAACTATGGTTAATTTCTAAAGATTAATGGTAAAAAATAAAAATATAATAATAATAATTGAAATTAATATTATTATATTATATATTTTTATTTTCTTATAAGGTCAGAACTATGATAATAATAATAATAATAATAATAATAATTTATTATTATATTAAAACTTTGTTTTGACCTAATTCGAATTAGGGTTTCTGGTCATTGGAGGGCATGAAAGGGTTGAAGGGTGGTGAGTTGGGTGGTGTAGTGGTGCTATTGGGAGGCAACGGCGTAGAGGAGGGAGGACGTGAAGGAGCAGGGGGAGGAGGCAGCCTGGGCGGTGCAGAAGAGGAGGGCGCGAGGAGAGGTCGTGGAGTGTGGACCAGGCAGGAGCAGGTGGAGCGTGGAGGTTGCTGGTAGTGGAAGGGTGATCCGTTGGAGCAGGGAGTTGGGTGAGTAGGGGCGGTGGTGAAATGTCATAGGGAGGGATGGCGTGAGCAGAGCAGGTGTGGAGGAGGACAGGGGTAGGTCGACGGTTGAGCTGGCACCAGCGGGTAGTAGGGGACACGATGGAGCGGGAGTGGAGGCTGGATGTGGAGGGGCGTGTTTGCAGAAAGGCAGCGTGGAAGAGGCAGGCTGGAGGGCACGGAGTTAGCAGGGGGGCTGGACGGAAGGTTGGGTGGCGACTGCACGGGAGAGGACGCGCATACGAAATGTGGATGTGTGCAGTGGGAGAGGCTCTGCAAGGCAAGTGGCAAGGTGAGAATTTCGTGGAGATAAGAAGAATTACGGGAGTGAGTGGAATGGTGGAATGAGGAGCCGAATCCGAGCTCGCTGGAGGAGTTGATGAGCCGAGTTTGAGCTCAGAGTGCAGGAGCGAATCCGCTCTGATACCAAATGCAGTGAACGTATTTGTTCACTAAGTTAATAGTCGAATCCGACTCTCATATTGGATAATAAGTAAGAATAATATATTAGATGATAGGGATAAAATATGATATGTTATAATGATGGCCTTGCCTTAAATATGGCTCGGGCATTTGATGTTGAGGAGACGCCTCATTTCATAACCTAACTTTAGTTAACCTAATTATTAATTATTTAATTATTATCTTATTTTATGTTCGTAGCAGATAACTTCCTCATCCTAAGTCCATTTTTGTTAAACTTGGTATTGTTGGAAATATCTCGGCGAGATCTATGCAATGGTGTGATCCTATGCCATGTGAAAATCCTCACAACAGATCTAAGAGATGATGTATAACTCATAAGAGTAATTATGATTAAGAAGGAAAATAGAAGAAGAGTGAACAATACAGTATAATGAGCAATAGAATAATATGGTATAGTAGAACTCAGATAGAAGCAATAATACTTCACACACACTAGTTAATTAATCACAATATGGACAAATAAATAGTACAATGCATGAGGAATTCAAATGCCTAAGGTGGCAATTCGAATTAGCCTTCATGGAGTGATCAAAGGATCACTGGAGTGTCATCGGAGCACAACTAGTATCATCGGAGCACAACTAGAAGTCATCATCATCATCAGTGGAGTCATCAATGCTCAAGTAACTGTCAACCATCAGTCAAACCAAGTCTGGTAGGTGTAATTGAGTGTAACTCAATGTAACTGAGTATAAACTGAAGACAACTGGACTGGTAGGTGAAGAAGGGCGCATTTAGCAACTGGAGGGCTAAAACTGATCAGTGAGAAGCTCTCGGGGGCTGGCTAACTGAGGGCTAGGTGCTGGACTAATGACTGGAATGCATGCAAACCCTAATGATGCATGCAAAACCTAAAAGTAAATGCATGACTGAAAATGTAAATGATCAAAATACTGGTGGGACTAGGATGGAGTATAGGAATATCCTAACATGCCAAACCTGGTAACTTTGACCTTGCCACTCTTCCAACCAAAATGCTGCCCCAAAATCCATCAATGCCTCTTTACCCCACTTTCAAGATCCCTGGGATCACCCTGTCATGGCCCCTCCCTTCATTTGACCCACATATGGGGCATGAACACAACAGGGGGATGTCTAATTCAATCCCTAAGCCCATATGATGAAATACAAACCTTCTAAGGAGGTGTGCACTGCATAGTAAACATACATAGTGGAATTAAATCTGGTTAATACATCTACAACATGCAAGAATAACAACATATTAACACAAGAAAAATGATGAAAAAACAACAAATGAAACAGCCTCATGTTCAGGATTATACATAGAATTCCTGCCGATTAATTCCATGTGATCATTTCATTCAAATTGACTTGAAATAACAAATAAAAACAACATAGGAAGTAGCATCATTAGGACCACAGAGAGTACTCGTATTCTAGGATGAAACTGTCCAAGAAATTGGCTATGTGAGAGAAACGTTCCACCCAACCATAGGTATCTGTCCAACCTATATTGTTTTAGCTGAGAGACCACCCCTGAGCTGGGTTGTGTATCCACTAAAGAGGAACTAAACAAGCTCACTCACAGCCATGGCTTCACACAAAAAAATGTGCTAAGCCAACACTCAGTTGGGTTTATCAAGCATGTAAAAGACAATGGAGGAGGATGCTAAGCCAATAAGCTTAACCCCAGAGCTACATGCCTATCAATTCAAACTCAAACAACCTTGGCACCCACAATAACTACCACACCCAACACAAGGAAGGTCCCCTTCTCTACTGCACAGTCCCTCAAGCACCCCTTCCCTCCAGTTCTCTTCAGGGTGGGAATAGAAAGGTCCAAGCTGCTGATTCCTTGAGACTCAAGCCTTCATTGGGTTTATCAAGCAATTCCACCTTCTGTTATATTTCTTCCCTGTCATTCCCACTTGGATTTTCTCAATTTCTAAGGCCAAAGCGACTTTGCCCCGCAATTGAATTCTCGGCTATCAAATCAGGGTTTTCTCACGGGTTTCTGAGCATCTCACACATTGAAAATTCACCCTAAGTTCTAGGCCGACGGATCCCCTATTGGATTTAACTTCCCACACGAATTTCTGGGGGAATTCAACACTCGAAATCGTGGTATTTCTCAGAATCACGATTTTCCTTTTTTTCCTTCACCGCTGGGCTTGGTATTTCTTGAAAACTCCCCGTGCTAGTCAATCCTCCAATGGGGATGAGGAAATATGAACTTCCAGGAGGAATAGTAGCTTGTGGATCAAGGAAAATAGAGCCCCATACCCTTCCATCCAAAATTTCCAGGGCTACCCATACTCCATCGACCTCATGAACAATTTTCTTCAACCAATTCCTTACAACAGAATTAAATGTCAGCAAGGAAGGTCAAATGGGTTCTCAGGATGACATTTGGCAGCATATGGTTCAATCTCACAACCCCCTCACCTCTCCCTAGGGGATACACATGGCCCCCTCTTATTAGTTGCCTCCATAGCCATTTTTTTTTTGGTATTTTTATTGCAATATTAATATTTACATCATTTACAATGTCCCATGGCTTAATAGCACATGGATTACATAATATCAAATAATTGCCTTCTACATAAAATCAAGCATCCATTAGCGGGGCCTTGGCCTTGAGATCCACACTAGGAAAACATACATTGCATGTATACAATATTTACATTGAAAGCCAATATGTCCAAAGGGTTAAAATGGGGGTATTATAATTGACCAAGTTAAGAATGACCCAAATGACTACTAAATTACAACATTTTAAATGGAAAATAATTAGGCTCCACGACCAACACATATCCCTCCTATTTAAAAAGGATTTTTCCTCAAAGCTTGTAATTAAGGGTGTTTCTTCATGAATTTCTCTTTTTCCCATGTAGATTCTTTTGGAGGCATATTCTTCCACTTGATTAGGTGCACCATAATGGTTTTTTTCCGAAGAGATAAACAATGTCTCTCAATAACTTTTACTGGTTCAAGAATCAATTTCCCTTCTTCATCTAATTAGGGAAGTTCCATTTGCACTAGTGGCATAGTTTGTACAAGAACCTTTTTAAGTAAAGATACACTAAAAAACTTATGAATGCAAGAAGAAGTCAAACCTAACTCATAGGTCACTTCTCCAATCTTTCAAATAATCTTGTAGGGTCAATAAAATTTTGGAGCTAATTTCTAATTCTTATTTTGTTTGAGAGTAGATTGGTTATAAGATTGTAGTTTCAAAAATACTCAATCACCTTCCTCAAATTTTCTTTCACTTCGATCTAGATCTACTTTTTGCTTCATCCTATTTTGGGCGATTTGAAGGTTTTCTTTAAGGATTTGCAAAGTTTCTTTATCCTTTTCCATATGTGCATCTACTACCTATGCTCTGGAATGGTCCTGCAAAAGAGATGTGATAGTAGGAGTTGGATAACCATAAAGAGATTCAAATGGAAAATATTAGTAGATGTGTGATATGTGGTATTATACTACCATTTTACTAAAGGAATCCACTTAACCCATTGAAATTGCTTGTCTGAAGAATAGCAATGAAGATAACCCTCCAAAAATTTGTTAACAATTTTTGTTTGGCCATATGTTTGTATATGATATGTTGAACTCATAGTGACTGTTGTTCCCATTATATTCCATAACTCTTTCCAAAATTTCTTGTGAATTATGGATCTCTGTCACTAACAATTTCTTTAGGGATTCCATGAAGTCTATGACTTTCCTTCATGACATTCACCACTTGGCTTGTAGTATATGTACTTTGAATTCCAAAAAAATGTGAATATTTTCTGAGTCTATCCATGACCACAAAAATGGCGTCCTTACCTTGTGATTTTGGCTAACCTGTAATGAATCCCATTGATATATCTTCCCATATTTGAGTATGTATGTGTAAAGGTTAAGTAACTCTAGAGGATTAACTGTCTCTCTTTTATTTATTTGGCACACACGACATTCGCTTACAAATTTTTGAATATATTTCTTAATTTATTCCCTAAAAAAGTCTTTTTTGATCCATTAATATGTTTTAAGTAACCATGAATGTCTTCCCATTGGAGAGTTATGATACTCATTTAATATTTATTCTTTCAACTTTGATAGAGGGCATAAAAATATTCTACTTTTTAACCAAATAATATATCTCTTCCACTCCCACTATTCCATAGAGCTCTTCCCTTCTTTTAGACATTGTATTTTATCTCTAGTACTATTGTCTTCTTTCCATTCACAGAGAGATTCTTCCAACCACACAAGAATTGAAGAATTCATGGAATATAAGTTGGAGGATTCTTCTCTTTTGGAAAGGGTGTTTGCTACCACATTTTCCTTCCCCTTTTTTTATATTATTTAAAAATCAAACCTTTGCATTTTTTATACCCATTTTTGTTGCTCTTATAATAAAACTCTTTGTTCCAAATGGTACTTTAGGCTATCATGGACTGTCTTGACTTTAAAATACCTCCCAATGAGATATTGCCGCCATTTTTTTACTGCATGAAAAAATGTTTCCATTTCTTTTTCATATGTAGATTTCACCATGTCTTTTCCATTCAATTGTTTACTTTCAAAAGCCAATGGCCTCCCTTCTTGCATCAATATTGCTTCCATTTCTTGTCCAGATGCATCACATTCGATTATAAATGTCTTACTAAAATTACTTGTTGCTAATACTAGCGTAGAAGACATAACATATTTTAGGAGTGAGAATTCCAATGTATCCTCTTCATTCCATACAAATGAATTTTCCTTCGAGAGAGGTGAGTGGGCATGCAATGCATGCATAATTCTTAACAAATTTCCTATAATATTATGTAAGTCCCAAAAATCCTCTAAGACTCTTGATTTTCTTCGGAATAGGCCATTTTGTGATGGATTGAATATTTGGAGGATCCACATTTACCCCTTCTTGTGAAACAATATGACCCCAATACTCTTTTTCCTGTTTCACAAAAGAACATTTGGACCTTTTTACATACAATTGTTTGTTCTCAATAATTTGTTGGCATTGAGACACATGTTTAATGTGTTCTTCCCACAATTTTCTATAAATAAGTATACCATCAAAGAAAACCAACAAAAACATTCTATGATGAGGTTGAATTTTTTTGTTCATAAGGATTTCAAAAGTAGGAGAAATGGTTAATCTAAAAGTCATGACCAAGAAATATTGGTTCTCTTCATGTGTTCTAAAATTTGTTTTGGTAATGTCTTCTTCTGTTAATCTAATTTGATGGTATCTTGATTTGAGATCTAACTTCATGAAATAAGCCACTCCATAAACCTCATCTAATATCACATCAATATTTGGAATGGGGAATTTATCCTTGATGGTGATTTTTTTTATATCTATGTAATCTTGATACATCCTTCATGAATTATATTTTATTCTCACAATCAAAATTGGCATTGAAAAGGAACTCTTTCTTTGTTGAATAATACATGCTTCTAGCATGTCTTGTACCATTTTCTCAATCTCCCCTTTTTATTGATGTGGATATCTATAAGGCATTTTATTAGGAGAATTACTTCTTAGAATGCATTCAATTTGATGTTCATGATATCTAGATTCTTTAGGAATACCTTAGAAGAGTCTATGATGCTTCTCCAAGGTACCAAGTCATTTGGAATGTTTCCATTTTCATGCTTCACTTCCATAGAATAAATTCTAGCATTAAATCCAATACAACTTTTTTTAGGAGTTTTTCCATTCTACAAGAGCTAATGATTTGAGAGGGTGTAGATTTTAACCCTTTTAGTTCATATTGAATTTTTCCTATTCAAATCTCATGAATAATTCAATATATAGTTTGTAGAAATTGTACCTAAGGTTCTTAACCATTGAATCCATATAACAACATCTAATATTCCAATGGGAATAGAATACATGGGGCTTGATAGATTATAGTATCCCATACTAAGTTTAATGTTACCCCCCTTTGTCAATGAATATTTGGAAGTTTGTCACTGGATAAACAAAAGTTGAGGTGCTTTCTTATTTTATTATCAATGAAGTTATGTGTACTACCTTAATCGATTAACACTCCAATCCTTTGGTTCTTAATGTATCTTGCAATATTGAGGTCTTGCGGTGATGACACACCTATCAGTGCATGAACTAATATTTTACACCTACTGTTATGCAAATTTCTATATATTTTCCATGCTCTTGTTGGTTCAGAAATTCTTCCTTACTATTTGTGTGGATGCCTCTATTTCCCCCTCCTCATTATTCTCTAAAGTGAACAAATTTGTTTCTTGAGATTTATTCCCTTTTGACCATTTTCTATTCCAACCAAAACATAGTCCTCTTTCTCTTCTTCCATCCAATTTATTTTATGATATTCAAGTAGGTTGAAATAGGGTTTCCCTTTAAGGAAAATTATATATTTTCTTCCTACATATTTTCTACCGATAGACTTGTGGGTAAACATTTTCTTGTCTTGAATATGGTGATCATATTGCATAGATTTCATAGCATTTTCAAGATGTCTTAAGCAAATCTCATGTTTAATGTCTTCTTTTAATCTACCCATGTAAGATTCTAACAGATGTTGGTCAATTATTTTGTCTATCCTTGTGGACAATACTTGAAATTCTCAATTATAACATTCAACATCACTTACGTGGTTGATTCTTGTCAATTGGGTAAAGTAATCCTGTTCCCAAACTTTACCATTTCGAGATTCTAGGTTTCTTGTAAATAGACCCCAAGTATAATGATAAGAGGGAGGATTCCTTTTAACTACCCATTGATACCATTGATAGTGTTTTCTCTCAAAATACAATGTAGCTAAGGAAATCCTTTTCTTGTCATCCATAATATTATGAAATTCAAATAGTTTCTCTATTTGGTTCACTTGTGTAAACATATGTGTTCCATTAAAATTTCTTCTGAAAAATTTCCTCATTCCTAAGTTGAACCCATGATGATGTGGATTATGAAGTGCTGATTGATCAAGTGTTGGGGAATCAAAACTCTTGTTCTCTATTTTTTTTTTCAATTTTCTCAACATGTAACTGGGATGAGTCCCTCTTATTCTCCGTATCCTCTTCCCGAGGAGATGAATTATGAGTAAAGAGATGTTTCATCCCATTCATTATCCCCCCCCTTCATATCTTTGATATTGTTAGAGTAAATAACCCTCCTAGAGATAATGTTGATGAGTCTAATGGGACAAAAAAACATTCAAATCCACTTCCCGAGCCACCCATGAGACCAATCCCTAGATTTGGGGGCTCCTTCCTTGGTTTGAGGGTGCATTCCCTGATTTGGGGGCTCCTTCCTTGGTTTGAGGGTGCATTCCCTGATTTGGGGGAGTTTTTATCCTTGATTTAAGGAAGTATAACTCAATTAGACTTATGTTGTCTCACCACCTAAGTCCTAACTGACACCTAACTACCTCAAACATTCATTAGCACCCTAGTTTATTTTAGTTCAGTGCATGCCAATTTAGTTTAGTTCAATTCAGTGCATTTAAGTTAAGTCAAGTTAAGTTAAGTTAAGTTCAGTTCAATTCAGTTCAATTCAGTTTAATTTATTTTAGTTTAGTTTAGTTCAATTTAGTTTAGTTCAACTCAATGTAGGAGAGATTGCATGAATAATGTAACGAACATAAAATAAGATAATAATTAAATAATTAATAATTAGGTTAACTAAAGTTAGGTTATGAAATGAGGCGTTTCCTCAACATCAAATGCCCGAGCCATATTTAAGGTAGGGCCATCATTGTAACATATCATATTTGATCTATTCAATATTATTATATCCATTATTCATGGCTTATTTAGTTTACCAGGTCTTTTGGTAACTTGATTGTATGAAGGAATAATTATTCGCTTCATTTGGTATCAAAGCCCCTTCCTCGGGCATCCAATTCAGGTTTTTAACCATCCAAGTAGAGTTTCTCTACACCATTGGTCCTTGCCAAGAAGACATGCCCTTGGCCTCTCGTCCACCTATTCTTCTCCCTCGCTACATTCCATTCAATGCTGCTACACACCAACTTCAACCTCACTCTCCCTCCAAATCGTGCGTGCACCAGTCAAACCAGTTCTCCTCGGCTCTTGCTCCATCATCCTTTACCCCTCCACACCACAACACCACTTCTTTGCACCGTAAGCCACTCCCATACTCCATCTACATCGTCCTCTTCATTTCCCTACATCCTCATAATTCCTCTGCATCCCACAACCTCCTCTCCATACCTGCATTTCATCCTCTCCGACTGCCTCACATTTCCATCCACCCTTCCTTGTCCCTGCGCTACCTCTACAACCACTCCCTGCACCTCATTCTCCACTTTGCAACCCCCGTGCACTCCTACGCCCTCCCATACTCCTGCACCTGGGCCTCCCCATTCACCCTCGTCCTGACCCCATCTCATGCGCCACCCTTGCTGTGCACCCCACAGTCCGTGCTAGCCTCCCTCCCTCCCTCCCTCTCCATACCTGCATTTCATCCTCTCCGACTGCCTCCCATTTCCATCCACCCTTCCTTGTCCCTGCGCTACCTCTACAACCACTCCCTGCACCTCATTCTCCACTTTGCAGCCCCCATGCACTCCTACGCCCTCCCATACTCCTACACCTGGGCCTCCCCATTCACCCTCGTCCTGACCCCATCTCATGCGCCACCCTTGCTGTGCACCCCACAGTCCGTGCTAGCCTCCCTCCCTCCCTCCCTCCCTCTCGGTTGTGGTCACCTCCTCCACATTCTCCTGTGCACCTCCTTGCTCACTCGACCTCCCATTCCAGTGCCTGCAATCGCCTGCCTACGACGCATTGTTCCACCCTGCGCCCCATCCACGTCCACGTCGTGCCTCAGCTCCGCCATCTCCAACACTCCACCATTTCCACTGCTCTGCGTACCCTCCTCTCCACCATCCACTACTCCTATTTACCTTGCTCTCCCATCTATGTTCACCTCCTTCTCCTTCATCGAAACACTCATTTTTTTATTTTTTGAAATTAAATATTAAACATTATAATATTATTATATTGTTTAAATATTTTAATTTTTGAAAAAAATATATATATTAAACTATATATATAGTTTATGACAACATTAATAATAATATTATTAATTAAATAATTAATAATTATTATTATTAGTGCTTTCATAAACTATATATATAGTTTAATATATATATATATTATTTGAAAGCATTAATAATTAAATGATTATACTTATTATTGTTGTGATATTGATAAAGGGGGGTATTGATAAGTTTGTCACTGGGTATATACAGTTTAATAGTTTAATGCTTTCAAATAACTGAGGTTATTTGCTCTAAGTTAAGCTTGACCAGTCCTTTAGCATGGCATGGGTAATTCGAATTGTATTCTAACCTAACTTGATTTGCCTCTCTATATATTGTGAGCTTCTCCATTCATTCAAGTACTCTGATAATACAATCACTGTCTCTTCTTCTCTTCAAAATTAATGTGTAATGATTCATATATATTATTGCACAACTGTTCATGCTTGAATTAATCACCATATCTTGTTATATTTTGCACCTAGATCTATGAATGATCAAATCTTATAGATATTACTATCCCTCTTTAGTTTTATTTGTTTTTTTTGTCTAACAATTAAACATGTGTCATTGACCTCTCACTCAATTCTTGAACTTTGTCCTCCAAATTGGATATCCAATTAAACATTTCTTCATTTTCTTCATGTGTCATGGTTGATCCTTTTGGAGTTTTTAGTGGTGTATTATTTTTTTTGTAACACCTTTCCATGTAAGCTTAAAAAAATATTTAGCCGTAATTTTCCCTAAAAAAAAAAAAACTTTATCACACCTTTTGAATCACCTAGAACATATATTTCAATGAAAAGTTATGCAAGTTTCAAGTTAACATACCTTTAAAAAACTTGGTTTGTATGGTGTCTTTCTGGATGACCCTTATCATGATTTATTTTTGAAAATCGCCCCCCCACCCCCCCATCCCCCTGAGCCTGGAATTTTGGCCTATAGTAGCTTGATCTGTCTTCTCTCTACTCCTATAGGTTTGACCAAATTCTGATGTTCCAGGATAATTCTATGGTAGCTTTCTCAAAACTTGTTATTCTTATCCCTTTCAAGAGAGATAACTTGTATGAACTTCCACATGTCCAATTTTTATGATCTGGTTCTGAATTTTTAACCATTAAAACTATGTTCTATCATACATTCAATATAATAGGTGGCACTCAATTTGAAGTTCTAAATATTCATCTATAGAAGTTTTACCTAGATCAATTGTTTGAGATTTTTTGGACTAGTCAAAATCCCTAACTTGCACAAACTATAACTACAAACTTATAATGAACTAGGACCTAAATTTTTTACTATAGGTATTCAATATGTATCATGAGGCTCTTCAAAATTTATCTATCTAAAACATACTTGAAAAATATTTATAGTGAAAATGGTTATGATACCAAATGTTATGCCCCAAATCCTCCAAATAGCATTAAATTATATGAGAGAGTAACCCAACACCTTGAGAATGAAATAAAGAGATGAATAAGAAGCCTCTTCAAGGGGGAAGCCTCCTTTTACAATGTATTAGATTCACAAATGAATCTCCTTTATTATAAATAGGAGATGAAGTGATCATAATGCAACCCACTACTAAGTCGACCTAACCATAACTAATATACTAATAATGAATTATGGTGAGGACCTTAACATTAGGTTCACTTAGTCTATGATACACACTTTACACTAGGTACCATGATCAGAATAGGGTTAAGTTCCCAAATGTTTCCCAAAGAGTTATTTCCAAGGAAAAACATATGGACCATGATAAAAAATAGAAGAAGATGATCTAGTATATCTAGAACACCAATAAAAATACAACAAGTATTCTAACAAGTATGGACCAAGTAGGGTGATCCTCCTTGGATATAAATAGCTCATGCAATCCTCAAATATATCCCAATTAATGTACCCTGTTCCATCCTTGGAACATGGCATGTAAATAACACAACCTCTACATGAAACTAGAACAAGTGGAACACCCTCCTTTTAAACCTATAAATAACTCAAGGATTTTGCAAGAATAGACCAAGTGGTATGGTATCCTCCTCAAGAAGAGACAAAATGCATGGAGAAAAAGTCAAACTCCATCTAGGTGCATTTTCTAATGCTTTGAATAGAACACTGCTTGACACATGAGCCAAGTTGGAATGATTATATAAAATTGCTATAGTAAAAGTTTCCAATTTTCTTTATATTTCCCTTTTTACTAATATATATTTTCATAATATTTTCATTAATTGTTTTATGATATTTGAGATGGGTTCCAAACTCATTGGAACTCATATAAAGAAAATAGAATTTCACACTTGTTAGGATATTTAGACACTTAGGATTTAGTTAATATCAACTTGTTATACTATATCCGTTAGGTAAAGTGATGTGCTTCTTTAGTATGCATTAGTATGCATTTGTACATATGTAATCAAACGATCATGATATGTTCCTAACATAGAGTGATACGACCATTGATCCATGGCTTAACACCCGATTGGTCCATGATCTGTATTTAAAGAGCATGGAGGTTAATTTTCTAGTTGATCGATTATGAGGAAGCTCATTTGTAACATTCTTTCTCTTGATAATAATATTGCTTCAAGTAGATATTTGGCTAGGGTCGTGGAGTGTTTCCCTCTTCGAGGGTTTAAACCAAGTAAAATCATTGGTGTGTTGATATATGATCTATTTATGTGATTGGATACCCAAGGTGTTCGATATCTTGTAAGTCTCTTGTGTTAGTCGAACGACACTCCATTTAGAATTCAATAGAGTTAATAGTTTTCAATATTCCGACACACTAAAATGGAGTGAAGTGAAGCATGAGTCAACTCCTAGTCAAGTTTGTTTCCAAGACAAACAAATCTGAAAATAAAATGTAGACATCCATGCAACAAAAGTTAACTTAGCTAAACTAAAGTAAACTAGAAATCAATTGTATGATGCCTAAACTGGAAACATCAACCCATAATAGGGCCCACTCCTCTTTAAAAACAAAATACCATGTGAGGCCCATCATAGAAGGCTCTAGAACCTCCTCAACAATGCACCCTTGTTCTCTTGGTTCATTTTTGTTGGTCACCAATCCAATAAATTTAGGACACAAGGTAGACCCTTGCAGGTGACATGTGGCATGCATATGGCAATAGATAATTTTGTCTAGAAGTGATCTCTCAGTTTGGCGTGCAATTCATAAACATGGTCAAAGTCTCTACAATTTAACATCAATTATGATACACATGGTCAATATCACAGCAATAATAAGTATAATCTCATGGTGATCCTTGCATCTAGAGGCTTCTAGAAGATGCAAAAACCTTAATTTTGACAAAGAAATCAAAGTTTTGGGAATGACTTGAATTTTACCAAAATGTTATCCAAAAACATGATCATCTCCCTATGTGAAGAAATTATATTTTTAGACCAAGGTTTGAATCTAATAATACAATCATCTCCATGAGTGGACAAATTCTAGTTTTAGACCAAGGTTTGACCAGCTTTGACTAGCTTTGACCAAGACCTTAACCACCTCAGAATGGCACCAAAACAGAACCAAATGAATTTCTGCCAAAAGGGTATCCAAATCTACAATTAGAGTTCACGGAAGATACAAAAAATCTAAAAATTGAAATTTGTTAAGATTGTGAATCTTGAAAATCTAAAAATGCCTTTTTTGATAAGTATCAATTGGGTGGGTAAAACTGAAATCAATTACTGAAAAGAAAAAAAATTGTAAAAATATAAAATTCCTAAATCTATCAATATCCATAATTTAAATGTTCCCATCTAAATGTCTTCATCCTCCCATGCATACTCCAAAAAATTTATGTCAATTGCATGTATGGGGCAACCTGCTAAAAATAGATTTGGAGGAACTTGATGAAAATAACACTTAATATGTTGAAAGACTCTCCATTTGTGTACTGCAACTAACATGATATGTCATTTACATGTATACGTTGTGAACCCCTTGCCAAGACTTTGTCCAATCCTTAACCATTAAGCAATAAAATATATGCGACCTATCCTTTTATTTTAGCACATGAACCATTTTTCAATGGTGAACTCTTTAATGTTGAGTTCACCTCATAATGTGTGCATGGATTATCTATGCCAAACTGAAAGAATTGGATTTTGGAGTAATTCATTATTAAGATATTCAAAATATGCAAACATTTCAAAATAATTTATTCTTTTAAGAGGGATACTTTACTTCCCTTACTAAGTGCGGAGTGTTCATTTTTATTTATGTCTAAGGCACACTATTTCTATTAAGCCATTCAATATTGTGTGCATGGATTATCTATGCCAAACTGAAAGAATTGAATTTTGGAGTAATCCATTATTAAGACATCATTATTAAGACATCCAAAATATGCAAACATTTCAAAATAATTTATTCTTTTAAGAGGGATACTTTACTTCCCTTACTAAGTGTGAGTGCTCATTTTTTATTTATGTCTAAGGCACACTATTTCTATTAAGTCATTCAATGTATATTGTTTAGTATCCATCCCAAGAAACGCATTAGTCACAGTAAACCCTATGTAGAAATGAGGTGGATAAAATAATGACTAGCACATCTTCATCACTACATTCTCTTTATTATTCTTCACAAGTGTCGATCTTAAAAATCCTAGAATGCTTTAGTTCTATTGGAGAAAAATGTTTTTAATTCACGGTGTTGAAACAATGAAAAATTGTTAAGTTGGTTGAACGTAGGAAAACATATTTATTTCTTTTTAATTTTTTTTTAATGCAATTTCATATAGTTCTAAGATCATTACCAAACATTCTAAAATGGAGTTTCACATTTAATTTTTAATGTTCAAATTTAAGTTAATAAAAGTAAAATATAAGATTAAATATATATCTAAAAAAATCCTAACTTGGTCAAGTAAGTTGATTTTCCATGTTGATTATACTCAAGTTGATCACACCTAATTACACTATACTCAAGTCAAATTCACTCAAGTTGACCACACCCAAGTTAATTTGAAAATTCATGAAAACACCTTTAACAAGCTTATCTTTATTTATGCTCCTCCTCCAACATTTTATCATCATTATCTCTTATCTCTTCTAGTGTTTCATTGTTCATGTCAAACATATGTTTCAAAGTTATCAAACTTTTTCTCTTAAGGCTTTTATCAAGGTTTGGTTGATGGAGTGGCATCACATAGAAATTGAATCAAAGATATAAATAATTAGGGTTTTGTAGCTAGGAGAGGGTTTGAAAATTGTATATTGAAAGAAACACATTATAACAAGAAACATCATAGTCTAGAAACATAGCAACAACTACAATGTATTGATTTTCATACATATCTTCATAATTTGAGGGCACATTTTGTTATTTATACTAAAGGGGTCCTTTATCCTACCACTATGCAATACAACATACATATTTAAAATATCCCTAAGTATTTATTTCTCATAATTTCTACATATAATGCTTGACATTACCTAATCATAGCTCAGTCAAGTACATATACTAGCTAATTCATTGCAAGTTAGTGAGGAGACTCCTTTTTAACAATGTGAATCATCTAGTTTCAAAGCGACAAACAAAACATATCATCATACTAGATTCAAAGTATTGAAAAACTTCTCCTAAAATCGGTGCATATCCTCAGTCCACTACCCTTTTGAATTTTACTATATCAACCTAGAGCTAGGTTTGGGTTTAATTTTTCAAGCACATAAATGATATATTCGATACCTATTGATCATTCTTCTAAGTTCAAATTTTTGATAGATTTACTCTATAAGTGTCCATTCCTTCAAGCCAATTTCTACAAAAAAAACTCAACTTGCTTATCTTTTCTCATCAATTTAATTTATTTTGAAGGTTTCAAAAAGTTATTGATTTAAGTTTAATTGATGGTTTTGATTGTGAGTTTAGTGTCAAATTAATCATGTGGTCAAGGGAGGTTTATTCCTACTACACCATATTGTGGGAAACTTGCCAATTTCTGACAAAGCTTTGTAATCAAAACAACACGATTCTTACCATCTACTTATGAAAATGATAACATTCTCCTTAAGAGATCATATTACATAAGTTAACATATATCCACCATATCTCTTAACATATATCGTTCCTATTATAATAAAAAACACATATGTTTTTTACATTGTTTCAAATTTAAAAACATTCATAAAAAAAATTAGACATCATAATTTTTTGGAAGAGTTTGTAGAATATCACTAGGTAGCGATGGTTGATACAAGATGCCCCACTTTAGAAAAAAATTCTCAATCACAATGGAAGCACATATCTTCTTTCCATCAAATTGTCAATAGGTACTCTCTTCCCTCTAAGACCCACCACACTGTGTCAAGTGGCCAATATGAGTGATGAGAAACATTATGGAAGATGACCCAAAAGCGCGCGCATGCGCGCGCACACACACACACACACACACGCACACTATTAAAAGAGGGAAAGAGGAGATTGGAGTTTCCACTTGGGTTTAGTGCCAAAGAAAGAAATATCGGTGTAAGATAAAGGAGGATGAAAATAAGAGGGTAATCCACTCGATTAATTAAGACCTTAAGATCTTGTTAATTATAATCTAGGGTTTCAAGTGATTAGGGCAATTTGATTAGGTTTTATATTAGTTTTAGTAGAAAATTAGTAAAGGAAATTAGTCCAACTAACTAGGGTTAATTAATTGACAATTCCTTTAATGAACTAGAAAAACTATTACTAGAAACAAAAAGAGAAGAAGGAATAGAATCATTTGGAATTTTCTATTGTCTTTGATGAATCTCCCTATCCTAAAGCAAAACTTGTTATAGTATGAATTGGCACTTCTCCATTCATGACGATAGTCCAAAAGACGACATTGTAAAATGTTGACTTGCTTATCACACAAAAGGACATTTATGGATGGAAGATATTTGATTTGGATCCAATTGGCATGGCCCTAATCATTGGACTTGATCTTCAGTCTTTTCCCAAAAAGTTGTAAAAGATCAAAATCGCTTCAAAAGATCAATCAACCCGCGATTTAATCACTTGTTCCCTATATATTGCTAGCATTTTCAATAAAAAGTTGAAATCGCCTTCTGCTGCATGATTTCCTAATCAATCTCTATTGGTGATTTGAAAGTGTTTCCTCCTTAAAAATATAAAAAAAAATAAAAATTTGAAAAAGGAGGAGTTAGGGTGGTTCTAGTAACTTCTCCCTAGTTTACAACTTCCTCTTACCCAATGGCATCTGTCTTCACCAAATATAAAAGAAAGAGAGTTAGGCCATTTTGGGGAAGCTTTTTCAAAACAAGGTTATGCTGGAGAATTTTGTCATCATTTATTCCCATTTCCTTGCCTATTGTTGATCAACATTTCATCCTATAGTCTTATATGCTGAGATTGTTTCTCTCAAGCATTCTCGACCTTGTATGTGTTAAGGTTAACCTTGACTCGGGAATGAGTCAAATGGTTTAGGTCTCAACACATGGTTTTGTGCCCATGGTATTTGGTTTCCCATGGTGTTAGCCCAAGGTATTGCATGTAATGAATCCTATAAAGGGATTGGCATACTCCGTTGTAGTGTGGCCTAGAGGTGAGCGGGTGAGCTCACTTGGACTGGTTGGCCGATTTTGGACAAGGATAATGAAGCTTCATTGTTGATCGTTTTTCTAGGGTAAATGTCTTGTGTTGAATGTCGTTATGGTTATGATTGTTATTATCGTTCTCTCATTATATGTGTATTCTTGTTTAAATATCAATAATTGGTTTCAAAGCATGTGGTTGGTGATCCTTGAGGATGGATTTTTTGTACCTGATATTTAATTAATATGTTGCGGGGTGCATGATCTGTGGTACCTAACACCCACCATTTTTTTGTTTCTTGGTTATAATGTGATTTCCCTGGGTGCTTAGAAGCATGAAAAAAAACATTATATCCCTCTTATGTGCAAAGAAGGGATGTGGCATCAAGTTGTGGAATGAACCATTGGGATAGGTACGAGGGTGGCAGGTGTACTTATATCCTAGATTGATGTGGAATTGGATAGGTTTATCCTTCGATTTAGGGAGGAGTGTGAGATGGTTTAATCTCGTTTTTGGGACCAAGGTTGATGAACCATGTAGTTGAAGAGAATTCCTACAAAACTGGCGATTACAGTGGCTAAGGACCCATGCAATATGGAAGATGGATTCTTTATGTATGGATGTCAATGACAAGTTTGTATGAAGGTACAAAAGGAGGCATGGCAGATGACGAGCATGAAAAAGGGAGAGGATGTATCAACGGATGATGATGGTAAAGTCACCATGAGACACATGAACACAAAAAAATTATTATAATGGAATTGAAAAGTGTATTACATGTAAATGGGCATATAGATGTAAGAACTGGTTAGGCATGCATACCCCTAGCAACTCACTAGTAAATTCTAGGTAGACTTAGATGATAGGGGGGCATGTGGATATTCCTCGGTTAAAACTTTGAGGGGAGTTGGTAATTTACTCCAAGTCAAGTTTAAAGGGGGGAGTGTTAAGGTTAACCTTGATTCAAGAACGAGTCAAATGGTTTAGGTCTCAGCACGTGGTTTTGGGCCCATGGTATTGGCCCAAGGTATTGCATGTAATGAATCCTATAAAGGGATTGGCATACTCCATTGTAATGTGGTTGAAAAAGAAAAAAATTCGTTTCTTAAAGAAATAAACAATCTAAATAAGATAGGGAACAATAATCCATTAATGGATAAATAATATAATGTATAAATGATAAGTAGATATGAGATATGATTAAAAAGTTATGCTAGTGTCGTACATATAGAATTGACAAAGACACCTTATGGTGACCATTCAAAAATGAATGTGTCCCTTCATATTTAATAATTATTTATCAATATAATTATTTATGTTTATTTATTATTATTTATTATATTATATTTTGTATGTTACATTGCCTCTCCCTTAGAAATGATTTGTCCTCAAAGCATAATTATGGAAGACTTTATCTCTTGTTTTTACTTGTAATGATTTCTCATGATCTTGTGTGTTGGTAGTTACGACACTTGAGGAAATGAGACGATACATTCTTTTAAACATTGAATGGAAATGTTGCGTAATTTGTGAATTGGTCCATTTGAGATCTATTTTCACTGGAACTGTTTGTTGATTGATTGTTCGGATAGAACTTCTCATTTTTTGCTTCCATCCAGTTTCTTGATTTTGTCTCCATTATGTTTTGAATTCACAACTCATATGTTTATGTTCCTTTTGACCTTGTCATTGTTCATAGCGATTTTTATGATTTGGAAGATGATCTAAGACATCTTAATCTTTTGTAATTGTTCTTTGGAACCATATTGTCTTGATGTTTGTAGTGATTTGTCAGTATGATCATCTTTTTTATTTTGAGCACCATTCGAATTTGTATTGGTTCCCCTTTTTGGTATTTGATTTAAGTGTCTAATGACTTTGCTATTGGGTCACTCATCATTTCTTTGTCAACCATTGATTTTTTCCGATCTAACTCTTCTTGTAAATATTTCTTGTCATGCTTTAGTTTTCTAATTTGTATGAGTAAGTCTTGATTATGTATCCTTAAGCGTAAGATTTCTTCCTTATAAGCCGACTTGTCGACTTCATTTTGAGCATCTTGACTCTCTTGCTCTTTTTTTCTTAACGTTTTTATTTGCTCTAGCAATTCCTGATTAACCTTCTTTAAGGAGGACTTTTCTTCATATTTTCTTGATAATTTTTGTTGGAGATCCTAAATCTTCTGTTCTAACTTTTGATTGCACTGTGTTTTATCCTTCGTCTTCTTGATTTGAAGCAATAATTTCTGATTATGATCTCTTAGACGAGAGATCTCTCCATCTCGTTCCTGTATGTCCTTGTCAAATTTGTTTTTCGCAGTTTCAAATTCTTTAATTTGTGTGGTGGACTTCTGAATACTATATTTCAATTTGGAATTTTTTGTTTTTATTAAACCATTAAAATACTTCTCTTAGACATTTTCAAATTGTAAATTTTTATTGCTTTCCTTGTAGTATTGTATTTCACCTTCCAATTTCTCTATTTGTGATATTGCAATTGAGAATGTAATTGATGTTATTTCATAATAAAATATTTGCTACATATTAGACAAGAGCGATTGCGGTTTTAAAAACTGACACGTAGTAGAATTCCATCTCGCAATAGGAACACTTAATCCAAGATTTAGATTTGTATATGGAATCCATATTTATTCAATAGATACACAATTGGCTTCAATGAATTCTTCAATATCTTATTTTTTCTTTTTTCCAAAAATAATAATTTTTTAAAATATTATAACAATATAATAATTTTATTATTATAATATTTTTGGTAATGGTGGAGATTAAAATTTTGGAGTATCGGATTCGAATATTATAATAATATAATAATGCTACTATTATAATGCTTATTATTATTATTATTATTATTTTAAGAAAAGTATAGGGAATTAGGGATAAGCGAAGGAGAAATGAAATATGAGCTTTTTGAAATTATTATAATAATTCTTATTAAGAATAATTGTAATATATTTTTTGTTATGGAAGGTTTTTAGGGTTTTAAAAAAATGGAAGGACGATCTGTGAAGAAGGAGGGCACAATAATGTAGGTGGAAGGAATGGTGGAAAGGAAGTGAGGTATGAGGGCGCAGTAAGGTGGAGCTGAGGTGTAGCATGAGGGACTGGATTGTGGGCGCAGTAGAGGTGTGAAAGCATGGAAGGTAATCACACGAGGGTTAAGCAGTGGAATTGGAGGTGAGAGAAACATGGAGGGGGCGCGCAAGTGGGAGGGCGCAAGGGTGAGCGAGAGTTAGAGCAGTGTGAGAGAGAGCACAAACAGGTGGAAGCGTTGAAGGGATGGGGCGCTGGTGTGGAGTGGGAGTGTTGATGAAGAGGGAGGGAATGGAGGTGTGTTGGAGAGTGGTTGATTGCAGGCGCGCAGGAGTAAGGGTGGTGTAAGATCGCATGGAGTTTGAGGGAGGGAAGTGGAAGGATGCGCCTAGGTTGAGATCACAGGCGCGAGGGAGGGAGTGGGATCAGATAAGGGAGATGCGATGGATTGGAAGGTAGCTTGGGGCGCGCATAGGAGGTGAGGGAAACACGTGAACTTGTGTAATGAAGCGATGCATGGAGCAGTGATGAATGATGAGGGAGTGGTAATAAGCGTGTACGTGGAGTGAGGGGTGAGTTTTGGTGTTTTGGTTTGCGTAGAGGGAAGTCACTGGTGAAGTAGGGATCATAGGTATAAGTGCGTAATGCGAGGAAAAAGTGTTGAGAGCGGTTCACGATGGAAAATGAGAGCAACATAGTGTGGGGGTGATGGAGGAGTGGTCATGGACCTTGATGCAAAGAAACTATGTTTATGGCCAAAGGCCGGAATCGACACACATTGTCTAAGAATTATAATCAATGCCCTGGTACCAATGAAATAGACAAAGTTCGTTTCTTAAAGAAATAACCGGTCTAAATAAGATAGGGAACAATAATATAGAATTCATAGGAACCTTATGGTGACGATTCAAAAATTAACTTGTCCCTTCATATTTAATAATTATTTATCAATATTATTACTTATGTTTATTTGTTATTATTTATGATATTATATTTTGTATGTTATAGTGGCGCGGGTGAGCTTACTAGGCTTGGTTGGCCGGTTTTGGCCAAGGATAATGAAGCTTCATTGTTGCTGGTTTTTTTTTGCATGGGGTTTTCCAGGGTAAATGTTTGTGTTCAATGTTGTTATGGTAATGATTGATATTATTGTTCTCTCATTATATGTGTATGCTTCTTTAAATCTCAATAACTCATATCAGAGCATGTGGTTGGTGATCCTTGAGGCTAGATTTTGTATACCTGAGTTTTAATTAATATGTTGCAGGGTGCATAATTGGTAGTACCCAACACCCCAGCAGTTTTTTGGATATTGGTTAGAATGTGATTTCCCCGAGTGCTTAGAATCATGAAAACAAATTATTGTATCCCTCTTATGTGCAACGAAGGGATGTGTCATCAAGTTGTCGAATGAACCACTGGGATAGGTACGCGGGTGGTAGGTGTACTTGTAGCCTAGATTGACGTGGGATTGGAGAGTTTGAGTCTTTGATTAGGGGAGGAATGTGAGATGGTTTAATCTCTGTTTTGGGACCAAGATTGTTGAACCATGTAGCTGCAGATAATTCCTAGAGAACTAGCGGTTACAACAACTTAGGACCCATGTAATATGTTAGATGGATTCTTTTTATATGGACGTCAATGACAAGTTTGTACGAAGGTACAAAAGGAGACATGGTAGATGATGAGCATGTAAAAGCAAGAAGATGTAGCAATGGATGCTGATGGTAAAGTCACCATGAGACACATGAACCAAAAAAATTTATTATAATGGAATTGAAAATCGTATTACATGTAAATGGGCATACGATTGTAAGAATTGGTCAGGCATGAGTACCCCTGGTAACTCACTGGTAATGTCTAGGTAGACCTAGATGATAGAGGGGTGTGTGGAGATTCCTTCGTTAAAAATTTGAGGGGGGTTGGTGATTTACTCCAAGTCAAGTTTAAAGGGGGGATTGTTAAGGTTAATCTTGACTCAAGAATGAATCAAATGGTTTAGATCTCAGCATGTGGTTTTGGGGCCATGGTATTTGGTTTCCCATGGTATTGGTCCAAGGTATTGCATGTAATGAAGCCTATAGAGGGATTGTAATACTCCATTGTAATGTGTCCTAGAGGTGAGTGAATGAGCTCACTTGGCCCGATTGGCCGGTTTTGGCCAAGGATAATGAAGCTTCATTGTTGTTGGTTTTTCCACGCATGGGGTTTTCTAAGGTAAATTGTGTTGTGTCTTTTATTCTAATGTTGTTATGATTGTGATTATTATTGTGTTTCTCATTATATGCTCTTTAAATATTAACAATATGCATGTGGATATTTGGTAGGAGTTGTGGAGAGTTAAGCATGAGAGACCTTAAGATCCAGTTTCGCCAAGGTGCCGAGTAGAATTAGGTATATATTGTATTGTTGTTGCTATTATTATAAATTGGAGATCTATCCCTTCCCACATTTTGTCTCAAATTTGATTTATGTATTATTGTTCATTCAAATTAATCATTTTTTTTATTTTACATGTTTATGTATGATTTCAATATTGTTCTTGTAGCCAATTTGTTTCAGGAGGGTTGTGAAGTTGTTTTGCAGGTCATTGGGTGAAGATTGGAAGCAAATCTCAGTAGCAAAGAAAGCTAGGATCAAACTACATAAATAAGGTACCTTAGTTTCTCTTCCCTTATTAACTTTTAAAATTAGATTTGTTCGATCTTCTAGAGTCAAGTTTGCTTGCAATCAAGCCCTAAATGTCCAGTTTAGATAAAGCTAGAATGATGGTGACTTAACCCCAGTCATATGATAGAATTATGCTCAACAGAATTGGAAAATCCACTGGGAATCCATATGCTTAGGGTTTCTAGATCTTTTTCTCCAGTTTATTTTATTGTTGTGAATTTTTTGAGCTTGTTTTTGGTCTTAGACTTTAGTAGATTTTCAAACCTTTGAGTCTTTTCAAGCTTGTTTTTTATTTTTTCAAATCACTTAGGATAAAATTGCATGTTATCATACTTACAGTAGTGATTTTTCCTTGAAATCGTTGTTAATAAACTGCACTGTAGCGATTTAATCGGTTGCTGCTGCATATACAATAGCAATTTTCCTGTAGGGTGTGAATTTTTCACTCGTTTGAATTTTAGGTTTTCCTGAGTTGTTTTGGGTTTGGTTGGATGCTTTAGATTTTCTTGAGGCTTCTCAAAGGTTTTTTTTTTCTAGTTTGTATCCAAGATTTGATCATTTTGTTGTGCTTGATGAACAAAACTTGTTTTAAGAAAGTATTTTCCCTAGTTCTTTTTCATTGCTTGCTTGAAAAGTGTGGAAATATTTTGACCATCAAAACCTTGTAGTGACCTCTCACAGGTACTTTGACAACTCTCTTTGATCAATTTCAGTTAGTTCTTTTCATTTTCTTGGGCATTTGGTCTTTTCTAATCATGTTTTTTATTCTCATCCTTTTCACTATTTGATTCAGTTTATTTCCAAAGTTGTTGACTATTAGAGTCATGTAGTTGCTTTGCAGAGGGTGTCCTTTATCTTTGTGTTTACTGTCAATCTCCACTTTTGATTTTGAATTTAAAATTGTTGAAAAGATTCTTTTGTATTTTTAGACACCTTTTGTTTTTTATTTTGCACTTTTGATTGTCCCTTGAAGTGAAAGCTCAAGGCTTCTTTTGCATTGTTATCAGACCTTGATTGCATTGGTTGGGTGCAAGAATTAGGCTTGACCAAACCATGAATCATAGTAGGTTTGTTTGCTAGTTGGAATCTAAAAGTTATTTCATATACTTTTCCCTACTTTGCATGCTTGGATGACTGAAAGGTCTTGAGTTTGCGACCACTTTCACTTGTGATTGATAGCGATGCCAAGGGTGTGTTGCATTTGTTGTCTTTTGTAGTTGTTCGTGATTGAGTTCTTTTGTCTCATTTGAAAAAAAACAAAACAAGTTCGATCTTTATATAAAACTGAGTATGTTGTTTCGCATTGCAAGCATATAGAGTAGATTTACATTTTGCATTTCAAACGAAAAACAAAATTGCATTTTTCATTTTGTTGTGAATATTAAGTCTCATTCAAAGTACATTTTTCATTCTTGCATCAAAAAATAAAAAAAAATTGTTTTGAATTTGGTCTTTGAAGTGTATTTGCATGTAAAATTCGAAATTTAATTCATATCTTTGGGTTGAACTGGAATTTATTTGCCAACTAAAAGCATGCATTTTGCATCTCAAAACTTCAAACCTGTGTGTGTTTAGAAATAATTGAAATTGTGTTTGTTTGTTAATAAGTGGTTGTGCACTTGTTTCTTAGGATAAATTTGCATTTAGGATGTGAAGCTTAGTTTTCATTTTGCATAAAAATATCAAAAAGTTGCATTGTAGATTTGTGAAATTTGCACTTCATTTAAGCTTGCATTTTACATTTAGAGCTTGCATTGTGCATCCAAAAGACATTGGAAAATTAAAAAATGCATTGTAGAGGGTAGAGGGTGCTCCATTTTTCAGTTAAAAAGGGGTGAAATTGTGCACTAGGTTGCATTGTACTTCGTTTTAGGTGCATACATTTTCTTCTTTTGAAATTTCTAGAAATTGTATTTTTAACAAGCAAAATTAATTGGAAAAGGCTACTAGGTTTTCTTTTAGTGAGAAACCCACCTAATAGGCTAGGATAGGATTTTGGAGATAGGAGTTGAGATTTAACCTCTCCAAAATCACATAAAATTAGGAAACTAAGAATCTACTAAAGATGTTAAATCCATTAGTAATGCAAATTACATGTCGGGAAAGCACCATTAACATCGATGTTAAGTGGTAGGAAAACCCTTTTCAAGTAGACATAATACCCTTGTTTCTTGACTGAGGAGGGTTATGCGAGACTAGGAATTGATCAAGCATGGGAATTCCTAAAGGTGACACCACTTCTCATTGATAATTTCGGGTCTAGGACTTGTTATACCAGGCCTATGCTCCTCGCCCATTCGTAGAACCTCCATCCTGCGACTGTTCTTTCTAACTACCGAGTGAAAAGTGGTGACCATAGTTGTTGTTCCTAGGTACCTTCTAGGTCACTGCAAGGGGATATCTTGTGGCACTTGAGACAGACATAGACTTTGTCGGCCTAGCTTCTTATGTAGGGTATTTGACGAAGGAAAGTGATTGCACCCTTGGTGATTGATTTCGGGGAGTAGGGTAACTATCTCCCGATCTTCGCTAGTTGGACTTGGGCCCTAATCATTGTAGATAAACTTCAAAAGACCCCATATCTCTATCTTCACTGAATAGTACTTGTATCCAAGTGATTTTCATTTCAAGAGTTGTTTGCTTGTTGTAATCTTTGTAGGGAATTTCTAGTGAGTCTTGTTTGTTGTTTTATCTTTTTAGATTTGTCCTTTGAGTCTTTTGTGAGCCATCGTGTCCGATAAAACTTTGCGTAGGTCACGAAGAATTTAAGGAAAATCTCCTGAGCAAATAAAAGTCCCCGCACATAGGTGAACACTGGATTAAAATAATCCACCCCCGTAGGGGGCAGAGGAAGAAAACTAGGAACAAAACATTGAACAACCAATTGAAGAAAACACTTCTAGTTCCATAGAATATTAGTCCTCATCATAGGAAAGACACTTTAGTGATGCCGAGGGGAATTTAAATAAATATCCCCCAGTGGTTTGAAGGTTTCTATGAACCTGAGGAGAACATAGATTTTCTTTCCATTGAGGATTTCACAGATCCTATAGGACTTTTAAACACTTAGTAAGATCCGAATTCTATCCAAAAAATTGAGTTTCATATTCCTGGGCCAATTAATGCATCATTCTAGTGGGTTTCCATGGAAAACACTGGTGAAGTGTCTAATACTGGGGAGGTGAATCCCTTGGTTAATATTATTTCTATAGGAGGATCCAGTGAAAATGCATCATCTGCTGTAGGTTATGGTTGGAGTCCTTCATCATCAATGATTTTAATGGGAGGAACTTCTTATGGTTTTCAAAGAAAAAACTCATTTTATTTTGGGATGAATTTCTCAGTATTCCAATCTATACCTACTTCTATTCCTCCTTCATCTACTTATACTACTGTTTCGGGTAGTGGTCCATCAGTACCTTTTACTGGACATATGTCCATACACAACCACACTCTTATTTCTAGAGATGTTGTCGACTCTACCATGCCTTAGATTATTTTTCCTTCCCAATCAATGGGAAGCATAGGTACCAGTAACCCATTTTCATCAAACAATCCATATAGTAATGTATTTGGACTAGGGGTCACTAGTGCTAGATTTCCCTTTGGGATAGGAGGACCGAACATGGTTAAACTCACAATTGAATCTTTATTGTAGCCATATTATGGGGGGTATAGGGGGCACTTAAAGAGGATTTACTCAACCCTTCTTACAAACTCAAGTTGGTTAGAATTTTAGTCAATATAATCCATTTTTTACCAATGTCAACCCAAATAAGTGGGCAACTAATGCTCCTGGATCTTGGAACACCATGGCTCAAACAAAGTTTGCTTTCTTGGATACATTGAATTTTCTCAATCTAACCAAGTTAAACAATGATCCTTTCCTTCATGCCCCTAGTTGGCCACCACTCCCTACCGAGTTACCTTCAGACATTCCTAAGTTTGAAGGAAAACCTAAAGAAGACCAGATGAACCATGTGATGAATTTCATCTATGGTGTTTGTCCAACTCTCTGACGAATGATTCCATTAAACTACAATTATTCCAAAGGAATTTGACATGGATGGAAACAAAATGGTACATTAAGCTTCTGTGCGCCTCTTTCTAGACCTTCAACTCTGTTGCAATGACTTTTCTAAATCACTTTCATCTTTCACTACGTTATGAAACTGGTACTAAATTTTTGATCTCATTCCATTAGGACAATTCCACTCATATCTACGAATACATTCACAAATGGTGAAGGATATGTAGCCTCATTAAGGCCCAAATTCCTCATGAATTTTTAGCCGATTGGTTCGTTAAGTCTTTGCAACCTTGTATTGTGAAAGATGTGGCCCTCTCAGGGGTACAAAATGAAGAGAAGGCCATTATAAAAGCCAAACAATTGGAATTATTTTATTTTCAGTCTAGGATGCTTTATGAAATATTTCCTAATGCTTCTCGAGTAGAGGTTGATCCAACAAAACCAGTTCCTAGACCACATGTCGATGATGTGAGTAGTTCAACAGTTAGCACTGCAGCTAGCTAGGGTACACACCTTATAGGTCAAAATTCACCAACAACTACAACAAACAACATACGGAACCCAAATCCCAACCTTCATTTGGATTTTTTGACAGTTTAGACAGTCAGTCCTAAGGGAAACTAGCACCCCGGAGGGAAAAAAAATAAAAACAAGAAAACTAGGAATAAGGGTAACAACAATGCGAATAATATAAAAAACAACCAAAACAATAATGTTGGTGGGGGCAAAAAAGAAAAAGGTAAAACAATATTTCCTTTCTTATTATGCAAGGAATATCACCTAACTTACAAGTGCGCTAAGATGGAAATGGACCAAAAACTATTGGCACAACGGGAAGGTTCCAACCAACCTGTTGTATTAACGAACTCATTTCCACATCTGTAGAAACAAATGATTTCTAAAGATCAATCTAACCCTGGATCCTCACAAGTGGGAAATTAGGGTGCCTCCTCTCAAGGGGGAAACATAAGCCAAAATCAAGTCTTTATGTTTGAACAAGAGATTAACCTCCAAACTAGAGACAAATATTATGATACATCTATGTCTAGATCCAAGGGTAAGGAAACCTACGAAACTGATGTAGCCTCTCCATTGCACATACAAAATCCAACCAATGACACCATGCCCATATTACTGAAAGGTGTTTCAAAAAATGCCACGTACAACCCTACCGCGCATGCTTCCCAAAATTATAACATAGTGGAAGATATGGCACAATCTCCTTGTGCAATGTCCACTCTTGAGGTTCTGTAGTGTTGTCAAACCCAATGCAGAAAACTGCTCGCAGCTTTAGGAGTGTTTGATCCCATGGATAGTTAGGTTATGGATTTTGATTGCGAAAATTGGAAGCCTCATTTACCCCATCATGCGGATTTCTAGATCCAATGATTTCTGGTAAGTCGACTATACATTGTATGGTTATCGATGAGGGTGCCTCCACCTGTGTGATTTCTTTGTCATGTTGGAAGGCCATTGGATCACCCGAGGTAGTTTCTCTCGTAACGATGTTAAAGGTGCTTGATGACCACTTGTTCAAACCTCATGGAATAATACCATCTCTCCCAATAGATATGGGGGGGGGGAATAGTTAATGTGGAAGTGGTTGAGTCTCCACTAGATTATAACTTGTTAATAGGGAGAAGATGGACCCAAGCAATGATGGTTGTAGTATATTCAATATTCCATATCATTAAGCTTCCTCATAATGGGAATATTGTTATTGTTGATCAGTTATCATTTTGTAGTAGTGGTCCCAACCATGGTTCCAAGATTCCATTGGTTATCCACTCTATGAAGGATTGCGAGAATGTCAGTGTGGGTATGTACCTTACATTTATGGGAACTTTTAATATACCCCCACCCAAATTTCATGTAAATTCATCTCCGATACATGCAATATCCATTGTTTCCATGAATTCCGTCCCTAAGGTGTCCCAGTTTACAGCTTCATATTTTAATGACCCTTGGAAGTTTCTAGTTATTGGATGTGGGTGTAGTCGGTTGAACCAGGATTTATCTGTGGCCAAGGTAAATTATCAAGCCACTATTTCCAATGAAGCAAAACATGCTAGTATTCATTTCATCTTGGAAGAAAATGACTAGTATTCTATGCCCGTTTGGGATATTAATTATTTGCCTTATCACGACCCCTTAGACATAGTTTTTCCATCTGATGAAGCGATTCTTAAGGCAATGTCATTAGGGGATAGTCCCTATAAATATATGCACGAATGTGCATCATTTATTCCAACTAAAAGTGACCTTAGAATTGACATATAAAGAACCATCAAACCATGTCCTATAAAGTGGTACAGGATCCCTCTCTCACCTCTGCAAGTTTATGCTGAAGGAATATGGAAAATATTTCTAAAACCATCCCCATTAACATCTCCAAGACCTAGGAATTATTGAAAATGTAGTCATCATTGTTGATTGTTCACCCGAAGAGATTGAAACATACACAACATTGTTTAAATACTGTATAGGGATGTTTTTGGATGGTCTTATGAAGAAATGTCAGGAATTGACCCATCAATTTTTAACATGAAATTAAGACATATCCTAATTCCAAACTTGTTCAGCAAAAGCTTAGACCAGTTAACCCAAGGAGGGCCACTTCTTTCAAAACATAATTTGAAAATTTTCTCCAAGCAAATTCCATCTATCATTTTCCCTCAATTGGATGGGTATCCAATCCGGTACCCCTTGACAAGAAACAAGGTAACATTCACGTTGGTATTGATTTTCGGGACCTCAACTTAGATTTCCCTAAGGATAAATTTTCCACCCCATTTATCGATCAGATTATCGATGAATGTGATGGAAATGATATTTTCTCATTAATTATGGATGGTTTGTTAGGGCATAATTAGATTTAGATTTGTCTCAAGGATCAACACAAAACTAATTTTATATGCCCTTGGGGAACGTTTGCGTATAGGAAGATGCCATTTAGATTGAAGAATTCCAGAGCTACCTTCCAAAGAGCCATGTGCTATGCTTTTCATGATACCAAGAAGATCATATAATTCTATTTAGACGATTTGACCACTAAGTCGAGGAAGAGAGTGGAACACCCAAAGAACTTGCAACCACTCTTTGATAGGTGTTGTTATTATAGGATTCGATTGAATCCTCATAAATGTATCCACTGTGTTGATTCAGGTCGATTACTAGGTTTCATCATGTCGAAATATGGTATAATGGTAGACCCATTCAAGGTTAAGGAAATAATGCAGTTTCCTCCCCCGTAAAAATTGAATCAACTTATACAAATCCTTCAAGGAAAATCAAACTTCTTGCGTAGATTCGTTGCTAATTATACTGAGCTCACTTAAATTTTTATGTGCTTACTTAGGAAATGAGTTCCATTCATTTTGGGTGATAATGCCTAGAGATATTTTGATGCATTAAAAAAGGCCATAGTGTCTACCCCACTATTGAGGCCTACCAATTTCAACAGATATTTCCTTTTATACATAGCAGTTTCTAAGTCAACTATAGGTATGGTACTGATGCAGGAAGATGACTCCTATCAGGCACATGTCATTTATTACTTAAGCAAGAATCTTACTAGTCCCATATTAAGGTACTCGCATGTTGAAAAACTTGCACTTGCTACTGTTCATGCAGTTCAATGACTCCAACATTACATTCTTCTTAGGTGAATAAATGTCATAGTTGATGTCAATCCATTCCAACACATCTTGTCCCGATAGATAATTGGAGGAAAGTATAATAGGTGTATTGTTATCCTTCAGGAGTTCGATTAGGATTTGCTTCTTCGAAATCAAAGAAATATTTTTCCAATATTGAATTAATGTCATAGTTTCCCTGAGAGGATGAGGGATCGGCTTCATATTCATCATTAACTGACAATAATATATTCCTCATTAGCTCATAATACACCTGGAGGGTCCCATCTCAGTCTTCATGTGAGCAAAGACGTAAAATACGTCACCATTCAAGAAATTATGTCATAATTGGTTATACCTTATATCATCACGGCGTTGAAACTGTTCTTAGACGTTGATTAGTTCATGAGGAAGATGAGAAGTTTTTGAATGATTTCCATGGAAGATC
Source organism: Larix kaempferi (assembly GCA_027924585.1). Taxonomy (NCBI): domain Eukaryota; kingdom Viridiplantae; phylum Streptophyta; class Pinopsida; order Pinales; family Pinaceae; genus Larix; species Larix kaempferi. Next base: position 8,990,078 of record BSBM01000526.1, read on the forward strand.
CTGTGGTGGTCATTTATATGGGCTTGCTACAACCCAAAACATTTTGCATTCAAGATACTTCTGGCCTTCAATATTCAAGGATTATATTGAAGCTATCAAGAAGTGTCATCCATGTCAAATGTTTACGAAAAATTTGTGCGCTCATCTTGCTCCACTTTACCTAGTTATCACTATTAGTCCCTTCACCAAGTGGGGGGTTGATTTTACAACATGTAATCCGGAATCAGCTAGTGGTCATAGGTACATTATTGTGGTCATAGACTAATTCACTAAGTGGGTCGATGCCATGCCTACCTTTCATTGCGAAGGTGAAATTGTTGTGCACTTCATTTTTAATCAAATAATTATCATTTTAGTATCTAGAGAGAGATTGTCTTTGACAATGACACTCACTTTCAAAATAAGACGATGCCAGAGTTAGTGGAGAAACTTGGATTTTTTCAATACTTCTTGTCACCATACTATCCTTAGGAAAATGGACAAGTAGAATCTATTAATAAGTCTTTGAAAGACAAGTTGTAGAGGACGGTGAATAAGTATAGGTCCAATTGACACATCATGCTTTATCATGCTCTCTGGGATTACTACACCTCCATCTAGACTGCTACATGATTTAGTCCCTTCCACCTTATTCATGGAGTAGAGGTAGTATTACCCATTGAGTGTGAAAATTTCCATATTTAAAACTAGCTATAGAAATCTTGCCAGACACTAGTGAGCTTGAAAATCGCTTATTATATCTTGAGCAGTTAGACGAACATAGGAGGGATGCTCTTACCTCCATTGAAGCAAGAAAAAATGCATTAAGTCTCAATATGATAAGCTAGTCGATCCATGGATCTTATCTGAAGGAGATCTAGTGTTATTATACAACCAAAAACTTGATGAATTAGGGTTTGAGAAATTCACTTCTATGTGGATTGGTCTATACATAATTCTGAAAGTACTTGATAAGGGGGCCTTGTTGATGCCCCGAAGATCGCAGCATCAAGCAGAAAGGGATTCTCCACGGTAGACTATCCCAATTAGATTGTCCACCGTTTGGTATGGGGAATCCATCCGATTAGCGTTTCCGGCAACCGTTAGGTTTGGAGATTTGCTTCAATTACACCGGTTATGGCCCGATCCACCGTTCTTTTTGATTTTATGGTTTAAAATGATATGCAAGTGCCTAAGCTAACTTAATCTAAATGCAGAACTTGAAACAAATCTATATCTAAAACTGAAATAAACCTAAACTATCCCTGCAAGGAGCAAAATTATAAGTATGAGTAATGTGCTGGAAGAAGTATCTAAATATCAACAGATAGCCATTAAATCATAAAGATATATCTACAACAAGGAGGAAAAAGATATTAGAAGATAGCTTCCAATTCACATATAACGCATTCCATTACTCATGTAGGAGAAAAATCATTTGCACAAGAAATAGTAAGATCATTCAATACAGAGAAATAATTCAAGACGGCAAAGAAAGATCTCACTGTAGAATATGAAAGTCACAAGAATAATCCAGCATGCATGCAACATCCATTTCCATGCAAAAGACGTCCTCTCCAGGCTCTTATTAGGCAAATTTCATTTTCTTGGAGCAAGTGCAAGATAGCTCGTACAAGTTAAGAAAAATATTTTCCCTGCCAAAAGTCCCTTTACCCTATTCCCTAAGCTTCTATTTATATCTTTACAAAATGCCTCTTGCGCTGCCACATGGCTCTTTACACATGTCCTCTATAGAATTTTCCTCTTAAGAAACAAATCGTGGCCCTTTTCTTAAAACAGAAAATTTCTCAAAAATAGAAAAGGACAGTTGTCTAGTGATTCTACGCTCTAATCATAGGGAGACCAAATGAAAAATAGGAACAACGCCTTAGGATTAGCGTGTTCACCCTTGGGAAAGCGCTTATGTTGGGAGGGAGGTGCTTGGACTGGATGCTACTGCTGATTTCTTTTCCTTGTCTGCTATGTAACTGAACCAGATACCAGTGTCTCTGATAACCACATTTGCTAGAGAAGGGAGCAGGATCTTCTGGGAAGTCACATGCTTACCAAGCTCTGCTTCAACACCATTAATTTATGCAACTGCTGCTTGGTGGATTTCTTTAAGAAAATGATTGTATATTGATGACAACCCAATATAGTGATGGAGATCATCAGTGGCTAGGACACCAATCTTCTTACATATTCTATTTGAATTCCTAGCTCTTCCTTCAAGTCTGATAAACGTTTCTCTTTGCTTGGAAACTCATCGAGGGATTGAGGGAAACTCATCTTGCACTTATCATGTACTTCATGGATCTTTTGATACAGGCTGTTACTTTTATCAATTGTTCCCTGGATCTTAGCCATTAGCTTAAGGCCACAGTTCCTGCGGAATTCCATAGGGGATACATCTTCTTTAAAATCATCTACCGACTTGAATGGGAGATGCTTGGGGAAATCAACCTTCCCTTCTCTCCATTCCATCTGGCTCAGGATGTTTGCTTTAACCCGAGTGTATTTTCCCTTAATCCTATTGGCCTCTGCATTGACTTCTTTCAATCTAACCATCATGGCTTTGAGTCTGCACACTTCCTCAATAATCAGCTCCTGTGTGGCGTGCATTTGTCTCAAAATGTCACAGGACAACTCATGAAAGGGAGACATATCTATTGCTCTGCTTTTTGCCTGCTCTAATTGATCAACCATTGCTTGCTTATCTGCTTGTAGATGAAAAACTCTAGCTTCAGAATCGTTCTTTTCTGCTTCTAGAACCATCATCTGGATTGCCAGGTGCTCCTTTTCTTCTTCTAAATGGCGATACCTATCTGACAAATCCTTGTGATCAATAGATAGGTGATTATATTTATTCACTACAAGATCCCTATAAGCCTGCTCATTAGCCACAGTATGTTGCAACATGCGAGCTCTCCTCTGTGTTGACTCAAATTCTCTAACCATATCAACCACATTGTCCTTTGTTGCTTTTGTTGTTGACACAGCGGTGGATGCCATGGCTATGGGAGCCTTATTTGTATTTTGCATCACCGTGGTCTCCTGCCAGGTAACAATATCTTCTTGGAAGAGTCTCTTTATCCTCTCTTCCGATTTCAAGACTACCGCCTTCCTCTTCTTATAATACAAAAATTCATCCCATCGGGACACAGTATGATCTTCTGATGGGGTGTAAGGGATGATTGGGAGGTCTATTACATGTAATTCTGTCTCTATGGGTGGGGTCTGTACTACTTGAGATGTGTCTGTTTCCACATCTTGGGTGCCGGGGACACCTGCTTGAGATGTGTATGTTTCCATATCTTGGGTGCCGGAGCCACCTGCCTGGGCATCTTCATTGGTCTTAATTTCTTCCTCCACCTTTTGTTCCTCTTCAGTTTTACGCCTTCTTTCTTCTTCTTCAGCTTGCTGCCGATTTTCACTTTCCTCCCTCTGCTCTCGATCTTCTACTTCCTTTTGCAACCTTGCTTCTTCAGCTTCTCTCTGCAACCTTGCATCTTCTGCTTCTTGTTGCAGTCTTGCTTCTTCTTTCAATCTTTGTTCTTCACGGGCTAGGGCCTCAGCTGCTTCTCTCTCTTTCTGCAGGCTGGCTTCTCAGGCTGGAGCAGAGCTAGAGCTAGCTCCATTGCCTTGAAGACAAATCTACAACTTAGTAATGTTGCTGATGCCTCTGAACACTTCTTCCTTTGCATCATAGTAATGAGCATATACTTCCTTGCAATGTTCGACAACCTTGCTCTTCCTATCATTTCTATGGAAGATCATTTCACCGAAGTGGAAAGCTTTCAGCTCTTGAACGTATTCCTCAGCTATTGCAACCCTTGAGAATTTGTAGTCTCCTACGCAAAAGGGCAAAGGAAGGAAGGAAGACTTATGTTGCTTGTTAAGTACCCCTCCTATTCCATCAAGGAAAACTTACCTGACTACTTCCTTGAGGACTACATAATCAGTAGCATATTTTGGCAAAATGTATGGTGCTGTGGTACCTCCAAACATCTTGATGTAGGTGCCCTGCTTCGAGAAATAAAAATCGCCATAGTTTTCCAGGACCTCCATGGCATTTTCTGATAGACAATTGGGCTCTTCCTTGAACATCTGCTCATATAGAGGCATGATGAACTCTTTGCAGATGATCTTATAGTTCGCTCTGTAATTTTGAGCCCACATTATTTTATAAGCAGTGTAGACCAGGGTGTTGGCTTTATCCCATGTGCAACCTAGCCTAGGGAAAGAGAGCTTGGCCAAAATGCAATCAATGAGATAGGAAGACATGTAAAATTCTGACTTTTTTAAGGCCAGACCTTCTCTTGCAACGACCACTGTGGATGCCAAACTGTCCGAAAGGATAGTAGCCCAATCAAACACAGTTCCTTTGAATGCTATGAAGTGGATGATGGGAGCCCACTGTATCCTATATACAGTGCCGTCAGGCATGCCGAAAATTCTGCATAACATCAGGGCGATTAACCTAAAAGGATGTCTTAGGTTCTAAACATCATATTCATCATTATCTCTCTTCCTCAGCTGCTTGCCTGTGACCAACAATTTTTTGGCCATCTCAGTATTATTCATCTTATCCAACCATTCATCACTTAGAGCTTGTTGGGGACGTGAGAATTTGTAGGCTGCTGCAATATACGATGGATGGAATGAAGCGAAAGGCTCTCCCTTGCTGTCATGCAACACTCTTGTCTGTGTGTTGGCATGTTCCAGTATCCATCCGATCACTTCAGAGCATGGGAACAATTCAGGGCGAGTAGAAGCCCTAGCTATGCCGGAAGTTCTGATGTTGAGGTAGATTTGTTCTTCTTCCAATAATACATCTGGGATATCCTGGTCCCTGATCATCCAGTAAACATCTCCCCAATGGACCTCAGGAGGAACGCCGGTGGTACACTTAGTGTCTTGGAAAATAGTTTCAGTTCTTAGTTGCACTGGCTCTGGTTCCATCACTTTAGTTTTCTTTCTACCACCTTTTGGCATCATGGCTTATCCCTGCCAGCAACCAAATGTGAATCATTACAAAATTTGCAATACTTTATGAGAGTGTAACATAGAGTAGGACAATTTTAACATGCTAATGAGAAATATAGACAAAATTATAAAGTTGCATGCTGGGGAAGCAAACTAAACATAAATCCTTCCAAAAAATGAAATATGGTCCTTAGACTTGATTATTCTAGGGAGAAAATGCCTAGTCAGGAACTTTTGGAATGCTTCTGAAAAGGTAAGCATACGACGTGGAAAAGCCTACTTCCTTCCTAGTCCTTGGAGACAGGATGCCCTTCATCGTAGCACTTCTAATGGTCAATGGTGGGTTGGCCTGGAGTGGAAAAATCCTATGAATAAACAACGAAAACAAGGAACTGTTTTCCACAGTCATTAACTGAGCCGAGTGGTTGAGTACCTCAACCGACCACTATTGTCATTGATAACACTTGCAAGATGGTCTGCAACTGGTGTGAATTTCGGATGGTCATGGCTATGGCTCTCAGTTGGTAGGAATGAGAAACCTATGGGGCCACGACGGCCGTAAAAAAAAAAGAGTTATGCTACCAATGTCTACCAGCCACGTTATGAAACGGGAAAAAACCCAAAAAAGTAACTCGACGTGAAGATGAGACAAAGATGACGGTTAAAAAACCTACCAGGAGACGAGACAGTGGTGGAGTGAGGTGGACATGGTGGTGGATGCACTGAGCTGGAGCAAGCTGACGCAGTCTTCCCAACGGCGTTCTTCGAATAACAAACTAACAATGGGACCAACAAAACCCCACCGTTCTTATTTAAATCTAGACACGTGCTGGCATTTAGATGGGTAGGTGGCGATTTAAAACGGGGTTTAATGCTCGTACGGTGCAGTCTTTTCAAGCCGAGTTGGCATTTAAGCGCGATTGTCGGTTGCGGGGCGGAATCACAAGTTTCGTCCGCAGTTGCAGCCAGAACTCAGGAGTTCTTCACGAAAGGCGAGAAACTTTATTGCGAAAAAGAGACAAAAAACAACACTTCGTAGTGGCGAAAAAAGATGGCGAGTCGTTTCGGTGTTTTGGGAGCACTTTGTGAGTTCTTCCGAAATACACTCTCTCGGAAGCTTATTGCGGTCCGCTTTGCCGAGTCATCCCGAAGTTTCAGAAAGACTCAGTAAGTCCTTCCGCAATTCACGAATAACTTTGTTTAAGGTTTTTCTTTATCGAAACATAAATGGTCGAGTAACCTGGGGACAATTTACTACGGCAACATTTGGCGAAAGCTTCCACAATTTTGGGAGATAATTTTAAGTTTCTTCCGCAATTTCGGGAGAGCTCGCTGAGTTCTTCCCTAGTTTCTAGAGAGAAATTTGAGCTTCTTCCGTAGTTTCGGGAGGCAATTTTAAGTTCTTCCAAAACTTTAAAAAAATGCTAAGTGTTTTCGCTGTTTCAGTGAGTAACTTTAAGTCTTTCCGCGGTTTCGGGAGAGAATCCTAAGTTTCTTCCGCAGTTTCGGGAGAGCTCGCTGAGTTCTTCCCCAGTTTCGAGAGATAATTTTAAGTTTCTTCCACAATTTCGGGAGAGCTCGCTAAGTTCTTCCCCAGTTTCGGGAGAGAATCGTGAGTTTTGATTTAGAAGAAAAACTTCAATTTTAAAGCAGATTCCTCAGTTGAAACAAAAACTAAGTCAAAAGGAGACTTAACTTCTTTAGGCAGTCCTTCTAGTAAAATACAAAGGAGGGGCCCCAATATGTACAAAATTTGGGGGGGATGTTGCTGCAACAACAGGCCTACAAGCTAGAATATTTTGATGGAAACATCTCGGGGTCTAGAAATGGACTGTATCTTAAGAGATACTTTGCATAGACTTTATTTCTGGGAATAATTTTCTTGTAATTAATGTACTATAGTTTTTTTGCTTTTATCATTCGGCTTACATCAGTCTTTTAATTATTACGCTTTGTGCTCATTTAACATATGTCATTACTTGTGCACATGTTTTCAGGTTTTGTCATTGGATATTTCCATCACACCTAGAGCATTGCTTCCGCAATTTGGGTGATTTATGACCTGGTTGGACAACTTGTGAGTTCAGGTGGATTATCTCTCGGCCCAGCTACTAATAATATCACAAAGTATAGTGTCATGATAAATTTGATATCGAAAGACATTGTTAGGGGTATCTCACATCTTCCTATATATCTAGATTTGCAGTTGGTAGTGTCTCAGTTAAATGACATGTATCGCGTTTGATGTCCTGTATTGTTGCTTAAGTTTTTAAGAGTTCGCTTATTAGAATGACAATTTGATTTCATCCCATACATACATGTTCCTAGAATATGCATACATATAACTGATATGCTAGATAATTATATATTAGAGAGACATATGTACCATAATAAATAAGCACACATATAGAGAATTGACAACCATTGTACAAAAATGTAAATAGGGTCGATAAAGTCGTAATCCATGAATATCAAAGTAGATCAAAAGAGTACAAAAATGTGTGAGTCTAGGTCCAAAACATATATATGAGTTCCATGCCATCACCATGACTCATAATACAAATAGGGGCATATCCCTAAAAAATGTTAGTACATATGGCAAGGAATCCCACTACCCGCCACTAAATATCCTCGGGAATGAAGTTTGTGCAAAGAGTGGGTATACCCTAGGTCAATCCAATCAGTGTTTGATCCATTGTTGTCAAGATGAATGTCGGCCCCTCTTATGGAAAGGGATCATGAACTCATAACTGTGGATATCCAAGTGGCCTCACTGGTCTAATATTTGTATCATGTTTTGAACTTGGTATTAACTCTCATACATTAAAAAATATATTCTTTCTTGTTTTTAATATTTCAAAAAACCCTAAAAATTAAATATGATAAAAAGAATATGCTTTCCCATCTACCCCCACACTCCGCCGGGAGGAAGCACAAGTTTTGGATCATGTCTGAAGTCAAGTCCTGCATAAGGGAAATCCTCAATCCTTGGAACCTATCGACTCCTCCATGCATGCCAATCATCACCATAGATACTAGTGGTTGACCATCCTACTATACAGTACAATAGATATGTCCATCGAGTCATATGTGGCTCTCTCAGATCCATGGGTGCAAGAGAATCCTATGGGCTCATCTCCAGAATTTGCTAAAAAATAATGATACTAGCAAAGTTCTGTACCAATTTTTTTTGAGTTTCCCTTTGTTGCATTTTCTTAGTTATCTCTTGAGAATGGCCAACACACAATTACTCCAATCAAATAGTGTCCCGGTTAGACACTCTACCCCCAATTTCATAAATTCCCTCATGGATAAATGTAGCGTAGCTGATCCCATCACCCTAGTGATCATGGTGCCCACTACTTTTAGTGGAAAGTTGGTGATAGTAATGATAAGGATTTGACTTCCTGCTTTCTCAGTCCTTGCAACACTGTAAGTGTTGATATATTCTTGCATCGAGAGGACAACCCCACTATCACGTCCTTGATCCCTCGATGATCTTTAGAGTTATGGAGGAACAACCTTGAAGCAATCTTCTACCTTTTTTTCTTCTAAAACTGATCTTCAACTCTAATATTTTGCACAGCCGCAATTATCTTTGGTCCTCAACTCTAATATTTTGCAAAACCACAATTGTCTTACGTCCGCAACTCTGCAATCCGCAAGCAGCAATCCATAGCCGCAAGTCGGAAGTTGGAAATGCGGATCACTAAAATTCCCGGCTCCGAAGAAAAAATATGCTGACTTCCGCATTCTAAAGTGCGAGAGTCAGAAATGCGGAGCTCCAAAATGCCCGACATCGAAGAAATACGATCCTGACTTCCGCATTGCGCAGTGCGAGAGTCGGAAATGTGGAGTGCCAAAATGCCCGACACCAAAGAAATACGATCCTGACTTCCGTAGTGCGAGAATTCAGAAATGTGGAGCGACAAAATTCCCGGTGTTGAAGAAATGCGCCCCTGACTTCCACATTCGGCAATGCGGATGCGGAAATTTGGGAGATGGCCATGCCCTGTCACAACCAACTTCCCAACCTGATAAATTCTTCATCCTTAGACCAATTTTTGAAAATATGTTACTGTTGGAAAGATCTTGATGAGAACTATGCAGCTGAAGGGTATTCATACACACCTGAAAATGTTTTTCTTATCATTTTTCCACCCCAAAATATGGCCTCTAACCTCGCCCATGCCTCTTTACTAGCCTGCAAGGAGCTATACTTCACTCTGCTATGTCCTCTCCCCTTCCTCTGATCCATATAAGGGTCATGAACATCACAAGGGGGGTTTCTATTCTTTCCCCATAGCTATGATTAAAGTATTCTTCACCTCCTGGATTTGCACTTAGTCCTCTTCATCAAAGAACCATTCAAAGACATTAGACCAATGGAAATTCAAATGTGTAGAAGCATACTCAATAACAACAGCTGAAAGAAGCATCATCCACACACAATGTATCATGCATTCATCAAATCAATAACATGCACAACAAAATTTAAACATAATGCATATGAATTAATCCTTATTACTCAGTTGGATTGATCTATGCATTTTGACATCACAAACACACATGCACATATGTAAAATGACATGATTCAAGGCACAAGTAACACTTATATTTTTATTGAAATTCGCAAGCAAACTGGCTATGGAATGCAACATTCCAACCCAACCATAGGTCTCTGCCCATCCTGTATTATTTCAGCAATCAGAGACCACCCTCGAGCTGGGTCCATGTATCCACTAAGGAGGAACTAATAAGCCCACTCACAAAATTAGGCATAGTCCTTCAGGGCATCCAACACACAGTTAATTTGTCAAGCAAGTGGGAGACAAGTGAGGTTTTTCTGGGTCAATAAGCTCATCCACATAACTATGGGCATATCCAAATGACCTCAGACAATTTAGGCACCCCCATCCGCTCCACTCTTAGACTAAGTAAGTTCCCCTTCTCTGTTGCACAGTCTCTAGGGTGCCCCTTCCCTTAGCACTGAACTAGGAAGGTATGGCTGGTCTTGACTGTTAGATCAAGGGAATTGATCCCTCTCTGGCTCTACCATGCAATATAAAACCTCCTGGACTCTTTCCACTGCGATCTGCACTTGTATCTTCCTCAATGTTGTGGTTGAATGGCTCTATCTCGCAATAGGGTCTTGGCTATCCAATCCGGTCCTCTCATGAACTCCTGGGTATCTAACCACTTAGTTTTCCCCAAGGTTCGGGTCTGTAGATCCTTCATCCAATTCCCTCGTTCTGCACAAGCTTTCTGAGTGATCTTAGATCTAGAAATCACGACCTCCCTCAAGATCATGATTTTTGGGTTCCTCCTCCTTTGCTGGGTTCACATAAGGGTCTAACTGATGCTTCTCGATTAATAATCCCCTAGAGATGAGGAATGCATCCTCCCAACAGGTGGAGCATCTTATGGGACAAGTTATCAAATCCCCATACCCTACCTTACAGATTTCAGGGATGTCCCATACTCCATCGACCTCATGAACAGTTCTCTTCACCCACTTCCTTACATAAACATTAAATGGAAGCTAGGACAGTCAAAGGGGTTCTCAAGGCACCTTATGGAATTCTATGGATCAATCCCATAACCCCCTCACCTCTCCCTAGTGGATACATAGTTCCCCCTAGTGGATACATAGTTCCCTAGTGGATACATAGTTCTCAAGGCACCTTATGGAATTCTATGGATCAATCCCATAACCCCCTTAGTATTTTTATTACATGATATCATTTACATGTTTTACAATTTCCATGGCTTAATAGCACATGGATAACACAATGCGAAATACTTTCCTCTCAAGGTTGAGCATTCACTAGCGGGGCCTTGGCCTTGAGATTCATGCTAGGAATCATACCTCACATATGCACAATGTTTACATTAAAAGCCAATATGTTCTAAGGATCAAAATGGGGACATTACGTTTCCTTCCCCCTTAAAATAACATCGTCCTCGGTGTTCCAATACTTCAGAATACATACACAATTTACACATGTCCAAAAATTCACAAAATGTGGTAGGTCTGTCCTGCATTTCATCTTATACTTTGAGCTTCCAGGACTAATTCCTTTGGTTTCAACAGGTTGCTTCTGCTGTATTTGACCTTCCAACTGATCCACAAGTCTGGAAACTTCATGGCTGCAATTCTTCTTGATGTCCTTTGTTGGGAAGTTACAGAGGTAATGATTTCCTCCACATTCCCAACATTTCAGTGGATGCTTTTTCTTTACCTTCTCCATTTCCTTGAGTCTTCTAGCCTTGAATGTTTCTTAATGGGATGATTGGATGATTGCCTCTTCATTGACACATTGTCCTTTCCACTACTGATAGCTTCCAAAATTCCTTTTACCTCATTTTGCAAACAAATAGATTCCTACAAAACCTTGTGGTTCATCTCATTCTGTTGCTTTTGTAGATTGAGCATTTCCCCAAGATTTTCTTGGGTCTTGGAAATTGTTTGAAGAATATTTTTAGCTAGATCCATTATCCTTTGGTTTGCTACCATAATCAATGTGCACAACTTCCCACACCTTGCTTACTAGCAACACCTGTCTTGTAACAGCTGCAACCAATTGATCTACCTTTCACCTGTGAAATTCATCATTGCAATTCTTGTTAGGACAAGCATAGCATAAGAATTAAGATTAGTTAATTACTTGCCCAATTGACATGGAAAGTTCATGCTTTATCCATGAGACTGCCACACATTTCATGCTGTTCCAACATACAAATGAACTCATTCATGCTCATCCTGTCACAGGGAGTTAATTAATTCAGCATTCACAATTTATTTCAAGCAAAAATAAACACAGTCAACTTTCAGTCATGGCATGCATTCGACAATTTTCTATTTTCTAGAATGCATCAGTGAAAATGGAAAGAGAAGAGTAAGAGTTTCCCCCTCTTAATATTGTTCCAATATGGAGTCCCACCACAACTGTGGTTCCATGCTCCTTGGTCTCTTTCACTTCAAATGTGAATTCCTAACTCACCTTTTACTTGTTTTGGCGATGACACTTGGTGTCTAAGGTCTATCTAAGGCTTCTCAACATGAAACCCTTCCCCATTGTTTCCTACATAACCTTTGGCTTCTAGGACCCACACCAGTCCACTAGCACCATTTCCATTAATACTCACACTGAGATTTCTAGGACAGTTACATATCCAAATGCATCCCTAGGATTCCTTCAAGGTTCTTGATTCCAACAATACCTGCACTCAAACATTGAGTCAATTCACATGTCAAGTTCATTTTCATAGGTTTTATCTCTAAACAAGAATTTTAAAAAAATCAAATACAAATGTATATTCATATTAAATAAGCAAGAAGCTGCAAGATAACCAAATACTTATCTGTATTGGATGTCTTCACTTTATTCCACAGGATCTTTCTTTGCTTTACAAGCCTTGGATAACTTGTGGATATAATAACGAATGTTGGGCCAACACGCAGGCTGTACCAAAATAATTCAAATAGGAAATGCCAAGCAAGTACACCGACTAGGTTTATCAGGGATCCCATTAATCAATATGCTAAGCCAGTACACCGACTGGTTTTATCAAGCATTTAAGGAATGTTTGGCGAGCACACAGGCTGATCCACAACATTCCATGCCCAACCAGTAAACTGACCGTATTTACCATGCGTTTATGATGCCAAACCAGTCCCATATCTGGTTTTCCCTCTCCATTTCCAATCCAACACTTCCGTCTGGGTCAACTGACCAATGGAAGGAAACTACACCATGACCATTTCCAGTTCAAGGCTCTACTATGGAGCCATAGACATCTCCATGCGCTCCCGCCATCCTTGGCATCCATCTCACTTTGCTCCTTAGCATGCATTACCAATGGTAGGTGTAATACTTGACAACACAAGATGGGTAGGTAAGTTCATCAGTATTGCTAATATAAATTCTAACATACTTCATACAAATTCACTCTCTAATATTGAAACGCCAGAAATGCATCCATTCCTGTAGGGTGTATTCAATGTTGACAACCATAGCACAACAGAGCACCCGAAAGGTGTGCACCCCTTTCCGATGTGAGTCATGTAGGCCCTAAACAAAATCAAGCAGTCTGAGATAAAACATGCACACTCAAGCAGTCTGAAATAAAAAACATGCACACTCAAGCAATCTGAAATAAAAACATGCACACTCAAGCAGTCTGAAATAAAAACATGTCCGGGACATTAATTCTAATAATCAAACATGCATAATTTTAACAATGGTGACAAATTAATTATCTATTTTGCATATGTATTTTCTCTTCCTGCAATGTGTCCTCCTCAATTATCTCCAATTTGAATTTTACAATTATGTTCACTATAGAATTTAGATTTTGCCACATTGAGATAACTGTCATAAACTTAAATCAGAAAATTTTCAAATCTATTTCATACAGAAATCATATTTGACATTCATGAGACCCTTCTCACAATATTTGGCTCTTGTACATGGTAGATCCCAGTCCTATCATGGACTTACCCACATTGCCACGCCTAAGACATTCCTACCTGTAATATGAAATTTTCAATCAACCAAACAAGTTGTGAGTATCCACACATATACTAATTGCATTGCAACATTTATAAACATCACTAAAGTGATCTTAGAATTAAAGTACTTGACAATTCAAACACTATCAGTTGTTATTATTTCAAATGCAATGAAATACATTTTCTATATATGCATCATTATCACAATAAGATTGCATGATATGGTCACATGGTCTATGCAATTCAACCAAATTTCCAATACTTATGATTACACACTCATATCCATGCATGCAACTCTATCCTCCCAATAGAGCACTCTAGTAGCCCATCAAGCACAACTACCTTCTTCATGCAATTATTTTCCCATAGCATCTCATGAAAGGATCTTAATTTTTTTTAACAATTCTACAATTTCATCTATTATCTAGTTTCAATGAAATGTACATCATAGTCATGCATCCACATAATGCATATTAACATATATGTAACCACACATATGCATGCATAACCAACAAGATTTACATAATATATTTTAGTGCACATTTACTTAATGCACCCAATGCACTACAACATTGATGTAAAACGTTTTTGTGCCTATACATGTGCCCTGCCATGGTAAGTTGGGAATCCTAGAAAATGCTTCAACAAAATACCCAACCATCTCCCCAATCACTTGGTTAACTAATTGGGTGCCTTCCTCCTTCACCCAAACAAAACACCTCAGGAATTATCCCACTTGGTTGTTGGCCAAGCGATTTCACCCCAAATTAATGTTGATGTAATTGTAACTTCGGAATGTATTTCACCTATGTATATTGTACTCCTATAGAGATGTTATTATTCCTCTATACGGAAGTGTCGTTATTTGTATTGAAAAATGTCGCAAGTGTCGCAGCTTGCAAGTGATGGGTTATTAGACCACCAAGTGTGGGGTCGGCCTGATTAGTATAACCATGGGTTATTACACTGAGTTAGACAAGTCGGCCATGCTAGGTTATTAGGTAGGTCAGGTCAAGTATAAATAGAGTGCGGGAGGCACTCTATTTGATCATCTCATTATTCACTTCTACACTACTCGGAAAGTGGAGCACTAGTGGAGGAGGAGGTTCAGCTACTAGGAGGACTATCTCTGTGTACTTGGGTTGTATCATTGCTCTTTCTATCTCTGAGGAAGTTGTGGGTTTTTTCACCTTTATGGTTTTCCCTAGTGAAACTCTATGTGTCTATTGTCTCATGTGATTGCTTGGTGTGATTGATATGCAATGTTATACTTGATATGCTGTACATGTTATTCTCTCAGTAAAGATCCTAGAGTATGTTGAATTAATGCTAAAAAAATAACATGGTGTCAGAGCTAACCTAAGAAGAAGACACTATGCAGTTGCAAAAACTAGGGTTTCTTGTTTATTGGGTTTCTCTCCATGGATCTTGAAAGGCAGTAGGGTATTTTGACTCTCCTCAACAAGGCACATCTTTCTGTCCAATCAGAATTCAATTCTAGGCACTTTCATTTTTGGCCCTAAACATTAGGGTTTCCACAAAAATAGGAATTTATGAAATCTGAGGACATAGCTGGAAGCTCCTTGGAAAAATTGAAGTTTAGAGATTTGGATCGAGATTTTTGGTTGGGTGAAGCTCGGGGAAACTCAAACCCTAATTCAGGGTCCTCCCAAGTGAATTCGGGAGATTCAAAAGCATTTTTGAAGGGTGAATCTTTGTAGTTTTCTATTTCTCAGTATACTAGGAAGATCATCTCATCAAGGATCATCTTTCTATCCTTTCAGAAAGTTGAAATTCACATTTTTAATTTTTAAGGTTTCTCTGACAAACCCTAATCCAGCACCAGATCTAGATTTCTGCAAATCAAGTGGTAAGATCTAAATCTTTTCTATTTCCATTTGAGGTACTCTTTAAGATGTCTCACCACACCAAGCTTGAGGATAAGCTTGAAGGGGATGATAAATTCCGAGCATGGAAGTATAGGATTGGGTTAATCCTAGAAGAAAATGAATTGGACACCTACATAAGTTCTGAGGTCCCTGTCCCAGAGGAAGAAGAGGCTAAGGCCTTACATACGAAGAACTTGGTCAAGGAAAAGAGGATCATTGCTGATTCTATCAAAGACCATCTCATACCACATGTGTCATCTCTAAAGACACCCAAAGAGATGTTTGATTCCCTGACCAAGCTATTTGAAGAGAAGGACATAAATCAGAAGATGACTCTGCAGAACCAATTGAAAGGGGTAAAGCTTCAGAATGGAGAGACCATTCAATCTTATTTCACTAAGGTCTCTCAGATCAAGGAACAACTTGAAGCTGTGGATGAAGTAGTGGACAATGGTGAAGTTGTCATGACCACATTGAATGGCCTACCTAGGTCATGGGACTCTTTCATCCAAGGAATCTGTGCAAGGAGGAGGTTGATCTCATTCAGTAGACTATGGGAGGAATGCTCACAAGAAGAGCAAGGCTTGTGGCCCGAGAAGAAAAGATGGGGAATGAAGATCAAGCTCTCACAGCACACACCAAGCGAAGCAAGTTTAAGAGGGAGATATATCATAACAAGAATCATTCTCACTCTCATCACAAGAAGAAATATCTATCTCATGTTCAATGTTTCGATTGTAATGAAGTATGACACTTTGCTTCAAATTGTCCCAAGAAGAAGAAAGACAACAACAACAAATTCAACAAGAAGAAGAGGTACAACAAGAAGAGATTTCATGCTCATGCTGCTGAGGATGATGAACCTCCCAAGAAGAAGGCTAGGGAAGAAAGTGATACTTTATCAAGTGAAGATGCATATGTTCTAATCTCTGCTCTCACAGGTACTATCTCTCATGGATGTAATGATTGGCTTATTGATAGTGGGGATTCCAAACACATGACTGGGTTTAAAGAATCTTTTGTAAATCTATCTGAACATGAGTCACCCCATAAAGTGAAACTTGGGGATGACTATCAATATCCTATCAAGGGAAGTGGTGAAGCTTCCTACAACCTATACTCTGGGAAGTCCTTGAAGATGAAAGATGTTCTATATGTACCTAGGCTCAAGAAGAACCTACTCTCCATATCTGCATTGGATGCAAAAGGCATGAGGGTTGCATTTGTAGATGGCCAAGTCCTAATGTGGCCAAAAGGTAAAACTATAGATGATGCAGTAGTGATTGGAGAACAAGAGGGAGGATTGTACAAATTGAAGGGACAACCTGAACATGCCATGGTACATGAATCCATGGAGCCAAGTGAACTTTGGCATAGAAGGCTTGCACATGTGAACTATAGAGCACTACCAATTGCAAGCAAAGCTATAGAGGGTCTTCCTAAAATCAAGACAAAGCATGAAGGTGTTTGCAAAGGATGCGCAAAAGGAAAGAACATTAAGAAGGCATTTCCAAGCAGTGAAAGCAAAGCAAAAGGAATCTTGGAGATTATCCACTCTGATGTATGCGGTCCGATGTCATCTAGTTCTCTGAGTGGGTATGTATACTATGTCTCTTTCATTGATGATTTCTTTAGGAAGACTTGGGTTTATTTCTTGAAGAATAAGGATGAAGTGTTTGATAAGTTCAAGGAATTCAAAGCCTTGATGGAAAATCAAACTGATAAGAAGATCAAGACATTCAGATCCGAGAATGGTGAAGAATTCACTTCAGGTGACTTCAAGAATCTATGCAATGATTTAGGGATTAAGAGGGAGTTGACTGCCCCCTACAATCCACAACAAATGGAGTTGTAGAAAGAAAGAATAGAACAATCATGGAAGCATCACGAGAAATGATGCATGACCAGGATCTGCCTATGCATCTTTGGGCAGAAGCAGCTAGGACAGCTGTATATGTGTAGAATAGAACACCTCACAAGATATTGGACAACAAGACACCATAAGAGGTATTCTCTGGTAAGAAACCTGAAGTCAACCATCTCAGAATATTTGGTTGTCCAGTATATACACATGTTCCAAAGGAAAATAGGACAAAGCTAGATCCTTCAGGAAAGAAGGGCATCTTTGTGGGGTACAGTGAAAGCTCGAAAGCTTACAGAATATACTTTCCAGGGTTCAAGAAGATTGATGTCTGCAGAGATGTAACATTTGATGAAAACTCAACCTTCATCAAATCAAGGAAGACACCTATTGAAGATCATGAAGAACCAAAGGAAACCAGATTTCAAGACACCACTATGATTGAAGCAATTGCAGAAGCAGATCATGAAGTTGAAGATCCACAAATACATGTAGATCCACCCCGTGAGAAGAACTCTCACAAAAGGAAACTTGCATGGGCTAGAGAGCTCATTCAAGATGCAGAAAGGTATGGCATTCCAAAAGAAGAACACATAGCAAGGAAGAGAACTAAATCTCATACCAGCTATGTTGCCTTACTCTGTGACATTATAAACAAAGAACCTTCTAGTTGTGAAGAAGCAACGGAAAAGAAAGAATGGAAGGATTCCATGGTCAAGGAATACCAGTCGATCATGAAGAATGATGTTTGGGATGTAGTCCCAAGACCTGAAGGGAAGTCTATGGTGACTTCTAAGTGGATCTACAAGATCAAACATGCTGTAGATGGTAGCATAGAGAAATACAAAGCGAGATTTGTAGCTCGTGGCTTCTCCCACAAAGAGGGGATAGACTTTGAAGAGACTTTTAATCCTGTAGCCAGGTACACTTCCATCAGATCAGTACTTTCCCTGGCTGTAGTGATGAAATGGAAGATACACCAGATGGATGTCAAGATAGCTTTCTTGAATGGTGTAGTCGAAGAGGAAGTGTATGTGGAGCAGCCACTTGGTTTTGAGACACATGACAGGGGGTCATATGTGTGCAGACTAAAGAAAGCCTTGTATGGCTTGAAGCAAGCTCCTAGGACCTAGTATGGTAGGATGGATAGTTTCCTATCCACTTTGGGATTTACTAAGAGTAAAGCAGATTCCAAGCTTTACTACAAGGTTGAGGAAGGAAATCCTGTGATACTACTTATGTATGTGGATGACCTATTTTTTACAGGTGAGGATGGATTGATTTTCGATACCAAGAGGAAGCTTGCTACCGAGTTCGAGATGAAGGACTTGGGGATGATGCACTATTTTCTAGGCATGGAGGTGTGGCAGGGTGCAGATCGGATCTTCCTTGGACAAGGGAAGTATGCAGTAGAGATCCTGAAGAGGTTCGGGATTATGGACCGCAAGGCCATGGCCACACCTATGGCATCGAACCTAAAGCTTCTGTGTGATGCTTCATCTGATCCGGTTGATGTCACGGTGTATCGTCAGATGATTAGGTCCTTGATGTACTTGACGAACACTAGACTAGATGGTCCTTTGTGGTGAACACATTGAGCCAGTTCCTAACGGATCCCAGGGGTGTTCACCTGGTTGTTGTAAAGCATATTCTGAGGTACCTGAAGGGTACAATTGACTATGGGCTCAAGTATGATGTGAATCAAAAGTTTAACCTGCAGGGTTATGTTGATTCAGACTGGGCAGGCAGTGCGGCAGATAGGAAGAGCACATCTGGGTGCTGCTTCAGTATGGGATTAGGTGTGATCTCTTGGTTTAGTAGGAAGTAGTCCTGCATAGCACTAAGTACAGCTGAGGCAGAGTATGTTGCAGCTTGTTCGGCTAGTTGTGAGCAGTATGGCTCCAGAAGCTACTGTCTGTGTTATTTGATCTCCCGTTGGATGCTACTGGTATCTTTTGTGACAACTAGATTTGTGTAAAGCTATCTGAGAATCCAGTGTTCCATGAAAGGGCGAAGCACATTGAGATCAAATATCACTATATCAGGGATATGGTGCAAAGAGGAGTAGTGAAGCTTCTGTATGTTGCGACGGATGAGCAGGTTGCAGATGTGTTAACGAAACCACTAGCCATAGTGAAGTTTGAGTACTTCAGAGAGAGGCTTGGTGTTCTTCATATTGACAACACTTTGAGGAAGAAGTGATGGACACATTTGCAGTATCCATTCCAAGCATGGTGAGAGGAGGATCCTCCCATGGCTGTGGATGTAAGCACTGGATGATGAGCATCAGGACGATGCTCCAGTTACTGCTTTGTATATGCATCATGTTGGATGCTTGATATATTTGTATATGCATCATGTTGGGTGCTTGATGTATTTGTATATGCATCATGTTGGATGCTTGTTATGATCAGGTAGATCATGTACTTATGTATGTATCAAGTGGATGCATTGTATGATCAGGTAGATCATGTACTTATGTATGTATCAAGTGGATGCATTGTATGATCAGGTAGATCATGTACTTATGTATGTATCACGTGGATGCATTATATATATTAGGTGGATGCATGGTATGATCAGGTGGATCATGTATGATGATATGTATCAGGTCGATACTTTGTATGCATCAGATGGATATATTGTTTGATCAGGATGATCACAAATGACTAGCTTCAGGATGTTGCTCCAAATGATATGCATCAAGTTGATGCTATGATGGTGATCAGGATGATCACAGATGACAAGCTTCAGGATGTTGCTCCAGATGATATGCATCAGGTTGATGCTATGATGATGATTAGATTGATAATGTGATGATGTACATCAGGATGATGTATGGTGAGTATCGGGTTGATACTCTGTGGCTGTGGACAGGTTGTGTAGGTAGCATAGAAAAGATCCTTTTAAATATGGATAGGTAGAGCTATGTGCTCGTAATAGCCTAGGATGCTCTATCGAGATCCAGACAGGTAGAGCAGTGTGCTCGTAACATCCCGGGATGCTCTGAGTAGTTTTTGCTATAGTTTCGCATAGAAAAGATCCTTTAAAATCTGGACAGGTAGAGCGGTGTGCTTGTAACAGCCTGGGATGCTCTATCGAGATCTAGACAGGTAGAGTGGTGTGCTCGTAACATCCTGGGATGCTCTGAGTAGGTTTTGCGAAAGTTCACATAGAAAAGATCCTTTAAAATCCAAATAGGTAGAGCGGTGTGCTCGTAACATCCTGGGATGCTCTATCGAGATCCAGACAGGTAGATTGGTGTGCTTGTAACATCCTGGGATGCTCTATCGAGATCTAGACAGGTAGAGCGGTGTGCTTGTAACATCCTAGGATGCTCTGAGTAGGTTTTGTGAAGGTCAACATATAAAAGATCCTGGGAGATCCGATAGGTTGATCAGTAAGCTCGTAATCAATCCTGGGATGCTCTTTCGAGGTTTTGTTGACGCATGTAATAAGTCCTGAGGATACCATAGTATGTCCAGTGACGATGAAGACCTACAGGTGGTGGGACTACATCTAGTATGAAAAAGGACTGGCTCTGTAGAACTTCCTATGACGAGAAGGTTGGAGATTGATTGAGATAGCAGTAGCAGTGACGATGATAATGATTTGATGATGATGATCTAGAGAAGAAGACTTGTGCTAGCAGATCTGTGTTGAGAAATACCTTCCTAGTTAAGAGGGAGTGTTGATGTAATTGTAACTTCGGAATGTATTTCAACTATGTATATTGTACTCCTATAGAGATGTTTTTATTCCTTTATACAGAAGTGTCGTTATTTGTATTGACAAGTGTCGCAACTTGCAAGTGATGGGTTATTAGACCACCAAGTGTGGGAACGACCCTGATTAGTATAACCATGGGTTATTAGACTGAGTTAGACAAGTCGGCCCTGGTAGGTTATTAGGTAGGTAAGGTCATGTATAAATAGAGTGCGGGAGGCATTCTATTTGATCATCTCATTATTCACTTCTACACTACTCGGAAAGTGGTGCACTAATGGAGGAGGAGGCTCAACTGCTAGCAGGACTATCTCTGTGTACTTGGGTTGTATCATTGCCCTTTCTATCTCTGAGGAAGTTGTGGGGTTTTTCACCATTATGGTTTTCCCCATTGAAACTCTGTGTGTCTATTGTCTCATGTGATTGCTTGGTGTGATTGATATGCATTGTTATACTTGATATGTTGTACATGTCATTCTCTTAGTAAAGATCCTAGATTATATTGAATTAATGCTAAAAAATTAACAATTAACACGAATAGGGAGTTCATGGGATACTTGTTGCGCACTGTAGGCTTCAAAACCCAACACACTCCTGGTTTCACACATAGCATGCTCTTATTCTTATGGATGCATTCAAAAATTTTAACCAGTCACATAGTATGAGGCTCATTTCCTTTATTAACACATACCCCACCATACCATGTGGGATGTCATTCACATAAATTCATTCACTATTGTATGCATACCATTTTGTGATGATTAAAACATGGTTAAAGGATTCTTACCCATCCTTTCTCAACACTACACAATTAGCATAATTAGCATTACCTGCATGGATTCCATCAACCCATTGTTGTTACCTGATCAATTGGATTCTTACCAAAGACTACATAGTACTTCCACCAACCTCTTGATCATGGATTTGTGCTCCAGACTTTCTTCACAAGGTTGATAGTCACACTCCATATCATCATCATCTTCAACCATGCTTCTATTATCTTGGTCTTTGTGTTGTGGTTTCCAATCAATCTTGGATATGTTATGTCGACCATGGTACCTAGGATATCGTCTTACCATAATGAAGAACCCTAGAAACAACATTTTTATCATTTTTCAAGCATAGTGTAAGCAAGGCATCTCAAAAATATTTTGTACATATCTTTGTGCAGCATTGCAAGAATCACAGGCATGCAACATAAGATTTTCCCACAATCCTTTTAGTGGATGTGCATTCAAATTGAAATGCAATGTGCTCATTAACAACTTTTGCAAATATGCAATACCACACACAAGTATAAGAAAGTTCACATGCACTATGCATTATTTCTTGATATGCCTACTATGCATACACAGTTCATCTATTTAATCTCTTGCATTTTCAACATTTTTATGCCACAATTTCATATATATAAAACTTAAGGAGTTCTCCCTTTCCAATTCCTCATCATAGTGTGGAATTCCTCTTCCACATCATGGCTGATCCAATTTCATGGCCTTGTCATCCCTCTGTAGCTTTCCCTGATCACTGCAATAGCTCTTATTGCATCAGGTCCTCACGCTTTGTTGTTCACATTGCTTTCAGAATTGTGGTCACGTCCAACTTGGCCTCTCTTGGACTTCCTATAAGCTTATACTTTGGCCCAAGCAGCTCCAATGCTGCCACCTTGGGATTTGATACCATTCTGTCACGTTGGAGATCCCTCCGTGACCTTTAGAGTGATGGGGGAACAACCTTAATCTGCTACCTTTTTTTTTCTTCCAAAATTGATCCAAAACTCTAATGTTTTGCACAGATGCAATTATCTTTGGTCCACAACTCTAATCTTTTGCACAACCGCAATTATCTTTGGTCCGCAAATCTGAAATCCACAAGCAACAATCCGCAGCCGCAAGTCAGAAGTCGGAAATGTGGAGTGCCAAAATTCCCGGAACCGAAGAAATATGATCCTGAATTCCACATTCCGTAGTGTGGGAGTCAGAAATGCAGAGTGTGAAAATGCCCGCATCGAAGAAATACGATCCTGAATTCTGCATTCTGCAGCGCGGGAGTCAGAAATGTGGAGTGACAAAATACTCGGCAACAAAGAAACATGATCCCGACTTCCGCATTCTATAGTGCAGGAGTCAGAAATGCGGAGCACCAAAATTCCTAACATTGCAAAAATGTGTCCCCGACTTTCGCATTCCGCAATGCGGATGCAGAAATTCAGGAGCTGTCCATGCCCTGTCACATCCAACTTCCCATCCCGATAACTTCTTCATCCTTAGACCAATTTGGGAAAATCCAGTACCATTGGAAAGCTCTTGATGAGAACTATATTGCATATGAAGGCTCTTCATCCACACCTGAGAATGTTGTTCTTATCCTTTTTCCACCCCAAAATATTTCCTCTGACCTCGCCCATGCCTCTTTACCAACCTACAAGGAGCTATACTTCACTTTGCTATGTCCTATCCCCTTGCTCTGATCCACAGAAGGGTCATGAGCACCACCGGGGGGGTGTCTATTATTTCCCCACAACCATGACTGAAGTATTTTTAACCTCCTAGATTTGCACTTATTCCAAAGAACCATTCAAAGACATTATACCAATGGAAATGCAAATGTGTAGAAGCATACTCAATAACTAGAGTTGAAGGAAGCATCATCCACACACAATGTATCATGCATTCATCAAATCAATAACATGCACAACATAATTTAAACATAATTCATAGGAATCCATCCCTATTACTCAGTTGGTTTGATCTATGCATTCTGACATCACAAACACACATGCACATATGTAAAATGACATGATTCAAGGCACAAGTAACACTTATCTTTTTAGTGAAATTCCCAAGCAAATTGGCTATGGAATGCAAAGTTTCAACCCAACTATAGGTCTCTTCCCAGCCTGTATTATTTCAGAAATAAGAGACCACCCCCGATCTGGGGATATGTATCCACTAATGAGGAACTAATAGGATCACCCACAGTCTTAGGCACAGTCCTTCAGGGCATCCAACACACAGTTGATTTTTCAAGCAAGTGGGAGACAGGTGAGGGTTTTCTAGTTCAATAATCTCATCCACGTAACTATGGGAATATACCAATGACCTCAGACAGTTCAAGCACCCCCATCCCCTCCAATCTCAGCCTAAGTAAGGTCCCCTTCTCTACTGCATAGTCTCTAGGGAACCCCTTCCATTAGCACTGAACTGGGCAGGTATGGCTTGTCCTGAAAATTAGATCAAGTAAATTGAGCTCTCTCTGGATCTACCATGCATTCTAAAACCTCCGGGCCTCTTTCCACTGCAATCCGCACTCAGATCTTCCTCAATGTTGCGGACGAATGGCTCTATCCCGTAACAGGGTA
Source organism: Larix kaempferi (assembly GCA_027924585.1). Lineage (NCBI taxonomy): Eukaryota > Viridiplantae > Streptophyta > Pinopsida > Pinales > Pinaceae > Larix > Larix kaempferi. The sequence goes on from BSBM01000526.1 coordinate 9,014,395, forward strand.
TTAGCTATCTGATTCGTTCCTCTCATGATCTTCTAGGAATCTAACCGCTTATTTTTTCCCCAAGGGTCGGGTCTGTGGATCCTTCATCCAATTCCCTTGTTCCGCACAAGTTTTCTGAGCGATCTTAGCTCTGCAAATCGCGGCCTCCCTTAAGATTGCGATTTTCAAGTTCCTCCTCCTCTGTTGGGTCTGTGTAAGGGTCCAATCGATGCTTCTCGATCAATAATCCCCTGGAGATGAGGAATGGGTCCTCCCAAGAGTTGGAGTGGCTTATGGGACAAGTGATCATTGCCCCATACCCTGCATTACGGATTTCAGGGTTGTCCCATACTCCATCGACCTCATGAACAATTTTCTTCAGCCACTTCCTTACAACAACATTCAATGGTAGCTAGGACAGTCAAATGGGTTCTCAAGGTGACATATGGCAGTCTATGGCTCAATCCCATAACCCCCTCACCTCTCCCTAGTGGATACATATTTCCCCCTCGTTTAGTCGCATCCATATCCATCCCCTTAGTATTTTCATTACATGATATCATTTACATGTTTTACAATTTCCATGGCTTAAGAGCACATGGATAACACAATCCCAAATACTTGCCTCTCAAGGATGAGCATTCACTAGCGGGGCCTTGGCCTTGAGCTCCACGCTAGGAATCATACCTCACATATTCACAATCTTTACATTAAAATCCAATATGTTCTAAGGTTCAAAATGGGGACATTACACCCACACCGTTTAAGGCTTACTTGTCTCCCTCTTCATGAGAGACCGTTAAGGAAGTAAATGTCTTCTACCGTAATTTCAAGCACTTCACCTTCAATAATGAATGTGCCTTGATCCAGATGCCAGTAGTGGATTATATTTTGCAAGAGGCTCCATTGATCCCTCATGTTGGACACTCAGAAGAATTTTAATAAACCGTAGTGACATAAGGTATTTAGTGTCAATGGATCTCTGAGCACATCCTGTTCCATTTCCACATGCTCACATTCTCTCCATATGAAATCCATACCTGCAGATTCCACTTTTTTTTTCAAAATGCCATTTTTTGCAAAACGTTATTATAAATCGCTAGCAATCTTTTAAACAATAGCGATTAAATCGCTTGAAAATATTTGAATAGTAGTTATTTTCTTGAAAATTGCTACCCAACAATGGATTGCTAGCGATTACGCCGTGCATGCTTTTGGGTGAGTTTATGTAGTAAAATTGGCCCTAAAATTATAAAAGAAACCAATGTGAATGCAAGTAAAAGGTCGTAGATCATACCTAGAGGCAAGAAAGATCAAATTAGTGGCTGATTCGCTTGGATTCCAACACTAAAAAAGTAGGGCTCTTTGGTCACAAATGGGTAAAAACATATAAAATGAAATTTATTTATGTTATTTCATTGATATATTATTAATTTTAATTTGTTACACACTTTTATATAGTTTTTGAGCCTCATTTTTATGTTTTTTACCCTGCACGAATACCTTGTCCTAGAATTTGATTGTTTTGGATAGGTTGACTTGAAAGAAGGGTGGATTTTTTCAAAATTGTGGTCTTACATAAGGTTTTATCCTAAAACATTGGCATCTAGGTTATGTTTTCCCTAAATTGCATGTTTCATATAGCCTTTTTATTCTTTTAGCCGTAAGATCACACTTCACGGACTACGGCATCAACCCCCTTTATAAGAAAAGACATTGTTCTTATGTGAATAGAACCTACGAACCCTCACATGGGATTGTTATATCTTAAAGTCCCACTTTGACTGCCATTTCACATCTTTGTGTCATAACACCATGCAAAACCTGGTAACACCATGCAGAAATAACTAGGCATATATGGTTAAGGCAATTTTTGCACCCCAGACACTCAGCAGAGCGCGATAATGATGTAATTTTTGTGCCCCTACAGGTATTAAGAATGCGAAAATGAGGAATTTTTGCATTCTGCACCACTAGAAGGGCAAGAAATCCTAATAAAATATGCTCAATAATGTGGCATACCATGAGCTGAGAGTATGCCATACCACAAGTTGAGAGTTTGCCACGTTAGGTTCTGCATGGTGTTACCAATTGATCTCCCTAATCTGAATGATTCGGATATAGAATAAAGCAAAACAAGAATGAAAACCTTTCCCTATGTCTATCAAATTACTCAAATACAAAGAGCCTAGTCCATACCTTATTTACAAAGGTCGTCCTCGTAGCTTAAATCTTTCACAATCCTTCTCATTGATGAATAGATTACCTGCAAAAGACTCAAAAGGAAAAAGACAAGAGACTACAAGATAACATGATACATCTAAGCAATTGACCAAGGAGAACTACTATAAATGAAATTAAAATAGAGGAAATAATTACAACCAATGAATCCTTGGTACGTGTTGAATATCCTTTCGAATGGAACCTTGCCTTAATTTTCCAGTCATGGAATAATGGATTCCTGGCTTAATTTCTCCAGCATTTAGCTGCCCCCAATTGAAATCCCCTATCCCATGAAGAGGAGCTTCATTTATTGGCCAAAAGAGATGAGGAGGAGAGGAGAGGATTAGCAATAAGGATGAGGTGGGATCCTACTAAGATGGGAGGCGAGTAAGATCCACCCTATATGGAAGGGATGAGCCTCCATGAGGGTCTCCTTCGAGGACTTCTCAAAACTTCTCTTTTTCCCTCTGTACAGGCATTGACGCACCCTAGACACTAGAAACATGCGTCAGTGACGCACTTTGTAATGGAGCAAGGTGCGTCTATAAGGAAAGAGACACCTTGCTAGAAGGCAAGGTGTGTCGACCTCTCTAAACATGGTTTTTTCAGGGAAAAACCCTCATGACTCATCTTCCAAGGATTTTGGTCAAGTTCTTCAGGGATATAGGCAAGGATAAAGTGTACATGGTTTGTAATCATGATGAGTACAAAATTTTCGTGTAATAGGATGCCCCCCAAAGTTTGAAGCTAGAGTAACAGGATAGGTGAAATACTTTGATGGATAAAGTATAAAGGATCGAAGCAAGGAACCATTTGTAGGAAATCTATCAACAATAACCAAGGATCTTTTGCAGTACAATAATTTTATCATCCCAATGACTCACAACATAGCTGTCGACCAATACATTGCAGATCCATGTTGATACTGACTGATGATATGGCCAACAAAATACAGCGTGTATCCATATCTGAATGACTGAACACAATCACAGCTACTAAAATACAAGCGTAGATCCATGAGGAGATAATAACACAGCCACAACCAATACACGAGTGGATATGTGTGACAATACATTAATGAGGTCTCCACCATAACAATGTGTGGGAACCTACTAAAAAATATCCATCGCAACCTGGGTGTAATAATAAGACATCAGAACAACCCAGGGTTTTCTACCCATTCCTGAAATGATACGAATCTAATCATGTGATTACAATGTGTTGAAGTCGAACATGGTAGAAAACACTTGATTACCAGTCAATGATGTGAACCGTTAACAAGTGCGAGGGAAATCACCAATGACGACAATGATCCCCAAGGAATCACTATTACATCCCAACGAATGTGAATAAATGAGTTGGAGTCGAACATTCGTGGAATCATTCGATCAGAGGTCAATGATGTAAACCTACTGTCGAAAGCAAGGAAACCTTCCATTGAGGCATGTAGGATCCAAGGTACTGACTAGTTTCTAGGTCTAATTCCTGGATGATGAGATGATGTCGAAAGGAATAGACTCTTCGAAGGAGGGCCATGATGTATCCCATATCATCGACACGAAACTAACACAGGAAGTGATATAAGATGGTAGATCAAATGAGTGTGAACTGACACAAAGGTGTAATGGTAAACAAGGATGACCGACACAATGGAAGGATTAATCACTCCGAAGGTTGATTCCAGCTAAAGACTTCCTTTTAACATTTAACGACATGAAAAATGACTTGGCAACATTGACTCAATGAGGCAGGGACCAAAATATAAAACAACAATGAATGAGGCATTCTTCAGATGACTTTGAAGGAGCGGGACGACTCATGAAATTGGTATGACTCAAAGGCAAGCATATTACCCAACTGTATGATGAGATGTGAACAGGTGCCATGGTCAAAGGTGACTTTAATATGCCATTAATATAGACTCAAATATATCTTCCCATTCCATTAATTTCCCCATCATTATGGATGAGTGCCTCTTTTCTTTTTAACGAGCTGGAAGACGGTAACAAATGCTCGATGTAGCTCATCATATGATGAGTGCAATCTCACATGTTTTACGAACCTAAGAAAGGAGGGGTTTGGTCCCAAAAAGGGTCCTTCCCTATATAATTTTACGAGTTCAAAGAAGGTAAAATCGGTGACGTTTCACATTTAGAGAGTTTGAAATGGTCAAAAGAAGACTCCTGATGGTTCTTTTTCGTAAAATTTGGTCTCCTCACTCGAAAAAGGATAAAACAACGTGAGAGAGAAATATTCTAATCATGACTGACTAGAGTATTCCTTTTTCGTAAATAATATAAACGGTCCGAAAAGGGATAAACTATCACCGGATAGACGTCCTTTAAAATCCTTTTACGAGCGTGAAAGAAACAAGTTCTCTCAGCAATATTTTCCTATTTTGGGAGTCTGAAAAGAACTTAAAGAGAACTCCATATACAACTTTGTCATGTTTGATGACCGAGTAGGACAAAGGAAAAGTAAACTTGCCATAGTTCCTTTTCCGTAAGTAGTCTAGAGAGGACGGATAAAGTGATCACGAACCAGATCACGAAAAAATAAAAAGTAAGCTCAATATTATCTTACTGTTTTTAACGACCTCGAAGACAGGTGAAAAGAATTCTCATGAGGCCTGCTTCGGTTTTTAACGAGCTTGTAACAAAAAATAAACTATGCTCGTTATAATGCCCATTGGCAGGTTTCTTCTCAACATGATATCCAAAGGTTCGAATTCCCTCCCCAGCATAAGAAGCTAATGGCGTACCTCCAGTATGATCTCCAAAGGCTGGAGACATGCCCCCCAAGCTTCGTTTCATTCGCCTACGCTTTTTATTCATCCAATCAAACTCATGGTTACTAATAGGAATATATTCACCAGGGGAGGAAGAAGAAAGAGGATTAAATAACATAGGTGAATGGAATGAAGGTTCAGATATTAAATCTGGTGAAAGACTCAATTCAAAGGGAGGGTATCTATTTCATTTTTTAATGAGCTTAAAACTGAACGAAAACTATGCTCATGATGGCATGTTTAATTTTTTTAATGAGCATGACACAGGAATAGAACTATGCTCGTGATGCTGGTTTCATTTTTACACAAGCTTGAAACCAAAGGTAAACTATGCTTGGGAATGGTTTCATTTTTACACAAGCTCGAAACCAAAGGTAAAATATGCTTGGGAGGACCCATTTTATTTTTTAATGAGCTTGAAATAGAATGAAACTATGCTCATGAGAACCTGTTTCATTTTTTAACGGGATTGACACAGAAAGGAAACTCTGCTCATTGTCATCTGTGTCATTTTTTAATGACCTTGACACATGAATAGAACTCTACTCATTTTCTTCTGTTTCATTTTTTACTGAGCTTGACACAGGAAAAGAACCATGCTCGTGTGGCCGGTTTTATTTTTTATGCAAGCTTTAAACTAAAGGTAAATTATGCTTGAGAGAACCTGTTTCATTTTTACACAAGATTGAAACAGAGAATAACTATGCTTGAAGGGACCCATTTCATTTTTTAATGAGCTTAAAATGGAACAAATAATATGCTAAGTATGACCTTCATGGCTTCCAAGAGGATGACACTCTAGAAGGAATACATGTCAAAGGATAAGCCGATCATGGCTTCTAAGAGGTCCTCATTGGAAGGAAGATAAACCATGTCAAATCTCTAATCCAAGGTTAAAGAAGAGAAGCAATCAAAGAGAAGCCTATGTTTAGTGGAAGTCGGAAGCATGGGATATAATGCCACATAATTGAACTGTGGTGGGTAATATACCGCATGGACATAATTCAGATGATTGGCAGTCGGACGAGAGTCAACAAATGAAAGTTGGTTGATTGTCATAATGCTTCTGTCATGAGGGAAATACAACACTCGGAAGAGTGTGGACACGAGATATTTAATGGCATAGACATAATCTCGTCCGAGGAGCATATTAAAATCCAAAGGACTTGAACTACCAAAACATCAATAAATACCATTTTTCCACCTAACGAAATAGGAAACTGAGGAACAACCCCCAGAGGTTGACTAATTCCTCTTTTAAAAGCTAACATATTCTGACTAATGGCCACAAGCTATGGGGAACCCATAGCCTGCTAAGAATTCGAGGAAAAAAATCTAACTGCAACACCTTCTTTAACTATAGTATGAGGTACATCTATACGACCAACCTACACAATGATTTATAAAGGAAGATAGGAAGGAAGTCGAGGTGTATAGAGTCCATTCCAATCGATAAAAATCGATTAATTCAGAACTAAAGGTGGAAAAATGTAAGCCTCATTACTTGGGGGAGGTCCTGTAATAGAAGGATTAATACCCCCCTGCATGGTAGAATCTGTATTAACAAGAAGAACCTGAGTGGTATTAGATTCACTCTCTAGCGGGAGAGCGGAATCGACCGAGGATGGAACTAGATTGACCACTTGGGTTTCACTCTCAAAGGGAGGAGTGGGATCGATCGAGGATGAAACCATATCGACCACTTGGGTTTCACTCTTCAAGGGAGGAGTGAGATCGATCGGATGAAAATAGATCGACCATTTGGGTTTCACTCTTCAAGGGAGGAGTGGGATCGACCGAGGATGGAACTAGATTGACCACTTGATCAACCGATTGCAAGTCAAGAGGCAATTTACTACAAATTGTTGGAAGTTGTGATCGAGACACATAAACACCTTCCAATAATCGTGAAGCTTCGTCCATTGGAGGACAAAGGTAAGTACGATGCGTGTCCCTACATAATAGGCAAGGGTTCTTGACTTTACTTTTCTAACCCTTAAACACAGAGTCATTTGTTGACAATGTACCATCAGTATGATCCCCATAGGCTGGCGGTATAGGTAATTCCGAATCTTGTGACCATAGCTCTAAGACCTTGGGAATACCAGGGAAATCCTTAAGAAAATGGGACCTTTCACAAATCTTGAAAGGGAAATTAGGTTTCTAAAGATTCGAAACAGGTTCATCAATACTCCCAGCATGATGATCAGTGGATGGTGGGTTTCCAACATGATGGTCAGAGGTTGTAGATTTGAACTTCTGCTTAGTGTTATTATTCTTAGACTTCCTTTTCTTCCTCTTATTATCCACCTTCTTACTAACATCACAGTTTTTAGTAGGTGAAGAGGAAGAAAGGGAAGCAGACTCAACATTTGATGAAGAAGGTGAAGAATCAACATGAGGTTGATTCTCTTGTGGGGAAGGACTATTATCTGACAGAATCGGTGCACTTGGATAACCGGATTGGAGAATAACCATACTGGTAATCCTATACTCAATCCAGGAAGACTCAATGTGGCCATGAAGGGAGAACCAATACTTATGTATGGGGGAGAAACAAAATACATACCTTGAAAAGGGGTCTCTTGGTTGGTAGTCCCATAAGAGTTTTCCATATATAAACTCTCTAAGAATGTCAATTATGATGGGGTAAAATGGGGGAATGAGTTGAGTTTATATTTTGGTAGATTATGCGTCCTCACCTTTGAACATGGCATGTGTCCACACCTTGTCTTCTTTGGGTATTCAGTCTAAATTTCGGTCTACAGGTGTGGGACATTCTTTTTCATCAGAGTCAGCTTTCCTTGTAGTCATTTCTACTGTCAGTCCTTGCTTCCAAGTCATTTTTCATGTCATTATATGTTCAAAGGATCAGTGTTAACTTGCATCAACCTTCTGCAATATTGTCAAGCCTCCACTTTTGTGTCAGTCCATAATCTTTTTCCATTGCTCCACACCTCTTTCCTATATTGATTTCGTGTCGATGACGTGGGATTCATTATAGCCCTCCTTCGACGAGTCTATTCCTGTCGACATCAACTCACTATCCATGAATTAGGCTTAGAAACCAACCGTAGTACCTTGGGTGCCTGCATGCCTGAATGCCAAGTTTCCTCATATTCTACAATAGGTTTCCATTATTGACCTCTGATCGAATAATCCCTTGAATGATCGACTTCGGGAACTTTATTTACATTCATTGGACCGTACTAGAGATACCTTGGGGATCATTGTCATCATTGGTGATTACCCTTGTACTTGTTTAAAACTTACATCATTGGCTGGAAATCAAGTAGTCTTTGCCATGTTCGACTTCAACACCTTGCAATCACATGGTCATATTTGTATCACTTCGGATTTGGGTAGAAGACCCTGTATGGTCCTGATGTTCCTCTCACGTCTAGGCTGCGATGGCGATTATTGAGTAGGTCCCCACATCAACATCATGTTGGTGACCTCGTTGATGTACTGTCACAGAGATCCAATATTGCATTGGTCGTGGCTGTGTCGTTATCTTGTCATGGATATACGTTTGTTCTTAGTAGCCATGATTTGTCTCAAGTCTATATCATGTCAATTCTATCATGGATCTGCAATGTATTGGTCATAAGCTATGCTTTGAGTCAGTTTTTCCTAGCATGGGTATTCCTGCCTCGACGTTATTTGACATATTGTTTATGTTTCCTTGCAGCTCCACTCCAACCTCCCTCCTACTATCTCTGCGGACTCATTTATTGGTAAAGTGTTTTTTCCATCAGTTTCTTCTGACCTCACACTTTAGGGGGCATATGTTATACCTCAAAGTCCCACTTTGACTGTCATTTCACATCTTTGTGTCGTAACACCATGTAGAACCTAATGGTGCTTCCTCCTGACGAGTGTCAGACCTTAATCTTACCTAGTTGGTCCCCTCCTAGGTATTCATTAAAGTTCTTAGAGATAAATCCAACTTACCTTAGCTGAATTATAACTCATGAATTCCACATGCCACATTATTGAGCATCTTTTATTAGGATTTTCGCACCCTTCTAGTGGTGCAGAGCGCGCAAATTCCTCATTTTCACGTTTTGCATACCTGCAGGGGTGTGAAAATTACATCATTTTTGCACTCTGCTCAGTGTCTGGGGTGCTAAAATTTCCTTAACCATATCTTAGCTTGGAAAGTGGATCTTACCTCCTGGATATTTTATTGGGATTGAAGCTACTTTCAATCCTAACTTACCCTCCCTCTTTGGTCTAGTTCAAACTCTTGATCCACCATTCACTCATCTATATCCACCTTCCTCTCTTAGTGATTGGCCTCCCTAAACATAAAAGAAGGAGGTTGTTACACCTAAAATCTTACCACCATTAGATTCAATGTATACATCCCTGAAGTTCCATTGGCTAAGTCATTTATCTCGAAGGGACTCATTGTGCTTCTGCTAGGTTTTGAGAGGTCATCATAGGTTGCACTCATGCAACTTGCGACGTCGCACCTTGCTCCATTACAGGGTGCGACGAAGTCAGTTAATGGTAAAAAATAACTTCTTTGAGCTCATTCTCGAAGGTTGTTGAATTGGATCCTTATCCTTGACCTGTTGGGGGAGCTGGACTTCGGTTCCTAACCTCTTGGAAGGATCCCCTATCTCTCTCCTACCATATCTCAACCTACCCTATCCATACCCTATCCACTTAGTCCTATATAAGTGAAGCTCTACCCCTCTCCAAAGGGGAGGAAGTCTATAGTGTCTACATGCTGGTGAAATCATCCTTGAGAGATCTCTACTCATCTATTGGGAGACTCATACTTCCTTGGGAGGATATGGAAAATGAATTGGATGGAGAAGGGATGCAGCGTTAAGCCTCGGTTGTAGTTCTATGTCTCTACTATGTATTTCCCTATTTACAGTAATAAAAATGCTTTCCACCAATATTGTTCATGCGTGTGATGATATTGAGTAGTTTACCTGCTTAACTGTTTACTTAGATATATTATTGTATAGATGCTCTTTACTCGTTTGCGTTTGTTCTTGTGTCTTGACAAGTCTTGCAGCTGAGATTTGACGACCGCGGGAGGTGGAGAAACATTCAGGAGAAAAGATTGCGAAGTAAAAGGTAAGACATCTAGCACCTGATCCTTAAGTAGATCTAGGAAATCCATTTGTAGTCTTTTCTATTTGTTCTAGACTCACATTAAGCTAGGGAGATTTGGCTCACGTCCGCTCGAGTGGATTGTCCGTCAAACAAATCTGGCGACCATACTAGGGAAATTACATTGCTTTCTAGTTGTCAAGTTGAATGATATTTTCAGTTGATTTCTTGCCAAGCCTTTTTTTTGTCATTTACTTCTTGAGTTGGTTTCACCATCATATCTTCAATTTGAAGACTTTGATCAACTTCCTTTGGATCGACATTCCCATTCCCAAACCTGTTTATTGCTCATTGCTTGGAGATTTGGCTCTTTTTTGGACTTGCATCTCTCCTGTCTCACCTAGTTAATGAATACAGAGCGACACTGTGTCATTCTTGGTCTCTATTCTTTGTCTGTTGGCTTGTCGTTGCAACCCTGTCACTGTCCTTCTGCGACACCGTCGCACTCCTCACATTGGTGAACCGTGACTTCGCACTGTATACAAGCACAGAGTGTGCCGATATACCCTTTTCGCCATACATGCACCTTTTCTCCCCTTCTGTTTTGAGTGTGGTTTGTATGCAGACTCCCTCTGCACTGTATGATCCAGTCAGATATCCCTTTTGCTTTGTGTGATTGATTTGTTTGGTTTTGTTGGAGTTGTTTTGGGTTCCATCTTGGACAAATCTGAGATTTGGTAGTGGTGGACACTCTTGTCTTCCCCACCTTCATCCACTCACCCTTGCATTCCCTCTTCTCCTATCTTGTTCCGATCAAGTGTATTTGATCAGTTTCCAGACCTTGTTTGCATTCATTTTATGAGCTTTGCGTGCTTTAGTGCTGCTTGTTACTGTTTGACTTTGAGTGTTTGAATGTATTTTCAATTCATTGAGTGCTTGCTTTCTCTTGAGAATTTTCTGAGTTGTTAGAGTGCTGCAAGTCATCTTTTCAATTCAAGTACCCATGTTTAAAAGCATAGTTGTTATCAAGTTGTCACTTTGATGCACTCATTGAAAGATCAAAAGTACTTAGCTTCCATTATTTTGCAAGATCATTTGAAGAATTGTACATGCATTGGAATGTCTCACTTATGAATCTTTTGGAAAGTTGAAATAAAATTGCATTATTTGTGTTTTTCATGAATTATGAGTTGCTCATTTTCTTGAAAAATTCGAATAGACATCAAGTTTTGCAAAAGTAGTTCCATGCTTGGAAAGTTGCATTGTATCTTTTGATTTTTATGCTTTTAGGCCATCACAGTGAAAGTGAAAAGTTTGCACATTCTGCTTAGAAATCCTCTTTTTTCATTACTTAACATCATTTCCGTTTTGAAAAGACAAAAGAAAAAGAAAAACATGTTTTGATTTGACTTAGTAGTGTTGTGAAATTTTTTTATGTTGCGTTGCAAAAGGAAAAGAATACTTCAATATCATTTTTCATAGATTTGGGATTGTGTTGCTTTGCATTGTTTTGGTAAAATTGTTGGAAAGAAAAAGAAGATTTCTCCTTCCCATAGGTAGCATTCATCGAAAGAAAAGCATACTTTTTGCATGTAGTCAGGACTTGCATTATGTTTCTAATTATGTAATCACCTCATGCATTCACCTAACCGTCCAGATAAAATTAACGGTAGAACTAGGGTAAAATGTTTTAGTAACTTGTGTGTAAGTTAGAGACGTGTTCTGGTGTCGTTAAGCGTAGCAGCTGTCATTATTTTCTAGCACTATATCCCGGGGGTATTGTAGTCTTCCATGTACTTATCGGTATATCGAGCTCCTTCACATACCCACCAAGTCACCTTGAGTACTTGGCGTATATTGAAGGGTGTATCATGTACTCGGTACTATATCGGAAGGTCTCTTGCCGAATGATTGTGCATTAGATAGCACCACTACAGATTTGAGCTCCCACGTACCTTGCGTATATCGGGAGACACCACTAGGATTCCTTCGACCAACTGAGTTAACCTTTTGGCCATCTTGGCGAAGAAATACACTGAGAACAACACTCGGGGAGCTACTACACATGTACCGTCCAGGTAATCGGGTATGCAGGAAAGGGTACGGTCCCAATCCTCCTTGTCGCGTCATATTGTTGGACCCTGCGGTGTATCGCGAGTTGCAAAGCCTTGACAATACTGTGAGGATCCAGAATTTGAATGCACTCTTATCACATAAGTTTGCTTGTGGCCTTAGTTTGTGTAGGGTTTTGTCTGGTCTTCTTTTCTTTTATCTTTCCTTAGGAGAAACTTTTTGTTTCAGTCACTCTAGCTGACTTTCCTTAGAGAAGGTCTCATAGAATCCAAAAATTGCCACCCGAATATCCCCTTAACCAAGAGGTAATTTCAAGGGTAAGGATGGATCCACACGCCACGATCGGGTCACATGAAGTGGAAAACCCCACTTTGAATTTTGGAGGACTTTTGTTTCCTCATACTCTAGATTCACCTACCTCTCATCCCCCGTAGGATGAAGAAGCACAAATTCCCACTTCACAATACTTACCTCTTGTCGCTCTGGGAGAGCCTAGATCATTGGAAGGGATAAATAAACCCCAGGATGACCCCACAGTCACTGTTGGTCCTTCAGCAGCTTATTGGACATCTTCTCCCGGTCACCCAGTGGCCCATTTTGCCGTTGCATCCCCACCCAGTCAGGTTAGTCCCGACGACTGCTTGACACTTATCGCGAGCAATTGGATCGTTTACGTGCCATGGGTGAGGAGTTTCGGAGTTGGAACTTTCAAATAAGGTTCAAAAATCGGCCGATCCTAGGTCTCTCTTCATCTTTCGAGTCACCAGAATCGTCCACGCAACACGTGACCACTACTGAAACTAGTCAACTATCCATTCGTGCACATGTATCTCTTAGATAGGAGACCAGTTCGGTACTTCCTACTACCCAACCTGTTGAACAGCAACAGTCCAACACACCTATGACCACCATGGTTACGTTACCTGCTCCTCCCCCACCCCAAACATCATGGGGAGGATACTCTTTACCCCCTACCTTTTTTCCAGAAAATGTCAAACCTACGACGGACAATCAACAACCAGTGTTGGTCAACCTTTACCTAGTGGTCAGCCAGTTGTTGCTGGGGGGGAACCCCTATCTCTAAACCATAATACTGTAGCCGGAGTTCCCATTGGTCCTTCCGTTGGAACTTCCCTACCTCCCGGACCTTCCACTTCGAGACTATCCCATGTTGGGGGACTGTCCAACATAATCCAACCTCCATTGAGTCAAGCGTATCCAAGTCATTTTAAGCCTATGCCAGGTCAACATAATACCGGAAACGCACTCTACGGGGCACCATAACTCGGTAATCCTTACACTCTTTGGGGACAGCAAAATTTTTTACAACATGGACCCCCACTTACAGTCCCCCCACCTACATTTGGTCCACCCCCACCTCCCATTGGAGGCGGCGGGCCCCCACATAATTCTGGAGGAGGCAGACCTCTACCTTCTGGTAGCATTCCACCTCATTCTGGTCATCATGGCCCATCTCCCCTCGGAGGAGGTGGTGGAGGACCATCCCACCCTAGAGGTGGTGGTGGAGGGTCGTCCTATCCTAGCGAAGGCGGTGGAGGACCATCTTATCCTGGTGGCGGTGGTGGCGGACCACCACCCTACTATGGTGGAGGCAGCGGAGGAGGTCCTTACCCATCTAGGAGCGGCGGTGGTGGAGGTGGTGGAGGCCCATCCTATGCTAGTGGCGGTAGCGGACCACCACCTCCTCCTAGAGGAGGCGGTGGAGGCCCATCCTACACTGGCGGTGGTGGCGGACCACCACCATTTGGAGGTGTCCCACCCCCTCCCAGCGGTGGAGGCAGGACACCACCTTATGGTAATGGACCACCTTACTATGGCGGCAGACCTACATTTGGTCCGGGTGGCACATACCCCTATGGCCAGTTTCCTCCTAGTACACCTTATGGTCAGTCGATGCAAGGTCCTTATATGCCTTATCCGTACTATCAGTACTCACAGCCTAATCCACAACTTCCGTTTTTGGCTACTTTGGACCTAGATGACTTGTCTCGTTTAACCAATGACCCCATCTACCATGGAACTAATTGGCCACCTATTCCGGTGAAACTTCTGTCAGATATCCAAAAATTTGATGGTAAGTCGGTTGAGTATCCTAAAAATCACGTGATGACATACCAATTATGGTGTTCATCCAACTCCCTGATGGATGACTCAATCCATCTTAGATTGTTTCAAAGGGCTCTTACCGATTTGGCTGCCAAGTGGTATATTGAACTACCACCCCATTCTTTTCCCTATTTTGGTTCTCTTGCTATGAACTTTTTGACTCACTTCCAGCTGCCTATACGGTATGAAACTAGCATAGAGATTTTAACCTCACTCCGTTAGAATACCGCCACTCACATATCGAATCATATACATGAGTGGAGAAGGAGACAATGTCTCATTAAGGCTCCTATTCCAGATCAACTCCTAGTAGACTGGTCTACGAAGTCTCTCCAACCCACCATAGCATGAGATGTTTCCATGGGCAGTGTTGTCACTGAAGAACAAGCCATCACACGTGCCTATTTGCTAGACTTAGTCTATTCTCAGTCTGGCATGTTGTTTGATATCCTTCCTAACGCACCCCGCAACACTTATGACCCCACAAAACCACCCAAGGGACCCCAAACTGATGGCATCATTGGATCCCTTACCACCCAGCCTTCTTCTCAAACCATTGGTTCATCGAACCCTTAGGGTTCTTTCCCATCACCAACACTGGATGGTCATGACACCATCAAATCACCCACTCCTGCTGTCACCGAAGAAGTGAATTATGTTTCATCAGCTTCACCTCAAAAGTATGGTGGTACAAAGAAGAACAAGGGGAAACCTAAGAAGTCTTCCACCCAACAGGAACAAAGGAGCACCTTGGTGATACCAAACAGAAAAGGAAGTTAAAGTATCCTTGTCTACTGTGTGGTGATGACCATTTCTCTAAGGAGTGCCCCCATAGAGACGAAGTTCAAAAGTTTCTTAAGGGAAAACCCACATCCGCAGTTCTCAATGATCCTTTCCCTACTCAAAATCAGCAGTCGATCGCTCACACTTCTTCTTCCCAAGGAGAAGCATCCAGCACCGCACATGTTCTCATGGTGCACAATGAGACCATAAACTTGAACACCCACTCTCGTTCGTATGAATTTTTTCTATCTAAAGAACATGTTGGAAGTAATATCAAAAAATATTCCACCACGATGCCTGAAGTCACCATACCGATTGCTCCTCTCACCATAGAGAAGCCCTCTCTAGAGTCAGTATTGCGTCCACCCAAGAGCACAATTAGAAAATCAGTTTTCAATCCTAATTCTCGGTCTGCTCAAAACTACAACATTGTAGAGGACCTAACACAAGCTCCTTGCGCTATGTTGACACTAGAGGTTTTTCAAAACTGTCCTAATCAATGCAAAACTCTCCTCGCTGCCATTGGTGCAATTGACCCAGACTCATCGAATACTATTATGTTTCGGCTGGAATACTTCAAACTGAGGTTCTCCCATCAGTTGGCATTTCAAGTTACCACAAACATCGCTGGGAAGATAATCCATCGTTCCATTTTGGAAGAGGGCGCTTCCACTTTAGTCATGTCGATCTCATGTTGGAGAGCCATTGGCTCTCCCGAGTTGAACCGTTCTCCTACCACTTTGAGATCCTTTGATGGATGTGGCTTTCAACCCCATGGGTTGTTACAAGCTTTACCTGTCGAGTTGGGGGGAAATACCACAACCATTAACGTGGAAGTAGTCTCTTCCCCGTTAGATTACAACATTCTGCTTGGTCGTAATTGGTTTTACACCATGACTACGGTTTCCTCATCAGTATTCCGCATAGTGCAATTCCCCCATCAAGGCCGAATTATCACAGTCAACCAATTGGATTTATTCACACCTAACACCGCTACTCACCCAAGTGATAACATTCCATCCATTGGAAAATATTTGCAAAAGTATGAGAGCGTGGGGGTTGGCCTCCTTAAGGATTCATGCCTTATGGACATTTTTCCTACTTCAGATCCCACAAATCATGTTTCCACGGTGAACATGATCTCCTCGAAGTTTTCATCTATTCCCAACTCCTTTGATTCATGGATTGTACTTGATGAAGCCACCACACACCTGATTGGAGACATTATGCCCTTGTCACCCACCAAACTTATGTATGAGGCTATCTAGTCATCCTCGGAGGATCACTTAGCGGTAACCTCCACCCCTCGTTCTCTGCAGTGGACATCATCTGATCCTTTCCTATGGACTTTTCCTTCTGATGAGTCCATTATGGAAATCATGAGTGCATATGATCCTCCGTGGGAAGACCTCCATCATCGTTCATCTTCCCTTCCCATTTTGGATACTATAGAGAACAACATTCGCACCATCTCTACACCGGATGTCATTTCTGGCTCTCAGTCTTTGATACTCGCATGTCAAATGAATTCTTAAGGAAACTTAGCCAACATTGAGCCTACCACTTTGATCGACATCTCGGTTAAACCTGGTGTAGTGGAACACATTCAGTTAGGCCATAAGTGTTCCCCTGAAGAATTCATTACTGCTACGGCCTTATTCAAGCGATTTTGAGACGTATTCGCTTGGACCTATGAGGAGATGCCTTGGATAGACCCCTCCATTGTTTTGCATGAGATAAAAACCTATCTCAACATCAAACCCGTCCGCCAAAAGTTATGACTGGTACACCCCTGGAAGACTACGGTGATCAAGGCAGAAATTGAGAAACTCTTGAAGGTCGGATTCATTTACCCTGTCCCATTGACAGAGTGGGTCTCTAACATCATCCCTGTTACTAAAAAACAGGGTACTATTCACGTTTGTGTCGATTATCGGGATCTCAACAAGGCTTGTCCCAAGGAAAACTACCCGACTCCCTTTATTGACCAAATTATCGACAATTGTGTCGGAAGCGTCATCTTTTCATTTATGGATGGCTTTTCTGGGTACAACCAGATTGAGATTCACCCCACCGACCAACACAAGACTTCTTTCAGTTGTCCTTGGGGAACGTTTTCATACCGCAAACTTCCATTTGGTCTTAAAAATGATGGTGCCACATTCTAGCGGGCCATGTCGTATGCTTTCCACGATGTGAAGGACTTTGTGGAACCTTACCTAGAAGATCTCTCTGCCCATTCGAAGCAGCGTGAGTTCCACTTTGATCATCTGATGGTTGTTTTCCTCATATGCAGGCGGTACAATATCCGTTTGAATCCTCATAAGTGTATTTTTTGTGTCGAGTCTGGACACCTCCTAGGGTTTATCGTATTGAAAGATGGGATCCGCATTGATCCCTCGAAGGTGGAAGCCATTGTCGCTCTTCCACCTCCAACCAATCTTACGGAAATTCAAAGTCTGCAAGGACGAGCGACTTATTTACGATGCTTCATTTGTAATTTCACACAAAAGACATAGGGCTACATGAGATTGATGAAGAAAGACTTCCTGTTCATTTGGGATGACCCAGCTCAACAATATTTTGATAGTTTGAAGCATGCAATCACACATGCCCCTGTGCTCCAACCGCTGAATTACTATCGAGATTACATTCTATATCTCGTTGCTTCCGACACCACTATCGCCATGGTTTTGGTGTAGGAATACCAGGACACCTAGGAACATGTGATATATTATGCCAGTAAAGGTCTCATTGATACTGAAACTCGGTATTCACATGTTGAAAAACTTGATCTTGCGGTCGTCGTAGCCATGTAGAATTTCTGACACTACATTTTGCTCTGCACCACCACCATCATTGTTGATTCGAACCCCATGTACCACATTCTGACACGTCAGGTGATTGGGGGAAAGTATTCACGCTGGATCGTGATACTGCAAGAATTTGATCTTCTTTTCGAAAAGGCCAAGTCTAAAAATTCTTTGGTGTTTGCTGAGCTTATCTGCGACATCCCCCGTACTGATGAAGAGTCTGATCCCAATGACTCCTTTCTGGATGAGTCATTGTTTCTTATTAGTATGTCTAACCCATGGTATGGAGATATCACATTGTATCTTCAAACCCAACATTTCAGTCCTCAACTGTCTCATGACGACCGTCGTTGAATACGCCACCATGCAAAGTATTACTTGATCATCAGTGATACCTTGTATTGTCGTGGTGTCGATTCCATTCTCCGACATTGTCTCACTCATGATGAGGTTGAACACATTCTAAATGACTGTCATGCTGGGGCGTGTGGAGGTCACCTCTATGGGATGGCTACAGCCCAGAAGATTTTGCGCGTAGGATATTATTGGCCTACTATCTTCAAAGATTGTATTGAGGCCATCAAAAAATGTCCTCCATGTCAACACTTTCATACGAAAAAGCGCACCCAACCCACCCTCTTACACTTGGTTATTACTGTTGTCCCCTTCGCTAAATGGGGCATAGATTTCATGCATTGTAAGACTACCTCGGTTGGGGGGCATAGTTATGTCATTGTAGCTGTGGAGTACTTTACAAAGTGGGTCGAGGCAATTCCTACATACACGAACGACGGTAAGACCGCCGCACTCTTCATGTTCAATCATGTAATAGCGCGGTTTGGAGTCTCTCAAGCGATAGTTACCAACCATGGTTCTCACTTTATGAACCACATGGTTGACAAGTTGAGCGATAGATTGGGTTTTTTCCATGAAAACTCAACACCATACTACTTGCAGTCGAATGGACAGGTCGAGGCCATTAACAAGGTCTTGAAAACTATGGTCCAATGAATGGTAGGTACGCATAAGTCCAACTAGCACAATATGCTCTTCTCTGCACTTTAGGCTTATAGGAATTCTGTTAAAATCACCACTGGATTTACTCCTTTCCAACTAGTGTATGGATTGGAGGCAGTCCTCCCTATAGAGTGTGAGATTCTGTCTCTCAAGATCTCCATCGAACTTCTCCCAAACACTACTGCCGAGGAAGAACGTTTCCTCTACCTAGATAAAATCGACGAGACTCATCGAGATGCCTCTCTTGCCAACGAGGCTCATAAGAAATGCATCAAAGAACAATACAGCAAGTCAGTAGAACCCTGCGCTTACAGCGAAGGAGATTTGGTCCTTACTTACGACCAAAAACATGATAAGCTAGGGGCAGGCAATTTTGAGTCCATGTGGCATGGACCTTACATAGTGAAACACGTATTAGAGAAGGGAGCTTACAAGCTTGAAGACTATGACGGGATATCCTTGGGTGAGCCCTGCAACGGGCTCTACCTGAAGAGGTACTGTGCTTGAGTCTTTCATGCATGAGTACTTTTGTATATACTGTACATGGCGTGCATGTGTGTTTTCCGCGTGGTGTGATGCTTTGATTTCTTGCATGTTTAGGTCTTGTTTTGTTTCTTATACCATGTTCTATCTGCGTGTTTAGATGGAAACTTGTTTCACATTCACGGACGACGCCAGTCGGCATACCCGCAACCTTGCTTCGGTAGCCTGGGTTCTCTATCCACGTACGGGCGAGCTTATCATCCCAGGGGGAATTTGTCTAGGTTTCGTGACCAACAATGCTGCAGAATATCAAGCAGTCATTGGAACCCTAACTGACGCCATTTCTTTGGGTATGGACCACGTTGTCATCCACTTGGACTCTCAACTAGTGGTCTCTCATCTTAACCGATTTTACACCATCCGCGATCCCTTTTTAGTCTGTCTCTATAGACGAGTCTGTCTTCTGGAAAGGTCCTTTGAATCCATTTAGTACCTGCACATTCCACGAGACGTTAACATAGTTTCCGAATCTATGGCCAACTTCATCTTAGATTGGTACATTGCACACACATAAGTGTTAGGATATTCCTATACTCCATCCTAGTCCTACTAGCATTTTCATTCATGCATGCACTTTTAGGGTTTGCATGCATCCTAGTCATCAGTCCAGCACCTAGCCCTCAGTTAGCCATCCCCGGGGATCTTCTCTCAGATCAATTTTAGCCCTCCTAGTGCTTAGTGTGCCCCTTCATGCAATTGCATGCATCTCATGTGCCCTCTCTCACCTACCACTCAGTTACACTTCAGTTAATTGAGTTATCATCAGTTCTTTCCTTGATTTAAGGCTAGACTGACTCTCAACTGACTGTATCACTCCGATGGATCTCCAGTGAGACTAGAATTCCCATTATGACTCCAGTTAGCTCCTCATGTGCCCTCCATTGAGCCTCCTTCATTCAGTTACACCTACCACACTCAGTTAGAGTTAGTTTGATTGATGGTTGACAGTTACTTGAGCATTGATGACTCCACTGATGATGAGATAGACTACTAGTTGTGCTCCGATGACACTCCAGTGATCCTTTGATCACTCCATGAAGGCTAATTCAAATTTCCACCTTAGGTATTGAATCCTCATGCATTGTACTATTTATTTGTCCATATTATGATTAATTAATTAGTGTGTGTGAAGTATTTTTGCTTCTATCCGAGTTCTACTATATTATTATTTTGTTGCTCATTATACTGCATTGACCACTCTTCTTCTATTTTCCTACTTAATCATAATTACTCTTGTGAGGTATACATCATCTCTTAGATTTGCTGTGAGGATTTTCACATGGTATCAGAACATGTTGAGAGTATTGTTTATCTCCATTCCTGAGAGTTTTTTGCAGGTTATTACCAAGATTTTGAGTGTAGCAGTTTCTGCATTTTTGCAGTAGTAGCAGTTGCAGATATTCTCTATTGTTTTTGCAGGTCTTCCACAGCTTCTATGTATTCATCAGGAATTACTCCTCTTTCTCCGTTCAACTATAATGAATGGAAACCACCAATGATAGCACATTTGAAGAGACAGGGTCTCTTTGATTATTGTTTTGAAAGAGAGTTCGAATCCTTTGAAGAAGAGTATGATTGGTTAAATGAAGGAGAAATAGCTTGTGCAGCCATGATGTATGCTATGTTTCGATGCATGTTATATCACCTCCCTAATTTTTCATCTCCAAAAGATCTATGGGCCTACCTGGATGAAAGATTTGGTATACAGAATGAAGGGATTGGTTCAAACCCCTTCGAGAGCAAGCAAAGTGATGCATTCGCCCTCCTTGATGATATCATTGATCATGAACCAGTATCAAACAAATCTCATATTGAAGTTGTCCACAAAGAACTTGCAGATTCTACACTCATGCTCCAACTTTCTTCTCTTTTTGTGCCAACTCACACTCTAGATATTGTAGAAGGTCCTAAATCCTCTCTTTCACCAGAGTCTATTGGTCTGCATCATGATCTATTGAATGTTTCGGAGGTCAAATCAGCTATTGGAGGTAATGCATTCACTCTCCTCAAGCAATCACCTCTTATTTACTACTATATGATCATTATTCCATGATTTCAGAAGGTTATTGAAGAATATGGCCATTTCCATTCGCTTGGGATAATTTCTCATGCACATCATGGTTTTGATCTCACCCCTGCTGGTTCAAAGGAGATCTCAAGAAACCATGGCCATTCGCTTGGGATAATTTCTCATGCATTTACTGGTTTTGATCTCACCTCTTATGGTTCAAAGGAGATCTCAAGAAACCATGATTCAAGTCTTGGATCTAATTTGGATCCTAAGCAAACACTACTTGAGATAATATCTCATGCATATGATGGTTTTGATCTCACCCCTACTGGTTCAAAGGAGATCTCAAGAAACTATTCTTCAAGTCTTAAATCTGATTTGGATTTCAAGCAATCATTATTATTTGATGGTTCTTTTTGGCATAATCTCACCCATGATGGTTTGAAGGAGAAGACAAAAGACTATCTGCATATTCATGTTTTTGATCTTGCCTCAACTGATTCGAATCACAGGTTCAAAGATCATCCTCATACTTTTGGATGTGTTCTCATCACATTCGATCTGAAGAGCAAGTACAAGCACATGCTTTTTGAGCATGATCCACTGCTTCCCAAGAAGAAGATACCTCCAGACATATGACCAAGCATCACTCCTGCTTGAGTTTGGAGCATTTATTTTTGTGTGTGCCTTACAGTCTATTTTGAGGGGGGGTATTTTTCCCATGAGGTTTTCCCCATTTCCTCGGTTTATTGATTGTTATTATTCATTGTATTAGGTGACCTTTGGTCTTAGTTACCAGGGCCCAGGATGGATTAAGGGGGGGGTGTTAGGATATTCCTATACTCCATCCTAGTCCTACTAGCATTTTCATCATTTTCATTTTCAGTCATGCATGCACTTTAGGGTTTGCATGCATTATTTAGGGTTTGCATGCATCCCAGTCACCAATCCATCACCTAGCCCTCAGTTAGCCATCCCCCGGGAGCTTCTCTCAGATCAGTTTTAGCCCTCCTAGTGATTAGTGCTCCCCTTCATGCAAGTGCATGCATCTCATGTGCCCTCTCTCACCTACCACTCAGTTGCACTTCAGTTAATTGATTTATCATTAGTTCTTTCCTTGATTTAAGGCTAGAATGACTCTCAACTGACTGTATCACTCCGATGGATGTCCAGTGAGACTAGACTTCCCATTCTAACTCTAGTTAGCTCCTCATGCACCCTCCACTGAGCCTCCTTCATTCAGTTACACTCAGTTACACCTACCACACTCAGTTAGACTCAGTTTGACTGATGGTTGACAGTTACTTGAGCATTGATGACTCCACTGATGATGAGATAGACTACTAGTTGTGCTCCGATGACACTCCAATGATCCTTTGATCAATCCATGAAGGCTAATTCGAATTGCCACCTTAGGCATTCGAATCCTCATGCATTGTACTATTTATTTGTCCATATTGTGATTAATTAATTAGTGTGTGTGAAGTAGTTTTGCTTCTATCCGAGTTCTACCGTATTATTATTCTGTTGCTCATTATACTGCATTGACCACTCTTCTTCTATTTTCCTGCTTAATCATAATTACTCTTGTGAGGTATACATCATCTCTTAGATCTGCTGTGAGGATTTTCAAAATAAGCATATTCATGAACTGTTAAAAGTAGACATAACATGTAATTATTTCATTTTATAAGAAAACATATAAGCAAGACCACATCATTCACTCATTTGAAACACATAATCTATAAATCCTCGGAATGTCTGTATATATATATATAATCTCAAAAGGTAGTGCTAGTACAAAAGTATGAAGCACGACGGATTTCAGTGAGTCTCTACAAAATATGAAGCCTCGTAGATTTCAGTAGTACAAAAATATGAGGCCTCTAAAGCTCTCAGTACACACACAATAACAACATATGGCCTATCACCTAGCCCGTACATCCTTAGGAGGTCTAGCAGCTCTAGCTTGCTGAGTCTAGAAACAGTCGACTGCTCTCTTAACCTTGCGAAGTAGTGCGTTGAAGCGCATAGTAGCTCCAACCGTGTGCACCTGCATGGGCCACAGTACCTCATATACCATCGGCTCAGGTACTGTTAATGCCCCGAAGATCGCAGCATCAAACAGAAAGGGATTCTCCACAACAAACTATCCCAATTATATTGTCTACCGTTTGGTATGGGGAATCTGTCCAGTTAATGGTTCTGGCTACCATAAGATTTAAAGTTTGTTGTTCTTTCTATCGGTTACGACCTGATCCACCATTTATGTATTTTATTTTAAATATGGTATGCAAGTTCCCTAAGCTAATTTAATCTAAATGCTGAACTTGAAATAGATCTATATCTAAAACTGAAATAAATCTAATCTATCCTTGCAAGGAGCAAAATGTAAATATGAGTAATGTGCTGAAAGAAATATCTAAAGATTGCATGGATAGCCATTTAAATCATAAAGAAACATTTTCAGCATAAGGTTAAATATATTAAAGATAGCTTTAATCCACATAAAAGCATCATATTACTCATTTAGGAGAAACATCATTGCACAGAAAATAGTAAGATTATTCATTACACGGAAAAAATTCAGAACAACAAAGAAAGGTCTCACAACAGCGTCAGAATGTCACTCGAATAATCCAGCAAGCATCTAATCCACATTTTTAGGCAAAACAAATGTCCTCTCCAGGCTCTTTATTAGGAAAAATCGCTTTCTTGGAGCAAGCTATAAAGTAGTTCGTACAAGCTAAGAAAATTCTTTTCCCTGCAAAAAAGTCCCTCTATTCTTCTCCTAATCTTCTATTTATAATTTTACAAAATGCTCCTTGAGCTAACAGGTGTACCCTAATTCTGGAATCTTCTAATTTGGATTTTGGTGTACAATTACCTATTTCCCATATTCGTGGGACACCTTTTATATAAGACAAAATGACAGTGAGCTGTCCCTTTAAATTATTTACAAAATAAAGGAAATAAAACAAATCGACTTCTGATTTCACCTGGCTTCTTTCTGTTGACTTGCTGATCCGTCTCCAACAACAGGCTCGCTTGCAGACACTTGACCATCTATGCTTTGTATATGAGTGGCCCATAGATTAATCTCTTTCACTATAATTTTGCCCCGAATAGATACTGTTGCCTTTGCCACAATTTCATGCTTGCGCAGATTTGATTTGATTTGTGTTGTTCCTGATGCTACCTCTTGAGCAATTGCTTCTAAAAAATAGATATGTATCACGGGCTGGGCAACGAAATGTTGAAGATCCTCTGGGGTTGTCACTTCTATATTTCTAATGTACTCCAAATCCTGGTCCAACTCACCTTGCAATTCAGTCAGCCATTGTTATTGAGTTGGGAATTCATAGATAGTCTCCGGCAGGATGGAGTGGCACTTGCCGAAAGATACTTTTATTTTAGAATAGAAAGAGTGACACTTGCGGACAGTTTTTTTAATCTCCATGCTTAGCCTGGCGCCATAGTCTTTACTGAAATCCATAATTCCGGCGTCTAGGTCATATTCATCTTCAGTGGAGACATGCAAGTTTGAGGGGAATCTCGACTTTCCTTTTCTCCATTCAAACTGCTACTTTAATTCCTCCACATGTTTGGAAAATCTGTCCCTGTTCCTCAAAGCTCCGCCTTCGATGACTAACATTTTATTAATCATTTATTTCACGCTACAAACCTCATGTGCGATCTGTACTAGCAACCGATGGGATTTTATCTGCATATCACATGCTTGCTTGTGAAAGGTGAGTAGATCATGCTTGTCCTCTGCTGCATATTTGAGTTGACCCAATAATTGCTCCTTCTCTTTAACCATCCCTTCATACTCATGTTTGTGGAGGTGAACTTGCTCGGCTCTGTTGGCCTTGAGTTCCTCTAATTCTGTTATGCGGGATTTTAAATTCTTTTGCCGATCTTTAGAGATGGCCAAATGCATCTCTAAGGAGTTTTTCTCATTCTCAAGCTAGAGGACTCCTGAATTTAGAATCAAATGCTCTCCTACCAACTCATTGTATTTCTCTTTCAATTTGTTTGCTTCCAACACCTCCCTCTTCCTATCATCTCTGCTCTTAAAGCATTGATCCCTGTAATGCTTTATCTCACCTTTCAAAAAATCAATATTGGCTTTAGTTTCCTTAGCTGATGCTACAGTGCATTGGGCTTGGAATGTGGGGTCGACATCAGTTCCTTGGACAAATGTGGTCTCTAATACCCATAATTCATATTCGTCAACCCCGCTTTCCATTTTCTTTACCCTCCTATCAATAATGGCCCTTTTATGCTCATGGAAATATATGGTATCCAGGTCCGCTACTTTGCGCTGCTTCCTGGGGTTATATGGGGTCAGTGCTAAGCTCCCTGAAGAGGCACTCCCTTCCTGAGTTGTCCCTGGAGAGTATATCAATGGTGGGTCCACCTCCATGTTTATTGGAGTAGATGGCTCTGGCTCGGGAGATTTCTCTGTCTATTCTTTCTCCTTCTCTCCTGCTAGCTCTTCTTGTTGCTTCCTTAATCCAGTTGCTTCTTCATTTAGGGGCCTTTCTTCTTCCTCATGTTGCTGCTTGGAACACCCGATCTTCTTCTTCCTTCTGTATCCTGGCGGCATCTTCCTGTTGTTTCAACTGAGAGGCTTGCTCCTGTTGCTTCCTTGCAATCTCCTCTTGCTAAAGCTTGGCAGTCAACTCACTCTGAATTCTTGCTTCTTATTGGTCTTGCTGCTGCTTGAGGGTTTTCTCTTGGAGCACTCTGTCCTGCTCTAATCCTGATGGCTCCCCTGATTGCGAGGCCGATGCCTCCCACTCCCTTTGGATCAGACCAACAGGTTTGGGGCTCATATCCTTCATGATTTTCTTCTTGTAACGCTTCCCTAGCGCATTTAGGTTGCAGGCGCTCCTGAAGAATTCTTCATTTCGGTCCATAGCATGAGCATATTCAAAAGAGATCTTGAGTTCTGCATAATGTTGATTGGACGCACCGCAGGGGTCATGCCTTTTGAAAGGGACCGTGCCAAAATGGAAAACTTCTAAGCCTTGAGCCTAGTTTTCCCCATCTCTTGCTCTCGGAAGGCTATAAGCTCCAATGGTAAATGGCATGGGAGGATACATGCTCTTCTTTCAGTCTGTTAAGATATTACTTATGGCACCGGTGCCGAAGAGCTGTCTTACGGCCTCCTTGTGAATTACAAAATTTGTAACATACCGAGGGAACATGAATGGAGCTTGAGTTCCTCCACTCATCTTGATGTATGTGCCTTCATTGGTGTGATAATAATCCCCGAATGTTTCAATGATAGGCATTGCATTCTCTGACATACAATCTGGTTCTTCTATAAAAGCAAGCTGGTACAATGGCATAATAAATCTCTCACAAATCATCTTATAGTGGTTTGCATATTTACTTGCCCATGCACATTGATAAGCCAAGAAGAGAGCGGTTTCTTTTGGTTTCCATGAGCAGCCCAAGTCCGGGAACATATGCTTGCTTAACAGACAATCAATTAAGTATGAAGACATGAAAAAATATACCCTCTTTTGGGTTAGTCCTCCCTAGGCTGATGTCAGCTGCGAGGCCAAACTGTCTGAAATTATATCATCCCAGTTAAAAATGGTGCCATTCATGTCTATATGAAACATCACCGGCACCCATCTGATCTTAAACACACTGCCATTAGGCATGTCGAAGAGTCGACTCAACATCGGCACGATGAGTCTGTAAGGAGTCTTTAGGAGGCTGCTTTCGTATTCATTGTTCTGTCTCTTCCTAATCTACCTGTCGTTTATCGTCATCTTCCAGGCAGATTCTAGGGGGTCCATTGGATGTCTTGCTATCCAATCATTGTCCAAACAAGCTCTATGTGTAGGCAATCTGTAGGCATCAGCGACATGCTCAGGAGCGAAAGATGCCAAGCTCAACCCTTTTTATCATTCATGAGCCTCATGTCAATCCGGATGTGGGGGATTAGACATCCAATAACTTCGGAACAAGGGAAAAATTCGGGACGAGTTGTTTCCTTATGCAAACAAGATCTTCGGATGTTGGCATACACCAGATCATCCTCTATGGAGGCTGTTGTACTGTCTTGAGCCATAATGAACCTGTGCAGATCGCCCCATTGAAATTCAGGGGTAGAGCTCCCAGGGGGAACACCAATGGTAGCTTGCGTGTCAGCAAACATCATCTCGAGAGAAGTATCTAATAAGATTTCCACATCTGAGTCTGAGTTTCTTTTCTGTGCGGCCTTCTTCTTTGCTGAACTCCTATGCATGATAATCCTGCGGTGAGCAAGGTAATGTCAATAAGGAGTATGCATACGTTCATCCAACTATTAAAATGCAAAGTGATAGCAAAATTGACAGAGATGGCAGTCATGGCAAGATTCAGAATATATTATTTTCACATTATGGAGGTTGCTTCAAACAATAATCAATTATATCATCATCTCAGCTATCAATTCGCAGTTGAAGAACATGAGAAAATGTTAATAAGCTACACAGGCTACTGTTATTTCATGAATCAGACAAATTGAACATAGCCTAGAATCACAACCAATTTGACTTTATGTTTCTAAGGCTTATCGCAGTCAGGCCAGTTTATAACAGTAAGCAGGGTATCAACATGGTGGAGGGGAGAGGAAATCTAATCTTTTATTTGCGCCACTTATTCTACAGCGCACAGGTGGCTTCTAAATTTCCACACAAACTTACTGGGAAGAAAGGAATCGGGCCAACAATGGTGCAAAGATAATGACAAGAATGTGCAAGCCTAAAAATAATTTATGTGCTCGCGCCTAAACTTATTTATGCGCCAAGGCCTAAATCCTTAACATGCACTAGCCAAAAATATTTCGTGCGCCAATGCTAAAAGAGATACATGTGCCGTCCTAATGTTACTATTGCGTAGATCTAATTTTACGTGGTATTTACGTGCGCCAGTGTTTAAACATTTTATGCATCGGCATTTGATAGTGGAGTTCATGCAAAGATGGGGAGAACTACATAGCTACTTGCCTCTATGGGTTAAACCTCCGGGCTAGGTTATCAAGTTTCCAAGTTGGCTTGGTAAGTTGTTTCAACATATCCCAAGTTGGTTACGACTGAGCACGAGTTTTACGCACCCTGAGCGTGAAAGGACAAATATTTCGCTTAGTTTTGGTGTCCAGATTGCGGCATTAGACGAATGACCAAGTGACTTAATCCATCCTTTTAACGCTAGTTCAGACCACAAACTTCATGGCCAAAGTAGGGCAAGCAATTCATACTTTTTAGAAAATAGAACCCTACCTGTGGAAGAAAATTTAAACAGAAACAAGCTATCACGCATCTAAAAAAATCATAGAAAAACTTTCAAATGCAGCTATGGGGAGACGTGGGTTTCGCTTGGAAATGAATTTGTCGTTCAGGGGTACGGGGAAGTGGGGCTTAAGCTTGGAACGAGAGCTCTGCAAGGAAAACCTGGGATGCCAAAAATGCAACAGAGGGAAAAACCTCATGCTCCTGCGAGGTAGGGCCATCCATGCCCTGGTTTGCATGCATTGACCTCGTATCCTCATCGTTTCATAGTAAGAGGGTGAAAGCCTAGGTTGTGTTCTCAGTAGTTCTTTACAGAGTATGAAAGACGAAAAACGTTCTCTTTAACCGGGTAAAAAACTTGGAAACAACGAGAGAAATAGGGAGAAGAGCCTACCTATCAGACTGGCAGAGTTTCTGAAGACTGGCGATGGCTTCTGCAGGTGTTCAGCGAATGGCAACAACTTTTGAAATGTGAGTCCCGAGCAGCGAGTGCAAATGATACGGTGAGTTCCAAAACCTTTTGGATATGTTAAATAGGGTGGCAATTAATGTCATGTACGTCCAAAGATGGCGGGGTTATGAGCACGGGGCTCGAGAACTCTACCATTAAAAGTGGCACATGGCCTTATTAAAGACCCTACCAACTCCGCCGGTGTACAAGGATCGAGGAGATCTTTTCGCGCCAAGCGTCGAGTACCGATTTAACTTTTGCACTAAGGCGACGAGTGTAATCTTTTGCACTGTATGCTAAACGCACTTTCAAAAAATAAACCTTGCGCACAAGCGGCGATCCTAGAATTACGGTTGCTCTCATAAAACTTCGCCAAACTTGGGCTATCGAAAAAGACAAAATGCAGATTTGAAAACGGGAGGGATAAATATAGCTCCTGCGTCGGTGGCACCAATTCTATATCACAGTTTGCACTAAGAGAGATGCGCCAAATCTTAATTCTTCCGAGAAGGTGAAATGCAACTCCAAGGTGGGGAAGATAAGGATAGTTCTTGCGCCTTCGGTGGCCAAGGAATGGTTATCACTTGCGCTAATGGTGGCCGGCTTATTGTTAAAAATGAATGCTGGATAAAAGACTTGAGACTTGTCGAAAGAGGCGGCTGAGTTAGAGCCAAAGTATGCATCAAATGGAGGACGTGTGGTTAAAGTTTGCGCCGAGTGGGGAACTTATCTTTTGGAGGCGCGCCAAAGCGGCGGAGGACTTAAGGATAGAACTTGTGCTACAGTAGGTGAATTAAGACTAAAATTCGCGCTAAAGAGAAAAGACTGCTTTTTCCTCAGAAAAAATCAATGAGAAAACGATTTTGGAAGCAGGTGATGAAATTCTGCCAAGTTAGAGAAAGAAATAAACTCGAGAGACAAAGGAAAAACTTGCCACAAAAGTATTAAAAGGACGGGCCCTAAATACCCTCAAAATTTTGGGGAGGGATGTTGTATTAACAACAGGTACATCTAGTGTCAATCCAATCAGGTTGGCATAGACTCTATCCATCTCTACAATGGCAGAATGCACAGTTGGACCCACAACTACTCCCTCTCCTCTCTCTCTCCTGGCCAAAAGAGAGGTTCCTACTGGTCGTACCGGCCCCACATCTACACACACATGTTGTTTACTTGTCAACACTATATAAAAAAAATCATAAATGAACAAAACTTAAAAAGTACAAGGGTTATTTGTTCTTACCCAGGTCTCCCCATGCTGCTTCCTTTGGTAGCGACAAGTCCGGTTCATCTCTAAAATCCGTACCACTGTACGAGAATTCCTCCACCATCAGTAATTGACCCTCCAGCCAAGTGAAAAACTCAAAAGGGTATCCAATAATGGGACCCCACCATTTCGGACCATCACATCGGTCCACCTAGCCATGGGAGGATCTCTAGGATCCCTATCCTCCAGTGGTACCTAAGGACGCAAAAGGGGAACCCGTTCCAGTAAGAACGAGATCACTATCGATCCATAGCAAAACTGTTTGATCTCTCCTTGTCGACACTTTGTTAGCTGAGCTCGCACGTTTGTGAGGAGTCACTCGAACTAGTTGAAAATCTTTGGAGACATACAGTCCTTCGCATATAACATCTGCGATCTGGTGGCTAGGTGAGGAGCTTGGATCCCCGCCATCCTCATAATGGTGAATAGTATGGCACGCAATGGTCGCTCCCGTACTTCTTTAATGGGAATCTTCCCACTAGAAGCAGTAATGTTGGGAGTACAATGTTGTAGGATCATATCACCCACAGTCTGATCACTCCCACGTGATCGAGTAAGTAGAACATTGTCCCCTCTTCGGGACAATTCGGTCAAAAAGTAGATGTCCTCGACATCTATGGTAAACTCGTGCTCACCGATCACGAAGTATTGCTGGGCCGCATCCCAGCATCAGAGCATATGAGTCAATAGTGGTATTTGGGATCTCATCCCCTAGATGTGAAAGAACTTGAGGATCCCACAGTTCCTCAATGCTTCTATGCATTTTGGATCATTTGCAGCATGCATGTCATCTATCATGTTCCCTTTCTTGCCATTCCAAAACCATTTTGGATGCTTGGAACCTGTCGACAGGAGAATTTTAACATTGTTAGAACTTGCTTCAACCACTGAAAATCCTTTTTTTGAGCTTGGCTTGATTTTGGGGATGGACGTCACCGTTGTTGCACCCCGTTTTTACAAACAGAGCAACGTCGTCGCAGTCCAATTGTGAGACACTTGTGACGACTTAGTCTCATCGTAGTTCCCTAAAGGTAAAACTGCGACGAGACGAGGGCGCAATGGCCCTTCCCAAATCAAGCTAAAATCCAAAAAAATGACTGAAATTCAAAAATGTAAACCACTACAATTATGCTAGATGAAGTTTAGGGTTACCTGCTCCTGACGGCAAGTGAAATGGCTGCTCGTAGCTCCTGGAATCGACGAGTGAATATTTGGATCCAAATGGCACTACTCCTCCCAAATTTGGAAAATAGAACAATGGTGACTATATTTGGTTTTTATTTCTATTTATAAACAAAATGGAATATTCCTTATTCAAATATTTGATGTCGTTATGTCGTTTTCTATAGATTGGATCGATTTTATTATATTTGAACATTCGGTTGACTATTTGACCTAGTTTCCAAGTGTGCAGGAGTTGTGAAGGTTCTTTCTACGCCATTTTCCCATTGGAACGGTCATCTCAGGTATGAACACCCCTTGTGTATTTCGCCATTTATCTTTTCATTTCATTAGATTGTAATTATTTAATGATTATGAGCTTACTCTTTGTTCTTTCTTGTGCTCTTGAAACCATGAGAATACGTTACCGAGTTACGATTTATCACTTTTTCGAGCTCGTTAAACTCCTACGGAAAAGGAACCC
This sequence comes from Larix kaempferi, assembly GCA_027924585.1. Classification (NCBI taxonomy): domain Eukaryota; kingdom Viridiplantae; phylum Streptophyta; class Pinopsida; order Pinales; family Pinaceae; genus Larix; species Larix kaempferi. The sequence goes on from BSBM01000526.1 coordinate 9,046,483, forward strand.
CCCCGGAGTCTATCTTTAAGCTCTTTTCAGGCTCTCGAAATACGAAAAGATTGCCAAGCGAACTTGTTGCGTTCATGCTTGTAAAAGAATTTGAATGGTCGTCTTCCTGGTGATAGTTTACCCCTTTTTTGGACCAGGGGGCACTAGTTACGAAAAAGGTATACTCCAGCCAATCATGACTGGAAGAGTCCTCTCCCACATTGTTTTACCCTTTTTCGGGCGATGAGGCTAACTTTACGAAAAAGGACCGTTGGAGTCATTTTTAGTTCTTTTCAGACTCTCTAAACATGAAATGATGACTGAGTTTACCTTCTATGGACTCGTTAAATTTTTACATTGAAGGGCCCGCCATGGGATGAACCCCTCCTATCCCAAATTCCGAAAATATTTGGGATTGGACTCATCTATGAGATGAGCTATACCGAGCATCTGGTTACCCTCATCAAGCTCGCAAAAAACACACGAGGCACTCATCGTTCATGATGGGTAAAAATGAAAGCTTTTGTATTACACCTTTATCAGTGGCAATACCTAGTCATTCTTGAACATGGCACTCATCTACATTTGCATACAGTACTTGGATCATTTGTTTGACCTTGAGTTCTGCTTACTTCCTAAGTCTTGTTACTCCTTTGAGTTATTCAAAGAAAGATTCCATCATCAGTTGCATTAGGAATTTGTGTCATACTCGTCATGTCAATACTGCCAATTCATGCCATGCCCATGTTCAAGAATACTTTCACTATTCATTATTTGCAGTCAATACACTTCAATCATGTCAGTCTACTCTGAGTCAGTCTCGCATATTACTGTACCATACAATCCACTCTACACATCCTTTGTCGTGTTTCATGTCAATGATGGGGGATTCATCATGGCCCTCCTTTGATGGATTCATCCTTGTCGAATTCAACACATCATCCAAGGATTGATTCTAGAAACCAACCAAGTACCTTGGCCCTACATGCCTCAATGGCAGGTTACCTCACTTTTGACATGAGTTTACATCATTGACTCTTGATCGAAAGATTTCATCTTGTGTTTGAATTCAACTCATTTGTTCATTCTTGGTGATATGTACTATGATACCTTGGGGATCATTGACATTAATGGTGATTTCCCTCGCACTTGTTAAGGATAAACATCAATAACCGGTAATCAAGTGGTTTCTACCATGTTCGACGTCAAGACATTTGTAATCACATGGGTAGATTTGTATCATTGCGGGTTCAGCTTGAAGACCCTGGGGAGTCATGTTTTACCCAGGTTGTGATGGAGTTTGTATTGAGTCATATCACACAGATCCACATTTGTATTGGTCGTGGCTGTGTTATCATCTCATCATGGATCTATGCTTGTGTCTAGTAGCCATGATTGTGTCCAGTCGGTCATTACTACCATGGATCTGCAATGTATTGGTCGGTAGCCATGTTGTACATCATATGAGATTGTCAGTTCAGAGTTAGTTGTACTGCAGCAGCGTCCTTCATCCGACAAGTCCATTTTGCCATTCTTTCTATCAAATCATTTCACCTGTCCAATCTTTAAATAGCTTCATGCTTTGGGGGGCATTCTGTTACACCTAAAATATTACCACCATTAGATTCAGTGTATACATCCCTGAAGTTCCATTGGCTAAGTCATTTACTTGGAAGGGAAATCATTGTGCTTCTGCTAGGTTTTGAGAGGTCGTCGCATGCTGGACTCATGCAACCTGCGACGTCACACCTTACTCCATTACAGGGTGCGATGAAGTCAGTTAATGGGAAAAAATAGCTTCTTCGAGCTCATTCTTGAAGGTTGTTGACTTGGATCCTTATCCATGACCTGTTGGGGGAGTTGGCCTTCTGTTCCTAACCTCTTGGAAGGATCCCCTATCTATCTCCTACCATTTCTCAACCTACCCTTGCTTACCCTATCCACTTAGTCCTATATAAGTGAAGCTCTACCCCTCTCCAAAGGGGAGGAAGTCTATAGTGTCTACATGCTGGTGAAATCATCCTTGAGAGATCTCTACTCATCTATTGGGAGACTCATACTTCCTTGGGAGGATATGGAAAATGGCTTGGATGGAAAAGGGCTACAACATTAATCCTTGGTTGTAGTTCTATGTCTCTACTATGTATTTCCCTATTTACAGTAATACAAATGCTTTCCACCAATATTGTTCATGCATGTGATGATATTGAGTATTTTACCTGCTTAGCTGTTTACTTAGATATCTTATTGTATAGATGCTCTTTACTCATTTGTGTTTGTTCTTGTGTCTTGACAGGTCTTGCAGCTGAAATTTGACGACCACGGGACGTGGAGTGTTAAATTTTGAGCATTAATTCACAATACTCTAGGATCTTTACTGAGAGAAAAACATGTACAGTATATCAATGCATAACAAGCATGTCAATCATGACAAGAATCAAAAGCATGAGAGACAAGAGACACATACTTTCCATGGGGAAAACCCTAAGGTGAAAAACCCCACAACTTCCTCAGAGATAGAGAGAGCAATGGCTCAACCAAAGTACAACCAAAATACACAAAGATAGTCTCCTAGTAGCATATGATCCTCCTCCTCACTAGTGCGCTACTTTCTGAGTGAGAGAAGTGTGAGTTTCCGAATGATCAAAAATAAAGATCTCCCGATCTCTATTTATACTTGTCTATTTTCCCAGTGATCTTATGGGGCCGACTTGTCTAGCTAGGTACATCATCCATATATTACATAAAATAAGGGTCGACCCCACACATGGTGGTCTAATAACCCATCGGCAAGTTCACACACTTGCGACACTTGTCAATACACATGATGACACTTCCTTATAAAGAAATGACACATCTCTATAGGAGTACAATAATATATAAATGAAATACATGGATGAAATACATTCCGAAGTTACATATACATCAACACTCCCTCTTAACTAGGAAGGTATTTCTCGACATACATCTGCTAGCACAAGTCTTCTTCTATGGATTATCGTCATCGATGCATCATCATCGCTGCTGCTATCTCAACCAATCTCTGCATCTACTCGTCATAGGAAGTTCTACAAAGCCAGTCCTTTTTCATACTAGATGTAGGCCCACCACCTGCAGGTATTCATCATCACTGGCCATATTGTGGAAACCTCGGGACTTATTACGTGCGTCACAAAACCTCGAAAGAGCATCCCAGGATGTTATGGGTACACAACTCCAACCTGTAGGATCTCCCAGGGCCATATTATATGTGACCTCACCACAAAGCCTTGCAAGAGCATCCCAGGCTGTTACGAGCACACAGCTCTACCTATAGGATCTACCAGGGACAAATTACATGTGGTCACCACAAAACCTCACAAGAGCATCCCAGGTTGTTACAAGCACACAGCTCTACCTATAGGATCTCCCAGGGACATATTACATGTGGTCATGGAAAAACCTTGCAAGATCATCCTAGGACTTATTACGGGCACACGACCCAACCTATCAGATCTCCCAGGGACATATTATATGCCATAGGACAAAACCTCGAAAGAGCATCTGCCAGATATCCCAGGGAAAAATTATATGCCATAGGAAAAACCTTGAAACACTATCTGCAGATCTCCTAGGGCCAAATTATATGTCCTCCTAGAGCAAAACCTCGAAAGAGCATTTTCCAGATATCCCAGGGCCAGATTACATGCCATAGGAAAAACCTCGAAAGACTATCTGCAAATCTCCTAGGGCCAAATTATATGCTCATCTACACAACCTGATCCATGACCACAGAGTATCAACCTGATACTCACCATACATCATCCTAATGTATACATGATCATCCCGATCATCATCACTGCAACATCCTGTTGCATGTCATCTGGAGCAACATCCTGAAGCTCATCATCCATGATCATCCTGATCATATAATGCATCGACCTGATGCATACCAAGTATCTACCTGATACATATCATCATACATGATCCACCTGATCATACAATGTATCCACCTGATACAAATACAAAAACATGGTCCACCTGATCATACCTGATACATATCAACACATGATCTACTTGATCATACACAGTATCCACCTGATACATAGACAGATACACGGTCCAAGCATCCAACATGATGCATATACAAAACACATACAAATGATCCTACTGATCATATCCAGTATCCAACATGATGCGTACATACATATACATATAAATGATCCAACTGATCATATCCAGCATCCAACATGATGCATACATACATATACATATAAATGATCCAACTCATCATATCTAGCATCCTCCTAATGCATATACAGAGCAGTAATTGGAGCATCGTCCTGATGCTCATCATCCAACGCTTACATCCACAGCCATGTGAAGGATCCTCCTTCCAACATGCTTGGAATGGATTCTGCAAATGTGTCCATCACTTCTTCCTCGAAGTGTCATCAATTTGAAGAACACCAAGCCTCTCTCTGAAGTACTCGAACTTCACTATGGCTAGTGGTTTCGTCAGCACATCCGCAATCTGCTCATCCGTCGCAACATACAGGAGCTTCACTGCTCCTCTCTGCACCATATCCCTGATATAGTGATATTTGATCTCTATGTGTTTCGAACTATCATGAAACAATGGGTTCTCAGACAGCTTCACACAACTCTGGTTATCACAGAAGATACCAGTAGCATCCAACAGGAGATCAAATAACTCAGACAGTAGCTTCCGAAGCCATACTGCCTCACAACTAGCCGAACAGGCCGCAACATACTCTGCCTTGACTGTACTCAGTGCTACGCAGGACTGCTTCCTGCTAAACCAAGAGATCACTCCTGATCCCATACTGAAGCAGCACCCAGATGTGCTCTTCCTATCTGCAGCACTGCCTACCCAATCTGAATTAACATAACCCTGTAGGTTAAACTTTTGATTCGCTTCATACTTGATCCCAAATTCAACTCTACCCTTCAAGTACCTCAGAATATGCTTTACAGCAATCAGGTGAACACTCCTCGGATCAGTCAGGAACTGGCTCAATGTGTTCATCGCAAAGCAAAATCTAGTCTCGTGTTCATCAAGTACATCAAGGACCCAATCATTTGACGATACATAGAGACATCAACTGGCTCAGATGAAGCATCACATAGAAGCTTCAGATTCGATGCCATAGGTGTGGCCCTGGACTTGCAATCCATCATCCCGAACCTCTTCAGGATATCTATAGTATACTTCCCTTGTCCAAGGAAGATCCCATATGCTCTCTGCCACACCTCCATACCTAGGAAATAGTGCATCATCCCCAATTTCTTCATCTTGAACTCAGCTGCAAGCTTCCGCTGCATGTCGGCAATCAATCTATCATCTCTTGTTACAAACAGGTCATACAATAAGAGTATCCCTAGATTGCCTTCCTCAACCTTGTAGTAAAGGTTGGAACCCGCTTTACTCTTGGTAAATCCCAAACTGGATAGAAAGCTTCCTATCCTACCATACCAAGTTCTGCACATATATGATTTCTTGTCATGTGTCTCAGAACCAAGTGGCTGCTCCACATACACTCTTTCTTCAACTACACCATTCAAGAAAGCTGCCTTGAAATCCATCTAGTGTATCTTTTATTTCATCACTTTTATATTTCTCTATGCTGCCATCTGCAACATGCTTGATCTGATAGATCCATATGGAAGTCATAACAAACTTCCCTTCAGGTCTTGGGACTACATCCCAAACATCATTCTTCATGATCGACGGATCATGGCATTCTTCCCATATCCTGGGAATTTCAATATCTTCAATAGACAATTTTGTTGCTGAACAAATGTTGTAGTTCTTCTTTTGTAGGTGATGTCATACGATCTTTCCTGCAAGACAAGTTAAATTGCATGATTAGAAACATCTCATAGTTTTCAAAACAAATTCTTATACATAAAGAAATATGTCATATAGTCATGCAATTATTTTAGCCAATGCTTCAATCAAACATTCATCCATATCCTGTAACTTTCTAGATGCCTTCCAATCTCTACCAGAACATTGTTAAAAGTTTGCACTACTCCCAACATGTCAGCAAAGAGGTTTCATTCTAGATAAGTAGCAATGGAATGTTGTACAGTGCCACATGCCACTTACCCATCACATGCATATTAGTAGTATACTATTCATTAACGCAATCATTCTAATATGCACAATACATATCCTAAGTCTAGGAACATAAGCATATACATCATTGAACAATTTTATTTAAACAAACAAATATGTAAGAAATGGTAATTAAAATAGTTATCTTCGTTTGTTTGTTGGGTGGACTCCCTCTGTGTCTTTGCTTCCTTGCAGGATCTGCTGAAGTAGCTTCTTCTACACCTTTATGTTGTGGAATGTAGAGAGATGGTCAACTCCCTCTGAATATCTACATCCTTGCAGAAACCACTGGAGTGTGCTCCCTCTTGATCTTTGCTTCCTGGATTACCTGTTCTTGAACTTATATTCATTCTCGATCCCTATGCATGCTTAATAGTATCATCATTGTGTTATCCTCGAGGTCTCATACATAATCAAACATTCTTAATATTATCTTAATATTATCATAATCTCAAGCATGTATAGTCAGGATCATTTCAAATAGAAATAATAAGTATTAGTATTCAAGGACTCTTATGGTTAGTCATAATATACCTAAATCTGTGATTACTCAACCCTATGACTCTTCTGGTTAGTCATATCATCAATTAAGGTAAGAAACATAATATGCATACACCCATGATTATTCAAACCTATGACTTCATGAATAATCATTATCAATCATATCATGCATACTTATATAAGAAATCCTATGATATAAGAAACACATACATGGTCACCATATTTGCTAGTTATGTCTAGCAATGTTTTCTTGTTCTCTTCAATGAACTGCATAACTCACAAGTTAACCTTTGCAAAAACAATTTATACATACCTCGATGTGATTCATGACTATGGATGAATCTTTGTCTTCATGTCACCATGGCATGTTCAGGTTGTCTCTTCAATTTGTACAATCCTCCCTCTTGCTCTCCAATCACCACTGCATCATCTATGGTCTTTCCCTTTGGCCACATTATAACTTGGCCATCCACAAAAGAAACCCTCATACCTTTTGCATCCAATGTGGATATGGAGAGTAGGTTTTTCTTGATCCCAGGTACATACAAAACATCTTTCATCTTCAAATACTTCCCAGCGTCTAGATTGTAGGAGGCCTCACCACTTCCTTTGATAGGGTATTGGTAGTCATCCCCAAGCTTCACTTTATGGGGTGATTCATGTTCAGATAGATTTACAAAAGATTCTTTAAACCCAGTCATGTGTTTGGAATCCCCACTGTCAATTAACCAATCATTACGGCCATGAGAGATAGTACCTGTGAGAGCATAGATTAGAACATACTCTTCTTCACTTGATGAGTCATCATCACTTTCTGCCCTAGTCTTCTTCTTTGGAGGTTCATCATCTTCGGCAGCATGAGCATGGAACTTTCTTTTGTTTCCCTTCTTCTTCTTGCTAGATTTATTGTTATCCCTTTTGTTCTTGGGACATTCTAAAGCAAAGTGACCCTTCTCATTGCATGTGAAACATCTTATATCCCTCTTATTCTTTTGTTTGTTGTGATAGGATCTCTTGTAGTGAGAGTGCTCCTTCTTGGGCTTGCTCCTTTTGGTGTGAGCTGTGAGAGATTGATCTTCACCTCCCATCTTTTCTTCACGAGCTACAAGCCTAGCTTCTTCTTGAGAGCATTCCTCCCACAGTTTACTGAAGGAGATCAATTTCTTTCTTGCACAAATTCCTTGAATAAAGGAGTCCCATGACCTAGGTAGGCCATTCAAAGTGGTCATAACAACATCACCATTGTCCACTACTTCATCCACAGCTTCAATTTGTTCCTTGATCTGAGAGACCTTGGAGAAGTAAGATTGAATGGTTTCTCCATTCAACATCTTGACCCCTTTCAATTGATTCCGCAGATTCATCTTCCGATTTATGTTCTTCCCTTCAAATAACTTGGTCAGGGAGTCAAAGATCTCTTTGGGTGTCTTCAGAGATGACACATGGGGGATGAGATGGTCTTTGATAGAATCAGCAATGATTCTCTTTTCCTTGACCAAGTTCTTCTTATGCAATACCTTAGCCTCTTCATCCTCTGGGATAGGGACCTTAGAGCTCATGTAGGATTCCAATTCATTTTCTTCCATGATTAACTCAATCCTATACTTCCAATCTCAGAAGTTATCATACCCTTCAAGCTTATCCTCAAGCTTGGTTTGGTGAGACATCTTAAGGAGTAATTCAAATGGAAATAGAAGAGATTTAGGTCTTACCACTTGTTTTGCTGAAAACTGGATTTGGTCCCAGATTAGGGTTTGTCGGAAAAACCCTAAAAATTCAAAATGTGAATTTCAACTTTCTGAAAGGATAGAAAGATGCACCTTGATGAGCTGATCATCCTGGTGTATTCAGAATTTGATATCTGCAAAGCTTCACCCTTCAGAAATGCCTTTTTGTCTTCCCGGGTTCACTTAGGAGGACCCTAAATTAGGGTTTGAGTTTCCTGGAGATCTACCCAGCCAAAAATCTCGATCCAAAGCTCTAAACTTCAATCTTTGCAAGGAGCTTCCAGCTATGTCTTCAGATTCTAGAAATTCCTATTTTTGTGGAAACCCTAATTTTTAGGGCCAAATCTGAAAATGCTCATAATTGAATTCTGATTGGACACATAGATTCTCCTTGATGAGTAGAGTCAATCTACTATACTTCTTTTCCAAAATATGTGGAGAGAAACCCAATAAACAAGAAACCCTTGGTTTCCATCATTGCACAATGTCTTCTTCTTAGGTTAGCTTTGATACCATGTTAAATTTTGAGCATTAATTCACAATACTCTAGGATCTTTACTAAGAGAACAACATGTATAGTATATGAATGCATAACAATCATAACAAGCATGTCAATCATGACAAGAATCAAAAGCATGAGAGACAAGAGACACATAGTTTCCGTGGGGAAAACCCTAAGGTGAAAAACCCCACAACTTCCTCAGAGATAGATAGAGCAATGGCTCAACCAAAGTACGACCAAAATACACAAATATAGTCTTGTAGTATCAGATGATCCTCCTCCTCACTAGTGCGCCACTTTCTGAGTGAGAGAAGTGTGAGTTTCCGAATGATAAAAAATAGAGATCTCCCAATCTCTATTTATACTTGTCTATTTTCCCAGTGGCCTTATGGGTCTGACTTGTCTAGCTAGGTAGATCATCCATATATTACATAAAATAAGGGCCGACCCCACACATGGTGGTCTAATAACCCATCGGCAAGTTCACACACTTGCGACACTTGTCAATACACATGACGACACTTCCGTATAGAGGAATGACACATCTCTATAGGAGTACAATAATATATAAATGAAATACATGGATGAAATACATTCCGAAACATGGAGCAACATTCAGGAGAAAATATTGTGAAGTAAAAGGTAAGAAATCTAGAACCTGATCCTTAAGTAGATCTAGGAAATCCATTTGTAGTCTATTCTATTTGTTCTAGACTCACATTGAGCTAGGGAGATCCGGATCGCATCCGCTCGAGTGGATTGTCCGTCAAACAGAGGCCATCCATGAGATAAGGGGGATAACATTGGAGGCATCAAACCTATGGTCTTGGATATTTTGCAGAGATATCAAGGAGGAAGGCTTAGAAGGAGACACTATTGCTTGGTCATCAAGGGTAACATTGTACTATTCTTCTTTAAGCTACCTTAATAGAACTTGGCTTATTCTCCCCTATGATGATTCTCATTAGCTTAGATTCATGATATGTTTTCACTAGAAGTTAGATCTTGATCTTGTACTTGGTACTTGGATATATTTTTCTTATCTTGCTCTCACAGGTTCACAGCTTGGACATCAAGCTTGGAGCTGGAGTTTGGACAACCGATTGACCTGAAGTAAGTTATAGTTTCTTCTCTACCTCTCAATTTCCTGATCATCATACATCGAACTAGATCTAGGATTTTAAGGTTCCATTTTTTATTTATCTATCTTAGATTAGGATTGCTTGAATCTTGTCTGGTCTATGAGTAAATTTAACTATCCGTAGGACGAATTTACTTAAACAAAAATTGGCGACTCCACTTGGGATCGAACCCAGAATCTATGGTTTCGAAGAGATTCTAACAAAGCAGGTTCTGCATGGTGTTACCAACTAATGTATACTCTTAACACGGATTTACTTAAACATGGATACCCTAGTTAGCACCTTTATTTCCATTCTTTTAACCACGCTGCATTTTTTATAGGATTGGGAGCATTGGTATTTTTTTCATGACCTTGAGAATAGGGAAAATTTTAAGAACCCCCCCTAAATTTATATGTATAATAAATGGGAGAATCCCCATGATATATAGGAAAATATGAAGGCTATTTTATCGATGGTATATTATGTATATATAATTTTTTGGAGAATCTCTCATTGAATTATATAATCTTGTAAAATATCAACAACTAATTTACTAAATTATTAAAACTTGTAAAATCTTGGCGAATCTTTCACTAAATTATAAAACCTTGTAAAGTCATCACAAATCTTTTACTAAATTATAAAATCTTCTGAAGTCTTGGTGAAGTTTTTGATAAAGTATAAAACCATATATAGTAATAGGAAAACATATACACAAAATACTAAATAGGATATAAATCGTAATAATCCATCACATTGACAAGCCCTCTTTTGGTGGTAGTTTGGTACCTCACTCTAACTATTGCTATACATAGACATTCACCATACTCTAGGAATATTCTTGGAAAGCAACAATGAAAGTTTTCATCACCACGCAAAATAGAATCAATGTTAATATGAGGGACCACCAACACCTCGATCCTCATTTAGCTCTCCATGCTATTACAAGGCCCCACCAACACCTAATTTATGCACACACTTTACCAAAGATCATTTTAAAAGAGAAATACCAATGCATATAGGTATGTTTTTTAATGAATCACAAGTGTGGGATAATCTTACCGAGAAACTAATAGGTTTCCTTATGTATCTTAATTCATTCCAATACGTCCCTGCATACTTAATTTAGGAAGAGTCAATCAAATAATGCATACTATCATCAATTCTAACATATCATCATATACACTTTTCTACATGGCAGCTAGAAAAATAGAATTAAGCATTTCATACCTTCTCTGATGCTTCACATATCCATTTTTCCATCTTTGTAAGTCCATATTTAATGTATTCCCCATTGCTAAAAGATAAACATTCACACTGTAACACTAGGCTAACCAACCAAAAAATACAATTTCAACCCTGTAAAAATCCTCTAAGAACCATAAAACTCAATCAACAAAACAAGAAACACGTCGAAATACTTACAACACCCAAAGCAAAAGAAACAATAAATACAGTGGCATTCCAGGTTGCTCCACCCATGGTCTATCCCAGAAAGGAGAACACAAACACAAAAACAAAATGGAAGTAGTTATAAGCAGCATGATGCCCCGTGCACACCCAAATACACGACTATGAATGAAGTCCCAATCCCTAGGCATGATTCCCAAAACACCCACATAAATGTTATTGTTACATCACCGATTGCGAGCTTCACAATCTCCACGTTTCTTAGGGAACTTTGGATATGAGGCATTGAGATTTATAACTCTCCTAGATGCAAATGGGCCACTATAAAACCTGATAGTAAATATCAACTGCCCTTCTCATGTGGACATTAAACAACTTGCAAAATGAGATTCAACCCATAAAATATGGACGAATATAACTCTCACTTCAATTTCCATGATCAATAGAAGGCGAAAGAGCCCCTAGCAACTGCCATTTCTATAAATAGGGGGTGAATGGGAGCTTCCTAGATATTTTGTGGGAGAACAATAGTTTAAATTTATTTATAGAGGGACAAAATTGTTTTATTTTGCCTCCCCTTTTTAAATTTGACAGGGATAACCTTCTATTCATTAAAAATAAATAAATAAAATGTGGGATAATCATACCTAACAGGTGTTTAATGAAAAATTATCCCATTAAAAATTTAAAACCCCTAAATTTATCCCATGGGCTAAGATTAGCCCCTAAAATTCTCCATGCTTGAGAAGAAGCCACATCTATTTCTTTCTCATCATTTTGAACACCCCTTAAAAGGTTCCCGCTCATATGTAGTCTTCTTTAAGCTCTTTTATGACTCCCTAAACATGAAAATATTGTTGAGCAATCTTTTTTCTTTCACACTCATTAAAAGATTTGAAGAATCATCCATTTGGTATAAGTTTAACCCTTTTTTGGGCCAGTGGACTATTTATGAAAAATGAATACTCTAGTCAACCTTGGCTAGAAAAGTTCTCCAACGTATTTTTTTTTAGGATTTTTTGGATGTTGGAGACTAAATTTACGAAAAGAACAACCATAGAGTCTTCTTTAAGTTTTTCAATGTTCTCTCTGAAAATGGAAACACCGGTGATCTTTTACCAATCCGAGCTCTATAAAAATCCATGGAACGATAATTTATCGTCCATTCTTCTATCTTTTCTTTGATCTCATTAAATAATGAAGAATGATTTGAGTTTACTTTTTCAGACTCATTAAACTTTTCTGAAAAAGGTCTTATTGAGCATACTCCTATTTATTTGTCAAGATCGTTAAAAAATGACGAATATGTATAAAAAGAGAAAAGGGATGGGAAAGATCTCCAATATTTGTTTACTAGTGGTAGCTAGTCATGACATCCTTGAACAAAACACCAATTTTGAGTCCATCAATAGTTGGGTTATATAATTTGACTTTAGGATTTGAACCTCGATCGTTGCGTTTACAATTCCTCCAGTTGGTCACACTTCCAATCGTATGGAGAATTTGTCAATGTCTCTTACAACACAGATTTATATCATTGTTCCCCTCTGTCAAAATCTGCCCAAGTCAACTTGTATCGTGCTCATTGTTCATGGATTAAATCTATATCATCCATTTTATAGTTGCTTTGACCTTATGTGTCATCTATTCCCTAGTGGTAGTCCATTTCAGTCGTTCGTTCTACAACAAATTTGTCCCAATTTCACATCAAATAATTTCTTGTTGTTCTATCGTGTTGGATGAATGTGGATGTATTAATGCCTCCTTTATTATGGGTCTCTCCCCATTGAATTCAACTCATCTTACTATGGGAATGAGGTCTAGAGTTTCGCTATTACCTTAGGGATTGTAGTTACCAGTGGAAATTTCCCTCGCTATCGGGTAGTGGGAATACATTAATGTATCCTATTTGACAGATTCTTTAGGTGTTTGAATTCAAGAACATATATTCACACCTATTAGAATGTACTAGGTACCTTGGGAGGCATTTCATTATCGGTGGGTTTCCCTTATGTTTGTTAACAGTTTACATTATTGACTAATAATGAGGGAGATCTTGTAATGTGTATGTGTAGCGTTACATCTAATAAAACGTAAAAAGTGATAGTAAAAAGTGATAATATGAGGGATATCTTGTAACGTGTATGTAGCGTTACATCTAATAAAACATAAAAAGTGATAATATGAGAGAGATCTTGTAACGTGTATGATGTAGCGTTACATGTGTGATGTAGCGTTACATCTAATAGTAAAAAGTGATAATGTGATAAACTAATTAATACTTTGTCGGCCATTATAATAAAAGTAAAGTCCCTCATGTAACAAATTAATTTTTCAAAGTAATAAATATATTTGGTCGACCATTTAGAAATGACGTGAATTTAGAAACGACGTGAATTTAGAAACCGTGACTATATATAATACAAAAAAACAAACATAATACAAAAAAATTCATACAAATTTATAAAACACGATTCTGCAGAGAAGAGAAAGCATTCCGAGGGAATCATTGTGAGTGGCGAATAGTAATTTTAAATATGTGCGAAGTGTTCTGAAGTGTTATAAGTGCCGAATAGGTAATTTTAAATATGTTTGAAATTTTAAATTTTAAATTTTAATTTTACTTAAATTTGAAATTAAATTTAAAATAAATTTAGTGCTGCAGTCGCAGCCTCCTCCCACCCGCAATGTCCTCCTTCGGATAAAAAGTTTATAGCCAAATTTAAACTAATGTCCACAAAATTCTGGAAAATAATTTCCATCCTTTCCTGGAGTATCCCCTCTCTTGCAATTGAAATGTGGCTTCTTATATAAGATGAAAAGGATAAGATTCCCTCATCAACAGAAGAACAAATTCACTAAAAAGAGGCAAGATGTAATGCTTCGAGCAACAGAAAAGACATGAACTTATGGTGATTTTTCCAACGATTTGATGACTTTTATGATGGAAAGGCTACAAGTATCATGTTTTTAACCCACAAATAAACTTTCCATTTCAGATCGGTAGAAGCTGGTGATATCCTTCTACTTATCTCCGTCGTGAATCTCCAAACTATATAAAATCTTTCGCTATCTTCCTAACACCAAATCATATTGCATATTCAACGTCCTCGACAACCTGCATAACAAAAGCATCAATTAACTTAAAAATGACATACAAATTTTAAGTTTATAAAGAACTATCGTAAAAGAAAAATATTTTAAAAAAAAAAAGCATAGAGATCTCCCTTTTAATCGATTTGGTGATAGTGTTCAACAATTAATTGATTTCATTCTATCAAAATGGTTGATATGGTTCAATGTTATCAAAGCTGTCAATTTGATAGACTTGTGTAGCTCTTCACGCCATCTGATAAGGTAAAATTGTTTCTATGAAAAGCTACTTAATATTCTCACCACACCTTGGCATTTTACCATACATCCTTATAGTATCTTGATTACCCAAAATCTATACAGCGCAAATCTTCTAGGAAATTGTTCCAACGTAATCTTAACCATTTTTACTGTCAAACCTGCAAAATAAGGAAGAAGGAAAATGAAAAAAAGAAAATCCCGCGAAAGATAAAGTGAAAGATAAAAGACTTCCTTGCAAGATTAAATAATAATCAATAGAATGATGAAACACAAGAAATAACTTCTCCCTTCATTTGATCAAGTCTCCAATTGTAACTACTGCTAGAACTGTGTAATTATATTCATTTTGAATAGGTAAATTGGTGACAAGGAGCATATCATGGTTTTACACCATGCTTTTTATTCACCGCCTTGCTAAATGATATTAAAGAGAATAAATCCTGTGGTTTGGTGAAATGTGCATAACATGATTATGATATTTGGTGAAAAGTAAATAAAACTTACATTTGCGTAAATCAAATCCATTTAATGAATACTTTGATCCAAATTTGTACAATGTAATTTAGTAACTAAAGCATTCATTGTTGCTTTCTAAACTAACACATCTATTACATTGGTTTTTTCTTTTATGAAATCCTAACTTTAATAGCTCATGACGTGCAAGCTGGCTCCAACATGGAATGATTTATTTGTTATATATCACTCAAATTCATGCAACCTTATGACATGTTAATGGAAGTGGACAACCTGATATGGATGTGTATATTAATGTAATCAATTCAATGCATGCTTTTACCTTTTTTTTATAATCCCATTTCTCTCCAATGACGTGGTGAAAAGATTAAACAACGCAATAATTTTAAATAGAAAATTGATTCTCACCTTTTATATGTCTTCACACATATATACATGAACAAAATTATCATTACTAATGATAAAGGTGAAAATAAATTCAATTTTATATAAGAGAAAGTTTTCATTAATAAGCATGGTTTAAATTAATATTCTCAACATTTGGCTATAAACTTTTTTATGAGAAGGATTACATATAATTATATAAGTTCTTTACATTGTATAATAAGAACTACATGTGGTATAGTGGTAAGGGTGTTGGGATAATGGGTGTGAGGTCCAAGGTTCAATCCTCCTAGATCACCTACTTTTTTAAAAAAATATAGAATTTTGTAAATAAATTGAATTTCATTATCATGTAAAGTGAGTTTGATTTCAGTGTATTGGGTCTTTTTATTGCATATTTTTCAGTGTAGATGTTATTCTGTGGTTGCATTGATTTCAGTGTATGGACACATAGATTTCAGTGTATGGGGTTTTTTATTGCATATTTTTCAGTGTAGATGTTATTTTGTGGACGCATTGATTTCAATGTATGGACGCATAGATTTCAGTGTATGGACGCATTGATTTCAGTTAATGGATGCATAGATTTCAATGTATGGGGTTTTTTATTGTATATTTTTCAGTATATATGTTATTCCGTGGATGCATTGATTTCAGTGTATGGACACATAGATTTCAGTGTATGGACAAATTGATTTCAGTGACAACAAAAGAACGAGAAGAAGACTTGAAATGAAAAGCAGAAGAAAAAAAAGAATTTTGAAAAAGGAAGTTTGACGAAATGATAGCAGAAGAACTAGAAGAACGAAGAAAACGAAACGTAGATCGACAAAAAGAATATCGAAATAGAAAGTTAGACGAATTGACAACAGAAGAACGAGAGGAACAAAGAAAACGAAACATCAATCGACAAAGAGTGTATCGAGAGAGAAAGTTGAAGCAGTTGGAAGAACAAAGAAATCAAGTTGCAGAACAACAAATAAATCAAAATGTATGAAATGGCGAAATGAAGGCAGAAGAAGGAGAAGAACAAACAAAACAAAACGTAGATCAAAAAAAATAAAATTGAAAAAAAAGTTAGGCGAATTGTCTCTATTTTCCAATTTTCCAATTTACTCAATCCTTAATACTTATTACTTACATTATGATAATCCTCATAAATGTATCTGTGTTTTCAACTTAACCTATTCCTTACAATGCTGATCAAATTCCAGTTTTGCGTCACCGCCCATGACTGAAACCAGCCTAGATCCAAATCCTAGGCTCTATCAAGCGCCGAGAGGGATCAAATATCCCGAGGTGCAAACCTCTTCTCAGGTACTAGGCTATAGAGCGCCTCTCGACGCAATCAAATGATTTCCCCTGTGTTATACTTCAACTCATATATTCACATTGGTAGGATTCATATGTAATATCCACATTTACCCCTACTACTTTGTAACCGAAAGAAAATTGTAAAATGTGCTATGTAACAGTTCCTAACGAAGAACTCAAGGCCAAGGCCCCGTTAGTAAATTTTGTAAGTAATTTCCTAATTTGTTTTGTATTGTGAATTTGTAAACTTAAGATACTGAAGGCTTGATGCAACAAAACGATGAGGGTGAAAATCCACTAAGGGGAGAGGCTTAATGGTTGGTAGGTCACGAGTTAGATGACGGGTGTCATCATGGTGCCACACGCACTAAAATGGAAGTGAACTATGATGTTCACTAGATGGTCACTTAAGTTTATAAATGTTAATAAAAATTAGTCCTAGATAGGGACGACGAATAAACTACTATCCGTCGTAAGGCAATCACAACTCCAAAGACCTATATATTAGCATTAGGCTAATTATTACTAAGTGTTATTACATAAAACTAAGTAATTCGTATGAATATAATTGATATCTAAGTCTCGGTAAAGCACTTATCAAACATCTATAATCTACTTATCGGACTGCGACTATGAACTTAAAAAGAAGCTAAGCATGATTATTAGCTAATTATTAAACATTATTATAATCTTATTTTAGAAAAGGATGTCTGTAATATTTTAAAGCTTCTAAGAGAAAGAATCTAAGCCTTTATCCATCTTAAAGGATTATTTTATTAACACCCCGATTATAAAAAGGTGTGAGAGAAATATAATTTTATAAGAAATTATCTTTTTAAATAGTTAATTGAAATATATATTTCTTCTCAAGTATTTAGTATTGATATATTAATAAATATTTATAATATAGCAATAAATAAGTAAACTTCTATTATATTGTTATACGTTTAATAGAAAGATAAAAAACATAAAAATAATAAAAGACAAGAATTGGCTAGGTGCCACTTTAATTAACAGAACCCGAGTGTATTAAAGAGATGTCCCTTTACTTTCAGTGATGCTTTACGAATGAAGAGTATGTGGAGGGCTATCCATGGTGGATCCCTTTGGTCTCGGGTAATTTATCATAAATATATCAAGACCAAGATTGATTTCTGGTTGAGATAGCCTAAGAAGAAGGCAAGGGGAGTCTCCCCTATTTGGAGAGGATTTATGAAGGTTTACTATTGGTTTGCTTATTTTTTTTGCTGGAAAGTTGGTAATGGATTGGAGGTGGCTATCGGAGTTGATCCAGTCCTTGGTCTCAAAGGAAATTATATATTTTCGACTGAATTGTCTACTTTTATAAGAAGGGCTGGGCTGATTACTATTAATTCTATTTTTAAAAATGTTGCCTCTGGATACTGGCTCAACACTGGTGATTTAAACCTGCCACCGGAGCTGAATGAAGAATGGGAAACTTATATTCATGGTCTAAATGCTGCTGGCATTCGGCTTAATGCTGAAGTTGATATGGTGGTGTGGGGTGGTAATGAATTTTTGGGTAATATTACTGCTAAATTGGCTTATGGATGCATTATCAAAAGAAGATGTATTTTCCCTAATAACTGGTGGTACAGGAAGATCTGGCAGTGGAATATGCCATTGAAACCGAAATTTTTTAGCTGATTCCTGTTATTGGATCGCTTAAATACTTGGGACAATTTGTCTGGGATCGGCTGGGTTGGTCCTAATTGTTGTATTTTATGTAAACCACATCAGGAGACTGCTTATCATCTCTTCATAGATTGCTCATTTGTTGTGGAACTTTGGGACAAGTTCTATCAATCTTTCGGTATTGCTTATAATTGGAGTGGTACTTCTGTGGATGGCTGTCTTCTGGAGTGGATGAGGAATTGTAAACAGTATCAAACACTACCAGTATCTATTTGCTAGTCCATTTAGTTTGTTAGAAATAAGGCTACCTTTGAAGATCAGACTCTGAATGTACGAGGCTCTTTCAATATAATCCTTTCACACTTTCTGCAGTATCAGATAGATATACAAGCTTTGGTTCCTAGAAATATTGGGGAATTTCATTTCATCATCAAGGAGCCGGTTCTATTTTTTGATGGGGCTGCAAATTTTGGTGATTGTGGGGCTGGTGGAGTTATCTTTTTAAACCAATCTCACTACTTCTCACTTCGTCTAAAGTGTGGTAGAGGTACTAATATGAAGGCAGAACTTTTGGCTTTATGGTGTGTTGTCAGAGTTGCAAATATCTTTGGGTTAGTTAATGTGAAGATCTTTGGGGATTCACGTGTGACTATTAAATGGGCACGGGGTGAATATGAAATTAAAGTTATGGATTTGGTCAGCTGGTGTAGGAGAATTAAGGATGAGCTCAGTCTTCTTGGATTGGTTACTTTGGAGCATATCTTCAGGAAATTCAATGCGCAGGAAGACTGTCTTTCTAAGTTGGCTCTTACAGGCGAGGGGGATTTTTTGATATGGGAAGAATTCTGTGAGAATCAGATGATTGATTAAGGTTCTAATATCATGATTTGATTCTGTTTTTTGCTACTCATGGCTTTTGGACTATTGGCATCTTTTATGATGTAATTTTGTATATTTCAGGCTCTCTATGATAGGGATGCTTTATGGGCAATCTGGTTCTATGATAGACCTAATCATGTACTATTTGATTCAACCTATGAATATCAATAGTATGCTTTTTTTCGCGGAAAAGAAACATTAAGAGGGAATAGCCTTGAGAAGATAATAGGAAGTGATTTTATATATCCTTCAAAATCTCAGCGTATGAAAGAGCGTAGCCCAAAGAGGGTGCAGGGAGAAGAAGGTTGTCAAGGTGCAACCCTAGCATTCATATTTCCTTCTTACTGGTCTACCATCCTGCCAAAATAAAGGTTGGATGACCGCTCTAAGGAGCTCTCCTGTAAATTACCTTATCAACAGTCAATTATTAGTTTCTTTGTTTTAAGATGCCAATGAAAAGGCTGGGCCTTTGAGGCTCTTACCTGAGTTTATATTTTTCATTTGTTTCTTCTAGACGCCAGTAAAAGGGGTTTGCCTTCGAAGATTATGGGTAATAAAATTTGAGAGCTCAGCAAACCTTTGAAAGAGGTGCAACAGTAATATTCTTACATATTACTGGGGTGATACATAGAATAACCTTCTTCGTGGATGAAGAAGTTGAAGGGTGTGACTCTCTTCATTTATTTTCTGTTTGTGTAGTGTGGAGGGCATCTCCCTTCCATGAAAGGGCATTTCTCTTCTTTCCTAGTAGTGGGGGCGAAGTTTGATATTTGTATTGGACCATTTCAACATGGGTGTAGTCCTTAATTAGAGTTGTTTATTAAACTATATCATTATAATAGACATATGTGGGGGTAGCCAACTTGGGCATATTCCTTGGCTTGAATTCTTATAGTTTTCCCTGAAATAGTCTTTTGATATTTATTTAAGTCTTGAATAAGAGTTAATAAGAGGCGCAGCTTAACCTTTAGTTTTGGTTTATAATTCTAAACAATATATATTGTTTAGGCCTATGTAAAAGATGATGGGATAGTGAAATCCATTTACCTTTCCTTTTATTTTTAAAGAGATAAGCACATCATAAGGTGGTGTTAAATTACATTAGACATTACGCTCATGATGAATGCATTAGTAAGGATGCACACTTAAAGTGTTGGTTTATAAGAGAGAGGAATTTCTCTATCAAGTGATTCTCTATTGCTCTAGTGGATTTGTAGCCCAGCTCAGGAACAGCCTCTCAATGGTAAAACATACGCCGGATAGAGAGTTGAATGGTTGGGTGGAATGTTGTAGTCAAATATTCAGCCGCATGAGTCCACATAAAATCCATATAAATTCTCTCCAGTTGTTATGTTATGTAATTATTAAATATCAAGTTGGTAAAGATCCACTTATGAATATGTTATTGTAAACTTTCAATGTGTTCACATTCAAATAATCTAGTTGTGTTAAAAGGAGGAACTTGTTGAATTGTTATTATATTAAATTATATTATGTAAGTGAGAAGGAAGAATATATTTGAAGATATTACAGGATGCCTAATGTGATAAATAATAAGTATAAGTTTCTTGAGTTAGATGAATTTATATTATCTTTTTTCCTTTTAAAAGGTCAGTCAAGCTTGGTTTAGGCAAGTATTATATTCCAACATTTATAGTTAGTTTGTATTTGAACTGTAATTATGTTAAATTAAGGGTTTCATTATTGACTAATAAGTTGTTGTATAATGGTAACTAAAATTGGATGCTATGAAGTAGGATATCGATGTTTACTATATGTAGGAAACATGTTAGAAACAAGTAAGTAGGACTTACTTATCATATCTAAGAAAGTAGGTGTTTCTTTGTAAGAGCTACACTCGTCATGGATTAACTACACTCTTCAGCTTGAATAGTTAAACATGATTAAAGATGATCATTATTACATAGATTAAGTGGATGAATAAAAAATGAAAGAGTAAATCAAGAAGTACACAATGATATTTAGATATTAAAAGAATTATGAATTAGACTCAAAAGTTGTATATTAATTAACAAAGGATAATAAATGAAACACAATTAGAAGAGATGACATCCTTAATGCATCTTAGAATATTGTATCCAAGTGTAGTAGTAGCAATTGTACTATGTAGGTTCTATTAATGCATTAATAATTGTTATGATAGGGTTCTTCTTAGAAGTGTATACTGAGCTTATATTCTAACTTTTAATATAAGTTTGTTCAATGATTAAATTATATACTAATATTTATACTTGGATCTGATCTCTAATGAAAATCAAAGTGAGGAGTTATTATGTTATCTACTAATTTATTACTTGAATCAATCAAGATGTAAATAATTATAGTTCAAGTGTTGAATAGTTACTAATGGGATGGTAAATGTGATAACTTAGAATAATTATCCTTATCAAGAAAATAATGTATGCCATGTATCTTATTATGCATTAGAATAAATGCATTGCATAAAGAGGTATTGATTATAAGGTATCATTATGAAGCAACCAAACTCCCTGAGTTATTAAGTAGGGATAGTATATAGTCTTCACCTTCAATATTGAGGATTATATCAAATAATGTGGTTGTTAATTAGTGAACTAGATTACTTACTTAGTTATTTAGTCTCAAGCATTTTA
The DNA here is from genome assembly GCA_027924585.1 of Larix kaempferi. NCBI lineage: Eukaryota > Viridiplantae > Streptophyta > Pinopsida > Pinales > Pinaceae > Larix > Larix kaempferi. The sequence continues at coordinate 9,068,541 of BSBM01000526.1, forward strand.
TATATATAAAGAATGTTGTTAATGAAAACATACTTAGTTTATGTTATTTGATAAGTATTGGGACTAACTTAATGGATGCTTGACCGATGTTAAAGGAAAAATTTATTCCCCATTTCCCTAAATTAGAAGTGAGGAAATCGGGTTGTGACATCATACCTTTAGGCGGTTTGGATGGAATACGTTGGGCCAATTATAGCATCCTCATATTTTTGTATTGCCTAAATTACACAAGACCATCACAAATATTATATGGCACCTGATGAGACATAGATTCACTTTGTTTGGTCATGGCTATGATCTCCAATTTTGACATAGATTCACTTTATTATGTCGTGGATATGATCTCTAATTTTGACATAGATCCACCTTTTATTCCTATCTCTATGATAAGTTGTTGGAAATGGATCCACTATGTTCAATTGTGTCCATGACCCATTTATATCTCACATGGAGCCACTTTGTATTTGTGTGCCCATGATAGTTACATCAGTTATACATATGTACTGGATCCTCATTGTATCTTTATGGAGGTCATGTTATATGATATTGAACATAGACATATATCCCTAGGATCAAATTATTTGACATATTGTTTCTGTTTCAAGTACATTGTTGAATCTAGGTCACTTGGAATATCTTGTTGTGTTTTCCACAACTCTAACCCATTGACTATTATAATGTATTTCAGCCATCATGTTCCCTTTTGACCTCATACATTAGGGGCATATTTTATAGTCCAAATTGGCACTTCTCTATCCATGACAATAGTCCAAAAGATGACATTGCAAAATGTTGATTGTCCATCACACAAAAGGACATTTATGGATGGAAGAGATTTGATTTGGATCCAATTGACATGGCCCTAATCATTGGACTTGATCTTTAGTATTTCCCCCAAAAATTGTAAAAGATCAAAATCACTTCAAAAGGTGAATCAACTTGTGATTTAATCACGTGTTCCTTGTATATTGCCAGCGATTTTAATAAAACATTGAAATCGCCTTCTGTTGCATGATTTCATGTGGTTAATCGATCTATGTTGGTGATTTCAAAGTGATTTCCTCCTTAAAAATATAAAAATTCGAAAAAGGAGGAGTTAGGGTGCTTCTATCAACTTCCCCCTCGGTTACAACTTCCTCCTACCCGATGGCAATTGTCTTCACCAAGTATAAAAGAAAGAGATTTAGGCCATTCATAGCAAGGTTATGCTCAAGAAATTTTTCATCATTTATTCCCATTCCCCTACTTGTTGTTAATCATCATTTGATCCTATAGCCCTACATTATGAGATTGTTTCTCTCAAACATTCTCAACCTTGTATGCATGTGGAGATTTGGTAGGAGTTATGGAGAGTTTAGCAGGAGAGACCTTGAGATCCGGTTTTGATAAGGTGTAGAGCATAATTTGGTATATATTGTATTGTTGTTGCTATTAATATAAATTAGATATTTGTCCCTTCTCACATTTTGTCTCAAATTTGATTTATGTATTTTTGTTCATTCAAATTAATCAATTTTTTATTATACATGTTTATGTCTGAGTTTCAATATTGTTTTTGTATCCAATCTGTTTGAGGAGGGTTGTGAAGTTGTTTTGTAGGTCATTGGGTGAAGATTGGAAGCGAAAATCAGGAGCAAAGAAAGATAGGTTCGAACTACATAAATAAGGTACCTTAGTTTCTCTTCTCTTATTAACTTTTAAAAATAGATTTCTTTGATCTTCTTGAGTCAAGTTTGTCTACAATCAAGCCCTAGATGTCCAATTTAGATAAACCTAGTATATTGGTGACTTAACGCTAGTCATAGGATATAATTCCACTCAACAAAAACTTATGAAAGTCCTCAATTAATGATCCACATCCTTGAATGACATGCACACTCGGATCCAAATCCCCTCAAGAGAAGACTTGCCTCATTATCTTGTTGATGTTCTAGCAGCAAAACCAGGATCACTAAAAGAATGACAAAGCATAGAAACAAAAATGTGCGGAGCTAGTTTAACCATGATGGTAAGAACAATCATCTCCCAACCATAGACAAATCTATTTGTCTCCCCCGAGCTCACACCTTCCAATAGAGAACAATGTACATCCAGATAGTAGTAGTGCAAACCCAAGAAAAAGAGAGAGAAACTTCTCCAATATTGGAGAACCCCAAAAACCAGTCTCCTAGTTGTAGTAGCGAACCTCTCTTAGCTAGGGCTAACTTGCTTGAGTGAATTGACCAAATGAGAGGTCGAACTCTATATTTATACACTTCAAAAAGTGACTTTTTTCCCTTATTGGGCCGACCCGACTTCCCCTAACTGGGCCAACCTAACTGGGGCAGTTATGCCCATTGTTTGGGGCAGACTGCCCACTTTTTTGGTGCAGTTTACCCACTAAGCCGACTTGTCTTGGGGAATACAAGATTTATGTTTAATAAATCTTTTCTTTGTGTGATTTCACCCCAAGGTTTACATTGATTCTTTCAAGGGTTTTACATGAGAAAAATCAATAAGAATACTTCTGAAGTTGCACTATTTCCAACACTCCCTCTCAACAAGGAAGGTCTTTTTCGAACATGGTATTCTAATTTTATTCTTTCTTGGGTTTACCTATGAGGTGATGCCTCACACAGATACTACTCCAACACTCCCTCTTAGCCGGGGAGGCATAATCAATATTATACAATTTGATATTAGGGATGACTTTGTGCTATGTCCATTATACAATTTGATTGGGTGGAAGAATAAAAAAGGAATGAAAGAAGGATTAGAAGGCATGCAAGATAATTCGACAACTACAAGAGGACCCTAGTGCATTAAATAAATTTGCATGGAAGAATGATTCATTATGGTATTGGGATCACCTATATTTATGTAATACTTCCTAGCTCAAATAAAAATGTTATTTTGGAATTGCACAACAATCCTATAGGAGAACATTTAGGGTTCTTGAAAACTTACCACATGATAAAGAAGGATTTTACGAGAAAGTATTAAAGTTGATGTCCAAAATTTTGTGGTAAATTTTTTTGTTTTCCAATAGAATAAGGAAGAGACAATCAAGACACTAGGTTTTATATGACCATTTTCCATATCAAGTCACCATTGGGAATAGATTTCAATGGGTAGAATGATGGTACATCACGTCATTCTATACTTTATAATAATTTCCCCCATATATGGAATATTATGTTAAGTTTAGCCTAATTTCACAAGCAAGATCACTGAAAGAAACACAATCACAAGATAGACAAAGATATACCTTGGGAAACCCTCATAGGGTAGAAAACCCAGCAAAGCTTTCCTCAATATAGATAATCAACCCAATACAAGATGTAGTCCTTAACAAGAGCTCCTTGATCTCCTCCTATGAAAATCTCTCTCTCTCCTATGCGCCAATCACAAGTGAGTGAATGAATGGTATAAATGAGGAACACACCTCCTCTATTTATACTTGTGTCCTAACTGACTTTTCACCCTAATGGGGCTGACCTCTCCTAAGAGAGTCTAATAACCCCTAAACAGCTAACTCAGGGCCGACCTCACATGGGAGATCTAATAAACCTAGTTACCACACTCTCTCGGAGGAATAAACATCTCCGGATATACAATAGGGTCTCCACGGAGGAATGAAAAATCTACGGAATAATAAAGTACAAATATAATATTCTTAGAAGTTACAATATTTCAACACTCCCCCTTAACGAGAAGGATATTATAACAACATCTGTAAGAGCAAGGAGTCATCGACTACATGATACACGATACATCTATAAATCATTGGAAGCTTTATTTATACATCATCATCAGTAACTCATCCAGTTACTGTAACATAATCAATACTGGAATATCAGTATCGTCAGTATTGAGTCTTCATCTTCTGCAGCACTCGATCAGCTATAGCATCATCATCATCTGGATCACTCGATCAACAACCTCATCATCTGGATATACTAATCAGCCTCATCATCTGGATCCTCACAATCAACAGCCTCATCATCTGGATTTACTGATCAACATCATCATCTAGATCCTCACGATCAACAGCATCGTCATCTAGACCATCATGATCAACAACATCATCATCTAGACCATCACGATCAACAACATCGTCATCTATACCATCGCGATCAACAACATCGTCATCTAGACCATCACGATCAACATCATCATCATCTAGACCATCACGATCAACAACATCATCATCTAGACTGTCACAATCAACAGCATCGTCATCTAGACCATCACGATCAACAACATCGTCATCTAGACCATCACAATCAACAACATCGTCATCTAGACCATCACGATCAACAACATCGTCATCTAGACCATCACGATCAACATCTGGATCCTCTTGATCAACAATATCAACATAGCAACATACTCTGCAATGTACAAGATCCTATTACGGGATGATCAATCCCTCTCACTTTAGGACATAGCTCCAAGGATGATACAATCCTATTCCTCTTACGTGATTATCAATCCCTTTCAATTTAAGACATCTCTCATGTCTATGGATGATGCAATCCAAATCAACTTACAGGATGATCAATCCTTATCTCTTTAAGACACCTCACCATGTCTAGGGACAATGCAATCCCGAATCAACTTACAAGATGATTAATCCTTATCACTTTAAGACATCTCACCATGTCTAGGGACGATGCAATCCCGAATCAGCTTACAGGATGATTAGTCCTTATCACTTTAATACACCTCACCATGTCTAGGGACGATGCAATCCCGAATCAGCTTACAGGATGATCAGTCCTTATCACTTTAAGACACCTCACCATGTCTAGGGACGATGCAATCCTGAATCAGCTTACAGGATGATTAGTCCTTATCACTTTAAGACAGCTCACCATGTGTAGGGACGATGAAATCCCGAATCAGCTTACTGGATGATTAGTCCTTATCACTTTAAGACACCTCACCATGTCTAGGGACGATGCAATCCCGAATCAACTTACAAGATGATTAGTCCTTATCAATTTAGGACATGAGTCCAAGGATGATGCAATCCTAATCCACTTATGGGATCATCAATCCCTATCACTTTAGGGCATAGGTCCAGGGACGATGCAATCCCATCACGTACATTTTGAACTAAACGTTCAGGGACGATGCAATCCTATCATGTCCACTAGGGACCACTTTCTCAGAGACATATGTCTATGGATCTCTTTTAGGACATATATCCAGTGTTAAATTTCATACATTCATAGCATAAAACATAAATGCATTACCAAGATCACTAGAAGTAAGACAAAGCACAAAACAACAACACAGAGTTTTACCCTGGGAAACCCAATAGGGAGAAAACCCAACAACCTTCGCAGAGAGATGATAATTCTGAGATCAAAGTATAAATGAAGAAAGAGAGAGAAGATGAGAGTATCTTCCACAAGTAACCAAACCAAATAAACCTCCTTCTTCATGTGATGCCAAAATCTGCTCCTCCAAATGATGCGCACTTCACAAGTGTGAGAATGAGAAAATGAGGTGCACAAGCCTCATATTTATACATGTGCGAAACTGGAAAATTCCCTTATGGGGATGACTTGTCTTTGGGGGCAATAAATATTTTATTTTCAATATTTTATTAATTACTTTTGCACCCCAAGACTTACATTGATTCTTTCATGTGTTTACATAGTGTTCTTCTCCCTTAGGAGGTATAACCAAGTACAATGATGGTACAACAAAAGATAATAAATAATATCTTCCGAAGTTGTACAAAATCCAACACTCCCTCTCAATGAGGAAGGTATTCTTCGGTCTTCATCTGCATCACGATCAGCTGGGTTTCATCTTGTACTCAACTCCGTCTCTATCATCTTTATGCATACTGAATGTTTTCCACACAATATCTGTGCATCATCATCACCAGTCCTTCAGTGAGTCTAGGAGAATCACTCAATACTGGATCTAGGAGAATCACTCAATCCTGGATAGCTGAGATATACAGCTATACCATCTATGCTATACAATTTTCTACCTGTCTGTCTCATCTGCCAATGGGTTCCTCCCATATCTGGCTGAGATCTCAGATGAGCAAAAGGGCACATCCATCTACTGACTGTCCTACTCTTATGCCTATGAGATTTCTCCCATATCTGGCTGAGTATCTGGACTATAGAGGCACCTGTGCAACCACACGATCAACTGCTGACTGTCCTACTCATCTGCCTGTGATATTTCTCTCATATGTGGCTGGGTAATTGGACTGCAAAGGCACCAGTGTGGACCCGACCAACTGTTGACTGTCCTACTCATCTGCCTATGGGATTTCTCCCATATATGGCTTAGTAAATGGACTGCAGAAGGTACCCGGGTGAGCCCAACCAACTGCTGAGTGTCCTACTCATCTTCCTATGATATTTCTCTCATATCTGGTTGAGTAACTGGACTGTAGAGGCACTTGGGAAAAGCAAGGAAAGCATCTCATCTTTCCCTCTCAAGGAGGGAAACGTTCTCTTCAACTCCAAGTCTTCCATGAAATTATTCGAACTTCACTTTGGGAAGTACCTTGGTGAGAAAATCTGCATTCTGGTCGTCTGTCAGCACATATTGTAACTCGACCGCACCTTTCTGCACCATATCACGAATGAAGTGATATCGAATCTCGATATGCTTCGACCTGCCATGAAATACAGGATTTAATGATATTTGCACACAGCTCTGGTTATCACAATGAATCACGGTCAGCTCTGTAATCTGGCCGAACAATCCTGCCAGGAGTTTACGAATCCAAAATTCTTCTCGAGTTGTTGTGCTAGCAGCCATGTACTCGGCCTCTGTAATACTGAGTGCTACCGAGTTTTGATTCCTGCTTCACCAGGAAATAACTGCAGAACCCAAACTGAAGCAACATCCAGAAGCACTCTTCTGATCTGCAACACATCCGGCACAATTTGAGTCTGTAAACCCCTACAATATTAGGTCACCATCTGAAGCATATTTCAATCCATATCCCACAGTGCCACATAAGTATTTGAGCACATGTTTTGTAGCAATCCAGTGAATCTGCCTTGGTTCGCACATGAACTGACCAAGGGCATTCACATCAAAACATATATCTGGTCTGGTGTTGGTCAAATACATCAATGACCCAATCAACTGGAAATAGATGGTGGGATCAAACAAATCAAACTCTGAAGTAGAATCTCTCAACTTCTTCCAATTTGCATCCATCGGAGTAGCCATGGACTTGCAGTCCAAAATTTCGAATCTCTTCAATATATCGATGGTGTATTTTCCTTGTCCTAGGAAAATCTCTTTCTTCCTCTGCCATACTTCTAATCCCAAAAATTAATTCATCAAACCAAGGTCTTTCATTTCAAACTCAAAGGTGAGATTCTTCTGACACCATACAATGAGTTTCTCATTTCCAGTGAGAAACAAGTCATCAACATATAATACCAAGATCAGTGACTCGTCATCTACAACCTTGTAATGAAGGTTGGGGTCTGCATCACTCTTGGAAAATCCCAAGCTCACCAGGAATCCGTCTATCCGTCCATACCAAGCACGAGGTGCTTGCTTGAGGCCATACAATTCCTTCTTCAGTCTACATACATGAGACTCCTTTCCTTGGACAATAAACCGATCTGGTTGTTCGATGTAAACTTCTTTCTCAATAACACCATTGAGAAAAGTTGTCTTCACATCCATCTGATGCAACTTCCATCCCATAGCTGAAGCAATCGCAATAATGGATCTTATGGAAGTATATCAGGCCACAGGAGAAAAAGTCTCATCATAATCAACTCCCTCTTTCTGAGAGAATCCTCTGGCTACGAATCTGGCCTTGTATTTCTCAACATTGCCATCTGCTCCATGGTTGATCTTATATAACCACTTAGAAGTTACGACTGACTTCTCCTCGGGTCTCGACACAACCTCCCACACATCATTCTTCATGATGGATTGATATTCTTCCATCATGGCATATTTCCAAACTTGATGTTTGGATGCTTCTTCGTAAGTTGTGGGTTCTGAATCAATAATGTTGCTCATTAGAGCTACATAGCTAGAGAATCTTTGAGGTCTCTTGCTTTCTCTAAAAGTTCCATGTGGAGCATCATGCCCTTCTGCATCCTGCAGTGTCTGTTGTTCCCACCTAGGTCTTTTCTGACCTATCACATCTCTGGGGATATCAACTGGATCTATGGGATTGATAGGTTCATCCTTTTCTACTTACTCCCTCTGAGCTGGAGGGGGATATGATCTCATCTCCTTTGGTTCTAGCATTTTTGCATCATCAATCTCCATATCTGATCCTCTGCCTTTCCTGACAACCATTTCTTCTTCAAAGGTTACATCCCTACTGACTTCAATCTGTCTAGATCCTGGAATGTAAATTCTGTAAGCCTTTGAAGACTCACTGTATCCCACAAAGGTACCCTTCTTGCCTGAAGGTTCTAACTTTGATCTTTTCTCTTTGGGCACATGAATGTAGATTGGACAGCCAAAAATCCGGAGATGTCCCACTTTTGGTTTCACACCTGTGAACACTTCTTCCGGAGTCATGTTCTTCAATATCTTATGTGGACATCTATTATGTACATATACAGCGGTTCTGGATGCTTCTACCCACAGGAACATTTGAAGACTCTAGTCATGTATCATAGCTTTGGCTGCCTCCACAATTGTACGATTCTTTCTTTCTGCAACCCCATTTTGTTGAGGGTTTTATGGAACTGCGAGTTCCCTCTTAATTCCTGCTTCCTTGCAGAAATCATTGAATTCTATAGAGGTATATTCTCCACCATTATCGGATCTCAAGATCTTGATCCTCTTTCCTGACATATTTTCAACTTGTGCTTTAAACTCTTTGAACTTGCTGAGTACTTCCTTAGATTCTTTTGACTTGAGAAAGTATATCCAAGTCTTTCATGAGTAATCATCAATAAAGGTGATATAGTAGTGGTAACCACCTAATGACACAACTGTCATGGGCCCGCACAAGTCAGAATGTACTAGATCCAAAATCCCTTTGGATCTACTCTTGCTATCTGGAAAAGATTTCTTGGCATTCTTTCCAAGTGCACATCCTCTACAAGTTCCATCATGGTTTACTTGGAGCCCTGGAAAACCTGTTACAATGTTCTTTAGAATTGGGAGAGCTCGATAGTTCAGATGAGCTAACCTTCTATGCCATAACTCGCCCATACTTGCAGCATCATGTATTAGAGCTTGGATTGGAGAAGTATTTAGCCTATACAAGCTCTCTTCTCTTATTCCAATAACCTTGGTTGTGCTCATGCTTGAGTTCTTGTGCCAAGCAAGGAATTTCCCTTCTGAGAAAGCTACTTTATAACCCTTGTCCTCCAATGCTGAGATGGAGACAAGATTTCTTTTCATACCAGGTACATAGAGTACATCACTTAATCCTAATGTATCATTTGATTCCAATTGAAGGGTGGTGACTCCAGATCCCTTCACAGTGTAATTTTCATCATCTCCAAGTACAACATGGAAATGTGAATCTTTCTCAATTAATTCTGAAAGATTCTCTCTATACCCAGTCATGTGTCTAGATGCACCACTATCTATGAGCCAAGTGTCACTAGTGGTAGGAATATTACCTCATAGTGTTGATATGAATAGAAATTATGTGTGATCTTCATTCTTTTGCTTCTTTTGATGATGATCTTCTTCTACATCAGCAGTGGATTCTTCATGCTTCCTTTTGATTTGACTTCGGTAGCTACTGGTGTAATTTCCATACTTTCTGCATCTATAGCATTGAACTTGAGATACATCCTTCTTCTTCTTTTGATCTTGACGAGGACTTGATCTTCTTTCTTGGTGCTTGTGTTTATGGAACTTCTTTCTTTTCCCTTACCATTCTTGGTATGAGAAACAAATGCTTGAGTCTCTTCATTTTGATTGCCATGGATTCTTTGACGTGCTGCGATCCTTGCCTTCTCCTGAGAGCAATCTACCCAAATCTTGTCAAAATTTGGTAGTTTAGATCTACCACTTATTACTTGGATAAAGGACTCCCATGATGGTGGAAGACCATTTAAGGTGTGAAGGACAAGCTCCTTATCGCCAATAGGATCTCCATTGGTGTTGAGCTTGTCTCTGAGTTCTACGATCCTCATAAAGTATGAGGCAATGGATTCCAACTTCGCTATCTTCATATTTGAGAGTTGTTTTCTCAAAGTCATGGAGACATTTAGGATAGTGTGTTCAAACAACTTCATAATGGTATTGAACATCTTCCTAGCATTCTTCTTACCTGAGATCTGAGGAACCAAATGATCTCTCACGGAATCCACAAGAATCCTTCTTGCTTTAGCATCATTCTTCCTCCATCGAGATTTATCTTCTTCGGCTTCTGGTTCAGGGACCTTCTCATTTACATATAGTAGAAGATAATTTTCTTCTAGGAGTAAGAGAACCCTAGATTTCCAAGAGATAAAGTTGGAGGCTCCTTCCAACCGATCTTCAACCTTCATCCCAATCATTTTGATTTGCGAATCTGGATCAGAAACCCTAGCAGGAGCTAGGTCAAAAATAAAAGTTCTTGGAATTGAATTTTGTCTTCACCAATGGATTAGTCTAGCCAAAAATGAAATTCCTATGGCTCTTTTTCTTCAAAATAAGGGGTGAAGACTTCACAAGATGAAACCCTAATTCCGGAAGGGTTCCGACAATGCTTCGACAATGGCTTCTTCTAGAATGGATCTGATACCATGTTAAATTTCATACATTCATAGCATAAAACATAAATGCATTACCAAGATCACTAGAATTAAGACAAAGCACAAAACAACAACACAGAGTTTTACCCTAGGAAACCCAATAGGGAGAAAACCCAGCAACCTTCGCAGAGAGATGATAATTCTGAGATCATAGTACAAATGAAGAAAGAGAGAGAAGATGAGAGTATCTTCCACAAGTAACCAAACCAAATAAACCTCCTTCTTCAGGTGATGCGAAAATCTGCTCCTCCAAGTGATGCGCACTTCACAAGTGTGAGAATGAGATAATGAGGTGCACAAGCCTCATATTTATACATGTGCGAAACTGGAAAATTCCCTTATGGGGCTGACTTGTCTTTGGGGGCAATAAATATTTTATTTTTAATATTTTATTAATCACTTTTGCACCCCAAGAATTATATTGATTCTTTCATGTGTTTACATAATGTTCTTCTCCCTTAGGAGGTATAACCGAGTATAATGATGGTACAATAAAATATAATAAATAATATCTTCCAAAGTTGTACAAAATCCAACATCCAGGGATGATACAATCCCTCTTTCCCACTTAGACAAATTCCATGGACCATATATCGACCTCATTGTCAGAACCGATAACCTCATCATTGACCTCATTGTCGAAACAAGTAACCTCATCATCCAATACAAATATGCATATCATCGATACAGGTATCCTCATCAATATAGTATCCACATCAACGATACAATATCCTCATCAATACAGGTATCCTTATTATTGACCTCACTGTCAATATAGGCAATCTCATCACCGATACATGTATCCACATCGATACCAGTATCCAAATATCATCATTGTCCATATCACTCCCCCTTTCGAGGAGGGTGGGTCCTTCTGAAAAACACCAAGCTTGTCTCCGAAATACTCAAACTTTACTCGAGACAGAGGTTTGGTCAATATATCAGCGACTTGTTCGTCAGTTCTCACATACTTGAGCTTGATAGCTCCTTTCTGCACCATATCCCGTATATAGAAATATCATATCTCTATGTGCTTTGACTTATCATGGAATACCGGATTCGTTGTCATCTTGATACAACTCTGGTTGTCACGCAGGATCAGAGTGGGGTCCATCTCTAAGTCAAACAATCTTGATAACAACTTCTGAATCCATACTGCATCACAACTAGCAGAGCAAGTAGCTATGTATTCCACTTCAGCTGTGCTGAGAGCCACACTTGACTGCTTCCTTCTAAACCATGAGATCATGGCAGATCCTAGGCAATAACATCCACTCGATGTACTCTTCTTGTCTGATACACTTCCTACCCAATCAACATCTGTGTAGCCATACAATCTGAAGTCGTGATCTCTACATTAACATGGTCCAAAATCTATTGTACCTTTTAGGTACCTCATCACCTGCTTTGTAACTATCAGGTGAACTCATCTAGGTTCCACCAGATACTGACTCAGGGTGTTCACCGCAAAGCATATATCTGGCCTGGTATTTGTTAGATACATTAATGACCCAATAATCTATATGTACATAGTCACATCCACTAACTCTAAAGAGTCATCAACTAACAACTTTAAGTTGGAATCCATGGGAGTGGCCATGGCTTTGCATTCCAACATATTGAATCTTTTCAAGATTTCCACAGCATACTTACCCTGGTTGAGAAAGATTCCTTCTGGGCCTTGCCACACTTCCAGACCTAGGAAGTAGTACATCAATCCGAGATCTTTCATATCAAACTCTGAAGAGAGCTTCTTCTTGCACTTGATAATCTGTTTCTCATTTCCAGTCAGAAATAGATCATCCACATATAGCAACAATATGATAGGTTCATCATCCATAACCTTGAGATAAAGATTAGAATCAGCTTTACTTTTGGTAAAGCCCAATCTTGTCAAGAAATTGTCAATTATTCCATACCAATCTTCAGTTTTCACACATGGGTTCTTCCATATTCCACCTCAAATCCTTGTGGTTGTTCTATGTACACTTCTTCCTCAATCACACTATTCAAGAAAGCTATCTTTACATCCATCTAGTGTAATTCCCACTTCATCATGGATGCAAGTACCATGATGGTTCTAATGGAAGTGTATCTTGCAACTGGTGCAAATGTCTCTTCATAGTCAATTCCCTCTTTTTGAGAGAATCCTCTAGCCACAAACCTTTCCTTATATTTTTCAATGCTACCATCCGCATCATGCTTTATTTTGTATATCCATTCGTAGGATACCACACTTTTGTCTTTTGGTTTGGGAACTATATCCCAAACATCATTCTTCATTATTGACTGGTACTCCTCAGTCATTTCCTCTACCCACTCTTTCTTATTAGATGCCTCTTCATAACTAGTGGGTTCTTGATCTACCAGATCACACATCAAAGCCATATAGTTGGAAAATGACTTTGGTTTCTTGCTTACTCTGGTGAAGCCTTTAGGAGCTCCATACTTTTCTGCTCCTAGAATAATGTCTCTTGCCCATGCTGGATTTCTCTTTCTTGATATGTTAGTTATAGGGGGCTCTTGTGGTTCTAACATGTCATGGTCTTCTGGTGTTACAACTTCGGGGTTGGGTACAGCCTCTACAGTTCTGGAAGGTGCATGTTCTTCATATACTTCTTCATACTGGCACTTCCTAGATCTCTTGAGAGATGCTTCTTCATCAAATGTCACATCCCTACTTATTTCCATATGATGGAAACCTGGGATGTAAATGAATGCTTTGGATGCTTCACAATATCCAACAAAAATTTTCTTCTTCCCAGAAGGATCTAGCTTGGTCCTATTTTCTTTTGGAATGTGAATGTATACTGGGCATCCAAATATCTTGAGGTGACTTACCTCAAGTATATTTCCTGTGAACACTTCTTCTGGGGTTTTGAAATCAAGAGCACTATGAGATAGTCTATTCTGCACATAGACTGATGTCCTAGCTGCTTCAACCCATAAATACATAGGTAGGTCTTGATCATGTATCATTGTCTTTACAGCTTCCATGATGGTTCTATTCTTTCTCTCTGCAACACCATTTTGTTGAGGATTGTAGGGAGTGGTTAGTTCCCTCTTGATTCCAGCTTCTTTACAAAAGTCTTCAAAGTCCTTTGAAGTATATTCTCCTCCATTATCTGTCCTGAGTATTTTGATTTTCTTTTCTGAATGATTTTCTATCAAGGCTTTGAACTCCTTGAACTTTCCGAAGACTTCATTCTTTCCTTTTAGAAAGTATATCCAAGTCTTTCTTGAATAGTCATCAATAAATGTAAGATAGTATTCATATCCACTCAAGGATGTGGAGGGCATTGGTCCACATACATCTAAATGAATTAATTCCAAAGTACTCTTAGTTTTTGTTTCACTCTTTGGAAATGGGTTCTTGATATTCTTCCCTTTTGCACATCCTTTGCATGTGCCATCATGATCAATCTTTAAGTCTGGTAGTCCTATAACTACCTTTCTCACATGAGGTAGTGCTTTGTAGTTAATGTGAGCAAGCCTCCTATGCAATAGCTCATTTGGGCTAGTGGCTTCATGTACAAGGGAAGCTTCTGGATGACCCTTGAGTTTGTATAGACCTCCTTCCTCTTCACCAATAACAATTGCATCCTCAATTGATTTTCCTTTGGGCCACATGAGTACTTTCCCATCTATGAATGCAACCTTGTAGCCTTTCTTATCTAAAGTTGAGATAGAGAGTAAGTTCTTCTTCAAACCTGGTACATATAAGATCTCCTTCATCTTCAATGGGGTTCTAGAATCAAGCTTGTAACTTGCTTCACCAATTCCCTTGATGGGATATTGATAGTCATCTCCTAGGGATACCTTTTGTGGAGAGGTCTTCTCTTTGAGTTTTGAAAGAGTATTCTTTTGTCCTATCATGTGATTTGAAGCACCACTATCAATGAGCCATGTATCTTCTCTAGTTTTTACTGCCCTAGAGAGTGCAGAGAATAGAACATACTCTTCTGCATCTTCTTCTTCCTCTACTTTAGATCTTTTCTTTTAAGGCATTTCCTCCTCTTCCTCTTCACTATCATCTTCTGCTAGATGAGCTTGATGTCTTTTGTGGTGAAAACTTGTTTTCTTCTTTAGAGGACAATCCTTAGCAATGTGTCCTATTTTGTGACAAATAAAACATTGAAATGAGGAGTAATCTCTTCTTTGATTGGTTCTTCTTTTCTTTTGAAATATGTGTGGAGGTTGAGACTCCTTGTGACTATCCTTCTTGAAGGAGGATTGATTCCTTCTTCTCTTGGTGTGGGTGGCAAAAGCTTGGTCATCTTCCTTGATCAAGGCTTCTCTATTGGACACCCTAGCTTTTTCTTGAATGCAATCCTCCCATACTACATCAAACTTCATACTTTCTTTTTTGGCACACATAGTTTGGATGAATGACTCACAAGATCTAGTGAGACCATTTAGATTAGTCATGACTAGTTCATCTTCATCAAGGGTATCTCCAATAGCATCTATTTGTTCCTTGAACTGGGAAACCCTTGAGAAATAGTCTTGAACAGATTCTCCTATATTCATGTTGGTGCTCTTCAATTGAGCTCTCAGTTTCATCTTCCTATTGATGTTCTTTCCCTCATACATTCTGGAAAGGGCATCATACGTTTCCTTTGGAATATTTTTGGATGCCACTTTGGGAATCAAGTGGTCTTTGATAGAATCAACAATGATTCTATTTTCCCTAATCAAGTCCTTCATATGCTTCTCTTTGGCTTCATCTTCCTTAGGTTCTGCAACCTCATCCTTGATATATTGGGCAAGATCATTCTCTTCAAGAATGAGACCAATCCTATATTTCCATGCCCAAAAATTCTCTATACCCTCTAACTTATCTTCAAGCTTAGTGCTTGGAGCCATCTTATCTAGGGGGTCACAGAGATTGAAGTTTGTCAAGAGAAAGAATAACAATTACCAAGAGATGTGCTTGATTGAATTGATAATACTGGTGTGTTCTGCTTCTGGAAACTTCAACTTTTCACCTTCCAGATCTGCAACAGAATTTTTGGTTTTCTAGTCTTCACTTTTCTGGTTCACTGGTGCATAGGTTCACAGCTTTTCTGGTTTACTGGTGCACAGGTGCGCACTTTTTCTGGTTTACTGGTTTTTCTGGTCCAAAACCCAAACTAGGGTTTGAATTTCCCAGATTTCTACCCACTCAAAAATTTCGATCTAGGGCTCAAAACTTTGATTTTGAGGAGGGCTATCCAGCCATGCAATCAGAATCCAAAAATTCCAACTTTTGCAGAAACCCTAATTTTCACCGGAGGAGGAGAGAGAGGTATTTTCACCTTGTGAAAGATGTCCTATTCAGGCTAGCTCTGATACCATGTTAAGTTTAGCCTAATTTCACAAGGAAGATCACTGAAAGAAACACAATCACAAGATAGACAAAGATTTACCTTGGGAAACCCTCATGGGGTAGAAAACCCAGCAAAAATTTCCTCAATATAGATAATCAACTTGATACAAGATGTAGTCCTCAACAAGAGCTCCTTCTCCTCCTATGCAGATCTCTCTCTCTCCTATGCACCAATCACAAGTGAGTGAATGAATGGTATAAATGAGGAACACACCTCCTCTATTTATACTTGTGTCCTAACTGACTTTTCACCCTAATGGGGCTGACCTCTCCTAAGAGAGTCTAATAACCCCTAAACAGCTAACTCAGGGCCGACCTCACATGGGAGATCTAATAAACCTATTTACCACACTCTCTCAGAGGAATAAACATCTCTGGATATACAATAGGGTCTCCACGGAGGAATGAAACATCTCTGTAATAATAAAGTAAAAATATGATATTCTTAGAAGTTACAATATTTCAACATATTATGACTATCATCCTCCATCCATTACATGATCCTTGAAAGGAAAATGCAAGTTTCAAGCAGTGGATGCTCACATAAAACACCAACAAGAGGTTCTACAACTATTGAAATACAACTTGGCTATAACATAAAATTGGATGAAACAACAAGCAAATCAACATTGTAGTGAAAGACAATTTGATGTGGGGGATTGAGTATTTTTGAGGAAACAACCATACAAGTAGATGTCCATCAAGCAATGAAATAAGGACAAAAAATTAGCACCCAAGTGCTATGGTCCCTATAAGGTGTCGTGGAGGATTGGAATTATGCCTTACAAATTGGAGTTGCCTCCATCCTCATGTGTACATATATTCTTCCATGTTTCTTTCCTCTAAAAGGTAATTGGAGATAAGATCCCAATTCATACTATTAGACTAGAGATTGATGAATAAGGGAAAATCATACCACAACTAGAAACAGTCCTTGAAACGTGGATCAATCAACCACAAACTTGAGCAATCACTGAGTACCTCATCATGTGGAAAAACTTTCCAATAGAAGAAGTGACATGGGAAGATGAGTTCTCAATGCATAAATATCCACAATTAATCAAGTGTTGAGGACACCACTTGTTTGAAGAGGAGGGGCATTTTAAGCCCGAGATATTGTGACATTACATTTCTATTATTATGTTAATATTTTCTTTATTGGCCTTCTAGGACCCTAATTGTAATTGTATGGTCGGCTAGGACCTTAATTGTAAATGTAACATGTGTCTTCTATATACCAACAAGACTTAGTTTCAGAGATCATCTTTGTCTTATGCATTTGATACATTGTAAAAGGATGTTCCCCCATTGAAAATGATTCTTATTCATTTATTTATTTCATTCTCAAGGCATTATGTTACTTTCTCTTGAAAATGTTATGTTATTTTGTGAATTTGGTGCATGACAGAGTGAAGAAATCAAGTGCATGGGAGTAATTCTAGGGTTCTTGTAGTGTAATCCTCCCTTGGTCGGGCCTATAAGAACCACATACCATAAGAATTGGTGAAAGGTAGACCCCCAAGGGGTGCCCTAAATTTAGTCTGATCTCAGAAAAGAAAAATACAAATGAGTGATAGAGATCAATCAACAAAGTGATGTATGTCAAGAAATAATGTGAGGACAAAGGAACAAACATGCTCAATTACTATGTAAATATGATAGAAACTAAAGTATACAATGCAAATGAAAAGATAATCATCAATAGCATGTAAAGGATGCCATAAATAAAATGTGAAATTAGATATATGTGATGTCCCACGTTACCAACTTAACAAAACATAAAGAAAAAAGGCCCGACCCATTGGACATTTAAGACTCAAAATAGAAAAAATTAAGTATGAATAAACTCATATAACATATGTAATTATAATTGTATAGATGTTAAGATAAATATGTTGGTTGTGGAGCCTGATCTTCCTGATTCAGAGATGTTGTTTTCAATTGTGTTTGTACCCCAATTTTATATGATATGCAAGTGGACTGTACACTCACCCCATTGAGGGAAGAAATTGTTTGGGTTGTTTTGCTGGCCAACAGATTACGGGCCCATGGTTTTGGGTAGCCCATGGTATTTTCCCATGGTAATTCCCCTTTAAAAGGAAGACATTGTAATACAACTGTGTAGTGTATTGTAGCATTGTAAAGATATATGTGATTGTGTAAGAGAGACTGAGAGAGAGAGTGAAGAGGAAGTTGTAGCGGATGTGCTGCAAGTTGTATCGCTTCATTTGCTAGATGGTATAATAATAAGGACATGCAATTTCTTTGTGGACATATCCCATCTTGGGTGAACCACGTTATATTGGTGTCTCTCTTGTAATGTGTTTTATGTGATTTATATTTGCATCTTGTTTATTGTTATTTCTCTGTGATCTCGTCTTTCTAACAATTGGTATAAGATCCAAATGTCTATTTGGCATATAAACTCGCAGGAAAGAAGGGTTCATGGTTCGAGTGGGAGCAATGGAGGAAGAAGGAAATTTTAAGGTAAAGAAATTTAATGGCCAAAACTACCAGTTATGGAAGATGCAAATGGAGGACTATCTATATCATAATGATTTATTCCTACCGTTGGGAGGAAAAGAAAAATAGTCGGCGACTATGATGTAGCACCCAACAAAAACAAAAGAATAGAAATCAAACAAATCTGAAAGAATACCTGCAAAACAAATATTGAAAATATAAAAATATGAATAACTAGGGATCATAGAGAGGAACCCTACTTACCTAGATGCCTGGTATCTCTTTGGTCTGCAACTGAAGGTGGGGGGATGACTCTCCACCCAACCAATCCCCAGCCAATGGTTCAGGCCCCCGAGCCCCCAACAATTAACCCTATGCAAGTGATTGATTCCTTTGTTGTCTCTTGCTGACAGCCTCCTTCTGCTCTCCCCCTCCTTCTCTCTCAACTCCAAAGTAAAATGCCAAAAATCCCCTTTCTCTTCCTCTCCCCCTCCTTTTATTTCCTCCTTCTTCCCCCTTTTTCTTAATTTCTTGTTAGTTTTTTTTTTATCATAATAAAATTTCACTTTCCGTTACTACTCTTTTTTTAGGTTTCTTTTTATTGTGTTTATTATTAATTTTATTATTATATTACTTATATTATTTTATATTGAAACTTCCATATATTCATATATGGTGGTTGTTACATACTCCCCCCTTTCAGGAAACTTCGTCCGGAAGTTATAATCCTCAAGCAAAAAATACCATATTTATTCAATCAATCAAGTAAATAATAAACAATATAGGTAGCTAGTACTATTGTGAATATAAGAGATTTATATGTGTGGCCATCACATAGAAATCTCCAACCTACACTAATACAATCATACACCCTAAGTTACAACATGCTCTTAATTATTTCCTTATGTGTCTAGTATGCAACCATAGTAACAATTATGCATCATACACACATAAAATTAGACATTTAATTAATAATAAGTGTGTATTTGTGTAATATTCCTGACCTATGATCAACTGATATTATCTAAAAAATTAAAACTTACAATACAACTTTTTCACCAGCAAAGACTAGTTAATAGAACTAGTGGAAAAGGCTAGTTTAGGGCACAAGCAGATTCCACCTGGGTTATGAATTTGGGATATTTAGGTTCTTCCAATGTGTGGGTGAATGTGAATCAATAGACATATCAAACACATGTCCAACTTCTAAGTCCTATGCACAAAGTACTGTGGCCATTTACATTTCAACAACAGCTGTCACAGAGGTCTACTTTGAGGCTTCCTGGGCACTCCAACATATGCATACTAGGATCAGTTGCTTACACCTGAATGTAACTAGTGGTGGATATCATAAATTAAAATCCTAATTAATTGTTGGACATAAAATTAAGAGAATTTGGGAGGTTCCAGCTGAGTTTGGGAGTAAAAGAGACAAGGGTGCTATGTTGGACTGCTCAACTAATAGTTTTCCAAACTCTTCCAAACAGGATGAGAGGTTGTCGTGTCCTCAGGTAAATGGTTTTATATTCTTCATTAATGTCTCAAGATTCATAAATAACCATCAGAATAGAAAACTGACTCATACATAGCTCTGAATTACAAAAATGGTCAAACCAGTCAATAAAAAGTGCTTAAAGAGCTAGTCTTTGAATTGCTTGATCCAAAATGCCTTAGAGGATTAAAAAATTTACTTCTGAAGTATGTGAGGTCTTTGACATGATTTTATTAACAACATCAAATTGAAATTGAAACTCTTGAGAATAAATTGGATTTTGAACATTCAAATCTTCAAGGAGTCTTCAATGCTAGAGAGAGCTTACAAACTGGGAGAATGAGTATGGGAGGAGGAGAAGAAGGATAAGTTCTGCAATGGCTATTCCATGAGGATGAAATCATATTTGGTAGCTGCAGATGGAGGGTGCACCGAAATTCATAATCTACTCAGGGGCAGATTCATCAACTGAAACTTCAAACGTGCACTCCTTAACACTGAAACCTTGGACACCTTTTTCAACAAGAAAAAAAGTTTTTCTTACTGAAAAAGACCCTCTGTGCGCAATGAAATAGGTCTCACAACCTAGAAATGCTCTGAAATGATGAACCCATAACCTCAATTTCGCCCCTTCCACATTATTCCCACTGAGTGAAGGGAATGAATAGATATTTCGAATTGAATGCTTGATATTTGTTCTTCTGACTCTCGAACCAGCTTGGATAGACTTCAAGACCTGCACATCATACTTCCATGGATACAAGAGAAGGAAGAATATCATAGAAGAAAAATTGAAGAGAAGGAATGGGGCACATCTCCCACTCGTTGGCTAGGGCACATCTCCTTTCCTTGGTAAGCTAAAGTGCTCACACACAAATTCAATAATGATCAAAATTTGTGAAAAGGAGTTTCTTGGCTTATTTTATAAACTTCTTGATGAGCTGCTGAGCAAGTTGATGTGCTTGGTGACCTGTGAGATCCCTTCCAAATTCGCCCTCCTTGAGTGGATAGAATTTCTTGCTTTTCCTCTCTTACAACTTTTCACCCTTTTAGAAACTGCGCCCCCCCTTGACTTGAGATGTTTCCTTCTTTGTAAAATAGTTTCTTGCTTTGTAAAATAGTTTCCTTCTTTGCAAATTGACCTCTAATTTGGAAACTGTGCCCTCCCTTGGATTTTATGGATGTTTCCACTTTTATGCTTTTGGAAACTTCTTACACCTTCCCTGCTTTTCATATTTTGCTATTTTCTTGCCTCCAGATCCATTTTAGCAACCTTATCCTCATGAGGGAACCCTCTTGGCCCACTTGCTCAAAATTTAGGAATAATTATTTATGAAAATAATTAAAATTATTGTTTCTATTTTCCCCACCTGCTTGCTTTTGTCAGTTTCTTTCCTTTTAGCTTGGCATCTTGCTTTGTGCTACTTCTCTCGACTTTTTTCTTTGATGTGACAACTGATAAGGCTATCCTTATCTCTCCATGAGCCCTCATGGTGTCCTTATCATCATCCAACTCACCAAAACAAATAATTAATATTTTAAATATGAAAATAATCATTACATCCTTCTAATTTAAGTAATAAAACAACTATAGTATAATTTATTCCTAGTTAGTTATTGCTTAGGCTAAAGTTATCCCCCCTTTCATTAATTAATTCCTTGGTCTTCACTAGGATCCATGGGGGGGTTGGTGGATTCTTTGTTACCCTTGGTACTGGAAAATTGGGGACATGACAATCCTCCCCTTCCAAACTTGCTTGTCCTCAAGCAAGAAACCAACTCCAACTCCAACTCCAACCAAAATTCCACCATGTTTCTGTTACACCCAAAATCTACCCATCATGAGATTCAGTGTATACACCCTTGAAGATACCTTGAATGAGTAATTAACCTGGGAGTATTTGTACCCAGTTGTACCAGGTTTTGAGAGGTCATTGCAGGTTGCACTTATACAACATGCGATGTCGCGGCTTGCTTCATTGCAGGGTGCGACAAAGTCAGTTAATGGGAAAAAATAGCTTCTTCGAGGTTCCTTCTCGAAACTTGCTAACTTGGGGCCTTATCCCTAACCTCTAGGGGAGTTGGTACTCGATTCATAACACCTTGAGAGGATCCCCTATTTCTCTCCTACCATATATCAACCTATCATATCCATACCCTATCCACTTAGTCCTATATAAGAGAATCTCTACCCCTCTCCAAAGGGAGGAAGTCTATGGTGTCTACATGTTGGTGAAATCACTCTTGAGAGATCTCTACGCATCCTTGAGAGACTCAAGCTTCCTTAGGAGGAAATGGAAAATGGATTTGTTGGAGAAGGGCTCCAGCGTTAAGCCTCGGTTGTAGTTATATATCTCTGCTATGTACTTCCCTATTTTTACAGTAATACAAATGCTTCCACCAATATTGTTCATGTGTGTAATGATATTGAGTAGTTTACCTGCTTAACTATTCACTTAGATCTCTTATTGTATAGATTCCCTTTACTTGTTTCTCTTGTTTCTAGTCTTGACAGGTCTTGCAGCTTGGATCTGATGACCGTCAGACGTGGAGCAACATTCAGGAGAATGGATAGCGAAGTGAAAGGTAAGACATCTAGTACTCGATCCTTAAGTAGATCTAGGAAATGCATTCATAGCCTATCTTATTTATTCTAGACTCACATTGAGCTAGGGAGATCCGGCTCGCGTCCGCTCAAGTGGATTGTCCGATAAACAAATCTGGCGACCATACTGGGGACTTACATGATTGATTCTATAATTTCCTGAGAGTCATTTTCAGTTGATTGCTTGACACACGACTTCTATTTGTCATTTGCTTCGTGAGTTGATTTCACGATCAGATCTTCATCTTGAAGACTCTTATGTGCTTCCTCTGAGTTTATACAACTCATTTTAAAACCATTCCATGGTTCACTGCTGGGAGATCTGATTCATTTTTTAATTTAGACCTCGCCCGTCACACCTGGTTAGTGGAAACAGAGCGACACTATGTCACTTCTGGCCTCTGTTCGTTACCTGTTAGTCACTTGTCGCATCCCTTTCATTAGTGTTGGCTCTAACTGACCCAGAGGGTTTCTTATAAGACCCGGGTTCTTTGCAGTTTCCCTTTTGACCAACAAAACCCCTTCTCACCGGCCCTTTCGGCAACAACCTGTGAGCAAGTTGAGGTTTCACCCGAGGTGTATCTATGGGGTACTACGGAATCAAGTTTCCACAATAAGTGATAAGTTGCTTGGACGGACGTACTGTGCAGCATAATAGAGGATATGTGCTGCGAGGTGAGACTGCAAAGCGATGGACAATGCTGCGGTCCACACCACTATACTCTTCTATCACGGGACTTCTACTGAAGCTGCGAACAATCCAACTCTATTCGATACTTGGATTATCTTGAAAATGCTTAAGGTACTGAAATGAATATCACTCATCCATTCATTCAGGTGCTTAACTGACTATTCTTCTAACATTCATTCGTTAAGTCAAGGTGCTGCGATTTGAACATATATGACTATACAATCCAACTATGAAGCATTCGTTTATTGCATATAAGAAAGTATTTAACCAAATGAGTGATTCGTGGTCTCCAAACACAATACTAAATGTTTATCGTTCATCTGTTCATACAGAACTTAACATATCATCTCCATACTTCTTCTGAAGGAAAATGCATATCAAAGTTCTCTCATAACAGCATGCAAGGAAACATCTAGACATTCATTTACAAAAAACACAAAGAAGCATTCATTCATAAATCACAATCACATGACAACATGAGATTTAACGTGGTTCACTCCCCCAGGTGGGAAGCTACGTCCACAAGAATGGTTGGTAATATATTTCTTTAAAAGGGATGGGGACAACTGTTCTTAGTCTGCACACTCAGCTACAGACTCTCCTTCCTCTCAGATGGGTCTCTGTGCACACAGCTGCAGAGCCTTTACAATCTTCTTAGTTTAGAGAGATTTTACAATATACAACAAAAGTGACTCCAAAACATAACCACATAGTAACCCCATCCCATACAAAATTGTCTTCTTAAATAGATCATGCCTCTAAGGTCATGTCTTTACAAAGCCGAAGACCTAAACCCAAAAACCCTTAGGGTTTACAAAATTGCGTCGGTTTACCTAAACCGGCTTGCTGGCATCTGGTAGCATCTGCTTCATCGTGGCAGTTATCCATGTATTCATTCTGTCGCTATCGGCCTTTTTGTCGCACGTGTGCCAATAGATCTCTTTCACAGAACTGTTCATCTCTAATGGTTTCGCCCACTAGGTGTGCCAAGACGTCACTTTCCTCAACAAGCTCGTGCATTGGCCGCCTGCTTGATTTGCTCATGCCTGCCACTCAGCACTCCTGGAGAATATTTCCAAAATTGACCATTACGGGTCCATCCGATGCCTGCACCTGTTCCTTGTCCAGCACTCTGCTTTCCTAGCTCCATGTGTCATAACTGCTTCACAGCACTGCTTCCTCGCAACGCTGGTCTTCGCGGTGCTTCCAAAACTTGGATGCTGCGCACAGCTTTGCAGCACCCTCAATACTTAGACAAAATTATATTTCTGAGCTGCGCTCAGCTCAACTTTCCCTGCTTATCAAACAAAAAGGTGTTACCAAAACTTTGTCTCAACCTAGGCCCAACATGCCCCTAACACTTACATGTGGCTCATCCCCGAGCCACTTGCTGCTTTAGTCATCTCACTCTCTCTGCTACCGGTGGAACAAATTTGGCCGCGAACTCATTATATGCACTGAGAAACTACTCCACTGCTTCTCTGGTATCCTATTCAACTTGTTGTACTATTTCAAGCAGTGCTGTAGTTATCTCTTGTCCAATCTGTCCCTGTACATGCTCCTGGTTGTCACGCAATTCCTTTAGCTTGTCTTATATCTACTGCGACACTGCTGTAGCATCCTCCAAGAGTTGTTGTGACTGATTTTCCATCTCAGTATCTTTCTCTCTTAGTGCCTGGAATTGCTTCTTCAAGCCTGATACTTCCTTATACCTGGACAGCCTTTCCCTGGGTGGCAGAGCCTTGAGCTCTGCGTCCAACTTCTCTAGTGCGGTTTGCTTTTCCTTTACCGCGGTCTTTACCTGCAGTAGCCCCTGATCCTCTTCAAGGGCAGTGAATGCCTTTGAAACTTTTTCCAATAGATCTTGGCACTTATCCATGCCACTCGTTATGTTCTGCGCGGTGGCACTGACGGCTTTCTCTCTTAACTGTTGCTCAGTTAATGGCATCTGCTTATTCAGTTTATCCTTCAACGTGGCAATATCGGCCTCATAATAAATCTCTTTATCCTGCATCTCCGACTCTAAGGATCTCACATTATCTCTGATCCTGAGAACTGTGTTGGAAGGATTATCCTAGAGTTATATGCCTTCAATATCCTAGGCAACATTGGATATGGTGTTCTCCAATTGTTTCCGGCGGTCATGTTCATCACGCAGCTGCATGTCTGCGCGCAACTTGAGCTGTCTGTTTGTTGCGATGAGCTCCACTTGTGCCTTCATCGAATCTACCATTAGTTCATGCATCTCCTCGATGATCTGCATGTGGATGAAGTGCAATCTTGGTAAGGGAATTTTGGCCAAGTCAAGCTCTACCCGCTCGACTCCCTTTGTGTCCAAGGCGACCTGTTCTGTCATTGGCAATGCAATAGCCAATGGGTCCACATGGACAATCCTGGTCTTTGACGGCAGTGTTATGGCTAGCTGCGGAATTTTCTGCGAGGTTTCTGCCAACCTCCCTTAAGTTGATGCTCCGCGCGGCAAGGTTATGCTCATTTGGACCTCGTCCATTTTCTTCATAAGGCCTTGCAGTGCGAGCCTGGTCTTTTGTAGGTCATCCTGGATGACCTGATCCTTTTTGTCTTTGTCAGTCATGAGCTCCTGCATCTATTCTAAGACTCTTTCTGCTATCATGTCGAAGTCATCTTCATTCAGCACTGTCTCAGTTTGAGTCTTTGTGGCCTTCATCTTCTTCCGCGCCTTCGACTTCTGTGAGGTCTCAGGCTCTTTTTGCTTTCCTGTTTCTTCAACAATTGGGCATGCCAGCGGGATTGGCTAGTCTTCTTCAGAGTCTATCTCAACATCCATGACTTCCACACGGAAGTCAACGGGCCAGTCTTTCATGAGGGCTTTAATGTCCTCCTCATATATATGATAGTTACCCAGGAACCATTCTGGCTTCTTCATTCTCACCTTGGGTGAAATGAAGATACATCGCATGTCATCCTGAAAATCAAGAATGCGAATGTACTTTGACGTTACCTGCTTTTTTGATGCAGGCTGTATGGGTAATCGCATCTCGTAGCTGAGTGTAATATTGATAGAAAACCTCAGTTGTCGCATGCTGTCGCTCTGTGTTGATATTTGCCCAGAGGTTGGCATACTGGAATCCTCTGGGATCATTGGTTTCTATATTGACACCCACATAGTCCCTTGGCTCCTTCCATCCGGAAAAGGCGATGAGGATGATCAGCCATGTGAAGTGGAACTCCGCCGTTCTCTTGGGTATCATTGAGCTCATCCAAGAACTCATTCAGAAGATATTGACACCAATTGAACTTGGTGCCTTCAGCCGCTGCGGCACCAAGTAATACTACGCCCGCAGGCACCTCCGGTGGCCTAGTTGTTCTGAGGATTTTTCCTGCAAGCAGCTGTGTGACAAATTTTGTTGTTCTGTCTTCAATTTCTTCTGTGGGAAAACCTCTTTTCCCCTTCACCAATGCCTGGCTTTTCTTCATTTTCTCGACAGCTTCTTTTTCCTTGCTCTTCCCTTGGAAGAACTGTTTGGGATCGCTACCGAACTTGCTGAGACCTGTTATGCGGTGGATCAAGGTAATGTTGACATCAATATTTTTGTCTAGCCACAAGTATCCTTGGTGGATTCGTGCCATCAGCGTGTGAACCACGGAATTAACATCCGATGAGCGATCAAAATGTGGCAATCTAAGGAGGTTCAACAATCCTAACTGAACTACCGGTGTCAGCCAGCTTTCAGCAACCAAGTTAAATGTGCCCTTGGCATCCTTCTTCCAGCACATATACTGGTCAGGCTGGAACTGTGGGTACTTAGGCACATGGGGCTCTTCCTTTTGCACACCTAGGAGGTCAAAATCTTCCCACTTATAGTCCGAAATCTTTTCGAGCAGGTTCTTGGCAACCTCTACATGTTTTGAAATTGGCAACAATGGGATTTCATATTTAGTGTTCTTGTCCAGTTTAAATACTAGGGCATCCAACGCCCGTGGTGATATATACTTTGGTGTCAGCTTCAATGGTTCTTTCTGAAAGATCGACGATCTTTGTGTCGTCTGGCCCATCTTTAGAATCTTGCTTTGTGGTGTAGTTACATCTTTCCCTTTATCTTTCCCTTTGTCCTACATGATTGGAGTATGGCAAGGTGATCTACGGGATCCTCGGCCTTGTTCTGTTACAACCTTCTTGGCAGGGGTTTTCATTAATTCTACAATCCCCCCGTACTGAAAAACTCGGATTGCTTCTTGAAATGAAATATCTTCTTCTCTATAGGAGGGTTCAGACATTCACTGGTGAGCTAACGGCTGTGGTGGTCAGATGATAGAGGGATATTAGCTCTGGGAATGATCGCAAGAAAATTCTAAGTGCTGAGTAATGCCCACGAGTCTTGGAGCGGTGTTATTTATAGGTGCAGTTGGGTCCTCCCCACGCCACCCAACAGCTAGATGAGCATTTAATGTGGTGTCCGTTGGCCAATTTGAACGACTCCTTTGGTCGCTTCCATTGTTAGTGTGTTCAGAACGGCTATCTTTCCTTTAAATGCTGAAACGGTTGCTGCAACGGTCATCTGACGGCTATTTTCCAACGGTAGTATAACGGCTATTTTTCTGAGTCTTGCGCCGGGTTGTGCGGCAAGCCATCTCAGATCCTGCATAGTTACTTCGCAGTGCCAAAAATTTTCAACTGCGCGGTTTCCTTTTTTTCTTTTTTTTTTCTTCTGCGTAGCTTCAGCAATGTTGCGCGGTACACACATTGTTCTACTTAGTATACATGTACAAACTTCTTTACCTTTCCAGTGTCCAATTTCAACTGTACCTGACACTTGGAAATCTCTTTCTCTTCTTATCATTCAGGATTCTATGAAGCAAGGCTGTCATGATACAGCTTTAGCCTGCTTCCATTTATCAAAGTCGGTAGGATATCGCCAACTAAATTGGCTAACTGGACTGCACCAGTATTAGTAAAATGTATCACAGTATATGGACCAAGCCAATGCATCTTAAATTTACCAGGAAACTTCATGAATTTTCTATCATACAGGAGGACTAGGTCACCTACCTGAAAGCACTTGTTCTTTATATGGTGATCATTCCAAGCTTTCTCACGGTCTTTCTGAGCTTGCTAGTGGAAGTTGGCAATGAAACGATCTTCCTCTAACCCAACAAGGTGTAGCAATCTTTCTTCTAACACTGCGCGGTCTGCCATCCCTGTGAACGCAACAATCCTCAAACTGGGGATAATGTACTCCATTGGCATTATAGCCTCCTACCCATAAGCCAACTGAAAAGGTGTATGTCCTATCAATTTCTTGCATGTAGTCCTATATGCCCATAACATAGAAGAGACGCACAGATCCCAATCACCTCTATTTGCATTGCAGACCTCAGTTAGTGCATTCTCCAGAATTTTATTGAAAGCCTCAACAATGCCATTCGCCTGTGGATGATATGGAGTACTGCGCTGATGATGAATGTGGAATTCTTTTGTGAGTGCCTCAATGGTTTTGTTCAAAAAATGAGTACCTTGGTCACTCATGAAAATATTCGGACAGCCAAATCTTGACAATATTTATTCAAAAATGAACTGTGCAGCAGTACTGGCATTGCAGTCCTTTACTGGTTTTGCTTTTGCCCATCTGGTGAGGTAATCAGTAGCAGTAATAATATACCTCGCACCAGTTCTTTTTCCTAGTGGTTTTATAGGACCCACAAAATCAATTGCCCATTTCTCAAATGCCTGCAAGGTCAACTGTGGATTTAATGGCATCTCATCCCTTCGTGAAGGTTTTCTTGTCCTCTGACAGACATCGTAGTTCCTGCAGTGTTCTTTGGAATCTTTGTGGATTGTGGGCCACCATAACCCTGCACGCAATATCTTCTGCACAGTAGCCCTACCTGCGTAGTGACCTCCCGTGATCCCAGAATGTGCATCTGCTAGGATAAATGGTTTCTCATGATCTAGTACGCATCTGGGTAGGACTTCATTCGGTCCGAGTTTGTATAACTGACCCACAATTATAGTGAAGTTTGCAGCGCACACCACTAGTTGTTTCTTCTGCTGGACAGATAATTCCTACGGTGACAGTCCTGTTGTCAGAAAATTAATGATATCCTTATAATAGTCATCGGCAACCTGTATAGTAAATAACTACGCATCAGGCAGACTATCTTCAATGTTCTTCGGCTCTTCTCCTGGCTCAATCCTTGACAGATGATCAGGTCCCAAGTTCAGTCTACCTGGCTTAACAATAATCTCAAAATCATACTCCTAGAACAACAGCAGCCATCTGCATATGCGCCCCCCTAACACTGGCTTATTGACCAGATATTTCAACGCAGAATGGTCAGTGAACATAAGGAAGTGTGCACCAAGCAAGTAATGCCTGAATTTCTGTAGGGCATATACCATTGCAAGGCCTTCCCTCTCGGTAGTAGTATAGTTCTTCTCTGTTGTTGAGAGCGTCCTGCTCGAAAATGAAATAGGGTGGTCAATACCTCCTTCTCCTGGATAAGCTAATACGATTCCCAAGGAAATGCATGATGCGTCAACATGGACATGAAATGGCTTCGTCCAGTTTGGGAAGACTAGAATCGGCGCAGTGACCATCTTTTCTTTTAGTGTATCAAACCCTTGTTCGCATTCCGCGTTCCAAATGAACGGTGCGTCTTTCTTTAGCAGCTTCTCCATTGCTGCGGTTATCTGTGCATAACCCTTTATAAATTTCCTGTAGTATCCAGTATGACCTAAGGTAGAGCGCAACATCTTGACTGACGTTGGTGTTGGTAAGTTCACAATAATAGCAATTTTCATAGGTTCCACCATCAATCCTTTCTTACAAACAATGTGCCTAAGTAGAATTCCATAAGGAACAAAAAAAATACACTTCTTTAGATTTAGAGATATCTGATGCTATCGACACTTCTCAAGCATAATTCTAAGGTTCGCACAATGGTTCTTCAATATGCCAAAGACAGTCCAATCATCAAAATATGCTTCGAGGAACTTATGCATAAACTCTTTGAATGTTGTGACGACCACTCTAGAAAATATGGCAGGTGCGTTCTTTAGGCCAAAAGGCATTACTGTGTACTGAAACAACCCCCATTCTGTAGCAAAAGTCATCTTATGTCTGTCTGCAAGATCAATCCTGATCTGATGATACCCAGAAAAACCATCAGTAAAAGAATAGGCCTCATTCCCTCCAACATTGTCAAGCACTTCATCTATAAAAGGAGTGGGGAATGGGTCGTGCATAGAAGCATCATTCAGTTTTCTGAGATCCACACAAATCCTGATCTCACCCTTCGTTTTCTTGTCTTGAACGACCATGGGACTAATCCACTTGGATTACTCGACATGTTCAATGATTCCTGCTTCTAGCATCTTATCCATCTCTGCACACACTCTTTCTTTATAGCGCGGATTTAACTTGTATGGTCTCTGCTTGACAGGCTTTGCGCATGGCTTCAAAGGTATTTTCATGACTCCTAGGTCTCCCAGAATTCTTTCATTTCTATAAAAAAAATCGGAACCATGCCAAGACTTGGACAGACTATACCAGCTCAAGGCTCAAGTCTGTCCAAGTCTTGAGCCTTTTGAGCTGTTTCCAACCAAATTTATAGAAATGAAAGGAATTAGGTTACTGAATGGATTGCGGTATTCCACTCGGGCCTCCAGAACCAGTCTGGCAACTTCAACCCTCCTAGGGGAAAGGCCCTCTAATAAACTGGTCGTGACAATGCCAAAAAATACTAGGGGATTTTGGTTCCCTAAAGGAAAACAGCTGTCTCAAGTGTAAGCAACCGAGCGGTGTTATTTGGATGCCTATCCCCCCGATCCTACCTAACTACAAAAATTCTTATGTGCTCCCCAAGTGAGGTTAGAATGTTGGTTGTGTTAAGTAGTTTTTTAAGGCTCACTTGAATTAGGTGACAGAGTGTGTGCGTGTGAGGTGATGAACCCAAATAAAAGTGCCACAAGGGGGGCAACTTTCTAACTAAAAATAACAAGACAGAATGTAAACTTTGGAATGCAAAATTTTTTCTTTTTCAAATTTTAAACAACGATTCTGTAAATGTAACATAATAAAACTGCAGAAAAGGCTGTAGGGAAGTATGGCTACAGGTAGGACAGATGGTTGTGCAGGTGCAGAAAATAGTGCAGCAAAGTGCTAGGTTCAAAACAGGTAAAAAAGTGCAGAGAACAGGCCGCGGGTCTGTGGCAATTCTGGGCGGTCGGACCGCGGGAAATAGCTCAACAGTCGCGGACAGGTTGCGGGATTTTGGCCGAAAGATGCAGTCGGACCGTGGAAAAAAGGTCGAAATCCGCAGGCGGGTTGCAGTAAAATGGCTGAAAGCCACAGGCGGGACACAAGAAAAAGGCCAACAAACGCAGTCGGGTTGCAGCAAAAGGGTTGAAAGCCACAGTTGGGACGAGGGAAAAGGGCCGACAGACGTAGACAGGTTACAGCAAAAGGGTTGAAAGCCGCAGTCGGGACGCGGGAAAAGGGCCGACAAATGCAGTCGAGTTGCAGCAAAAGGGCTGAAAGCCGTACACGGGACGCCACCACCCAAAAGGTCATCCGCACCAGATACTTCTGGCCCACACTTTTCACTGACTGCATCACTGTGGTCAAGCATTTCCATAATTGCCAACTTTTTGCCCCCAACGCCCGGACACCACCTGCTCCATTACACCCCGTCGTCACCGTTGGTCCCTTTTGTAAGTGGGCCATCGACTTCATGGAGTGTAAACCCCCCTCTGCCAACGGCCATAAATACATCATTGTCGCCGTCGATTACTTCACCAAATGGGCCGAAGCCATGCCCACTTTCAATTGTACCGCTGACACCGCTGCCCGTTTCTTTTTTAACCACGTTATCACTCGATTCGGGGTTCCTAAATAGTTGGTCTCATACCATGGTTCACACTTTGAAGGTTCCGTTTGGCGCGAGTTATCCACCCTTCTCAAGTTCGAACATCCATATTCCTCTGCTTACTACCCCCAAGGGAACGTCCAAGTAGAGGCCATTAACAAGATTGTCAAAACCATCCTTCAACGCACTGTTGACCGACATAAGTCCAATTGGCACCACATGTTGTTCCCTGCCTTATGGGCTTACCGTACCTCTACCGAGACATCCATTGGTTTTACCCCATTTCATTTAGTTCACGGTGTAGAGTCTGTCCTCCCCATCGAGTTTCAGATACCTGCCTTACACATCGTCGTCGAGCTTCTACCCGACACCTCCCCACTTGAGCGACGTCTGCTATCCCTCAAACAAGCAGATGAAGACCGTCGTGCCACTCTCCAGACCATTGAAGCCACCAAGAACCGCTCCAAAGCTGGTTACGACAAACATGTACACCCTCGAACTTTCCATGAAGGGGACCTCATCCTCGCCTATGACCAAGCCCACGACAAAACCGGTAAAGGAAAGTGTGAATCCATGTGGAAAGGCCCTTACATCATGCAGACCTGCCTCGGCAATGGGGCATACATTTTAACTGACTCAAAAGGTCTCCCTTTGCGCAACCCTCGTAATGGGTTGTATCTTAAACGCTTTTATCCCTAAATAACTCGCGACCCCATTGTTCCGTATTGTATATTTTGCTCTCTTTTTGTTTTTCACCTTTTTTACCACACTCTCACATTCATCATTTTTGCATGACCACAGATGAACCATCTTCCACCTCATTACATTGGCTTCATCGATGGAGCAAGTCGTTGGTCTCCTAACCTGGCTTCTGCAGCATGGGTCTTATATTCTCCTTCACATGAAATGATTCACCTTGACGGAATCTGTATAGGCACTGCTACCAATAACCAGGTGGAGTATGATGTTGTGACCGGTCTCCTGACTGCTGCCCTCCAGATGGGCATATGTCACCTTCATGTGTTCCTTGACTCCCAGCTACTTGTCTCCCAGCTCAACAATTGTTACCAGGTGTGTGATCCTTGCCTCTTTAGAAAGTTCCTGCGCACAAAACAACTCAGCCGATAGTTTGAATCCATAACATTCACCCATGTCCCAAGAGCTCAAAATAGTGTCGCAGATCAAATGGATAACAACATCCTAGATTGGCACATCAATCACACCATGTAAAAACCTCCATCATGCATCATCATCCCATAACGTCTCATACAAATATATTAAAACCCAAAAATATTGCAAGGGGCATCCACATGCCTATCATCACATAAACATTTGCATCCATGTGCACTAAAAAATAAAAACACGTGGTCCCAGACCGTGTGTTCCGACCCAAAACCCGCGGTCTCCACGCGCGTCATCCACCGTGGAACCTGCGGTCCCCAACTGCGGCTCCCTCCTACAAACCTGTGGTCCACCCCACGTGGACCGTACAAATACCCCCCGGGACCCACTACCCACCCCCCGAACCTAAAAAACATGCAGGTATGAGTTTGACAGGATACCTGTATCTCCCGGATCTGAAATCGACCGGTCGGATCGTCCAGAAATGCCACCTCAGCTCTGGTCCACTCTGATCACTAGTCAAAGTCAAATAGTACAAATGACACTTGTCATGTTGGACCCACTCACTATTTATAGTCCGTTGACTTTTTCTTGTTTTGGCCATTCTGAACTCATGCGGAGTCCATTTTTCGAACTATTTCCACCATCGGAATCAGCACGACGCGACTGTCATAATGATACTCTTGTTTTCTTATTTTTTCCAGCTCAGTTTTTTAGCATTTTTTAGACACCACTTGTCACCTCGATTTGCGTGCCACTACGGTTGCTCTCCATTTTTGGTATATTTTATATCATCGAATTCATTTTTCCGATCCCGTGATGATGCTTGAGATCCTTTATCGCTCTCACCCCAAATTTTTTGGGTATTTTTTCAAAATGCCCCCAGTCACCTTGGTTTGCATGCCACATCGGCCGTTATCCGTTTCTGACACTTTTTATATCGCCGGATTCATTTTTCCGAGCTCGTGATGCTGCTTGAAATCATTTCTCGCTCTCACTTGGTACAATTTCAACATTGTGTCCCGACACCTTGCTGCCTCGGTTTGCGCACCACATCAACCGCCATCGGATTGTTCCACATTTTTACATGAGCCATTCACTCATGTCATACTGCAATTATTTCGTTATTTTTCCACCATTCATTATCCCGCAAGGAGGCCCACCAGTGTTCCCCCCTACCCTCGTTCTTGGTCATCATAAATGTTCCTTGATTGAGCACTTCCTCCTTGCCTGGCCATTCCTTTTGTTCGGTATAATTTTATCCCTTTTTCGGGCCGGACGAGTCCTTTACGAAAAAGGCACTTAGGGAGTTTCTATTAAGCTATTTTCTGACTCCTAAAACAATGAAAAGATCGCCGAGCAATCTTGCTTCCTTTCATGCTTGTTAAAGTACCTGAAAGGGCATCTATCCGGTATAAGTTTAACCCTTTTCCGGACCTGGTAGACTAATTACAAAAAAGGAATACTCTAGTCACACCGGCTAGAAGAGTTCTTCATTGCATCCTTTTATGCTTCTTTGGGCCTTGGAGACTAACACACGAAAAAGCAACCCCATGGAGTCTTCTTATCACTTTCAGACTCTCTAAAATTGAAAGCAACCATGAGCATGCACTGTCTTGGGCTCATACAAATCCACACGACAGTACCATTCCATTATTTCAGAGTCTTCTTATCACTTTTAGACTCCTTAAAATTGAAAGCACTCACGAGCATGAACTGTCCTGGGCTCGTATAAATCCACACGACAGTACCATTTTTCACCCACTTCTTCTAGTTCCTTAACCCATGAAGAAGTCCCCCCGTGCCTTTTGGCACTATGATCGATCATCTCGGCAGCACCCCCAATCAGGTCGCCTTTGTTCAGAGTAGTCTGCAGTCTCCCGCCATTTTACAACAACTTGAGTATCCCTCATCTCAGTCACTATCCTTGATCCATTACAACTATGATCCCTTTCCCATCAGTCAGTTTCATATGCTGCCCGATCATCCCCACCATCATACTCTGAACAAAGGAAGTTTGAGTCCACCCACTCTACTTGCCCAGTTATCCCCCACCGTTTGTCAGTCCTACCATCAGTACTCTCACACTTTGGTTCTCCACCTCATGCTCCTGTCAAGGAAACATCATTTCCTTGATAGTTGCAGGTCTCCCTCTGTCGACGACAGCGCCTCTATTCCATAGGATAGACCTAGAGGTCCCTGCGCCTTGGACCCATCACCATCTGTGGTGAGTCCCTACGGACCATTTTGATAGGAGTCATCATTGCCTCTCCGAGTGGTTGTTTCTCACATGCTCGACTTCAACACCTTGATCGCATCATTGAGAATCGCGCAGGGTTTATATCCCTTCAGTTATTGGTCGAAGACCCCGGATTTCCCCCGACTCTAGCACATTGGTGAGTCACTTCGGAACGCCCAGTTATATGTTCCTGTGGATGTCCAGGTTTCATTGGCGATTGTATTCGGAAGCCATCCAGTTATATGCTTCCTTGAGTACCCAGTTCAGATCCAGTTCAGTGTACCATAAAGGATATGACTCCCCGTCACTATTCTCCCGCGGCTTATCAGTTCCTCTGGTACCCCACTCAGTAGCACTGTTTCTATTCCAGTGTATCAGTTCTTCAGCTCAGACATGGTCATCCCAGCAGTATGTCCCAGCTTGGTGTCCCCTCTGGACCCTTATGATGTACACAGTGGTTCTCTATGTATCCTACAGGTCCCCCTTTTCGGGCCTCACAGTTATTTTTTATGTATCTTGATACAAGAATGGGTATTCCCGCCTCATCCATATATTGAGATTCTTCCTCATTCATTATTTGAGGCAATGTATATTTCAGTTCCCCATATTTTGGACCCCATTGTTACTATTATTCTATATCTTGATACGAGCATGGGAATGCCCGCCTCGTCCATATGATCAGATTATTCCTCATCCATTATTGAGGTTATGTACTTTTAGTTTTTGCAGTTTGTTTGGGACCGTTGTTTCGGGCTCCAGTTTGTTTCTTCTCGTCTCCACACCCCAGGAAAACCATACAGGACTTATGATGTCTATCGGCCATACGATGAGCTCCTGCCCTCACACATCAGGGGGCAATCTGTTAACACCCAAAAAGTGCTCACTACCTCATCTACCCCATTACATGACTCATTTGTCCATATTTCCTACCACAAAAGCCTCCAAAAGGCCAAAAAACCCCCTTTTCCCCCAAAATAATCCAAAATTCCTCCAAAATAGCAAAAACCCTCTAAAAAGGGAATAAAAAAATATTAAAAAAAAAAGAGGAAAAAGAGGGAAAAAGGAGGCAAAAACCCTTTACATCTGACCTAAACCATATGGTTCCCAAAACCATGGGCTAGCACTCCACCACTAAAAACCTATAAATAGGTGATGGAGACCCCTCATTTCATATCCACAATCATATACACCCTTACTCTGCCAAAATCACTCTTGAAACCCTAGCTCACCCTTGAGCTACTTTCACCATTGAGTGCCCCTTTTGGCCCATTTCCACCATTGGAGAAAGAGAAGGAGCAAAGTTGGAGTTTGGAGCAACCCTCTTGGATCATTGCAAGAACTTCACCAACCTCTACACTTGAGGTAAAATTTTAATGCAAAAGAAAAACCATTTATATTACATGTTTGTTATGTTTCTTGATGCTCATGCTAGTTTAGAATTTATATTGTTTTAACATTTTAATTTACTGTTTATTGAACTGCTACTAAGGAGTCCCTTCTCCTTAGTAGGTTCCCATTTGCACAAGCTAGGGTGAAAACCCTAGCTACACTTGGATTCCTTCTGAATCAGCTCGCTGTATCTGTCACCATCTGCAGGATCCAACGGTGTGATGACCCTAAGATGTTTTCCTTCAAATATCATCTTCTTAGTCTTTAAGTTGATAATAGCCAAGTTTTCCATAGCCTAGTCAATTCCTAGCAGAGCAATAAAAGGCTGACTATCATCCACAATATCGATAACTTCAAAGTCCGTATGACTTTGGACTCCATCAATGTCGACTATTACGTCAGCTAACCGGCCAAACGGTATGACTTTCTCTTGGTTAGCCATTCTCAACTGGATAGGTGACCATGACAACTTTGGCCGACCCATCTGCTGCCATGTCTGCTTAGTTAAGACATTTACTTCTGATCCTAGATCAAGGATGACTTCATCCATTTCAAAATCTCCAATCTATGCGGTAAGCCTCATTTCTCGACCCGTTCTTTTATGCTTCCTAATGTGATGTACTGCGCTATCAGAAGTCTCTATTCCAGCCTGCAACTCATACTGGTTTATGAGATTCTGTAGATGTACTATGGCATTTTCACTTTTAAGTAGCTTCATGCAGCTTCGCAAAATCTGCGCAACGGAAGTGCTGACATCCATCGTAGTGCCTTTTTTTTCATAGACCGCTGGCATGTCTTCAACATGTGGTGCTTGACTGTGCAACGGGATCCTCTATGTTTCTGTTGCTGGTTCTCTGAAGCTATCCCGTGTGTCGACAAAGACTTCCTTGTTCTTTTGTAGGTCGAGAGCAGGTATTTTTCCCGGAGCTTTCCTTATCCATTCAGTCTCAAGAGGAGAGAGCTTTGTGTGAGCCTCCCCTGATGTGAAATCTTCTACTCCCATATCGCAGCCTATCTGAGCGCCACTACGCGTGACCACATTGATGCTCAGGTCTACTTGTCTTTTCTCTACTGCGATCCATTGGACGTTCGTGTTTGGTGCATCCGTATTCCTTCGTTTCTACATTTCCACCTCTAGCACTAGGCAATATTCAATAACATGCTCAAATGATTTACAATAATTGCACGTCGTCCATGGGTTAACACAATCTCTAGATATGTGACCTGGCTGGCCACAATTATAACAAATGACCTGGCCACGGCCTCTTCCCTGCGTCGGGCCAGCATTTCTTCCTCTGTCGTGGTATCCACCACCATGACCTCTGTATCCTCCTTGGTCATATTGTGCATTCTCTTGTTTTGGCTGGGTATCTTCTTGTACGCAGTACAGGCTAGTGCCTCTTATTGAGTCCATATCCCTTTTTCTCTCGTTCGTTAATTCATATGCGCGGTAGTTGGATTCATCATGTCCAACTGATTTACAGAAATTGCAGTATAAATTTTTAGGTGTTTTCACATATTTCTGTATAAGATAGCAGTCTTCAGGTCTGTGTCCTGTGGTTATACAGATTTCACACCATGGGGCCTGATTCTGATTTAGTGGGTGGGCGCACCACTATTAAGATAGTCGCGAAATAATGGGCAATGCTCTCGATCATGGCATTCTCCTTTACAACCTGTACACCAGACCTCATGTCTAGGTTCGTAGCTTTGTTGTTTGACATTCTTCATGCTTTGCAGTTCTAGTGTCAGGGTGGTCAGCTGGTTCTGGATCTGAGACATCCCAGAACTAGTCTCACCAATCGGCGAAGCTTCTAGCTTCATTGCGATATCCAAGGCCTCTGCCTGTGACTCAACCTTCTGCTGCATCAATGGTAATCTAATATGGGGAAACAACACAGCAATGAACCATTCCTTGTGCTATTCCGAGGCTATAACAGAGCTTACTTGGTCCAATAGGGTCTTGAACTTTTGATCAAACTCTCAAACCCTTTCAGTCGGTTTCTTCTTTATTTCTTTCAACTCGGTTATACGCTGAGATTCAGATTTGGGTTTCTTAAACTCAGCCACAAGCGCATATTTAATTTTTGCGAGGGTTCTTGGCTGTGGTAGAGTATTTCATGAACCAATATAAAGCTCTGTCTCTGAAAGTGGTGATGAGCTGTGCTCTCTTCCTTGCATCATCCTGGATTTGTCTTACACTCCATACGGCTTCACAAAGAAACCAATGTTGGTCAAGGTCTTCTAGGCCAGTTCCTTTGAATATTGGAAGCTTCATATCGGTGTTTTCCATTGTGCTATTGGGTGGTGGAGCGCCCGAAGTAGTGCGCGACTACTGTAAAG
This sequence comes from Larix kaempferi, assembly GCA_027924585.1. NCBI lineage: Eukaryota > Viridiplantae > Streptophyta > Pinopsida > Pinales > Pinaceae > Larix > Larix kaempferi. Next base: position 9,107,809 of record BSBM01000526.1, read on the forward strand.
GGATCTGCGTAGTGAAAACAAATGGGACTATCGGGAGAGATGTACTGGGTTGAGTGTTATGCGGGGTGGGCTGCGTAGCGGGTGGGTTTTGAGATAATGGTGGTACGGTCTCTGCAGTAGGTGGGTTCTCAGGAGTAAATGGCGGTACGGCTTTGTTATCGATGTTACACAGGATTTCAATATTAATATGGAGTCCAGGGCCTCCAAGATTCTTATTAAATTTATATCTCTTGCCACTTCTAAGATTATGGGTCTCTTCGTCAGAATCACTAAATATACTGTTTACCATGAAAAACTTAAGAATATTACTGCATTCTTAAAACACCTTTCTCAGCTAATAGCATCTTGATGTAGAGACTGAGATTGTTCAGGAACTTACCTTGAAATCCTTCGAAAAAGTATGCTTTTGCTTGGTTGTAGGATTTGAGTGTGTCTACAGCAAATTCTGTTACGAAGCCTTCTAGCATATGATCAACCCAAAAATCAACTGCGCGTGCCAATGGGCTATCTATTGCTTTGAGCTACCTTATGAGCTCGGGAGTCCACTCTGTGGGAACTCCTCCTTGAAAACAAGTTTTCTTCTCTGCGAGCCGCGAGATCCACGAATGCAGCTCGTTGGGAAATGATGCCCAAAAAATATCGTGAATATCATTGAACATATATCTATCCAACCACTGTGTTTCACTTAGACGCGGATGTCTATTCTATTGCCTTTTAAAGTATCTTATGGTCTTATCCCACCAAGCTTGGATTTCTATCTTTTCAGGATGCCAATTGTTAGAGCCTTCTGGGAACTGGTACTCTTCATCACACATCACGATTGCAACTCATCACGAATTCTAGAGTGGCAACGGAACCATTTGTTGTATCTAACTGACCCAGAGGGTTTCTTATAAGATCCAGGTTCTTTGCGGTTTCCCTTTTGACCAACAAAACCCCTTCGCACCAGCCCTTTCGGTAACAACCTGCGAGCAGGTTGAGGTCTCACCCGAGGTGTATCTATGAGGTACTATGGAATTAGGTTTCCATAGTAAGTGATAAGTTGCTTGGACGGACGTACTGCGCAGCATAACAGAGGATATGTGCTGCGAGGTGAGACTGCGCAGCAATGGACAACACCGCGGTCCACACCACTATACTCTTCTACCGTGGGACTTCTATTGAAGCTACTAACAATCCAACTCTATTCAATACTTGGATTATCTTGAAAACGCTTAAGGTACTGAAATGAATATCACTCATCCATTCATTCAGGTGCTTAACTGACTATTCTTCTAATATTCAGTCGTTAAGTCAGGGTGCTACGATTTGAACATATATAACTATACAATCCAACTGTGAAGCATTCGTTTATTGCATATAAGAAAGTATTTAACCAAATGACTGATTCGCGGTCTCCAAACACAATACTAAATGTTTATCGTTCATCTGTTCATACAGAACTTAACACATCATCTCCATACTTCTTCTGAAGGCAATTGCATATCAAAGTTCTCTCATAACAGCATGCAAGGAAACATCTAGACATTCATTTACAGAAAACACAAAGAAGCATTCATTCGTAAATCACAATCACAAAACACGAGATTCAAAGTGGTTCACTCCCCCGGGTGGGAAGCTACGTCCACAAGAACGGTTGGTAATATATTTCTTTAAAAGGGATGGGGACAACCATTCTTATTCTGCGCACTCAGATGCAGACTCTCCTTCCTCTCAGATGGGTCTCTGCGCACACAGCTGCAGAGCCTTTACAATCTTTTTAGTTCAAAGAGATTTTACAATATACAACAAAAGTGACTCCAAAACATAACCACATAGTAACCCCATCCCATACAAAATTGTCTTCTTAAATAGATCATGCCTCTAAGGTCATGTCTTTAAAAAGCCGAAGACCTAAACCAAAAAACCCTTAGGGTTTACAAAACTATGTCGGTTTCCCTAAGCCAACTTGCTGGCATCTGGTAGTGTCTGCTTCATCATGGCGGTTATCCACGTCTTCATTCTGTCGCTATCGTCCTTTCAGTCGCATGCATGCCAACAGATCTCTTTCACAGAACTGTTCATCTCTTACGGTTTCTCCCACTAGGTGTGCCAAGACGTCGCTTTCCTCAACAAACTCGTGCATTGGCCGCTTGCCTGATTTGCTTGTGCCCGCCGCTCGGCACTCCTAGAGTATCTTTCCAAAATTAGACCATTACTGGTCCATCCGATGCCTGCACCTGATCCTTGTCCAACACTCTGCTTTGCTGGCTCCACGTGTCCTAACTGCTTCACAGCACTGCTTCCTCGCAGTGCTGGTCTTCGCGGTGCTTCCAAAACTCGGATGTTGTGCACAGCTTCGAAGCACCCTCAATACTTAGACAAAATTATATTTCTGAGCTACGCTTAGCTCAGCTTTCCCTGCTTATCAAAAAAAAAGGTGTTACCAAAACTTTGTCTCAACCTGGGCCCAACAATTGGTAAACAGCAACGTTGTCGCACTGTGTACAATCACAGAGTGTGTCGATTTGTCAAAATTTGGCATGCAGGCATCCCCTCTCCATTTGTCAATCTGAACTTTGGTTTGTTGTATGAACTCCCTCTGTGCTGCAAGATCCAACCAGAGATCCCACCTTTGATTTATGTGTCAAGTGTTTGGCTTGTTTGGATTTATTTTGGGTTTCGTCTTGGACAAGTTTGAAGACCGGTAGTGGTGGATACTCTTGTCTCCTCCACCTTCATCCGCTCACCCTTGCTTTCCCTTCCTTCCATTCTTGATCTGATCATTGCATTAGATCGACTTCCAGACCTCGTTTACATTTGTTTTTTAGATTTGCTTGCCTGGTTTGCTTGCTACTGCTTGATTTTGAGTTAAGTGTGTCTTTCAGCTTGATTGAGTGCTTGTCGTTTCTTGAGGTTTCTGAGTGTACTAGTGCTGCAAGTAGTGTTTTATTTTCGTTCATTTAGATCTGAAAGCTCAATTGTTATCAAGTTTATTCTTTGATGCATATATTGAAAAGCTAAAAAGTGCTTCTTTCCCATCATTTCTTGAGTGTTTTTCTGAAAGAAAAACGTTCTTGCATTGGATTGTTTCGTTTATCAATCTTTTGGAAAATTGAATGAATGTATGATCATTTGTGTTTTTATTGAAATATGACTCGCTCATCTTCTTGAAAGGCTCAAGCTACACTTCCTATTTTGCAAAAGTATTTCTATACTAGGGAAAGATAAGTGCATTTTTTATTTTTCGTTCCTTTTAGGCCATTGAAAGTGAAAATGAAAAGCTTGCATACTCCATCTTAGAATTCTCTCTTTTCATTACCTGGTGTCGTTTTGCTTTGAAAAGAAAAAGAAAAGGAAAAATGTTGCGATTTGGATTGTAGTGTTGTGATTTTTTGTGTTTCGTTGAAAAAGGAAAAGAATACTTTCGTAGTCAAGTTTTGTTTGAATTGGGATTGTGTTGCATTGTGTTGTTTTGGCAATCTCGTCGGAAAGAAAAAGATTTCTCCTTCCTATAGCTAGAATTCATTGAAAGAAAAGAATATATCGTGCATGTAGCTAGGACTTGCATTATGCTTCCGATTATGTACTCGCCTCATGCATTCACCTAACCGTCCAAGATAAAATTAATGGTAGAACTAGGTAAAAATTTTAGCGACTTGTGTGTAAGTTAGAGACGTGTTCCGACGTTGTTAAGCATGGCAGCTGTCGTTATTTTCCAACACTGTATCCCGGGGGTATTGTAGTCTTCCACGTACTTATCAGTATATCTAGCTCCTTCACGTACCCACCAAGTACCATAATCCGTACTTGGCTCATATCAAAGGGTGTATCACGTACTCGGTAGTATATCGGAAGGTCTCTTGCCAAACGGTTGTGCATTAGACAACACCACTACGGATTTGAGATCCCACGTACCTTGCGTATATCGGGAGACACCACTAGGATTCCTGAAACCAACTGAGTTAACCATTTGGTCGTCTTGGCAAAGCAATACACCGATAATAGCACTCAGGGAGATTAGCACGCACGTATTGTCCAGGTAATCGGGTATGCAGGAAAGGGTACAGTCCCAATCCTCCTTGTCACGTCATATTGTTGGACCCTGCAGTATATCAAGGTTTGCGATGCCTTGATAATCCCGTGAGGTTCCAAACTTTTGAATCCACTCTGTCACATAATTCTGCTTGTTGCCTTAGTTTGAGTAGGTTTTCTGGACTGCTTTTCTTTTTAGCTTTCCCTTAGGAGAAACGTTATTTCAGCCACTCTGGTTGACTTTCCTGACGGTCTGGAGGATTTTCCCTGGAGAAGATCTCGTAGGATCTTAAACTTATCACCCGAATATCCCCTTAATATAAAGGTTATTTCGAGGGTAAGAATGGATCAGCGTAACACGGTCGTAGTTACTGAAGTGGACAACCCCACTCTGATCGTTGGAGGACTTTTGTTTCCATAAACTCCTCTGGATTCACCTGCCTCTCATCCCCTGCAGGATGAAGGAGCACAAATCCCTGCTTCACAAGACCTTTCTCCCATCATCCCGGGAGAACCTGGATCGTTGGAATGGATAAACTGACCCCAGGATGACCCTACAACAGTTGTTGGTCCTTCAGCAGCTTACTGGACATCTTCTACTGGTCACCCAGTGGATCATTTTTCCATCGCATCACCACCCAACTGGACTACTCCAGAGTTCTCTAGACCCTCCTACATGCCCGACCCCGCCGAAGTCTTTGCACCCATTCAAGAATGCTTGGATCGGTTACGTATTAAGGGTAATGAACTTCGAAGACAAAGTCTCTAGCAAAGCACCAGGTATAGAGATACCTCAATTCATCCGATATCTTCTAGATCACCGGAACAATCTCCCCACCACATGACCATTAATGAGACTGGTCAGCCCTCACAAGAATCCAGTCCTGCACCTCAAGTGAACCAACCAATGGAAGGACAACAATCCAACACACCTGTTACTGCCATGGTTACTTTACCAGTTCCTCCCCCACCTCAAAATTCAAGGGGAGGATATTCCATTCCCACGGATTATCCCATTGGTAATGTCATTACTACGGTAGCTAATCAACAACCTACGTTGGTTCAACCTTTGAACAGTGGTCAACCTATTGTGGCTGGGGGGAAACCCCCGTTTCCTAACAAGAACATAGGTGGTGGAATCCCCAACGGACCTCCCGTTGGACCTCCCCAACCCGCTAGACCATCCACCATGGGATTATCTCATGTTAGAGGGCCATCCAATGTAACCTTACCCTCATGGAGTCAAGCATATCCAAGTTCTGTTAACCTTGCGCCGGGTCGATCTAATCCCGGAAATGCACCATACAGGGTACCTTATCCTGGGAATCCATACACTCTATGGGGGAAACAGCATGTGTTTCACCACGGACCCCAACCAACTATCCCTCAAGCACCACCACCCCCGATCGATCCTCCCCCACCACCTGTTGGGGGTGGTGGGCCCCCACCTAACTTTGGTTGAGGACCACCTCATTCTACCAACAATATCCCTCACCCTTCCAGCGGTGGTGGGAATGGTCCACCACCCCCTCCAGGTGGAGGCGGTGGGGGACCACCGTATTATGGTGGAGGAGGACATTTCCCTTTGGGTGGTGGAGGTGGTCCACCACCCCCTCCAGGCGGAGGCGGTGGAGGACCTAATTACTATGGTGGCGGTGGTGGTGGTGGAGACCCTCATCCTTCCGGCGGTGAAGGTGGTGGGGGCCCCCATCCTTTTGGCAGCGGAGGTGGTCCACCACCCCCTCCAATCGGAGGTGGTGGTGGGCCACCTTATTATGGTTATGGACCTCCACCTCCTCCCGTTGGTGGCGGTGGACCTCCACCTCCTCCCGGTGGTGGAGGTGGACCCCCATCTTATTGGAATGGACCACCTTATGGTGGCGGACCCCCTTACGGTCCAGGTGATACACCCCCCTACGGCCAGTTTCCTCCTGGTACACCTTACAGTCATATCGGTCCTTACACTCCTTATCCGTATTATCAATATGCGTAGCCTAATCCGCAGTTTCCCTTTTTGTCTACCTTGGACCTACCTGACTTATCTCGTTTAACCAATGACCCCATTTACCACGGAACTAATTGGCCACCTATTCCGTTGAAACTTCTGTCTGATATCCCGAAATTTGAATGGAAGCTGGGTGAAGATCCTAAAACCATGTGATGACTTACCATCTATGGTGTTCATCTAATTCCTTAATAGACGACTTGATTCGTCTTAGATTGTTTCAAAGCACTCTCACCAGTTCGGCTTCCAAGTGGTACATTGAGTTGCCACACCACTCTTTTCCTGATTTTGGCTCTCTTGCCATGAATTTTTTGACTCATTTCCAGCTACCTATAAGGTATGAAATTGGTACCAATATTTTAACCTTGCTCCGTCAGAATACCGCTACTCATATTTCTGATCATATCCACGAGTGGCGAAGGAGACGTCGTCTCATCAAAGCTCCCATTCCAGATCAACTCCTAGCAGACCGGTTTACGAAGTCGCTCATCCCTATCATAGCAAGAGATGTTTCCATGCGAGGTGTTTTCACCAAAGAATAAGCCATTGCGATACTAACAATCCTGCGAAACCACTTAAGGGACCCCAAGCCGATGGCGTCATCGGATCCCTTCACACCCAGCCTCCTCATCAAACTGTTGGTTCTTCGAACTCCCAGGGTTCATCCCCATTACCAACACAGGCTGGTCTCAGCACCACCAAGCCATCCGCTCTTGCTGCTACTAAAGAAGTGAATTCTGTCTCATCAGCTTCACCTCAGAAGACTAGCAGCATGAAGAAAAACAAGGGAAAACCCAAGAAATATTCTGCCCAGCAGGAACAAAAGAGCACTCATGATGACGCTAAACAGAAACGGAAGCTAAAATATCCTTGTTTGCTGTGTGGAGATGATCACTTCTCTAAGGATTTTCCCCATAGAGACGAAGTCCAAAAGATTCTTAGGGGAAAACCTACTCCCACAGTCTTCAACGATCCGTTTCCCGCTCAAAACCAGCAGATGATTGCTCAACCTCCCCCATCCCAGGGGGAATCATCCAATACCGCGCATGTTCTCATGGTGCGAAATGAGATGATCAATTTGAACATTTTCTCGCGATCATACGACACGGTCCCTTCGAAGGAACATGTTGGGAGTAATGCTGAAAAAGCATCCAACTCCTTACCTGATGTCACTGTACCATCAACTTCTCTCACCATTGAGAAGGCATCTTTCGATTCGATATTGCGACCGCCCGAGGGAACAATTAGAAAAGTTATTTTTAATCCTAATGCTCGGGCAGCACAGAATTACAATATCGTAGAAGACTTGGCACAAGCCCCTTGCGCCATGTCCACACTGGAAGTTTTGCAGAATTGTCCCAATCAACACAAAACTCTCCTCACAGCGATCGGTGCAGTTGACCCTGATTCTTCGATTACCATCATGTTCCAACTTGACCATTTCAAGCCAAGGCTTTCCCATCAGCTCGCATTTCAAGTAGCTGCAAACCTCGCTGGGAAAATTGTCCATCGTACCCTTCTGGACGAAGGCGCCTCTACGTCTGTCATGTCGATCACGTGTTGGAGAGCCATCAGCTCTCCCGAATTGAATCGCTCTCCCACCACGTTGAAAGCATTCGACGGGTGTGGCTTTCAACCTCATGGGCTCTTACAATCTCTCACAGTCGAGCTAGGCGGAAAGACCGTAACCATCAATGTGGAAGTGGTCTCCGCCCCAATAGGCTATAATCTCTTGCTTAGTCACAATTGGTTTTATGCCATGCAGGCAGTAGCTTCTTCAGTCTTCCGCACGGTGCAATTCCCCCACCAAGGACGAATTGTTACCATCGACCAATTATATTTTTGCACGCCGGACACTACTACTCATCCTGGTGACCGTGTTCCTTCCATTGGACAAACGTCAAAACAGTATGAGAGTATAGGGGTTGGCCTTTTGAAAGATTCATCTCTCATGGGCATTTTTCCCATTTCGGACCCCCCTAATCATGTTGCCTCGGTGAAAATGATCTCCGTGGAGATTTCATCTCGCTCTACTAATACTTGGCTTGTACCAGATGAAGCCACAACACACCTGATTGGAGACACAATGTCTCTTTCTCCCACTAAACGTATTTATGAGGCTATCCAATCAGCACCGAAGGACCACCTAACCATGGCCTCCCCATCTTGTTCTCTACAACGGGCATCATCCCTACCCGACCTCTTACTTTGGACTTTTCATTCAGATGAGTCCATCATGGAAGTTATGAATGTTGATGATGGCCCGTGGGATGACCTTCACCATAGGTCCTATTTTCTTCCACCGTTGGAGTACATAGAGAACAACATTCACACCATCTTTTTCCCATATATCTACCCGTTCCCTCATTCTCCCATACTTACATGTCTTTCAGACATGGAGGGTAACTTGGCTAACATTGAGCCTACCACCCCAGTAGACATCTCGGTAAAACCTGGTGTAGTGGAACACATTCGCATAGGCCAGAAGTGTTCCCTTGAAGAAATAGCTATGGGTACGGCCTTATTCAAGCTATTTTGAGACGTATTCGCTTGATCCTATGAGTAGATGCCTGGGATAGACCCCACGATTGTTTCTCATGAGATGAATACCTATCCCGACATCAAACCTGTACGTCAAAAGTTGCGACCGGTACACCCCTGGAAGACTGCAACGATCAAGGCAGAAATTGAAAATCTCTTAAAGGCTTGTTTCATTTATCCTATCCCGTTGACGAATTGGGTCTCAAATGTCGTCCCTGTGAACAAAAAGCAGGGCACCATTCACGTCTGTGTCGATTATCGGGACCTTAACAAGACTTGTCCAAAGGATAACTACCCGACCCCATTCATTGACCAAATTATTGACAATTGTGCCAGAAGCATCATCTTTTCATTCATGGATGGCTTTTCTGGTTACAACCAAATTGAGATCAACCCAGCCGACCAACATAAGATGGCTTTCATCTGTCCTTAGGGGACGTTTGCATATCGCAAACTCCCATTTGGCCTTAAAAACATTGGTGCCACGTTCCAGCGAGCCATGTCGTATGCCTTCCATGATATTAAGGACTTTGTGGAACCTTACCTGGATGATATCCCTGCTCATTCACAGCAACGTGAGTTCCACATGGATCATCTGACGGTCATTTTCCTCCGATGCAGGTGGTACAACATCCGTCTGAATCCTCACAAGTGTATCTTTTGCGTTGAGTCCGAATGCCTCTTAGGATTTATAGTCTCGAAGGATGGGATCCGCATTGATCCCTTAAAGGTGGAAGCCATTGTCAACCTTCCACCTCCCACCACTGTGACAGAACTTCAAAGTCTCCAAGGGAAGGCGACTTATTTACGGCATTTTGTTTGCAACTTCGCCAAAAATACTAAGGGGTACATGATATTTCTTAAGAAGGACGTCCCATTCATTTGGGACGATCAAGCTCAAAAATCCTTCGACAGCATCAAACATGCCATCACGCATGCCCCCGTAATCCAACTGTCAAATCATTTCGGAGATTACATCTTATATCTCACTGCTTTTGCTACCACTATCGCCATGGTTTTGGTACAGGAGGATCAAAACACCCAGGAACATGTAATATACTATGCAAGTAAGGGTCTCATTAGCACTGAAACTAAATATTCACATGTCGAAAAACTTGCTTTCACGGCGGTCATCGCCGTCCAAAAGATCCGACACTACATCCTGCTCTGCACCACCACCATCATTGCATACTCAAACCCCATGTACCACATACTGACATGTCAGGTGCTTGGGGGCAAGTATTCACACTGGATCGTGATACTGCAAGAATTCGATCTTCTTTTCAAGAAAGCCAAGTCCAAAAGGTCCTTGGTATTTGCTGAGTTGATTTGTGACTTTCCCTGTGCCGATGTAGAAGTTGAGCACAATGAATCCTTTCCAGATGAGTCACTGTTTCTCATCAGTATGACCGATCCATGGTATAGAGTTATTTATGTATATCTTCAACCCTCAACTCTCTCGCGATGTCCGTCATCGAATTCATCACCATGCAAAATATTATCTGATCATCAGTGATACTTTGTACCACTGTGGCATCGATTCCATTCTTCGATGTTGTCTAACTCACGATGAGGCTGAACATGTTCTGAATGAATCTCAAGCTGGAGCGTGTGGCGGTCACCTCTCTGGGATGGCTACGGCCCAGAATATTTTGTGCGCAGGATATTATTGGCCTACCATCTTCAAAGACTGTATTGAGGCCGTGAAAAGATGTCCTCCATGCCAACACTTCCATACGAAGAAGCGCACCCATCCTGCCCCGTTACACCCTGTTATTGCCGTGGGACCCTTTGCAGAATGGGGGATCGATTTTATGCATTGTAAGCCTACCTCGGACGGGGGGCATAGTTACATCATCGTAGCTATGGATGACTTCACAAAGTGTGCCGAGGCAATGCCTACATACCAAAACGATGACAGAACTGCCGCACTCTTCATGTTTAATCATGTAATAGCGCGGTTTGGAGTTCCTCAAGCTATAATTACCGATCACGGTTCTCACTTTCAGAACCATATGGTTGATGAACTGAGCGATAGATTTGGTTTTCGACATGAAAACTCGACACCTTACTACCCGCAATCCAATGGACAGGTCGAGGCCATTAACAAGGTCTTTAAAACTATGGTCCAACGGATGGTAGGTACGCACAAGTCCAATTGGCATAATATGATCTTTTCAGCATTATGGGCCTACAGAACCTTTGTTAAAACTGCCACAGGGTTCACTCCTTTCCAATTGGTGTATGGATTGGAAGCTGGCCTGCCTATAGAGTGCGAAATTCTGTCTCTACAACTCGCTGTTGAACTTCTTCCTAACACTACTGTCGAGGAAGAACGTTTCCTGTACTTAGCAAAACTTGACGAGTCTCTCCGAGATGCTACTCTTGCTAATGAAGCACACAAGAAACGCATCAAAACTCAATATGACAAGTCAGTTGAACCATGTATCTTCAATCAGGGTGACCTGGTCCTCATGTACAACCAGAAACATGACAAACTAGGAGAAGGAAAGTTCGAGTCCATGTGGCACGGACCTTACATCATCAAACGTGTTTTGGAAAAGGGAGCTTACGAGCTTGAATATTATGATGGAATATCTTTGGGTGAACCTCGTAATGGGATTTACCTGAAGAGGTACTATGCCTGACCCTCTCATGCATATATTCTTTCTTGTATATATTGTACATGGTGTGCTTGTGTGTTTTTGTGTGGTGTGACACACTTGTTTTTTAGTGTCTTTAGATCTTGTTTTCGCTTCTCATACCATGTTCTTTCTCTGTGTGCAAATGTAAACATGATATGGATTCACGGACGGCTCCAGCTGACATACCCGTAACCTTGCCTCGGCAGCCTAGGTATTGTATTCCCCAATAGGCGAGCTCATCAGTTCAGGAGTAAGTTGCCTTGGATTCGCAACCAATAATGCCGCAGAGTATCTGTCGGTAGTTGCAACCTTAACGGATGCAATTTCCTTGGGTATGAACCACATTGTCATCCACATGGATTCTCAACTCGTGGTTTCCCATCTTAACCGAGTTTACGCTATCCATGATCCTACCCTACTCCGTCTCTTTAGATAGGTTCGTCTCTTGGAACGGTCATTTGAAACCATTCAATACCTGCACATTCCACGAGAGTTAAACACAGTTTCTGACTTGATGGCCAACTTCATTCTAGATTGGTACATCGCACACACATGATACTCATAACATGTAAATTATGCACTGTATAGAAGCAATCATATAAACAAGATCACATCATTAATTTTTGAAACACATAATATATAAATCACCAGACTGTCTCTATATATATAATCACAAAAAGGTAGTGCTGATACAAAAATCTGAAGCCCAATAGATTTCAGTAAGTCTCTACAAAATCAAAAGCTTCGCAGCTTTCAGTCGTACAAAACCTGAGGCCTCTAAGCTCTCAGTACATACACAATGACAACATGTATCCTATCGCCTAGCCCGTACTACCCTAGGTGGTCTAGCAGCCCTAGACGGCTGAGTCTGGAAACAGTCCACTGCTCTCGCAACCTTGCGGAGCAGTTCGTTGAAACACGCAGTCGCTCCAACCGTGTGCACCTGCATGGGCCACGGCACCTCGTCTACCGTCGGCTTAGGAACAACCTGTGTCAACCCACTCAGGTTGGCGTAGACTCTGTCCATCTCCACGATGACAGCATGCACAGTTGGATCCACCATCGCTCCCTCTCCTCTCTCTCTTCTAGCCAGAACAGAGGTCCCCACTGGTCGTATAGGCCCCACATCTACACACACATGTTGTTCACCTGTCAGCACTATATCAAAAAAAAATCATAAATGCACAAAACTTAAAAAGTTCAAGGGTTGTTTGTTCTTCCCGAAGTCTCCCCATGCTACTCCCTCGGGAAGCGACAAGTCTGGGTCATCTGTGAAGTCAGTGCCACTATATGGAAAGTCCTCCATCATCAGTAACTGGCCTGCCAGCCAAGTGAAGAACTCAGGAGGGAATCCGATGATAGGACCCCCACCATGCCGAGCCATCACATCGGTCCACCTCTCCATGTGTGGATCTCTGAGGTCCCTATCCTCTAGTGGTACCTGAGGATGCAAAAGGGGAACCCGTTCCAACAAGAACGAGATCACTATAGAACCATAGCCGAACTGCTTGAGCTCTCCCCACCGACACTTTGTCAGCTGAGCTTGCACGTTTGCGAGGACAAACAGTCCTCCGCATAAAGCATCTGTGCTCTGGTGGCTAGGTGAGGAGCTTGACTCCCCACCATCCTCGTAATGGTAAATAGAATGTCCTGCAATGGGCGCTCACGTACATCTTTAATGCAAATCTTCCCGCTAGATGCATGGGCGTTGGGACCACAATGCTGTCGGATCAAATCTTCCACGGTTCGATCACTCCCACGTGATCCAGTGATTGTCACATTGTCCCCCCTTCGGGACAAACCAGTCAGAAAATAGATGTCTTCCACATCTATGTGAAGCTCATGCTCACCAACCATGAAGTGTTGTTGGGCCGCATCCCAACATTGGAGCATATGGATCAGTAGTGGAAGTTGGGATCTCATCCCCTGAATGCGGAAGAACTTGAGAAGCCCACAGTTTCTCAAAGCTTCCACACAATGTGGATCATTTGCAGCTTGTTCATCATCTAATTCATGTTCCCTTTCCCGCCATTCTAGAACCATTCTAGATGCTTGGAACCTGTCAACAAGGAGTTTTTAATAATGTTAGGACTTGCTTCACCCACTGAAAGTACCTCTTTAGAGTTTTGTTTGAGTTTGGGGATGGACGTCACCATCATCGCACCCCGTTTTTGCAAACAGGGCGATGTCGTCGCAGTCCATGTATATTCCATTTGTGACGACACAGTCTTGTCGCAGTTCTCGAAAAGGCCAACTGCGACGAGCCGAGGGTGCAATGTCCTTTCCCAAATCAATGCAAAACCCAAAGAAATGACTGAAAATCAAAATTGTAAACCACTACAATTTTGTTGGCTGAAGTTTAGGGTTACCTGTTCCTAACGGCAGGTGAAATGGCTGATCGTAGCTCCTGGAATCGACAAGTGAAGATCTGACAGAAAATGGCACTATTCCTCCCAAATTTGGCAAATAGAACAATGGTGACTATATTTGGTTTTTATTTCTATTTATAGAACAAATGGAATATTCCTTTTTCAAATAATTGATGTTTTTATGCTATTTGCTAAAGTTTGGATCAGTTTTATTGTATTTGAACATTCGGTTGACTATTTGACCTAGTTTTTGAGTGTGCAGGAGTTGTGAAGTTCCTTTCTATGCTATTTTCATATTGGAACGGTCATTTCAGGTATGAACACCCCTTGTGAGTTTTTGTTGTTCACCCATTTTTTCATAGATTGCAATTAATGAGCTTACTCTTTGTTCTTTCTCGTGCTCTTGAAACTATGAGAATATTTTATCGAGTTACGATTTATCACTTTTCCGGGCTCGTTAAACTCCTATGGAAAAGGAACCCCCCAGAGTCTATCTTTAAGCTCTTTTCAGGCTCTCAAAATACGAAAAGATTGCCAAGCAAACTTGTCACGTTCACACTTGTAAAAGAATTTGAATGGTCATCTTCCTGGTGATAGTTTACCCCTTTTTTGGACTAGGGGGCACTAGTTACAAAAAATGTATACTCCGGCCAATCATGGCTGGAAGAGTCCTCTCCCGCGTTGTTTTACCCTTTTTCAGGCGACGAGGCTAACTTTACGAAAAAGGACCATTGGAGTCTTCTTTAGATCTTTTCAGACTCTCTAAACATGAAATGATGACCGAGTTTACCTTTTATGGACTCATTAAACTCTTACATTGAAGGGCCCACCATGGGACGAACCCCTCCTATCCCAAGTTCGAAAAATATTTCGGATTGGACTCATCTATGAGATGAGTTATACTAATCATCTGGTTACCCTCATCAAGCTCGTAAAAAACACATGAGGCACTCATCGTTCATGATGGGGAAAAAGGAAAGCTTTTGTGTTACATACCTTGTTAGTGGCAGTATGTAGTCATTCTTGAACATGACACTCATTTGCATTTCCATACAGCACTTGGATCATCCGTTTGTCCTCGAGTTCCACTTATTTCTTAAGTCTTGTTACTCCTTTGAATCATTCAAAGAAAGCTTCCATCATCAGTCTCCCTAGCAATTCGTGTCACACTCGTCAAGTCAATACTGCCAAGTCATGCCATGCCCATGTTCAAGAATATGTCCATCATTTATCATCTGCAGTCAGTACACCCGCCATCATGTCAATCTCCTCTGAGTCAGTCTTGCATTTTACTGTACCATCTGATCTACTCTATACATTTTTGTCGTGTTTCATGTCGATTGATGGGGCATTCATCATGGCCCTCCTTCGACGGATTCATCCTTGTCAACTTTGTTAGATTTTGAGCATTAATTCAATATGCTATAGGATCTTTACTGAGATAATAACATGTATAGTATATCAATGCATAACAATCATATCAAGCATGCCAAGCATCACAAGAATCAAAAGCATGAGACAATGGACACACAGATTTTTCCGTGGGGAAAACCCTACGGTGAAAAACCCCACAACTTCCTCAGAGATAGATAGAGCAATGGCTCAACCAAAGTACAACCAAATACAATAGATAGTCTCCTACTATGCAGCTGATCCTCCTACTCCAATGTGCGCCACTTTCTGAGTGAGAGAAGAGTGAGTTCTGAGATGATCAAAATAGAGAATCCCGACTCTCTATTTATACTTGTACTGACCTGCCTAATTACTTATGGGGATGACTTTTCTAACTCAGCCTAATAACCCCAGTTACATATATATCGGGCTGACACCCACATCAAGTAGTCTAATAACCCATCGACAAGTTAATCTACTTGCAACACTTTTCAATACAAATGACGACACTTCCTTATAGAGGAATAACACATCTCTTATAAGGGTACAATAAATATATATATGAAATACATTCTGAAGTTACATATACATCAACACTCCCTCTGAACTAGGAAGGTATTTCTCGACACAAATCATCAGGCACAAGTCTTCTTCTCTGGATCATCGTCATCGAATCAGCTGCTACTATCTCGTCCAATCTCTGAATCTACTCGTCATAGGAATTTCTACAGAGCCAGTCCTTTTTCATACTGGATGTAGGCCCACCACCTGTAGGTCTTCATCATCACTGGTCATACTGTGGAATCCTCAAGACTCATCATGTGCATCTGTAAAACCTCGCAAGAGCATCCCAGGCCTTTTATGAGCACACAACTCAACCTCTCGAATCTCTCAGGATCTTTTACATGCCACTGCACAACCTATCCACGACCACAGAGTATCAAACTGATACTTCACCATACATCCAACTGATGTATATCATCACATGACCAACCTGATCATCATCATCATTTGCGAGCAAGCCATCAAGTAGATACACCTCAGGACTGATTACACTGCCTCTGCAAAACCTGTGTACGAAACTGTCACATCAATGTCTTCAGATTGCCATGCAGTCCACGGATCACAACCCATATGCACACACATAGCACTTACACTCACCAGCATGGGAGTACCAACCTACTACCATCTAGGAAAGGCTAACAACACTTACATCAACGACCATGGGAGGACCAACCTACCACCATGTCGAAATTGCACAGCACTTACATCAACAACCATGGGAGGACCAACCTACCACCATGTCGGAAAGGCCCAGCACTTACATCAACGACCATGAGAGGACCAACCTACTATCATGTCGGAAAGGCTCCAGCACTTATATCTCACGATAGGTGGACCAACCTACCACTATGTGAGAATGGCCCAGCACTTACATCTCACCATGGGAGGACTAACCTGCCACCATGTGAGACTGGCCCAGCACTTACATCTTACCATGGGAGGACCAACCTACCACCATGTAAGAATGGATCAGCCCTTACATCCTGCCATGGGAGGACTAACCTGCCACCATGCAAGAATGGCTCAGTGTGCATCTGTGTCTCCAGACTTCACCACTTTCCTCTGGATGGCATCTCGATCTGAAGTACACCAAGTCTCCCTCTGAAGTATTCGAACTTCACTCTAGCAAGTGGCTTGGTCAACACATCGGCTATCTGCTTGTCTGTCGCAACATACAGGAGCTTCACAGCTCCCCTCTGCAACATATCCCTGATATAGTGAAACTTGATCTCAATGTGCTTCGACCTGTCATGGAACACTGGGTTCTCTGACAACTTCACACAGCTCTGGTTGTCGCAATATATACAGGTAGCACTCAATTGGATATCAAACAAATCAGATAGTAGCTTCCTAAGCCATACTGCCTCACAACTAGCTTAACAAGCTGTGACATACTCTGCTTCAGCTATAATCAGTGCCACACAGGACTGCTTCCTGCTAAACCAAGAGATCACACCTGATCCCAGACTGAAGCAGCACTCCGAAGTGCTCTTCCGATCAATGGCACTGCCTGCCCAATCCGAATCAACATAACCCTACAAGTTAAACTTTTGATTCGCCTCATACTTGAGCCCGTAATCCATTGTACCCTTCAGGTACCTCAGAACATGCTTTGCAGCTATCAGGTGAACATGTCTTGGATCTGTCAGATACTGGCTCAAGGTGTTCACCGCAAAGAAAATGTCTAGCCTCATATTCGTCAAGTACATCAAGGACCCAATCATCTGACGATACATTGTAGCATCAACCGGCTCAGAAGAAGCATCACACAGAAGCTTCAGGTTCGATGCCATAGGTGTGGCCATGGCCTTGCAGTCCATCATCCCAAAGGTCTTCAGGATCTTTACTGCATACTTCCATTGTCCAAGGAAGATCCCATATGCACTCTGCCACACCTCCATACCAAGAAAATAGTGCATCATACCCAAGTCCTTCATCTCGAACTCGGCAGCTAGCTTCCTCTTCGTGTCGGCAATCAGTCTATCCTCGCCTGTTAGAAACAAGTCATCCACATACAATAGTAGAATCACTGGATTTCCCTCCTCAACCTTGTAGTAAAGGTTGGAATCCGCTTTACTCTTGGTAAATCCCAAACTAGATAGGAAGCCATCTATCCTTCCATACCAGGTCCTGGGTGCCTGTTTCAAACCATACAGGGATTTCTTCAGTTTGCACACATGTGTTCCTCTATCATGTGTCTCAAACCTGAGTGGCTACTCCACATACATTTCCTCTTCAACTACACCATTCAAGAAAGCAGTCTTGACATCCATCTGGTGTACCTTCCATTTCATTACTGCAGCCAGAGCAAGTATTGATCTAATGGAAGTGTATCTAGCCACAGGAGAGAAAATCTCTTCATAATCAATTCCTTCTTTCTGGGAGAAGCCGCGAGCTACAAACCTAGATTTGTATTTCTCGATGCTATCATCTGCAGCATGCTTAACCTTATATATCCACTTGGAAGTTACCACAGAATTCCCATCTAGTCTTGGTACCACATCCCAAACATCATTCTTCATAATAGATTGGTATTCTTCGATCATAGCATCCTTCCATTCTTTCTTTTCTGCAGCTTCTTCATAACTGGAAGGTTCTTTATCCATGATGTCACAGAGTAAAGCAACATAACTCGTATGTGACCTTGTCCTTTTTCTTTCTCTGTGTTCTTCTTCTGGAATGCCAAATCTCTCTGCATCTTGGATGAGCTCTCTAGCCCATGTAGGTTTCCTCTTGTGAGGATTCTTCTCACGAGGTGTATCCATAGGTTCTTGTGGATCTTCCATTTCTAGATCTTCTTTAGGAACTACTTCATTCATTGTGGTGTCTTGTGTTCTGGATATTCTGGGTTCTTCATTGTCTTCAACAGGTGTCTTTCTCGATTTGTGATAAGATGAACTTTCATCAAATGTTACATCTCTGCTAATGTCAATCTTCTTGAATCCAGGGAAGTAGATTCTGTAATCCTTCGAGCTTTCACTGTAACCCATGAATATACCCTTCTTTCCTGAAGGATCCAACTTTGACCTTTTCTCTTTTTGGATGTGAGTGTATACTGGACAACCAAATATTCTGAGATGGCTCACTTCTGGTTTCTTACCAGTGAACACTTCTTCTGGTGTTTTGTTGTCAAGTATCTTGTGGGGTGTTCTGTTCTGCACATATACAGTTGTCCTTGTTGCTTCAGCCCATAAGTGCATAGGTAAGTCTTGGTCATGAAGCATTGCCCTTGTTGCTTCCATGATTGTTCTATTCTTTCTCTCGGCAACCCCATTCTGCTGTGGATTGTAAGGAGTAGTCAACTCCCTCTTAATCCCTGAATCACTGCATAACTTCTTGAAGTCTCCTGAAGTAAATTCTCTGCCATTATCAGATCTGAAGATCTTGATCTTCAAGTCAGTTTGGTTTTCTATCAAGGCTTTGAATTCCTTGAAATTGTTAAACACTTCATCTTTGTTCTTCAAGAAGTAGATCCAAGTCTTCCTAGAGAAATCATCAATAAAGGAGACATAGTATACATACCCACTCAGAGAACTGGATGACATGGGACCGCATACATCAGAGTGGATAATCTCCAAGATTCCTTTTGTCTTGCTTTCACTGCTTGGAAATGTCTTCCTTGTATTCTTTCCCGTTGCACAACCTTTGCAAATGCCTTCATGCTTTGTCTGGATTTTAGGAAGACCTTCTACCGCTTTGCTTTCAATTGGTAATGCCCTGTAATGCATGTGTGCAAGCCTTCTGTGCCAAAATTGAATTGGCTCTATAGAATCATGGGCCATGGCTTGTTCTAGATGGCCCTTCAATGTGTACAATCCTCCCTCTTGCTCTCCAATCACCACTGCATCATCTATAGTCTTACCCTTAGGCCACATTAAGACTTGGCCATCGATAAATGCAACCCTCATGCCTTTTGCATCCAATGCAGATATTGAGAGTAGATTCTTCTTGAGACATGGAACATAGAGTACATCTTTCATCTTCATAGACTTTCCAGAGTCTAGTTGATATGAGGCTTCACCACTCCCTTTTATGGGATATTGGTAGTAATCTCCAAGCTTCACCTTGTGGGGTGAATCATGTTCAGATAGATTCACAAAGGATTCTTTGAATCCTGTCATATGTTTGGAAGCCCCACTATCTATGAGCCAATCATTACTTCCATGAGTAATGGTTTCGGTGAGAGCAGAAATCAAAACATATTCTTCATCACTTGGAGAATCTTCACTATCTTATCTAGCCCTCTTCCTAGGAGGTTCATCATCCTCTGCAGTATGAGCATGATGTCTTCTTTTGAAGTTCTTCTTCTTGTGAGTACCCTCTTTCTTATTCTTAGGGAAATATCTGGCATAATGTCCCTTATCATCACACGTATAGCAACGGACATGGGTCATGTCCCTTCGATGTCTGGGACTACCTCTTTGATTCTGATATTTTCCTTTCTTGCCATGATGGTGAGCTTTCTTGTCACCATGTCTTTTGGAGTGAGTTGTGAGTGCTTGGTCTTCACTCCCCATCTTCTCTTCTCTGGCTATAATTCGATCTTCTTCCTGTGAGCATTCTTCCCACAGTCTAGCAAAAGACATAAGTTTCTTTCTAGCACAAATTCCTTGGATGAAGGAATCCCATGACCTAGGGAGGCCATTAAGAGTGGTTATCACCACTTCTCCATTTTCTATATCTTCACCCACAGCTTCAAGTTGTTCTTTTATCTGGTAGACCCTTGAGAAATATGACTGCATAGTCTCTGCATTCTGGATCTTGATATTCTTCAATTGATTCCTTAGGGTCATCTTCCGATTTATGTTCTTGCCTTCAAATAGTTTGGTCAAGGAATCAAACATCTCTTTTGGTGTCTTTAGGGATGACACATGAGGGATGAGATGATCTTTAATAGAATCGGCAATGATCCTCTTTGCCTTAACCAAATTCCTTTTGTGAAGAGCCTTAGCCTCTTCTCCCTCTAGGACAGGGACCTCTTCACTTATATAAGTATCCAACTCATTCTCTTCAAGGATTAACCCAATCCTATACTTCCATGCTCAGAAGTTATCAGCTCCTTCAAGCTTGTCCTCAAGCTTGGTGTGGTGAGACATCTTAAAGAGTACTTCAAATGGAAATAGAAAAGATTTGAGTCTTACCACTTGATTGTCGAAAACTGGATCTGGTGCCGGATTAGGGTTTGAGTTTCCCATAGATCTACACAACCAAAAATATTGAACCAAAGCTCCAAACTTTTGATTTTCCAAGGAGCTTCCAGCTGTGTCTTCAGATTTCAGAAATTCCTATTTTTTAGGAAACCCTAATTTTTAGGGCCAAAATTGAAAGTGCTCCTAAATGAATTATGATTAGACAGATAGATTCACCTTGTTGAGGAGAGTCAATCCATCATATTACTTTTTCAAAATATGTGGAGAGAAACCCAAAAACAAGAAGCCCTAGCTTCCACAACTGCACAGTGTCTTCTTCTCAGGTTAGCTCTGATACCATGTTAGATTTTGAGCATTAATTCAATATGCTATAGGATATTTACTGAGAGAATAACATGTATAGTATATCAATGCATAACAATCTTATCAAGCATGCCAAGCATCACAAGAATCAAAAGCATGAGACAATGGACACATAGATTTTTCCGTGGGGAAAACCCTAAGGTGAAAAACCCCACAACTTCCTCAGAGATAGATAGAGAAATGGCTCAACCAAAGTACAACCAAATACAATAGATAGTCTCCTACTATGCAGCGGATCCTCCTCCTCCAATGTGCGCCACTTTGTGAGTGAGAGAAGAGTGAGTTCTGAGATGATCAAAATAGATAATCCCGACTCTCTATTTATACTTGTCCTGACCTGCCTAATTACTTATGGGGCCGACTTGTCTAACTCAGCCTAATAACCCCAGTTACATATATATTGGGCCGACACCCACATCAGGTAATCTAATAACCCATCGGCAAGTTAATCTACTTGCGACACTTGTCAACACAAATGACAACACTTCCTTATAGAGGAATAACACATCTCTTATAAGGGTACAATAAATATATATATGAAATACATTCTGAAGTTACATATACATCAACAGACTTCAACTCATCATCCGAGGATTGAATCTAGAAACCAATCAAGTACATTGGCCCTGCATGCCTCAATGGCAAGTTACCTCGCTTTCAACATGAGTTTACATCATTGACTCTCGATTGAAATATTTCGTCTTGCGTTCGACTTCAACTCATTTATTTCACGCTCGATGATATGTACTGTGATACCTTGGGAATCATTGACATCAATGGTGATATCCCTCACACTTGTTAACGGTTTACATCAATGGTTGGTAATCAAGTGGTTTCTACCATGTTCGATGTCAAGACATTTGTAATCACATGGATAGATTCGAATCATTGCGGGTTCATCTTGAAGACCCTAGGGAGTCATGTTTTACCCAGGTTGCGATGGAGTTTGTATTGATTTATATCACACGGATCCACATTTGTATTGGCCGTGGCTATGTTATCATCTCATCATGGATCTACGCTTGTGTCTAGTAGCCATGATTGTGTTCAGTCGGTCATTACTACCATGGATCTGCATTGTATTGGTCGTCATCCATGTTGTACTTCATATGAGATTGTCAGTTCAGAGTCAGTTGTACTGCAGCAGTGTCCTTCGTCCGACAAGTCTATTGCCATTTCTGCTATCAAATCACTTCACCTGTCTATCTTCAACAACTTCATGCTTTGGGGGGAATTCTGTTACACCCAAAATCTACCCATCATGAGATTCAGTGTATACACCCCTGAAGATACCTTGACTGAGTAATTAACTTGGGAGGATTTATACCTAGTTGTACCAGGTTTTTAGAGGTCGTCACAAGTTGCACTCATACAACATGCGATGTCGCAACTTGCTTCATTGCAGGGTGCGACGAAGTCAGTTTATGGGAAAAAATAGCTTCTTCAAGGTTCCTTCTCGAAACTTGCTAACTTGGGGCCTTATCCCTGACCTCTAGGGGAGTTGGTACTCGATTCCTAACACCTTGGGAGGATCCCCTATCTCTCTCCTACCATATCTCAACCTATCCTATCCATACCCTATCCACTTAGTCCTATATAAGAGAAGCTCTACCCCTCTCCAAAGGGAGGAAGTCTATGGTGTCTACATGCTGGTGAAATCACTCTTGAGAGATCTCTACTCATCCTTGAGAGACTCAAGATTCCTTAGGAGGAAATGGCAAATGGATTTGTTGGAGAAGGGCTGCAGTGTTAAGCCTCGATTGTAGTTCTATATCTCTACTATGTACTTCCCTATTTTTACAGTAATACAAATGCTTTCCACCAATATTGTTCATGTGTGTAATGATATTGAGTAGTTTACCTGCTTAACTGTTCACTTAGATCTCTTATTGTATAGATGCCCTTTACTTGTTTATCTTGTTTCTGGTCTTGACAGGTCTTGCAGCTTGGATCTGATGACCGTGAGATGTGGAGCAACATTCAGGAGAATGTATAGCGAAGTGAAAGGTAATACATCTAGTACTCGATCCTTAAGTATATCTAGGAAATACATTCGTAGCCTGTCTTATTTATTCTAGACTCACATTGAGCTAGGGAGATCCGGCTCGTGTCCACTCGAGTGGATTGTCCGATAAACAGTTTCTGCTGCACCACTCTAATTATAGTCATTCTACCAACGACTAATTCATTTTCAACAAAATTTTCAACCCAACTAAAACAGTTGAGCAGAATTCATAGATCCCACTATTTGTGCTACATGTATCCCAATGACACGGTTACTTGTGAAAAAATGTCATTCCAAAGAATTCCAGGGTCCCACTGTCTCAATTGCATCGTTCCAAATATCAAGATCAACATGAAGAATATATCATCATGGAGGATGTCTAGATCACTCCACCATACTGGAAGTTTATCATCTCCAATGCAAAATTGGACCTCAATGAGTCCTTCCAACCAAGTATGGAACTCCTCATGTTCCATGTGCAAACCAGCACACAAACTCATACCTCTCCTAGCATATTAACATAGATGGAAATCCCATGTCTTCAAAACATCATCCAGAAACCATAGATGCTCATGCAACATCTCAAAATAAATGTATGATGTGTCATTCAACTCTCCCTTGATGCAGATAGAAAACTCACCCTTGGGGGTGCTTAGCTCCAGCATGTATCCATCCACCCAATCAATGGATGAACAAACACTCCAACTGAATGAAATATTATGCATGATGGAGACATTAGATATATGTCTATGCTGTTGCTCATCAAGTTGGAAAGCAGATGGTGCACTTTTCAGGCCACATGGTTTGACCTTGAATTTATCAATGGAATATGTGGGAGCCTCCTTCTCCTCATGTGGAACCCATAGTAAAAATCCTTTCATCCAAACTTCATCCCTCTGTGTTGGATTCCATATGTATGTGGGGTGAAGGAAGGTGACCCAAATATTGGAAGCAATTATCCATCAATCTTGTGGTTGGTTCAAGATAGTTGAATCCATGTGCCTTCTCCAAAAATATGCGACTTTCTCCATGGGGCAACTTATAATCTTTCTGGAAATGGATAGGCGCTTGGCCTTCATCTTGATTAGATCCAAACTCCCCAAGCTCATGCACATCATATTTTACTCCATGTTTCCAATGCACACAAGTACCAAGAATCAAAACATTGTTGTTCCAATGACAAGGGTAAGGGTCCCATGTCTAATCACGAAAAGGGTAGGAATCATCAACATTCCATGGATGCCCATGCTGCTCACTGAAGGTGTAAAATGTATCAAAGGACTCTCCATTGTTGCAACCAGGAATATTACCCATGTGTATTCTCTCCCATGTAGGAAAAGAAGAGTCACTCCAACCCAATGGTTCAAATGGAAAGCAAGATGCTTCCCCATGTGAAAATTTCCAATGGCTCAACTCTTTGCCACTGGTCAAAGAATTCCTGCAACCATCTTGTGTCCCACTTAATGAATTCAAATGGGAACCATATGCATATTGATGTGATGTGTCATCACACATAGGTATGATATGCCTTTGCAACTGCTGGGTAGGAAATGGTGCTACCATTAAATCAACTGAAGTGAATGTGGGAACCTTTTGCTCCTTTTCATGCACCATTAAAAATAATTTCTTGACCCAAACTTCATCCTCAAATGTCATGGAAGAAGTAGACGGGTTTGATGTGGGATCATGGACCAAAATATATTCTCTTCAAACTTCATCCACCCAACTAATGGATGCATCAACTCCATCACAGGTTGGTACTTCACACATGATCTCTTCTGATTCCTTAGTGGAGGAATGACTTACTCCATGCAGAAGCTCAGTTTCACTCTGGGAAACTGTATGTGCCTGGAACTTTTCCTCTGCATATAAAATTTCCTCAAGCACATGCATTTCATCATGCACCTCATGAACCACCATCTCATGATTTTCTTCCATAGAAATCTGAATACAACCAACCATAAGAGACTGGATGACTGGTATGAGTGATCTTTTCAACTTTTTATGAAGTTGCTCTATTTGGATCTTGGATTCTAAGAGGGAATCTTGAGTGCTTCTCAAAGAATCTTGGGTGTCCATAAACTCATCATTGATCTTGTTGATCTCTTCATCATCCTTCAAGGATGCTCCCTGGAACATATACACAAGCTCATGCAAATATTTTTTGACAGAAATTATATTTGAAAAATTACCTTGGATTGTAGACATTGCTCTCTAAATCTTCTCCATGGCTTCAAGGAAAGATGAATCTTCCAATGAAGCAGCTCTCCAACAATATTGTGACATTGAAACATGTGTGTCACGGAGAGTGTGTAAGGCCTCCTTGATACTTATTTCATTCATCTTGAGTGGCCTTTCAAAAGGGGAAGGTGGAAAATAAACCTCCTCATCATCTACCCATGGATCAACCTCTTGAAGCTCAGGTGGTGATATTGATATTGATCATGTGATTTCTTCCTTGATTGCAAGGATCTCATCTTCTTTAGTATTAATGAAACTTATACTTGCAACAACCTCATCAAGAGGTATCTCTATGTCACCCACATAGAGAGATGGACATCCATCAGTAGATGTCTCCTCAAAACTTAGGCACCCATCAATAGGTACCTCTTCACAGCATCCATCAGTAGATGCTTCTTCAGAATTTGAGCAGCTGTTAGTAGATACCTCTTCTTGGCACCCATTCATAGCTACTCTCTGATCCAGAATTTGATGATACTTAGAAGAACTGGTGATGGATTCTTCATGCTTACCTCCCTTGGAAGATCTTCTTGAATTAAACCCAAACAATCTCATGATGCTAGAAGATGTAGTTGAGAAGAATTCCTAGATCCCACTATTTGTGATGCATGTATCCCAGTGACATGGTTACTTGTGAAAAAATGTCATTCCAAACAATTCCAGGGTCCCACTGTCTCAACTGCATCCTTCCAAACATCAAGATCAACATGAAGAATATATAATCATGGAGGATGTCTAGATCACTCCACCATACTGGAATTTTATCATCTCCAATGCAAAATTGGACCTCAATGAGTCCCTCCAACCAAGTATGGAATTCCTCATGTTCCATGTGCAAACCATCACACAAACTCATACCTCTCCTAGCAAATTGACATAGGTGGAAATCCCATGTCTTCAAAAAATCATCCAAAAACCATAGATGCTCATGCAACATATCAAAAGAAATGTATCATGTGTCATTCAACTCTCCCTTGATGTAGATAGAAAACTCGCCCTTGGGGGTGCTTAGCTCCAATATGTATCCATCCACCCAATCAATGGATGAACAAACACTCCAACTGAATGAAATATTATGCATGATGGAGACATTAGATATATGTTTATGCTGCTTCTCATCAAGTTGGAAAGCAGATGGTGCACTTTTCAGGCCACATGGCTTGACCTTGAAGTCATCAATGGAATATGTGGGAGCCTCCTTCTCCTCATGTGGAACCCATAGGAAAAATCCTTTCATCCAAACTTCATCCCTCTGTGTTGGATTCCATATGTATGTGGGGTGAAGGAAGGTGAACCAAATCTTGGAAGAAATTATCCATCAATCTTGTGGTTGGTTCAACTGAGATGAATTCATATGCCTTCTCCAAAAATATGCAACTTTCTCCATGAGGCAACTTATAATCTTTCTAGAAACGGATAGGTGCTTGGCCTTCATCTTGCTTAGATCCAAACTCCCCAAGCTCATGCACATCATATTTTACTCCATGTTCCCAATGCACACAAGTACCAAGAATCAAAACATTGTTGTTCCAATGACAAGGGTAAGGGTCCCATGTCCAATCACCAAAAGGGTAGGCATCATCAACATTCCATGGATGCCCATGCTGCTCACTGAAGGTGTAAAATGTATCAAAGGACTCTCCATTGATGCAACCAGGAATGTTACCCATGTTTCTTCTCTCCCAAGTAGGAAAAGATGAGTCACTCCAACCCAATGGTTCAAATGGAAAGCAAGATGCTTCCCCATGTGAAAATTTCCAATGGCTCAACTCTTTTCCACTGGTAAAAGAATTCATGCAACCATCTTGTGTCCCACTTAATGAATTCAAATGGGAACCATCTGCATATTTATGTGATGTGTCATCACACATAGGTATGATATGCCTCTGCAACTGCTGGGTAGGAAATGGTGCTGCCATTAAATCAACTGAAGTGAGTGTGGGAGCCTTCTGCTCCTTTTCATGCACCATCAAAAATAAATTCTTGACCCAAACTTCATCCTCAAATGTCATGGAAGAAGTAGAAGGGTTTGATGTGGGATCATGGACCAAAATATCTTCTCTTCAAACTTCATCCACCCAACTAATGGATGCATCAACTCAATCACAGGCTGGTCCTTCACACATGATCTCTTCTGATTCCTTAGTGGAGGAATGAATTACTCCATGCAGAAGCTCAGTTTCACTCTGGGAAACTGTATGTGCTTGGAACTTTTCCTCTGCATCTAAAATTTCCTCAAGCACATGCATTTCATCATGCACCTCATGAACCACCATCTCATGAGTTTCTTCCATAGAACTCTGAATATAGCCAACCATAAGAGACTGGATGACTAGTATGAGTGATATTTGCAACTTTTTATGAAGTCACTCTATTTGGATCTTGGATTCTAAGAGGGCATCTTGAGTGCTTCTCAAAGAATCTTGGGTGTCCATCAACTCATCATTGATCTTGCTGATCTCTTCATCATCCATCAAGGATGCTCCCTGGAACATATACACAAGCTCATGCAAATAATTTTTGTCAGAAATTATATTTGAAAAATTACCTTGGATTGTAGACATTGCTCTCTAAATCTTCTCCATGGCTTCAAGGAAAGATGAATCTTCCAATGAAGCAGCTCTCCAACAAGATTGTGACATTGAAACATGTGTATCATGGAGAGTGTGTAAGGCCTCCTTGATACTTCTTTCATTCATCTTGAGTGGCCTTTCAAAAGGGGAAGGTGGAAAATAAACCTCCTTGTCATCTACCCATGGATCAACCTCTTGAAGCTCAGGTGGTGATATTGATCATGTGATTTCTTCCTTGATTGCAAGGATCTCATCTTCTTTAGTATTAAGGAAACTTATACTTGCAACAACCTCATCAAGAGGTATCTCTATGTCACCCACATAGAGAGATGGACACCCATCAGTAGATGTCTCCTCAAAACTTAGGCACCCATCAGTAGGTACCTCTTCACAACATCCATCAGTAAATGCTTCTTCAAAATTTGAGCAACTGTTAGTAGATGCCTCTTCTTGGAACCAATTCATAGATACTCTCTGGTCCAGAATTTGATGATACTTAGAAGAACTGGTGATGGATTCTTCATGCTTACCTCCCTTGGAATATCTTCTTGAATTAAACCCAAACAATCTCATGATGCTAGAAGATGTAGTTGGTTGATTTTTTATTCATTCTTCTTTACTCACGAAGGTGGAACAACTTGTTTAATCTATGGGTGGTTTGTTGATCTCTATTGAATCCAAAGATTCATCCTTGATCTCAAATCAAAATATGCAATAAAAGTAATCTTTGAAATAAATTTCCTTACCAATCTCTTCTCCCAAAACAAGATACTTCTGGTAGTGGTAGGGCAAATTTTTACTTGCAAATATCCTCTTTTCTAACTCCTTCTTAGGATTAACCATCGATGGTTCATCCCATTGATATATGTACATCTGGTCATAAAGGTAACCATAATCATCTCTTGATAATCCCCCATTAATGTAAATTATCTCTTCTTCTTCATACAACTCAAAACGTTCATCTTCCATGTCTGTCATTTCTTCCACAATTGCAACTTGAAAACACTTCTAAGATATCTTCCTCCAAGAATTAATTTCCACAGGCTGAGCCAAGGAAAGTGATATGATACCACTGTAATATCCCTGAACTATGATCAACTGATATTATCTCAAAAATTAAAACTTACAGTACAACTTGTTCACCGACGAAGACTAGTTAACAGAACTAGTGGAAAAGGCTAGTTTAGGGCACAAGCGGATTCCTCTTGGGTTATGAATTTGGGATATTTAGGTTATGAAAATGTATGGGTGAATGTGAAGCAGAAAACATATCATACAGAGGACCAACTTTTGATTCCTATGCACAAAGTACTTGGGCCATTTACATTTCAACAACAGCTGCCGCTGAGGTCTACTTTGAGGCTTCCTAGGCACTCCAACATATGCATACTAGGCTCAGTTGCTTACACCTGAATGTAACTAGTGGTAGATATCAGAAAATTAAACTCCTAAATAAGTGTGGGAAAAAATATTAAGAGAATTTGGGAGGTTCTGGATGAGTTTGGGAGCAAAAGAGACAAGGGCACTATGTTGGACTACTCAACTAGTATTTTTCCAAACTCTTCCAATCAGGATAAGAGGAATTCGAATCCTCGGGGGAATGGTTGGAGATGTTTCATTAATGTCTTAGGATTCATAAATAACCATCATAATAGAAAACTGACTCATATATAGCTCTGAATTACAAAAATGGTCAAACTAGTCAATAAAAAGTGCTTAAAGAGCTAGTCTTTGAATTGCTTGATCCAAAATTCCTTAGAGGATTACAAAATTAAATTCTAAAGTATGTGAGGTCTTTGAAATGAGTTTATTAACAACATAAAATTGAAATTGAAACTCTTGAGCATAAATTAGAGGAGTTCGAACATTCAAATCTTCGGAGTCTTCAATGCTAGATAGATCTTACAAACTGAGAGAATGAGTATGGGAGGAGGAGAAGAAGGATAAGTTCTGAAATGGATATGCCATGATGATGAAATCAGATCTGGTAGCTGCATATGCAGGGCGCACTGAACATCATGATATTCTCAGGGGCTTATTCATCAACTGAAACTTCACATGTGTGCTCCTTAACACTGAAACCTTGGCTCTGGTGAGAATGATTGTATCTTGGTCATCTAGACACCTTTTTCAACGACACAAAAGAAGTTTCTTACTGAAAACGAACCTTCAGACGTAATGGAATATGTCTCGCAACCCAGAAATTCTCCAAAATCTTGAAACTAGAACCTCCATTTCGTCCCTTCCACATTATTCCCAATGAATGAAGGGAATGAATAGAGATTTCGAATTGGATGCTTGATATTCATTCTTCTGACTCTCAAATCAGCTTAAATGGACTTCACGACTTGCAAATCAAAATTCAATGTCATGTCTCCAAGTTTTGACAAGGTCTATGTCACTAGGACATAAGCATTAGAATATTTAATTAATGATGCCAATAGTACTAGGAAAACAATTAAATTATTCCAAGGGATTAATTTTGGTTTGGAGGCATTTAATTAATTAAATTCTAGAATATGCACTTTGGAATAATTAATTAGTTGGTTTGAATAATTTTATTTCTAATTACTAATATTTGGACTAGAAATAATGATCTAAGCTAAGGAGGGCGAATTACAGAGGCCAAGTGGACCAAGGAGGATGGAAATTGCTAAAAATGGTAAAAAACATGCTAAAAGCAACAAATCATGATAAAATCAGGAAAAACAGCATAAAGTAGGAAAGTAAAAAAAGAAGGAAAGTTCATAAAAGAATGAAAGTTCAGAAAATAAGAAAATTTCAGAAAAGAAGGAAAGTTCAAAAAAAGAAGAAAAAACCCAAGCAGAAAGTGGAAAGGCAATTAGAAAAAGAAAAAGAAGGAAAGCAAAGCAAAAAATGAAAAAAAAGGAAAGCAAGATTTCCTCATCCATTCAAGGAGGGCGCATTAGCTATGGCTACTTTCTCCTCAAGTCATACAATCTTATAAATAAACCAGTGTGCACCACATTCACATATTTTGTCAGTTTAATGTTTTGATTGAGAGCAATTGTGCCTCAGAGACTTGGGAGATGTGCCCCTAGTCCAAGCTGGGAGATGTGCCCCTGATTTCTGTGAGAGGATGATGGTATTCAACCATTATCACTGAGTTTATTTTCAGGTCATGTATCTGATCAAGTCGAATTTGAAGTTCAGAAGAAGCATCATCCAGTTCAGAGTTTGAATCTCCAGGATTCTTATGAATTTCTAGAGCTGGATTCTTGTGTAGAAGAAGAGAGATATTTCTATAATATTTTGAGAGGCATATTGGCCCATATCTGATGTCCTATATCTGATCAATTCAAATTTGAAGTTCAGAAGAAGCCTCACCCAGTTCAGAGTTCGAATCTCTAGGTTTCCTATGAATTTCTAGAGCTAGATTCTTGTATAGAAGGAGAGAGATATTTATATAATGTTTTGAGAGTCCTATTGGCCCACATATGATGTAATTACAGTGAATGTAAAACTATTATATCATTCTCTCCAATTAAAATTACAAAATTCTGAATTATTCTCACATTTCTCCACCCTCTCTAGATTTGCATAGAAATTGACTAGTTTTCATACTATGTGGAATAAATGAATGATTATATGTCCAAATGATTTTATTTATGTTTCGGGATTTATTTAACATGTTATATTACACCATTCGTGTCTGATTTTCATAATTCATTAGCCTTCAGTAACTGTTTGGAATCTCCTGAAAATTACTAGTTGTTCAATCCTAGTAGGCAATTTTTATTGTATTTTAGTGAGACTTGCTCAGAACTTCATATAAATTTCTGGAATTTAATTTGAATGTGTAATGAATTTAATTTTATTTTATTTATCCTCTTTGATTCATAAACACCCATCCCTAGCCTCCAATCAAGTTTACACCCATACTAGTGTGCATATGTTGAGGAGCCCAGGAGCGTTGGAGTAGATTGCAGCTTTACTTCTCTTGAAACATCAATGGTATCAATACTTTTTGTAGAGGTATCATCCAAATATCATATCCTTCCTTCTTCCCAAATCCTTTGACCTTGTCCAACCTCAATCACTCTAGCTTCCCTAAGCAATGTTTTAAGTCATTATGTGAAGCAGAGAGTTTTTGTATCACTAATCCTAGTTGGTACATTATAGTGATATCAGAACACTTTCCTCCACCCCTTTGGAAACAATTAATCTCAATTTTGAAGAATATTTTAGATCATAACTCAAATTTGCAGCTATGAGACTAGTTCCAGTCATTGAAGATGAAGAGTTCAAGCCATACAAGGAAGCAAAAATTCTCTACATAGATGGAGGCCTCCCTCGAGATGAAGATGTTTACTTTTGTGACCAGATATATGATGAGGACATTATACCTTTTCCACCAAGGTTTAAATTTACTGAGGATCGAAAGAAACCTAAAGGAGCCAAAATAGATGATTATACATGGGATTCAGCTGCCTCCTACTTGATGAGAATTTTTGGATACTCTTCAGGAGGAGTCTCCAATAATTTTGATCCTAAGGAATCCAAGGAGGAAACTTCATCAATTTTCTTAGAAAATCAAGATCCAAAAGAAGAACATAAAACAGATTCACAGTCACTACTTGAGCTACCTAAGGAAGCAAAAGGCAAGCACACATCAGTTGGATGTGAACCAGAAGATTTGGTGGAAGAAAAAGCCACCATAACTCCACCACATGAAGAGAAAGACATGATACAAAGGTATTGCTACATTTCTTATTTTTGTATCCCTTTGTTTCAATCTGATATGGCAGCCACTTATAGTGAGAAGGTTGGCATGGTTGTGTCCTTCCGTATGGAGGCTCATATTTTCGGTGTTAACTATGAAGGAAGTAATGGATATGAACCACTGGAGGAGCATGAGTCACTACAAGGTGATATCAATGGGAAATATACAACCATTCATGTGGAGAAGCAAGAGGAAAGTACAAATCAGCCATCCCCGATCATTGAGAGGAGTAGTGAACTACCTATATCCATTGGTAGTGAAGAAAGAGCTATGGTTCTTGAAGAGGAAGCCAAGTACACAATTCTTATTGATGAGGGTTGTGCATCATATGATGAAACCCCCACTTTTATTGATGATGATCATTCAAAGACATTGAACATGGATGAAAGAGAAACTATTGATGGTTTCTTTAGTACCTGTGGAACATCTATTTGTGGATGTTCGAATTTTGTTGAAGTACCTACTGATGGGTGTTCACATCTGTATGTTGGTGACATAGATATCATATTTGAAGATGTTGTTGCAAGCCAAAGTACCATTGATCATGATGATGGATTTCTTGCAATAGTGGAAGCAAACCAAGGATCAATTTCACCTTCACCACTTAAATTTTATGAGGGTGATCCAATGAAGTTTGAAGAAGAGAAGGTTCTATCTCATGAACTTTCCTACTTTTATAAAGGAGCTGAAAATATACTTTCCTTTGAGCATGAAGATGATTAATTTGCAGCCATTGATGAGGATAAAGGAGTAACTTCACCATCACCACATAAGATTCATGAAGTTAATCCAAGGAAAATTGAAGAAGAGGATGTTCACTACCATGAACCATCCTTCCTTGAAGGGAAATTAAAGATGAACACATTGAAGATCAAGGAGGCCCTTGACATTGTCCATGTCACTCATACTTTAGTGTCACAATATTGTTGAAGAGCTGCATCAATGGAAAATCCACTTTCCATTGAATACATGGAGAATATTTAGAAGTCAATGACAAACATCAAAGGTAAATTTTCACAATCGCTTTCTAACAGAGATTATTTGTTTGATCTTTCAGGATTGTATCATGAGGCATTAGTGAAGAATTAAGAAGATCTTTAAAATATCTCATATGAGTTGGAATGCACCCAAGATTCTTTGAGAAGTACTCAAAGTACTCTCTTGGAATCTTAGATGCAAGTAGAACAACTTCAGCAAGAGTTTCTAAGATCTCATATTCCCTCCAATGTTCCAATCAACCATTCCCTTTTGGTTGATGATTTTCATATTTCTATGGAGGAATCTCATATGATGGTGGAACATGAGAAGCATGATGATTTGAATTTGCTTGAGAGGGCTGAAATCAAGCAATAAGGTAACCAAGAACTTTCCTTGTCTCAAAGAGATTATGAGTTACCTCATGATGAGAGATGCATAATTTTGGAGGAGATACATGGTCTCACATGTGATGTATCAGCCCATGATAATGAGGTACATAGATCCACATGCTTGGTGGATAATTGTTGCAAAGATTTGATTCATTCTCTTTTACACCACACTTATGTTTTAGTCACATCCCTTGAAGATGAGAATTGGGTGAAAGGGTTTTTCTTGATAGTACCCCAAGAGGAGCAGGAGGCTCCCACAGTCATTCTGGATGACTTGGCGGTCAATCCATGGGGTTTGGAAAAGGCTCATATTCCTCCCAGCAGCCATGATCTTGATTTCATATCCTTGGAATCAAGTAGCAGAGAGTTCTGTCCATCTATGGATAGATGCACCAAAAAGTTGAAGACTCCAATAGGAAATTGTTTTTTGCGTAAAATTTTTAATGCCTCTAGCATTGATATGTTTTGTGATCAGAAGCATAGGTATATATTGCTGCCATTAGATACCATTCATCCACACATGGATTGGGTGGAAGATTACATGTTCCACATGGAGTCTCCTCGCATAAAAATTTATGCACATGATAGGTGGAAGAAAACTAAACAAACGAGCCGCCAAAGGAAGTTGGTGAGCTATTGGAGATATGCACTTGGAGACGCCACAAGCTCCTTACTTGGACATGATTTGGTGAGTGTTTGTTCATCCATTGATTGAATGAGTAAATACTTGATGGAAGTATGCAGCACATGTTCTTTCCACTTGAGTGGAACCAGTGGCAGAGAGTTGAGCCATTGGGATAGTACATGTTTGTCTTTTGGATACCATGGCAGAGAATTGAGCCATGGGATTACTTCATTGGAGATATATACCCCTAAGGGTATTGGTTCTACTTGCACTTGTGGTTTTTCATTGTATTCATCATATTTTACTGGTGAGCAGTTGATGAGGCATTTTAGATGTTTGTATGATACCTATCTTTCTCATAATTGGATAAGGGACTTCCACCCTTGTCATTTGAGCTATAGTGATGACATTTTTTATTCTTGTGTGCATTGGACACATGAGAAATTTCTTATTGGAGTGGAAAGAATTGATGAGGTTTGGCCTCACTCTTTGGAGGCATATTTGGTGGTGCATAGTATTTCCTTGATTGGGTCCTACCATGGAGAGTTTCATATCTTGATTGAGGGGCCCTCAAAGTTTGAGGGTTGCATTGGAAAGGATGATTTTCCAATGTGGTGGTATGATGTTTCCATCCTCCTAGCATTTCACATGATGATGATTTGTTCTTGTTACTAATGTTTGGCGAGATGCAATATGATCAGTGGGATCTTGGTATTCCATGGGATGACAGTTTTCCACACATGACACTGCTACTTGTAAACTTGCAATTGAAGCAGTGGGATCCCAGCATTATTTTTCTTGATAGATTTTATTGGATGGTATTCTTATCCATGGGAGTGTCGCGCAAGCAATGTGATCCTGGCATTTCTTGTATTGGGAGTAGTTGTTTGCATATTGGCATGATGGAGAAAGCTAACCCTCTTTTACATCAGTTCATCTATGTTGCACTTGGTTTCAGTTTCCTACACGGGGAACACCTCTGTGGATGGACTTATAGTTTTCATAGTAGTGGTATCTTTGCATTTCTGATATTTATATGGGATCTTGGCACACTTTCCAGTTGCTTCACTTGGATAAAAGTAGGCATGTTTAGTTACATATATAGTGGAGATTTTATTTGGAGATATGATTATGATCATAGTAGTGCAACAAAAGCATGATGGACCTCTTGGGATATTTTGCTTGAGGACAAGCACATTTTTGGGAGGGAGGACTGTCATGTCCCCAAATTTTGACAAGGTCTATGTCACTAGGACATAATCATTAAAATATTTAATTAATGATGCCAATAGTACTAGGAAAATAATTAAATTATTCCAAGGGGTTAATTTTGGTTTGGAGGCATTCAATTAATTAAATTCTAGAATATGCACTTTGGAATAATTAATTAGTTGATTTAAGTAATTTTATTTCAAATTACTAATATTTGGACTAGAAATAGTGAGCTAAGCTAAGGAGGGTGAATTAGAGAGGCCAAGTGGACCAAGGAGGATGGAAATTGCTAAAAATGGTCAAAAACATGCTAAAAGCAACAAATCGGGATAAAATCATGAAAAGTAACATAAAGTAGCAAATTCAGAAAAGAAGGAAAGTTCAAAAAAAGAATAAAAAGAAGAAAAAGCCAAAGCAGAAAGTGGAAAGGAAATCAGAAAAAGAAAAAGAAGGAAAGCAAAGCAAAAAAGGAAAAAGAAGGAAAGCAAGCTTTCCTCATCCACTCAAGGAGGGCGCCTTAGCTATGGATACTTTCTCCTCAAGTCATCCAATATTATAAATAAACCAGTGTGCACCACATTCACATCTTTTGTTAGTTTAATGTTTTGATTGAGAGCAATTGTGCCTCACAGACTTGGGAGATGTGCCCCTAGTCCAAGATGGGAGATGTACCCCTGCTTTCTGCGAGAGTATGATGGTATTAATCCATTTTCATTGAGTTTATTTGCAGGTCCTGCAGCTGATCAAGTCTAATTTGAAGTTCAGAAGAAGCATAATCTAGTTCATAGTTTGAATCTCCAGGCTTCCTATGAATTTCTAGAGCTAGATTCTTGTGTAGAAGAAGAGAGATATTTCTATAATGTTTTGAGAGGCATATTGGCCCATATTTTATGTCCTATAGCTGATCAATTTGAATTTGAATTTCAGAAGAAGCCTCATCCAGTGAGTTCGAATCTCCAGGTTTCCTATGAATTTCTAGAGCTAGATTCTTGTATAGAAGGAGAGAGATATTTATATAATTTATTGAGAGAAATATTGGACCACATATGATGTAATTACAGTGAATGTAAACCTATTATATCATTCTCTCCAATTAAAATTACAGAAGTCTGAATTATTCTCACATTTCTCCACCCTCTCTAGATTTGCATAGAAATTGACTAGTTTTCAAACTATGTGGAATAGATGAATGAGTAGATTTCCAAATGAGTTGATTTTTTTTCATGGAATTATTTAACATGTTATATGAAACCATCCATGTCTTATTTTCATAATTCGTGAGCCTTTAGTAACTGTTTGGAATCTCCTGAAAATTACTAGTTGTGCAATTCTAGTAGGCAATTTTTATTGTATCTTTGTGAGACTTGATAATAAATTCATATAACTTTATAGAATTTAATTTGACTATGTAATGAATGTAATTTTATTTTATTTATCCTCTCTGAGTCATAAACACCCATCCCTAGCCTCTAGTCAAGTTTACACCCATACTAGTCTGCATATGCTGAGGAGCCCAAGAGCATTGGAGTATATTGCAGTTTTGTTGCTCTTGAAATATCGATGGTCTCAGTACTTTGTGCATAGGTATCATACAAATATCAGAGCCTTCCTTCCACCCAAATCCTTTGACCTTGTCCAACCTCAGTCACTCTAGCTTCCCCGAGCAGTTATTTAATTCATTCTGTGAAGTAGAGAGTTTTTGTATCACTAATACTAGTTGGTACATTACATTCCATGGGTGCAAGAGAAGGAAGACTATCATAGAATAAGAATTGAATACAAGGAATGGGGCACATCTCCCACTCGTTGGCTAGGGAACATCTCCTTGCCTTGGTAAGCTAAATTTCTCACACACAAATTCATTAATGATCAAAAGTTGTGAAAAGGTGTTGCTTGGATTCTTTTATAAACTTCCCGATGACCTGCTGAGCAAGTTGTTGTGCTTGGTGACCTCTGAGAGCCCTTCCAAATTCACCCTCCTTGAGTGGATAGGATTTTATGCTTTTCCTCTCTTACAACTTTTCATCCTCTTAGAAATCGCGCCCCCCCTTGACTTGAGATGTTTCCTGCTTTGTAAAATTGTTTCCTTCTTTGCAAACTGGCCTCTAATTTGGAAACAACACCCTCCCTTGGACTTTGTGGATGTTTCCACTTTTCTTCTTTTGGAAACTTCTTACACCTTCCCCGCTTTTCATCTTTTTCTATTTTCTTGCCTCCAGTTCCATTTTAGCAACCTTATCCTCATGAGGACACCCTCTTGGATCACTCGCTCAAAATTTAGGAATAATTATTTATGAAAATAATTAAAATTAATAAAATTATTGTTTCTATTTTCCTCACCTGCCTGCTTTTGTCAGTTCCTTTCCTTTTAGCGTAGCATCTTGCTTTGTGCTACTTTTTTCCACTTTCTTCTTTGGTGTGACAACTCATAAGGCTAGCCTTATCTCTCCATGCACCCTCATGGCATGCTTATCATCATCCCACTCACCAAAACAAATAATTAATATTTTAAATATGAAAATAATCATTACATCCTTCTAATTTAATTAATTAAACAACTATAGGATCATTTATTCCTAGTTAATAATTGCCTAGGCTAAATTTATCCCCCCTTTCATTAATTAATTCCTTGGTCTTCACTAGGATCCATGGGAGGGTTGGTGGATTCTTTGCTGCCCTTGGTACTAGAAAATTGGGGACATGACAATTTGTATAATTCCTCTCTCCGTACTCACACTCTCCCTGAGAATCATACCATCCACCACCTCCATAAACCTCCCCTCCAACTCCATATGGTCCCGCTCTCCATGGGATGGGCCGTCTACTATAACATGTCTATGGATCATACAATAAGTATCATAAGTTCCCTGGGAACTTACCACGACATTGCCACCCTCCCAACTTCTGGTAATAGTACGACTTCATCGAAATTTAAGCAAAATCTGGGCATCATCAGTGATAACCAGCATCTGGTTCCCAGTACCTCGATCCCGATATCAGGATTATTATACCCTAGGAATCTTGAAATTATAGCCTTAACATCCTCCACCTGCACCCTCAAGGCACTAGCCCCAAGCATCATAAGTCCTTCTATATAAACCTCCCTCCTGGTGAGTGTGCCTC
Organism: Larix kaempferi; assembly: GCA_027924585.1. Taxonomy (NCBI): domain Eukaryota; kingdom Viridiplantae; phylum Streptophyta; class Pinopsida; order Pinales; family Pinaceae; genus Larix; species Larix kaempferi. Next base: position 9,146,742 of record BSBM01000526.1, read on the forward strand.
TAACCATGGACTTCTGGAAGAAGTCAAGAGATGATGACATAGATTTAATTGTTGAGTTTATCCCCCAGCCCATAATATATTTATAGCATCCATTCTCATTCGTGGTTATGGGATCCCACGAAATCACAAAATGATTAGCCTCATCAGTCTTATTTGAGGCGCTTACCTGGAACAACTTGCACTTACCACAATGAATAATGATTAGTATCTATTTCTCAATATAATAAGATATCATGAAATCAACCTTGAATCATGTACTAACAAGAATGTCTTGTCACCAGTTCACATTGCATTTCATTACATCATAAGCCCTTATCATGATAAGACATGCCAAGTAAAACATCTAATACATTCATAGGCTCCGTGCTATCATTATAAAATAACTGGTCATGATACTCTCATAAATTCGCTAAGCATTTTATTAATATGTCATGACAAGCTGCCATAATCCAACATTAATAATATCAACTTGGAGTAACAACCTACATAATCCATCATCATATCAAATATGCATTCTATGGGGAGAAACAAGGATTAGCATGAAATGATAACATGTCATATACCAAATGTCTTATATAATTTCGTATTCCTCACTAATACATGACAGAGCTGTAAAATACCATAGTAAACCACAACATGATTGCATACCATTTATGTTCCAAATGTCATTTATCTCTAGATGCCATGATAAATCTATTAAAATGCTAAATTAATATCATCACGAAATAATATCATTTTATGTTCCACACATCATCTATCTTATAAAGCACCATAACATCATGAAATAACATCAAGAAGTATCACATGCACAACCCATCGCTATAATTCTCTTGGCTAGAAATAACAACATCAAATTTCACATGAATAATGCATGACCATGAATCACATGTCTATAAGGCATCATTCTAAGAGACAACATGTAATAACACCATAGCATGTACCACATAACTTACATTTCGAGATGCCATAAATAAAACTATAAATTACCAATTGAGTATCAACAATCAACGTATCATGTACCTCATGTCCTATACATCTAGAAACCATAATAAACTGAGTATCAACATGAAATATGCATAATGGAAACTGAGTAGCAACATGAAAAATTGAATATCATCATGAAATATGCAACATGTGTCCTGTAACTTAAGAAACCATAAGAAAATATAAAATACTAACTCAATATCAACATGAAATAAGTATCATATGTCTTCTAACTCTAGAACTGTAAAATACTGACTGAATATCAATATGAATTAATAGAACCAATCCATGTGTGCCAAGCTCAACTCTACTAAAAAAGATAAGGAAACTCACGACACATAGTGTTTGCGTCCTCCAAAGTGGCTGACTCTGGACTATATTGATCCAAATGGACTTTAACTTGGTCAAGGATGCGATTGCATAGCTATCGACTTCTGTGGTCCAATATACGATACGGTTCGACCCGGATGATCCCTTCCTTGGAAAGCTGCAATCCATCCAAGTTGAAAATGTGAGAGGGTTCATGAATGTAATGTCTAATCACATAAATATGAAATACATTATGCATTCTCCACAAGTAGGGTGGCATCTCAAGTCTGTAAGAAACAAGACCGATTTGTTCTAGGATCTTAAATGGTCCTACAAATCTTGGGGAAAGTTTGGCACCTTTTCCAAATTTAAAGGGACTCTTCATGGGTCTCACTCGGAAAAACACCATGCTCCCCTCCTCGTAGCTTCTATCAATATGTTTAGAATCAACGTAACGTTTATGAGGATCACGGGCTTCCTTAAGCCTTTGTTTAATGGTGACCATCTTCTTCTCCATCTCTTGAAGCAGGTCAGGCCCTAGCATGTCCCGATCCTCTAGACTATCCCAGCTAAGAGGGGTTCAACAAGGCCTACCATACAAAAATTCATACGGGGAAGTACCAAGGGAGATGTGGTAATTGTTATTGTAAGAAAACTCCACCAGTGGGAGATACCTCTCCCATTGACTATGTTGGTCCATGACATACATTCTCAATATATCTTCCATTATTTGGTTAAATCTCTCTATCTAACCATCAGTTTCTGGATGATATGCAATGCTAAAATTCAATTGAGTACCCAAGGAATATTGGAGGCTTTTCCAAAACCTAGAGGTGAATCGAGAATCTCTATTAGAGATAATTTTACGAGGGATTCCGTGTAGACAAACTATTTCTTGGATAAAAACCTGAGCGACAACAAGTGCATCAAAGGTACTTTTTATTGGAATAAAATGAGCACTCTTAGTTAGTTTGTCCACCACAACCATAACGCAATCGTGCCTTTGTGGGGTGGTCGGTAGACTGGTCGAATATTCCCCCCCCCCCACCATGAGGGGTTTCTGAAGGGGTGGTGGACGCTGAAATAATTGCCACTCTAGCCATCCTAGAGTGACCTCCTCCATAGTTGAATCTTCTACCTCCAACCTGCCTTGCACTATAAGGTACAAATATTCCCCTGGGTGCATGTGCTTGATCTTGTTTTTCCATTTCAATCTTCTTCTTTACCTGCTTAGCTATGCTGGAGGTCTGAGCCATGGTAGTGGGTTTCCACATGGCTAATTCTGTATGAATATCCAAGTCCAACCCATGTAGGAATATCTCGTCTTGCCTGCTATCGTCCACCATGTAGTCAATGTGGTGCACTAGAGAGTAGAATTATGCTTCATATTCTTCTATGGATCTCCCCCTCTGTTGTACCACATGGAAAGCTTCCCACTGCTGGTGCTTATATTCATCGGACAGGAAACGAGTCCTAAAGGATTCTTCAAAGAGCTCCCAAGTGGCTTGTGATGGCCCTATGTGAAGTTTACACTCCTCATTTACCCACCATAACAACACATCCTCATTTAGAAGGATCATAGCTATCTGTGCCTTCTCACTATTGGTATAATCCTTAAAAATAAGGGCTCGTTTGATTTGTGAATTTCCTTCATGATATCAAGTGGTGCCTTTCCTTCTTTTGAGGAGGATGACCGATCATGGTCTTGTTTCTGTTTCTGCTCAAGTTCCCTATCTTGGCTTTGGTTTAGGTTTTGGCCCATGTTTTGATTATGACTTTTACCTGTTACCCATTCCTTGAGCATACTCGATACTTCACCCAAGGAGCATAAAATAGCTTTCTCTACCAGAGTACTGGCCTCAGGCAGGGTAGGTGCCTTCGTTCTTCATTTTGGATCCACGAGTTACTGCAATTCAAGGCAGGGAGGGTCATTAGAACTTATGTGTTAGGTCTACCATCCATCTATCTCCTACAACTCTTCTCAATTTGTGCATCCTAATGTTATTAATATCCAATACTATTAATTACATCACAATATCTACAAATGATGCGAATGTTTCAAAATGCAAGTCATTTTTTAGCGAGATGATACTCATTTCTAAAGAATTTGAAGATACTTGGTTGGTGAATAGACTTGATAAAGTATATACGAAAGAAGGGATTAATAAATGTTGGGCCCAGGTCGGGACAAAGTTTTGGTAACACCTTTTTTGATAAGCAGGGAAAGCTGAGTTGAGCGTAGCTCAGAAATATAATTTTTTCTAAGTGTTTAGGGTGCTGCGAAGCTGTGCGCAGCATCCGAGTTTTGGAAGCACTGTGAAGACCAGCGCTACGAGGAAGCAGTGTTGCAAACTAGTTAGGACACGTGGAGCCAGCAAAGCGGAGTGCTGGACAAGGATCAGGTGCAGGTATCGGATGGACCAGTAATGGTCTAATTTTGGAAAGATGCTCCAGGAGTGCCGAGCGGCGGGCAAGAGAAAATCAGGAAGGCGGCCAATGCACGAGTTTGTTGAGGAAAGCGACGTCTTGGCACGCCTGGTGGGAAAAAATGTTAGATATGAACAGTTCTGTGAAAGAAATATGTTGGCACGCATGCGACAGGGAGGCCGATAGCAACAGAATGAAGATGTGGATAACCGCCACGATGAAGCAGACGCTACCAGATGCCAGCAAGCCGGTTTAGGGAAACTGGTGTAGTTTTGTAAACCCTAAGGGTTTTTGGGTTTAGGTATTTGACTTTGTAAAGACATGACCTTAGAGGCATGATCTATTTTAAGAAGACAATTTTGTACGGGATGGGGTTACTATGTGGTTACGTTTTGGGGTTACTTTTGTTGTTGTAGTGTAAAATCTCTTTGAGCGAAGAATATTGTAAAGGCTCTGCAGCTGTGTGCGCAGAGACCTGTCTGAGAGGAAGGAGAGTCTACAGTTGAGTGCGCAGACTAAGAACGGTTGTCCCCATCACTTTTAAAGAAATATATTACCAACCGTTCTTGTGGATGTAGCTTCCCACCCGGGGAAGTGAACCACGTTAAATCTCGTGTTGTGTGATTGTGTTTTATGAATGAATGATTACTTGTATTTTATGTCAATGAATTTCTAGATGTTTCCTTACATACTGTTATGAAGAGATCTTTTATATGCATTTTCCATTAGAGAAGTATGGAAATGATATGTTAAGTTTCGTATGAATAGTTGAATGGTGAACATTTATTCTTGTGTATGAAGGCAGTGAATCAGTCATCTAGTTAAGTACTTTCTTACACACAGTAAAGGAATGTGTACAGTGGAGTAGATCAGTCGGTTGTTGTCAAATCATGACATCCTGAGTTAATGAATGAATGTTAGAAGGATAGTCAGTTAAGCGCCTAAATGAATGGATGAGTGATATTCATTTCAGTTCCTTAGCGCTTTCAAGATAATCCAAGTATAGAGTAAAGTTGAATCGTTCGCAGCCTCAGGAGAAGTCCCACGGTAGAAGAACATAGTGGTGTGGACCGCAGTGTTTGCCATCACTGCGCAGTCTCACCTCGCAGCACCTACCCTCTGTTGTGCTGCGCAGTACGTCCGTCCAAGCAACTTATCACTTAGTGTGGAAATCTGATTCCGCAGTACCCCATAGATACACCTCGGGTGAGATTTCAACCTACTTGTAGGTTGTTGCTGAAAGCCGGTGCGAAGCGGTTTTGTTGGTTAAGGGTAAATCGCGAAGAACCTGGGTCTTATAGAAAACCTCTGGGTCATTTATATCCAACAAATGGTTCCGTTGCAACGCTAGAATTTGTGATGAGTTGCAATCGTGATGTGTGACGAAGAGTACCAGTTCCCAGAAGGTTCTAACAATTGGTATCCTGAAAAGACAGAAATTCAAGCTTGGTGGGATAAGACCATAAGAGACTTTAAAAGGCAATAGAATAGACATCCGCATCTAAGTGACACACAGTGGTCGGATAGATATCGATTCAACAATATTCATGAGATTTTTTGGGCATCATTTCCCAACGAGCTGCATTCGTGGATCTCGCGGCTCGCAGAGAAGAAAACTTGTTTTCAAGGAGGAGTTCCTACAGAGTGGACTCCCGAGCTCACGGCGCAGCTCAAAGCAATAGACAGCGCATTGGCACGCGCAATTGATTTTTGGGTCGATCATATGCTAGAAGGCGTCGTAACAGAATTTGCTGTAGACACACTCAAATCCTACAACCAAGCAAAAGCATACTTTTTCGGAGCATTCCAAGGTAAGTTGCTGAACAATCTTAGTCTATACATTAAGATGTTGTTAGCTGAGAAAGGTGTTTTAAGGATGCAGTAATATTCTTAAGTCTGTCATGGTAAACAATATATTTAGTGATTCTGACGAAGAAACACATAATCTTAGAAGTGGCAAGAGATATAAATTTAATAAGAATCTTGGAGGCCCTGGACTCCATATTGATACTGAGATCCCGTGTAACATTGACAATGAAGCTGTACCACCATTTACCCCTGAGAACCCACCGGCTGCAGAGACCGCACCACCATTATCTCAAAACCCACCCGCTACGCAACCCACCCCGCAGAACATTCAGCCCAGTACATCTCTCTCGATAATCCCATTTGTTTTCACTACACAGAGCTCTTTATAGAAGCCGCGCACTAATTCGGGCGCTCCACCACCTAATATAACAATGGAAAACACTGATATGAAGCTTCCAATATTCAAAGGAACTGGCCTAAAAGACCCTGATCAGCATTGGTTTCTTTGTGAAGCCGTATGGAGTGTAAGACAAATCCAGGATGATGTAGTGAATAGAGCATAGCTCATCACAACTTTCAGGGACAGAGCTTTACATTGGTTCATGAAATACTCTACCACACAGCCGAGAACCCTCGCAGAAATTAAAGTTGCGCTCGTGGCTGAGTTCAAGAAACCTAAATCTGAATCTCAGTGTATAACCGAATTGAAAGAAATAAAGCAGAAACCGATTGAAATAGTTTGGGAGTTTGATCATAAATTCAAGACCTTATTGGACCAAGTAAGCTTTGTTATAGCCCCGGAACAGCACAAGGAATGGTTCATTGTTGAGTTGTTGCCCCATATTATATTACCATTGATGTAGTAGAAGGTTGAGTCATAGGCAGAGGCCTTGGAGATCGCAATGAAGCTAGAAGCTTCCCCGATTGGTGAGACTAGTTCTGGGATGTCTCAGATCCAGAACCAGCTGACCACCCTGACACAAGAACTGCAAAGCATGAAGAATGGCAAAGAACAAACGTATGAACCTATACATGATGTCTGGTGTACAAGTTGTAAAGGAGAAGGCCATGACCGGGAGCATTTCCCTTTATTCCACGATTATCTTAATAGTGGTGCGCCCAAACCATTAAATCAGAATTAGGCCCCATGGTGTGAAATCTGTAGAACCACGGGACACAGACCTGAAGACTGCTATCTTATACATAAATATGTCAAAACACCTAAAAATTTATACTGCAATTTCTGTAAATCAGTTGGACATGATGAATCCAACTGCCGCGCATATAAATTAATGAATGAGAGAAAACGGGATATGGACTCAACGAGAGGCACTAGCTTGTACCGCGTACAAGAAGATACCCAGTCGAAACAAGAGAATGCACAGTATGACCAAGGAGGATACAGAGGTCATGGTGGTGGATACCGTGGCAGAGGAAGAAATGCTGGCTCAGTGCAGGGGAGAGGCCGTGGCCAGGTCATTTGTTATAATTGTGGCCGGCCAGGTCACGTATCTAGAGATTGTGTTAACCCATGCACTACATGAAATTATTGTAAATCATTTGTGTTGAGATATTGTAACTTCAAAGAATATTATATTTGTACTTTATTATTCCGGAGATGATTCATTCCTCCGTGAAGATCTTATTGTATATCCGGAGATGTTTATTCCTCCGTCGGAATGTGGTAACTTGGGTTATTAGACTTCCCTAGTGGGGGTCGGCCCTGTATGTGTTATGTGGGTCAAAGGGTTATTAGACCACCCTAGAGGGGTCGGCCCAGTCAGTTATAATGGGGTATTTAACCTAATGGTTAAATACGAGCCTACATGTACTTGTGTAAAATACATATCATAGGAGTGTATAAATAGAGGAGGTGTGTTCCTCATTATACACACTCACTCACTTGAGGATAGCGCAATTGTGGAGGAGAGGTCTGCTATTGTGGAGGAGGAGATCATGTCTCAGGGTTTCATCTTTGTATATTGCTGGTCATGTATATTGAGGAAGCTTTGCTGGGTTTTCTACCCCATGAGGGTTTCCCAGGATAAATCTCTGTCTCTTGTGTTTATGCTATGCTTGTTGTTTCTTCAGTGATCTTGTATATGCTATTATTGTGAAATGGAATGTAATGCTGTTATTTTTCTGTCTTAGCATATTAAATCTTAACAATTTGAGCATGTTATTGAAGATTTCCCAGTACTAGAGGTGGAAATGCAGAAAAGAAGACGAACGGATGCGCCAAACACGAACGTCCAGTGGATCGCAGTAGAGAAGAGACAAGTATACCCAAGCATCAATGTGGTCACGCGCAGTGGTGCTTAGACAGGCCGCGATAGGGGAGCAGAAGCTTCCACATCAGGGGAGGCTCACACAAAGTGGTATCCTCTTGAGACAAAATGGATAAGGAAAGCTCCAGGAAAAATACCTGCTCTCAACCTACAAAAGAACAAGGAAGTCTTTATCGACGCGCGGGATAGCTTCAGAGAGCGAGCAACAGAAACACAGAGGATCCCATTATACAGTCAACCACTGCATGTTGAAGACATGCCAGCATCCTATGACAAAACAAGCACTATGACAGATCTCAGCACCTCCGTTGCGCAGTTCCTGCGAAGCTGCATGAAGCTACTTAAAAGTGAAAATGCCATAGTTGAGTTGCAGAAGCTCATAAACCAATATGAGCCGCAGACTGGAACAGAGACTTCTGATAGCGCAGTACATCACATAAGGAAGCATAAAAGAACAGGTCGAGAAATGAGGCTTACCGTGTAGATAGGAGATTTTGAAATGGATGAAGTCATCCTTGATCTGGAATCAGAAGTAAATGTCTTAACTAAACAGACATGGCAGCAGATGGGTCGACCAAAGTTGTCATGGTCACCTATCCAGTTGAGAATGGCTAACCAAGAGAAAGTCATACCATTTGGCCGGTTAGCTGACGTAATAGTCGACATAGATGGAGTCCAAAGTCATACAAACTTTGAAGTTATCGAGATCGTGGATGATAGTCATCCTTTTCCTGCACTGCTAGGAATTGACTGGGCTATGGATAACTTGGCTATTATCGACTTAAAATCAAAGAAGATGATATTTGAAGGGAAGCATATTAGGGTCATCGCACCGTTGGATCCTGCATATGGTGACAGATACAGCGAGCCGATTCAAGAGGAATCCAAGGCTCAAGACATGGACAGACTATACTAGCTCACATCCAACCAGGAAGATTACATTAACCCTACCGCAGATGGCACACTCAATTGGAGATGTGACAGCTCCTGCGTCTCTGATTCAGAGGCAGGGCTGGAAAATTGGCAAAGCCGGATGCATGAAGTATCAGCAAGAAGGTGCGCGCAGGTTACGAAATCACTGTGCTGGATATGGAAGGAGGTAAGTCCTATTCCCACATATGATGGTTCTACTAATGTTTATACTTTCATCCAAGAATACACTGCAACTATTGCAGATGAGCACAAATTACCAGCATTGGACATGGCACTGTGTGACACACCCGCCAGATGGTGGAATGCACACAAGTAGACATTGACCACTTGGGACCAATGCAAGATTAAGATGCAGATTTGGTTTGCCGACAGGGTTATTTTACCCTTTCATAAGTTTAATGGACAGACAAATCCTAGTCATCATATTGAAGTTTGTTCGCAGGCATGGCTGAGAAGGCCACGTGAAGAATGGGTGCACCTGTTCGTGCATACCCTAGAGGATGACACTCCAAATAAATGGTACCTAGACCTGGAGTTGCGCAGAGAAACCACTGATTGGGAAATGTTGACTGCGAACTTCCAGAAGGACTTTAGCTTCGAGGATGAAAACCCGATGATCCATGAGGCATTGCAAATAATTAAGGAACGCATATTCAGGGAAGATTGTCCTCACAGAAATATGACATTGGAGGAATTCTTCGGGGCAGATACCTTCTCTATGAACCTATAGTCGGAATGGAAGAAACATGAAGAACATACTATCGAGTGTTATAACCTAGCTAAAGAAGATGGGGATAGCAAGGAAGATGATGACGATGATCCCCACAACATAAACATACCAGAATCAGAGGGTGCGCGCTATGTAGAAGGACTTGCGTTAGAAATCCCAAACATGAGCGGACCAGTAAAAACACAGAAGGTGAATATTGGCACAAAAGAAAAACCGAAGTTCGCAGCAATCAGAGATTATTGGGACGATCAGACTATTGCAGAGATCGCAGACACCTTGCATGAGTATCAGGAGTTGTTTCCGACAAAATTTACAGAAATGAAAGGAATTTTGGGAGACCTAGGAGTCATGAAAATACCTTTGAAGCCAGGCACAAAGCCTGTCAAGTAGAGACCGTACAGATTAAATCTGCGCTATAAAGAAAGAGTGCACGCAGAGCTGGATAAGATGCTAGAAGCAGGAATCATTGAACCTGTCGAGGAATCCGAGTGGATTAGTCCCATGGTCATTCAAGACAAGAAAATGAAGGGTGAGATCAGGATTTGTGTGGATCTTAGAAAACTGAATGATGCTTCTATGCACAACCCATTCCCCACTCCTTTTACAGATGAAGTGCTTGACAATGTTGGAGGGAATGAGGCCTATTATTTTATTGATGGTTTTTCAGGGTATCATCAGATCAGGATTGATCTCGCAGATAGGCATAAGACAACTTTTGCTACAGAACGGGGGTCATTCCAGTACACAGTAATGCCCTTTGGCTTGAAGAACGCACCTGCCATATTTTCCAGAGCGGTCGTTGCAGCATTCAAAGAGTTTATGCATAAGTTTCTCGAAGCATATTTTGATGATTGGACTGTCTTTGGCCTATTGAAGAACCATTGTGTGAACCTCAGAATGATGCTTGAGAAGTGTTGACAGCATCAGATCTCTTTAAACCTAAAGAAGTGTATTTTTTGTGTTCCGTATGGCATTCTACTTGGGCACATTGTTTGTAAGCAAGGACTGATGGTGGACCCTGTGAAGATTGTCATTATTGTGAACTTGCCAACACCAACCTCAATCAAGATGTTGCGCTCTACCTTAGGCCATACTGGATACTACAAGAAATTTATAAAGGGTTATGCGCAGATAACCGCAGCAATGGAAAAGCTGCTAAAGAAAGACGCACCGTTCATCTGGAACGCGGAATGCGAACAAGGGTTTGATACATTAAAAGAAAAGATGGTGACTGCGCCGATTTTAGTCTTTCTAGATTGGACGAAGCCATTCCATGTCCATGTTGATGCATCATTCATTGCTTTGGGAATCGTACTAGCTCAGCCAGGAGAAGGAGGTATTGACCACCCTATTGCATTCTCAGGCAGGAAGCTCTCAACCGCAGAGAAGAACTATACTACTACCGAGAGGGAAGGCCTTGCAATGGTATATGCCCTACAAAAATTCAGGCATTACTTGCTTGGTGCGCACTTCCTTATGTTCACTGACCATTCTGCGTTGAAATATCTGGTCAATAAGCCAGTGTTAGGGGGGCACATATGCAGATGGTTGCTGCTTTTCTAGGAGTATGATTTTGAAATTGTTGTTAATCCAAGTAGACTGAACTTGGGACCTGATCATCTGTCAAGGATTGAGTCAGGAGAAGAGCCGACAAACATTGAAGACAGTATGCCTGATGCACAATTATTTATTATACAGGTTGCCGATGACTATTATAAGGATATCATTAATTTTTTAACAACAGGGCTGGCACCACAGGAACTACCTGTCCAGCAGAAGAAGCAGCTAGTGGTGCGCACCGCAGACTTCACTATAATTGCAGGTGCAGATCCACTTCTCTTAGAGAGGTGCTACATGATGGTGGGGTTTGATCCACAATCCCTTGGAGAGACTTTCCATGGGGGATCTACAACCAAGTACAAATATCAGTTTTCTGACAAAGGGTACTCAAAGGTTCATGATTTAGACCACAATGAACCATTCACTCCAGTAGCAAGAAGGGTTCCTGAAAGACTTGTTTTGGAAAATACAATTTCTACACAGTGGGAGGTACATCAGAGGAGCAGATCCAGATCCAGATCTATCACCTACATTGCTATTATACATAGGAGCATCTTGCCAATATTTTTGAAAAGGCTTTCACTCAGGAAATTTTTTTCCTTCTCTGCTTAGTATGAAGGTTCTTTGAGTTCCCTACTGTTGTTCCTTTTGAGGGGGGGTATTTTTCCCATGAGGTTTTTCCCTATTTCGTCACCATTTCCTTTGTTCATCGACAGTTCTTTATTTTTTATCATTTATTTGATTGTATGGGTGACCTTTGGTCTTAGGAACCAAGGCCCAGGATGCAAAAGTATGGATTAAGGGGGTTGTTAGGATATTTTAATACTCCATCCTTGTCCTACCTAGAATTATTTCATTTTCCTAGTAGTTGATGATGTCATTTTCCCCCTAGTAGTGTGCATATGTCATCCAGGATCCATATACCACCTCATGAGCCCTACATGCATCATTTTAGGACCACTTTAGTCAGTTCCCTATTTTATAGGAACCTACTCAGTGTTCCAGTTCAGTCCACCTGAGTTAGCTGACTCTTGTGGGGGGTTAGAGCTCCAAATGCCATTGATTGTGGCCTCATGCACCCTAATTTTCTTCCCTGTTATGCATGAGAAACTCACTAATGTGCCCTCCTTGGTAAATTAATTGATTGTGTCTTCAATTAACTGAGTTTAGGTTCAATTTGGTTGAGTATGAGTCTTCTGGAGCACTCCAGTGGTGACAATTCCTATGCTAGACCAACTGAGGTTCAAATTCTCCTATGTGATTCAAATGATATCCATTGTAATATAATTTTTCATTATATATATTATTGTATCATGTGACATTATTCTGCTCCTATCTGAGTTCTCATGTATGGTTAATTGTCTGCTCATTTTTACTGCAGTTTTGACTCTAATTCATCTTTTCTACTCATTCTTTCTCTGTGAGGTATACTCAGCTCTTATATCTGTTGTGATTTAGGTTAGAATACTCTCACCATATTATTTTGGTCTTGCATGCTTTGCATGCATCCATGCATTCCATGCAGCACTCCATGCATCCATGCATTGACAGTTTAGTCTCCTAGCACCTAGTCCCTACTTTGGGCCCCCCAGAGTTTGTTTTTGGCCATCATTATCCCTCCTATCCACTCAAAGTGCCTTGTTTACATCATTGGAGTTCCAATGTACCCTCGTGCACATATTTAGGAGACTAAATAGTCATTTCCATGATTTGGGGAGCCTTGTCCCCTTGATTGCTCAGTTAACTGACTGCAGCTCCAAGTTTGACTGCTACTGAGTATATGAGCACCCTCTTTGACCAGTAACAAATAGTTATGTGCCCCTTTGGAGTCTCCTCCCATATGTTGGTTCCCACATGATTTAGTTATGCTCAATTCTACCTCAGTTAACTGATTATTCATCATCAGTGTCCATTGAACCTTATCGGGAGATGGTTCCAATGCAAACAAAGCCTATACTTGAGGTGAATTTGAATCCTCCCAGGAGTATAGAATTCATTCTGTTGTAACATTCTTTGATTACCAGCTTACAGCTGATTTAATGTATAGCGATTTTTCATGTGTGTTTCAATTTTATGAGTGAATTGATCCATGTTTTTGTCTAATTCTTCTCAGTAATTACATTGTGAAATTGTGAGGTTTTTTCAAGCTCGGTGATCTACCCCTGTGGAATTTCACATGGTATCAGAGCTCGTGAGAGATTTTGAATGCAGTAGTTGAAGTAGTAGCAACAGTTGCAGCAGTTCCAATAGTAGATTGAGAAGCTGATTTGAGTAGAGCACCAGAAGCCTCTGGATTTCCACAGCAAATCCTAGTGCCATTGCATTGAATTCATTGGAGAAATCCTTTAAGGTCTAGCCAGGTATGTGTTAGAAAAACAGGATCGCAGAGCAATAAAAATAAACAGAAATGCAAATATAATCACACATACACATTACAAGAGAGACACAGATATATCGTGGTTCACCCAACTTGGGCTACGTCCACACTGAATTTGCCAGTCCTTATTATTATTACCATCCAGCAAGGTGAAGGGATACAACCTGCAGCACAACCGCTGCACTTCCTCTTCTCTGTTTCACGGTATCTCTCCTGATCTCAGAGATCTTTACAATGCATAAAACCTAATACATCATCATCCTAGCCGTATTACAAAGTATTTATTTTATAATGGAAATACAATGGGAAAATACCACGGGATACCCAAAACCATGGGCCTGCAAAACAGCTGGCGAAAATAGCCCCAAAAATTTTCTTCGGGGGCACTGCCCCTGGACCCCCCAGCCAAGGGGGATGGTCCCCTGTGGGGGGGCGATTCCCCCCCACACCCCCCCACTGGGGTGAATGTACAGTCCACCTACATATCATATAAAACTGGGGTACAAACATGGCTCATACAATATCATCTATGAGACTAGAAGATCTGGATCCACAACCAACAGTATGAAGGATCCAGGTAAAATTTCCTAGTGTCCTAAAGCAGTGCTCAATATATTCAATAAAAATCCTCCAGATATTTTTTCATTGTTTTTGCAGGTATTCAACAACAGCTTCCATGAATCTGAAATAAATTCCTCCTCTCTCTCCTTCAACTATTATGAGTGGAAACCAAAGATGATAGCATATCTGAAGAGACGAGGTCTTTTTGATATGTGTATTGATTTTATGAGAGATTTTGCTTCTTATGAAGAAGAGAATTATTAGCTAAATGAATGTGACAGAGCCTTTGGAGCAATGTGTATTGCTATGTCTCCTAGTATGCACTACCTCATGAAAACTGCTTAATATCCAAGTGATCTATGGGCCCAACTGGACAAATCATTTGGCAAGAAATATGAACAGATTAGTGCAAATTATTTGGAGAACAAGCCCAGTGATACATCCTTAAGTGCTCTCTCTAATTATGTCTCGGATTCAATCATCTCTCATGATGAATTTTTTCAAGATGAAGAAGAAGCTGCAGATTTAACACAAAAAGTTCATGTTGAAGGCATTCCTTCCTCTATCGCTCTAGAAGTTGAAGAAAATTTTGAATTTTCCCCTTCCCATGTAGTTGATCCAGATGAAAGTGATACAACTAATGAAGATGATACTTTTGTAGAGATTATCCATTCCTCAATCATGTTCTCAATGTCTTCTATTTCAAATTCTGAGAAAGATAAGCAAGTTCATGCTCTAGAATCTGAAGATGTTCTTAAATCCTCTCTTTAACATGAGTCTACTGGTGTGTAGAATGATGGTCTATTGAATGTTTTGCAGGTTAAATCAGAGTTTGGAGGTGATGCATTCGCCCTCCTTGATCACATGCTTCCTATGTACTTATATTTGATCATTGGCACATGTTCTCAAAGTTTCACTGAAGATGGAGGACACTACCATTCGCTTGGGTTCAAGTCTCAGGCACATTTTGTGATTTTGGTTTTGATATCACCCCTTCTAGTTCAAAGGATATCACAAGAAACCATCTATCAATTCTTGAAGCTAATTTAACTTCCACTGATCAGAAGTTCAAGTTTCAAGACAAATTAGATCTGATTGGAGTTGATCCTACCTTAGTTGGTTTGAATTACAGGTTCCAGGATGATATTCATATTCTTGGATTTGTTCTCACCATGTTTGTTCTGAAGAGCAAGTTCAGAAATCCTTCAGAGTCGCTTGCATCCACTAAAGGAGAATTCAAGCACATGTTTTTGGAGCATGATCCACTTCTTTCCAAGAGGAAGATACCTCCAAACATTGAATCAAGCGTCACACCTACTTGATTCTTGAGCAACCATTTTTGGTGTGTTTCAGTATATCTTGAGGGGGGGGTTTCCCACTGGGTTTTCCTTATTTCCTCACTTTTTTCTAGATTGATTGTATGGGGTGACCTTTGGTCTCAGTAACCAGGGCCCTAATTTTTATTTATTTTTCCTCATAGTCTGGATTAAGGGTGTTTGTTGGAATATTCTCACCATCTTACTTTTGTTCTTGCATGCTTTGCATGCATCCATACATTCCATGAACCACTCCATGCATCCATGCATTGGCAGTTGAGTCTCCTAGTACCTAGTCCCTACTTTGGGCCCCTGGAGCTTGTTTTTGGTCATCATTATCCCTCCTATCCACTCAGATCACCTTGGTTACATCACTGAAGTCCAAATTCGTCCTCATGCATGATTTTAGGAGTTAGCACGCCAGTTCCATGATTTATGGTACCGTGTCCCCTTGATTGCGTAGTTAATTGTCTATTACACATAGTTTCACTACTACTGAGTGTAGGAGCACCTATTTTGACCACTACAAGTCCGTATTTCTCCCCCTTGGATTCTCTTCCCCTATTTTGGTGCCCACATGATTCAGTTATGATCATTTATACCTCGGTTAACTAATTATTCATTATCGGTGGCCATTGAACCTTATCGGGAGATGGTTCCAATGCAAAATAAGCCTAGAATTAAGGAGAATTTGAATCCTCCCTGGAGTATCGAATTCATTCTATTGTAACACCTTTTGATTTCCAGTTTACAGTTGATTAATGCATCGACAGCAGTTTTTCATGTGTGTTTCAGTTTTATGAGTGAATTGATCCATGTCTTTGTCTAATTCTTCTCAGTAATAACAGTGTGAAATTATGAGGTTTGTTCAAGATCAGTGATCTACCCCTATGGAATTTCACATGATCAATTGTAATATGGAAATCAAAGAATGTTACATTAGAATGAATTCGATGTGTGTTTCATTTTTATGAGTGAATTGATCCATGTTTTTGTCTAATTCTTCTTAGTAATAACATTTTGAAATTGTGAGGTTTGTTCAAGCTCAGTGATCTATCCCTATGTAATTTCACATTTAAATCCCTTTCTCATAAATAAAATGTTACCTTGAAGGAAAAAATTTGGATACTAGAGAAAGGCAATGACCAACTAGCTAATGAGGCTTCCCACTTACAGGCCTCTGTCGATGAGCTTCGTGAAGAAGTTGCTCCTCTTTAAGAAGATAATAATCGCTTGTTTGATGAATATCAAGCATTGAAAGAAGATTATGATGCATTGTTGATACATCTGACAGCGAAATATGAGACTATTAAGGATTTGCAAAGGTGCAAGCAGAGTCTTGAATTGGAGATCAACTAACTACAGGAAGCTAAGAAGAAGTTTGTTGATGTTGTTGAGTTGTCAAACTCACTGATTACTTCTTTGAGTTGTCAAACTCACTGATTACTTCTTCTACCTTTGGTAATATTGCTTGCGGCCAAGTTGTTTGTATTCAACTAGCTGACTGTAAGAAAGATGTTGATGATATTTTTATTTCATCTAATGATTTGTTGGATATTGATGTTATTTCTCCTAGGTTTGAGAAACACACTACATGTATATAGTCTCGATTGTTGAGCAAGATGGGATATACTAGAGGAGGACTTGGAAAGAATGGACAAGGCATTGTTACTCCTATTATCCCTAAAGTGAAGTCACTAAGAATAGGTCTTGGATATGATGTTGTTACACCTAGTTTTGTCAACACCGGAAGAGTGTTATTTGTTGTTGGAGGTGTTCATACTAGGTTGATGGAAGAGAAACCCGTTATTGATAGTGTTGAACAGATTGATGAATTGGTTGTCCCACACAAGCAATAAATTGAGAATGTTGTTACATATGACATTATTGTTGATATGCAGGATTAGTGTGCTCTTGTCGGTGAACCGGAACTGGAGCCTACATCACCTATTCTACCATAATACAAATTTATGCCATATAGTAATCCTCATTAGAAGAATCAGAGGAATTTTCCCAAGAATCAAAATTCTTGGAAATATGGCAACTTTTCTTTTAGAACTTTGCAGAAAAGATGTGAAAGATAGAACCATGGACCAATGCCAACTACTTGGATAGGATGTGGCTGGATTGATGAAAGATCATGGAATAATTTGAAAAAATGCTTGATGACTTCAAACAAATGTGTATCATCAACTATACATCCATACATTGCTCCTCTTTCATGTGTTTGATTGATTTGGAGTGGTCAATTAAGATTCGTTTAGTGATGATAGTCAACTGATGTTTCAATTGGACTATTTATCAATTGAGTTTTGACTGGTATTGTTGTGTTTTTCTATTAATGTTTGTATTGTCCTTTATTTGTGTTTAAGGGGGAGAGAAATTGAAGTAAATCGAAACAATTGAAGATTGTTGATTTGTAAACCCAATTGATGTCTTGATGTCTACTCGATTGTGATTGTTGAGTCCAACTGAACTATGTTTGACTAAGTTGATTATTATTTGTTGGGAGATTTGATTGAGTACTGGTGTTAGTACCTATTTGATGAATGGATAGAGACTGTATTGTTGGACAGAGACTACCTATATTTATTATGCTCTTGACTAGCTGATTGGTCAACTTGATTGTGTCATCTTGTTGTCTAGTTGACTGATTGACTAGGACCATTTGAACAACAGTGTGGAAACTTGTTTGATAAATTAAATGACTGCATGAACAATGTTCCAGACTTGTTCAAGGATTATTTACTGCACCCATGTTTGATCTGCTTGACGGTGGCAATGGTACGTTGTTGTACCAAGGATAATCAGTGTTTGCAATTCAAATCAAAATAAGGGGGGAATGTTATGTAATTTTTTCTTTCCTCCAGGATGAGTTTACGCAGGGGTGTTGGAACGGTAGGTTCATTGGTAACCTCACCTTGTCAGAAGAAGCGAGTCGACCATTGAAGGGAGCCAACCGTTGACTAAAGTGTGTCCACTTTGGATTTGAGATCCACATTTTATGGAGAGTTATGACCTATGTGGTACTATTGGTGTTAGTTTGGGCCCCTACCCAAACCTATTTATATATTATCATGATGGATCGTCTATCATGGGATCTATGTGCTCTTATGGAGCTTGCTCAATATGCTTAAGTGTTGTAACAGTGTCTTTAGACACCACCATTATTTATTGGAAACTTGTTGATCTCATTTATGTTATTTATTGCATGCCCCAACAATAATAACATCCTAATCCATACATATATATAAATGTTGAACGAAATGGTGATATTATATCGGGTTTGCATTTCAAAAAAATGGGTTATTTCCCCCTTTTAAAATGCACTCGTTCGCGCACACACACACACATTACATGGAGTTCAACTAGAATGATAGGGGCAATATCGAACATCATATTGTGCAATTACACATATTATAATTTGATCCTGGAAAAGGGATAATTGCAAAGGAACACAGTTATAAGGAGAAAATGGCGAGCAATATATTCTCAACCCATAAAATCTATATAATGAATAGTTTTCTCTACATTATCTTTAACAATCTTCTTTCCAAAACCACCTTAAAAAATATTAAGTTTGACAACAAAAAAATTCAAGTTGAACATAAAAAATTTATACCACCCAAGTAAAGAATTTTATTAAATATGAGTAGATGTCTAGAGCAATTTATTATTAACATTTAATATAAGTTTAAGATAATTGTGCTGAAGAGGCGCATTCTACAGCCTAGTGGGGGGATGTGTAACTCCTTCAATGCTCATCCTCGAGCTAACACGTGTCCTTTCTTAAAAAATAATAAAGTATTATAAAAATAAAAATAAAATAGCATGTTTGTTCAAATTAGATTTAAAACATTTAAAACCACATATATATAAAACTACACAAATTAAATAGATTTAAAACGCTTCCTTAACATTTACACCCTAAAAAGAGATTTTCACTTTGAGAGATGTGATCCCTCCCAACACTTATAGATACCTTTTAAAATAAATCTATGATGATTACACAACAATGCTTCAAAATACCTATAATTACGTCGTAAGCGTTTCACTGTGGAGAAGTATAACCATCCACATTGGCTAGATTCCTCGCTCATAGAGAGAATGGAATGCTGCCATCTGGTCCCGTCCTCTCGCCCTGAAGGTTCTCGTTGATAACAATGTCAGGATCCCACACGACCTCCTGCAAAATTGTCACAATCATGATCGCAAAGGATGCATATAGAGAACACTACTATGAATGTGCCCACCATCTCAACACATACCTGCATTCAAATTAGCAACTCAGTTTCGAAATCTTCATGGCTACGAAGAAATTCAATGGCTGAAATAATTTTGTAAGGGAAAGGAGGAAATGAGGAATTTAGAATACATTCCTCAATTGAGCGGAAATATTTTTGTAATGGGCATCAAAGTATGCTTCCTTCTTAGCAACTGAACCTGGATTCGAACATTTCTCCACCTCTTCCAAATACTTGTTCTGTGAAAATGCTGACCATTTCTCCCATGATAGTGTATCAAGTGAGAATCTGCCAAAGGATATCGAACCATCCACCAGACATTCAAGAGCAGGTTACACCTGTGATTGGTTGCTGAATATAATTACATCAAAACTAAACATACACAACTAACATAAATTCATATAAATCTAACAATCAAACTTATGTAACTGAGATTAAGGTAAACTATATAAGAACAACTGTGATGTGAAGTCTGCAACTGAATCCTCTTTCAGATGTAGATCTGTCGATGTAAACATGTATTATCAAGTATGTATACATGTATCTAAATGTGCATAGATCAGCAGAAGCTATCTGGATTCTGTCCTAGATCCACAACTATTGGAAGTAAAGTGACACCAACAAATAGATAAAAATGAACAAGACCTACAAAACTAAGGATCAGTTTCCAAGAACTAAAGTTGACATGATTTTCACTTGCATCCACTAAGTACATACCGAGACAGTGCCTTCAATGAATTGATCAAAATGTTGAATCCTGTGTAGACAGGTTCTTGGGTTCCTGGAGCTAACCACAGGTTCAAAACCCATGAATACATTTATGGTGCACGTGAAACTCATTAATACATTTGGGGTGCATGTGAAACCCAAGCCATACAAGGAACCACCCTTGCCTTGGAATTGGGACCTCAGCACCTTGGCGGGTTTTACATTCTGCTAACTTTCTCTTTTGCATTTCCTCCAAAATCAAAACACACAATAGATAATCATAAGACTTACTTGGCTCTGGTCCTTAATATCATGAGTGTTGGCGAGACAACTGAGACTCCACCCAGAGTAAGCTTCTTCCTCACCCATGGCTTCCCCAACCTGCAAAATCATCAGAAAGCTGTATCTACAGTTATCCAACCCTCCCCTTCTTACTCATCACCATGGCATGCAAGCTTCCTCCATTAATGAACACATGTCCAATATCCGATTTGGAAAAATATGTTTGAAAAGATGGCCGAGGTGCCATCGATGAACTGTGAAGAGAAAGGAACAGTCTGGGGGGTAAAAACAAAGCCACTCAATTCACTAAAACAAGTACAGTGCATGTGCTCTCTATTTAAGGATTTTTGTCAGCTATTGGAAATTATTCACACAATTGTGCAATGTTTGCAACAGTGTTTGACTACCCCATTAGCTAATATTTTATGTCGTCATGTATATAAAACATGAGTTGTCAGCAACATAAAGAAGTGAAGATTCTTAGTCTGGGCCTATCTAAATAATTGAACACTTTCACAAGACTCAAGTTTGGGAGTACATTTATTTACATCAACTACCTCAATACAACTACAATAACCCAGAGCTATAAACATCAGTACTTAACAGAACTGGAACCAGGTTTTAACAAAGCTAAGGTCGTATTAATAATGCCCGGCTTTAGCTTACCAGAACACATAGCATGTTAATATTACATAACAGGTAGCCTGGACCTGCATTATCACAATTATAGGTTTGATTGTCAGCTGGGTTTCCTACCTTCAACTGTGAACAACCACCAACAGTAATTTTGTTGAGAGATTCTTCCCAATGAAGGGCTTGAAGATTGTATGAAAAAGCAGGCCTGCAGTGAAAAAATTTGGCCTAATAAATCTTCCCAATAGATTATGTTTTGGGAATTTGGACAATCACAGCATAGAAATGAAGATGGTTTTTCAGGACCAGACCGACACTCTCCATGCAGAACCGCAGATCCAGGAAGGGCGTCACTGAGTTGTAGAGCCAGCAAGGAAAGGAATTGTGTGTTTACACACGCAAGTGAGGTATAGATCGCATATGAAGAGGGTTGCGTTCACCTGGGGCTCCTCGTTGGAGTCTTCCTGGTAGCATGCACACGTGCACGTGGCGAGCATGCAGGTGATCTTGTCATGGGATCCCTTGAACCATTGGTTGCGCCTAGAGGTGAAGGGATGGGGATCCTGGGGCGTGGAGAGAAGGTGGAGGTTGTGTGTGAGGAGGGCGGTGAGTTGCCTCATTTGATTGGAGGGTTGTAAGGTGAGGAAGGGTGGAGTGGCCGGGCGCATGGAGGAGGAGCCCTAGGCTAGCTAGGGTTTAGGTTATATGTGTAGGTTTAGAAGTTAAAAACTAAGTTTATTTACGTTGTTAAATTTTTTTTTTCTTTCACATACATAATAGTGTTAAAATTTAAAGATATATTTAGTTTAATATTTAATTTTAAAAGTTGGGTTGTATTTTAAATGTTTTAAATTTTGGAATTTTAAAAACATTAATAAATGTATATTAATGTTTGAATTAATGTTAAATATTTAATGTGTAATTAATTAATTAAAGTGTATATATATATGATGAAAGCGACAACATTGTTCGAAACTCTTAGTTAGAAACTGCAACAAATAAAAGATAGAGAAACGTGTCCTATGTAGTTGTGATGATAAATACTAAGTCTTTATCGCACATTCTTACACTTGCTTTCCTATAGAGAGGTCAAGATACTTTATGCATGCTTACTTGCTATTTTGGTTATCGCATACTTACTTTCTCATGTGCTATTTTGCTATTTTAGTATCTTGTGGCAGGCTTTGAAGTATTCTGATTTTGGAAAAAACGAGTTCATATTTATAAAGTTTATAAGACTTTGAAGTTAGCAACAGTCTAGCAGTGGGGTAGCTCGAGTGTGGTTTGGGATTTCAGACAATGGACTGTAATCCCTCGATTTGTTTTGAAACAATGAACTTGAGGAGGCTTGAGTGGTGAAAGAAAACAGATACATTTTTTATGTTTTTACTACATTATTTGTTAATAAATCACAAGGATGTCACAGGAATTGTGGCCAAGTAATCAATCAAACAACTCAATTAGTGATTCAATGTTTTTGCATAACTGCCTAGTAAATTGTTGCCCTAATTTCTATTATCTTGAAGTCAAACTTGGAAATGATATCACAGGTCACCAATGAATATATCCATGTAAGTTTATGATTGTTAAGTTGAGTAGAATAAAAGTGTTTGAAAATCTCAACACCAGTAACCATCTCAGATGATATATTAAGCTTCGGCTATTCATATTTGGTCACATTGCAGCGTTCAATATTGGGAAAACATGCAATTTTCAGTGTTTTCAAAGGTTGGATTGCCAACTATGGAAATTGTGTTCTGTGCACGTTTACAGTATCATTATTTTCTTCCACATTCAATCTTGCTTTCCAAAATAAATTATGAGTCGTAAATCAGTTGGGTTTTATATTTTGTTTTATTCAAGGTTATAAAGGACTCGACAATGCTCTTGGATCTGAAACTATCATATCGACTGTACACAAATTTATGGAAACACTTTAAAAAACTGTATCTTTCCAAAGATATCATCTCTTGGCAATACTTGGCAAGATATCATCGACTGTACCCAAAAGATTTGTTACACAAAATCAAAGATAACATTTTAAGTGTCTCTGAGTGTCCAAAAATTGACCAAGTCACTAACAAACTATTCATAAAACTATGACATAAGAGTCATATATCTCCCATAATAGCCAAAAATTATGATGAATCCTCCTTCATCTCCTTCACCAAGTATGAAGCAATCTTGTTCTTCTACATTAGGTACTTGATCATAGCTATGCTCTCAGTGGGGAGAGAGACTTGTTTTTATGAGAAAGATAGGATAGGGTGTACGGCATTTAATTTTAAAATTATATGTCAAAGAAAAAGCCTTTGGATTTGCTCTATCCTTCTCTACAGTTTTTTAGAAATATTGTATTAACCCCAAACTTCACCTACATATAAAATAATAAAAATGACAAAAATCTCAAATAAGTTTATTTGTATCTCATCATATGTAAATAAATTTAGTATATGAAATAATTTGTAAAGAGTTTGGTCCACATGCAATAGAATAGATTATGATAGTGCACTATTAAAACATTCCTTGTGTAACATCTATGTGATACAAACCTTTAAAAAAATTGTAAAAAATTTCAAGAAATAGAATTTTACTTTTATCATATTAATTAATAATTTATAAGATATAACTTCATTTATTCTATCATATTTTTTAAATATATTTAATTCAATTAAAATATTATAATAAAAAATAAACTTTTAATGACATGAATATTAAGATAGTTAGTGGTTGTGGGATGGATGAATGTGTGTATGCATTGTATAGAATAGGGGTTAATGAAATTTTTATATAAACATTTATGTTTCTTATAAGTTTCTCGGTATAAAAACTAAATTAAATTGAAAATGTTTACTAATTATTATTAGTATAAGGTTTAAAATTTATGAAGTTGATTGATTTAGTTGTTTAAATTATTATTCATGTATTAATTTTTTTTCTTTATTGTAATGATTTATTTTTTTATATTATTAGTATTATATTTTTAAGAGAGTTTATGTCGTGATCCTAGGTTTTGAGGAAGTATTGGGCTTGTGAATTCATGCTTATTAAGAGATGTATTAGACAAGACATGGCAAGTATGTATGACCAACTAATATTTGGTATCCTTGGTGACCATCTCGTGTGTGGCAAACATGAGTTGGTTAGGATTGCAGACGTGAGTTGGTTAGGATGGCATACTAGTGCATAGGCTAGGAGGACCAAGGGATGGCTTATCGTGTGAGGCCGGGAAATCGACGAGGCCCTAGGGTTCAAGACTTGACAGAGAGTGACGCAATTGGCAATGTGTCGGATGGTGGTCATCCATGCTAGGACAAGTGCTAGAGGTGTGGACTTAAGGTATGTGAACGCCTCAAGCTAGGAGGGACATGAGCTTTGGGCATAGTTGAGCATTGGACTATATGGATGGCAACATCATCATACATTGCGTGGTCAATTGTTCAATTGTGCTAGCTCAGGGGAGGCGTAACAAGGTAGCATGTGGTTGAGTAGCGAAGGTGTAGCATCGCCTGTGGTGAAACTATTGCAGAAATGTTTATATGTAATGTGTACTTTTCAATGGATATTATTGGGATTCCTTTTCTCTAAAAAACTTAAATGCTTGTTCATAAACATACCTTATAACATGTGTCAACTCTTTATATTAGCATACTATTGAAGACAATATATATAATTCCATCTTTGATTTCTACACACTTTGTTTTTTTATACTTTTTTGTACTTCCTATGCAACTATTAATTCAACTTTGCTTTGTTGCACCTTCACTTGTCTTAAAAAAATATCTTATGCAATACTAGATTTTCTTACTTTTATTGCTAAGTCAACTTCAATATGACCGCTTTATTATGGTATCACACTGTGGTTTTTCATTATATTATTTAGCTTCACATTGTATCCACAAAATGTCAATAATGCACACAAATACTAACTCTAAATGCATTGTGCCCTCGATATGGAATATGCTTTTGTATGTTTATCATTTCTTTACACTTTGGTAAATTTATCATTTGTTTAGTACTATCAACTCCTACATAGTAACAATCTTTACATGTTAGTAAATTCCTTTTTGGTTAAATGTCATCATCAATACATAAGTTCTATGTCTACAATGCCTACAATGTTGGTTTTTCCCTAAGGTAATTGTTGTTATCCAAGTTCGAACAAGGGAACTCTTGCAAACAGCTCTTCAAAGTATAGGCCAACAATAGAATTCTTCCCTCAATATCATGTTGCTTTCCACTATTTGAACTTAATAGTTCAAACAATTGCAAGGAGAATATGGAACCTTGTTCTTTACTTGTATCCTCATGTGAGTTCAAACACATTTTGTCTTGTACCGTTAATTTCAACTCAAAACAAACAAATCAACAAGTACTATCTTGGTCCAGCAATGTTACAACAAATGTCGAGTCTCTTATCCTCAAAACAACAAGTTTCTCAACATTTCATACAATCTCAAAAAAATGCAAGCTTTCAGTATAATGAGTCACTATATAATCTGCATTTACCGTTTATCCTTTTGCATTTGATACTTTCCAAATAAATAGATTAAACTTTGTTTGACCATGCAATTACAGCTGAATATTCACTCACCTTCTTGCTAAACTAATTAGAAAGATTCCCTCAAAATAAAAATTGATAGTTTTTCATCACAGGAGAGAGCTATGGAGGTACACACACTTTCCCTGTATTCAGTATTTTGTGTTGCAACTTGAAATATAAAAGTCTCTTTCTCTGTCTCTGTCTCCATGTCTATCTTTGTCTTTGTCTTTGTCAATGTGTTTATGCAGACATGCACAGACAATAATATCCCAAGGTAAGAGTATAAAAGTAGTCGTGTCATACACATACATATATGCACTTGTAAATAAAATTATAGTGAGCAAATACATAATGGGCTATGCCACCTTCCTAATCCCAATCCCGCCTATAATATGATTAAGATATCACTGGTTTTGGAGAACTCATCCAGGTTATTGTTGAGTATTCATGGTATTCCTACAGCAGATGGTATTCATCGTATTGGGAAAGAGCTTATGCTCACATTTCCACAGCAATTTCCTTTTGCCCAAGTCATATATTCTCAGCACCTGTCCAATTCCAACTAATAGGCGGCCTTGGAATTTACATAATCCAAGAGGTACTCCATGAACCGTTGTTTTATGCACAAGTTCCAGGGCTTTGCCATCATCCACAGATCTATAGATATGAATAAAACCTCTCATGCAAGATCCCCACTTCTTTGACTCTGCTTTTGGATAACCATGTTGCTCATCAGCAAGAGGATCCTCCTTCTCTTCATCATCACCATTCTGCTACTCAGCTTCCATGTTCCCGCTCTCCCCTAAACTAGAATTTTCCAAGTGTGATGTTTAAATCTATGTCTTTGTAATCTGAGATTGTTACAAACTTTGCTCTTTTCCTACCAATATCCTTCATTGCTTGTGCCTATGTTTTCGTTCCTTTTAACTTTCCTCTTTTCCTACCGACGTTCATGTTTGCCCCTCAAGGAGCAAATACTAGTTATTTACTACCTTTTAGGTATCCAATGCTACCTATTAAAAGGTTAGAAAAGACGCAAGACCAAACAAATTTTAAAAATATATCTTAACAAAATCAATTTAAATTGCTCGAATATTTTGGTCCAAAATAAATCTCTCATTCAAATATTTATCCCAATAATAACCTATGCGTTAACGAGAGGATTGAAGAGATTAGTCATATCGATCTTTGGTACATCCACTTTGGAGAAAACCTTGATACGATTATATATGCCATTAAGACTTGAGGACAATTATTCTCTTTTTGGTTATAGAACTTTAAAAAAATAGATATTTTCTTTATATTATTAATTTTAATTTTTTTTAAGGTATTTTTCTTTTTTTAATTTTTTAGAAATTTTTGCAATCATCATTAATCAGAATAATGTTTCTTTCCTTGGTCGATTTAGGTGTACTAAGTAGTAAATAATGCCAACTTGTGAGAATAATGCCAAATTGTGAGAATAATGTCAAATTGGGTTGGGTTTAAGCGATATTCTTTAGTTAGCTAAGAGTTGATAAAGAGATAGGGGATGATTTTCTTAGATAAAGGTTAATAAAAATTATATTGTAAAATCAATAGTGGTAAGAAATTAAAAATAAGTATATTGGTTAGTTGCCATGTTACCCATTTTTTAATGTTTAATGTTTAAGTATGTTATGTTAGTTAAAATCAAATAAAAAATAAGAGAATTTAATTTCTGGTATATTTTAAATAACAAGAATTTGGCAAAGTGAATTTTAAAATGTCTTAATATAATATGAATGTGAATGTGAACGGGTCTTTCAATACCTTCGAAATATTCTTCAAATATCATAATTTATTTTATTTTATTACTTAAAGAGAAGATAGAGATATATTTATTTTAATGTTATAATTTACTAATTCATTCTCGAATGTCCAATTACCTTTTGTTAGTTTCATATATATCTTTATCTTTCCTCCTTAATTAATGAAATAAATAAAAGTTAACAAATAAATACTTTAATCGTTAAAGTTAGACATTCTAAAGTCCATCTTAAATTTATTTTAAAATATAACTTTATTAATTAAGAAAAAATAATAAGAAATTTTTAAATAAGGAGTTATTTTATTAGTATTATTTAATTAATAAAAGTAAAAAATGAAATTTAACATTTCCTAGTATTTAAGGGTGGAGATGTTTAAAAATTCGATGGAATCTGACCTTTTTTTTATTTTGCAAAATTGGAATTTAGTTGTGTTTTATTAGGATTTTGATGCTAGAAATGGATTCAACACCCTGAAAAACCCCTAGGGCACTCAAAAATCTAAAATTTGATAGCTCTGACATGGATTTTGAAAAATTATAGCCGAATTTTTTCAAAACTGTGCTCGAAAAATTCATCTATTCCAGCTCAAATCGTAGAAATTTTAGACTACAGGTTTAAGGGGAGATATATATCTATTAAGTTTTCATCTATGTAGTTTCCAAAATGTCGGAAAATTTGTCTAATTTGGTCAAATTTCACAAGCGTTGAAATAAAGATGGTGAAACATCATATTTCCACTGTAGTGAAGGTATCATTGCAATTGCAATGATTGTTAGGGACAACGAGATGTAAAAAAAAATGTAATTTTAGGTCATTTAAAAAAAATTGATGTTACAATGGATTTTTGTTAAAAACGTTAGAAAATAACATTAGAATTTGCATCCAAATATAGTAGTGTGGAGACTCTCTTCTTGGAATATATATATATATATATATATATATATATATATATTTAGTTTAGATAGTTCCAAACATCAGAAAATCAACAATTGTTTAATCTAGTTTAACTAGTCAAAGTCAATTTATTTAATTGTCAAAGCTATTTTAATAGTCCAATTTTGTCTAACCTCACAAGCATTGAAACTATGATGGTGAAACATCTTACTTTCGGTGTAGTGAAGGTATTGTATTGTGATGTTTGTTAGGAACAAAAGAGAAAAAGAAAAAGTGTAATTTTAAATAATTTTTTAAACATTCGGACATTACAATTGATTTTTGTCACAAACATTGGAAAACAACATTAGAATTGCACCCAAATGTAGTAGTGTGGAGACTCTCTTCTAGTGATTAAATTGTTGAACCGTGAACAAGTAATTCACAATGTCAATTTGCAACCACCAATAACTCAATTGCAAGAAAATTCCACATAGTTTGAGGTGATCACATATAAACATATTTATGAGTTAAACACAACAGTTGATACTCTTTCTAAACAACACTTGGATCTGCCTCTAAGGTTTCTCTAGTTGGAAGAGCATGTAGATGGGGTGGTGTCCAAGTCTAGATTGAATCTTTTTTTTGTATAGCTGCAATAATTCTATTTTATATATAAAGCAAAATGTACAAGATTACAGATATCATCATTCACGGTTTCTTAAGGTGGCCTGAGGTGGTGAAACCACCACCCCAGGCACTCAAAAATACTATCATGACTGTCTTTCTCAAAAAATAAGGTTTTCCCAACAGAGAGAAAATAGGCAGAATAATAGTATGAGACAATTAAGTTTTGACTAGCTATCAACGATCTATAGGGCATACTATGTAGTAGATTATCTAAAACAGAAAACCAGGAAAATTGAATAGCACAAGGAGTGATCCAAGCATCAGAACAACGTTTAGCTTGGATGTGCACCATGGGAAGAGTCCTCACGCTCCTTAGTGATTGGGCAGGCCTCCTTCTCCATGTCCGAGGATCCCACATCGGGTTGCTTGGCCGGGAGAGGTACACATTTACATGACATAACCAAGTTGTCCAAATTCGAGCGCCATATCTTCTTAGTAGAGAGGAGGCTAGGTTCGAGGGGAGCCGGAGTCACTAGCTGGTCACCAGGATCATGGTCTAGTAGCTTTCTTTCTTGCGCTACTTGATCATAGGCTCCTAAAGACGCACTCTGAGAGGCTCCCCCAATCAGGTTCTCATCAGAAAGCCCCTGCGTCGCTACTCCAACAGCCTCAAAACGCTTCCCGAGTAAAGAATGCTCCCAATCGAAATAGTCATCAAGGCTGTTTAAACCATCAACAATCTGTTCCATGCTCAGACGCATATCTAGAACCATTTCCTTGGAGCTTCTCCATTTGGCTTGAATGTCTTCCATCAAGAGATCCATCATATTTTTAACCACCCAATAGTGATTAATCTTCCCAGCTGAGCAGGATGAGGTCAGCTGATGTGCAACAATGCTAGCCTCCCAATCGTCAATAAGGCAGTGAACTAGCATCGAAATAAAGTCCACATACCCATCACTCCCAGACCGACCAAGAGCTTTGCGTCCTGAAGCCCCACGACCATTGCTTCCACGTCTTGGTGTACCGTGTTGACGCTGAGACATGGTTTATGCTTCACACTTCTCCACCTCGCAGCATACCACCAGCGCTTGAGGAGATTTCCAAAAAACAAAGAACTAGAACATCGGATCCATCTGAACCCCTGCTTGCTCATTAAACCTCAAATTCACACGAGAATGTTGTCGCAGCATCACGTTGGATCGAATTGACACAGTACTAATCTCCATCCCCTTTCTCTCGCGAAAGGCCAACGAATTAATTGCCATTATCAAAGGCTTCCTCATTAACTGCACCATCATGCCAGATGCCCAGATGTCTAGTCGCGAGGCTAACTCACACATGTCCTTCACGTGCCAATCCCTGGCTCTCACCCGCATCCGAAGAAGTCTAGATTGAATCTTGATTATATTTCCTTTTTGTAATGATAGGAAGGACTTGTCCAATGATGCAATGACTTTATTAGGTATCATATGTAGAAAGAAAATTGTATTAGCTCAAAGATATATGACACGAGACATAGATAAGATATCTATGGAAAAATAATTATATATTGTGAGATGCTAAAAGGTAGTGATACTCAATGTTAACGTCAAAAGCTTTTATGATGATAGATTATGTATTTCTAGACTTGAAAAGTGAATTTTATATTCTCTTTCTAATATAAAATGTATTTTTTTAAATATAAATTAATGATAATAATAATTAAAAAAATATAATTCTTTATTAAAAATATCAAATCACCTCCCTTGTAAATATCATCATCAATTATTTGTCCATTTCTTTATATATATATATATATATAATTAATTAATTAATTAATTGTGTAAACATCATAACATAATTAATTGTGTAAACATCGTAACATTCTATTTCCTTAGCTTACCTCTTATCTTTGTTTTGTGTAAATTCAGAAAAAATGAAAATGAATTCTAAAGAGAAGTTTTTGCAAGTGGACCCGTTGATCATGTGGGAGGTGACTTATGTAAATGACCTTTGCTTTGCTTAACCACAAATGCTTCTTTTTGGAGACATTACCTAGACCACAATTCAGTGCAAATTTTCTGGTTGTTTAGTAGGTGGAACATATTTGTAGCTTTAATTGAAAAAGATGTGGAGACAAAAACTGAAGTAGGCCACTAACAACATAAACCATGTGATCATCATTTTTTCACATGCCACATCATGGAGTTGGATTTTTAATTGCTTTACCTTTTTAAGATATTTCTAGTTGGCATTAAACTTTAAATAAAGCGCCTCGACTAAATCAAATCTTTTTTTTTTTGTTTTTAGCCAGATCATTCAAAGGGCTTGAGATATTTTTTAAAGTTTTTCAGAAACTCGCCAAACGAAGAACCTGCTTTAATTTAGCCGGAAAAACTGATTTGGATTAAACAACGGCCGATTTTTATGAAATAAAACGCTATCTTGGCTAATTTGCCCCATGATACTCTAAGTTTGGAGAAAAGGCAGATCAAGTCCAAATCTACCAGACTAACGCTGATATGAATGCTGCAAGCTGCTGTAGGTTCCCGTTGACGTGAAAATTGTTGTTGTGGAACTTGATCGTGTAAAAAATCTACAGGTCTTTGTAGATCTGGCCTTTAAGTTGAGTTGGTGTTGGAGAGCTGCTTAAAGTAGACTACATCTCTAAAACTTCAAATGGCAAAGATCTGAGAGAGAGTCACAAAAATGTAAAATAGAGACAAAATTATTCAAGATCTGAGAGAGTCACAAAAATGTAAAATAGAGACAAAATTATTCAAGTTCTCTGTTTAGGTAAAACTGAGAATGATTACAACAAAGAGGTGCTGATCAAGGTTGAAATTTGAAAAAAATGACATTTTAATAATACAATTAAATATTTTTCTTTCTTTCCACATTTGTAGAATGGAGGTCGATCTCCAAAAGTTTTAGATTCATGGAGATTCTAAATTATGGTGAATTTACTGTGAATTATGTGATGGTTTTATTGCTAAGTCTGTGAGGGGTTTAGTGCAAATTTTGTGATGGGTTACTGCTACTTTTGTGATGGCTTACTATGAATTTTGTGTAGGGGTTTACTACCAATATAATGGTGTGAATTTCATGGGTTGATGCTTTTACATCTATGGGTTTAAATTTTTGTGTATGTGTAGCTTTTTGAAACCTCATTTTACATTCTTGGGTTTTATCCATTATATTGTGTTAAAAAATGAATTTAGAGTTTAATTCCGTAAGTAAATTTGTATGCTCACAAATTTGTATGCTAGTAGGGTTTCATCCCTTATGCTCATAAATTTGTATTCTAGTAGGGTTTGAAACATATGCAAGTAGGGTTTCATCCATGCTCAATTATGTTTGCAAGTTTGATTATCTTCGTTAACTATGCCTGTGAATTTATCCATTATGCTCATAAATTTGTATGCAAGTAGGGTTTCATCCATGCTCAGTTTTGTTTACAAGTAGGGTTTCAAATACTTGTGTGGTAAATTATTAAAATTTCACAATTAGTTTTTGCACTCAACATCTTGGATTGTAATCTACGATCAGTCTTAGTCCCTCTAAATTTAGTTTTAAATATTGTTTTTTTACAGTTGTTTCATTCTGCTAATATTTTTTGTAGGAGTGGATTTTGGCACATTTGGCACACCAGTGTTTCTATTGTGGTGGCTTCCTATGTATCTGACGTGGAGATTTATATCCCTTAAGATAGATAGGTTTTATTGTCAAGTTCATGGTGATTGGGCTCGTCATTCTTCTTCACTTCAGAAAGGGCCCATGTTGATATTCAAATCATTGGGTTCTTGTTGTGTAGATCTGATCTTTGGGTTCTATCCTAAGGTTGTCCTATACATCCTCATGGTTTCCCTGGCATATTTTGTGGGCTACAACTCCAACGAAGTGGTGAATTCTAGATTTAGAATCTTCGTTCACCCATCTTTCAGTGTAGAGAAAGGGGTGGAAATCCTAGTTCTTTCCCTCGGTGTTTGAAGCATCTACAGATATTATATTTTTAGCCAAATTAGGGTCTTATCTACAGATTTAATGGCTTCTGGATCAAGACTTATGACCTTCATAAGAGGAATGTTGAGATTTGTAAACCCCTTACATATATCTGCTTCTGCAAGAGGAGACACATATCCATCACTACAAGCGAGGACTTTCTATTATGGATTTTGACTTTATTTTGCTCCAATTCGTTGTAGTCTCGCAAAACCACCCCTCTTAGGGGCCTTGAGTTTTTAGAATCTATTGGAAATGCTCTTAGCGAGTTGGAAATGGACCTTGAAAAATGTCTTCATAGGAAATTTATTTGAAGGTTACACGTGTTTCAATGAAACAATTGTATTATGAAAACAGAATTTGTTCAATGTCAATCATGTTTTTCCTATTGAGATATTGCTTGGTAAAGAGGAATATTTTATTGGACACAATAGTAAGCAATGAGGAGGTCCCCACTCTGTCTCAGAACTCTTTAGAGGATCATGAAACCCCAAATTTGAATTTGTAGGGAAACCAACCCTTTTTTTGTTGTTTACAATGAAAATCAGTGAAATTCAAAGGAAAAGAGAATGCATCATGATCCCACAGATCAAGGTCGCATTGAAATCAAAAACTAAAAGCACAAGGCTCCCATCAAATCGACTCATATGAACACGAAGAGGAAAAAGCTAATTGCTTTCAAAACTTGTAAAGGCTTTGGATGTGATCCACCCAATTGGTTCACAATATATTTTAGTGTTTTGATAGTTGTAGGGTGTGTTATGAAACTCCAACAGAATACAAAATTCTTTTCTATGAAAACAACATACAAATTATGAAAGGTTTTGAATTTTATTATAGGTTTTTCCTAAGATCATAAGTCAAGAAATTTATGCTCATCATTGATCATTGGGAAAGTTAGAAAGGTCAGAGTCAAAAGTGGATCATCATTGTCTTAACTGTTAGAATAATCAATGTTGTTCTTCCCTATTGTCCCCTAGGTTGCATCCCTCACCAATAGAACCTCTTCTCTTAGATATTACACTTGTGAGACATGGTTTAGGAAGGGATACAAGGCTAGGGAATAATGTGCAAGATGCATCTTCCATGCCAACCTTTCTAAATCTCTATATCTTCATGTATATTTTCATATTTATATTTCTAGATGGTCCATTTCATATTTGAATTATTTTTAGTTTTTATTTTATTGTTTCAATAAGGATAGTATTGAGAAGTCATTTGAATTAGAAATGACTTGTTCATGTACATAAACAGTGGTTAAGATTATGTAGGCTAATAATAATTTCCCATGCTAGTATGCCTTATTTGTTAAGTTTTATACCTTACATGATGATCAACATACTAGCCAATTATGACCTAGGAATATCCTAGTTTGTTAATCTCATGTCTTTTATACAATAGGGCAATATACAAATGTAGTATTTCTTGTAGTTTTACTATCTGTGTATTTAGTATTTCTTGTAGTCTTTCTTTTAATTTAGTGTATGGATTCTAAGCTCACTTATGATATCCTAGAACCACAATTCAAGTAGTAGTAAACCACTAGCAGTCTTCTCAAAAAATGAATGTTTTTCTCCATAAACATGGAAAGGTGGCTCAAAACAAAAGAGTCTTCAAATTAGCTTATGCTGCCACATATCATTACCTTTTAGCTTATGCTTCCATATACTCTTCGCTTATACACCATCAAACTAAATACATAGTCATCCAAAAAATGCATTTTTAAGCAAACCCATAATGCATGTGGTTAGGCATAAACATTTTTCATCCTTATGCTACAGGAGGATCAGTTTCTTCATTACCCAAGCTTGTTGAGCCTCCTACATTTTCCCAATCCCAGTTGTTTGAAGTCCCTACATTTGCTTGCTCAGATTGTGTTGAGTTTCCCGCATTTTCTTAATGCCACATTACTACTTGCATCCAAGGAGGAATTGAAAACCCATAGCTTTGACTTGTTCCCAATACCCATGGATTGCTTGGAGGTGCTGAAAAATCCCATCTCATATTGGCCCCTGCACTGGCTAGAAGAAAGGGGGGAGGTGAACCAATTTGATGATATTGGGGGGGAGGTGGACCAGTCAAATGATACCGGGGAACCTGGATTTTTATAAGGCCTTGGAAGAAACATGTATTGTCTATAATTTTTTCAAACGGTACCATCCTCCTCAACTCAATCTCGTCCATAGTTCTGTCCACCTCCTCCCCACTCACATTCTCCTTTTGTTGTCTTCGTTGGAAATTTATTTATTTTTTCATGCTTGTCCAATTTCTTATGGTATTCTTTGTCATGCCTTTGTTGTTCTCTTTTCATCCTATCCTTTGTTCGTTGTTCTAATTGAACAATCCTTGTTACCTTCCTGTCCTTCGTAATTTCCTTCTTCTTCTATCTCATTTCCTCCAACTCCTTTTTCTTTTGTTTAGACTCTGCTAACAGTGCGATGTAGTCATCTGAGGTAAGTAGTTATTAACTTCTAATTAATTGAATAAAATCTATTGATCTTGATCTTTCCCTTGCCTTTCTACTCACTCTCTCCACTAGCAACCTTAGGAATTGTCCAAGCAGTGGTGTGGTATTTGGCTGGTTTTGAGGAGCCTTAGGAATTGTCCAAGCAGTGGTGTGGTATTTGGCTAGTTTTGAGGATCAGCTGGGAGTTGTGCTTCGTTTGCAATGTCTTCACCTAGTTCTTCATTCCTTGTAGTATATTCTTTTACACTACCTATATCCACATAATAGTGGGCATCTTCATTGTTCACATATGTTGGAGGTGAAGGCATGTCGAAGCTTTCTTCATTGGTGCTAGTACCAATGTGTCTGTTCATATTCATCATTGCTTCCGCTAACCACTCGAGTTGTGGTACCTGGATTGGTAATGTCAACTACTCTTCGTTGCTTTGTTCTGCTTGAAAACCTTCAACCATATTCAGTTCGGTAGAGTCAATTTGAAGTTTCTTTTCATATTTTGTTTGTGTTTGGTGTGTTCAAACCCCCATGCTTGATTCAGTTGCTTCATCAACAGCATCAGTAGCATTGATGTGACCATCGTATTGAGTTTCATTGACATGTTCATCGTCATCACCCAATGGCTGGCACTTCCCTTAAGAGAGGGATATTAAGATGTTGTCCATAGTAGCTACATCTTCTACCGCATCTACACTTTGAAGGCCTGGCTACAAACCATGTGATGGAGGAGAGCATGATGATTTAGTGTCCATATTCCAATTTTCTTAAATCCAACCTTGATATTTGAGGTTGTAAGTGCCCTTTTAAAATCATTACTTGCAAGTTATGTCAATTTATCCATTTTACCTATTCCCTAGGGTTCTTGGCCATCCATGAAGCTCTCTCAGACTTGAAGTAACATTTAAACGGACCAAACACACTCACGTCAAGTGGCTGCAACCTATGAGTTGTATATGTTGGTAGAGTCAACAAGTCAATGCCCATCTTGTTTGCCTCCTGAACAGTTAGTAGAGCTATTTGGATACTATGGCCATAAAAATCAGTAGGTGTCTATTTTCAGGAGATACACTACTAGGCACATGTGCAGAAAAACAAAAAGTCCAATTCATGAATAGTTCTTTAGTCATCCATGCATTGGGATGTGCAACCATGCATGATCTTGGCTCACAATTCTTGATATATTTCTTCAATTGGGTCTTTTCTTTGAACAATTAAAACCTAGGGATTGATGCACCGATTGCATTTACATAACATAGAATAGTAATCCACTCCCTGCTTTTAGGTAGAATTTTTGGCACATTCCTGCTGCCTCTCTTGGAAACTACCCACATGCCACAATTCCTACCTACATGTAATCCAATTTCATCACAAATCCATATACAGGCTGGATCATATTAGCACTTCTTATATGCACTTGACAAAGTGTCATAGAACCGCTATAACATTTTGGCTCAGAATTCGGCGAAAAGATTCGACGGTACGGAAAGACCATCGAAAATTCTTGTTAAAAATCTATTTTTTTGTGTTTTTTATTTTATTTTATCCCGTGTTCGTCGATTGACCGATGGATATTATTAAACCATCTATCTTCCCACATTTTAACGTCGTTGTATCGGCATTTATTCATGAACCACCACACCTCCGACGTTTAATAAATTGTTGTTAGTATTCCGACGGTATACCATTGGACCACCGACGCCAAATGGATAACCATTAAACTTTCTCAACGGTCACTTTTGACTACTGGATGTAGAAAAAGTCAATGTTGACTAAGTTAACAGGCGTTGGAATACCAATGGTTTCAATATTTATAAATATAAGAAATTTAATAGACTTTTCAATAATTTTTCTATAATTTTGACAATTTGGAAAGGTTATAAGGAACTTTTTTCAAACATAAAACAGATTTATTTTATCTTTCAAGTCATCTACTAGTTCATTCTATAAGATAGTCATCACTCTATTTTGGTAGGAAATAATGTCAGATAACATTGGTGCAGAAGAAAATGAAAGGATTCTTGATAGGTTTTGGGTGGATTTCAGGGAAAGAGGTGATGGCAAATGTTATTTCCCTTGTACTGAATGTTGGGGCTTCAATCTCAAAAGAATTTCGATAAAAAGATTTAAAATACATTGTAGCAAAAATGGACACATCGAAGGGGGGAATGATTACCATCCCTTGGTAAGTTTTATTTATTCATTGTATGTATTTATGTTGATGATATTTGACACACCATGTTTGCTTGATTGTTTTGAATTATAAAGAAAATGCCCTCTAGGTGTCCAACGTCGAAGAAAGCGCCAAGTACTAGTATATATAATGTTGCACAAGCTGAACAATATGGAGTGAATACTGAAGATCATGAAGTTAATGATCCTATGGAAGAAGATGATAATAATAGCATAGTTGAAGATGATGGGACAAATAGATTGATCCAAGACACGTTTGTTCAAACGAATGCTAACAACTTTCATGATATTCATGATATACCTCTACTCGAAAAGGCAACCACTTTATGAAGGCTTAAACGAAAATCTTCTCTCCGCTAAATTATTGTTGATGAACTTAAAGGTTTTAAATGGTTTGTTAAACAATTGTATGACACGGATCCTAAGGTATGTTTCATCACATTGTGATAAGTTTATATTTTTTTCTATTTATCAATATTTAATACAATTAATGTTCTTTACATAAACTAATTATTTTTTATGTTGTAGATTGTTAGGTGAATTTATGTCACCAGAGTCAAATATATTGCCTATCACATACGGAGATTTGTGTGTCATTATGAAAGATATTGGAATGGAGTATCAAGCTATTGATGCATGTCTTAATGATCATATTATATATCATGGAAAATATGTGTTGGAAACAAAATGCCCGCAATGTCATACCAATAGGTATCGAATCGATCAACTAACAAAAAAGGTGCATCACAAAGTTCTTCGTCGCATTCCCATAATACCACATTTGAAGCGATTTTTCAAGTGCGAAAGCATAGCACAGTTTATGGATTACAATGCACGGAACAGCAGTGGAGATGGTGTTCTTCGAATTCCTACAGATGCTTTTGCATTTAGGAACATCGAGGAAAAATGGCCAGTTTTCAAAGAAGAACCTTGTAATGTTAGGATTTCATTGGCAGTTAACGGTGTCAATCCATTTGGCAAGATCAGGTCTATTTACTCAATGTGACCAATTTTTGTTATCAACAATAACATTCCTCCTTGTATGTCAATAAAAAGGGAGCACATAATGTTGGCAATGATTGTTCCAGGTATTTGTTTACAATTTTTTTTAACCTAACATTTATTTCTCTTGTTTTGCATAATTTTTTGTACTTATTTATTTGCTTATATGAATAAATGGTAGTAATTATGTGTATTTTCAAAAAATTAGGTAAGTACCAAGTTAAAGATATAAATGTATATATTGATCCTCTTATCGACGCGTTGCTTCAATTATGGGATGGCATCACTATGTATGACGTGTCTAGGCCAATAGGGAAAAAGGAATTTCAATTCTGTGGAATACTTTTATGGACAATTCATGATGCCCTAGGTGTTACAGCGTAATTTTCCACCTTGTGAGCATCAGCATTAATTGGCCTTCAGGATCCATTTTATTGACTCAGATCTATCATTTTCCCTCTAGGAACACACAAATCCCTATTTTTGTTCCTGTACGCTAGTTGTTCCACTATAGCCAGCGTACACGCAGGATGTTTCACTATAGCCCGTGGACACCAAGTAAAATGGTAAAAACTAATAGATACTTACTTTTTACTCCCAAAAAGCAGTCTTAGGGTGACCTTTGTCCCTCCATATGCCCCGAAAATGACTTGATTCGACCTTTCACTTACCTTTGGAAGGCTATATATTGAGCTCTTATGGTGTATAGAAGGGAGGAGAAAGAGAGAGCAAGATAACTCTAGTGAATTTTTGTCGTGACGTGAGTCTACACTCATTGATCCTTGTTGTTGTGAACTTCTTATGTTCACCTACCAAAATCCTTGCATAGTTTGAGTTTTCCATTGCATGGGGGATTGAAGTGGTGGAGGCACAAGTGGAGAGACCCAGTTCTTGGTTCAGATTGGTTGCCAAAAAGAGGTCGTATATTGTACTTCTTGTTATTCATTAATGGAAATACTCATTTTCTCGTCCAATTGATGTTGTGAATATTGTTAAATTACATTGGGTTATATTTTATTATGATATCATGGATCATGCTATTGATTATTCTAATGTCTTTCACATGTTATATGCATTTGCTTGTACTTGTTGTTGAGACTAAGCTACAGGTTCAAGTGTAAAGGTTGAAAGCTCAACGGGGATCTACTTCGAACATCCAGTTGAAGGTTGGTCTTTTCTCCATTATCTTAGCATTGTCATTTATATAGCATTGCATTGGGAATTGAGTTATTTTCTGGTAGTCAGCTGTCTGTTGTGGTCTGCTCCAAGCCATAGGAAGTTTTCTCCGTAATAGAAATGGAGACTCCACTAGGGAGAACATCCATTTTTGGGGATTTTTAGGCATTTGTCCTTATTTTGGGTTGTTGTTTGTCGAGCTTCTGTGTCATTAACTGGCCATCGGGATTCACAGTAGAAAACTAGCTTTTTATGGGTTGTTTGACCTTTTTCGAGCTCATTTTCCTTTCCCTGTATGCGGGTCAACTTAGTTTTGACCACGTCTACCCACCTCTATGTGAACTATAGCCCGCGTCTACCCGCAATTGTTCTTTGAACAGTTGCGTACAACTCCAGGATTGTTTGATTTTTGGCCTTGGGTGGTTGTTGGGTTGATTCTGAGTGTTCCTGAGTCTTAGTTGGTCTGTTTCCTTACTGTTCCATGCTCTATTTGTGACCAGAAACTCCTCTTTCTTTTAGTTTTTGAGCTTTTAGATTTTTTACAATTTCTTGTTTTATAGCTCATTAGCTTGGCTGAATCTTACTATTTGGGTTTTGCTGGGTTGTCTATTTGATATGCTCCGCATTTCTTTACTGAATAGTTAGATTTTTCTTGCATTTTTTCATTTCATTATATTGAAAAAAATACAAAAACATTGTTTTGCATTTTCCTTGCATTTATAAGAGAAAATACAAAAATATTTGATTTATGTACTGCATTTTGCATCTAAGTACTTGTGATTTCATCTAGGACTTGCTTGTGCATTGAAACGTTAAAGAGATTGCATTTTATTTCGAATCGTTGGACTGATTGTCATATTAGTGGCATGCTCTTTTATTGATTAGTTGAGTCTAGTGTTTTTTCGGTTGTGCATACCATTGAGTCGGATACATCATCAATTTCACGACCATATCCTTTGAGTAATTACAGCCATTAAAATCAACGCTTAATCTTAAAATTGATTAGAAACAATTTTCTTTTAGGGTGCACCAACTAGCTTAGGTTTAGAGTCTTGGAATAGATCATTGTGAGTTAACAATCTAAGACTATTGAACCAATATTATGTGTCTGACCAGGGAGTGGTGAAATCCATGATATACATCAGTGTTCTCAGAAAGATCTACTCAAACCAGAGTTAAGCACGAGGTCACGGGAGGTTGGTTGCGGAGATAGCCCTCCAATACTAGCTGAGGTCACGGGAGGTTCGTTGTAGAGATAACCCTCCAATACTAGTTGAACATGGGATGTATTTCCAGGATTTGTTCGTGTATGGAGGCTCTTGAGGGATCTGTACCTTTTAATAGTATATAATTTTGTCAAGATATCGTGCATGTTTTAATTTAAATGTTCCCTTGATATATGTGTGTGTTGTTAAGTTTAAACCAAATATACTAGCAAGATCACTGAAAGAAACATAATCACAAGATAGACACAGAAATTACCCTGGGAAACCCTCATGGGGTAGAAAACCCAGCAAAGCTTTCCTCAATAAGATGATCAACCAAAATACAAGATGTGCTCCAAGACTTGTCCTTCTTCTCTACCTTACATGCAGATCTCCCAGACACAAGTGCGCCACTTTCTGAGTTGTGGAGGTGTGTCAAATGAGGAGCTCTCCTCCTCTATTTATATTAGTTCCCAACTGACCAAAATCCCTAATGGGGCCGACCTCTCCTGGAGAAGTCTAATAACCCCTAAAATATAAACTCAGGGCCGACCCTCACATGGTGGGTCTAATAACCCTAGTTACCACAAACCATCGGAGGAATAGACATCTCCGGATATATAATAGAGTCACCTCGGAGGGACAAAACATCTCCGGAATAATAATGTACAAATATAATATTCTTAGAAGTTACAATATTCAACATGTGTGTGTGTGTGTGAAAATAATCTATTTCTTGCAGGTCTTCAAACAAAGGTAAATTTTCATGTCCAGTTTGCGGTCCCAGGATGAAATCTCATCATTCAAGAAGTTTAAGAAAAGAGGTGTTTGATGAGTATAGACACTTCCTCTCTAAAAACCATAGGTATCGAACCACTGAAAAACATTTTTTCAATGGGAAATAAAAGATTGGATTAATGTAATATCCCTGACCTAATATCAAATGATATTATCTCAATCTCAAACTTCGAAATCAGAAAATTGCATAACAGAGACTAGTCTTCAAAACTAGTTAAGATCAAACTAGTCTTCGTTAGTGATTAACCCACCCAAAGCTTGACTGATGGACACCTTTGCATCTGCCAAATGTACTTTGGAGTGTGCAGAAGTAAGGACAACAGAATCAAGTCCAAATTCTAAGTTCTAAGCACAATGTACTGGGGTCATTTATGTTTTAAACATCATCCAGGCTGAAGTCTACTCCAAGGCTTCCTAGGCACACCAGCATATGCCTACTAAACTCTTTCACTTACACTTGACATCAACCAGAGGTGGATAACAGGTCATAACCCCCTAATATATTGTTGGACAAGTTTAACAGTGGTTTTGGGAGGTTCTGGCACTGTTTGGAGTCAAGGGGAGAAAGAGAGCTAGGATGGCCTGCTCAACTAGTTTATTTCCAGGCTCTTCAAAATAGGATGAAAGGGATACGAATTCTTAGGAAGAGACTTGTATTAGATTCATTGGTGTCTTAGGAACCTCAGATGACTGATATAAAATAAAATAGGCATTTATATTACTTTTAATTAAACATACTGCAAAACTAGTCAAACTAAGGTGCCGAATGAGCTAGTCTTGATAAATCTGAAGGTAAACAGAAAGAGAAGGTCACGACTCTCTGATTTTTTACTTTGGATGGATTCTACAGGAAATTGAAAATCTAAAGCAACTTATAGAAAGATAAATATCTTCACAGAGCTCTTGGTATTTCCATTTCTTGAAAACTAGTCAAGTAAAATTGCACAAAGAGCTAGTCTTGAGAATTATGGACTCAAACAGGCTCTAAGGCTCTCAAAATATTCTTATGATATTTAATGTAACTCGGAAATGAAATTAAAAGTAGTAAAAAATAATCACTAATCTTATTAAGCAATAAACAGTAGTCTCATGGCTCTATCTTCACAAAGAGTCATTAATTGCGAGTCATTGCAATGAATGGAAGAAGAATGTTACAGACGAGTAAGAAGAGGAGATGTTAACACTGAATATGATCTGTATGATGATAATTATGTGATGGTTTCTCATGGGAGTCGCATTTATCTTCTGCAACTTCTTTCAAGCTCTCCAATTGATCTCTCTCTCTCAATAAAACTCATTAAAACTACATCAAAACGACTTGGATCTCTGCGTGAACTTCTGAAGGATTGATCTTCACATGAAATAGATGGATCAAATCTGCAATAGATTCAATGATGAATACTGGATGTAATCATCCTTTCAGTAGAATCATGGGGCAGATCTCCCATCTAGGACTAGGGGCACATCTCCCTGGTCAAAGAGGCAAAATTGCACTCAATTCCAATTGCAAATTATCAAAAGATGTAAAATGGAGTTGTAATCCTTCTTTTATAGATTGAGGTGACTTGT
Source organism: Larix kaempferi (assembly GCA_027924585.1). NCBI lineage: Eukaryota > Viridiplantae > Streptophyta > Pinopsida > Pinales > Pinaceae > Larix > Larix kaempferi. Next base: position 9,190,124 of record BSBM01000526.1, read on the forward strand.
TGAGAAATTAAGATAGGCTAAGGTGCCCTCATGGAGTGGATAAGGTTTCTTTGCTTTCTTCTTTAGCTTTTTCCTTGCTTTATGCTTTGCTTTGCTTTATGCTTTCTGCTTTAGCTTTTTCCTTGCTTTTTGCTTTGCTTTGCTTTCTGATTTTGCTTTTGCTTTTGATTTTTATTTTTCTTTTTCTTTTGCTTTATCATGCTTTTGATTTTCTATCCTTCTTTTTCCTGCTTTTCTACCTTATCCTGCTTTTCTGCTTTGTCCTTCTTTTTCCTGCTTTTATACCTTATCATGATTTTTCTGCTTTGTCCTGCTTTTTCTTATTTTTTGCTTTGTCCTGCTTTTTCTTGTTTTCTGCTTTATCCTTCTTTTTTTCCTTTGTCCTGCTTTTCTGCTTTGTCCTGATTTTTTGCTTTGTCCTGCTTTTGTCCTACTTTTCTGCTTTTCCTAAGATTTTCTACTTTCCTTCCTTGTTCCAACTTTTCTTCTTTTTTTCCTACCTTCCTTTCTTTGACTGCTTTATCTTTCCTTCCTTTGCAAGTCATCACTTGGTCAACCATTATTCTCTAATGTTCCCTTGTGCATACTTATCTATTTTATTTTATTGATATAAATATCTATTAATGAAAATTACTTCTACCAAGTGCATTTCAAACTTAGGATAAAAATAAATTTAAACTTCCTAACTAATTAATGCCTTAACTTCATAATTAACCCCAAGTGCATGAAATTTCCTCCTCAGCCCAATGTATTGGTTGGAATAGGAACTCCTTCCACTAATCATCAATGAGGGGACATGACAGTCCTCCCCTCCCAATATTGCTTGTCCTCAAGCAATAATCAAATCCAACCCAATGAAGCATCATGATCCATCATGCTTCTACTACACCACTCTAATTATAAACTGCTCATGAACTCTCCCAATAGATTGTTCTATTACCATCCAACCATGCACTTAGTGTGGAGACTAATCAAAATTGATACCAAGATCCCAAGTGATCCTCAAGAATACAAGGTGCAATATATATTCTCCTATGCAATGCATAAGAATCACATGGGAGTCATCATAACAGCCTGCAAGAAAAACACAAGTCCATCCAAAAATATGTTTCCCAGGTAGGAAACCATCACCATCTACTGCAAAGATGAACCCATGGGGAAGAGAAGAGGCTTGCTTGCTCAATCCAACCCACCAAAATGTGCTCCCAATGAGCTGACAATGATCAACAATTCCTGGGCCCCACTGCTTGCGCACTCTCCTTGTGCATAATGTCATCAAGAACCAATCTAGCAAGTTTGGGATGTCAGGGTCCCAACACTTGCACACCCCGTCAATACATAGTGTGAATACATATAAATTAAAATCTGGGATGCCCATGTCCCAATGCTTGTGCATTTCTATCATGCACAAGGTCTCCCAAAACAATACTTCGAAGTTGGAGGTGTACAATTTCCTCCAAATTATTTCAACCAAGTGTGGAATGCCAAGATCCCATAACTGGCGCATTCCATCAATAAGCAAAGAAACACAAACTTTTACATCAAGGTGGGTGATGCCAGGATCCCACTCTCTATTGAGAATTGTCCCAAACATCATAAGCACACAAAATAGATCATCAAAGTACATATCAAAATCATACAAATGTACATCAAGAAGGTGCCTCACCAAAGGATCATGAAAGTGCTTTTCCATCCAAGCAAGTAGACCACCATTTTCTAAGTGCACACAAGCATCAAGTGACTAATCAAATCTGCTCCAATGACATAGGTGAGGATTCCATGTCCTATAATGTTGATCCAAAAGAATGTAAGAAGCTTCAAAATAATCATCCATGTGTTCTTTCATCCAAGAAGTGAATGAAGAACCTCCACCAAAATTTGAATCAAGTAAGGACCAAAGAAAACAAGGAGACTTCAAAGTGGCTCAAATAAGTCTCATCAATACATCCATGAATGTGAGAGTCATCAAATGAGAGCAATGGATGTTGTCCCAAGGAGGTGTGGAAGGTATCAAGTAATTATGCCATGTGGCCTTTCACCCAAACAATGGATGAAGGAATTCTCCCCTCAAGTAAGGAACCAAGAAAACAATGAGCCTTCAAGGGGATCAAAGGAGTACTATATGTGCATCCATGAATATGGGTATCATCATAAGGTAACAAAGGATGTTGCTGAAAATGTAAAGAAGAAGGTTCTCTAGTCATGTCATCATCAAAAGGAGAGATAGGAGTTTCATACTCCTCATGTGGCACCATCAAAAAAAAACCTTTCACCCATACTTCATTAGGATGAATGTTGCAAAATGTGGAAGTATAGGATGTAGGAGAATGAACCAACTCACCCAAATGATCAGAAAGTATCAAAAGTTTCATCATGTGAAGGCTCCATAGGGGTAGGATCATGCACCAAAATCTCCTTACTGCAACCGTCATCCATCAAGCTAATGGTTGCATCAACTCCATCAAAGGTTGGTCCATCACATAGGGGCTCTTCTGACTCCTTAATGGAGGAATGATTCACTCCATGGAGAAGCTCAGTTTCGCTCTAGTAGAGAGTATGTGCTTGGAACTCACCATATGCATTCCAAAAATTCTCAAGCACATGCATGTCATCCTTCACCTCGTGAACCACCATCTTATAAGGTTCCTCCATGAAATTCTGAGTACAACCAACCATAAGAGACTAGTTGACTGGGACAAGTGATCTTTGCAACCTTTGGTGAAGTTTCTCTATCTCCATCTTGGATTCTTGGAGGGCACTTTGAGTGCTTCTCAAAGATTCTTAGGTGGCCATTGCTTCATCATTGAGCTTGCAAATATGTTCATCATCCTTCAAGGATGCTCCCTACAACATGTGAATAAGCTCATACAAATAATCTATGTCAGAAAGCATATGTGAAAAATTACCTTGGATAGTAGTCACTACTTTCTGGATATTCTCCATGGCTTCAAGGAAAGATGAATTTTCCAATGAAGCAGCTCTCCAACAATACTGTGACACTGAAACATATGTTTCATGGAGAATGTGTAAGGCCTCCTTAATCTTCCTTTTGCTCATATTGAGTGGCCTTTCAAAAGGAGAAGGTTGAGAGAGAACCTCCTCATCATTATTTATCAACCTCATGAAGCTCTTGTGGTGAAAGTGATATTGATACTTGGATCTCTTCCTTGACTGCAAGGATTTCATCTTCTTCAACTTCAGTGGGTTTTGTACTTGCAGTAGCCTTCTCAAGTGGTATCTATGTGTCACCTACATAGAGAAATGGACATCCATCAGTAGATGTCTCCTCAAAACTCAGGCACCCATCAGTAGGTACGTCTTCATGGCATCCATCAGTAGATGCTTCTTCAGAACCTGAACAACCAACAGTAGATTTCTCTTCTTGGAACCATTCAGCAGTGACTTTCTTATCAAGAACTAGATGATCCTTAGTGGAATCAGTGGTGGCTTCTTCATGCTTACGACCCTCCTCAGTAAGGATTGTACCTTCATCTTCTTCATATGGTTGATTTGTACTCTGTTTTTTCTCTTTAGTTTCCTTAGGATCAAGATCTTTGCAGACTCTTTTTGAAGTAGTTCCAAAAATTCTCATCAAGTATGAAGAACATGCATCCAACGAAGCTTCAGATATTTTTTTTCTCTTTTCACAAGTAGGTTGATCTTTGACTGTGGGACATGCAACTTTTCCATACATATGGCTATAAGAATAACCATAATTTATCCTTCCAAATATAATCTGATGGGAGATACTTGTAGAAGGTAACTCTTGGACATTTTATTCCTCATATTGTCTGTAGTACTCTTCATATTGCTCATCATAGTCATCATCATACTGCTCATAAAAATCATCAGAGTAAGAATCTTCTTCACTAAACATGGACATGGCTGCAAATTCATCGAATTGGGAGTCTTCTTTCCACAGGAGTAGATAAAAGTGCTCTCATACCACTGTAATATCCCTGAAATGATATCAGATGATATTATCTCAATCTCAAACTTCGAAATCAGAAAATTGCATAATAGAAAGTAGTCTTCAAAACTAGTTAAGATGAAACTAGTCTTGGTTAGTGATTAAGCCACCCAAAGCTTGACTGATGGACACCTTTGGATCTGCAAAATGTACTGGGGATTCTGCAGCAACAAAGACAACAGCATCAAGGCCATCTTCTGATTTCTAATCATAATTTACAGGGGCCATTTATGTTTCGAACATCAACCAGGATGAAGTCTACTCCAAGGCTTCCTAGGCACACCAGCATATGCCTACTAAACTCTTTCACTTACACTTGAAATAAAAAAGAAGTGGATAATAGGTCATAACCCCCTAATATACTGCTAGAAAATTTTTTCAAAGGTTTTGGGAGGTTCTAGCATTGTTTGGATTCAAGGAGAGAAAGAGAGCTAGGATGGTCTGCTCAACTAGTTTATTTCTAGGCTCTTCCAAATAGGATTAGAGGGATACAAATTCACATGAAGAGACTTGTATGAGCTTCATTGGTGTCTTAGGAACCTCATATGACTGATATAATAGAAAATAGGCATTCAGATTACTTTTGATTAAATATACTGCAAAACTAGACAAATTAAGGTGCCCAATGAGCTAGTCTTGATAAATATGAAGGTAAACAGCAAGAGAAGGTCACAAATCTATGATTTTTTACTTTGGATGGATTCTACAAGAAATTGAAAACCTACATCAACTTAAAGAAAAATAAATAGCCTCACAGAGCTCCTGGTATTGTCATTTCCTAAAAACTAATCAAGTAAAATTGCACAAAGAGCTAGTCTTGAGAATTATGGACTCAAACAGCCTCTAAGGATCTCGAAATATTCTTATGATATTTAATGTAACTCAAACATGAAATTAATAGTAGTAAAAAATACTCATTGAGCTGATTAATCAATAAACAGTAGTCTCACGGCTCTATCTTCAGAAAGAGTCATTAATTGTGAGTCATTACAATGAATGGAAGAAGAATGTTACAGAAGAGTAAGAAGAGGATATGTTGACACTGAATATGATTTGTATGATGATAATGATCTGTCGGATTCTCATGGGAGGTGCATTGATCTTCCGTAGCTTCTTGCAAGCTCTCTGATTGATATCTCTCTCAGAGTGAAACTCATTAAAACTACATCAAACCGGCTGGGATTTATGCATCAACTTCTAAAGGATTGATCTTCACATGAAATAGTTGGATCAGATTTGCAATAGAATCAGTGATGAATATTGGATGTCATCATCCTTTCAATAGAAGCATGGGGCACATCTCCCAGTTAGTACTAAGGGCACATCTCCCGGGTCAAAGAGGCAAAATTGCACTCAATTCCAATCACAAATTATCAAAAGATGTGAAATGGAGTTTTAATCCTTATTTTATAGATTGAGGTGACTTGTTGAGCAAGTAAGATAGGCTTAGGAGCCCTCATGGAGTGGATAAGGTTTCTTTTCTTTCTGCTTTAGCTTTTTCCTTGATTTCTACTTTGCTTTGCTTCTGCTTTAGCTTTTTCCTTGCTTTCTGCTTTGCTTTGCTTCTGCTTTAGCTTTTTCCTTGCTTTGCTTTTTTATTTTGATTTTGATTACTTCTTTTGTTTTTGCTTTTTCTTTTGCTTTTGATTTTTCTTTATCCTACTTTTTCTTTTATATCATGTTTTTTCCTGCTTCTCTACCTTATCTTGTTTTTCTGCTTTGTCTTGCTTTTTCCTGCTTTTTTACCTTGTCCTGCTTTTATGTTGTCCTGTTGTTTCTTGTTTTTCTGCTTTATCCTTCTTTTCTGCCTTTGTCTTGTTTTTATGCTTTGTCCTGCCTTTTTGCTTTGTCTTGCTTTTTTCCTGCTTTTCTACTTTATTCTGTTTTTCCTGAGCTTTGTTGCTTTCCTGCCTTGTGCCATCTTTTCTTCTTCTTTTTTCCTACCTTTCTTGGTTTGACTGCTTTATCTTTCCTTCATTTGCAAGTCATCACTTGGTCAACCATTATTCTCTAATGCACCCTTTTGCATACTTATCCATTTTATTTTATTGAAATAAATATGTATTAATGAAAATTACTTCTACCAAATGCATTTCAAACTTATGATAAAAATAAATTTAAAATGTGTAACCAATTAATGCCTTAACTTCATAGTTAACCCCAAGTGCATGAAATTCTATCCTCAACCAAAGGGACTGGTTGGGCTAGGAAGTCCTTCCACTAATCATCAATGAGGGGACATGACAATTAAAACCACGAAGAATGACTCCCCACATATGGAAGGTGGAATAAGATAGAAATCATTGAGGTACACAAATTGTCTATGTATCATATATGTTTTATTGTTTGTAATATTTATTTTTATTGCATTATGTTTACCATGATTGACAGTTATTGTTGTAATTTATTTTATCCTTCATGGAGGTCGTCAAGGAATTAATGGGCTTCCATGAGGAATGAAAATTTATCCCATACAATTTAGTAGGTCTCCCTACTATGAGGACCTACAAATAGTTCATTTATTTGATACAGTGCACATCGGGAAGAATGTAATAGAAACATTATGGTGAATCTTAGATGGTAGGTGTGACAAAGAAAATATTGCCAAAATTTGTATTGACATTCAAGAAGCCAATCATGCATTGTAAAGTGTGATTCATTCAAATAGCAATGGAGATCAAAATAGCCTTCCCTAGTTACTGAGTGAGCAACAAAGCAATGATGTTTTTTTTCCTAGGAAACAAAGCAATGATGTTAAAGAGGTCATTTAGAAAATTAAGTTTCCCACAATATTTTCTTCAAACATAAATAACATCTTAACAAAGAACGGCGAATATATTGGGGTAAAAACTCATGATTGGCATACCTTCATTAAGGTAATTATTGGGTATATTATATATTTATACGTTGATATACTTTCCTTTTATATTTTGTGTCTACTTTTGAAACAAATAATGATTATTTTTTATGGTTACAATATATCCTACCTCTATCTCTCCCAAACAGATTTGACAGCAACGTCAAACAAGTTATATATGATCTTGGCAAATACATGAGGGAAGTAACGATTTATATGCAAAATATGTGTTCAATTTGTTGTTGAACTTAATGACATGTGGTTTGCTTGTACTGATGTATATAACGTTTTCGTTGAAATATGTTATTTCCTTGCATCATTTGTAGATGGTTGTCGTCAAAAGAAATTCATAAAGAAGATATAAAGTATTGGAGGAGAAGAATTCCTCAGCTAATGTGTGAAATGCAAAAGTATCTACCTCCGACCTTCTTCAATGCACAAGAACACTACCTCATACACCAAGTAGAGGAGATTGAAATGTGCAGACCTATACACACAAGGTCAATGTGGATGGTGGAGAGGCACTTGAAATCATTGAATGATTTGGTTAGACAAAGAGCATGTCCTAAGGGTTCTATAGTGGAGGTATATATGGTATATCAATATATGGTGTATATTACTCAATACCTTCCATTATTAGCATCAAACATGCAAGTGGAGTGCATTTGGGATGTGAACTTCATCAACAAATTTCAAGCGGAGCACCTCATTGGGGAAAGGTAGAATGCGTAAAGTGAAAGGTAATTAGATAATGGTGGATATTTATAATACAATTGACTTCAGGTTTTTTTGTATATTGTATTTATTATTGGTATATCATACTTTTTGTCTATATCGTACTTTTTTAGCATGACATCTAATTATTGGCGAATTATTATTTTTTCGTATAAGTGGTAGAGAGTGGAATGCTCTACATTTATACATTGCAACCAATCTTGATTGGATAAACATATCGATTGAAAGATGTAAACAAGTACATTATGGAAGGTTATCATGGGAAGGGGTGTCTACATTGGTTAAAAGAGCTCATATTGATCAAGATATTAATCTTACGCAAAGGGAAATTGATTTAACATATGGTTTGAAAGATAAACAAGTAAGAATATTAATTTTTGTTTTATAATATCAATGTGTTTGGTGTGTTTCTTTTCTGCATGGGATACTTTCAAAGTTATATTAATATGCTTATTAATTGACAATGCATTTTTTACATGTCTCGCACATTGCAGTTGAAACACCACAAGGCTATGTGGTGCAATGGTCGTAAATTTCATATTATAAAGTTGGATGAAAAGAGGAAAACTTTTGATTGTGGGATAACTGTAGTGTTCCAAGTCATTAATGTTTCCTCTAGGAGTGATAGACATTCAAAAGAATTTAAAAATAGATACTATGGGTATTTGGATGATATAATTGAGTATGACTTTGGATCCTTCAAATTAGTTTTGTTTGACATCAAATGGTATAGGTTACAAATGAATGAACATGATCCTAAGAGAATTGTTATTGAACATAATAATGGATTTACCATGGTTAATACAAGGATGGTTGAGCCAAGAACAGAGCCCTATGTTCTTCCAAGCCAATGTGAACAAGTCCTTTACTCAAAGGTTCTAGGTAAAGTGGGTTGGTCATTTGTTGTTAGAGACGATCCAAGAGGAAGGATTGTAAAGTATCATGCAGAGGAAGAAGTACTTGATAATGAAGAAGAAGATGATGTAGAGGTTGAGCAGGATGTAGCATATGTCATGTCAGGCGAAGAACCTAAAGGAGTTGAACCAAATGTGTCGACAGGAGAACCTGAAGAACTTGAATCAAATGATACATTCGAAAGCGATATTGATGATGATATTGATACAGTTAATCATTTGATCGTCGATTATGAAGTAGATGATACATTATATGTTGAGTTGGATGAAGAAGACGATTAAGAATATAAAAATGATCAAATATACAAGGTATGTAGTAATTATATGTTTTCTTCCTTTTATGATCTTCAAATAATTTACTAATTATATGGGTTAATTACATGTACTTCAAGTTTATGCAATTTTCTATGTTGTATGTTAAATGTTGTTTATTATGTCAAATTGAGATCCTGTTAGAACCAATATTATGTTGTGAAACTTCCTCCGCAATACTTTCTTATGTTGTGACAGAGAGAGAATAACGGGGCCGGGGATGCAGAAACGAAGCAGGGTTCGGCGGGGTCGATCGTGGGACAAGGGGAAAATGATGCGGGTTGGGCCGCATAAAGAGGCCGAGAACCTGCAATCTGGGTCACGGCTGCGGGTTGAACAGCCGCGATCCGGAACGCGACTGTGGGGTAAAAAACGACGTTCCACGGCACAAAAAACGGCTTCCGAAATTAGTGGCCGAGCAGAAAAAAAACGAGGACTGCATGTTTTGCAGGTACAGCAAAGGGCTTGGGCTGCAAGTGATAGGCTTAAGGGTAAACCAGATCCGCAATATTAAATTAAAATAACAACTAAAACAAAAACAGAAATAAATTTAACTAAAGATTCAAGTCAGTGGAGTAGCCAAAACTGTAGCTAGGGTTTTCACCCTAGCTTGTGCAAATGAGCAACTACTAAGGATAATGGACTCCTTAGTAGCAGTTCAAGAAAACAGTAAAAGCCTAGTGTAAATGGTAAAAACTAATCTAACATGTGCATGGATGCTTAACGAAATCTGCAGTAAAAAAGGTAAACAATAAACATTCATTGATTTCTTATGCAAAATAAATATAGAAGATAACCATATCTTTTCATTAACCTGAAAATGGAGTATTACATAAGATTTTACCTCAATAGTGAGGTTGGTGGAGCTTGGGCAGCCGTATGGACGAGTTGATCCAATGCTCCAATGTCTCCTTCTCTTCTCCAAATGCAATGGGGATTGGCCAAATGGCTCACTCAAGTGGTGAATCTAAGCACAAATGGTGAGCTTAGGGTTTCGAGAGTGATTTGGGCAGCATGAGGGTAAGATGGGTTGTGGATGAAAAATAGGGAGCCTCCACCTTCTATTTATAGATTTTAGGTGGAGGGAGTATTGCCGGCCCATGGTTTTGGGCAACCAATGGTATTGGTAAATGGTTTAGAGTTTATTTCCCTCTTTTTTCCTTTTTTGAATTGATTTTTGAATTTTATTCCCTTTTATTTGATTTTTTGGGAATTTTGGCCCCTTTGGAGGGTTTTTGGCATTTTTTGAGGAAATTTAATTATTTTGAGGAGAAAAAGATTGATTTTGGCCTTTTTGGTGACAATTTGAAGGTTTTTTGAAGTTTTGAAGGTTAAAATGGCAGGAAAAGTGGACAAATGGGTCATGTGGCTAGAGGGATGAACTAGTGAGCATTTTTTGGGTGTTAATAGCAATACTTTCTTATGTTGTGAAACTTCCTCTGTAGTACTTTCTTCCAAGACTCACAATCTTGTCACCAAGAAAATCGTAAATCAAGTAATACAATCCAAATTGAAAATCTTTAACAATTGTTGAAGTACCAATTCAAAATGATAAGCTTTAGAAGCACTTTACTATAATGTTTTGATAACTCGAGGGACATAATAGACAAAAGTAATTAATTGCATATTCAACGAACATTGATTTTCAGATGGTTGGTGAGTCAATGATCAAACATAAGGGTGGTGATGTAAATTGTACTTCTTCAACCTTTCCAGATAGAGTTCACTTCTAGTGACTATTTTGAAGATCTTATCTTGTGGATTGCATGCATCTTGCTTGTCCAAAGCTTTTATATTTTTGTATTTTGAACAAGCATGTAAAATGACCATCATATGAGGGTGCTAGAGATAATGGTCATATTTAGAATTTAGTCATTATAGGACTTAGACTAGATGCATAATAAAATCTCACTAGTAAAATGATGTAATAATGAGACATTTAATATTGTAATTGATGTAGTGGTTATTAGTTAGGTGTTTGGGATTTAAGTAATGTATTCCTCTTCTGCTAAAATATGTAATGAGACATTGCATCATCTAAAATTATTGAATCCACTTTTTCTCATTCTAACTTGCATTCATGTCCACGCATGTGAGTGTAAGAACAATAGGACAATATTGTCGGATTTGCCATCTCCAAGAAACAAAGATCGAGTAGCACATCATGTTTCGTTTCCCCATTTATTATGAGATTAGAGGGTGGTTCTATTTCCTTTCTAGGGATTCACAAAAGTCCCTTTCTACTTTCTAGTATTTGAATAAGAGATGTTATGTATCATTCATGAGGGAGGCACACAACCTCAAATCTTAGGTTCTTTGGGCACCCCTCAACTGGATATCCTCCAAACTATCGCATCCTTCTTCATGGTGCTCTCATTTGACAGGGGCACCAAATGACAGACTGAGCATAGCACCATCTCTACTTCTAGATCCATGAGACTTTGGTCAATGAACTCCCTCCGATGGTGAGTCGTTCTTCCTCCTCGAGACCCCTTCAGAGATGCCATCTTAAAGCCTAGGATAGTTCACTTCACATCAATAGATAGTTGAGTTCCTCTAGACTTTAGTTGCGGGTTGCCTCTTCCAGGTAGCAACACGATTCACAATCCAATTCTTCTAATTCATCTAGCTAGTCATATATTTGGAGTTTCTTCTCTACAACCTCGAATGTTAGGAGAGATGCTCATATCGAGATTGTTGACTTGGAGGACGGATATACATCTCGGTCACCCTCCTTGGTCTCAAGTTTGAGTTCCAATAGTTCAAGATCTTGTTTTCCTTGAATACTTGTACATGGCATTTATCTCAGAGGATTTGATCTTAGTAGTAAGGACATAGGTGTCTCTGTAGTAAGAACTCCCTCTTTGGGTGGCTTTCTTTTTCAGCTATGTTCTTAGAGCATAGATCTTAGTGATTAGATATACTTTTTTCTTGTTTTTATAGGAATGGCTTCTGCACTCCCACTTTGTGTTGACATTGTTGTGCTTAGTGGTAACATTAACCTATTTATGTGGTCATTTATTGGAGATTAATAAAATGATCCTATCTTATCTATAATTGTCAAGTGTCAACAACAGTTTAGTTTCCAGTAAATGATGGATCAATTCAGAGTTCCAATTGTTGATGGTTGTTCAATTGAGGTCAACCACTCAAAGGTCAATTGATTGGTGTTGAAGCTGGCATCTCTCTTAATTCATCAAGGTCTTATTAGTTGCTGACAATCTACTCTGTAGGTTCTGGACAAATTCAAGGAGGAAGATAGCTGAGTTTTTGTTGGCTATCAAGGAAGTCACATGGGACTTCTAGACTATAGAGCTCCTATCAAGATATTTTCCTATAAGCCTATTGTAAGGGTTGACTCTTTATAGCCCTCTCTGTGTATAGCTGCTCCTTAAGTCACAAAATATTTCCCGCCATTATTTTATCAATCCAAGTATATTGATAATTTGATACTCCCTCTAAGTACAATGCCAGTTGTCTCAATGGAGTTTGATGTCATCTTGTTTCTAGTGACTCAATTTATTGTTCCTCGGCATTGGATATATGAAGTCATACCTAGGAGAAGATGAAATGCATAATGGTTAAGAGTATGATCTGCAGCACCTCCCATTGTGATTGTTAATACAAGAGTTCCTAAAAGCTAAAAATCAAGCAGAGCCATATTAGGTGTTTTTTTAGCATACTAAAATTTGTGCAGTTATATGTTTGCTTGTTGAGAAGACATAATAGCCCAATTTAAGAAGGAAAGTTATATTGTGGAAAAGTTATGGGGCAAATATATTAGCTATGTGGGAAGAGTTACAATATTCATGCAATCTAGTATCTATACAAGGCTATAATATTTATTTTCTTCTACCTTGATTTTTGGAGACTTCTGAGCTCACAACATGGGATTTCTATGTAGTTGAATAAACAGAAATGCTATTTGTCAAATTTGTTGAAATCTCTGTAAAATGTCATTGATGAAATTTAAGTGGAATACTGAAACAAGAGGACAATATCCAAACGTTACTCTTTCAGAGGCAGGGTTTGCTTGGAATTTGTAAACGAGAGCAGAACCATTACTTTTATTTGTATGATGTGTCACTGTACTGTGTTTTCTTTAGTTGTCATATGGTTCAATACGATACCAACATGAGATATGAGAGACCTAGCTGTTGAAATGTAGATGATTTGGAATCACAAGACTTGCAAAAATGAATATCTTTTTCCATGAATGCAAAAATTAATATATTTTCGTCTGTTTTCATTTTGATTGCAAAAATAAGATAAGTATAGTCAGTGCTAATTCCTGAAGCTGTGGAAAAAGAATAAAAGAGGTAATTTTTTTTTTTCTCTCACACACATATAAATATATAATGATCAAATCCATAAACATCGTAATGATACAAGAACCGAACTACATCTGTAACTAAAGAAACTGCAGAGAATAGATGAACATGTTTTATTTTAGAGCAATACCCATATAAGTGAAGACATGGTAGAAAGATGGAGAGGAGGGTCAATGCTAAATCAACATTATTTGTTATAAAATCTTTTACAGGTAAATATTTTAGCTTGACTAACAGTAGTGGCTGGAACAAAATATTTTAGCCTGGGTAACATTACCAACTGGAATAAAATCTTTTTGTGCCCCAGTTAATGGGATCCTTAAAATCCACACTGGGATAAAAATCCAGTTATTGTCAATTCCTCTAATCTATACATTTAGCATGGAGAGTTATTTTAGAAATAATGCCTATAGCCTTAGAAGCTGCATATGAGTATATTCTCACATCTTAGAATAGCCAATGTGTCTGCATGGATCATTTGATGTTAACTCCATGGGTCTGGATCCCTAAGAATCATTATGTTCCACGGATGCAGAGAAATCGTAGAAAGTAAGGTCTCTTAAGCTATCCAGATTCCAAATGTGGGTTGAATATGGCTAAATTTGATCAACCAGTTGGAACTCCAAACCTTGATAGCAGGATATGATGTGAAAGGGCATGATTGCAGAAGGAATTTTTCATTATGAGGCACACCCCAAACTATTTGCAACACATCAGGTAGTGTGTTCCTGTGTTTGGCTTCTATGCATCTTGTACAATCTATAAAAGCTTTTGAGCTTCCAATATAGCCTGCTATTGATGTGGCATGCATCAACTACTTAGAAATGTGTGCATTTATTATTAGTATAACTATTAAGGCAATTAATTATGTGTCTGGGTATTTAACTAGTATAGATCTATCTTAAAGGGAATTTACCAAGCGCCAAGAGGAATCAAATTTCTCAGAGGTGCAAACCCCTTTTTAGACTAGAAATCTTGAGGAAGTGTGCAATGCAATGTTTATGGTTTTAATTTATCTAATTTGTGTAGTTTTATATATATGTTGTTCTAAATATTTTAAATCTAATTTTAGCCGACATGTTATTTTCAATAATATTTTATTATTTTTAATAAAGAACACATGTCAGCTATAGGATGAGCGCGGAAGGAGTTACACATCTCCCCTCTACTGGGTTGTAGAATGTGTCTCTTCGACGCAACTAGATGTTTTGTGATTACTGGTTTGGATTGCAAATCCATGTTTTGTAGGAAGATTTTAAATATTCAAAAAACAAAAAGAGGAAAATTTGCTTATGATTTAAAACGTCCATAATTACTTCTATTAAGTTCTAAGCTCAAGTCCAGTACTGACTACTTTGAGACCCTCTGGTTACTGCAGTTGGCCTAAAAGATACTGTTGAGGAAGATGTTCTGGAAAGGACATATGATGCAAAAGCTGGAAGAGGACTTCCAGATCTCTGAAGAGATTCCTAAGCTTTTGTACATCTCCATAAGTGGGGCAGGTTGGATATTATTTGCAACTTATAAATGGAAGTGATAAAGTATTTTAAGATTGTTTCATCAGAATCCAGGAGTTACATCTCTAGAAGCTTTACTACTCACAAATGAATCATTCATTATTTCTAAGATAAAATTATGGTTCTGCAACATTTCTCTGGATTGTTAAAGATAGAACTTTGACATCATTATCCAACATTTTGAGATAACTGGTATGAACAAGATGAAAATCTGATCTCTCAATAAGGATTCAATAGAAAATGCATCTCTGGGTCTTAGTTCTAAGTAATTTTGATGTTGTTTGCAAGCCAATGCGAGGATCGCACATTCTAAGCATATTTTTACAGCCCTATTAAAATTAGCTCTGGGTGATTAATTTTTAGTTCTTAAGATTTGTGTCATAATCTAGCAGTAAATCAAATGGAAAATGCCTTTAAATGACGATATATCTATCAAAGCTTCAAATTAAAGTAATAACATCTGAAAATATGCAAAATGAAAACGTCAGTGAATTTTTCAGGGTTCTGAAGACCTATGTATACTAATAAAAATGTTTGTTTTGCAATGCCATCCTAGCCTAGTGCATGAAGAGTTCCTCTTCTATTCAAGGAGCAAGGCAAGCAAAAGAAAATCCTATTGGCGAGATTGTTTACGAAGAGGGTTCACAATAAAGACAGGAGATGTGGAATATATGATTTTATTATCAATGGAGTCAGTTGATACAACAATTGTACATCCTTTTATTTATGATTTGGGTAGTTGCTTTATCTAATCAACCCAAACCACTTTTTTTAAGCCAAGTGGTCACTTAATACTTGTGCGGTCAATTACATTTCATTTTTATTATACTAGCAATTGCCCCAAGAGAGGCAAAAAGAATGCCGAGAGGAGAAGAGCACAAGGAAAGAAAAGCAATTTAACTAGATTATAGGCAATAGGTTACACCAACGTTATCGAAAAAAACAAAATCACAATTGAAATATGAATCTTTGACTAACTAACATAAGCACCCCCAAAACATGATGTAAACACTTTCAAAGTAATCTTGAAAGCTAACAAGGTGATGCGACTCATAATAAGATACAAACACTCCTACAATTGACTTTGCTTTCTAAATTGAGGTTTATTCTTTTCATTATTCTTTTCACATTAAGTACCAATTGTACTCTTTGTGTGTATACTTCCCCAACTATAGGTTTACTTGTTGAAAAATAGATCATTGTGTTATTTATGGACATAGAAACACATGTCGATCCTAAAAAAAGTCAAATTTTTCTATTCAAATTCACATTCAACATTTAAATGGTGAATAAATAGGTGCACCAGAAGAAGCTTACAAATGAGGAGTTTTTTTATTGCATTCCCATCCATTACTATATTTTCCATTGGGCCAATCATATTTGATATCACCATCATTGTATTGAGAATAGTATTGTATAGAGATCTAGAAGTCGCATAGGTTATATCATGGATGAGAATTAAAAATTAGTGATTCTTTAATTCATTTAATAATGGATTTTTAATAAATGAAAGTTTAAACATACATGCAGTCCCTTTAACCTTGCTAAACATCTCTGAATTTTGGCATTGATGAAGACTCCTAAAGACATTTTATGTCTACCTATGATATGCTTTGTCATTCTATCCATGATAGTATTATTCAGTTCATTAATATATATAGTTTCTTCGACTAAGATTCTAAATTTAATTCATACTAAGGGCTATAAGCAACACTTGAGTTTCCATCCGCCTTTTCCTGAGAAGCCCTCCAAAGAAATTCTTTCAATGTTTTTTCCTAAATCAATCTGAGCATCAACATTATCTTTATTTATAAATTATTTCCTCAGTTTTGTGCCACCTCTTTCAATGCACTTCCATCCTTGCATGGTTTGAAACATTCCACCTATTTTTCATGCTACATAAAAATTCAATGTCTATTGAACTATTTAGCTCAAAGAGAAATGCATAGAAAACACATTAGCTTACAATCTCCCAAGTGTTATACTCCATAGCTTTATTGGCTATGATTCATTTAAAGTGGACGATAGGAAAATTGACAATCAAACTGGCATCCCACATAATTAATTTAGAAGGAAACCTTATAGAATTACATAAAATTTTCACTAGCTTATATAGGTGAGGAAATCCAACAATACATAAAGATGAGTTGCCGTCAATCTATAACTCTAATCAATTTTTTGATGATTTGAATTGATTCAAAATTCAGCAAAACCCTTATAAGCATTGTTTCAACATGCATGATTAACCCAAAGAATTCTATATAATAATATTAATAATCTACCTTGAAGGTCACAACTAAACTCTACAGAGGTGTATGATATGTGTATGACCTCCTAGGGGGAAACACATGTTCTACTTCTACTTTATGATTATATATTCTTGAATAGTCAAATACATGTAACACCAAGCCAAAGACTTGGGAGTTATCTTTCTAGTTTTTATGGTGAGCATTAGGAATTTTAATGCTAGGCTTTTGAGGCTAATAAGAGATTAAGGTGAAAATATTCATGTTGTTATGGACACAAGCATTACAACTAACTCAGAGATGGACTACAAGCAATTTGCTTACTTAAGCAACTTAATCCCCAAGAGATGAACCAATGACCATAAAACACATGCTAGAGTATTGCTTTATCAAATTACCTAGGTCCAAATTACAAACCATCAACCCATAATATACAATTACCGTAAACTTAAAATGAAAATGGAATTTATAACCCAATTCAAATTAGTCATACTTTAATTGATCATCATCTACCATCCATCAACCCATATAATGCCATTAACATTTCATCGATCATCAATCATCCCTAGGGTTAGTACAACTAAAAATCAAAGACCAATGTGTTAAATTAAATGCATTTAAAATTAGAGACCAATGTTTTTTATACACATGAAAACAACTTTAAACCTTGATAAAGTCACTAAAGATATCACATACTTGAAAAAGATTTTCAAATTCAAGAATCCTTCTATAATCAATTTATCCCATGCTTATATGGAATTACATGAGAGGAGGTTAGAGTTAATGTGAATAACTTAAAAAACAATAATAATAATAATAAATTTCAAAAATGAACTTTAAATTTTAAAATCTAGATATAATTAATTCACTCAATATTTGGATGAGTGAGTTTTCATTAAAGGAATCTAGGATTCTCGGAAAGGTGAAGAAGATTGTGGAAGGCAACTCATTGAAAATCCATAAATCTATGAGTGAAGTTCTTTTACTTCTTTAATTTAAAAAATAATAATAAAAAACTAAATTTGTAATTATTTTATTAAAAGTAATGAAAATTAAATTAAAATTTCTTTAATTTAAAAAATAATAATAAAAAACTAAATTTGTAATTATTTTATTAAAAGTAATGAAAATAAAATTAAAATTGCTTTATACTTGAAACTTGTATATTGTCAAAATCAAATTATACAAAAATTTTAAATAAATTTATCATCAATTTTATGAGTTGGCAATTGGCAATTTCATAGAAAGTTCAAATTTCCTTATAGATTAATTATATTATTGTTTGAAAAAAAAAGTCAAAGTTTCATTTAGATAGTTTTGCCGAGAAACAACCTTGGTTTGGTTTTACTATTCATTAATGCAAAGAAACAACTCTCAATTTCTTTGTATGACTAATTCCATAATGACATATACCTAATTAGCTATAGAGTGAGGTGCAGTAAATACTTACTAATTTTACTAAAGAACTCACTCACAAAAGTAAGAAAACATTCCTAAAACATTATTAAAGATCTGACTAACATGTAAGAAAATGTGAAAACATGATTACTTTTTCTTTCACGGTGCAAGAAAATTTACTTTCATGTCAAATTTTCTTTAGTAACAATATTTAAATAAATAAACTAAACTTCAACTTAATTAGAGATACCCAATTAGATACCAAATGAGGTGCATTAAATACTTACTAAATTTACCAAAAAACCTACTCACAAAGGTAAGAAAACACTACTAAAGATCCTGCTCACAAATGTAAAAAAACTTAAGTTATTGTCAGAATTTTTTTATTAAAAAATATTTAAATAAATAAACTACCCCATTTGTCAAAATATTTGCAGCAATTAATTGAATTAGATTTAATATTGAACTAATATTTGTGCATAGCTTAAAGTCAATTTGAGAAGTGAAAATTCTGCAAAAGAGATTCCTAAATAGAAGCTGCATCTCACCTTAGGTGCAGGTTGACGTGGCTGCATAATTCAAAAGGAAGAAAAAAAAAATATTTAATATAATGAAAACCTGTACGAATAGCAAAAAAGTAATGTATAGTCTAGGGAAAAGATATACTTTTCTTAGCTTTAGATCTTCTTCTTTATCCTAGTCCTCATTATCTTCTTCATCCTATACTTTCTTGGCTTTAGATCTTCTTTTTCATCCCCATCCTTGTCGTCTTCATCAACATCTTCATTGTCATCTTCATCAACATCCTCTAAGTCATCAAGCCTCTCCAGTAAAAGCATGTGGAATTATTTTATCCTTGATGGTCGAACTGCAATATATACACAAACATAGCACATCATGAGCATATGAACAAGTAGAGTTTAAACAGTTTTGTCAAAAACTGCAAAAGACCATATATTCAAGCAAGAAGCCCACCAAATATCATAGTCCTGCTCCATCAGATCCTGAAGATTCTCGGCCTGCAAATAGATACCAATGACTTCAATATCAGCTAAAGCATTGTCGAACAGATAACTCACTTTACAGTAAATCACATGTGAAGCTCAATCTAGAAAAACTGCTAACCACGTACAGTTTCTTCATTGAAATCCTCGTCATCATCTAGAACTTAAATTTGATTTCACATTGTTCTGTTTTTATAACAGGATTGGCATTTTTTACTCCCTTCTTTGGCTTCTTCTTCATAAGCTTTTGTGTCGCATTTTTTCCTGGATACCAGTCAATATTTGTACTACAGAGTGAGCAGATCCCAGTAGTAAGCTATTGTGACATTGAAAGCCAAATGAAAGAAAACATGTTCAAAAGAATGTCTAGTTCGTCTTACCCTATTGCTCGCTCCAAATGGGTTCGTTATCATCAACCATGTGCTAAGTCTTTGTCACTTACAAGAGTTATGTGAATTGCGAGTAAAAAATAGATTCATAGCCAAAATTCTTGTGGAAACACGAATTATTGAGGAAAATATTCATTAACAAAATTCAGGTGTCCCTTAATATATTCTTACCCCGAATTCTCAAAAAAGGGATTTGTGTCAAAGTAAAAATCAATCTTGAAACCTTTAGGGTTATCAATTATGCACCACTTAATATCCTTTAGATACTTCAGAGCACCTTCATCACGGTCTGTTATTTGAAAACCAATTACAAACCACATAAACAGAACAATGCAATTTATTTGTTTGAACAATATTCTATGTCTATACTGCAAAAGTTTGAATTGGTAAAAGCCCAGGTTCTTTCAGTATTTTCTACATTAACCAAAACATGGAAAATTAAACTAGGATAGACATAAGGTCAAAATTCTCACCTATATTGAAAGCACTTTAATAGTTTACACTGCAGTGAGCCAAAACTCAGGAACTTCTTTCTCTAGAAAAAGTAAGTAGGTCAAAATGAAGGATACAAAAACCATCAGGATAAAATGAAGGATCTTCATATGTTACCTTCCCTAGTCTTCATCGTAGGATACAATAACTAGTGCAATGAATGAGAAAAATACTAAATTTTAGTATATATTTACCTTCTTCCTTGTTGCCATCAGTTGACTTATTATTCTGAGGCTCATCCTTACTTTCAACATTAGTGATACCGTTTACAATTTCAAATCGCTGTAAAACTAAATCAATAAGCTATTAAGGCTTGTACCACAACAAATCATAACCCTAGATAACTTAAAACAACCAGCATTCACAGTATTACAAGAGATTATGATGCACTATGCTGGAATTTCAAACAACAACTATGCAATGAAAAGAGTACCTTTGAATATAGTGGTTCATATAACTTATGATATTTAGCTTTCAGTGCTGCTCTTTCTTCAAAGAATTATGCTTCAAGTTCATCATATTTTCTCTTCAATAGTACCAGCCTAGATCCAAATCCTAGGCTCTATCAAGCACCGTGAGGGATCAAATCTCCCGAGGTGCAAACCTCTTCTTGAATAGCTCCTTGAGTGCATACCTAAGCCACCTAATCCTAAGCTCTAAAGTCTCTAGTTTAAGTCTCATATTTATTTTTTAGTTTGTATTATTCTTTTTTGTTTATGGCCGACATAATATTTATTACTTTTTACTTTGTATTATAATTTTTTGTTTACTTTGTATTATTTTGTTACAGGACAAACACTCTAAAGCTTCATATTTACTTTTTACTTTGTATTAAATGTAAAAAGTAAAGTCTCTAGTTTAAGTCTCATATTTACTTTTTACTTTGTATATTATTTTTTGTTTATGGCCGACATAATATTTACCACCTAATCCTAAGCTCTAAAGTTTCTAGTTTAAGTCTCATATTTACTTTTTACTTTGTATTATTCTTTTTTGTTTATGGCCGACATAATATTTACCACCTAATCCTAAGCTCTAAAGTCTCTAGTTTAAGTCTCATATTTACTTTTTACTTTATATTATTCTTTTTTGTTTATGGTCGACATAATATTTATTACTTTTTACTTTGTATTATAATTTTTTGTTTACTTTGTATTATTTTGTTACTGGACAAACACTCTAAAGCTTCATATTTACTTTTTACTTTGTATTAAAAGTAAAAAGTAAAGTCTCTAGTTTAAGTCTGATACTTACTTTTTACTTTGTATTATTCTTTTTTGTTTATGGCCGACATAATATTTACCACATAATCCTAAGCTCTAAAGTCTCTAGTTTAAGTCTCATATTTACTTTTTACTTTGTATTATTCTTTTTTGTTTATGGCCGACATAATATTTACCACCTAACCCTAAGTTCTAAAGTCTCTAGTTTAAGTCTCATATTTACTTTTTACTTTGTATTATTCTTTTTTGTTTATGGCCAACATAATATTTATTACTTTCTACTTTGTATTATTCTTTTTTTGTTTACTTTGTATTATTCTTTTTTGTTTATGGCCAACATAATATTTATTACTTTTTACTTTGTATTATTCTTTTTTTGTTTACTTTGTATTATTTTGTTACTGGACAAACACTCGACAAACTCAACAAACACTCGACTCACAAGATCTCCCCCATACTGGGCTGTAGAGCGCCTCTCGGCGCAATAATATTTCAAAAACTTAGATAATAACTTTTCAAGAAAAAAATACAAGAATCCACCATATGTTGTGGCCATAAACTACTTTGCACGACTTTGAAAGAGAGTGGGAAAATTTGATTGGTACGAATGAAATCCAAGTGGATTTATGAAACTTTGAATATGTTTATTCATAGAGAGACCACTATATATGTTCACACATAGGTGTGTTAAACAGAAACTTTGATTTGCTTAATAAGCATAACATCCAAGTAGATTTTACACAACTTGGAAGTGTCAAAATCATCTTGTAATTGACGAAGAAAACATGAGAAACACAAGCTTCTGAAGTGTAATGTAACTTCCTTATTATGTAAATGCATATTCAAATGCAAGTGTCATTCATTGATTACAAATGAAAGGAAGCCTTGGTTCAAGAAGACACGGAATTTGAAATTAATTTTTGAAGGAATCAAGGCAGAGACACATTGGAAATAAAGCATGACAGGAAAAGAGTATATAAACCTGAAGAATCAAGTTGTGGGAAACTCACAAGTTTAGAATATGGAGCGAATATGGCAAATGCCTGAAAGAATGCCTAACCAAGTGACTTTCGTTTCCCTACAAAAATTATTTAAATTTGGTCTATTCATTTTATTCCTGAACCTTCATTTAAATTATTCTTAAGATTACTGACTTTGCATTTTTGCAATATACTAAGTGTGAGATGGGAAGACTTGGGTCATCATATCTTGATCTGCAGAACCCTGTCTTCTCTCTTTTGAGCCAAATGTGTAACGTTAGTTGCAAGAATAACTAAAACATGTTCAAAGCATATACACTAGAAGATGTACAATAGGTTGACTCAGAATTAAATTTGAATTAATGATTTGGTGCTTGTTCATCATAATCTCCATCCCAAAGATGGAGGGTAACAAGGATATAAAAATATCTATTGATCTCGATTCTCGATGTGGCTAACCTGACATCAAACCATATTGTGAATAGTAATAAGATTAGCATTCACAAATTAGTGTCTCAGTTGTACAGGGCCAGAGACACAAGCATCTAAATCACCTGATTCAAAATCAAGTCTGAATTTGATGAAGATAAAATTAAGGAAAATTTTGTCAATTTGCAAAAATCCCAAATAATTTGGCATTAAAATATAAAAAGAAGAGCATGGCATTCTTGTGGCAAACATTCCAATCCTGGCATTCTTGTGTGGGTGTTTGTGTATGGAATCTGGACGTTCTTGAGGAAAAACACACTATGCCTAGACTCTTTGTGTAACGATTCCTATAGAAAACACACTGAGACTGGAGTTCCTCAGATAATTCAAGATGTTCACAGACTTCAAAGTGTCAATTTCACAAATTTCACATTGTAGTTTTCAGTTTTGAAGCATTAACCAACTCATAAGATAAGTGCTTGAAGTTCAGAAGCTGTTATTAGCATCAGTTGAGAGCGAGAGTGAAAGATGTACGGTGTTTAATAGATCCAGGTTTAAGATGGATCTATGCTAGTTTTAATTTTATTTTTTAATGAGACAACATGAATATTTGAATTACTTTTTGTTCTTGATAAGATATGAGCCAACATGGGAACATTAAGTTGCGTAACGTGACAAATGTGACAACATCTCTCCCAAACTGGGTTGTAAGCACCTTGCTACTCTAGGTGCAATTATTTTTGGGAAGGTGATTTTGCGAGTCCCTTGGATCACTAGGAACACTATGAAAAATTGTATATGGATAGACCATAATAATTGAAAATTTGTAATACAGCAAGCGTGAACCTCTCAAGCCACAATAAGAATGTGGGTGCCTAATAAGTATGAAGTTATATCTGTACATATGACCCATGAGCTTTTCCAGATCAAAAACAAAATCAAACATGAGCTTTGCCATCTCAAAAACAAAGCATACAAGAAATAAGGTCTCACACAGACACAGTAAAATTGAGGCATTGGAAATAAAGGAAGAGGTGACAGCAGTATCCTCTATTGTCGTTGACGAAGAACTGACACACAAATTACATCGTGCAATTAATAGCTCTCTGAGGATTTCTTAGAATTTAGTTTCTCTGGGTGGGAGAGTCTTGGGCAAGCCGTTAGATTCTAATTATTATAGGTCACCTTCTTAGAGTCCAAGTCTACTGAAGCAGCACATTCATATGGGGTCTCCTTTTTATAGGGTAACTCAGAAGCAGGAGCGAGAATTCTGGGAAAATTCAGAGAGTTTTAATCCAGGAAGACTGGCTCAGCAAACAGAGCCTGAAAACTAGAGTGGATGTGGGAAGTTCGGATCTAGTGCTATTGATAATCTCTTACAAACTGTGGAACACGGAGAGGCAAAATCATCAGTGGGTCTTCTTGCTCTCAATCAAGATCATTCAGCTGGTCAGCCAAATGTAAATGTGCAATCTGAGATGAGAGATTCAAGTGATGGCGGGATGACCTCTAAAGTACCTTCCATTGACTATGATGAAAAGGCCTCTGATGAAAGTTTGGTTTTGAAGGAGCTTGGAGTTTGTAATTATAGTGGAGCTTTTGTAAAGGATGGGAATTGCATGCCTCTGGAATCAGAAGTGGGTATTTTGGAGAAATTGGCAGAGACAGTTGTAGTTATGGAAAAAGAAAATCTAGATATGAGGCATGCATAAAAGAAGAAGGGAGTTGTTCCACTAAACTAATTGAACTTTCTTTAGAGAGGCATAATTTGGACCCTGGAGATCCAACTAGTCAGAAACAAGGAAGATTTAAAAGGAAAAACACATCTTTAGATTTACTGAAAACTAATGAAGGTAAAACAAAGTTGTCCAAGAGTGTGGTAGGACACTAGTCCAAGCAGGAAATTACCAGGATAATTTTGCAATGGAAACCAAGTGTTCTCCTTTGACTGATGAGAGCACAATGAGAACTCATGTGAGACAGTCAAACATTTAAAATAACACTGAAAGGAGAACAAATTCTATCTCAGGGTATTTCCTCAGGAAAGTCAAGGATCATCTCGTGCAATATCAACTTGGCAACAGAATCTCCTAAATCCATCTCGGAGTTCTGCACACAGTGTGAAATTAGCTCTTTTTCAACCCTCTTCTCCAGTTTCCTTGCAATCTCCTACGTTTGCAAGTGGATCTTCACGGAAGCACTCATAATCACTGTAGCTAATCAGTGATAAAATTGTCTATTTTCTGGCTAGAAATGTGTATAATTTTTGTTCTTGCAATTACATTTTTGTACGAGTGCTACTTGTTGGCATGAGGGCTTGGTTGAAGCTTATATTTGCCAGATATGGTCTGTGTTTGCAAAAAATTATGATCTTATTTTGCAAAACTGTATCTTATGAATTTATTTTGCCTCGAACCCCAGGGCTTCATATGGAACCGAAGGAAAAGGTAAAGGAGAAATAAAATAAGTTGTCACGAAATAAAATGCACACATGGTTGTTTTGAAACAAATGCATCTTATTATTTCATTAAATCACAAATTAAAATACAGGAAAAGGAGGGGCATGCTCCAAAGAGAGGCAAATGAAGGAAAACTGCTATCTAGTATAAGGACAAGAAAGAAAACATGAAGTTACTTACCCTGAAGACAATTTTTTTCCTGAACCAGCCAGCAGGATGATTGAGAGCATACTATTCTCTAGATGGAAATCATGATTTTCAGCCACATCTGAAGACATGTGTGCTGTAAATTCTCATCATTAGGCGGGAGTGCATCAAACACATTACTCAACATTCTTACAGTGTCCTCAATAGTTCTGCTCCTCTGTTTGTTCACCTAAACAACCCAAAAAAGGCTAGGCTAAATGAGCTCAATCGATTGAAAAATACCTGGAAAATAAGTGAAGAAGACCAAACTTATAATCAAAGAAAAAATTGAAAAAAAAGGACTTGTGGTTATAATCAAATCCCTTCGTTCCACACACCTATACTCTCTAGCTTGAGTAAGTTTCGTAGAACTAATTTTTCTAACATGGGAAAAGAATTACCAGCAGTTTTGCTCCTAATGTCCCCCAAGGCAGGAACTAGAAGCGTCCTCAGTTGGTGACATGAGTGCAAAAGTAACAATTTCATATGTTGGAACGCACATATACTATTGGGTAGAGTTTCTCCTTGATAGTTAATCAGATGAAAATTCTGCAAGTCCTTCATATTCCCCAGGTTTTGGATAATAACATGCTCATGCACTACACCATCTCTATCTGCATCTGCATCATGTTCATATTCTAACATTAAGTTTCTCATCTTCAACCAAGTATCCATTGTACCCACATTAATTTCTGATTTTACCACTGTGGTCAACTCCATGATATTACAGAGCTTTGAGACATCCTCCACACTCATTGCACAAGTAGACTCCATTAAAGGCAAGATGAGAGTGTTCAGTGAAGTAAATTAACAAAGATTTTGTGGAAGCCATAATAGACTATAGCATGCGTCCAATTTGATATGGTTTAGATTCTTGAGCTTTCCTATCTCACTAGGCAATGATTGCAACACCAAATAAGGCTAGACAGATCACCAAGTTTGTCAGGCAAATCAACAAGTTTGGAGCACCTAGACAAGTTAAGAAACTCAAGTTGTCTAAGATACCCTACTGACTTTGGCAGTGTTCTTATTGAAGTACAAGACAAATCCAAGACCTTAAGAGACCTGATATTTGAGAAAATTTATTGTGGAACCACTTCCAATTGAACATTAGAGGCTAATACCAAACTCTAAAGTCCTGAAATTTTCAGATCACCTGAAGGATCATGAATAGCATTATTGCCCATAGATATTTGTTTGCAATCCCCTGTGTCTCTTCCACTAAGAATCTTTGCAACTTTTGACCTGGTTCAAATAAGCATTTCTCCTCTGTTTCGCGGCCGCCTATGTCTATTGCCATCTCACGAAGAACCTCATGCATCTTTAAATACTCCACGAGTCCACACTATGGTAGTTGTCATCAACAATATCCTCACACTCCACCAAGCAACTAGCTACCAGTACATTTATGAACTTCTGCCCAGCATCCATCAAATAGGGTGTCTCTGCCCCCAGGTTGGGAAACCCTTTCACGTACCACATTTCCAACAACGTCTGAACAACAGTTTCTTGATCTTCCAGAAACGATGCACAACTTACAAAACAAATCTTTAGACGGGTATCAGACAAATCATGATAACTCCATCTTAACAGTTGATAAGCTCTGCGTCGGTGTTCCCGTGCATTCTTGAGGAGGAAGATGGATCTGTCCATGGAAGTTAAAGCATCTCTCCAATATTTGCGTGCCTGCTTTTGTCATTCAGAAGTAAAAGCCCAAATGCCACAACTCGCCTATAGCAGAGCATGTCTAAATGCATTGAACGTTGAATGTTTTCTGTAATGGCGGATATGCTGAAACCACAGCCTGCACAGAAAATGTGAATTGACAAGGGAAGTAGGCGATGGAGAACTGGGTCAATAAACCGCAAACCGTGAACTGAGAAAGCGCTTGGTGGAGACTGTAGGGGGTGAACTCGCTGGCTCAGTAAAACGTGAACTGAACTGGCCTCAGAGTGGGTAGAGATACAGTGCAAAGAACACACCAACACGCCAAGATGCACTGCTGCGAACGAAACTTCGTGAACATGACAGGAAGAGAATCGTCTCACTGAAGAATTCAACAATCATATACGTGGCAGCATTTCATTGGCTCAATGAACGAGGAATCTTACAGTGTTGAGGATGGTCTTTCATTGTTTGAACGCCCTACGACGTAATTAGGAATTTATGAATCCTAGTATATTATTGGTGTTACTCATTTTAACACCCCCAACTAAATAATACTTTTTATTCCCCACCTTGAATACATAATTCATGACAAATTGACTGAACAATTAAAGCATGATGACAAAAGTTGTAGAGTAATATTGTACAGTCCTCAACAATGGAAAACTGCTCCTGTTCTGGGGCTTTTGTAGGTCCTCAGTCTGATTTCCATAACCCTCTATTTGAAGGCAGACTTTCAGTTGATTCCTGTGGACAATCTCTGACTCTTAGACTGACATAACCCTCTTTGTTGCAAAGGTAGATTACAATTAACCCCCCTTAGCCAATCAGTTAATTAGGCATCCTTCTTGAGTACCCTTTAAGTTGGTACATTGTCAATCAAGTCAAGTAATCATCACCAAATTTATCATCATAATCTTTGTTATTGTTTTGTAGAATACAGGTTAGCCTGCCTTCATAGCTGCTGAAATTTTTATCTTCAAAACTAAAATGTACCTTAGAGATCCTTTGAAATAACTCTGACCAGATCCTGAACAAGACTTGTTTTTCTGTTCTTGACAGGGATGTTATGTTACAAATATGTGGAATATTCAATCATTTTATAAACTTTTTTCTGTGCCCATTTGAGGTTTATATTTGTAATCCAAAAAGGTATTTCTGCTATATTTTCTAGTCTCTCCTTTAAAGAATTTCAAGAAGTAAATACCTCGTGTCTGCATTTTCAAAAGAACTAAGTTACACTTGGCCTAAAATGTGGTGTGTCACAGGTATGCCTTCTATTGTCACACTTTAAGAGCCCTTTTCTCAAGGGTATATACTTTAGGCCATATTCGAATTGCCTCTCAAGGGTATATACTTTAGGCCATATTCGAATTGCCTCTGAGTCTGGTCGGTTTGGTGGTGTTCGCTTTCGCCACTATCAGGGCTAATACGAGCGTCTCTGCACTATTCTTCTATGTCTGCGTGGAAGATATCTCGCTTCCCTGCTAAAACAAATACATGGGTCTGAGGTGTTTGGACTTAAGAATCATTATGGAATCCACACGTCTGTATCTTTGTCTGCATTAAATATACACATCTATGTTTTTGTATGAGCCAAAGGGCATGGTTTGGGCACCTGCGATTTCTAGAATTTGTTGACAGTCCACATTGAAAACCCCAGACAGACATCTATTTGCACAGATTGTTATACCAATTTAAAAATGATCAGTTCCAAAAGCACTGTGTATGCTTGATTTTTAATGTTTGCTAACTATATTGCAACCTGAGGCATAGCTTTTGTAGATAATACTCACAGAAAATAATAACATAAAAGAAGCACACATGATGAAAAAATCAAATCGATTAGTAGAATAATGTGAAAAAGGAAAACGCTCGTACATAAAAAGAATGCCCATGTAGGAAAATAAAGATGATTTTAAGGACCAAATACAAAAATGTCTAAACAATTACTTGTCCACAAACATCTCAATACTTATTAATAGGGGTTTCCACTGTGTACGCCACAATGACTACAAGTAAATGTTTGAGTGGATATTTATCATTTCATACACCCCAAACTTCCATTTACATATTCCTAGAACCAGTTATTTCTTTTGAGCATAACTGCCACATGTTGCTCGTATCAACTCTCGTCAATTCTTATTCACTAAACTTGCACAATTAAACTGTGAAGGTTTGAGCCCTACGACAATTTCTGAATAACTGATTCAGATAGGTCTAAGTGTGAATGATATGGAACAAACGCCTATATCCAAGAAATGGATCATATTTGCCAAGATGGTAGTTTATTTCTCTGCCAAAATTGCTACTCAAATGTTTTGCTGTTGACTCCAGCCCTGTATAAATGTAGAGGGCTGCATGCTTTATCAGCAGCTCCATCTGCTTCAGTGATTGAAAAAATCTCAAGCTGAGTAGCTGCTGGCACAAATAAAACATCTCCTTGCTGCAGATTGCCGATTGACTCATTATTTACTGTCATTACTCCCTTACCATACAGAACTAGAAAAATTGATGGCCCTGGAACTGCAGGGAAAGTAACTGTTCCGCTAGAGGGAAGAATGCAACGATCAACTTCAAATTCATAGAAGGGTGGTGAGTACCTTGACGTAAATGCATTCAGAGGCACCCCTTCCAAAATCTCTGGCAAGCCCTAAAGAAGTGGACAAATAAAAACTTCATTGATCTTTATTGACAAGGGATAGTAAAGTTTTCACAAAGAGGAAAAATTGCTTGATATGACATACCTGTTTGTATGTTAGCATTGAGCAAAGAGTTTCAACATCACGATATTTCGGGGTTAAACCAGCCCGCACAACATTATCTGATGTAGCCATGCATTCAACACATTCCCCGTACAAATAGGCATGTGGTTCATTTGCATCCAAATAAAGTGCTTCTCCAGGAGCCAGCTTGATATAGTTGAAAAAGAATGCAGATAAAACCCCAACATCGTCTGGGTATTGCTTTTCTAGCCTTAGAACAAGTTGCTCCTTTGGAGTCAAAGTCCTGATCTGTTTGAACATAAAAATATTCAGGAGCATATCCTGGGAGGAAGCTGAATGAAACATTCACGTTCCTTATATTTGTGAGCTTAAAACAGTACAAAATATGATGGTCTGTGACCCACCTGATTCTCCTCATTCAACCGCTTTTTTATTTTCGACAGTGCCTCTGCCACTGCATCTTTATTGAGTGTCATGAGTTGAGTGAAAGCAGACCTCAATGGATTTTTCACATAAGCATCAATTTGTTCATGCAGCTCTACATTCATGAGTGCTTGTGCTCCAGCTTCTCCAAGAATACTCTCAATCTCAGGCACAGTTTGAAGGACGTCCTTGAGCTCCTGCAGGAAGTATAGAATGTAACTACTAAACTTAGACCTTATTTGTGATTATTATACTCAATAGCATTCCCTCTGGATGGAACTACATTTAATCCAAATTGTAAAGAGCAAAATACTATGAACTCTACAGCGTGCAAGAAACTGAGTTTCATAGAAGTCCAAATCTAACAAACTCTCTCCTCCCATTCTCGGGTTCCACAGCCACCATAAATTTGATAAATTAATAATTCCTAAGATAAACCATGCCTACACTTGGAAACTGACTTCCTTGCCACTCCCTTACACATACATTTTTTTATTGAGATCTGATACAACACGTCATAAATCCTATTGATTTCAAGTGCTTTGTCAGAAATAACCCTAACACGGTCTGGATACCTCCATCATTAACATCTTTGAAGTGTGTCATGTCATTGTGAGACTTTCAAATGCCTAAATTATATAGTGCACTTGGGTCGGTAATGCTAGACAAATTGATGAATTCTGAGAGGAAAATTCTTGAAAGTTGATACAAGGAAACGAAAGTTACCTGTGCACTGACAAACCCACACAAGGCCTCAAATTCAGTAAGAGCTAAAGCCATTTCAGGCTTATGATTAGAGTCCTTGTAATTCTTCGGCTGAGCCTCATGTAAAAGCCGAGCAAGATCCTTGTCAGGATGTGCTTGTATGGATAAAGCTTTTCCTACTGAAAGAACCTGCATAAATTATACAGATTTAGAAATCCACCACATAGATCAGTCCCCATAAAGAAGACAAAGCACAAACAAATTTGTGTTAGAGATAAATTTCAATATTAAGCGCACGAAGCATCCTTGATGACCCAGAAAGCAGCAATTATCAAAGGACGAATCTAAGTGCAAGCTCTGTGCAACTTTGCCAAATAGATAAATTCCCATACCCATGTTCTGGTCTGAACTCAAGGCAGAGCGCACTTTGAAACGCCATTTATAGAAACATATGCAACAATTACCCAAAAAAACCAAACTAAAAGAAGAGACCGTGAATTGAGAATTATACCTTGAAAAGAAAGGGCAGATCGATTCCCCATCGCTCCACGACCTTGTCTCCGAGCGCCTCAGGATGCTCCTCTAGCCACCTCTTCAAGGGCACTTGATCTCTTCCTTGTAATATAACGAGGGAATGCCCCGAATCATGGGTACCCATCCAGAGCTCTGCATAGGGCTTGTCTTCCATTATCGGGGATTCAGTTATGAGCGAATAAAGCCTGCCAACTTCGCTGGCAGACCCATGTCGCCCCCATTCGTAGTGCTGGACTACGCACCGCAACCGCAGGGGCTTCAATTCTCCTACTCTTGCCATCCTTCAATTGATTTCTCGCACAAATCTCAGAGTACGAACGGCCCATTAAACGCCTCGATATGTAGGAATTTTTAAAGGGAGAGAGCGGGCATTTCAATGGCGCATAGCGACATGGGAGCTGTCACACAATGTGAATAGATTCCAAAAGCCGACAAAATGGTGACATCTCTTCCGAATGCACGAGATTGATTAGAAATATGTATCTCCGTATCGAATTCTGGTGAGCTTGATGGGCAGATTGGGCACTGCCTCCCTGCTCAAGTTGCTGGGAAAGGGAGCGAAAAGTAGAGGTCATGGTATAAGCCACGAGTGCATCGAACGCTGAAAAAAATACTTTACTCCTCGTGGGCCACATTTGGCAAATGGCTCGGACCAGGACAAAATCTCAGCCGAAAAGATGGACAAATAAAACAGAAAAAAATTTCGATATTTACCTGGACATGTCTGATCGAGTTTGGGCCAAACTAGCAAACTGAGTCTGATTCAAAGGCAAGTCCAGCCCAAACTAACAAACTCAGTTCGGTCCAAAGCCATGTCAAAGCCCTCTGAATGAAGGAGCTATCCCACCTCAAGTTATAGGGGTTAGGATGCGTCAAGCTCATGACCTCTTCTCCTGTGTGGTTTCTTCACCAAAATACCAAATTAAGATTTTTAAAAAACTTGTGAAAATGGGTTATTCACCAAAATATCAAAAACTTGATTGTTATAAAATTTGTAAAAAATAAGTTATTCACCAAAATACCAAATCAAACTTTTTTAAAAACTTGTAAAAAGGGCAATTGAGTTTATTTTGTTATGAACACATTTTTAACCAAAATACCAAATTAAGATTTTTAAAAAACTTGTGAAAATGGGTTATTCACCAAAATATCAAAAACTTGATTGTTATAAAATTTGTAAAAAATAAGTTATTCACCAAAATATCAAATTAAATTTTTTTAAAAACTTGTAAAAAGGGCAATTGAGTTTATTTTGTTATGAACACATTTTTAACCAAAACTCCAATCTTCTTTTAATGGACATTGTTTGGGATTCAAACATTTTATGATTAGAAGGGTTTGGTTTGCAAATAAGTTTGTAATAATTTAAAAATAAATAGTTTTTGGGATGTAGAATAATGGATAATAGGGTGTACTCTTAAGGCATTTCTTGTTATGTTATGGACTTAAACTTCGAATAACTTATGCACTTGTGTGGGGTAGTGTGGGTGCACTTGGAGGTTATAGTGGTAGTACAATAGAATTGACCTCATGTCACATGAGTATGAGTCTAACACGGTTACCAATTCCTCTAAATACAAAATAACAACAACAACAACAATCTAAAAATAAATATGTAAAATATCAAGTTTTTGGTATGTTACTAGCGAATAAAACCAAATGCCAAATAAGAGATTGTCATATATGATATAATTGTACAATCTCAGCCTATCATCAAAAGCCCCTATTATATTATTCAACTAGCGATGATTGGGAATAAGTGTATGGAAACTAAAATTACTATAAATAAAAAAGGAAGAGTTTCTTGAGACTGAACTAAACATATTAATCATCATCGGAGATGGGCATATCATTGGAACCTCTTGACTAGAAGTGACCTTAGGAGCTTTTACTTCAAATTTTATTCCATAAGCGACATTGGCTATGATGTCAAGCTTGACATCCATTTTACCTATCTAGACTTGGATATCGGCAATCTACAGAAGAGTTTCATTGTCGGATTCATTTCGCTCTAGAAGAGCTTTACCCATCAAAGTCTTCATTTGCCAATAGAGTGATGGTAGAGTGTCATTGTTTTGAAATACTAGTCTTGTGCTCAAGAGATACCTATGTTTGGAACCCAGTGTCTCATTTCCATTTCAACCTTGTAATTCTACAAGAATTTCCTGTCCATTTTGGCTTCTTCTTCAGCTTGATAAATCTCTTTCTAAATGTGCTCTAGGATTTTACCCCAATATGTTGTTATATAACTCATTGCTTCTTTCTCAACTCCGGATTGTGGATTCAGATCTCTACCTTTTCCTCTATGCCATCCTCTACCTCGTCTAACCACGTGTGAGAGATATGGGAGGAAGAATCCACCCAAGGGAAAAAGAAGCTCTGAAGATTTGAGGAATCCCAAAGAGAAACTCCAAATGCAGGTAGTCAATCCCCCACCATCATTGCAAAGAGGTAGCCTCGAACCGTGTCAAAATTGTGAAAACAAGTCCAACCCGAGCTACAGAGAAGTGAATAGGACGAGAAGAAAGAAATTGACGTGAACCTTGGTAGCAAATGATTGGAAACTCATGGTTGTTTTTGTTGTGCACTAGGGAAATAATTAACTAAGACAAGGGGATGAGCTCATGCCCTTTCTTGCAATTTTGCTTCACCAGAGAAGTAGCAAAGGATTGTAGAAAATCATACCTCAAGCTTGAGCTTTCCTGCCCTCAGTCTCTATTCCTTAAAATGCTCCTATAAGCATAATGTTATAGGGAGGATCTGTATTGTGCCTTCCCCAGGAGTGATTACCACCAACCTCACCCACAATCCCTGCCATAAGTAGATGCATGCGATATGACTCACCTTCCAATGTCACCTATGTCTTGTGTAAGGCCAGGTATCATCCATGGTTTGTAACAACCAGTTATCGGTCCCATCACGTCTCCCTAGCACCCCATCCAGGGAAATGATGTAATATAAAGTTATAACCTAGTAAGATGCCAAAATAGTATATGAACTTCCTTGTTGTGAGATAAGAGAGAATTTTTTTTGTACATAAACTAACATAGATACATCTTAATTTTGGATTTATTAAACAACAAAAGGGATTTAAACAAGGGAAAAAGTTGCAATGCAGTTAATCCCTGCCTATGTTGTAAGCAAAAATACTTAAGCTACCTCTCTATTGTCAATACCAGAGCTATAATTAATAAGCATATGATGAAGCTAAGCATTGGTAATGCATAAGTTTTTATGTTTTTTCATTGGCATTCTGGAATAAGGTAGCATGTATAAAGGGCAGAGCGGATCCTTGTGAGTTAGTGCGAATATGGAGGGGATGATACACCAACCTTGGATCATAGACTTTTGTTCCTGAGAGTTCAAAGAAACAGGTTACTTCAGAGATTGAGGAAATGGATTCGTCACATATTGAAAATCCAACAAGTGAGGAGATAAGAGTTGATCGTGGATACGCTTTTGATGGTGAGACTCGAGAATTGCTATAATTCACCAGTCTTGCATATTTTAGTTCTTATTGTGTTAAAATGTAATTCCATTGATGGATTTGGTTTGTAAGTTGCATTCATGAGTGTAATCAATATGTTATCAAGGGAATGCTACAGGTAGCCATCATTTGATATTGAGTTGAAAATATTGAAAGGACGTCTAGCCTTATCCCTATTGCTTGTGCGGGAATGGTAGACTATCAGTACGTACTAGACGCTCATGTTGTTTTTGTTGGAAAAAGAAAAAAAGATGCATTGACCCACATTTTGGAGCCTTTTCTTGGCCTCCTTGACCCCTTCCTCGCCAACACCTTCCTTGAACTTCTTAGGGAGAGCTTCGATCTATGGTTTTGCCTCCTCTCATGCATGGACATCCTCGGAGGCATGAGATGAACATGATCTATAGACTACATCTTCCCTCTCACCTTACGAACATCCATTGCTTAAATTAGGATACATTTTGGTTTCGAGCGATGAGTTATTATCCCTCAAACTTAAACCCTCATAGTGGTTGGCGTGTACACCTATGTGGGTTCCCAACCCATCCACATGCTCTCCAATTGTTCTAAAAGTGGTTTCATTTACCTCCATTATAACCCTAAACATCAAATCCACATACCAAAGAGCAATGAGATAAATGCACACATGAAGAATATAGCTAACAGCTCCGTCGATGGCAGAGGAGGATTCATAGCCTACACTGATATGACCATGAACACATTGATACATGATCCTGCATACAAACAAAAGGGAAAAAAGAGAGGAGGTGTCCAATAGTTGAACTCAAATTGCGAGGAACATTTACTTCATCGTCAAATGATGAGACATCCAAGTTCAAGAAGAGTGCAATCAAACTTACAAAATGGACAGCATGTCATGTCTCCAAATTTTTACTATGGACCACTCCATTATACTAAGGAATTCAATGGTCTAAAGTAACTTGGAAAAATTGAAGAAGAATTGTAAAGTGGTGATTTGGGGTCATGAGGCATTATGGCAAAACCAAGGTCCAAGGAAAAATTTATGAAGTAAGGAATCACTCTCCTAAAAATTAATTTTATTATTATTTTGAGAGAATATGGCCAAGGAGAGTGCCTTAGAGGATAAGTGGGTCCCCCATGAGGTGTAACTTCCATCCAAGTTGGAAAGAATCATGTCATGAAGGCTCATGAGTTGTAATACCTCGGGCTAAAAATCGCAAATCTATGACAATCTATGGCATATATGACAATTTATGACAATCTATGATAGCTATGACATCTATGACATAATCTATGACAAACTATGATAAGCACAGATCCTAAATTTAGCCAAGGAGGGCGCATGAGGGAAGAGTGGGGCCATAAGGTAGTGTAACTTCCCCAAAACCAAGGAAAGCATCTATAATTCGAATTCCAAGGAATCAAAAGCATCCATGAGGCCAAAAATAACATTAGAGGGGAAGTTAATGTGTTCCAAAGAATCATTCTCTCATGAAAATAATATTAATTAATATTTTATTGATAATTTTGAGAGAGAAAACTCTAGAAGGGTGAATGAAGAATTATAAAAGGAGGGTGAGGCACCTATTGGAGAAATTTTAGCATTTGTAATTTTGCATTGAATAACTCTTGTGGATTTCAAGCTTGGGAGATGTGCCCCTTTCATTTGTGACTGGTTTCGGTGGTGAAAGATTCCACCCTAGCTAATGTGAGAGGA
This sequence comes from Larix kaempferi, assembly GCA_027924585.1. NCBI lineage: Eukaryota > Viridiplantae > Streptophyta > Pinopsida > Pinales > Pinaceae > Larix > Larix kaempferi. Next base: position 9,226,805 of record BSBM01000526.1, read on the forward strand.
GAGATCATCCAAATCTCTTCATTTGGGCTTCATTACAGGTGTTGAGAAAGATCATCCAAATATTTCTATTGAGCTTCATTGATCAGAGTATGTTGTTATTTTTATTGCAGATCTGAAGATTCATTAGTATTCCAGTGTTTCCATTGTGTTGGGTTTCCAGTGTTTTTGATGTAGAGGGCGCACTTGCTCTCACATAGTCTTAGTTGCTATTGTTTTCAGATATTGGAGGGTGCACCAATGGATCCCATTTTTATTGAAAACATCTATATTGGGATGTATATCATGTACATATGACAAAGGGCATGATTTGGGAGGCAGATCTATCATTTGGAGCTGTTTTCTATTGATTTAGAGCTTGGACTGGTGTAGATGGGTCAAGAATGAACTTCTAGTTCTGGTAGTTCTGTGCATTTCTGGGTTATGATACCTATTCCATTGTGTTCGTATCGCCTTTTTTAGTAAGGAACACTTTTTTTTGCACCCAAAAATGTTTATGTATGCCTGAGATATCGCCATTTTACCAAATCTACTATATTCGACATCTCTTCTGGTGGAGGGGCACTCCTCTACATTTCTATTTATGTGTTCCATGAGGTTCGAGTTGATGTAAGAGATATTCATTGTTGTAATGTTGTTATCATCAGTATATTTATTGTTACCAACCATTAGTAATAAAGATCCACATCATTACCCTCTTATTGTATCTCGTGTTCATGTGTTGGAACATCTATGTGTAAATCTGCAATTATGGTTGTACAAGCTTATGTTTTTGGGTGTAAAATTTCCATAGGATATACCTAAAGTCTGATAGTGATTTATTTGGTTCTGTTTGGGGCTATTTGAATGAATTTGGGGTTGTTTGGGTGAATTTGAAGGGTTTAGGAGGTATTTGGAAAGAGTTGGAAATTAAGACAATTTCTGTGGTGAAAGTTGAGCTAGCCATTCTTGGTTCGAGTTGGTAATTGTATGGTTGTTCATGCTTGTTTAAATCTGAAATACAAGTCACTTCCTACTGTTATATGGGACCAAGAACTCTTTCTTTAGATCTAATGATGTGATTTGTACGTTCCATGCTTCAACATTAATGATAAAGAGGTTGCATACAAAGTGTTTGAAGAAAACTCCGAACCAGACTTAATAACCAACTACCAAGTTTTATATCTGATATGATTTGGGCATATTACAGTGGTCTCAAAGCATATTCTAATGGGATGTACACATTTATTTGAATTCTAAATTATCAATACATTGCTCTTTTGTTGAAACTAGAACACTTCATAAGCCATTGTTTGGACAAAGTTGAAAATCAACATAATTTCCGTTAGAAATTTGGAGTTAATATTCATAATTTCTAATTGGGGACATTACACGACGCAATCTCTTCATGCAACTGCAAATGTTATGACACTATCTTATGGGTAATGAATTCAACAAATTTAACTAATTCAAAATTACTATGAGAGATCACAAATGTCATATATTTTTGTGAGAGATCACAAATCTCTTACATGTCAGCTCTCATGTGTTGGGTTCACGTAGATCTCCTTCACCAAAGCATTGTAGTAAAGTGTAATCAAGCAAAGAGATCCATGTAGAATCACCTTTGCTGATATATGCACTAAAAAATATTACAGTACTTCCAACCTCATATTTCAAGCAACAAGTTCATGAGAATTTTGGATTGAATGATGGTCTTTCACCTTCAAGGAGGCTCCATTCATATTCCTAGATTTCAGGTTTTATATGAGCAGGTTAGAAATCAAAGCATATTGTAGTGCCTAAATTGAAATTTATTCTTGCTGACCAAAATTTAATTTGCAGATCGCATTCATTAAGATAAAATTGGTGGCTATTGTTGGGGATCTACCTTGGGTCATCCGTCGGAATACTCACCCCTTAGTACAATGACATAAACTTAAGTTATAATATGGATATCTTATAATACAACCACAAGATAAATATTTCATAGCAAAGAAAGTTAATCAAATTAGATGAAGGAATTTGATAATGGTTATTGAACGACAACTTTCTTGGACACAACAACGATGCATGCCTGTAGCATTCTCAATCCTACTCCAATATTGTATTTCAATAGCAATATATAAAAACCCAAACCAAAATGACAAACATAGCGGAAAATTATTGCCATTATTTCATAAGCTGAGAATCGAATAGAGGTCTCGTACTACAAATGAAATATTTCATTTTCAAAAGAAATATAGATAAATACAAACCAAAATGAGAAACAAAACGAAAAATGATTACATTGAGCACGACTAAACCGTCTCTTGACTCTGTTGTGTCGCATGTCGGACTACTGGGTTTATGGCAAACATAATACTCATACCATCCTATCATGTCCCGTCATACTACATATACATGTGGCATTTTAGGAAATTTAGTTTTTAAAATTAAAATATATTTATTTTTAAAATCTCACATTTCAAGCCACTCCTCCAAGGATTTATGTCCCATCGAAAAGCCTTCAAACCAATAAAAAAATAGAATGCATGTAATTTAAAATTTGTATAATATATTTTGTATTTTCAAAATAATCAATTTAATATTGATTTTTTGTAAAACAATATAAAACTTTGTGAGTTTTATATAATTGAAAGCAAACTAATACAAGTCAAACTGCATTGACTTGTGAACGAAAAGTATATATGTAATGGCTATGTGCGGAGGCACTTAGACAACCCCACTCACTTAGGACAAGATTGGCATGGGAGCTCACTCAAGATACCAAGTGGGCTTGGAAATCCATCTTGGGATCCTCTTGGCTCATCCATGAGCGAACGGGAGGCTTGAGCGGGCAAGCAGACCAAGTAGTGCAGAGGGCAAATGGCATTGCAGGATTTGGTGAAAGGATGGCAAGAGCGCACCGTCATAATTGATCTACAAGCTTGGTAGCAGTGTCATGCCAAGCAAGGAAAGCATAAGTGTAGCTGTGAGCTATCTTGAGTGTGAAGGAAGTGCGACACGTGGGCATGCGCCCAATGTAGGTGGCTCGATGGGATAAAAGCTCCATAGCTCGGGATGGAAGCACGGCGTAGGTAGGTTTGGAATCTTGGTGGAAAATTCTTTCCAAGCAGGCATTGGTCGACACTTAGAGTGTGGAGCTCATCGGCCAGCACAAAGATGGGTGCACTACCACATAGTGTGGATGGGGGAGAAGCCCCATGGACTTGGCGTGTTGAGAGTGGGTCGCTAGCTCAAGAGGAGTGGATCACACTTGGGTCATGCTGGAAAAAGGTGCACCTATATATATAATGTGCAGAGATTCAACCAAGTCAGATCATTAAGATCCAAGTCCAAGCAAGAGGGAAACCAAGTGAGATGCGACTAAGGGGGGATACAACAAGTCAAATGTAGGCCACAGGGGCGCACCTAGCACACCTTGGGAGTAAGTATTGGGCGCAGGCTTGGGAAGAGTTTTATGCAAGAGGCAAAGGTTGCAGTAGGAAGGTATGTGGTGATAGGGTTGCAGGTTGTGGCTTGTGACGACAATAGGAAGTAAGAACTTGACAAGATGTAGGCTTGTTTGCAAGTGAGAATTCTTGGGCTTCCTTCTAGGATTTTTCCAGTTTGGGGCTTCGTCAGGTGGGTTGGCCTGCAGGAACCCCTGAACTATTGTATATGTTGTAACTTGCACCTTTATATATATTGAACTCTCGACATGCCTAGTTGTGGTGCCACCATATCTCTTGTGAACTATGTGTTATATTTAGTTGAGTCTTAATATAATTATTGGATGTTAAGTTGTAACATGTGAAATGGCTAAGTAAAGAACACAAGCGTAATAAGTAACAAGTGTAAAGAGTTAAACGTGTAATTTTGTAGGTAGGTATAGTCTGTCGGTTGGCCTGCTAAGTTGGTATCACCCTTAGCTAGGTGTCGGGCAGTGCTACATGGGAATATACAGGTTGGTTTGACCTAGGCATGGTTGTGCCCCTGACATGTGGTATCAAAGCAAGTCTTCACCGTGAACAAGTTGCTATAAATTCGTAGACGGAAGCTTGGGTGCATGTCGGTGGATGACAGGAGGATGCACTAAGCACAGTGTTCCCACCATTGCCTCGAGTGGCCACTATACAGGTCGGTTGGCAAATAAGTGTGCCAAGGATGCGCGTGGTGACAGGGTTGTGAAGGTGAATCCAACAAAGAGAGCGGCAGTGCAATAGGGTGTAGTGCGATTCTCTGGGCAAGTCATCTCTGTGTTGCAAAGTATCTTAGTTGAACATACATATAAGGGGAATGCAAGGGAGGTTGAACGCCCATACTTACCCTAGGTTTCTGAGTAGTGCGAGTTGGTGATGAACCCTAGAAGGAGAGCACCTAGCATGTAGGACGTTAGAAGAGAAGGATGTTGCAACTGATTTGGTTAAGTTTTGGAGAGCAATTTCAGACAAGCGGTGGGAAGCAGTGCATAGGGAGAGCACATGGAGTGCACCCATAATGCCTTGTTTCGTGCCAACGAATGCAACACAACATAGATGTTCTACTGAAGCAAGAGTTGTTACAAAGTATGCTAGAGATGCACCTGTGAAGGGAGCACCTGGGCACACGACACGCTTGGAAGGAGCGTGCCAAGACTTGCAGAAGATAGAATTGATTCGGAAGGAACATGCCCAAACTTAAGATGGGATAGTTTGATGTGGAACTGAAGAAGCGATGAGTGAGGGAACTTGGGAGGTGCGCTCGAGCAAGGGGTGTGCCCAGGATTCCAAATGTTCTAGTAGAGGATGCGTTCAGACAATTAGTGGGATTCCGACCAGAAGGACTTGAGAAATCAGGGTTCGAGGTGACTTGCAGACACTTCTTGAATGTGTGATGGTTGGGTGAAAAGACGGTCTCAACATGAGGCATAAGGTGCAGAAGAGTCATGGAAATCCAAACTTGACACTGCGAAGAGGAACTTGGAGTTGCACGATTGCAAGATGAGGTAGTTGCTCCGAGCTCACGCAACGACGATTGAATAGAAAATTTCACAAGTGCAGATTCTAAAGTTGCATGAGATGACTAACAAGATGAGGTTTCTATGGTATATTTGCCTAGTGCAGTGGATTAATCCTCGGTGAAGACAAATTCAAGGCCATAAACTAAAGTTGAAGGAAGTAAGGAGTAGGTTGGTACTCCTTGCAACAAAGATCGCTCTATGGAGACTTGTTTAATGAAGGTGAGGTAGGAGTTGCGTTTGGAGGCGATCCAAAGGAAACTAGCCGAGAAGAAGCTTGTGACCCATGTGCAAGAACCTTCAAAAGAAGTTGTGGATGTGATCGAAGCCTTCACAGTAGGTTCAGATGAAGAGTCGTACAAAGTGCAAGATGAAGTTCAACATAGGCTTGACTTCGTGAACATGATTGCAAGTGGGGCGAAGGGAGTCACGATGAGTGACGTCGGCACCACCCACAGCTTGGTGAGCCAAAGGAATGCAACATTACTTCATGGTAAGGATGAAGGTGAGTCCATAGTTAAGGTGGTGAATTCAAGAGTGAATACAGTTGTGGATTGGTTCGCAAAGCACCATTAGAAGTTGGAGTAAAACTAAGACTTGCGGTGTTCCTGTGACGACGAAGCGGAAGTTAGAGAATGTGCCCAGGTCATCCCCCATGAGGTGGTATGAGATTACTGGGATGCCTACGGATGGACTGGACGATGTCATAGGACATCAGCAAGTGATAGGTTCGAGAAAAGAAACCATATGTTATGGAAGAAGGGCATCTAACATGGATGAGAAAGTTGATTGTTTGGTGCAAAGGTTGGCATCATTAGAGTTGTTGGCAAATTCAGTTACAGAGAAAACTGAATGCTTGCACCTCTTGAGGAACCAAGAGTGAAAAGGGGAAGGAAAGGTAGAGCTTGCACCCACAACTATAACATTGGTTGGAAGGTGAACACACTCAAGGATCTAGTGTGGGGACCAAGTGGTCAAGGCCAAGAAGACTTGCGAAGTATTGGGGCTTGGCATAAAAACAGAACATTGGACCAACTAGACTCTTATAAGGTTGGAATTTTAGTGGAAGTGGCAAAGGAAACTGAGGTGAGGAAGGCACCTATGGTGGATATGATGGAAAATCATAGTGAGAATATAAGTGCAAACTCCTCGGAATGCAATGTTGTGGAGATCATGGACTTTCGCACACAGGCCATTGGGATTTCAGAGAACCAACTTATGCATGTGAAGTTGAAGGGCATGGGTTGCAGCTCGAGTAAAGAGGATTCAATCTTGTGCCACTTAAAATCTAAGTCTTGCTTACAGGGTAGTGAGTTGGTTGAGAGGAAGGTCGAGGAGGGTGAAGCCACCTTAAACTCCTTACGAGTGCGAGGTGTGGCGGGATAAGAAAATTGAAGTGGTGAGCTCGCCAAACCGTGAGGGTAGTGGCAAGACACGCCACCTTTTGTTAGGGAAAGTAGAGGGGGGAAATGAAGTACCAAGAGGAGGCATCAATGTGTTGAGAAGGAGGAAAGACTTTGGAAGAAACTAACATGCAAGACTCTTGGACAGACGCAGCAATGGGAGGTGTGGATCACCTCATGGACCATGCAGCGAATATGTGTAAGATAGATTCCAATATTGTGGGAACCAAGCCAACTACAACTCAGTTGGAAGATAGTTATTTGTAAGTAGATATGGCACTCAAGTATTTGAGCAATGAGTCCAAGTTGGATGAGTGGTATACCAACAACAAGGGTGGAGGTGGTGGCCTTGGATGCCACTTTCCATTCAGTCTCAGTTGAAGCATGGGCAACTCGGCTCATTTCCTTTGGTGCAGGAAGTGAAGTCGTAGGCACCTTATGAAGGTACCTAGGGAAATTCAAAGCCAATAAGGGCTGAGCTGCGAAAGTCAATTTAATGACAGTAAGGTGAAGGTGTAAGACTTTACCTTGGTTCGACGGAGTTGTGCGATGCCATTGAAACGTAGAAGGAAAGGTGGTTTAGGCATGATGAAGTTCGTTCCCATGAGTTGGGAAAATGGTTGGATTGGCCCTCGAACAATTTAGCACTTGGGGGTAGCTAAGCAGATGGAGACATGACGAAATTGGCTAAGTACCGATGCAACATAAGGTTTATTAGGCGCAAAAGTTGAGCCATGAGGAATCTTAGGGATCCCTAGTTGCAGCAGTAGCATGTGGTTTCATTTCCAGGCATACCAGGCGACTTGGAAACATTTCTGAGGACGAAAACTACTTGAGTTGGGGGAGGATGCACGACTATGTGTGGAGGCACTTAGACAACCCCACTCACTCAGGACAAGCTTGGCATGGGAGCTCACCCAAGAGACCAAGCAAGCTTGGAAACCCATCTTGGGAGCCCCTTGGCTCATCCGCGGGTGAACGAGAGGCTTGAGCCAGCAAGCAGACCCAGTAGTGTGGAGGGCGAGTGGCATCGTAGACCCTGGAGAAAGGATGGCAAGGGTGCACCGACATAATCAACACGGGATCTTGGCAGTAGTGGTGCGCCAATCAAGGAAAACATGAGCACGGGAACAAGCTAGCTTGAGCATGAAGGAAGTGTCGCACATGGGCATGCACCCAACGTAGGTGGTTCGACATGTTAGAAGCTCCACAACTTGGGATGGAAGCATAGTGCAGGTCGGTTTGGAAGCTTGGTGAATGAGTCTTTCCAAGTGGGCATCATCCAACACTTAGATCATGGATCCCATCGGCTGGCACAAAGGTGAGTGCACTACCACATAGTGCAGATGGGGGAGAATCCCCATGGAATTAGCGTGTTAAGAGTGGGTCATCAACTCAAGAGGAGTGTGATCACACTCAAGTCGCACTAGCAAAGGGAGCACCTATATATATAACAGGTGGAGGTTCAACCAAGTTAGATCATTCAAATCCAAGTCCAAGCAAGAGGGAAACAAAGTGAGACATGACCAAGGGGGAGACTGTAGGTCGGGTGCAGGTCGCAGGGGCAAGCCTAACACACCTTGGGAGCAATTCCTGGGCATAGGCTTGGGTAGAGTTATGTGCAAGAGGAAAAGGTCGCGACAGGAAGGTCTACGTCGAAATGGTTGTAGGTTGTGACTTCAAACAATAACAACAAGGAAGAACTCGGCAAGACGACGCAGGATTGTTTGCAAGCAAGAATTCTTGGGGTTCCTTTTGGGAGTTTTCCAACTGGGCACTCCATCGAGTGGGTTGGCCTGTGGGCACCCCCGGACTGTTGTATCTATTGTAACTTGCACCTTTATATTGAACTTCCAGCACGCGTAGTTGGGGTGCCACCATATCTCTTGTGTACTGTGCATTTTTGGGCCGAGAGGCGCTCTATAGCCCAGTATGAGGGAGATCTTGTAACATTTGTCCATGTTTGTCCATATTATTGTCGGGCATTAATAAAATGTAATAATAAATAGTAAAAAGTAATAATATGATGGAGATCTTGTAATGTTTGTCCATGTTTGTCCATATTATTGTTGGCCATTAATAAAATGTAATAATAAAAAGTAAAAAGTACCAATATGAGGGAGATCTTGTAATTTGTCCATGTTTGTCCATATTATTGTTGGCCATTAATAAAATGTAATAATAAAAAGTAAAAAGTAATAATATGAGGGAGATCTTGTAACGTTTGTCCATGTTTGTCCATATTATTGTCAGCCATTAATAAAATGTAATAATAAAAAGTAAAAAGTAATAACATTTGTACATTTGGAATCCTTGAGTGCAATACCTGAGAATAGGTTTGCACCTCGGGAGATTTGATCCCTCTCAGCGCTTGATAAAGCCTAGGATTTGGATCTAGGTTGGTATTTGGATAAGTGTTAACATAACTATTGATTGTTAAATTGTAACATGTGAAATGGCTAAGTAAAGAACACAAGTGTAATATGTAACAAGTGTAAAGAGTTAAACGGGTAATCCACGGGTAGGTGAAGTCTGTTGGTTGTCCTACCGAGTTGGTCTCACCCTCGACTAGGTGTCAGACAATGCTGCATGGGCATTCATGGGTTGATTTGACCTAGGCGTGGTTGCGCCCATGCCAATATTCCTGCCTTGACAAGGATAAAAAAGAGATATAAATCTTTTTTTTGTAAACTGTAGATAGTAATTATATTAAAGTACAAAAAATGTTACATACACATGCGAGACTGTAGTTCTGAGAGTGTTTTGTAGCCTCTCATAGAGCAGAAAATTCAAAATAGGTCCCTCGTAGGCCTGCCCATAGATGGGCTGAGAGTCATAGACATAGTTACATTCGACCATTAAAAACATAAGACTAACCAGTTCAGAAAATCAAAATAGATCATAACAGTAACTATTCAGCCAAAGCAAGGAAACCCGATACGCTAACCACTGCAAAAAGGAGCTGGGGCCTGCCGGAGAAACCTTAAGTATTTGCGTTTGCATAATTATTGGGTAGGAACCAAAGAAGTCTTCATCCCATCTCTGAATCGGGATTTTGGGAGGTAGAGGTTCCGTCTTTCGAGGAGTAGCAGCATCGCCTTCAGATTTCTGGATCCTTTTAAAGTGCATAGAGTCAATAGTAGTAGGAATAGGGAAGGAGGCCTCTGGAGGAGGGGCCCCTTGTAAAACGATTGCAGCTGGAGAGACTGAACCTGTAGTGGAGCCCTGGACAGGAACATAGACCTCTGCAGCGACAACACCAGGAAGCTCCCGCAAATTGGAGCCCAAAGTATGGGCACTAGGCACTATAGCAATGCCTTCCAGTAGGAGAGTTTCCTTACCTTCTGAGGCCTCTTTGTTGGAACCAGGAGCGTCAAGACTAGTTTCGCGGAGAGAGGTGGCTTTGCTGAGGAAGGAGTACTTACCTCCAACCACACTGGATTCCAGAGCAGCAAGCATTTTGTCTAGGTGAACCATATGAATTCTAGTGTCCATGATAGACACCTTGGAGATGTTCCAGTTAGCCAGCATTTCTTCTACCAAAGAACCCAATATGTTCTTCATTAACCAATAATATTTAATCTGATTACCTTGATTTCCAAAGGCAAGAATGTTAGAGACCCGGTTAGCCTCCCATTCATCGACCAACCTTCGAACCAGAACAATGACCTTATCATCATAGTCGTTGATGGCTTTCTTACCAGTCTTTGGGGATGTGGTAATCTGTCCGACGCCATGACCAGCGCCACGCTTAGAGGTACCACGCAGACGGGTCATGGCATAATCAACAATCTCGCAGGAGAGGAGAAACAAAGCAGAGCTATCCACAGCCTGAACATGCAAAGAATAACGGATGAGGGTGATGAGATGACGTTTCTTCATTTCAAGAGCATGGGAGAGGGAGCGCTGAGACCTCACATGAGGGAGCATGATGAAGAAACGGTTCCAGTAGGAGCGAAAGGACATAGACAGACGAGCCAACTTAAATGCAACCCACCACAGCTTAATCCACATTAATCAAGTCGCTCACTTGAGATCCGACACGCTAGGTGAAGGACACAGCACTAAATGCTCTCCCTGGGCGATGACGCCTGCAAAGATCCGCTGCCGAGTGGTAGATCCATGTCGCTAGGTGGTTGCATGGCGCCACCCTCCGTGGCCAATCCAACATTAACACCCACAGCCAAGGAAAGAGATATAAATCTTTAAATGCTTGAAACATTTTGAATTAAAATAAATCTACATTAATGTATTTATATATTTCTATATCAATATATATATATATATATTAATTATTGATTATTAGGCGGATTTGCTTCAGATTCCTCTGGAGTGGTAAGAAGGAAGGTCAGGTAACTCCTTGGATCAACTGGAAGAGAATTGCTGTACCTAAAGGTCTTGGGGGTTGGGGATTAAAAAACATTTTTTTGTTTGCTCAAGCATTGGCAGCAAAGGGAGGTTGGAGACTTATCAAAACTAACAGTTTGTGGACTCATGTTATCAAAGGAAAATATTTAACAGACATGAGTCTTGAAGAATGGATTAGAAGCCCCAGGAAGTCACATAATGGGGGATCTGTGATCTGGAAGGCAGTGGTGAAATCTTTCTCTCTGGTGGAGACTAATCTGGCGTGGGATGTAGGTAATGGAGAAAAGGTGAAAGTTGGTAGAGATCCTTGGACCAGGAGTGAACAACTACATTTGTTGCCTGATAATGTTATTAATGCATTGGAAATTAGGGGGATCATCACTCTAAATCAACTGGCTGATCAGAGACCTGACGATCCGTGGATACAACACTGGAAAAATGCATATATGCTGGGCCTGGGGGACCCAGAGTCTGGTTTTTTGAATAACTACATCAGAGGTTTGAATCGGGCTAATATACAGCTCACGGAACAGGAGGATGTTCTGATTTGGGATTTGGATCCGACGGGGATTTATACTCCAAAGGTGGGTTATATTACGCTTAGCGCAGAAGCTGGGAACATGGATGAGGTCTGGTGGTGGAGATCATTGTGGAAAATAAAATGTCCATCAAAAACCAGACTATTTATGTGGTGTGCTTTAGCGAATCGGGTTCCGACCTGGGACATACTTCATAAGAGAAACTTTCAGGGCCCGGGTTGGTGTGTTATGTGCAAGAAGGAGCCGAAAACCATAACACACCTTTTTATCACTTGTCCTTTCACAATTGCTGTATGGAAAGAGTGCTCAAAACTGGTCGGTTTTGACTATAGGTGGGAAGGAATTTCCGTGGAAAATGCATGGGAGAATTGGTGGAGACTTGTAACAACAAAAAAACAGAAGTCTTTACCTCTGCTGATTATATGGGGGATTTGGCTGGCAAGGAATGGGGCAATTTTTCAGGATAAACCATGTATCCCTGAAATCATTGGTGATAATCTGTGGGCATATACCGAGCTCGTCCAGAACACGTAAGGGCTGCAAAACAGAGAAGGATTATGGATGTTGAGATCGATAAATCACACCCGTGGGGGTTTTTTGATGGAGCAGCAAGTAACGAGATGTGTGGTGGGGGGGCATATTTATATCTATCAGATACACATTTCTTTGAACTCACTATGGGTCTTGGAGCGGGAACCAATAATTATGCTGAACTCATGACTTTAAAACTTCTACTTATTTTTGCATCCGAGAGGGGTATCACTAGTTTGGCAGTGTTTGGAGATTCTATGAATGTTATCAACTGGACCAATCAAACACAAGCTTGCAGAGATATTAGACTTTCAAATGTTCTTAATACTATTCAGTTGGTCAAATAATATTTCGACTTATTCACATGCCGGCATGTTTACAGGGAAAATAACCAAAAAGCGGACCAGGCATCCGAAGAAGGGCAACTCATAGTTTATGGCATTTGGAAAGTAGCTGAAGAAAGGGATGGACAACGAACTGAATTCTACCACAGACCTTTCATTGACTGATCCAAAATATGTTGTTATATATATATATTTTTGTCTAAAAAAAGCAAATAGTATTTAAATTTTGTATAAATTACAGACTTATATGTGACAAAGAGAGTTTTTGTATAAACTGATGATGTTGTAACAGTAAATTAGTCCGGTGGGACAGAACTCTTATTTTTGACAAAACAGAAAAGTATAATATTTTGCATTTTGAAAGCAGACGTAATAGTCTCATCAAGTGAACCAAAACTTATTTTTTGGACTTAGACAATTCACTGATATAGTGAATACTGAATGTAATTCTGATCTCTGTTGATGAATAGAATTACGCTTTTTTCGTTTGGAAAAATATATATATATATATATATATATATATATATTAATTATTGATAGTATATTTCCTTATAAGATTCTTGTCTTTAATAGTTGATTTAATCTCATTATTGATGAGATGAACATTAAAATTTGAATCACTATACAAAATATTATATTCAATTATAGTAGACATTACAATCTTAATCTCTTCCATACTGTATTGGATTTTTTAAAGCTTGATTTGAATGGTTTATAATGATATTATTTTTATAGATATAAATTTTGTATATATATATATATAATCCAAGTAACTTATTGTGAGATGGATATTAAAATTTTAATTTAATTTGATTATTATAATGTTATATATATATAAAAGAATGAAATATTTTATTCAACTTACCTATGATGAGATATGGATATTTTATTTTTATTTTTTTCAATATTAAATTTAGAATCTTTTTTAATGTAATTAAATATTAAAAATATTATCGTTACATTTTTTATATTTTTATGTTGAAGACATTATTATATGAGGACAAGTTTCTGGTTGTTGGGAGGTAGCTTGGGTGGTTGGGAGGAATGATTGTTACCCTTCTCACCTAGATTCAATTCTTGTAAGTGATATGATGCTCTTGTTGAGCTCCTTTGTAATAAATGTGGATTATGTAAATCTAGCCATACCTTGATTCTCGTGTACAACCAATACAAAGTCGACATGTGTTACAAAAGGAAATAAGTTATAAAGAGTATTAAGAGTGTTAAAACTTAAAAATGCAAGAAAGCTTTTAGTTAATTATAGTGGGATTTGTCTGATTTGTGGTATTGCTTGTTAAATGTAGACCAAATGAAGATGGCTAAAGTGAGAATAGAAGCACAAAGATATGATAAATGAAAAACACATTGTAGATAAGGGTTAAAGGTTAAAAAGGTGGCAAAATATGATAAATGAAAAAAAAACATTGTAGATAAGGGTTAAAGGTTAAAAATGTATACCAAGTATTTTTATTTTTTATTTTTAAAATTTTAAAGTTATTGTTAAAAAGTGGTAAACATAATTAGTAATTTGTTTAGTTTTATTTTATATTTTTAAGTTCCAATATTATTGTATATAGAGAAGGGATGCATTTGTATTTATATATCTTTTAAATATAATATTACAAAAATAAAAATATATTATAAATGAGATTTAAAATAATAAAATTAGTATATTGGAAAAGAAATATAATTTATTAAGTTAAAGAAATATAATTAAAATAATATTTATTTATTAATATGATTATGATATAGGATTGATGAATTGGAACCATATAAATAAATCACATTGGATGATTTTTCTTTATTATATATAAATGTATATTATGATTTATAATTATTATCATGCAATAAATGTTTATAACATTATGATATTCGTTGAATTGGGAAAGAATAGCGCAACCAAAATCACTAGGAGGATGGGGTTTAAAAAACATACATCTCTTCTCAAAGGCCTTAGCTGCAAAATCAGGCTAGCGACTACTTACTACCCACAGTCTTTGGACGGAAGTTGTTCAGCATAAATACATTGCTCCGGACACAATCCTGGACTGGATCAACAACACCTCAAGAAGCAGGCAAGGGATCTCTATTATTTGGAAGGTTGTTATATCCTCCCTCTCCCTTATTGAAGAAGGACTGGCTTGGAAAATTGGAAATGGAACCCAAGTTCGTATTGTATCTGACCCTTGGACAAGATGTCAAAACCGCCACATCCTACCTCCACAACTTATTCAATTTATTCAAAATCAAGGTATTTATCATCTAAACCAAATTGTAGACCCCATCTCCTCTACAATATAGCATCAGGGGTGGAAAATTTCTATCGACCTAGGAATCCCAGAGGCACTGGAGGTTGATTGGAACGATTACATAAATACTCTCAGAACATCAAATGTATGGCTTACCGACTCTCAGGACAAAATTGTGTGGCTATCGGCTGTGCATGGCATCTACACGCCAAAACTGGGATATCAAAAACTGGCCACTATTGCTCATTCGGGTGAGCCAAAATGGCATTGGAAAAGCATCTAGAAGTCCAAATGCCCACAAAAATAAAAAAAATTCATGTGGTGTACGTTGGCAAATAAGATCCCAGTACGGGAAAGATTGAAACGCAGGAACGTTGAAGGGCCTGGTTGGTGCGTGTTATGTAAACAAGCTGATGAATCAACTTCACACATGTTTATCACCTGTACTTTTGCCACCCATACCTGGACAGAGCTTAAACAGAAGCTGAATTTCACAACTATCTGGGGCGGGGTGACTGTTGAAGATGCTTGGAAAACTTGGGTCTCCTTGAATAAACCTTATCAATTCGAGCTCTGCCCCTCCTCACTATTTGGGGACTATGGCTCGCTAGAAAGAAGGCCATATTCCAAGACATCCCATCTGTCCTTGAACTTATTACCTCCCTCGGCATTGATATACTTTCCAACTTACCACAACAAAAGGACGGCCCTGCCCCTAGAGTCATAACGGAGGAACATATAAACAAAAACAACCCTTGGGATTTCTTTGACGGGGCTTCACAAAACCAAGCCTACAGTGGGGGAGCCATTTTCCATCTGTCTGATTCCCACTACTTCACATTCAAATGGGACTTGGAAGCGGAACTAATAACTTTGTTGAACTCTCTTCCTTGAACCTCCTCCTATGCTTCACCCTTGAAAAGAATTGCAAAAGTCTACATATCTTTGATGACTCAATGAATGTCATCAACTGGATAAATAAAGTTAAAAAATGCCACAATGTTTATCTGAACACCATGTTAGAGGAAATATTGCGACATCTGGAAGGTTTTGAATCCTTCTCATGTCGTCATGTATATAGGGAAAGGAACTCGATAGTAGATCAACTTTCAAAAGGGGGACTGCACATTCCACATGGACACTGGAAGATCTCAGAATATCAAAATGGCACATTTTTTGAATTTTATCACAGATCATTTATAGATGGTTTGGCCCCTCTTGCCAACCCAACCTGAGCATCAACTACACAAATTTTTGGAAGCAACAAACTAAATGATGGAATGCTCTCGCCTTATCAACATATAAATAGATCGAGCACGCAACTCTTTTTTGGTCATTTGAGGATCTCAAATCTTGATCCTAACATCTCTATGGTAATATTTATGTAAATCTCGGTATAAGAGTCTTTTTTTAGAAAGAAACAAATATATATGGGCTGAAAAGCAGTACTTATAAAAGGCGTAGCCATATGCCTTCTGCAATATGTAATTTGTTAATCATTAATAAAATTACATTTTTAGAGAAAAAACATTATGACATTCGCAATAATATACTATGGTATATTACAAATCTTAAGTTTTAAAATACATTTTTTTCGTGTTTATATTAAAAGTCATTTTCTTTAAAATACATTGTCCTCAAAGCATGGATAGAGTGATACATCTTCTTGGAACTTTCACCTATTTATAAATAAGGTTGAGGGCACAAGGTAATGCGATTTTTGAAGCCTTAACAATATTTTTATATCCAAAATGGATCAATCCATCCTATGCGGATTGTTTTTGGGAATCTTTGTTGGTAAGACTCTTGATTCAAGTATTCTAGTTTGAATTGTATTAATCTTTGGATGCTTTGTATGTATTTAGAGCGTTCACTTTGGTTGGTTTGCTCTTGTTGTTGGTACACTGATTTCGTGTGCTACAACTTTCTATAATTTCGGTGAGAACATCCTTTGGTTGTGATATATCTTCATTAGTGGCAACTAATGGACCTATAATTATAATTGAATCCATAAATGTAGCCTTGTTGTTGAATTATGTTGATATGAATTTATGGATGCCCTTCATTTGACAAAACATTGTTAAAAGTGATTAGTGACAACTAATGGACCTTCAATTATAACTAAATCCATAAATGTAATGTTGTGGTTAAATTGTATTCTTATATGATTTTTTGGATGCTCTTCATTTCATAGAACTTAGTTAAAAGTGACATTAGGCTTTCCCACTTTGATTGACTCCATGAAAGTTTATTTATCCATTGTTTGGACTTTAACTTCAAAAAGCCTTCTCGCTTCAACCAAATGGTTAAAGTTTCTTTGTCCACAAGTTTCTTGATTTCCTACTGTGTCTTATTTTACCTCTGTATACACATTTTTATTATAATTTTTTAGGATACAAGTTTCTTTCATTGTTGTAAAATAGTGTTTATTAATTTTTAATATTTTCTGTGAGTGATATTTATGTCATTGTTGAATTTTTTTATTTGATTTTGAAGTTCATTCACTTTTGTATTTCGACATTTCGATTTGAATAATATATTTTATCAAATATTTTTTTTCAAAATTCTTAATTTTTTTTGTCTTCGTCATTTTAATGTTGATTTTGATTTGAGTTGATGACTAAAGAAAAATAACCTTAATTCTTCTTTTCGCATGTCTTGCGACTATTTGTCTCAAAGATCAATGATGGAACTCACAAAGATAGTAACTACCCAATAAAAAGACATGGTACAATGATTATAGTGGTCGCATTGGCGATTATCTGAATGAGATATATAGATCCTTTTTTATAGTTGTATATATATACACCAACACCCACGAATTTCATTGACTATCAATGTACATATATAGGTGTAGGTTCACTTAGGTAAGATATTAATTACTCAATTGGTATACCATCCAACGACCCTTCTTAAATGTTGGTCTCCTCCCATTTTGTTATAAACAGAGAGATTCTCTTGTATTTTCTTAGTAAAAGATTGAATAGATTCTCTGGTATTGTTCCTTTTATTGGCTTTGAGTCTCTGTCAATTTTTTTTTGTTCTGTTGTCTATGTATGGAGTTCAAGCACAGTATTTTCATGTTTTCTTTTGTATGAATTCACATGGTATTAGAGTTGCAAGGCATAAACTTCCTCCATCAACCTTGGTTATGCCATTGTTGAGATCTCAACATTTGTAGGCTTCTCTACTATGGGCATAACTGCCATTTCTCTTGTGATATGGGCATCTCATCTCTTCTTATTTTTGTATCATTCACTTGTTGATCTACAATGGAAGTGTGAAAATAACCATCTCAAGCTCTCTATTAGAAAAATTGAACACACAAAGAAACCGACATCATAGAGAGAATTGAAAGAGAATTAATACTTCAATTATGAAATGAAGAGAACAACCTTCTTTTTATAATAATGAGATCATAAAAACTATAATTGCTCAAACCCAAATTACAAAAACTCTAAAATAACTTATAAATACTTTAATGCAACAATTAAACATAAAGTAACCTAAACTCACCAAATGACTTAATTAATATTCTCAACTCTATATTGTAGATAACCTTTATATTCTACATAAAGTAACCTAAACACACCCTATAAAAAATTAATATTAATAAAACAATATGATGCTAACGAATATGTCTATACATAATGCTTAACATTGTAAAATCAAAACCAAATAACCACATAATCTTGTTTCATAAATTGTAATGGTATTTTTGTCATCTTCTTTTCTTTTCTTTTTTTATAAATGAGATTATGAAATTTCCAATCCACCAACTACCAAATAATCTATTGAAGCATTTCTTTTTACAACATTATCTGATTTCACACATACAAAACCCTTAACCACCAAGACCATCCTTAAATCAATCCAACTCATCATGAACCCACCCTTGGTAATTGTGGCAGAGTGTGTGCCTACAATGTATTGGACGGATTATGCACAATGTATAGTACATTAACTAGCGTTGCACATGGAAATTGGAATTTGGAATAGTAGAGTCTCAGTGTGACACAAAATCCCGAGATAAAAGAGGATGCTCCAATGCCTTCCATTTAAATAGTAATAGTTCATACGATGCAAGTTTATTTTTGACAAATACAACCCACAACATGTAAAGTAAATATATTACCAATTTGATTAATACTCGTTTCCAAATATAAAAATGGATTAGGGCCATATCCTCCTCAAATATTAAAATAATTTTTTTTTGCTATGCCTTTAGTGTATAACTAAATATTTTAAATATTTTGCATGGATTTTTGTTTGGGAAAGTTACTTTATTGTTTGCTTAGAAAGAAAATGGATGTTAGTTAAACTTTATGTTAGTTAGTTATCTTAATAGAAATGTTTGTTATGAACTTAATACAGATGTTACAAATATGAAGTATAATGAGTTTATCTTGGATTCAAAATCAAGAAGGTGATTTGTCATCAAGTCATATTATTTATCATGTAGACAATCTATTGCAATATCATTATTGTTGTTTTAGACCTAGTTCTCAATTTTCTCAAAATCTTATAGGAGAGACTTGTCTTGTTTTAGTTAATTCATGAGTGTGTTTAATATTTTTTTTAGATGTAACTAATTTTGAAATTAAAAAATAGACATCATGTATTTTTTAGGTTATTGTTTGTAATACGGATAAGTTGTGGAATGGAGTAGCATCATCTTTACATAGACACTTTAGTACGAAAGAGTTGCATCATTTATAGAATAACACTTGTGTAAGTACCAAGGTTGATAGGTGGGGGGGGGAGGGGGGTTTCTTTGACCTTGAAGGAATAAGGAATAAATGCTACTCTTGGGGCCTTGGAGAGACATCAAATAATCAAGCAGAATCACTGGCTCTCTGCCAAGGTTTAAAGATAGCATTATAGTGCAATATAAGTCATTTGTTGATCCTAGGAAATTCTATGATAGTAATTCGATATCTCATATCCAAAAAAACTCTCGTAGATGGGCTTACATCTAGAGCAATATGGAGAATTTCACAATTATTAAGAGAAGTCAAAGTGGTCAAGGCCTTCCATGGTCTTAGAAGCCTAAATACCCAAGTTGATTCATATGCTAATGTAGTGTGTAATCTTGATCAATGAAATTTGATTATAAATGGAGTGGATTCAGGCCTCTGCAATATACCATAACACATTATAAGCTTAATGATCACACTAAAATACTATAAGGTTATCTTAGCATGGATTTGGATCAAGATTGAAATAAATGAGAGCAACGTCAGGTTGTCCAAGTGGCATAACCTTATAATGTATTCGCGTGCAAAGAAGTTGATGAGTAAAATCAAGGTAAGGTCTATTAATATTGTGGTTAATGGAGCTGGGATCACTTGTTAGAGAAGGAAGATCATGTTTTTTATATGTATACACTAGCCAAGCTTCATCAACGATACATGGGTTTGTCATCTCCTTCTAGGCGTTATTGAGGTAGGTTTTTTCCATGCTGATAAGAAATTTGATGTTTGTTTTCTTTATATAGTGTTAGTGGATGATGGAAGCTTAGTAGCTGAAGATGGCCAAATATATGCCTATGATATTTGGTTTCTTGTGTTGGACAAATTCATAATCTGCTCCAGTGTTCTCTCTGTGTTAATTTTCCTTCAGTGTTGGTTTCTTTCAAGACTTTGTTGGATAGTGCTAGTAGCTGCTTGAATGAAGGCACAGTTTGTCATATTGCAATTGCAACAAGGCTCATGCTGTGTAAAAGTTTATACTTTTCTAATATGGATGAGAATTTGAATGCTTATTGTTGTTTTTATATCGAAGTGAAGATCAATGCTGAAAGCTTTGGTCCTTTTAAAACTGGTGCTTTTAATGGTAACACAAATTGTAACCCTATTAAGAAGCAGATTTGGGAGGTTTGTTGATGTAAGCATATAGGCAGCGGTATTGAAGTGAATCAGTTTGGATGACTTGGTGTTTTTCAATGGGTGCAATATTCTGGGTATATTTCCCAGTTATCTTTTTTGAGCGGATTTGAGGGAAATTTTGGTTACTCTGTTTTTCTTGAATAGGTTGAATATACACAGGTTCTTGATTTTGTTGATCATCCAATGGAGAAAGATAAAGGAATTATGGAAAACCAAGACCTCAGGCCTAGAAACATAGATAAAAGGGGCACATAGGATAGCAATGACATGATAATTAAGAACCCTGTAAAGTGACAAAGGACCTAGGAAAAACCTTATGACAAAGACCAATTTATAAATGGTATCAATCAATAATTTCTTGAAATACAAATCAAGCAATTGCGAATGAGAATGATAGATGTTGATATTGAAATTGACTTATAGAAGAATAAATATAAAAATTTGGCGCAAGCAATCATTAAACTTCAGGGTAAAGTACAGGATTATGCCATTTCTTAGTCACACAACATCACCAAGGAATTTATTGTTGCTCATTCGAATGTTGGAGCTAAAGATGAAGATGGGAAGAGTACTGAAGAGGATTCCTCTTATACTTCTTCTCCTTTGAAAATTGATTAACACGGTTTGATTGTATGAAGCAAGATGTTGGGAATTTCACCCTTTTTGTCTTTTTGTAATGCAAATCAAATGCATTTTGATACTAGGTACTTTCTTTAGAATATATTCTAGTCATATCTATAGTATCAATTGGAATTTGAAAGAATGTATGTACCTATCAGAAAATATTGTTTTAAGCATGGGATAACTTCTTGAACTAGTTTTGCTTAGCTCCTATAGACTAAGTTTTGTAACCAAAGGTCTATTGTTCCGGTCGAGACCTCTTTTTTTATGATATAAAAAAGTACGTTTCTGTTTTAAAAAAAACACTCGAGTGAGTACAACATCTTGCCAACTACCAAACAACCAAGTGAAAGGAAATAAATTGTAGCATTAGTTGTTGTCAACTTAAGGCATATTTTATGTGCCCGCTTACCCAATCTACCCACATGTGTCCAATTCCACAAAATTTGATTTTTTTTAACAAAAAAAACACTAACCACGGTGACTCCATTTTAACATCATGAGATCTATCCATGAGGCATACATGTACTTATGTTGGTTACAGAGCTCTTTACAACAAAGTGCACACTAATTTGTACCTTTCTATCAATATTTTTTAGTACTTAACAAAATATTATATAACACATACAATGAGCTAATCTACTTCGTAATTCAATTTTAGCATCTTCTTTTGTATTTTCTATGTTGCTTTAGCAAATGAAAAGGAACTTTTCAATGATAATGAGGAATCTCTTCATGACATCTATTTTATTGCTTCTTTTTCACTTCATCGTGTGTTGGAGAAAACTTCCTATGGCTTGGGGTGGACCACAACAGACAGCTGACTACCAGAAATTAACTCAATCCTCAATGCTATGCTATATAAATGACAATGGTAAGATAATGAAGAATATAACCAACCTCGATCCAAACGTTTCATGTAGATCCCCGTTGGAGCTTTCAACCCATGCACTTGAACCTACAAATTAGTCTTGACAACCAATATACAACAAGCGCATATAATATATAAACGACATTAACATCATCAATAGCAACGGTCCATGATATCATAAGTAAATGCAACCCAATGTAATATAAACAACATTCACAACATTAATGGACGAGAATATGAGTATTTCTATTAATACATAACAAGAAGTACAATGAGATATGATCTCTTGCCATCAACGAATTTGAACCAAGATCTGGGTCAATCCACTTGTGCCTCCACCACTTCAATCCTCCATGGAATGGAAAACTCAAACTATGATAGGAGTTTGGAAGGTGAACATAAATGGTTCACAACTACAAGGATCAATGAGTGTAGACTCAAGATAGGGAAAAAAATCCACTAGAGTTCTCTTGCTCTCCTTTCTCCTCCCGTCCATAAGCCATATGTGCTCAATATATAGTCCTCCCGAAGGTAAGTGAAAGGACACATTGAGGCATTTCGGGGCAAATCGAGGGCCAAAGGTCACCCTATGACCGCTTTTTGGGAGTAAAAAGTAATTAACTAGTGATTTTTACCATTTTACATGCTACCCGTGGGCTATAATGATGCAACTCGCGGGTATGCCCACTGTAATGATGCAGCTAGTGTACAGAGGAAAAAATAGGGAAAATAGTGTGTCTGAAGGATATAAAGTGGATCTGAGTCAGTGAAATGGATCCTGCAGGCCAAAGAGTGTTGATGCTCACAAGGTGGAAAATTACGTTGTAACAGATGCCCCCTAATGTGTGAGGTCAGAGACTGATGCTACGATGGCCGAAATACATTATAAATCTCAAAAGTGGAGTGATGGGGACACAAGTGGAAGGAGCAGCTCACTCGTCATAATATAATAGTATCCCTACATACATGTCGGTATAGTACAACAATCTGATATAATGGCCATGAACAGGCAGTAGATAATGAATATCTGTCATAAGTGATCATAGCCATGATCCCTCTACAGTAAGATATGGTCTCTTGCTGAAAAGGAAACAATTGGTACAAACTGGAAGTACAAACTGCTGATATCTGAGAGATGATATCTCAGATGTAAAGTCATAATCATAAGTAGCATACGAAACGCCACTATCGCCTGGGGTCTTCTACACAAGTCTTCGACGGTGCAAGTCCCATCAAGTGAATAAAGGAGTTGAGGTTGAACCTAATGTGACATCGTCTGATTACTGGTCAATGATGTATACCGTTAATAGATGCGAGATAACCCACCAATAATGAAAATGGGCATCAAGGCACAGAGTACAATCATCAGAGTGCAAATAGATGTGTTGAAGTCGAACACTAGGATGAATCCATTGATCAGGGGACATTGATGTATTTCCAAAACTGTCGATGGCGAGAGAACCTGCCACTAATGATTGCAAGCCTCAAGGTACTCAACCGAACTCTAAGCCTCAAGTCCCGGAATAAATGGGTTTAAGTCGACGGAACAAGACTTGCTGGAAGGAGGGCATTAAGGCATCCCCCATTGACCAACACGAGGTACCAACTACGCTGAAAGATTTGGAAGATCTCAAGTGAAACAAACTGACTCAATAAGGATGGCCGACATGCAATAGTCAAGAAATCTGAGGAGTGGCCGACTCTGGTTTCAGGACTTCCTTTGAATAAGAGCATGAGCAGATGGATAGACTCAAGCAGCATAGACTCAATATAAACTGTGTGATGCAGGGGGCACCACAAAGGGCTCCATAATGACTGGAAGCTTAACCAATCAGTGGAGTAAATTGAGAAACAAGTACAGCTCCTAAGGTCCAACTATAGTCCCAGCTCATAATGTATGGAGTGGAATGAATGCTCTATTCAAAGGCGACACAATAGCTGCCAACTAGAAGTAGTAACCATAATCCTGTCCGACTTTTTGGAATATTTGATTTTTTTGGTCTTTTTCATATTTGGAAAAGCTTGAAAAAGAATAAAATTGCTTATAGTACAACAAGTGAGGGAACGAGTGTCAAATAGCAAGCAGACTAGTTCCAAGCAATGGAACATACCTATGATCAATGCAAGGAAGCGTGTGCAGGATGTGGACACTCGGGGGGTTCCCTCAGGGTCAAAAGGGTCATCAAATTGTGAAGGACAAATGAAAGCTCTACAGGGCTCGATAGGGAAAAGTGCTCAGGCACCAGGCTAACAATTGAGTAAGCAGGAGCCGACACAAGGCTCAAGCAGCAAGCAGGATGATGAAATACAATCACAACTTGATATATAAATGGGGGAGTCCTTATGGGAGATGGCCAGCATAAGACAAAGTAGAGTATGAGTCTTTATCGCAACGTCATGGCGTAACTACAAAGGACTCCCGATCCTAAGGACAAACAATGGCATGGGCACCAAAATGTAAAAAGGGTTCTAACTAGGGTACCCATGTTCGGAAAGGCCCTACCGCCACATAACAACACTTCTATAACAATGTGAAGGTTCCTTGTCGATTAAGAAGCGGGGTCGCACCTAGGGTTTATGAAAATGGTCAAAAAGGTCAAATGCATAGTGCATGTGAAAATGACATCTAACCTATATGTCAGGAGTGAAATATACCTGCTATAGGTGCGAAATGGTCCAAAACAAGTCTCACCAAAGAAATCTGGTCAAAAAATACTACTCCATGACATTGTATTAGTCCAAAACAACATAAATAGCGAAAACTATAGACAAGTGGGTTTTGAAAATTATAAATAGTAACAAAAATTTACAATTTACGATTCATTTTTACTATTCACCCATTTGGACTTTTGTGGTTAGTTTTCACCTTGAAGTTCAACT
Source organism: Larix kaempferi (assembly GCA_027924585.1). Taxonomy (NCBI): domain Eukaryota; kingdom Viridiplantae; phylum Streptophyta; class Pinopsida; order Pinales; family Pinaceae; genus Larix; species Larix kaempferi. The sequence continues at coordinate 9,251,456 of BSBM01000526.1, forward strand.
GCTGATTCTGGGAGCTACGGGCATCCGATCATCGAACCGCTAGGAGCAGGTTGGTAGTCGCATCCATGCCTTCCATTTCAATACTTTTATTTCAATTTTCATCAGTTGGATTTTTAATTTGGCCAAGTCATAAATGGTCTCGGCACTACCCGCAGGCTATAACTATGCAGGTCACGGGTAGGGAAAGGTACTCGCAGTCAACACACATGTTGACCGTGGGTACCCGCCTCTGTAAGCAAACTTGCCCGCGGGTACGGCCGTGAAGCTAGTTTTTAAAATGAAATTGACTAAACTCTTGGGTTTTTCTCCCTCCCGGATGGTTCTAGAGTGGAGAGAGAGGGAACATGACCAAGTGGATGAGGCCGTCCGCAATGATGTGCGCGCACAGCAAGCGCTACAAGCGTGTGGGCTATACAAATTTTGGAGCATAGGGGGTTTAAGGGCCCAAAACCTATTGCTCCACCGCTTGATAGACTACTGGGACGTTGATGCACAGAACTTCAACCTAGATGGGAAAATACTCACTCTGGAAGTGGAAGATATCTACTTCATTACTGGTTTGTCCCGTCGAGGTGAGGTGGCAAGCCTTCGATCTCGTTCTGTGGGTGGTGGGATCACCATCCCCGACTTTATAGAGCAGTATTGTATTGCAAATACTCGGACAGTGGGGAGTCAAGTTCCCATCAGAGCCATAACTAATCTGAGCATGAAGATTATAGTGGCTACCTTAGTGCGGATTACTGGTTCAAAATTCCCGCACCAGGCATCTAGGCCAGTGATGTTCTATGCGTCACAGTGTATGCAGCCCATGATATTCGACTAGTGTACCACACTACTAGGGTCCATGAAGACCCAGCTGACAGAGTGCAAGCGAGGGGAGGCAAAAAACTTCGGATACAACAGTATCTTATGTAGTTTATTCTTTGAGCGAGTTCTGGGGATCAGTCTGAGGGTTGAGGTCCCTCCTCATAGTCTCCGCAACCCATCCATGACTCGGTGGGCAGAGGTCTTGACGCGACAGGGTGGTGGCCATCAGGCTTCACCATATACAGAGGAGTTCTTTCACTGGTGGGACCGACAGGTCATAGCCATATAGGACTACCCTTATGCAGGGATAAACTTCTGCCAGGATTGTGAAATGCTGCTTCCACTAGATACAGCGTTCGCAGACATTGGTGAGTATTCTTTCTAGGTTTTTGGTGTATTAAATTTTTATGGATTTTTTATTATAGAAGTAAATGCAAAAATATTTTTGGGGGTAGTATCATATATTAATTTCTTACTGTTTGCTCGCAGATAAGGACCCAGTGAGACCCGAGGGCTTCCCGAGACATCATCGTCGGGGTAGGGGTGATGAGGCAGGGGGTGTTGCAGCAGAGCATACACTACAAACTCTGTGGGGAAATGTTTCACAGATGACTGCCATGGTATGTGATGCACCTGCAACAATTAATTAATAAGAATATGCGAAATAGCAGAAATGACAGAACTCAAAATCACTTTTATATTGATCATAGGCCACTTCGAGGGGGTAACCTCCTATGAGCAAGCTCAATACAAATAACTTCACGGTGCCTTCAATGACCTCAACACACACTTATATACTAAGTCTATGCCCAATACTATGGGTCAAAACCATGGGACATATAATACTATGGGACGACTTACAAAGCATATGCGTCCAATATTATGAGTCAATACTATGGGCTAATATAAACTATGAATCAACAAATACTATGGGACGACTTACAAAGCATATGCGTCCAACAACAATATACTAACATAGTAAAGAGAAGGGTTGACACGGGTTACTAACATCCCCTCTCCCTTAGAAAAAGCTTTGTCCTCAAAGCTTTGGTTGGAGAAATTGCTGCAAAATCTGAAGGAGTGGTTCCCCGGTAGCATCCTCGGGTTGCATTACGGGCCACTGACGCCTTTGGAGTGTCAGGGAGGATTGATTGGAAGGCTGTAGACGTAGAAGAACCCTATCAGCTGCGTGGAAAATGCGCTCAGAACGGTGCTGATCGACTTGTTGTTTCAGGCAAATTCTGGCCATGTGACGATTGTCCTGCAAAATGAGAAGAATCTGATCGCGGTTGCGAAGAACTGAGTCAATTTCATGAACTGGGGAGCTGCTAAGGGTGTATGGAAGAAGAACTGGCAGTGTCTGTCCATAGACTGCTTCATATGGTGTCCTTTGAGATGTGGTATTGTACCACCAGAGCACTGCTGGGAAATCCATAGAAATAGTTGGCCAAAGCTGTGTAGAGATGGGCAAGGGTTTGAGCAATCCCGAAAGGAGTGTCGTTTCATCCTTGTTGACCTGGAAAGTATCACAGTCAGCCACCATATGTTGAATTGTCATTTTTAGTCCCTGCCAAAAGACGTTACATTGTTCCCGGTCATACATTTTGAAGAACCCAGAGTGCCCTGCTGATGAAGAAGCATGGAGTTCATAGAAGAGATAGCCCTGTTGAACATATTGCAACCAATTTGGAACAAGCAGAGAAAGAGCTGTAAGAGAAACTGGGTCATCAATTGTGCGAGAAGGAGCATCTGCCACTATATTGTCCTTACCCTTCTTGTAAGTGATCGCATAGGGATAACCCATTTCAGGTGTGTTGGGTAGGAGACCCATTGTTCCAGAAAATTTTCTAGACTCGGGAGATCAGTCTTGATGCAGAAATAATTCCCTAATAGGTATGGCTGCCACTTCTGTACTACATGCAAAATAGCCATCCGTTCCTGCTGAGAGGTAGATGCGACTAAATTCTTACTGGAAAGGTCTCTTGAAGGCAGCAAACTCATTGGTTCAGCAAAGACACCTGCATATCTATCCAAGGAAGTAGTGGAGACCATTGATGGGTGCATCTGAATGGAATGGAGCTGAGCGATGACACCATGTGAATTCTTCTTAAGGATTTTTTCCAGTCGATGTGAACTGATGATGCGGAGAGACCCTGGTTGTAAGCCCATTAATTTGTGTTGTGCCCCATTGACTGAAAACTGCATCCAAAGTTCCGCAAAATCCCATAAGATGGGGCGAAGTGTGCATAACCATTGAACACCCAAAACCACATCACATCCGCCTAAGGACAAGGAAAACATATCAGAGCGCAGGTTATAATCTTCCATAGAGATACGTACATTGTGACACTTCCCCTTGCAAGGTAAGGTGCCCCCATTGGCAACCATGACTTCAAAGTTGGAGCAAGGATGGACAAAACAATCATCCTGTTTGGCAATCCGAGGGTCAATGAAGTTATGAGTGCTACCAGAATCAATGAGTATGGTAAGAGGGAGCTTCTTGAAGTATCCCCTGACTCGCATTGTTTGTGTAGTGGTGATGCCGATTACAGCATGGAGAGATATCTCGGGTGGGTCGTCCTGAGATGGGGTGTCAACAGGCGGGTGTTGAACGTCGACCTGATCCTCTACTGTATCTGGAGCTTCTTCATCAAGTTCTGAGGCAGGCGGAGAATCCACATCCAAGAGATAGAGCTTTTGTTGAACACATCTATGTCCCCAAAAGAATTTCTCATCACAATTATAACAAAGCCCTTTTTCTCGGCGTGCCTGCATCTCTGTTTCAGACAAATGCTTGATAGGAGTTGGTTGAGGAGCAGGCGTGATGGGAGGTCGTTGGGAACCCATATTTCTGAAGGGAACAAAGGTGGGTTTGGAGCGTTGTTGAGCTGCGATCTTGTCCTCTTCCAACTTAGCCAACCCTAGGACTTCCATCATTGTGTTGGGACAGAACATTTTGACCTCTGAGCGGATTTCATCCTTGAGACCACTGATAAAACAACTCCTGTAGAATTCATCAAACAATCCTTCTGTGTGATTGGTCAGTTTCTCAAATTCTGTCTGATACTCTCTCACTATGCCAATTTGGTGAAGTTTAGTGAGTGCTCCTGTGAAGTCATCAAAAGCACTAGGACCAAATCGTGGCAAAAGGAGTTGGCAAAAATCTGTCCAGTTTGGTTCGGGATGAGCTTTGAGGTACAAACGGTACCATTGAAGGGCTTCTTGTTCCAAATGAAAGGATGCAAATGGAACTTTATGGACATCAAAAGTATTATGTAGACTGAAATATTGTTCTGCTTGGTATATCCATCCAGTCGGATCAGTACCATTGAAGCGAGGAAAATCAAGCTTCGCCCCACGAAAATTGCTGGAAGAAGAGAACCCGGTGGCTACAAAAGATTTTGGCTGTCGGTTATTGTTCATGGCTGAATGCTGAAGATGGAGGCTGAGAAATTTTTCATCCAGATCTTGAAGTTTGGTTTGGATGGCGGCAAGTGCTTCCTCCATGGTGTTTGCTCTTGCGTGGGTGACAAGCATAACCAGGAGTTTTTTTTTTTTTGGTTGACTGGGTAGAAAAACAAAAACAGAAACTGCTTCAGTAAAGGAAAATCTGGATTTGGGAAAAAATCTGAAGGGTAATTGGGGTTTGACTAGGTTTTGGACACTGTTGAAGAGACAAGGAAGCAAAAAATGAGGATTTCAGAAGCGGGGTGAAAGGATGGAAAAATTTGGCAGAGGGAGACAAAGAAGCAGAATTCAGAAAGGAACTCTGTGGTAAAATTTGAAGGTGATTGGGTGAAATCTGAGGAAGTTATGCCAAACCCTAAAAATAGATAAATGTGGGATTTCGGGCTTTGGGAAGGGGAATTGGGGATAGGGTCCTCAGGAATGAAATATGCAGAATGGGATGACAGGGGTTCCCCAAAAATTGCAAGGGAAATAGAGTGAAAACAAGGGAGATATGGAGAAAAAACTGATTTTTTTTCTTCAAACTAGAGCGGCTACGGCTCGGAAGGGATCTGGAATAGATAAATCTGTAATGGCCCAGAAGTGAGCAGAAATAGATGGATCTGAAACGGTGCCGAATGGATTGAAAATGGCTGGATCTGGAACGGCTTTCAGAATGGATCTGAACGGCTGGATCTGAAACGACGCAACAGTGATCGACAACAGTTCAGCTGAAAATAGATATGGACCCCAGGTATGTGCGGATTACTAACAGTTCAGGGGTTTCACTTGGCCACCAATGTTGTTTGACGGCTTGCATATTGGGGCAGTACTCCTCACTCCACGGCTCAGGTAAAACTGATAACCACTTTGCCACAAACGACAACTCTTGGTTTACCTCACGGGTGGGAACTAGTCAATCAAGTAGGGGTCGTTGCCCTTTTCGTTGGCAAGTCCTCTCAATGGGCCAGCTACTTCGGGGTTCCTGTGGTACTCCTCACAATGAGTTTTAGGGCTTATGCCGAAGTACTTCCCACAGTTAAGCGGATAGGGATTATTCCCAAATCCGGACTTGCAACAGATGCAAAAAAAAATTTTGGCAGAAATTTCACCCAGCGAGCCCAAGAAAGTGCTCTGATACCAGATGTGATGCACCTGCAACAATTAATTAATAAGAATATGCGAAATAGCAGAAATGACAGAACTCAGAATCACTTTTATATTGATCACAGGCCACTTCGAGGGGGCAACCTCCTATGAGCAAGCTCAATACAAATAACTTCACGGTGCTTTCAATGACCTCAACACACACTTATATACTAAGTCTATGCCCAATACTATGGGTCAAAACCATGGGACATATAATACTATGGGACGACTTACAAAGCATGTGCGTCCAATACTATGGGCTAATATAAACTATGAATCAACAAATACTACAAGGCGACTTACAAAGCATATGCGTCCAACAACAATATACTAACATAGTAAAGAGAAGGGTTGACACGGGTTCCTAACATGGTACCACAGATAGAGGTGTCACGGCTACCAGAGGATATGCAGTGCCAAGTAGTGGGGGTGCCGGGTAACTGGGTATGACTACTGCAACATATAGAAAATGCAGTATAGTATTACTATCAGACTCATCCTATTGGGGCGGCAGCTAGCCCTCCTCGTAGGGAGTAGATATCTCAGGGTCTCATTTTTGTATCGATATGTATATTTTTGAGGGCTACGGACTCTAGTTTTGTATTATGACACTACCATTTTGGACATATTATTTATAAAAACTATGGTTCTCTGGTTCTACTACATGTGTGTATGTACAAATGTATGAATGTATCTTTTATTTGTGTGCTTCATTGTGAATGTGACAAGTGCCAATCTAATACATAGTTAGCGTATGCATCATATATATGATTAACACTTCTCGGAACATGAATGTATGTAATTGAAACAAAATGTCGTTCCAAGAGTCTTACCCTTCAGAATTTTCGTAGTAGCATAGGATCCCTCACACGGTACTGACCATTCAACTGAGGCACAACCAGTTGTGAATCCAGGAGGACTTCTAAAGACTGGACGCCATGTAAAATAACATCCCGAAGTAGCTCAATGACGGCACTATACTCAGCCACATTGTTAGATGTAGGACCGAGACAAGCACCTCCTAAAGACATAACTAGGTGGTCAGGTGAATAAATAACCCAGGCAGCAGAAGCAAGCTGTTGCGTATGATGGCTAGCACCATCCGCGAAACCTAAGAACGTAGGAAAATCTGCTGACATCTGTCAATCAAACGGAAGATAATCAACAGACCCGGAAACCAAAAGCAAGCTAAACTATGTACATAAATAACTATACAATAGTATACAAAATCATTAACTTGAACTAGAAGTTCAAGCGTAATACCGCTTGAGGTAGAGCCCATTTCAGGATCCTTCAAGACGTTCCCCTCATAGTCCTCTAATTCATAGGCTCCTTTTTCCAGGACACGTCTCACAATGTAAGGACCGTGCCACATGGGTTTAAACTTGCCTGCCCCCAGGGGTTCTTTAGCTTGGTCATATAGGAGGACCAAGTCACCTTCAGCATACTGCCAGGGACGGATAGACCTATCATACTGAACCTTAACACGACATTTATTGGCATCTATAGCCACGACGGCATCTCGACGTTTCTCATCAAGTTGCTCCAAGTGGATTAAACGTTTCTCAATACCCGTCGTATCAGGGAGGAGCTCTATGGCCAGTTTAAGCGAAGGGATTTCGCATTCAATCGCTAAAATCGACTCCACACCGTGTACTAGCTGAAATGGTGAGAACCCGGTGGCAGTCTTGACTGCAATTCGATATGCCCACAAAGCAGGATATAACATAATGTGCCAGTTGTTATTGCTCTGTTGGATGGTACGTTGGAGAATGGTCTTTAAAGACTTATTGACTGCTTCAACTTGACCATTCGCTTGGGGATAGTAAGAAGATGAGTGTTCTTGACGAAACCCAAGCTTGAGAGACAAATCCTCCATCATTTTATTCTGAAAGTGACTGCCATGGTTAGTGACAATCTCTCTCAGAATACCGAACCGAGTAATAATCTGATTGAATACGAAATGGGCTGCTGTAGCACCATCGGCTTTTACGGTAGGCATGGCCTCAGCCCATTTGGAAAAGTAATCCACGGCCACTATGATATGGTGATGCCCCCTAGCTGAAGCTGGTTTTCAATCCATGAAATCCACCCGCCACTTGGTGAAGGGACCGATGATGATGACCGGATGAAGGGGCGCTGGATGCGAGTGTATATTCCAAGAAAACACCTGGAAAGGGTGACATCTCTTCACAGCGTTAATACAATCTTTAAAGATTGAAGGCCAAAAGTAACCAACTCGCATAATACGCTAGGCTGTAGCAAGCCCGGATAAGTGACCGCCACACGCCCCAGCATGGCAATCATTAAGCACACGCTCTGCTTCTTCTTGAGTCAAGAAACGACGGAGAATAGAATCCTTTCCTCGGCGATACAGAGTGTCACCGATGATAGTATAATCTTTATCGTGGTGTTTCACACACCGTCGCTCGTCCCGTGAATAATGCGAAGGAAACTTCAAAGTTTGGAGATATACTATGACATCCCCATACCAAGGATCCTCTGACGAGATAAGAAACAAGTGTTCATCCACAAAGGAATCTTCATAGATGACATCCTCATCAAGTCTTGGAAGGTCCTACATAAGCTCAGCAAATACCAACGATTTCATCGACTTCGTCGAAGAAAAATCGAGATCGAACTCCTGAAGGATCACAATCCATTTATTGTACTCCCCCCCTATAAGGCGTCGTGATAGCACGAATTGAAATGGATTGATATGCGCTACAATTGTGGTTGTTCTAAGCAAAATATAGTGTTATAACTGTTAGACTGCATGGACAGTTGCAAGTGCCAGCTTTTCCACATGAGTATATCTCAGTTCAGCGTCTACTAGATTTCGACTGAGGTAATAGATGACATGCTCGATGAGTGCATCATCAACCTGAACTAAGACCATGCCAATCGTCTCTTGAGACACAACCACATAAAGTATAAAATCCCGTACGAAGTCGGGTGGACTAAGCACAGGGGATGATACCAAATATTTCTTAAGGGCATCGAAAGACTGCTGTGCTCGCTCATCCCAGACAAACGGTGTGTCTTTCTTCAACAAGCGCATGAAACCTTTGGTAAGATTAGCATAATTGACTACAAAATGATGTAGAAAAGTAGCTCTCCCTTGGAGGCTCTGAAGTTGAAACAAGTTGCGCGGAGGAGGAAACCGAAGTATTGCCTCAACTTTTAGAGGATCGACTCTAATACACTCTTTCGAAACTATGAATCCTGGAAGGTGACCTGTCCTCACAGCAAAGATGCATTTATTGGGATTCAATCGAATATTGTAGCGTATACATCGTTCGAGAATCATACGGAGGTGCTTGGGGTGGTCCACTCTCTTGCGAGAATGGACGGCAAGATCATCCAAGAAAACCTCCATAATCTTTTTAAGGTCGTGAAAGGCATAGGTCATGGCACGTTGAAACGTAGCTCCGACGTTTTTAAGGCCGAAGGGCATTTTCTGATATGCAAATGTACCCCAAGGACAAATGAAAGTAGTCTTATGCTTGTCCTCGGGTTTGATTTGAATCTGATTATACCCTGAAAAGCTGTCCATGTATGAAAAAATCTCACTTCCCGCACAAGAATCCAAGATCTGATCAATGAATGGGGTGGGGAAATTGTCTTTCGGACATGCATGATTCAGGTCTCTAAAATCAGTGCATACACGGATCGTTCCTTGCTTCTTATCCACAGGAACAGTGTTTGACACCCATTCGGTAAGGGGAACGGGGTAGATAAAACCAGCTTTGAGCAGTTTCTCTACCTCTTCCTTGATAGTGGCTGCCTTCCTAGAGTTAACAACACGAAGACGTTGTCGAACCGGTTTAGCATGAGGATACATTCTAATCTCGTGTTCGACAATACTGGGGTCTATTCCTGGCATCTCCTCATATGACCAGGCGAAAGCTTCTTGAAGCTCAGTAAACAATTCGGTGTAAATGGCAACCTCCTTAGGAGAGAAATCATCACCGATGTAAACGTTCTCAATCTTTCCGTGAGTGCAAGAGATATTGATCGATGTAGTCGGGGAAATATTAGCCATATTCCGCTCCACAAAAATCTCATGTGAACCCAAAAGAGCCACAGGGTGACCAACCATCTCGACAAGAGTTGTCCTAAACTCTTCTTGCTCTGCGAGATCGAGGTTGGGAAGTAAATAAGAACGATGATGCATATCCTCCCAAGGTCTCTCACTACCACACATGGCCTCGATAATAGCTTCATCTGAAGGTAAAGTATCATCAAGGTAATCGTGCGAACAAGATGAGTTGGCTGCCCAAATTGGCAACGTAACGGGATCTTCCTCATCTGTCTGAGAAGAGGGGAGATCCGGCTCTGCAGTGGCTTGTTGAATATCCTGGTAAGCAAGCTCAGCAACAGACAGTGGCATAGACATCCCGACGTGTGCAATGTCTCCAGACGTAGAACTTGTGGATGGTAAAGTCCATGGATCGTTAAAATACGAAGTCTGGAACGGTACATTATGTAAAGGAGGAGACGCATTGTCGGAAACGATTCCAATAAAATTCATGGGTGCGGGGAAATCATAAGATCCCATCAGTGAAGGGTACATACCAACACCCATGTTCCCAGTTGTCGACTGAGAATCTGTAACCTGCGGGACTACTTATCCCATGGATGATTTAGGAGGAGGATTAACGAAATCCAGTTGATCAATGGTCACAATCTTGCCTTCGTGTGGAAAGCAAATGATCCTGAATACAGCAGACGCTCCAACTTTCATAGAATACATCCAATTTCGACCCAGTAAAAGGTTGTAGTTGATGGGCGCATCAACCACTTCGACTTCAATAGGAATAGGCTTATCCCCCAAGCGGACAATAAGGGAAGGGATAATCCCATGTGGCTTAAATGATCGACCGTCAAATGCAGTGAGCATGGTCCTAGACATGAGTAGAGTAGGAGAGCCAAGAGCTTTCCAACAAGCTAACGACATCACTGACGTGGAAGCACCTTCGTCAACCACCATTCTTTTGACGAAATTATTAAGGCACTCCACATGGTAAGGTAAGCAAGGTTGAACATCAGTAGTGTCGAACTTGATAACGTTGGGATTTCCCCCATCCTGAACTCCTAACGCACTCAAAAGGGCATTCCTTTGAGAAGGACACACCTATAAAACTTCAAGAGCTGACATGGCACACGGAGTTTGGCCTAAATATTCTACAATGGAGTAGTTCTAGGCGGCTCGAGCATTGGGATTATGCGTAGAGCGCTTAAGAACACCTTTCGGTATTCGCAGCATAATAGAGGGCTTCTCGATATGCACGGAATTATCAATAGGAGGGGGAGGCTCACTCCCCATATTAGGTTGTGGTGCACCATAATTGCGTTAACGAGTAGCAACACTAACCTCCGATTGAACCATATTCACGCATCCATAACCACTAGTATTGGAAGAAGACGTTGCAGTCTCAGTAGGTCCATAGCCAGTGGCAGGAGCATGCGAAGCCATGTTTTGATGATGAGGAAGGGGATCCTTCAACACAGCTGGGCTCTGTGACAAATGCTTCGATGCTTCTTCGATTCGAGGACACAAGTGAGTAAGATGATCCTCCCCACAAAGCTTACAAGGAAATTTCACCTTACGCCTAGGTTTACAATCCTCACCAGCATTTTCGCCTTCCCGCGGAGGGTTGGCATTCTCCTTACGAGGGGTATTGCGATTGCTATTATTGTTCTCATTGTTTCTACCCTTACGATTATTTATCCCCTTCTTCTTACCACTAGGTTGCTGGTTACCTGATGGGTTCGTCGATTACACACTGTGTACATTAGACGATGGGGTGGAGGTGGACAAGGTGTGAACCTATCCGGGAGTAGATTGGTTTAGCGACAAATTCTGCATTTAATTAGCCACCAAATCTATAGGGCGAGTTCTTTCGGATCCCACAATGCCATCGGCATGCGGTCCAGGAACTAACTTGGGCTCGTGTCGTGTTCGCGGTGCGTCAGGAATAATGTCATACAAAATGCTAGAATGAGAGTATAGTAAATCTAACTGCTGGACTTTTAAGATGGCTTGTTCCTTAGTCACAATGCCAGACATCGAAACATCCTTAGCAATATATGGAAGTAAAGACTTGAGGAACCATTCCAACAGAAACTTTGGAGGAATGTTGGCTTTCACTAACCTCTTCCGCTGACACCACTCTTGAACGTGGTCAGAAATATGTGTGGCCTTATTCTGACAGAAGGTAGACAAAAGTTCAGTACTAGTATCGTAACGAACCGACAACTGGAAATGATCCAAGAAAACCAAAGCGATCTCATTGAAACCCCTATAAGTGTTCCCAGGCAACTCAACATACCACTTCGCAATTGCCCCCGTGAGGGTGCGTTGAAATAGTCGTAATCTAATGGAATCGTGATTCAATGAGTTGTTGGAAGAGCTCCAAAGGTGAAACATTGTGACATGATCACCTGGATCCTCACCACCTTTCCCCTTGAACTTAGGAATGTCCGAAGGAAGCTTGGTAGGAACCGGAGTCCAATTAGGGTCGTGACACACCGGATCATTCGTGAGCTTTGAAAGATCTGGAAGATTCAAATGTGAAAGGAACGGGAGTTGCGGCTGGAAAGCTTGATTATAAGCCCCCATAAAAGGTTGGTTGTACGGAACAAAATTATAAGATGGACCAAATGCTTGACCATGAGCATTAAATTACTGATTATACGGACCTTACGGACCATAAGCTTGACCATGGCCATAAGGTTGATAACCTCCTCTGACCTGCCCATGTGAGAGTAAGCAGGTATATAAGTGTTTTGGGCACCATATTGAGGTGGGTTGTACTGGTGGCCAGCACCGACTGTGTTGTAGTAAGGGTTGCCACCATAATTATAGGGCATATACGTACTATTCACAGTGGGAACCATGTTGTAATGACCATGAGGATAAAGTATGTTCCCACCCCCAGCATAAGTATTCGGATTAGCGTGAGCAGTCGTGTGGTGACCACAGGTATGAGATGTGTTCCCAACCCCAACATTGGTGTTACTAGTAGTAGGCATGGTGGCGTTATGACCATCAGGATAAAGTATATTTCCACCTCCTATATTAGCATTACTAGTAGTGGCAGCGGATGCAAAAGTATGTGGTATATGTCCACCCCCGTGGTTGGGAGGAGCATTAACATTCATAAAAGTGGTCCTAGGTTGACGGGTAGTGGCATGTGTATTAGGTGGTGGATGGCAAGTCGGATTGCGAACAGTGTTCCTATTAGGTTGGGTAGTCCTAGGAGGCGGACGTCTTCCAACATTAGCATTGTTAGGAGGAATATGACCAGTCCCCATACTATGTGTGTGAGTGGACAACATGGTGCCCCTAGCGAGGGTATTGCCCCTAGTGGATGCAGTGTTGCTAACACCATGACTAGTGCCAGCATGACTACCAAAAGCAGTGGAAGGATCAACTGTGTTGTAATTAGGCATACCATATGAGAACGCGGTAGGGTTGATCGTAGGACTTGTGTCATCATGTAACTCTGGCATCCCGTATAAATAATTATGTGGATATGAAGGATCGAACGGATCGTCCTCGAGTGGATCCGGACCAAAAAAATTAGGTTGAGTCTCGAGTGGATCCGGACCAAACAAACTAGGTTGGGTCTCAGGTGGATCACCCCCCCACGCCTCACGAGGAGTAGGGGTGTCTGAAGTGTGCTCGACTCTACCTGATGGACTGGTAGGGATTTCTCCCGTGCTAGAATGTGCAGTCATGGCGTCGATAACGTATGTCTCGAAAGAATCCAAAGATTCAGAGGGAGCCCGGCGGCATCCCCTCTTGACACGTCGTGAAATCTCGACAGCTGGTAAACCAGCCAACCGACGAGATTGATGGAGAGCAGGACTCTGTGCCACGATATCTCCGGAGAGACTATAAAATCAAAACATCTCCTAATGGCCAACTATCGATAAAAAACAGTAAATCAAAAGAACACACCTAGAGAAACTACAGCCAAGAGCAGACAAACAAAGTGGCTAAATGAGCTCTTGACACTAGAGCTGGTATGTCTCGCCTAGGAGAGGCTTGAGAGTCCCAAACTATAGCCGGAGGTAACATAATCAGTTATAGAGGCACCGAGGCTTCACTGCGTGCAAAGGGTTGTAACCCTCGACAAAAAACAACTGTGTTGTCCAACCCCTATCTGACTCAGGACACAAACAGTATAACCACTGCAAGCACCCTATGCGATACCTAGGTAAGGAAACTATGGTCACCGCAGTATAACCAATGCTCAGGGGGACAGTTGCAAGTGGGATCCATCGTATGGGCAAGGTAGCTAAGCCCAAAACTCAAGAGGGTCAAATCCCCCAAGAGTCCCCAAATACGAACAAACCCTGGAAATATCTCCCACGTTCAGCCGGTATTGCAGGGATATCTCCGCAACCAACCTCCCGTGACTTCGTGCTTAAATCTGGTCTGAGTAGAGCTTCCTGAGAACACCGATGTATACCATGGATTTCACCACTCCCTGGTCAAACACATAATGTTTCGTCTAGTAGTCTTGGATTGTTTATTCACAATGATCTATTCCAAGACTCTAAACCTATGCTAGTTGGTGTACCCTATAAATAAAATCGGTCTAATCAATTTTAAAATTAAGTGTTAATTTTAATGGTTGTGGTTACTCAAAGGATATGGTCGTGAAACTAGTGATGTATATGACTCAATAGTATGCAAAATCGTCAAACTCTAGACTCATCTATCCAATAAAAACAATGCCACTAGCATGCAAAATCAATCCAACGGTTTCGAAATAAAAATGCAACTCTTTTATATTTTCAATGCACAAGCAGAACCTAAATGAAAGCAGCAAGCACTCAATGCAAAATGCAGTACATAAAAGTAATTTTTTTTTTTTTTTTTTGTATTTTCACTTATAAACAAAAGGAAAATGCAAAACTTTTTTTTTGTATTTTTCAATATAATGAAAATGAAAAATGCAAGCAAAATCCTACTATCTAGTTACTGAAATGCAGAGGAGATCACTCAGACAACCCTGCAGATCCCAAACAGTAAGACCCAGCCAACGGAATGAGATAGATAGGAAAAAACCAACAAGGCTAAATCCAAGGATGGGTAAAAAACCAACAAGGCTCAACCAAGAGAAGAGAAGAGCTTTGGTCACAAACAAGGCATGGAATAGTCAAGAATCAGGCCAATAAAGACTCAGGATCATCCAAAGCCAACCCAGCAACAACTAAGGGTCATGAAACAACGAAAGCTGGAGTTGTATGCTACTGTCGAAGGAATACTTGCAGGTACCTGCGGGTAGTAGTGTAAACAGAGGCGGGTAGACGCGGGCAGAGCTAAGCTCACCCGCAGGTAGGGAAAAGGAAATGGGCAAACAAAGAGTCCAATGGCTAAGAAAAAACCAGTTTTCTATAGTGTATCTCAACGACCAATCAGTGACACAGAGCTTCGACAAACAACAACTCTAAATAAGGACTAATGCCTAAAAATCCCCCAAAATGGATGTTTTCCCTAGCAGAGTCGCCATTTCTGTGTTGGAGAAAACTTCCTATGGCTTGGGGTGGACTACAACAGGCAGCTGACTACCAGAAATTAACTCAATCCTCAATGCTATGCTATATAAATGACAATGCTAAGATAATGAAGAATATAACCAACCTCGATCCAAACGTTTGATGTAGATCCTCGTTGGAGCTTTCAACCCATGCACTTGAACCTACAAATTAGTCTTGACAGCCAATATACAACAAGCGCATATAATATATAAACGACATTAACATCATCAATAGCAACGGTCCATGATATCATAAGTAAATGCAACCTAATGTAATATAAACAACATTCACAACATTAATGGACGAGAATATGAGTATTTCTATTAATAAATAACAAGAAGTACAATGAGATACTACCTCTTGTCGGCAACCAATCTGAACCAAGATCTAGGTCAATCCACTTGTGCCTCCACCACTTCAATCCTCCATGGAATGGCAAACTCAAACTATGATAGGAGTTTGGAAGGTGAACATAAAAGGTTCACAACTACAAGGATCAATGAGTGTAGACTCAAGATATGGCAAAAAATCCACTAGAGTTCTTTTGCTCTCCTTTCTCCTCCCGTCCATAAGCCATATGTGATCAATATATAGTCCTCCCAAAGGTAAGTGAAAGGACACATCGAGGCGTTTTGGGGCAAATGGAGGGCCAAAGGTCACCCTATGACTGCTTTTTGGGAATAAAAAGTAATTAACTAGTGATTTTTACCATTTTACATGCTACCCGCGGGCTATAGTGATGCAACTCGCAGGTATGCCCACTGTAATGATGCAGCTAGCGTACAGAGGAAAAAATAGGGAAAATAGTGTGTCTGAATAATATAAACTGGATCTGAGTCAGTGAAATGGATCCTGCAGGCCAAAGAGTGCTGATGCTCACAAGGTAGAAAATTACGCTGTAACACATCCCATCTACTTTACTTTCCATTTTTTTTCTTTTCGACGTTCTATTGCACATTTTGGGGCAATTGCTAGTATAAATTTTGTGAAGGCTAAATCAAACTCCGACTTCTCCAACTTTTTGCCAAACTAATATCTTAAAATTATAGAAGGACTCTAAATACTTTTTAGAAATTCATTTTCATTTAGATAATTTAACAAATAGTTTAGGTTTATGCTTCAAAGTCCACAAAACATGCACCTACAAGGAAACACATGTTCTTAACCCTCAAGTCCACTCAAATTGTATCACTTAAAATACATACCATTTAAAATACTTTAAATGATGCAGTTAATAATATTAATATGTAAACATTTTCATAATCAATAATATATACATTAATTTTTTATGTTTTTTTCTTTGGAATATAATTGTCATGAGGGTGACTTCCTTTACATTTAGGGAGAGATTTCATTTATGACTTATAATCACTCGAACTAACCCTATGAACTAATATTATATACATAAATATCTAATTATACTATTAAATATGGAGTTATCTTAAAAATTAGATCATTTTGACTTCCCCAAAATATTTCAATAGTAACTAATATTTGTTAATCTTTATTTCCAAACTAACGTTTTAAATTTATAAAAAATCAATTATAACCTAACGAAATCGACATGCTCATAGAAAACCACACCACTTATAAAACTTGAATTTATCAAAATGTGTATAGACAACCTCTAAAAACTAACCATTCCAACACCCTCTAATATTATTGTTGTCATAAAATAATTAAACCACTTTAACATTAAACCACGTCCTCATATCCATCTCTTATGAATACTTATATGTCATAACACCACGATAATTATCACGTTCTTAACATGATCTACATGTGAGGTGGATATATTCAATTAAGAAAGTATGGTTTGTAAATTTTTTAACATTTAATTGACATCTTGAAATGCGAGTTTGAACTTGTATAATCTTTTGCATCATTTAATTGATATCTTAGAACTTTTTTCGTTTCTCTAGGTAAACGGCCCTTTATGTGGCACTGGAATATTTAAACTCTTTTGAGGCTAGGATTGTCCTTTCGAGGGTAGGATTGGCCAAATTACCTGGCCTTCCTATGGCTTTTTGGACTCCATAAATTTTCAGGTGTTTCGGCGATGCCCTTGGGGTCTATATCTCAACAGATTTCAGTTACTTGGAGACGAGGATTATGTCGGTGGCGAGAATATTGTTGGACTTGGACCTTAGAGAAGGGATTTTGGAGGAGATGTCTATTACATCTCGGCATGTATCTCATCTCCAAGCACTTGATTGCATAGGAACCCCCTTTCGTCGTAATACATGCCATCAATATGGGCATTTGGTGATGGAATGTTCAATGCCTTTTAAACATAAGTCCAAGTCGAGCTCCCATGGGAAGAGATGCAGTTTAAAGGGATGAGATTGGGATATAATATGTTGGGGAACTCGTCAATCTTTGTTCAACCAATTGAACCCCACACGGCCTTTATGTAGATTGCCATGTAGAAATCTTTGGTAGATTTTTCAGTGGGAGATCAATAGTTGGTCGGCGATGCTTCTGGACAGAGGGCAGAGAATACAATGATTCTTCTTGAATTTGAGAGTTCAATCAACAAGCTCACAGACGAAGAGGTGTACCCTTCGCTTGGAAAAGGTAAGCTAAAACACCTACAACATACATCTCCTATGGCTTTTTGGTTGACAATTTATCTAAAGACATGTCCAGTGTTTTTCTTTCCTTAGATGAAAGTTTAGGGGTTGATAGCAATGGGATGAATTTTGTGAATCTTTTGGGTAATTTTGGTCCATCTTCTATCGAGTGTATCAATTATGTTTCTATCAAAAAGGAGGGTATTCATTTGAATTCTCTTTGCCTTTCATTAGAGAGGAGGGGAAGGGTACATGAGGAATCTTATGGGAAGGGACTCGATTTAACAATGGAATTATCAGAGAAGGTTCCCTTTTCGTTGGATATAGCCTTTCGTATTTTCACCATTCGGAATGGTTTTGAACTGTTGCGGGGAGGATGGGGATTCTATATCCCACTTTATCATTTTCTCGGGAACGGGTTCCCTTAGGGGCAATGCATACTTCTTTATGGAGGGTTTTGAATCCTCGGTAATGACTAAAAGTAATGTAGTCTCATGTCCTGATCAACTATATTGTCTTTCTGCCTCTTCAATTGTTAGCTTAATCCCTGAGGGGGTTTATGTGTTTTCGGTTTTGGGTCGTAGATTGGGAGATACCATGCATATTGGTGCGAAAGCCACAGGAGAGGGTTCGAGCATCACGAAGAAGGAATCACTTTTGTATTCCTCTGCTTTGACACTTCCTCCTCTCGATAGGCTGCTAGGGGATTCTCCTATGCTTCTTGAAAAATATTATGATAGGGGTGAGAGGGCTCACTCATCTTCATCGGGAGGCTCGAGGTACCACTTTCAACCCCAAAGCATTTTGAAATCTACGAAGGAGTCTATCTTTGGTGGAGGTATATATCATAAATTGATTTTCTCCTCTACTCATTTAAGAGGGAGGAAATCAGCCTTAACATTGGCTTAGGAACAAGTTGTCATCAACATTAGGGAAGGAAGACAAAAAACCCTCAAGGGGTCTCTTAGAGCAAGGATCCCAGTGACAAAGGTTTCTCAATGATAATTATGACCTTCAATATTCGAGGAATAGGGCTCCCTACAAAAAAATTATCCCTTAAAATATATATGCTCTTATAGAAACCCGATGTATGCAATTGAAGAGTATGTAGTTGACGGCCTAAAACTTTTGTTGCCAAGGTGGGACTTTCTTTGGCTTGATGTTATTGGAAGATCAAGAGGTATCATCATCGAATGGAAACTACAATCATTTCACTATACAAATTGTTGGGCTATTGCATCAGGGGTTGCAACTTCTCTCTTATTGAGGGAGCTTGGCTAGGAGTATGCCTTTGTTAAATTTATGGCCCTTACCTGTATAGGGTCCCTTTCCGAGACAAAAATTTTCAATCGGGCTTGCTGAGTTTGGACATAGTTATCCTTGGTGGTGACCTTAACTTTACTTTGGGGGAAGTGGAGATTTGGGGTTGTCATGCTCATAGAGACACCTTATTAAATTATTTTGTCTGATGACTTGAAGAGTTCAATTTTATGATATTTTGTTAGCAAGGTTGAGGCCCACATGGAGGAATACGAGGGTTGGCCCGGATAATATCTCTAAGAGGCTTGATAGAATTCTTGTCAATGAAGGGGTCCTTCTTTTTGCATCCAGTATTAATCAGTGAGTTAGAATGGGGGGGAATCCGATCACTTCCTGCTACTATTGGAGGTCCTCTTTGGATCAAAGAAGCCCTCTCGTCCCTTCAAGTTCAATTCCTCTTGGTAGGAGGACAAGGGTTACATTTAGTTGGTTAAATATTCATGGAGACCTTTCAATAGCACTAGCAGAGAATCTATAGGTATTCAATTTTTAAATAATTTAAAGACAAACAAGGCATAATTGATTACATGGGTTGCTTGGAGGAGAGTTGACCATTAGGTAGAACTCAGAAATATTGAGGGTATCTTGGAAAATTTTCATGCTAATAATCTGGAAGTATGGGATTGAGGAGAAAAAAGAAAGGGATAGTGGACCTTGAAACAAAAAGAAGGAAAATATTTGATGAAGTCGAGGCCACTTGGAGGTTAAAAACCAGAGCAATTTGGTTGTAGAAGGGTGATGAAAACACCAAATGTTTCCACAAATTTGTAAAACAAAGAAACAATATCATCTCCCTTTGGCAATTAGGGGATAAGGAGGGTGTTGTGATTTCTAGATTTAGAAATCTTGTTTAGATAGGAGTGGATTATTTTAGCCGGATTTTTAAGGAAGATGATAGGGCCTCTGTGGCTCAAATGATGAGACTGATTGCTCTATACCCCTCATATGTAAATGACAATCAAAATACTTAACTTATGGAGGAGATCTCCCCTGGCGAACTTAGTGATGCTATACACTCTTTGCATAAGGATAAGAGCCCTGGTCTTGATGGGTGGGGAGTGGAGTTCTTCTCAGGTTTCTTAGAAGTGTTGAACAAGACCTTTTAAAAGTAATTGAGGAGTCCAAGTGGAATGGAAGAATACTGGTTGCATTCAAATCAACTTTCATATCTATGATTCCTAAATCAGATAATGCCACAAATATGGATGTTTACATACCAATATCTCTGTGTAATTGCATCTACAAGTTGATTGCTAAGGTCATAGCTAGAAGGATCGAGGATCTCTTGTTTGCATCGATTTCTCATGAACAATTTGCTTTTTTGTTAGGAAGACATATCCATGATGCAGAAGGTATTTCCCAATAAGTCATGCATTCTGACAAGATGAATCATCTCCCAACTATGATTGTAAAGGTGGATTTATCTAAAGCTTATGATAGAGTCAATTGTCTCTACTTGAAATTGGTGTTGTTACAAGTTGGGTTTCGTCTCCTGGTTGTGAATTGGATCATGTCTTGTGTTACATATGTATCTTTTGTTTTCTTGGTCAATGGCTCAACATTTAGGTTTTTTAGGCCTGGAAGGGGCCTAAGGAAAGGATGCCCTCTAGCCCCCTTAATTTTTATAATAGTGATGGAGAGGCTAAGTTGTCTTTTTCGTCAAGCTAAAAGCAATGGATCCTTCAAAGGTATTCACATAGGAGGCCATATCTAGATGACTCACTTACTGATTGTTGATGACATCTTGATCTTCTCTAGGGGGTCCAATAGAGAAGTTGTTAATCTTCAAGGGATTTTGGATCTATTTGCAGAAGCTTCTGGCATGATATATAATGAGAGGAAATCAACTCTATCCTTTATGAACATGGGATAGAAAATGATTGAATGGATAGGTTCACAATTTCCTTTATCTTTGGTGGATGCAAACGTTGGGTTAAAATACTTAGGATTCATGATGAAGTCAAATGGATATCTCAGAAGGGATTGGGCTTTCCTAGTAGGTAAAATTGAAAAAAGGTTATAGTTGTGGTGTAATAAATGGTTGTCCAAGGGAGGCAGGTTGACATTGGTAAAATATGTCTCGGAAGCCATACTTGTATATTGGGTATCCTTAGCATATGTGTCTTCCGGTATCCTAGACTAGATCAGAAATCTATATAACAAATTTATTGGGAAGGGCAGACAGGAGGAGAAGCATTTTCATTGGGTGGCTTGGAACAAGCTAGCCTAACCAAAGGAGCTAGGTGTTTGGGGATTAAAAGAACCTAGAATTTTTGCAAAGTACTTGAATGCTAAAGATGCTCGGAGAATTCTAAAGGAGGAGGGCCTATGGGTGAAGGTTGTATACTACAAATACATTTATCCTTTACCTATTGAGGAATGGTTTAGGGAAGCAAATAAGTCTATCATGAATTTATCCACTATGTGGAAAGCATTGATCCTAGATTTTGATCCCATTGGGGATTGGTTACTGTGGAGGATCCAAAATGGAAGGAAGGTGAGAGTGGGCCAAGACCCCTAGATAGGAAGTGTTGGGAACCATATTTTACCACAAGTGATGGTTGAGTCTCTGAGGGGACATGGTTTCTTTTTCTTGGAGCAAATTAGAGATATGGTTAATACTACAATCCGTAGACATGAATGGCTGAAGGCACAAGACCTGGGATTTATGGAAGTTGGGGAAATATGTAGTGGGACAGGTACATAAAGGCTCTTCACAACAATCACATCATATTAGTGGACAAAGATGATTCATTGATATGGGTCAGGAATACCTCAGGAGACCATTATACAACTAAGATTGGTTACTTGCTAATTAGGGAGGAAGAAGACTTACTCGACCCTCACTGGTGGAATAAGGCTGCCTGGAATTACAAATGTCCTCTTAAGTAAAAAATATTCACTTGGTTGGCTCTTTCCAACAAAGTACCTGTATGGGATATTCTGGTCAGAAAGTTTGGGTGTGGGCCTGGGAGATGCCCTTTATGTAAGGCTAGTGGTGAGTCCATCTTTCATTTATTTATTTAGTGCTCTTACTCAAGGGCTATTTGGGCTTATATTTCATAGATGAGAGGAATGATCTTTGCATGGGATGGGAGAAATCTAGATGGAGCTCTAGATTCTTGGACAAACAACTAGGCCTATAGCAAGTATAAGGCCCTCCCTATAATTCTCATTTGTGGGATCTAGTTGTCTAGGAAAACAACTATATTTGATGACATTCTTATTCCCCCTTTTGTTACAACTATTGATGGTCTTGCAATTCTGAGTTTTTTCCCACAGAAGGAAGATAATTAAAATATTAGGAGAGTGGTGGAGGAGTTAATAGATATGAATGGAAGTTGGGCCTTCTTTGATGGTGCTTCACAAGGTAGGCCTCCTTCTGGTGGGGTAGGTGGTATTTTATATTTAAATGACACTCACTGGATAAAATTTGTTGTAGGGATTGGAGAAAGCACCAATAACAAAGTTGAGCTTCTAGCTTTAAAGATCATAATAATGTTGGCAATTATGAAGGGAATATATAAATTACAAATATTTGGGGACTAAAAAATTGTCATTAATTGGATGCATCATAGAACACCCCCCGGGAACATTCTCCTCAGGTCCGTTTATGATGAGACTACTAGATTAGTTGCTCAGATTCAGGAAGTTACTTATGAGCATATATTCAAAGAGAAAAACCATTTGGCTAATCAACTTTCAAAGGATGGGTTCTAGATAACCCAAGACACTTGGCACCATTGAAAGATAGAAAAAATACTTTTAGAACATGATCCTGGACCTCATCCGGGGTAAGAACAAAGTCTTCCCAACCAACAAAATATCATGAACGAGGTGTCCATAGGATACAAGTTTATTAATATTTTTTTATAGTTAGTTTAAGTGGTTATAAGTTTGATGTAAATTTTATTTTAATGTAAGAACAAAGTCTTCCCAACCAACAAAGTATCATGAACGAGGTGTCCATAGGATACAAGTTTATTAATATTTTTTTATAGTTAGTTTAAGTGGTTATAAGTTTGATCTAAATTTTATTTTAATGTTCCTACATTAAAATAAAATTTACATCAAACTTATAACCACTTCAACTAACTATAAAAAAATTATTAATAATAAACTTGATGATCATAACATGGTAGCTTTATAGTTTAAATAATTAAAAAGTCAATACATCATGAAGTGCTCACTCCATCATGTTAATCCAAAGGACCACATGTGACATGATCATAAAGAATGGAATGAAAACCGCTTAAACTAACTATAAAAAAATATTAATAATAAACTTGATGATCATAACATGGTAGCTTTATAGTTTAAATAATTAAAAAGTCAATACATCATGAAGTGCTCACTCAATCATGTTAATCCAAAGGACCACATGTGACATGATCATAAAGAATGGAATGAAGCATGATTATATAGAATGAAATGAAGCATGTTTACAGATATATGAATGCTCATGAACCATCGGCATGCAAACCGATACAATTTCCTGCTTTTTAAAGGCATAGTCTTTTGTAAAAAGTGTGACATGGGATTTTAGATATCTACGTGTAAATTTTTATATAATAATTAATACATATAATAATTAATATTGTGTAATTAGCATATTAATTTTTATATAATAATTAATATGGTATAACGAGCATATTATTTAGTTGAGAAAATGTATATCATAAAATAAAATAATATTATATTTATTTATAATTATATGTTTGAATTCAAGGAAGCAGAATATGGCATTTTATATTTTTATAAACTAAGTATTTAAATGATTATGGGGAGGGGTTTTTCTTTTATAAACAAAGAAGTTGCATATATTAGTTTGGTGTCAGGCTAGTTCGCAATTTTAAAAACACATTATTATTAGATATATTATTTAGGTCTCGGTTGAATTGATCATTTGATTTTTTATAACAAAAATAAATGTTTGACACACACACTCTCTATATAGATATGTATGTATTTATGTGTATTTCATGATGGCAAATTGTTTGGAAATTGAAATGTCCATTAAAGACAAAAATATTTATATAGTTGGTAGTGACAAATATAATTCTTACTTGGGATAATGGACAAAAGAGAAGTTTGATATGGGCAGATAGATGTATTTTATGCAAATCTAATGAGGAGCATGTGGATCACCTGTTTATGCATTGCCCATATACAAGGTCTAATTGGAAAGAAGTTATACAAGTTGCATATGTTATGAACAATTGGGATAAGCAGGCACTGGTGGATTGTTTACTTGACTTAGTAATTGATAGATTTGCAAGTGCTTATAAATCTCTACCTTGCTATGTCATATATGGAATTTGGTTAACTATGCATCAAATGATATTCTAGGACTTAGTTTTCACACTTCCTCAAGTGGCACATAAGATAAGATTGGTTTTTGAAGGTAGCTAGAGATTGCCAAAAGTGAAGAATACCATAGTATTTCTAATGCCAAGTATAGATCATAATAATCCACATGGATTCTTTGATGAAGCATGTTGAGGAATACCTGAATTTGTGGAGTATGGGTTGTCCTTTATTTCACTTCAAATCATTATTTGTTATTGAAATATGCAGCTAGGCAAGGAACTAATACTCGTGCTGAATTTTATGCATTATGGTTGTTGATGAACATAACAAAAGAAAGAGGTTTAAAGTATTTCCAAGGTTTTGGAGACTCAAAAGTATTGAGGGACTGGGCTAATCAACAATGCAAAATTGAAAATTTAGGCCTTTTTCCTATTATGGATTATTAGAGTGCAAGGGGTAAAAAGTACATTTGAATTTATTCAATTCACACATATTTACCAAGAGTTTATTATTAAAGCATATCAACTTTCTAAATAAACACTCTTATTGCAGGAGAGTACCTTTACTACACAAGAATCTAGAGGGGGAACTCTCCTATCAAAAGCTAAAAGCTCTTTATATTAAATGCAAACATGATAGATGAATGTGTATTTAATTTCAAACTGTAAACTATCAATATAATGATTTTTTCTTCGAAAAAAATATTTCGTGAAAAAATCATAATTTTTATTCATAAAGAAATTGAAATCACATTCTATTGGTGCATACAACACATGGCATGCATATGTTCAAAAGAAGTCAAAATCATCTAGAATGATTAATCACTAAGACATTTAGGTTGTAAAATGTTCCTATATAGAGTGAAAAAACCACTATGCCGTGACAACCACTTGTAGATCTGAATTATGTACTTCTAGTTTTTTAATCAAAGGTTGGTCCTTATCATACTCATAAGTATCAGACTCATCTGATCTCTTCATTCTTCCTCTTGTACAACCGTTTCCAACTATCTTATGTGAGGAAGGATCCCCCTATTCCTTACTTCTTCATGAACCTTTCAAATACATTTTATATTTTCCTTCATTAATTTTGTTCCTTCATTATAATTCTTTTCTACCTCTGAGAAGTTATATATGTTGTACTCTCATCATCTGAGAGAAGGGTATCATATGGTTGCCAACTTTTATATTGGGTAGAATGCTCCTTTTCCCTCTAAGAATGACCTCTTGCTTGAGTACAAGATTCCTATAGATGACATGTTTGATGACAAATATGACATTATAATGTTGTATTTTCATAATGCAAGATCTAAATCCATTTATATTTGCCACCTTTTTAGCATCATCGTATCTAGTAAATATTTACTAAGACCAATCTCCATGCATATATGTGCTTATGTGAAAAAAAAACCATGTTGTGTTTCATTCGAGATGATACTTTTCAATTTTTCCCAAAGCACTTCCAATATTTTTAAAGACTAAAAGATGCCAAAAAAGGAGAGGCGTATTTGGAAGCCTACCCAAACCAACATTTTGGATATGAACATTGTAAAGGGATCAAATCTGGATACCATAGCGTAATAAAGAGCCTCACTCTTCCCTTTAACCAAGGCCCCTCCTCAAATTTATTTTCTTAATTCTCATATGTATAAAACTAGATCACAAACAAACCTTTAGAACACAAAAGGATATCACAATGTTTGGTCTAGTTGGAATAAATCCACTAGTGTATATCAATTGATCGAGATCAAAACCAATTAAATCGACATATTATTGGAACATATTTAAGGGTTGAAATTTTTTCATTTATCTCTAAATGTTTGACCTGAAAAGCTGACATCTCATCTAATTTCTTAACAAAATATGGGATTGGGATAATAGCAATATGAGTTGTTGAAGGAGATGCCTTGGATATGTTGCATCCTTATAAGAAATGGGATTGGTTGAAGAAGGAACTCTGAATCCCATTGGTCCTCCACACAAACACAACATTAAAATAATAGTAGCATCCTTGTAAATCTTATAATCAATGAGATGAATCTTGCAATTGTTTTTCCTCATAAGTAAGAAACTACAAAGCAAAGGGAACCCTTGAACATTGTTCCAAAGAGTGTTTAATGGTGGCTATAGATTCATATTCATATACCCACAACAAGATAAACTTCCCATTAATTTTTTTTACTATGATTAGGTATCTTGTTGGGATATCCGAGCTCACTCTACTTTGCTTCACCCCAAATGAGATATCAATGACATGAATATACTTATGATCTACCCAGGTCCATTTAGAACTACTATGATATACTATGCTTAGAAAAACTTAGTTCTTCTCTTATATGATTAGAGCTTACCCATGCATCTTTAGCCCTACCAAAATCTACTTAAATTTGTAGCCAAAAGGAATAAAATCCGTGTAAAATCCCCACCTTGAAGATTAGAGATTCCAAAGAAGAATATCATGTAACTAAAAAACACGTGTAAAAGTGAATTGTCCATATACTTGATAAAAGCCTTTCCCACAAATCCTTCCTCACTACCATAATGTCCCTAGAGGCAAGCATGGAAACACTAACATAGAAAGGAATCATTATCTTCACCGTCCCCTTCATTTCCATAACCCAACATAGATCTGAACTCGAAGGTGTCCATTTCCAAAGGAAAGTAAATTGAGAGTTTAGTAGTGTGTCATTCATCTACTTCCTATCCAAAGTTTGCCCTAGGTGTAAGGTAGAGAAAACTATAACCTTACACCTCTATGTATCCCAACAATATTTTTATCATATATATATATATATGATATAAAATTTCACACTTTATCATTATATAATGATGATATTTCTAAACATCTTATTATTCATATTTATTTGACATAGTATTGGAATTTGATGATAAAAATGTTTTTTATCCATAATTTTGATTTTCAAATACGAATAAACTTTTCATTACACGACTCTTATATGATAATTGATTTATTTTTCCAATTTTTTTTTAACATTTCAAAAAATCTAGAAAACATCATTATAACTTGTTACGATATTGTACATAAATCTTATCCTTATAACTTTGTAATGCATATTGTACTTCTCCACCTTGAATCCTATTCTTGTATGCAACTATTACCATCCACAACATAAACAACTGGTATGTGTTGTACCATGTGGTTGCCTCCAACCCATGCACATGAGTTGTAATACATCATCTATTTAGTTACCACGTCAACATACTCAATTATATGTTTGTTTTGTGGTTGATAAAGATTGGATGATGAGAATGCCATGTTATATCTTTTGAAACACTTTTCCTATCAAATCAAGGATTGGATGTGGGCAATGGTCAAAAACAAAAAAATAATTCGGAAGTCCCAAAGCATCTTGTGATTTAGCATTAAAGTTATCTTCCCTATTTTATAAAAGAGATCTAATTTCCAAAAATGATTGCATGGAATAGGAACGTGGATGAGGACATAAACATGTCTTTAAGAGTAATTCTAAAAAGACTTTTCATCTTGTTAGGAGAGTGTTATGTCTCTTAATTCCCTCGCGATGTCTATGTTTCATAGGTATATAGATGATTTAATTTGGGTGGTTGTTTAATCTTGATTAGAGTGTTGGTATAGTGATTATCAAGAAAGTTGTTAGGAGAGTGTTATGTCTCCTAATTTTCTGGCAATGTCTATGTTTCATAGACATATAGATGATTTAATTTGGGTGGTTGTTTAATCTTGATTAGAGTGTTGGTATAGTGATTACCAAGAAAGTTGTTAGGAGAGTATTATGTCTTCTATTTCGGCGATGTCTATGTTTCATAGACATATAAATGATTTAATTTGGGTGGATGTTTAACCTTGATTAGAGTTTTGGCAAGTGATTACCAAAAAAATTGTTAGGAGAGTGTTATGTTTCCTAATTCCCTAGCGATGTCTATGTTTCATAGACATATAGATGATTTAATTTGGGTGGTTGTTTAACCTTAATTAGAGTGTTGGCATAGTGATTACCAAGAAAGTTGTTATCATGAGGATCAACCTATTGAGTGTATACAATGGGGGGAGTTATTGTCTTTAAAATACAACTTTTTTTTGTTGCTTGAATCTTTCTGACTTGTGGGAGTGGCCTGTGGTCTGAGAAACCACGACCCAGGGGCATCTAAGCCATCAAAATCACTTGGGGATCACACCCGACCTAGACTGCACCAGCCTCAACTTGACTAGGTTTTTGGGTGCTGCCTCCCAACTAAGTCACCCCTAAGGGGAATTGAATTCGGATCGCCTTGTTGACGAGACCCACACCTTAACCAAGTGAGCTAACCAGATTGACTCTTTATAATAAAACTTCAAATATATTAATCAACTTAATTAAATATATATTATTTTAAAAATTACAAAATTATTAAATTAATATTGAATTTTAAAAAGCAAAATAAATATATATAATTGAAGTTTAAATTAATTTAATATCAAATTAATATCAAATTAATATCAAATTCATTGCAATAGCATCTGAACTTAGAGTTGAACTCTTAAAATAAATTAATAGTGTCTAAACTTTGGCCGAAACTAATAAGATAACATTATAAACCTATGAAATTTTAAT
Source organism: Larix kaempferi (assembly GCA_027924585.1). Classification (NCBI taxonomy): domain Eukaryota; kingdom Viridiplantae; phylum Streptophyta; class Pinopsida; order Pinales; family Pinaceae; genus Larix; species Larix kaempferi. The sequence continues at coordinate 9,280,211 of BSBM01000526.1, forward strand.
TTGTTTTTTTTAATAAATAATATTTGCATAAAGATAGGTTGTAAACTACACATGTTTGCTTAATTATAAAATCATAAAGATAGGCAAGGTTGGAATTTGAAATCCATGTCAGCCATCAAATTTGACGATTAAACCTTTTACTAAACGTTTTGTACATTTTAAGCTTATTCCTTGACGATTTAATCTAATTTGTAACCGTATTTGACGGGAAAATAACTTTGTAATGGGCAAAATGGGCTCAAATTCCAACCCTGAAGATAGGTTGTAAACTACACATGTTTGAAGGGGATATTATTAATATAATATGCAAGTTTCTAAATATATTTTTTTATTGAATAAATCATTAATCAATCATACATTCATACTTGATTAATTATAAAATCATAAAAATAGTTTGTAAACTACACATGTTTCAAGGGAATATTATTAATATAATATGCAAGTTAACTCAAATCTTAATAGATTAAAGTGATAGTTACACATTTTTCAAGGGAATATTATTAATATAATATGCAAGTTAACTCAAATCTTAATAGATTAAAGTGATAGTTACACATTTTTCAAGGGAATATTATTAATATAATATGCAAGTTAACTCAAATCTTAATAGATTAAAGTGATAGTTGCATTGAATGCTTATATTTTATTTAGTCAACATGATCAATGATAGTGTTTTATATTCATTATTTGTTGCATGATTGTATGTAAAGGTTTCACCATCATAGTGTTTTATATTCATTATTTGTGTTTTATATTCATTATTTGTTGCATGATTGTATGTAAATGTTTCCTCATCATGTATTAGAAAATTGTTTTGATACATTTAATTATTGAAGAAAATATCTTATTGTTTTATTTATTTTTATATTGAAGGATAATTTATTAGAAAATACTTTTTGACAAAAAAATTATTTTTGAAGAAATATGTATGAATTAGGAGAAAAGCGAGTGAGTGAGAGAGTTCTTAGGGTTTGTAGGCTTGAGTCATGGATCCTCTTTTAGACCCCGAGTTAGGGATTTCAATAATATTCTTAATAAGCTTCAAAGCAAAGTTCCCACCCATAAAAGGGATGGAGATTGCAATGGCTGGGGTGAACTAGGAAAATATATAATCAAGGAGGGTATAGAACTCTCATGGCCAATCTCCAACAACCACCTTTTTTCCAAAATATCGAAAAGGATTTGCTCCCCTGACAGTCTCCCAAAAATCAATGTGTTTTCTTGATCTCCAACAACCACCTTTTTTCCAAAATATGGAAAAGGATTTGCTCCCCTAACAGTCTCCCAAAAATCAATGTGTTTTCTTGATCTCCAACAACCACCTTTTTTCCAAAATATGGAAAAGGATTTGCTCCCCTGACAGTCTCCCAAAAATCAATGTGTTTTCTTGATCTCCAACAACCACCTTTTTTCCAAAATATGGAAAAGGATTTGCTCCCCTAACAGTCTCCCAAAAATCAATGTGTTTTCTTGATCTCCAACAACCACCTTTTTTCCAAAATATGGAAAAGGATTTGCTCCCCTGACAGTCTCCCAAAAATCAATGTGTTTTCTTGGTTATTGGCTCATAATCAAATTCTAACAGTGGAAAACTGAAGGCGAGGAATAGAAGGGACATCATGGTGCATATTATGCAAAAACACTGAAGAATCCATGCAGTATCTCTTCTTGGATTACAAGTTTGTGAAGTTAGTCTCGACAATTGTACTAAGGATTTGAACAATTATTTTCATCTTCCTTCCCAGATTTTGGATTTCTTCAGTAAATGGAAAGAGTTTTTTCTTGGCTCTCTTCAAAACAAGCCCACTCTTGAAAGAGTTTGGAACGGTCTTCCAAAAAATGTGTGCTTGCAAGTTTGGTTACATGTAATGTCCCCACTCAAATAAATTCCAAAAGGAGAAAATTCCTCCAATCTACTAGTTTCCTAGGTTGGGTGGAGACATTAAATTTGGAATAAGGAGACTAATAAACCCCAAATGGACTTTAGCATTGACATACAGAGATAAATAAATATTTATGATGAGAGAATAAGATGGCACTTGGTCATGGATACACATTGGTGGTGTGGGACCCCCAAAAAGATAGATTCCCCATGCCACATGCAATTCCACTCTCACCCATTCGAATCCAAGGTGGAGTCCACTATTATTGGGGTAGTTGGAAGGTCATATTACTTGGAATGACTCAATGAGGTCGAATTGTAGACGAAGAGTAATTCCCATGGGAGAGGAAGAGGCATTTTGGAGCTAGTGGGACACTTGTGCTCGATTCCCTAGCTTCTATGACACCAATGATGAAGATGCCTATGACACTTATGACAAAATCAGACTTGATGGCTGAAATCTGACATATATGACATGTCAGGGCTAAAAATAGCCTCCAAGAGGGCTCCTAAGGGAGTTAGGTCAGCCAAAGAGACACCTATTCGAATTTGGTGGAGGAGGCTAGAATTGGAGGGACAAGTGGCACACATTGGAATCTCTTCCCAACTTGAGTTGGCATGAATATCTTGGAAGGAATTCGACCCATGGAGGACCTTAGAAGTTTATAAAAGACAATAACAAAGAAGGATGGTAGCTTTTGATCATTTTACATTTTGCATTTGGAGAGAAGAGCTAGTAGAGAGCTAGTCTACTTGCCTTAGCACCAATTTCGAGGGTGAAATATTCCCATCCTAATTGGCAATTGGAGAGGCCACTCAGACCTTTCATTTGGATCTGAATGGATTCTTTAGTTACAGGTTGAAGCTACAGGAAAGATCATGGTTCATTCAACTACAACTCATTCTTGCATCTCTTTCACATTTTATTGCATATTTGGGCTCCTGGAGGAATTGCGCCCTTGGTGAGATGATGATCTCTTTGTGAGGGTCCAAGAATCTCCATTTATTTATATTCTGATATATATACTCTTTATTTACTTCTAATAAGACTCTCAGGTCGAAATACCAAGTGAAGTTATGAAGTTATGTAAAAACACCAAAAAATGCATAAATGATGCCGTTTCCCCTAGATCTTGTTGTTGGAGTTTGAAGAGACATTATTTTGAGTTGTATCAGTTATTATCTATGATTTTGTTGATGTATGGAGTGTTATTAAAGTTTTGAAGAAGTTTCATTAACAGTGCACAAGTCTTTGGCACCTAAAATTCAAATTTCATAACACATGGTGAAAATTACTAGCTTTCCCCCCTATGTGAAATCTTGCATATAAACATATGATTGAAATGAGTTTCAGAAGGCCATAAGAACTAATTAAGGATACATTGGGGAGATCATTAAAGCCACTGATCAGTCTCATACCTTTGTTCAGAAATTTGGAAGGGTTTAACAACATTTGGCAAGTCATCTTTGTTCACTACCCTTGGGGGTTTTGAAGCTCGAAATTACTAGCAACTTTCTCTACTTTGTAGGGTTTTTAAGCATCCATCAACCTCATTTATATGTCTTAATACCTTTCAAATACCTTCAGACCCAATTTGGAAGCATTTGGAGTCATTTGGAAGTAGTAGTGTCAATACTAGTCTAAGGGTTGAATTGGTTAAAAATTGCAATTTTTCCTAGTTTGTGAAATTTTTCTAAAAGGGACACTACATTAGATCTCAAAAAAGTGATATTTGAAGTCGAGAAACTGGATCCAAGCAAAACAACCATAAGAGTCTCAAACCTCATGTTGGAGACAATGCAATCATTCAGGAAGAACTTTCCGTCCAATGAGCCCTTATCATCTAACAAGGCAATTTGGATCAAGGAATTCCTTCCTAAGAGCTCACTTCATTCCAAATATATGCAAAGAAGGAAAATTTCTAATTGGGAAATAGATATGGACAAGTAAGAGCTTTGAGAATGGAGGAAAAATCAAATCTACTTCTCTTTGTTCTTTGATGGAGACCCAAAGAGAAATCCAAGGTGGTAGGAGTGGGAGGGGTCATCATAGACCTAGAAGGGGAAAATGTGAAATCTTATGCATGGAGATTGGGAAGAGGAACAAATAATCAAGCATAATGGTTGGCCCTTTTGCAGGGTTTGGACATCATAGCACATCTAAACATTCCAAATCTCCTCATTTTTGGCGACTCAAGGCTTATTATCCAAAAAATGTGAAGTTCCTATAAGGAAAATCCCTCCTTTTGTGGAAGAATTCAAAAGCGAGTTCAGAACCTCCTCCCTCAAACTCAACTTTCTTTCATATTAAGAGAGCAAATAATAGTCTAGTAGACAATATGGATAATCAGGGAACAATGCTAGAGCAAGGAATGATAGCCTTTGACGACCTTCCTCCAATAAGGAAGTGGGTTCCATGATGAGCACCAACATGGAATTTATAGGCCTAGGGAGAACCCAAGGCTATATAATGATTGTTAAAAACCAAGGGCAAGCTCAATATAATATTATAGACCTAGGGAGAACACAAGGAAAAAACATGGAAATTGTGGGTAGGACCTCCCACCCTCATTCATGCCTTCGTGTGGGAGTCACATGTCACACTCCACTAGGCTCCTTCCCTGAAACCAAGCTCGTGAGTAGGGAAAGTGGTAGGTTGTAGGTGTTTGTACGTGAGGAAGTAAATGGGATTAACGTTCAAGATGATTGTGGCATTAAATCCATCGCAACTGAGGCGTCCTCCTTCATGCACTTGGTTTAGGCTCGCATAAGAGAGGATTTGATTTTTTAGAAGGGAAACTACCAAATAAATTCTATGGAGGAGGATGAGAATCAAGGAAATCCTCAACAAATTTACTGCTCAGTGGAAGAAAGTCTATGTCAAACCCCTATGCCCTTGGTCTTGCTATTCCAGAGTGGAACAATTCCAATCCCCTTGTTTTCTTCTTTCTGTTGGTTGGGGATTGGAGTCTGAACTTGTTCCTTCTGATATCCTTGTGAACTTCTATTTGTTGTTTCTCCCTGGCCATTTAGTTTGGTCTAGTGTTCAGGATTGAGGGATCCTACCTCTTGCTCGAAGTACTCCCTCTCTCATCGTAATAGGAGAAACCATGCCCTTTGGGAGAGAAATATACGCGATCTTTAGAGGATATCTGGAAGATTTAAAATGGATGATGTGGGCCATCTAAGAAGGATTTGGGGGAGTGCACCAAAAAATAACCACTCTAACCGAGGAAGCGCGCTGCAACGACAACAACATTGCTTATATGGACTCAAGAATTAATGATTTAGATGATAATATGCACAAGCAAGTTTCCTTAATGGATGAATTCATGAAAAATTTAAAGAAACTAGTGAATATGAATTATTGTAGCCATTGTCAAGCATCTCCGTCAGAAGAAGCCAAACCCATGGATGAAGTCTCAATTATCCATCCACTTCGAGGACAATATTGACAGGCCTTAAATTTTGCGAAGATATGATAGTTTTCTTAAAATCCTTCAATTGCTATGTTTTTTTGTGTTCCTCTATGTAAACAGTTTGTTAAAATTTACAACACTCATGCTATAGAAACAAATGAGGAAATATCCCGATGGGTTAGCTCAAGTGGTTGAGTGCCGTAATCGCAAGTAGAAGGTCTCAGGATCAAATCCCTGGGTGGCTATGCAAGGACCTCACTTGATGTCCCCACCGGGTTAGGCCTCGTAATTAGGGCCGATGGCTTACCTTGGGTACCATCCTCAAAATGAGGGGAAGTACTTGAGGGTTTCCCCATGACATGTTCCAATGAAGTCAATTGGGTTTATCCCGAGTGGTTGAGTTATCAAATTGTTATCCGCTCCACCTAGGTTCAAGTCCCGCTAGTGACACTAGCTCTTGAGTGAGCCGTTGAGCTCTTCAGGAGCTCTACTAGTCGATTAATTTCCCTTCCTATGTATCTGGATGCCGTGGAGGTTAACATGGACGTAGCGGGCACCAAAAAAAGAGAGGGTGTTTCGTGAACCACACGAAAAAAAAGAAACAAATGAGGAAATAGTAGGAAGTTTTTTGTACTCAACAGAGAGTTATATGGAAAGGAATTTGCAAGAAAATGTTAGAATTTTGATTAATGTAATGCTCTGTAAAGAATAGCCAAGAATAGCCGTGCTCAATTGTTTAATACAAACCTTCTTAAGTTTCTGTTAAAAAATATATATATTTAAAGAAAAAATGTTTTATGAAAACATCTTCTATGGTGAATAACATAGAAATCTAATACATAAAAATAATAATTTGATGAGTAGAAGTCAAACAAATTCCAACACTAGTTACAAATTACTTATCCTATAGTATTCTTATCCAAGTTGGTCCATTTATCCTCAGAGATTGCTTATCCAAGTTAGTCCACCCGTCCTTAGTGATTTCCTATTATACACTCTATTTTCTCTAGACTAAGTAATTTACCTTAGATGCTTGTCTTTTATGGGCATTGAATTTGCAGTTTTTTTTGCCTAATGTATCTAGCTTGATCATCCTTATACATTCTAGTGTGTATTCAACTATTAGACACCTAATAAACATGCATTAACCATATGCCATTAGTCAAGTGTACATTATACTAGATTATTTCTTCTTATAGATCTAATCCACACAATTGCGTAATCTTTGTCTAGAAACCTACCCGTTTTATACAAGCCTATGCTCATGTGTTCTTCGAAACCCTTTATTTTGCTCTAGGGCCTAATGTTGCTAGAAATTCGCTTTATATCCCATTGTGCTACCTAAAATATATTGTATTCTTAAGTCCCTCTAATACATGGTATATTGTGATCATGAACTACAATTTATCCACTAAGTCCTATGAAATCGGGTTTGATAACCAGACCATAGAATCTTTGAGGTTACGGAAAAATATATGATGGAGAAGAGACGATAAATTAATATTAGAGGGCAGATATATGGAAAATAATACATAGCAAGCGTAACAACCACAATATAGAATGTATTACTGTAAAATGTACAATGGCATTGACATAAAGTGTGTAACAATGTACTTCGATTTGTGAGGGAATATAATCATGGCAACACCATGTAAGCTAAATCCCCGAGGATGAAATTGAGGTGGAGCCATGTAGTCCAATTAAATTGAGTTTTAAAAGTCACTAAGAAAATGTATAGCGAGGGGGATTTCAATAGGTATAAGTACAAATAGTTGTAGGAAAGATCAACAATTAGTCCCGGTAAAATTGGTGACATGTACCTTTCTTTTAATGTCATTTGTTAACTATTTTGTTGTGTAATTATAGGTTGACAATGACAAGGTTTTATGATCAAAGTTATAGAAAAAATTTTAGGGGTGAAATTTAGTCATGTGTTATTTTTCGATGTATTTTTCCAAAAAAAGATTTGTCAATTTCTATTTTTTTTTCTAAATTGATTTGTCCAAATTCTATGGGATAAATTCTTTTACTCTTAAAATTGCCAAAATTGTTCAAAAAACTATATAAAGTCCTTAGAAATTTGAATAGTTTTTTAAAAAAATCGCTAAACATTTTATGGTTGCAAATTTAAGAATTAATAAGGTTCACCAAGGTTTCTACATTTTAAGGAAATTATTGATCCTTAAAATTTCCCTTGCAAGGTTGTGATCCATATAGAAGTCTTTGTGAATTTGGAAAATAAATGTTATATAGAAGTCCTTGTGAATTTGGAAAATAAATGTTGATACCATTATAAGTTCCCAAGTAAGGTTGGTGTCATTGCAATTTTGTCCAAATCCATGGAGGAGGCTTTGAAAGTTTACAATGATGCCTTTATTATGGGTTTGCAAGGGTATATCTTTCATTATTGTTGATTTAGGAAGGACTTACGTAGGTTGTTACTAAGTGCTTGTATCTAGTAGAGTATTGCAGGATTCACAAAAAAATCTTGGGGATGCTTCTACATATGCAAAATTATGTAGAGACTATTATGGTTAATCACTTTATTACATTAGAATTAGTGTATTGGATCTTAACAATGGTGCCCATTGCATCATCATACATATTTTGGAACTTCTTTTGGATCTAATATATGGTTATTGTACTATATTTAATCATGACATATTTATTGTGTATTATAGTATATGTTTTTATTATGCATTATACCTATACATGAGCTAGTTTTATGTATGCTTATATTTTGTAATATTGTTTTAGTGCTTAGGAATTGCATTTCAATAATTGTAAAATTCAACTTCCACATAACAAGAAGCTAAGCACTCTTACTAGTATCTTGTGCCCCATGATGTGTGTTTTTTTTTTTTTATATATATATATTCTATATGAAATGGGATTTCCCCCCATTTTTATCTCATATAATTTCAATTATTAATGGAATTAATTATTTTCAAGTGCTCTTCCTTCATTACATTTGGATTTACAAATGTAATTCACCCTTAAGTGTGCAAGTGCCCCAATACTATTGTGATTAGCTCTCATTGCTGTTACCTTGAGTTTGCATCTATCTTGTTTTTATTTCATAGTAAGTTCAAATACTTGCACCAATAGTGATCTAGGTGGCTATCCAAGTTTGTCTCCAAAATAGTCCCACATTAACAGTTTTCAAGCCATGATTTTTAGTACATGTTTAGGGGCTTTCCCATGTGTTTTGGGGGGCAGTTATGCCCAATGACTTGGGACACAATTCAATAAACTAATTTTCTTTCCAATGAGCTAAAGGAGACCAAAAATAAAACACCAAGTGAAAAGTTATGACCTCGGCAAGAATCCTCTTTTTACAGACAACTCAGAATCGTCCAATGTAACATTATCGCTCAACCCTAACCATGCTAGTGTTAGGGTTATTGCAATTTAGGGTTTTTCCCTTATAGATGTTTTTGGCATTATTATAAAATGTAGTTTATGCCTCTTATTATGGTATTTTTGCGAATAAACATAACCTCTACATCTCTTCTTAAAGGTAAGTAACCATCATGCTAGCCATCTTGTACTACTATGTATATTACATTGTTCTTCAATATTTATTTCATGAATAGTGTTTGGTTATCATGGAAACACTCTACTTTCAATATTGTATTTGTGTTCTCTTTACAATATTGCACATTATTTCTTTTTGTTCTCAGTCAATCTGGATCAATGATATCATAGCAATATGCTTTGTATTGTTTTTGGTGCATGTCCCTTATGAGGTCAAGGTGTAGGGATTCAAGCCTCAAACCAATCAAGTTTGGGGAAGACTTACTTGGCCAAAATGAGAGGCCTCCGATGGTGAAAAAGTAAGGAATGATGATGGAGTAAGACTAGATTGTATCAAGATGTTGCTATAGGAAGTGCTTGAGTGATAGAGGAACAAGATGATGGACCATTTTGCCAAGATCTTTTGATGATTCCAAACAATGCTAGATGCACCTTCCTCAAGAAATAATTTCAAAGGAACGACATCCTTCATTGTACAAGTTAATTTGGTATCCCTCTATATGAAAGCAAGATAAACACTAAAGCTTTGTAGAGATGGTTAAGTCTACTAGAGGGTTATTTTTTTGTTCACAATTTTTCCAATCGTGCGAATATTACTTTTGCACTCCTAAATGTTGTTTCCCATGTCAAATATTGGTTCGATAATTACTATGTGTTGCACATGTCAAATATTCTAAACTATATTTGATAGAACCCACTTCGACATAGTTTATTAAGATCCTCAAGGAGGAGTATTTATGTATTGGAAACTATAAGAAGAGCAGTATATGAGACAGATGTTATCACACTAAGGTAAGAACCATATTGTTTGATGCCTTTCATACCCTGCACACAAAATTGGGTATTAGGGATTTCAATCAGAATTTAGTTCTAAAATACTGCAATGATTCACATAGATAATTACAAACATAAATGGAGTTTCTGGACATCTCTTCATTGGGATATGCTTATCATTATGTTGTCAATATTGAGAAAAAATTTCAGATGAAGGATAAGAAAGGATTTGGGGTTGAAAATCAATTGCAACACAAGAATGGAAAAGATGACTGCAACTCTTAGAAGAAAGGGCATAGTAAATATAACCAACATGTAGACAACCAGACAAAGTTGCTTGCAAAGATTAAGAATGGGGTTCAAGAAGGATAATGAAAGTGGCATGATCACTATAAAATTCCTTGGCACAAAATTGATGAATGTCACACAATATATTCATTACTAGTTGAGTTCAAAGCATCATGTTATAGCTATATTTGGTCACCGTGACAAAATGAGTTGATCTAATCCATTTACATGTATTGTTTCAACAAGCTACATATAATTTCAATAAGTTATGAAGCTTATTCCCTTAATAATGTGTGTTCCTTGTAGTGGTGCAACCAATGCGCATAAACTTGTACCCATTAGTTTCTAGTTAGAAACCCATGTGAACCCTTAAAATGACCCCAAAAAATAAATAAAATGCAAAATGCGTGGGCCTCAAGCGAAGATCCCGGATACTGTACACCTCTAAATACTGAATTTTGAACCTCAACCATTGGAACTGTTTTTAGACATAAGAGGAAAAAATAAAGACTCCCTTATCCTAGAGAAATAACCTAATCCTTGTTGAAATATCTTTGCCCTAATCCTCTCTTTGTGCAAAATCATCTTGGTTCACCAAGTTTGATAGAGTCTTGTTTATAGTTTGTTTAACAACCCCTTGGATCCCCTATCATGGTAAGATTTGTGTCCTTGTAAAGAGAGAGTTTGATAAAGTGGTTGAGGATGGAGGAACCTAGACTCAAGTGGCAGAGGTTTCACAACGAGATCATGTAAAATTCCTTATTACACATCTAGTATCATTAATATATATCTCTCTTCTTCACCCCCAATTCCTTTTGTTGTTCTTGTTTATGTTTATGATATCATAATATTGTAATTGTTGTGAATTAATTGACTTGAAGTTAGTCAGGGTTTATGCTTCGCAATTCATGTTGTTTATTAAATGTAAATTTTGGAATGAGGAAGTTGTTTCATCTTTGATTGTGTGCAAGTATCGAAGGGAACCTTGTATAAGAGTTTCCATTGAACAAGTTGCTGACAAGGATAAATATTAAATTGCTTCTACCATGTTTTCTTCCTTCTCTTCTCATTGCATTCATGTTATAAATAATTTACCTTGGGAAAAAATGATGGCAAATTTATAATATACTCTAAAAAGTGAGACTCCAACCCTCCACTAGGGACTCATACTTAGTGTAGTGAAAATACCTCTAACAAAACTAGTGACTCTATTGGGGAGAATTATTCCTTTTTGGTTGGTTTCTAAATTTTTTATAGGCTTAGCCCTTAAATACTTTTGTCTCTACTAGTAAGTTTCTTTACAACCTTAGGAGAAAGAAATTGACTACTATTGCAAGCTTGATTTTTTTAACCCTATTCTATATATGTGTGCATTGTACTTTGTTGACAATTGCATGTAGTACGTGAGTTTCTATTTAGAAATCCCCACTCTTGGTTTCACTTGCATGCTACTACTCTCCCATTCCTGCGTAGTTTGCATGTTTCCCTTTAACAATCAATGCACATGTAGATGGTGAATAGTTTCAAGCCTCTCACACTACAAACAAATATTCCAATGCTTCCTCTATAATTTGGAAGTACTGCTGTATGCTTTCAAACCTTATATAGTATAATTAGTTTCTTCCTTTTCAATTTTGTTGTTTGGGAATTTTTAAATTGAAAAATACAAAAGGGTTTTGTTTTTGTTTTAGGCATGTTGCTGAGTTAGTTGTTGCAATTGCATTTCCTAGTTTATTGTTCTTCTTAGATTGCAATTTTTTAGGAATTTGGGATATTTGCATTCCATTTGAAAGGTATAATTGCTCTCTTTACATATTTAATTTTGAATTATTTACATTTTTCACCCTTATAAAACCTCAAACTCTGATTCAACCCTAATGCCAGAATATTCCAGAATAGGAGGAAATAGATTATTAACATAGAACCCAATGTTAATATTTCCACTACAAAATTCAAACCAAGGAACCTAAGGAATATGATCAAATCTTCCACTCAGATAGGTGGTTAAAGGGGACATCAATGCATTTATTTATTGAAAATGACAACCAAAAGAACTTGGTCTCAACAAACATCATTAAGAAGATATGTTGTTAATGATGCCAAACTACCAAACATACACAATCAATTGGTTGATCCAGGGATGGGACATCCATGCCAATCAACACTATTGCATGTAATACAACAACAATCCTTGCAATATTGGCTAATGCTGCCTCACTTGATGTTTTTGATGCTCTTTTAGGAGAAGCATATATGTGGAAGCATCATTTTGTTTACTAGTCTAGGATTTGTGTGTCATTGCCACCCTTCGACATCAACTGTACATGAAAGCAAACATAGTGTTGATTATTATAGTCTCTTTGATAACTACTAAACAATGCAAGAAGATAATCTCTCAAATTGAGAGAGTTTTCCTCTTTAGGGTCTACTTAGATTGAAGAAAGGAATCATCATAATCGCCAAGGCTTCTACAAGGGGTCCCTTTATGCAGTAGAGACAAGTTGATTAACTGGTGGAAGAATACAAAGGAATCCCCCCCTCACCCATTGGAGTACTTCTATAGTTCCACATAAATCATGCAATTGATTTGACATTAGGTTCCCTTCTACCAAATGGTCATGTGTACAAAAACTCTCTATGATTTGACTACATGAGATCAAATGCAAGACTCAAGTGGTGATATAGAAAGGCCACATTCATCTAAGCTCCTCATCTTGCAGGAGCTCGATTATGATGTCTTAGGAGAAGGATGGAACACAACGAATCCTTATTGACTACATAGCATTGAGCAATATCATAGTCAAGAATTGGTACCCCATCCATTGGGTTGATGATTTGCTCGATCAACTCAAAGGTTCCAAGTTTTTTAGTAAGATTGATTTTAATTCAGGCTATCACAAGGTGCAGCTAGTCGATCCAAGTGATGTGTGAAACACAACCTTCAAGTCTAATTAAGGTATCTTTTGAGTGGTTGGCCATGTCTTTCAACTTGAGGAATGCACCAATGAAATACATGAGGATGATGTATGATATTGTGTGACCATTCACTAATTCATTTGTGGTTTTATAGCTAGACAATATCCTCATTTTCAATAGAAATTGGGAAGATCATATGAATCACATTCAACAAGTACCTACACCCTACAGAAAACCAAGTTATATTCCAACCTCGACAAGTGCTCATTTCACATGTAGAGAATTCATTATTCATGGCAAATCATGGATGAGTATGGTGTGCATGTGGATCCAACCAATATCTAAGTCGTTAATGACTAGTTGGCCACATAGGCCTTGCTAACTTTTACTATAGGTTCATGAATTAGGGTTCTCTCATATTATTTGACCCTTGAACCACATGACTAAGTTGGAGCCATGGTCAAGTATATTGGTTTGAGGAATAATAGAAAGATTTCAAGGAGTTAAAGTGTTGTTGGACATGTGTTGTACTCTTTGAAGGTTCCTATATCAAAGGGGGTCCGAGGGGGTTGATTCCCCCTAGGTAGGGGGGCACGGGGGTCTAGCACACCTAGAAGAATTTTTTTGGGTATGTTTTGAGTATTTTTATGCCCATTGTAAAATAATTCCCATTAAGGAATTGAGGTTGTAATCTAATCTAGGTTAATGGATTAGGGTTTTGGATGCTATGATATGTATTGTTTAAACATAAAAGATAATACAATGAGAAAGAGAGTGGAGAAACTCTAAGGAATATTGGTTTTCCTGGTTTTGGGTTTCTAGGGTAATATTTGTGTCTTGTGTGTCTAAGCCAATGTTAATTATCGTGTTTAAGATTCTATTTGGTATTGCTTTTCTTGCGTAGGTTTATCAAAACTTTTTGAATGTCAAATTTGCACAATGCTAGTCTTGACATTGACAAAGCTACAACACCATTCGAAATGGAGACAAGTGCCTCATATTGTTCCTTCGATGGAGTCCTCACATAGCATGGACATTTGATAGCCCATCATAGTGAGACACTCTTTGACATGGTTCACGTATACCCCACCTATGACAAGGATCTCTACTCCATTGCTCACTAGGGATTTCGATAGTGGAAATATTATACTATGGGAAAGGAAACGATCATCCACACTGACCATAGGTCTCTTCAAGTGCAGGGAAAGTTGCATAATGACCTCCATAAGAATTGGTATGAGCAACTTCAACAGTTCCATGTCATCTAGTACAATAATGGAAGCACCATTCGATTTGCAAACTACCTCATACAACCTCACTTGTGGCATTGACCACAATTCTAAATTCTTATGGACATGGGACTACAAAGTGGATTGCATTGTACGAAAATGACCTTAAATTAATTGTTACAAACTTGACATTGGTAATATGTAAACAAGTTTCAAAATTTCACCTCTAGGATTGATTTTTGGGCCATCAAGGCCATCCATGTATTCTTTCAAGTGAGAGTGGGAAGATGATATGGGAGGCACAATATAGTGGAGTGGCAGGGAATTTTAGTGTGGACAAGACAATGACCGCTCTGCTTAAGTAATTCTACTAGCCCAAGATTTGAGAGGACATCAAATGCATATATATTAGATCATGCACTTCTCATGCAATTGTTAAACCTATCTCAAGAAGTAGTGATTCTACTCTCCTTTTCCCACTCTAGATAATCCTTGGGAGTCAATACCCTTGGATTTTGGTCAAGCCTTCCCTGAACCAAGCATGATAATAATTATGTTTTTATTATTATTGTTGTTGATTGGTTCTCTAAGATGGAATTTTCTCACACTACAAGAAGTGTGTCACAATAGAAGCCACTGTTAAGCTCTTCTTCAAGCATATTTGGGTTCATTTTGAATTGTGTGATACCATAGTTTCTAATAGGGGCATTAAGTTTTCTAAGAATCTATCAACCATGCAACACACGTATTTGCATACAAAGCCCCTTTTAAAATTTTGAGAGCTACGAACTTCTTAGGTTTTTCTTCTAAGTTAAAGTTATTAGATTTAATGGCTTTAGCGCTATGAAGTAGCATTTTGTAAAAGTGATTCTATCTAATCTAAAGGACCCCTATGAGTGAGCAAGCATACTTCATTTAATGTCATGTGATTGATGATGAAAGCAGATGTGTGCTCCTTTACTTGTTCTACCTTGTGACTTTATTTCATGTGAAAGAATCCTTGTGTTTGTTCCCATTTCCAGCTAAGGAGTTGCCTTGTCTCCATTTTTCTAAGGTACTTGGAAAGGCCCTGTTCTCTTAATTTCTAACCACATTGACATAATTTGATGGAACAATATTCCTTCATCTTGGGATTTGCAACCAACACATATGCGAAAGTGGGACCCTACTTCCATCCCTAGCTAACATGTTGACCATTACTTTCTCCTATTCTCCTATTTTATTATTAAGTGATGAATGAGGCTATGACCTTCAGTCCTTTACAATGATCTCCTCTTGATTTATCCTTAATTTTAGGCCAAGCGACTTCTTCCTTTGAACTTGTTGCAATTATTTGTTAAACACCCATACTACCTTAGTAGCTACAAGCATCGAGTTCTAAAGAAAGCACTCTCACACCCGATTAAAAAAAAGCGAGTCTCTCTTTCTATCCCAACATTGCCATCTAACAAAATTGGTGACTTCATTGGGGATAATTCTTCCTTTTTTGTCGGTTTTCTCCGTTTTTGATAGTTGTATCCCTTAAATACTTTTGTTTCTACTAGTATGTTTCTTTACCAGCTTAGGATCAAGAAATTAGCTGCCATTGTAGGCTTGATTTATTTTTTAACCCATTCTATATATGTGTGCAGTCTACTTTGTTGACAATTGCATGTAGTTCATGAGTTGCTCTTTAGCAACTCACACACTTGGTTGCACTTGCATGCTACTACTCTTCCATGGATGTATAGTTTGTAGGTTTCCCTTTAAGGATCAATGCACATGTAGATGGTGAATAGTTTTAAGCCTTTCACACTACAAACCTATATTCCAAGGTTTCCTCTGGAATTTGGAAGTATTGCTATATGCTTTGAAACCTAATATAGTGTAATTCATTTTTGTGTTTTCCATTTCTTTGTTCGAGAATTTTCAAATTGAATAGTTTTAAGCCTTTCACACTACAAACCTATATTCCAAGGTTTCCTTTGGAATTTGGAAGTACTGATGTATGCTTTGAAACCTAATATAGTGTAATTCATTTTTGTGTTTTCCATTTCTTTGTTCGAGAATTTTCAAATTGAAAAATACAAAAAGTTTTTTTTTAGGCTTGTCGTTGAGTTAATTGTTGAAATTGAATTTCCTATTTTATTGTTCTTCTTAGATTACATATTTTTACGAATGATTTGCATTTCAATTGAATAGTAGAATATCTATCTTTACATCTTTAATTTTGAAGTAGTTACATGTTTCACCTCTATAACACCTAAAACTTTGATTCAACCTTAATGCCTCAAGATTCCATGGATAAGAGGGAATAATTCATTAACACATAACCCAATGTTATCATTCCCACTACAAAATTCAAACTAAAGGAACTTAGGGAAGATGATAAACTCTTCCAATCACATAGGTGGTTGAAGGGGACACCGATGCATTTCTTTGTTAAAAATGATACTCAAAAGAACTTGGTCTCAACAAAGGTCATTAAGGAGATATTGTTGTTAATGATGCCATACTACAAACCATACACAATTAGTTGGTTAATCCAAGGACGAGACATCCATTTCAATCATCAATGTCGCATTTAATATGACACCAAACCTTGCATTATTGGCTAATGTTTCCCCGCTTGATGTTTGTGATGCTCTTTTTGGACAAGAATATATGTGGAAGCATCATGTTGTTTACTAGTCTAGGTTTTGTGCATAATAGTCACCGTTTGAGATCAACTCTACATGATATCAAACACAGTGTTGATTATTGTAGTCTCTTTAATAACTACTAAAGAATGCAAGAAGATAATCTCTCAGATTGGGAGAATTTTCCTCATCAGGTTCCGCTCAAATTGAAGGAAGGAAATCATCAAAATCCCCAACGATTCTACAAGGGGTCACTCTATGCAATAGAGAGAAGCTGATTAGTTGGTGAAAGAATTCAAAGGCAGCTTCCCCTCACCTATTGGATTACTTTTACAATGCCACATAATGCATGCAATTGATTTGACATTAGGTGCCCCTCTACCAAATGGCCCTATATACAAAAGCTCTCTATAATTGGACTGTAGTGAAATCGAATGCAAGATTCTTGTGGCGATATAGAAAGGCCACATTCAACCAAGCTCCTTACTTTATGGGAGCTTGATTGTGATTGCTTAGAAGAAGGATGGAACACAACAACTCTTTATTGATCGTATAACATTGAGCAAAATCATAGTCAAGAATTGGTACCCCATCCCTTGGGTTAATGATTTGCTTGATCAACTCAAAGGTTCCAAGTTTTTTAGTAAGATTGATTCTAATTTAGGATATCACCAGGTGTTAATCCATCCAAGTGATGTGTGAAAACAACCTTCAAGTCTAATCAAGATCTCTTTTGGATGGTTGGTCAGCATTTCAACTTGAGGAATGCACCAATGAAATACATGAGGATGATTTATGATATTGTGTGACCATTCACTACTTTTTTTATGGTTGTATAGCTAGAGAACATCCTCATTTTCAATAGAACTTGGGAAGAGCATTTGAATCGCATTCAACAAGTACCCACACCATGCAGAAAAACAAGTTATATTCCTACCTTGACAAGTGCTCATTTGACAGGTAGAAAATTCAATATTTGAGGTACATCATGGATGAGCATGGTGTGTATGTGGATCCAACCAAGATCTGAGTCATCCATGATTAGTTGGACACATATATACACTAATGGATTTTCATGAATTCTTGGGCCTTGCTAACCTTTAATATATGTTCATGTTAGGGTTCTTTGATATTGGTTGGCCCTTGAGCCACGTGACCAAGATGGAGCCAAGGTCAAGTATATTTGGACCAAGGAATAATATAAATATTTCAAGAAGTTAAAGTGTTGTACATGTGTTGTACTTTTTGTAGGTTTCTAGAGCAAAGGGGTCTAGGACATCCCCCCCAGCTAGGGGGGTGCGAGGGGCCAACACACACAAAATAATTTTTTTGGGTCCACTTTAAGTTGTTTTTGGTCCATTGTAAACTAATTCTAGTAAAGGAATTGGGGTTGTAATCTAATCTAAGTTAATGGATTAGTGTTTTGGGTGCTATAATATTATATTGTTGAAACATAAAAAATAATACAATGAGATAGAGAGTTGATAAACTCTTAAGGATCTTGGTTTTCTCGGTTTTGGGTTTCTAGGGTAAATATATGTGTCATATGTGTGTGAGCCAATGTTAATTCTCGTGTTTTGGATTTTGTTTGGTATTGTTTTTCTTACACGGGCTTTTGGAAACTCTTCAAATGTTACCTATGCACAAGGATATTCCTGACATTGCCAAAGCTACAACACTATCCAAAATGGAGACAAGTGCCTTAGATTATGCCTTTGGTGGAGTCCTCACATAACATGGACATTCGATGGACCATCAAAGTGAGACACTCTTTGACATGGTTCACATATACCCAACCTATGACAAGGATCTCTACTCCATTGCTCACTAGGATTTTTGATAGTGGAAACATTATATTATGGGAAAGGAAATGATCATCCACACCAACCATAGGTCTCTTAAAATTTAGGGAGAGTTGCATAATGACCTCCATAAGAAGTGGTTTGAGTAATTTTAACAATTCCATGTGAACATCTAGTACAAGAATGGAAGCACCAATTGATTTGAAGACCACCTCATATGACCTCCACTTGTGGCATCAAATGCAGTCCTAAATTCTTATGGACATGAGAGTACAACGTGGCTTGAGATGTACGACAATGACCTTAACTTAATTGTTACATACTTGATATTGGTCATAGGTAAACAAGTTTCAAAATTTCACCTTTAGGAATGATTTTTGTTCCATCAAGGCGATCCATGTATTCCTTCAAGTAAGAATGAGAAGATGATTCCCGAGGCACAATAAAGTGGAGTTCTAGGGAATTCTAGTGTGGAGAAGACAATGGCAAGTCTCCTTAAGTACTTCTACTAGCCCAATATTTAAGAGGACATCAACATATATATTAGATCATGCACTTTCATGCAATTGTTTAACCTATCTCAAGAAGCAATGATTATACTTTTCTTTGCCCACTCTAAATAAGCCTTGGGAGTGAGTCCCCATGGATTTTAGGTCAATCCCTCCCTCAACAAGGCATGATAATAAATATGTTTTTGTGATTGTTGATTGGTTCTCTAAGATCAAAATTTTGTCACACTATAAGAAATGTGTCACAACAAAAGCCACTATTAAGCTATTCTTCGAGCATATTTAAGTTCAGCTTGAATTGCTAGGGAACATGATTACTAATAGGGATGCGAAGTTTTCTAAGTATCTATTGACCCTGCAACACACATATTTGCATACAAAGCCCTTTTCAAAATTTGTGAGCTTCGAATTTCCTAGTATAAAAAAGGAAGCAAAAACAACTCCTATGAGTTAGTGTTAATGGATTAGTGTTTTGGGTTGTAATATTTTGCTTCTTAGTATAAAAAAGGAAGCAAAATTTCCTCAAAGTGATTCTAATTAGTATAAAATACCCCTATGAGTGACCAAGCATACTTCATTCATGTCATGCCATTTAAGATGAAAGGAGATGTGTGGTCCTTTACTTGGTT
Source organism: Larix kaempferi (assembly GCA_027924585.1). Lineage (NCBI taxonomy): Eukaryota > Viridiplantae > Streptophyta > Pinopsida > Pinales > Pinaceae > Larix > Larix kaempferi. Next base: position 9,299,814 of record BSBM01000526.1, read on the forward strand.
TTACCTTGAGAATTTATTCGATGTGAATGAACCCTTGTATTTGTGTCCATTTCCACCTAAGGAGTTTGCTAGTCTCTATTTTTCTAAGGCACTTGGGAAAGCCTTCTTCTCCTCATTTCTCATCCAAATTGACATAATTCGTTGGAACATTGTTCCTTCATCTCCCGTTTTGCAACTAACACATAGGCGAGAGTAGGACCCTACTTCCATCCCTCGCTAAAATGTTGAGCACTACTTTAACCTACGACCTTCACTCCATTACGCTGATCTCCTCTAGGTTTAACCTTAACGTCAGGCCAAGCAACTTCTTCCTTTGAACCTGCTGCAGTTATTCGTTAAACGCCCACACTACCTTAGTGGCTGCAAGAGCTGATTTCTAAAGCAATCACTCTCGCAATCACTTGGTTTTAGTCTCTCTTGCTAACCCAACGTCGTCAATTACTAAGGTGGCAAGTTGTTAGCTCGTGGATTCATGGATCCTTTGTTAAGTTCTTAAAGCTTCATCCGTGATATTTTCTAGGTGAAAAGCTGCGTTTGTTGGCTCATAGATCACAATTTTATAGTAAGAAAGATATAGTCAAAGTGACAGCAAACTAGTGGGAAGAAGGAAGGACCTTTTGAAAACATCCATCTAATTTATATTCTACCTCTCGCTTATAGGAAGCCATAAGAAGTGTGGTGATGCTTGGGAGTAGGTTGTGGAGAAAAGGACTCCTCAAACTAGTGGGAAGAAGGAAGGACCTTTTGAAAACATCCATCTAATTTATATTCTACCTCTCATTTATAGGAACCCATAAGAAGTGTGGTGATGCTTGGGAGTAGGTTGTGGAGAAAAGGACTGCTCTCATCTACATGAGCATTGGGTACCCTTGTTGCATCATGTACTACATAAAGGCTTCATGTTTAACTGGGAAAGACATCATCTAGCAATTTGAACGAGGTCGTCAAGAACATTATGGGAACCTAAATGAGCAATACCCTTGGTTTCACATGGTTTCATTCCTATTAGATGCAATCTACACCTTACTCTCCTTCCTTGACATGGGTGACCGTTGGCATCCCTATCTCCCTCCTCTCATGTTTCATTTCTAGATGTTGTGGAAATATAAGAATTCCATATCACTATAAGCATGTTTGCAAAGTCTCCCTAGCTCCTCTTTCCAAGCTCATTTTTTATAAGCATTGCCCAAAGTTATCCCAAGAAGCAAAACAAGAGTACATACCTTGCATAACCTCTTACTATTGGAACATGCATGCTATCAAATTTTGGGTTAGTAGTGACAAAAACTAACTAGATTGACTTCTATAAGTTACCATTTGGCGAGTATCAAATGACATTACACCCATGTGTCAAAGGAGTAAGGTACATGCCTTTGCACAAATCGCTCCCATTGAACTACATTGAGTTGCAAGATTTGAATGTCCTTTGGTATAGAAGGAGTGATACAAGAAGACTAAGTTTTTAAATGTCTACGGTAATGGCATGGTGGATTTTAGGGTTTTTGTAGTTTTACTCTTTGGTCAATGCCTTGGTAGTTTGCATCTAATACACTCCTATAATCACAAGATTATGGATCTCGAGGAGGAGCAACTAGATTATGGCTAGGATGAAGAATTGAATCCCCAAAACATATTTGGATCTCGAGAAGAGAAAATGGGAGTTTTAGATAAGTTCCAAGTCTTTTAATGCAAATGTGTCAAAGGAACAATCTATAATGGTTTTTAGAGATTTTGTGCTAGATGGATCCAAGTGAGTAGAGATAAGGTCATGATCTATACAAACAACACTTAAGGCAATGTGGATCCCCACTACATCAAATGACAAGTTCTTAATTAGGGCTATGGCATACTTGAGACCACTCTCTTTAAAATTCCATAGAAATCAAACATAATCTTATCCATCCAAAGTGTGGGTGTGCTCAAAACATATCTCACCATTTATTTATAGTTTTCATGCAATATGACACATATGCTTCATGCAAAAATCTTGAATTTACTTAATTTTTTAAAATATATATTGCTCACTTACTTTTCCCCTTTTTTCCTCTAAATCAAATATATTTTAACTATAATACTAAAATTTCATTTTTATTAACTATACCAGTCTCTCTCGTTAAGAAATGCCACTTCAAAGTGAAACCGAGAAACAAGGTAGAATGGGACATGTCACTAACTAATTATCTCCTTCTCTAAGTCAATCATGTCTCCTAATATCCCCACCTTTGATCCAAATTATCCAATTTCTTAGTCAAGTCTTATTTCTTAGAAAATTCTGATTTCCTAATGAGGTACTATTTTCCTTTTATAGTTAGGCCCATAAACTAAATGCATTCTCACTAAATTTAATGTTAAAATAGAACAACACCTTCTACTAAAGTGAACTCAAAATTAGAAATAATTTGATTTCACTAAAGTGTACTCACGTATAGAAAAATTTAAACTTTTAATAAAGTGAATGTTAAAATATTAATTAAGGCATATTTAACCTAGTGGGTTAGCTTGAGGGGTTGAGTGTTGTGAATTACAAGCATGGGGTCACAGAGTCAATTCCTTGGGCTAGTTGTCTCTGTGAATATTGTGGGATTCACTCAATGTCCACACTAGTTAGGTTGTCAAATTAGTGCAATTGAACTGTTTACCCTGGGTACCGTCCTCAAAATGAGAGGAATTGCCTAGATGGTTCCCATTATGTGCATTTCCTAGAAACAATAATGATAATTAATGCACATTTACTTAAGTGAATAATTAAATTAAGACTAGTGCACTTTTTCAAAATTAAGTATTATTTGAACAACATGCCCAAGTCCATAATTATACGAAATGACAAAAAGTTCCAAACAACACCCAGGGCAAGGTCATGTTCACTCCATCTCTAGTATACAAATATCATGGAGGAAGAACCATAATATATTCATGGGTGAGGCTAAAATCACTCCAACATAGATCACTTTTAAAGACAGTCTTGTAGTCTACTGGGGAGTAATGACTTTGTGCCCTTATTGTTCACCCCCCAGCCTTTCCTTGTGAGCAACCTCTACGATCATCTCAAGGCATTGTGAGACCTATGGGGAAGGTGGTATTTACTCCAACAAAGTATGCACAGAGGGATTTGCTAGTAGTCTCCACCTCTCCTTGACAAAACCTTTGTTACATTGTTTTTAGTGAGTCCCTACCCATATCAGAGCTTCACTAGCAAGGCTAGAGATTGTTTGTACACACATCTAGGAACCAAGAGCACATACACTTTCCTACATATTAATGAACCAAAGGATCAAATAACTTTATACAATAACATGAACAAATCATAACCATGTATCATATTATTAGGATCAAGACTTTTAGTCTCTGAACCCCATCCTAGGTTTTACAATACACGACTCACTCTCGAATTCCAATGTATAGGTAGGGTTGACCTATCACATTTAGCATATAATTTGAGCATGATAATTATCAAACATGCCAATCCACATGTATCTTGTAATTATAAACCAACTTCAAGAATCATAATATTTTATACTACCATTCTGCCCATTCACACTAACAATGTGATTTACTAACTAGATTGAATTCTATAAGTTACAATTTGGCGAGTATCAAACGACATTATACCCTTGTGTCATAGGAGTAAAGTACATACCTTTGCACAAAGTGCTCCAATTGAACTACATTTAGTTGCAAGATTTGAATGTCCTTTGGTTTCTAAGGAGTGATACAAGAAGACAAAGTTTTTAGAGGTCTCTGGTATTGGCATGGTGGATTTTAGGGCTTTCATAGTTTTACTCTTTGGCCAATGCCTTAAAAGTTTGCATCTATTACATTCCTAGTAGCACAAGGTTATGGAACCCGAGGAGGAGCAACTAGATTATGGCAAGTATAAATATTTGAGTCCTCAAAACATATTCAGATCTAGAGAAGAGATAATGGAAGTCTAGAGAATTTCCAAGCCTTTTAATGCAAGAGCTAATGGAAGTCTAGAGAATTTCCAAGGATTTTAATGCAAATTTGTCAAAGGAACAATTTATAGTGGTTTTTAGATATTTTGTGCTATATGGAATCAGGTGAGTGGAGACAAGGTCATGATCCGTACAAACAATACTTGAGGTAATGTGGATCCCCACCACTTCAAATGAAAAGTTCTTAATCAGAGCTATGGCATGTTTGAGACTACTCTCTTTAAAACTCCATAGAAATCCAACATAAGATTATCCATCCAAAGTGTCGTTCCCCTCTTAGAAAATCTGACCATTTATTTATAGTTTTCATGCAATATGACACATTTGCTTCATACAAAATTCTTGAGTTTACTTAGTTTTTTAAAATGTATATTGCTCACTTACTTTCCCCACTTTTCCCTCTAAATCAAATATATTTTTAGGTACATACTAAAATTCCATTTTTGTTAATTAAAATAGTCTCTCCTGTCAAGGATTGTCATTTCAAAGTGAAATCGAGAAACAAGATATAATGGGACCTATCACTAATTGATTATCTCCTTCTCTAGGTGAGCCATGTCTCCTAATATCTCTTCCTCCAATCCAAATTATTTGATTTCTTAGTCAGGTCCTATTTTCCTTTTATAGTCAGGTCCATAAACTAAATGCATTCTCACTAAATTTAATGTCAAAATAGAATAATTCCTTCTACTAAAGTGAACTAAAAGATATAAATAATGTTCTTTTATTAAAGTGAACTCTAGCATAGATAAATTGCAACTTTTAATAAAGTGAATGTTAAAATATTAATTAATGCACATTTAGCCTAGTGGGTTAGTTTGAGTGGTTGAGAGTTGTGAATTACAGGTAGGACATCACGAGGTCAATTCCTTGAGTTGACTATGTTTGTGAATATTGTGTGCCTCACTCGATGTCCCCACCGGTCAGGTTGTCAAAAGTGCAATTGAAAGATTTGCATTGGGTACCATCCTCAAAATGAAGGGATTTTCCCAGAGAGTTCCCATGATGTGCATTTCTTATAGATAATAGAAATAATTAATGCACATTTACTTAAGTGAATCATTAAATTAATACTAGTGCACCTTTTTCAAAATTAACTATTATTTGAACATGCCCAAGTGCATAATTATATAAAATGAGAAAAAATTCCAAACAACACCCAAGGCAAGGCCATGTTCACTCCGAACCTAATATACAATTCTCATGGAGGGGGAGCCATAATATCATGGGCGAGGCTAAATTTCGTCTGACCTAGATCAATTTTAACGAGAGTCTTGTATTATACTAGGGAGTAATGACTTTGTGCCCTATTATGCACCCCTCAGTCTCTCTTTTTGAGCAACCTCTACGATTAGCTTATGATATTGTGAGACCCTATGGGGAAGTTCGTATTTACTCCAACATAGTATAAACACTAGTGGGATTTTCTAGTATCCTCCATCCCTCCTTGACAAAGCCTATGTTACATAGTTTTTATTGAGTCCCTTCCCATATCAAAGCTTCACTAGTAATATTAGAGACTGTTCCTACACACATCCAAGATCCAAGATATCATGTAGCACTTTCCTATACACATTCATGAACCAAAATATCAAATAGCACTATCCAATAACATAAACAAAGCATAACCATGCATCATATTATTAAGATATAGACTTCTAGTCTCCAAACCCCATCTTAGGTCTACAATACATGACTTGCTTTCGAAGTCCAATGCATAGGAAGGGTTTTCCTATCACATTTAACATCTAATTTGTTCACAATAATAATCAAACATTCCAATCTATATGTACCATGTACTCACCAAACAACCTCATAAATCATAATATATTATACTACCATTCTTCCCATTCACAACCACAATGTCATTTCCAATCAAATTGTGTAACCATGTTGCAATATGTATTGTAATTCATATCAAAGCATATCATACCAGTAAGAAGATTTAATGTATCAATATTCATTCATAATCTATGTCACATCAACATATTCTATCATAATGAGCATTTATATTATATCATCAAAGAAAGTAAATAGGAATCATCCAAATATATATCCATCAAAAAGCAATACTAGGTCACTTAAACATTAGGGACGTCCTTAGTGTAGAAATATCAAGTCTAGTTGAAAATGGGACATTACATACTACTCCTCTCTGGAAAAACTTCTTTGAAGTTTCTATGTAGCCATAAGAAAACTCTTGCTAAGAAAATATGATTGGATATAAAGTTCCATTGTATATACATTAATTTAAATATTATAACAATTTGAGTTTTACATCATTCTAATCCAATATTTCAAAAACATCTCTATGAAATCATGATTATGAAATCATGATTATTTTATCATAATTGTATTCCTTATGCAATGCTTTATGGCAACGAATTAACATTTAGACAATGCATTATTTCATATGCATATTGATATTAAATCTCATGAAACACTTCCATGCCTTAACCTAATTGTTATTTGACCAAGACTTTGACTTACTTCAAACTAAAGATTAGTCTTATCTAAATCTTCATCCAAATTGACTTGGAATAAAGACATATTATCACAAGGATTGTGTTTTTAAAAAAAAAAATCATTTATGCTAAAAGAATTCATCAACCCCTCTTTTGCATAGAATTTCATCTATAAAAGCACAAATTGTGGAATGAGAAGGTGAATATGTACACGAGTTTTTACCAAAATCAAGGAATGCATCATAGTATAATTCAAATTCAATTAGGAGAAATTTTAGGGACTAAATTATGCCATTTGGTTAATTTTCTGTTTTATTTTTTCAAAAGTGATTCACCAAATTTTATAATATAACTTTTTTTTACTTAAAATATGACCAAAATTTTCTAGAAACTATATAAAATCTTTATAAATTTGAATAATTTTATATTTTACAAAAATATCGTCATACATTTTATAGTTTACATTTTAATAATTTGTTTACTTCACAAGGTTTCTACACTTTAAGATAAATGTAAATGTTTAAATTTCCTTAAATTTTATAGAAAATAATAATACTTGTCATGAATAATGATAAGCCTAATATAGCATAATTTAAGCTTCACAAATGTGTTGGTTGAGCATATTGATATCAAAATGTGTTGGTTGGGCATATTGATATCATGATGACTTTTTGAGAATGATTGAAATGAATAATGATAAGCCTAATATAGCATAATTTAAGCTTCACAAATGTGTTGGTTGGGCATATTGATATCAAAATGTGTTGGTTGGGCATATTGATATCATGATGACTTTTTGAGAATGATTGAAAAAATCGAGTCATATCCAATGTGCGATTCTCATGTTGTTCATACAAATGCATTGCAACACTAACACCTATAATTATTCTGTACTTATCCAACAATCAAGCTCATTATTTGAGTCAAACTACATTCTTATTTTTTTATGCTTGTGTAGTGTATTTGATAAGGTTCCTAACACTGTTTCCATGCATGTCAACAAAAGTTTTACTAAAGTTACCAGTGTTACAATCTAGTTGCATGTATATCTCTACACGTAGCCTTAAAAATATCATATGTTTGTGATCTTCCAAATGTTTGGATTGTTATATATGCATTTTGATTTACTTTTTCCTCTTGTAGACTTTTTAACACCCAATAATGTGGTATACTTTCTTAAATTCATATACTTTATGAAGCCAAATAATATTTTGAGCATGTGCTATGTTGATTAATTTTTGAAAAAGATTTTAAATCGTAGTAGAATGATTTCATATAGTATGAACACAAATTTTTGGCCTCAACTCTTCCATTTTAGCTATATCAATTTTCTCTAAGAAGTCATCATCGATTCAATTATCATTACAACTATTAATTAGTTCTAGAATTCTTGATGTATTAGCCTCCTCTTTGATTGGGTTGTGATTCTATGTTCTTCCTTATTAGATCTATATTTCACTCAATCTTCATCAACATTGTTACACCAAAATCCTTTCATCATGACATGTGTACCCTTGGTCTGTCCTGATTCCTAAAGCATTGATGCCAAATGATCTGAAAATAAGGTTTTCCATACCTTTTTTCCTATATTTTGACACCGATGCACTCTACACATTCACAAGTAGTGGCATACTCATGGTGACTCCCTCTACCCATTGGAAAGGTGTGTCGCTGACCCTGCTTCACTTCAGACAGCATGCGTCACCCCATCCTTGACACGGGCTGCTAGTTATCAAGGTGCGTCACTATCAGTTAGAAGAGAAAAAGAGAAACTTTGAGCTCCTTCTAGAAGGAATCTCTTTGTGGAGGCTTATCCCAACAAATCAGTGAAGGTGGCATTCGATCCCCTAAATTCTTGGGATGATCCCTTAGCCTTCTCCATCAAATCCTCAACCCATTCTATCCTTTTTGGCCTATATATACAAGCCTCCTCCTCATAGTTAGGGGAGGAAGGATTAGAGTAGCTAAACGTTGGAGAAATTATGCTAGAGTTGGAACCCTTTCATCCATTGGAGGCAAGATTGGATCTTTGAGGATAAGATCATTTGGAAGAAATTGCGACGTCAAGGCATGGTTGTAATCTCCTCTTCTTCATTTTCATTAATACAGTTATTTACACTCTTTCCATAAAGGTTTATTGTGCATTATAGATCTTTAGAATTAGTTTCCTTGACAACTAGTTTGGACTAATCAGTATTGCATATTATTATCATTTGTGTGTTTCCACTTGTTCATTGTATCTTGTTTTGCAGCTGAAGATCAAGGGCCACACCAAGCAATGGGACAATACTACGGTTGCAAGGTAAACAATCCCTACACATCTCTTGCAATTAGATCAATCTAGGAAAGTTTGCATGTCTTGTTGCGTTCTGTTCTAGATCTAATCCATTTAGACTAGAGAGATTTGTCCTTGTCCGCATAGACGAAGTGTCTTGAAACAAACATGTCAATCATCAATAAGACACATAACACCTTGTTCAACATTATCATTTGCATCTAGGGTAGCGAGAGAGGGAGGGGTACTCATCGGCTCTGACATAAATACATAAGTAAGCTTCTATTGGGGGATTGGGATTACCACATGTCATGCCCACTATATGCCAATTAATTAAAACTTAACATGCAGGGTGCTAAACATAAATTATCAACCCAAGGAAGTCTTTTATTTCAAAGTTATCGTGCAAGATATATGCAAGCACAATTTCTATCTGCCATTGTTGATCTATTGGTATGTAATCGAAACTATTTGTAAACTAGATCACATCTGCTTGAAAGTAAATCAATCCTCAGTCTATTCATAAAATCACATTGTAAATCTAATCACACTTCAACAAAATAATTGATCATGAAACAAGATCTAGTTGCGTACATTTAAAATAATTGTTATGTTGGCCAACGATCTACCAAATGAATTATCAACACAACGATTATGATAGATCTAATGAATGAAAGCATACAACTATGATAAGCTTAATGAATGAAAGCATAAACGAAATAATAAGCAGATCTAAACAATAACACACTTACAATTAGCACTACCAGCATATGCTCAGGGAAGAGGGCCCTTCCTCCACTGAACAGAGCTGGATCTCCACAATAAACATCTACAACTCCAGAATTAAGGAATTACCAGCATGTATTATCATAATGGAAGAATTACAACAGATCTGGATCAAATCCTACATCATAACATTGTGTTCTCTCCTATCTTGCACCTCCTATCATCCATCTCCTATCCTGCCTAATCTATCATGCTTAATCCCTATCAACTTATATTTTTTTTTTCAATGAGATTGATTACATATTTATACATAAAATTATCTCATGGAAATGAAGAACTGAACCCCCAGCTTGTGATTTGCAACAGCTGGAACACGGCCGTAACTGTTGGCAACTTTGGAACCGGCCGCAACACCAAATCTGGAAAATACCCTCTCGAAGAACCACCTTCATATCGCAAACCGTAGCTTTTTTTGACAATTTCCTCGCAATTCAGGTAAATGAGGATGTTACGCACAAAACCCATGTCTTGGATTTTTGAGATTAATTTCCATCTGCCCGCAAATCAAGACGCGAATCAAGGTGTTCTTATGTGGCATGCATTTTTTGTTAAGGCTGTAACAGCTGGCAATGAGCATCCTGTACGTGGCAAATCACTCCATAAACCATCATTAGTAAAATTATGCATAATAATATTTAATTCATCAAAGATAAAAGAAAATAATCACTATTAACCACTTAAAAGATCAATGGAAGTAGCATGCTGTTCAACGCGCAGCTACAACAAATGGATGAAAAATGGAATGATAAATGAGAAATAATGGTAAGAAAATGGATGAAAGGTATGTCGATAAATGATGGAAAAATGGACAATTCCAGGGCCCAACATCTCCCCCAAACTGAACTTGTTGCATGTCCTCATGCAACCCAATATCTGTGTAGCATGCAACTTGAAAAAAACTCATTCACTTGTTCCTTCATTTTACCATTTGCACAGCTGCAGCTAGAAGAAATAGAGAGTTTAACACAAATTGGCAGAGTCACTTAGCGGAGGATTTAGCAAAAAATTTGGCGGATTCGCAGCTCTTTAGTAGAAATTTGGCAAAGTCACAGCTTATTTTAGCAGAGAATTTGGCAAAGGTTTTAGCGGCGAATTTGGCGGAACAACGCTAAATTTAGCGGCAAATTTGGCGGACTCAGCTTATTTTAGCAAAGAAGTTGGCGAAGGTTTTAGCGGTGAATTTGGCGGAATCGTGCTAAATTTAGCGGCGTATTTGGCGGACTCACAACTGCCGGAAAAGATGTCGCAGCTGCCAGAAAATATGTCGCAGCCGCTGGAAAATATGTCGCATCCACCGGAAAATATGTCGCAGCTGCCGGAAAAACGGGCAGCTGCCAGAAAACGGAAGCCGAAAAATATATCACAGCCGTCGAAAAATATGTCGCAGCTGCTGGAAAATGGGTAGCTGCTGGAAAATGGGCAGCTGCCGGAAAATGGTCGCC